>JASDDO010000016.1:558929600-560345071 GCA_030015575.1 Agapanthus africanus
CCGAAGCTGCAATGGCGGCGGCTAGGTTGGTGTCCTCAGGGTCCACCACGAAACCCTCGTTGCTGCCATACTCACATATAGTCTCGGCAGGATGAGCCGCGGACTCTAAGTTAAGAATCGCGTCGAGGGATAAAGTGGACTTCTTCTTCTTTTGCCCGCCAGCCTTGGACCCACTGGGAGCAGCTTTGCGCTTGCCAGTTTTGGCAGTCACTTTCGGGCGGCGAGTCCCGATGTCCGCTCCTGCACCCGACTCCGGCGATGCCGCTTTAACCGTCTTTGTCGGAGCACGGGGCGCCGTTGGGGCATCCACCGTAGTAGGCAGTGGCAGTCCACGCGGAGGGGCCAACACCCGTGGTCGATCAGCTCCGGACTCTTTCATCGGAGGGATAACCTGAACCCTGGGCTGCAATGGAGCCTTGCGATTGCCGCCGGGAGGCGCAGCCCTACGATCGACCAATAGACGTTTCTCCATCAAGATGATTGGGCCCATCGCGTGCGCGTACCAGGCCACATACGAATTGAGTATCTTAGGGGTACAGCTGGGCTCACTGATAAAAAAGTAGGAGCCTGTATTGAGCCGGATGAAGTGATGCATCGCATTCCGTACTCCCTCTGGACCGACTACAGGTGTTCTCAAGAAGGCTTCCAACGGGACTCCTTGGTTATAACTCGATTGCCGGGCAAATCGATGCGGGTTATACCTCATGAAGAGGGCCGTGTCATTCTGCCTAAATACCAAGTAGCCCGGCCGAATGGAATAAAGATGGAGGATTTCCCGAGCCTTCAACACGGAGACACCACCCTTAAAGTCATCACGCAGTGGCACCACCGACTTAGTGGTCTCGGAACCCATGGTGATGACCTTATCCACAAAAGAGGTCTTCGCCCCGACTAGATGCGAATGCAGAAGCAGTCCCCTAGACTCCCGCGGAGGTGCAAACACGATGGAAGCCCCGACCAATCGCATGATTCTTGGGAGTGTGAATCTCTCAAAGAATGGAGGAGTCTTGTGGGCACCAAACACTCCTCGAACATGCAGCTCCATCCAAGAAGTGAAGTAGTGCATCGGGAAGTTAGCAGGCTGTACCCCAGGTTCATTAGCGTCCGCCGCTACGCTAAGTCCATTGTAGAGGTAAGCCAACCCGGCGATCCCCACTGATAACTGCAGACCGGCCACCATTTGATGCGCCGGGTAAAAGACAGAAGACCTCATGAGGCGTGGGTGCATGGGAAGCGCGAAGCTGCACAGCCACAGACCTAAGAACCCGATGAAGAAGGTCTCCTCATCCATGCCAGGAACGGCGATCTCTGAGAAAGGGACGCTAGCAGTGCCGGGAAGGTAAAAACTTCGCTGATCAATTTCCGATGAAGGTCGGCGGTCCAGACCGAAACCAAAAGGATCAGCAAGTTGGGCGAACTTCTCACCTTGCTCTGATAAAAATTCCGGGCGAATAAAACGAGCAATGAAGTCCGCGAAACTAACACCTCGGTCGCCCAATTCCAAATGAAGCTCCTCGTAAATCTCTAACACCTTCACCAAGCCCGGATGCTGATGCTGGATGGCATTTTCCGGAGTCAAGTCGAGTACCACCTGCTTGGTGGCAAAGACGTACTCATCAGGAGGAAGCAGCTCTTCGTAGTGCTCCCCCCTCGCCGGTAAACCTGAAAGCTCAACGAATTCCTCTAGAGAAATGGAAACTTCCCTATCCGCTGCCAGGAAAGTATGTGTGGGGATATTCCATTGTTCAATGAAAGCCTTTGTCCACCACGTTGGAGGAGTAGGATATTCGAAAAGCGAGACGTAGACGGCGGAGTATAAACCGATCTTCGTCAGGTGAGCTCTCTTCGCCGCTAAAATGTACCGAGCCCATGGCAGGTATCCAGCAAGCGGTCGCGGATTCAATCCAATATTGTAAGCCTGTCCCCAAGGGCGTGCTTCACCCTGACAGA
Organism: Agapanthus africanus; assembly: GCA_030015575.1. Lineage (NCBI taxonomy): Eukaryota > Viridiplantae > Streptophyta > Magnoliopsida > Asparagales > Amaryllidaceae > Agapanthus > Agapanthus africanus. The sequence continues at coordinate 558,931,551 of JASDDO010000016.1, forward strand.
TTCGCCTTCCCAAGATATCTATGGCCGGCGGCGGCTGCACCGGAATAGCGCCGATTGCAGGCTGGAGAAGGTCGTCTGAATTCCAATTTTTTACCTCCACGGCATACTCCACCGGGGGTTTGTCCGCATAGGGGATCGTAACTATGGGTTCGGAAGGCGAGGCGGAACTAAAACTACGGCGGCCTTGGATAATCTGGCTGTACCACCTTCCCCATAGGTGAAGTCTCTTGCACTCAGGATCGTGATCTTTAATCAAGGCGAACAAGTCCACTGGTGCATGTGGGAACCCTCCTTCTGAGCGAACGAAGGGAAAAGACAAGTCGTCAGACATCTTTCCTGCATAAAATATATATATATCATTAGTGGCCTGACGTTTAAACCTTAAAAAAAAAATAATAATAAAAAAAATAATAATAAATAAAAATCTTGTTCCACACTGTGATGCAGCGGGTAGGGGACCAAAGAGGGACCCACAAAATCAAGATGACGGCGCATCATTTGATGAGACAATCCCACCATTGGATGAGACTATCAGTCAATAAAAAAGACCCCCAAGAGAATATCCTCATTGGGGGGGGACCCCTAGAGACAAGGAGAAGATCTCCTCTTTTCAGAGCAAAGCTCTGTCACAGAGTGACATTTGTCAAACTCCTGTTTCAAAAGAATAAAACTTCTAAAAAAAAGAGCCTAGCTCTGTAGCAGTAATAAAAATTCACAACTCCTAAGAATTAAAATTTTGGGGTCTTAAAGATCCATGGAAACTTTTAAAAAGTTTTCTAGTTGATCTGTGAGCAGGGCTCTGTTCATGGGTTAAAACCTAAGAACAGAGTCTCTGCAAATTTTTGAGAGCAAGGCTCTGTGAATAGAAACCCCAAAGGGGTTTCCTTTAGATCAAAGATTTATAAGAGCAAGGCTCTGTTGAAGAAACCCCAAAGGGGTTTCCTTTAGATCAAAGATCTATAAGAGCAAGGCTCTGTTAATTAAGTTTGATTTAAATTAAATTAATTTAATTTACCTAGAATGGTTCTAAGGATAGAACTTGGAAGTTCTTAAGGAATCGCAAGAGCAAGGCTCTGGAAGTTCTCAAGTAAGAGCAAGGCTCTGAAATTTAATTTCTTGAGAATGGTAAAAAATTACCAAGGACCAAGGGTCCTATTTATAGGCGCCTGCGCCTGTTCACTTGACCCGTCAATCCGACGGTCAGGATCTTGCCACCGTTGCACTCACGCGCGTGCCACGTGAGCGCAACGGTGGGGGGGCATCTGTTTCCCCCAATCAGAGCAAGGCTCTACTGAATTTTGAAAATTCAAAATTTGAAGCAACGCTTCGGTTTCCGTACGCAGTGCGCAATTTGCCACATGGCAGAAGCCAATTCGGCAGCGTAACGCCCGAGACGGTGCGTCCCATCAGAGCAAGGCTCTTCAGAAAACATAATTAAGACTTAACTGCGCAAATGCATGGCAGGGCGACACGTGTCTGCGCAAGCGCACAGATGCGCGACACGTGTCTGCGCAGTTGCGCAATCGCAACTGCGCAAGCGCACGGATGCGCGACACGTGTCTGCGCAAGCGCACAGATGCGCGACACGTGTCTGCGCAGTTGCGCAAGCGCACGGATGCGCGACACGTGTCGGCGCAAGCGCACGGATGCGCGACACGTGTCTGCGCAGTTGCGCAATCGCAACTGCGCAAGCGCACGGATGCGCGACACGTGTCTGCGCAGTTGCGCAACCGCAACTGCGCAAGCGCTCGGATGCGTGACACGTGTCACGCGCTGGTGAGTTGCGCAGCAACTGAATGAAGATTTAGATAAATCTTTTCTGTTCTCCTGTAAAACAGGAACCCTTGGATCAGAGATCCAATGGTGGGAAAATTCCCAAAATTATTCAGTAAAGATTTTGTTAACAAATCCAACAATTTGTGGGCACTATAAATAAGACCCCAAGCCTCATTCAAAATATAGAATCAATCATCATCAAGAGAAGGATAAACTTCTGGAAAAAAAAAAAGCTCTTGAAGATTAATCAAGAACAAAAGAGAAGGTAAAATTTCTGAAGAACAGAAAATTAAAAGGGAATAATAAAAGAAAAAAGAAAAATAGTGCCTTGCACTTGATATGAACCCCTGGTTCTAAAAAATCAAAGAATAATAAATAGTGCCTTGCACTTGATATGAACCCCTGGTTCTAAAAAATCAAAGAATAATAAATAGTGCCTTGCACTTGATATGAACCCTTGGTTCTGTAAAATCAAGGAAAACAAGAAGAACTTGTTTTCCTTTGATCTAAATTTAGATCAAGAGTGCTATGCACTTTTTGTTCTCAAATCAAGAAAATTCTTGAATTTCTGCACAAGTGCAACTCATCATTCAAAAGGGCCTGGCCCAACTCAAAAAAATTATTGAGTTTCTGCAACTCATTATTTAAAGGGGCCTGGCCCAATTGCAGAATAATAAAAGGGCAAAGCCCTGTTCAGAAAATTCCTGAGTTTTTTGTAACTCATTATTTAAAAGGGCCTGGCCCAAATCAGATTGCAAAATAATGAAGGGGCAGAGCCCTGTTTAGGTTGATTCTTTTAATCGGGCAGAGCCTAAAATAAAAATTGGACTTAACCCAATCCTGGCTGTAAGTCCTTAAATTAAATGCCTCTCATAAACCAAGTCACGACCGGTCCGAGGGTACATCTCCGAACTCCTTTGACACCTGTCGTTGTAATTTCTCAACGACATCAAAGAGGCAACGGGTCCCAACGACCACTCATCTAATAATGGACCGAAACGTCCATAAACTAATATTGGACCGAAACGTCCCTAAACTAATATCGGACCGAAACGTCCCTAAACTAATATCGGACCGAAACGTCCCTAAACTAATATCGGACCACCACGTCCCCAAACTGGAACATGGACCACTACGTCTTTAAACTGGCGACGGACCGAAACGTCCCTAAACTAAAATCGGACCGAAACGTCCCTAAACTAAAAATATGGACCGAAACGTCCTTAAACTAAAATCGGACCGAAACGTCCCTAAACTAATGACGGACCACTATGTCTCTAAACTGGCGACGGACCGAAATGTCCCTAAACTAATAATGGACCACCACGTCCCTAAACTAGAATATGGACCGCTACGTCCCTAAACTGACACAATAGGGCCCAAACGCTCTTTTGTCGGATCTAAACGGTCCCGTCTAAGTTGATCTTAACCCCAAATACGGTTAACGTGTCCTTAGACATCTAAATAAACAATAAAATCCCAAACCAACTTTGGTTCAAGGGTACATCTCGGAACTCCTCAGACGTATGTCGTTGTAATCCCTCAACGACGTCAGAGAGGTGACGAGTCCCGATGGCCGGATAATTAAATCAATCACTACGTCAAGTCGATTTTCGCCCAAAACAGGACTAGCGTATCCTTGATGAACGTTTAAGTTGATCTTAGTCGCAACGCGACTAATGCATCCTTAAACTAAAAACACCAAACCCAAATCTAAGCAAATACGGATTTGGACTAATCCACGTCCTACGGGTGACGATATTACTCAGTCTCCGTACACAATCCACGGGCAACCACAAACAAAACAAACACATACGACACGAAGTGAAATTCTGGAGAAGGAGAAAGTTGTTACCGCGATGCGGTAGCGTAATTAACTGCAGGGGCTTGCGCCTGCAGGGAAGAGTGTCCCCACAATCAAAAACCCCTCACCCTGAGGGGGAATCTGACGAAGTCTGCTACATCGGCCGCATCCGTCTAAACCCCTGATCCACGGTGCCATGAACCAACTTGGCATCTTCGGAGAGATAGACGGATAAAACCATATAGCATCTGCCCCGAAACTCAGGCACGGACGTCCTAACGTCTTGGCCGCCGTTCGGAGGGGAACAGTCTTTTATCATTACCTTTTCTCAGGTTGCGAGGGCTCCTTGGTTTAGGAGAGTACACCTATTACGCTTATTGGATAGTCTTCTTCCAAACTATAGGCAGGTGCCAAAAGGTAGGGAAAGAAGAAAACCAATTAGCCTAAGTAGGGTATACAGAAGGTAATAAGTAAAGACAAAATAAAGGGATTAGAAAGAGGGCAAAGTAAATTGCGACTGCTATCATTCACGACCAAACCGCGTACTTCATCGCCACTCCTACTTCATCTTTGCCTTTTTCCTCAGTTCGGGAGAAATAGAATAAGGTATTATTCAGTTGTCCTTTATCATCACCTTCTCTCAAGTTACGAGTACTCCTAAGATTAGGAGAGTACACCTATTATGCTTACTGGATAGTCTTCTTCCAAACCATAGGCTGGTGCGGAACGGTAGGGAAGGAAGAAAACCACTTAGCCAAAGGGGTGTACAGAAGGTAACGACTAAAGGCAAATAAAGGGATTTGGAGAGATGACAAAGAAATATACGGTTATAGTCATGAATTGGATTATGGAAGAGGCATTACTATGAATACCAGGATACCCCTACGAAACATTTTCATGTTTCAGTTTCACTGTGCATTGTTAAAAGAAAACTGATTTCCCGATTAGATACTTACTCCAGGGTATGTATTTACCAGGTCTGATTCTCACATCTGTATGGTTTTACAGATGATGAATAGGAGTAAGTTATTGGGAATAAGGTGATCATCCTCATTATATCGGAATTCGTTATAATTGGTGATATTTGAGGAAGTCGCCTGGGTTTTTGCCGGAAGGCAAGTATTTGGTTTTGAGTATCCGTTGTTGTGCACCAATTTCAAACTGATATATCTGTACATTTATTTTTATAAAGTGAGATATAACTTTTTGAAATTATGTCCGTGACATTTACCTATATCGGTTGACGATTGGGTAAGGAGTATTGAACAACGGAGTAGTTCTTAACTATAAGTATAGTTTTCAACCTACGATGCACAGGTTTTGAGTTATTTGACTCAGGGAACTCATACAGAGTATTGTATGCTGTCAAGTGTCCATCAGGACAAAAGGGTTGGTCCTCGTACTATGTTCTGTTTACTTGTGGCTTCTCTAGTTTTTAGACAAGTGTTTCGTAGAAATACAAGGTCTAAGTTTTGAGAAGTTGTGGGTATAGGAATAAAGTAGAGAACCAGATGTCGCAAGTATCGGGATTCTTCAAAGAGATCGAAGATGTAGATACTTGTGATTGGTATTCAGTTGATAGTAATGGTTTTGAGAAACTTGTTTCTCTTTCAGGTTACTCATAATTGGATGTATTCCTAAGTTGAGTAATGTTGATTAGCCTCTTTCCATTAAGTTGATATGCACTGGAGACAGATGCATGATTTGAATCTGGTTCCAATTAAATAAGTGCCAAAGTTTCTATATTGGATATAGAATGGTTCATATCTTAACGATATTAAGGTATGGGGAGTTGTCCGGCTTATGCTTAAAACCAGACTCTGGATAACTCAAGGCACGTTTCTGTAAATGAAGTTTGTGGGTTGGCCCAGGCTATGACGAGGGTTGACTTTCTACCATCAGGAAGATCAATAGTGATATTGTTCTTGACTCGCCACAGTTTAGTAAAATGGATTTTTTCAGAAAAACAGTAGTGGGAGTATGGTAGAACTGGAAGTGATTCCAGAACCGCAAACGATTACGGAAAATTTAATAGGAGCTAAAGATTCAATCAGGATTGACATTCCATTAGCCACTCCGCAGATATGGTGGGTAACCTCAGGTACCCGAGAGGTACTCCGGTAGCCTCAAGGACGGTGACAGGGAGGTTCTTGTTTACCCAGACTTGAAACTACTGTTGTTCCAGGCTATGAGACCTGGCAGGAGGTTAAGTATAGCGTCGTTCTAAACTAGCTTTAGAAGTGTACGCATATATTATTCTGCCAGAGGGTTGTTGTGGTCAGCGGGAGCAGCGAAAGCATAGTGGGCAAGTAGCTTATGTCTATTCATAGACTAGAGCAGATATAGCGGAAATAGATCATCTATTTTTGATGTGACAGTCATGGGTTTGATTTCGTCAGAATAAGGGATGGATCTGTTAAGAAGGTAGTAGGATGTGATGTCCTGGTATTTGGATGACATACACAGAGTAGGAAGTAAAATTCCTATACTACAATCGGTTATACTGCGGTTGTCACACAGTTGTTTCTCCACAAAGGATATGGAAATAATATCTGACATTCTGGTTACTAGATCTATGGTTTTAGATCTAGATTTGGGTAGTTTCCCAATGTGGGTACTTTGACAGTATTCTAATAGTATTTTAGAATGGACGACTCCTGGCATGGTGGTGTACCTGCAGATGATGGAGTCTCCCTCTCTAAAGGTGTCTTACAGACTAAAGGGGAGAGGGATGTGCATGATTGGTATATTACTTGCTTAGGCAATTGAGTCAATCGTGAGATGTCAAGTACCACACCAGATGTTGTTTTTGCACTAGATGCAATAAGTTTATATTAATTCAATCCTGAAGAAACATACGGAAGCAGTTTTAGAACATAAGTGCATGTTCTAGGGATTTGATGACGGCAGCCTCCTTCGGGAGACGGTTATCATTCCAAGCTTCCAAATGTGACATGGATGACAGAGTGATTGTCAGAGTTATAGTTTTCCCTCTGACAAAGGGGGCAGTATTATGGACAGGTGGTCCAAGAGAATACTGTGGGAGGCATGATGCTGGAAACTGATTAGTTTCAGTTGTCGATACAGTCTAAGAAGTTTGGATTTGGAGTTCATTTATGAACTAGGTCCCATCAGATATCCAGACATGTTCTAAGACAGGTATTACCCAATTCGGGAGATGGCTTTCTCCGCGAACTTGAGATTAAGAGAGACATAGAAAGAAACATCAGGGCGGATCCACTCATTGAGGCTATTTCTCGAACACAAGAGTTTTACAAACGAGCTTTGTGAAACTGATTAGTAGAGGAGTTGGGTGTTCGGTATCACACGGGCTGTGAGTATGCGACATCGCAATAATTAGTCTTAAGTGCAAGTGGGAGATTGTTGGATATAGTGCCCTCAAAGTCAATTATTGGATCGCAGGCACGTGATTGCAATGATTGAGGAGGACCTATACCGGTAGGACGGTCTTACTCGAGATGATAGTATGCTATCTGGTTTGCCTTTATCAGTCGTGTACAGCTTTAGGTGACATTACTGTTCACTATTACACGTTGATAGAGCACTTAGGATCCTGCTTGACTACCAACAGTATGATGGCGATCATATACGTGAGAGTTGGGTAGTCTATAAGCACATCCTTAAAAGTGGTCCCTAGTCGTGGGAGTTTCGAGACAGGGCATCGATACTCCGGAGTAGACTAGTGTATACAGTCGAGACCCCGACGAGGGGCGATGGCCGGTCTCACAAGCCATTGGTGTCAGTTAGATCACCTAAGATGTATACAGGTGCTCATTGGGTTATGAGTGCACCGGACAGGACTCGCCGGGAACCTGCTGGTTGGTTTTATACTTAGCGTCAGATAGCAGTTCCCTGGTGACATGTGTATAGGTTAGTTCATCGACCTGAGCTCGTCATTTGTCTCGTGTGAGTTCCCACTGTGCTTTGATTACTACCCTACCACGGCTCAAAGGAGTCGTGCAAACAGGTTTTAGTTGGGTACAGTCCCGAGCCACATGGAGGCAAGTGAGCGGATCGGCAGGGGATTCGTCTCTCCCGGTATTGGGGGTGAGATCGTGTTGTGTCTAGGAGAGCTATTACACCAAGTCCTTGGCCAAGGCAGATGAGAATTACTGGTAAGTATTCCAGTAGTTTCTCAGGGTGTTCAGGGCTACTCTCCGACATGACTTATACCGCTATTGGGTGTCTAACGTTACCAGCCCCCTAGGCCCGATATGCGATGCTCATAGACGAACGGACTGGACTGTACGGATATTGTCACTAATAGGCTCAGTAGGGTTCCAGGATGAGTTCGCTCATCAGCTTCCTTTTCGGTCAGTACATAGGCAGCCGTTACGCACAGCTAGTGCCGCTGACGTGCTTGTGGTTAAACCCACTGCCAGGGTACTGATGAGTCTTTAGAGTCCCCCACAGATAGTTTTCCAAGTTTGGGCGAAACGTTGTAGAGGCCGTATGGTTTTATGGCAGGGTTCGAAAATGCACGTGCACTTGTGCACGTGTCATATTTCGGACAGATAATACTGGTGGGCTTTAGTTTAAGCCGGATCCAAGTATTATATTGAGTCGGAATACGGATACATGTATGTATATATAGGTGAGGGGTATTCTCGTAATCCGTTACGAGAATATTTTAGAAGATGCATTTCTTTTTGGATTAATCATTTTGGTTTAAATGATTATTGATTTTGGAAAGTGTGACTCATTCTTGGTGACACGTTTCTTCTAGCATGTTCATTAGTGACTCATGCTAATGAGTCACTAAGTGAGTCATGATAGAATTAATTGTGTTTTGTTTTGTGTATAGATATTTTAGGGTTTGTGGAGATATTTTTGGGGAGATATTTTTTTAGATATTTTCTTTACACAAACCATATATATCTACTCACAAAAGAAATCACCACAAGAAATTATACTTGAGTTCTTGCTCTCTTGATAGTTTTCTTGAGTTCACAATTTCCATCTCTAAGTATCTTCTTCAACCTCCACCCTAACCCTCTCATGTGATGAGAACCCTAGGGTGTTTGAGACAAAGTATTTTACTCATTCTCTACTTTATCTTGGTCATCTCTTTTAGCAGACTTGATGTCCGAGTTGCCTCAGTATAGAGGCGGGAGCCCGTTTAAAGATCCGTTGACGTGGTGCCACCTCGATGAGGATACAAGAGATTGGAGTTGCCGCGAGAAGCATGGGATGATGGCTAACGACCGAAGGACTCGGATCGATCGGTATAGCCTTTCTACCTCTTTACAGTTTGTTAGTTTAGCGTTAATAGTAAGATCCGGGTTATAGTATGCGATAGTGCCAGTTATAAAAGTTTTTGTTCCGTGTTTGGCGTCAGAGTGACGGCCGGGACGCTACCGTAGACTTACACATGCTTTTTATTATATACATTTGTTTAGACACCAAAACATATCTTACACTAATATACCATAATATTTCCTGGAATCATTGTTTACAATTAAATGTTCCTAGATTCTAGACTTACGTTTTATTTAAATAATCCAACTTTACTAAATCCAAATTATTATTTTGATACCCTAAACTAGATATTTTAAGTAAAACACCCCGAGTTTTCTAAATCCCGTGTTTTATAATAATATACTATATGTCTTCCTTTCCACTAGGCTTGTGAAACCCTGTTTATACTTGTCTCCTTATTGACCGGTAATCTTAACAATTTATTGATCATATTTAATAATCTTATGCAATGACCGTGTGTAATGATCGTGTGCAATGAACGTGAGTAATGATCGTGTGCAATGACCGTGTGCAATGTACGTGTGCAATGTACGTGTGCAATGACCGTGTTCCGTGATCCCGGGCATAGACGGGGTAATCTTGTTTCCGTGATCCCGGGCATAAACGGGATGCTAACTGTTTACTGACCATGTATTCGTGATTTTAAAATAAAACAGTGCAACCTAGCTTTGATATCCTGATGCACTTGAATGAACTTGAAAGACATAACTACCCTGTTTATCATAACTCGTTATACCTTAAGAGTTAAGCAAACTGTAGTATGAAAAGTAGTTACTAACCGACATCTTACCCACACTTCTACCTACATGATTGTGCGACATTACGTTTATCGGTTTAATCTTCCTATACTATATTCTAACTTATTCTTGTTATCATATATTTTTTTCCCTTGAGAATCCTACTCGAGTTCAACCCGCTGACGGACGTTTCTTTTCTTTTTCTCCCGAAATGTCCGTCAGCCATAGGAGAAGAGCAGGACAGGACGACAGAGATTGAAGCTCTAAAAGAAGACTATGCTTCCATTGCAACGCACTATTAGGGTTTTAGTCATTCATTTTTTTTCTTAGTTGCCACATGTTTAGGGTTTGCTTTATTTCCTTTCTTGCTTTATCTGTGTAATAAGATTTGAAATTCATTGTAATAAATGTTGGTTAAGAAATAAAGTTCTTTATTTATCTTGCATCTTGTGTACTCCTGCATTACTTTACGCTTAGCGTAGCTGTATTGAGTTGAGTTATCTCTTAGTATAGCTACGTCGCGGGCCTCGTCGCGTCTCTACTCCAGTATTTTTGGAAAGCAGGGCGTGACAGTTTGGGCTAGGAGAGAGTCTCGGATTGGGATAAATTTTACCAAATTAAAACGCTAATGTCAGCAGCGTTTTCATTTCGAGGAAAACGTTGCTGACAGTAGCGTTTTAATTTGGTAAAATTTACCCCAATCCGAGACTCTCCCCCAACCCAAACCCGAGACTGCTTGAATTCTTGGATATATCTTGTATGAAAATATTGCTGACAGTAGCGTTTTCATTTGGGCTCACCCAGCCCTTTTATATACGATCGAATCCCTGATCTAACTCCCAATCTCAGTTGATCCTAGCCCCATCTCTCTCTCTAAAACCCCAGCCTCACCCCACTCAATCCTAGCCCCCGTTACCCCCCTCCGGCGATCTCCTCCGCACCCCCTTCCGCGCCCGACTCCCCCTCCTCTCATATCTCACCTCCCCACTCCATGCCCTCACCTGCTGATTGGTGTAATTTTTTGTATAATTTTCTAACCCATTTATTATTTTATTGTCATATATTATACTGTTTCGGATATCTTTTGTGAATTATTACAGATAACAGGGTTTGGATGCAAAAGGACGGAAATTGTTCTAAAATGAGGATTACGTGTGTAAAATAGAGATTTAAAGAAATTATTCATAAAATCAAAAGACAATTTGAAAATTTCGAACAAATTTGAAAATATCATTGGAAATTAGCAAAACTTGCAACAAATATAGATGAATCAATCATCACAACAACAAATTAGTTGGAGAAACCAAATCAAAAGTAACAAATCAACTTGCCTAATTATATGCCAAATTTGGGAACAATTCGTAGATAAACGCAACTACAAAAAGACAATGAGATATTCAAGATTTTACGAGCTTAAAAATCATCTAAATTAACGATAAAACTACAGAAAAAATCCGGAGCCATGAAGTCAAAATTCGGCGGCGGATCAGCGGTCGATTTTAGGCCGTTATATGAAATTTTTTATGGGCACGATTGTCTTCCTGCATAGATTAATATGAGATGCAGGGTTTCGTCTTTTGAAAATTCTGAAGGCACCCATTAGCATTCAACAGAGCAATTAAATTAGATTTTCATAATTGTTAGCAAATTGATTCTTTATATCTGTTATTACTTGTTCTCTAAACTTCCTTAGCCCTATATAAGCATCTGTATAGCCTTAGTTTTTATATCTTTCTAAGGTTTACTCTTGGAGAGGGATCAATCAAGAATAATTGTAAGTACTTTTATTATGAATAAAATTTTCTTTTTTATAGTATGAGTAATTAATCTATTTTTCTAGGATTTGTATTTGCGTAATTTTTATGGTTGGATGTTTTATCTCTTCTTTTTGTGTTTAATGGTGAATTTATTTTAATATAATTCATTTCTTTTAAGTTTTCATCATATGAACTAAATTTAAATAATGATAATCAACAATTTGAATGGATTTAGGAATATGTGATACGTCTAAAAACTAATTAGGATAATGAAGGTTTGACAAACTAGAACCCTAATTAGGGATTGTAAAAAATATGATTTTTATTAAAATAAATTCAACCTAGGTCATTATTCTTAATTACCTATAACTAAGTTTTTGATATGGTATCTAGATATCTTTTATAATTGATAAGTTATTATTAATTAAGTTTTCATAATCTATGCTTTTATATTAAGTAATAGAAAACATATTAGAAATAGATGTAGAAAAGAAGCAATATCTTTTAAACCAACCATAGAAAGATAAGCAATACAAAAACTCTAGAACTTTCTCTCTTATAAAAACTCATTTTTATTTGCACTTTTAAAAAATTCTAACTCTTTAACTTAATTTAAAAGTAATTAACACACTTCTCTATGGGAACGATCCTCAAATACAACTGCGATAAACTGTATACTTGCGGTTAAATTTGAAGACTAATAAAATCCCCATCATCTACAGCCCCCTCGCCGCAGCTCCCCTTCCGTAACCACCATCATGCTTCTCTCTCTCTCCGCAGCCACCCTCCCCCGGCGCTTCTCTCCGCAGCCTCCCGCTCGTTGCTCTTGTCCTTAATCTGGCCGTCGATTCAAGGTACACTCAACTTAAATTTTTTTGGGTAAGTTTTTTTAAAAACCAGGATATTGAGAAACAAATTTATTTGAAAAAATTATACTAAATTAAAAAATTATCAGTAAATTACAGTAAATACAAGACATGCTCAAGTTCCATTGTATCTGGAGATAAAGTAATCCAAATTTAAATTGGTGAAGATTAAATGGTGAAGTAGAGGGTTTTTTGTGGTTAGATGGTGAAATAGATGGTAATCCAAATTCAAGGATACCTAACTTTATGGTTAGATGGTGAAGCATAGGTTTTTTTGCAACGTTGTAGGGGATTTTATGCAATTAATTATCATTTAGTAATATATTCGTTTGCATTCAAAATGTGTATTGATGAAAATCATTTTATACCGGAGGGTGATGATATCGTAATTATAGACAACAGCTTTCTTCCGGCTTGGTTGTATTTCAGTGGCGGATTGTGAATAATAGAACTCATGGTGTTGAATATGAGGACTCTATTATTCAAGAATCAATTTGGCTCCGTCGGCATGGAACGTTAGAAGAATTATTTGGGTTAATTTATGAAAAATTAGCACTCGATCCCAGAACATAATGTTTGATAATTCAGACACGATATGAAGTTGGAAGGAGAGGAAGATCACACTTCAAACTTGTGAACATCTAGACGATAACTTTCTACAGTTTATGATCGAGTATGTGCCATCGCCAATTTCGCCGTGGGGTGCGTTGGAGTTGTATGTTGAAAAACGCCAGCATTCTGAAGCGCATCTCACGCCACAGCCTGAATTTCCATCATAGAACGAAGTTCCACTCACGGGGGGAATCTGCTAAGTGAGAATGTTTTTTATGAAGTCCCGACAAGTGAGCATGAAGTAAATCCGCCAAGTGATAATGTTTTTGATGAAGTCCCGGCAAGTGAGCATGCCGTATCACAAGCACATGCTGGCGGTGAAAACGGTGATATGATAACATTTATGCGTACGTTGAATCAGGAACCTTCTTAGTTATTTGCAAGTGCCTACGTGAACAATGAATTGATATACAATGATGATGATGATGATGATGATGACATTCATGACATAGACGACAATGATGATGAGGATGGTCCAGTTGCGCAGAATACAGTGAATTTGATTTATCAAAGTGCACCAGCAGCTGTATTTACTTCCACATATTGGATTGGAAATACTGTAGTGAACAATAGCGAAGCACACGATGTTACTGGAAGCAATGATCTGGAACTGTACAAAGGTCAACAGTTTTAATGTAACGCGATGTATTCGGTTAAAAAACATCAGCAATATACGGTTATAAATCAAACCCATTAGTCTGGAGGGTCGTGTGTAAAATCGGTGGAGGTTGTCCGTGGGTGCTCCATACTTCTAGGCGGAGCATTGACGGGCCATTCACGATCAAGACCCTCAAAGAGCCTCATACATGTGTCCTATTTTAAACAAAAACCACTTGCAGATTGACTCGAATTTTGTTGCAAAATCAATTATTGATATTGTGAAGGTTCAACGCCCTAAGCCATCGTTCAAATCATTAAAGTCATGTTCGGTTATGTTATAAGTTATAAAAAAAATTTGGCGGGCTAGGTGTAAAGCCATGGAAATGCTGTTCGGGGACTTCACCATGTCTTATTCTAAACTATCTAAGTTCATGGCAGCATTGCAGGCTGCTAACCCTAATACTGTTGTTCAGTGGATGACTGTAAATGTTGAGCATGAAAAGGAACAGTTTAGAAAGATGTTTTGGGCATTCGGTCCGAGTATTGAGGGTTTCAAATTCTGCCGGTCGGTCATTAGTATTGATGAGACGTTTTTATATGGAAAATATAAAGACACGTTGTTAATTGCAGTCGTTCCAAATACAAATGATCAGTTATTTCCGCTCACATTTGCTATAGTTGAATCAGAAAACACGGACAGTTAGAGTTGGTTTATAAGCCGTATATGAGTATTCGTAACAAATTGTATACATGGTTACATAAGTATTTGCAGGAAGCCGTTGCGGCCATTTGGCATAAAAAAAGCTATATTACCACTCATCATATGATGTTTACATAAATCTCAGCCTCTATTTCATGGTACTCATAGCTGCTAAGGGATTTTTGCTTTCTGATAATTCTTGCTGGGTAGTTTCAAGAAAAACGCTATTGATAGTAGCATTTTCCTTGTATTGAAAACGCTACTGGTAGTAGCATTTTTATTTGAAATAAATCTCACATTCCAACCCGAGACTCTCGTAACGTTAGGAAATGCCCATATGAAAACGCTATTGTGACTAGCGTTTTCATTTAGAGTAAAACACTACTTACAATAGCGTTTTCCTTTCCCAAATAACTATTCCGTGAGGTCTATTCTCACGTGGCAGTACGAAGATCTAGTTTGGGAATTATTTTGGGTCCCGTATCATTTTGGAAATTAATTATTTTAATAATATTATTTAGGGAAAAATTTCTCAATTTTACACATTTGAAGTTTAATCAGGCAAATCCAAAATTTCTCCTTGACATGAACCTACTATACAAAATAATAACTGCACAAAATAAGGTTAAGGTCATGTTCTGCGCTAAAAAAGCAGATAGTAAAATGAGAAAGTGGCCTAACTTTCTCACTTTTCTAGTTAAGGGACTGTTTGGTTGCAGGATTATTTGAGATTTGGATTGTGGAATTTTCCATAATTTTGTGTTTGGTTGATGGATTTGGATTTCTATAATTTCTTTGTTTTTTATGGGAGGCCATCACAAAACATGGATTCTTGAATGCTTAAAATTTCTAAGGATTTGCAAGGATTAGGCACTATTCATTGTACTTTTAGATGGGACCCGTGGTATTTTATTTATTTAATAATCCTCTCTCTATCTATCTCTCTGAAATCCTCAAATCCAAATCCCACTTTCTTTTCACCAACCAAACAAAGATTACAAGGATCTATAAATCCAATACTAAGAATCCAAAACCAACCAAATAACAAATTACCAAATCCAGAAATTTTCAACCGTACTATTTTGGAATCCAAATTTCTAAATCCTACAATCAAACAGGCCCTTAGGTATACAAAAAATTGGAGAGAAAGCGAATTGTACTTTCTTATCACATCATCTTTTTCCCCTCTCCTCAGTATCACTTTCTCCTCAGTATCGTAGAAAGTGAATTGTACTTTCTTATCACATCATCTTTTTCCCCTCTTTCACTTTCTCCTCAGTACCGTAGAAAGTGAAAGGAAAGTGGATTATTTTATTCTACTATATTCAACTTTTTCTTTTTCTTTTATATTATTTTACTTTCTATCATTCCAACCAAACAACCAAACTTGTTTTCCATTGCCACGTAAACGCCAACTCAACTTCTTTCTTATTTTCTTTTTAACAAAAACGATTTGAGATTATTGTTACTGTACCCTAGCCCTCTGTGAACCCATAATCCCTGATTATCACTCTATTGAATTTGAGATTATTTGAATTTGAGATTTTTTCAAGGTTCCCACCATGTACACAAAAGGCGTTTGTGCCAATAAATTATTTGAGCCAATAAATTGTTTGAGAAGGTATGAAAAGTAAAAGTACAGGGGGTGTTTTGTGCTGTTAACTCAAGAATAAAATAATTAATATTTATCTTTCTTTCGGCCAAAAAAATTCCAATAGTTAGCTGGACCAATATATTGGATAAAAATCTATCCGTGAATATCAAAAGCTTAATTAACTTCAGATAAGAAGCTACTAGCCCTATCAAACTCAAATTAAGCCAATTGTCCCCATAAGAATTAAGAATGTTGCTATTATTAGATTCTAACCTCACAATCTCAAATAAAGAAAATCACAATTTTATTCCCCCCACCACACACACACACTTTCTCACACACAGCTGGGCAGCAGACACTTTTCTAACAAGCGCCACACAGTTGAAGAAAGGAACAAGGGAAAAGAGAGAAAAAAAATTCATAAAGAAAAACTCTCAAACAAGCAAAGAATGTTATTTGCAAAATCCAAAAGTGCATTTTTTATTAGGTGGCATGGTTGATGCTCCTGCGAGGCCCTTCCATGATAAACCTCAACAAATAAAACAATTTGGACTTCCTTGCAAGTAATACATACAAATCTCACTTGCACCTGTTTCACCTCTCCCAAGTATTAACACTGAGAGCCAGTGCTGCATTTGAGTGCAGTTTCCATTAGGTTAATGTTAAAATGCAGTAGAAGAATTTGGCTTACAAATATATGGATACGTGCTCACAAAACAAAAAAAGTAATAAAATTGGGCATCTTTTAGAACTCAAGACTTGCACATTGCTTGCTCTCTAAACTAGAATCTTTCATCTCTGGGACAGGATTTCTCTGTTCATTTCCTTTCGTCGTGCTGTTGGGGCCTCTGACACGGCCAATACCCAGTTTAGGCAAACCCCGGTTTAGTCCCTCGAGCAACAGGCACGCCTTGCATAATTTCTGCAATTCAAAACTTTAGAAGATAATCACTGGCCTGAAAATGATCACTCCACTCTACTGATAAAATGCAAACCATTGGGTTTTGTTGTTTTGAAATTCACATCTTGATGCATCTCTTTGAATGCCATGGGGCCATGATTTAGATTCCACAAGGCATTCTCTACAAAACCTATTAACATGGTAAAATTAAGATGCTATATATTTTTGTCCTTCAAAAGTTGGAAAATATCAGTAATAATAATTTAAATAAAATAATATTTCTATCTGTTTATTTTTTTGCATACAAGCATTTAAAAAATGGAGTTCATATTTAAAAAATGGGAAAATTGTTTCCGGGCTCAGTTTGGAGATATGATCTATTTTTAAACCCACGTATTTTCAAAATTATGATAAAAAACCAAATACTTACAAAATACGGATGTTTCAAGCCCAAAATAGATTGTGCGCATTATACTTAGGATATTTTTTGCAAAAATTCTAAATTTACCCTCATTCTTTTTAATCAAATATACCTGATTATTTTCTATAAAAAATTAGATGAATGATTTCCTCTTAGGACTCTTATAATTTGCTCCTCCTTCCTCGATAGTTCTCTCTCAATTTCTCATTTTTCTCCATTCTTTCTCGATAGTTCTCTCCCAATTCCCCATTTTTCTCCCAATCTCATCTTCCAAAATATGCATCTCCATTTTCAAATCCCTCGTCTCCAATATAATTACTTTGATTTCCTCATCCTTGTTTCCAATTTCTCATCTCCCATTTCAAATTGTTGATCTCCGATCCAAATCTCCTGATTTCCCTATCTCCACTCCCATGATGGCTGATACCAGGGCAATCAATAATAAAGAGAGAATAATAAAAAAAATCAGAAATTAGGGCAAACAATAATAGAGAAGAAAAGTAACAATTAAAAAGATGGGTTTAGAAAAGAAATTAGGCAAGTAATGATATCGAGAGAATAATAAAGAAGTCCTGGAAAACCATAGGTACATAATAAAAAATCTCATGTCCTAATATCTTGGAAAATAAAAAAAAAATCCTATGCTCTAATCTTTACAAATATGAAGAGGGTATTATAGGCAATACATACATAAATACGTATATGAGTTTAAAATAATATTAAAGTATATTTTTAGGTTTTTTCATGATTTTGGAACTTTGTGGATTTAAAAATAAGTCATTTCTCCAAACTGGGCCGGAAAACAATTTTCCCTTGAAAAATTCATAATATTCAATTAATATTATCCTAAAGTAGTTTAACTCCAACATTTTATTAATGCACATGCTCTTCACTTGACAAAAACTAGTAATAAGTACTAAAAGATGAATAGCCATTTTGGCTTCTATTACATATATGAGGAACTACACAGGTAAAAGAAATAGCTTAATTGTCGCCAATGATAATTTATATTTTACCAAGGCGGAAGCATACATGACCTCAAATGAAATATTTCTGTGTACCTGACTTGAAATGTAACCACAACGCTCGCAGTTTCCTTGCTCAGGCATCTTTATTGATGTAGATATTCTAAAATTCTCACCAGATCTGATGATGTCCAGTATAGCCCTTGGCCTATATATACAACATATTAATTAACCAGGTAATACAGAAGAGCTATAACCGCATAATTAAATAGAGGATCCTAACAGATAAATTTGGTGAATAATTGCTCACAAATATACCTACCTCATACGTTCCAGATCTTTTATAAATTCACGGGCAAAGCCACGGTATGCATTAGGAGAATAAATGCCTGTATAATTAAAAAAATTAATGACACTTTGATGTGCATTAATTCGACAGTAATTTACCTTAGAAGAAATAGAAGCGAAATAACATCATGAAATAAAAAAGATAATCAGCAAGTTTGATTTCTCAAATGTCAAATCCAGATTCTTTTATTTGGTATATTCATACATAAGGTAGTGTAATGCAACTTTTTTTCTCAGATGGACCCCAGACGGCCCATGAAATTTTATTGATATACGTAAAAGAAACACATCAAGTGGTAGGAGTACTACTCCTTACCACACCGTATAATACAAAGCTGCAATGCAATTTAATTGCACGAAATGGAATGCGACTTATCCAGAAACTTTAAAGGGAGATTGGTGTCTAAAGCAACAATCACATAAAAATCCTTCTTATTCAGTAAACTTCAACATGTACATTTGTAAGAGAGGAAACCGTTTTTTTTCTTTCATCTTTCTCTTTCAATTGAATAGAAGCATAATTACTTCAGGATGAAAATTAAGCATAATCAACGATTGAATACTTACATTCTGTGGAAAAGTAATCCAGCTTTTTGAAATAAGCATACGTGCCATCTTGGTTAAGAATTCAACTTCACAGTTTTTCACAAGAAAAAAAGAAAGACGAAATAAAGAAATACCATGTGTAATAGAAGATAATGACAGGACAAGGATATATAACAATCTCCTTCTCATATGTGTATTTGAAGGGCTTGCACCTTGGAATTGGTCCATCTTCACCGGTAGTTATAAATGTACATCTACTCAATCTACAAGGTAAGCAGTATAGCATTAGATCAGAAAAAGAAGGTAATTAGACCAGAAGAAGAAACCGGTAGTTAAAAATGTACATCTACTCAATCTACAAGGTAAGCAGTATAGCATTAGGTCAGAAAAAGAAGGCAATTAGACCAGAAGAAGAAAAAAGAGTGTTATTATTTAGGATACTTCACCTTGCAATATCACCCCGTAGTATATTTAAGAGTACGGTCTCTGCAATATCATCTGCATTGTGTCCTGTAACAATCTTGTCAGCATTCACTAATGCAGCACCTCGGTCTAGGGCCTACAACATTTACACCATTGTCATGCACATATACCTAATGCTTATAGAATTAATCGAGGAAAGGTAAGGACAAGAAGCAATTTTTGGGAGAGAATTTAACGACAAACCTAAAGATGCAAAAACTATGAGAATTGAGCAAGGAAACCAAAAATCAAATTTGTCCAGATTAATTGAAAATGTTGCATCCAGAATAGAAATGTGTGCTGCAACTATTCAAGAATAAACACGATTACTTGTGTGTGTTTTGATTAGAAACGTTCTAAACATTTAATTGTGGAAGCTCTAATCTAAACTTAGTGCATTGATCAAGGCATAGTCCATAACCACAACAGTTGGTCTATATTCCAGCCTTCAGCTGATCAATAACACCACCAACAAACTCACAAAAGCTGTTGAATTGATCTCACATATTTGAATTTAATCCATGCATCCGGAGGATAATATAACCAAGATTGATTCCTCAAAATATCTAATTATTATGGATATGGATATCACGAAAACCAAAAGGCTCTTAATATTTGTAACATGTATAATGTTCTCAAGGACTATCTTCCTTCTTCTGCATCCATTAGGTTTTGAATCATGATTGTGGTACATTTTCAAATGCAAAACTTTGAAAAGAACGCTCTACCTTGTAGGGGCATCAGTGAGTTAAGTATCCTAATGACTGGGTGAGATATAAATAATCGAATTAAATATAACCTATTCACATCCGGCCAAATATATGGAGTGTGTTATTGTTCTCAAATACACAGGAGCTTCCAAGGGAGGCCAACAATGAGAAGTATGTTGCGCGGTAGAATTATTAGGTGTTAGGGAAACCCCTAATTGATAGAGAATAACTAGAAAGCCAATGATAGAACAGTTAATCAAGATACAACTAACTAAATTCCATACATATAAGTTACTAACAAGAGAACATCGAGAAGTTAAAGGGAAGAGATGCAAAAGAAAGAGCCATATCAAAGGTACTTTTCAGTAGCCTAGCTAGTGGCTAGGCTTGCATATATGTCTAAATTCATTGCTAGTAAACACTAACCATGTAAAAATCACTCAATATAAGATCAGTGGTACCTGAATCATAATCATATATTCAATTATGTTCTCCATAATGAGTGAGATAGGTCAGTTTCTACTATCCAACTTCTTTCCATGGATTTGAGTTATTTTGGTACATAGGAAGCATAAAAAGGAACATATTTGTAGCAGAAGTAGAACAATGAAAAGTAATAAGCATGAAATTAAAGAATGCAGAGAACACATACCTGACGGCGAAAAACACCACAAAATGTGCAATTGTTCTTTAAGCCTATAGCTTTTACTATCTCATCCATTGTCCAACCATATAAAGCCTTGTACGAGACCACTTTCAGTGGCAATCCATACTGCAGGATTTAGATGGCGCACAGATCACAACAATGAAAATAAAAACAGATATAAGAGTCGGCAGGAACCCCCCCCCCCCCCCCCCCAACATAGTAATACAAAGAACATGATCATGAGAAGCACATGGAGCGGGATATATCATTAGTTTTTAGGTAGATCATCAATTGACTAGAATAACAAATGAGAAGGATATAATATAGGAGCGTGTCTGAACTTTTCCCTTGTAAGAATTGATCATAGGTCCATATTCGGCAAAAACGAGTCCCAATTTAAAATTACTCATATATTTTCAGTCAAAAAAAATTACTTGTATATTTTAGCTGAGCTAATGGACATTCTAGGATGAAACATTAAAGCACTGGCAATTTATACTAGAAAGAAACAAAATATCATATATCTATTTTTTAACATGAAGGAGATACTCAAAGATACGAGATACCCTTGTTACACTCCAACAACTTCTTGTTTGCCTTTGTTTCCTATTAGAGCTTAGCAAGCAAGGCACTTCTAACAAATAAGCAGTTGGGTGAAGAATTCTTAAGAGAACTCCTAGCCAAAATTAATTCTTACAAGAATATTTGTTGAGTAACATAATCTATTTGTGAATTGAACATATAAAGTCAAATTATAGTTCAAGACTTCAAGCAGAAGCAACTAGAAAATACAGAGGGTATTTTCCCCCTACAAAATGTTGAACGCAAACTTCAGTTCACAAACACACTTGAACGAGAGCTACATATCAAATGGATGATTTGTACTGTTCATTGACCTGGATGACAAAGTGTTGTTTGAAATGAATATAAATGTGTAAATTTGCACTGAAAATTTATGCAAACCGGAATTGATGGAGCACATTGGTGCAAAATATAGACATTTAGCACCTTGGCGGTCATCTGGATTTACTCTGCAGCTGCATCTATGATGAGCAAAATAAAAGAGCTAGAAAATATTTGCAAATCAAAGAGGGCATAAATGAGTAATCAACTGTATCCAACAAGGGCTATTGGAATAATACAGGAATGTGCAACAAATGCTATAATAGACCCAAGTATGATGACGCTAATTATATAAAATTACAGGAAACTAAAAAAGGTTGTATTATATGATTTGATAAGATTGGGAGGACGATTAATAGATCCCAACATAGGAATATAAGATTTCATATCCTAAAAAGATCAAAGATGAAGATTTTCTGTGGAAAAGACAGATAAGAGAAGAAGCAAAAGGGTCGGGTTGATGAGTCAGTCACAGTGAAGTTGTTGGAGTTTCCTTGGTGGACAATAGAGGACCAAATCAGACTCATGAGGTTGGTGGAAAGTGCAGGTCAGCGCTGTGGAGATCGGACCAGGTCAGCTAGAGGAGCAGTACCCATGCACTCAACTAGAGTTTAGGATCGCGGGTCTAACGCCTTCGCCATCTTCATTCCATCCCTAAGACAGAAGGGTAATTCCCGTTCAGTTGATGAGTTCACGGCATTCGAGGTAGTGCTTCACTTGCTTACTCATGCCAAGTGAGGGTTTGAGTCCTGTGTCTTTTTTTTTATCAACGAAGGCTTGTAGGTTAAGGTTATCAAATTTGATTGTGGATTGGTAATGCTATCATAAATGCTGTAAAATATTATGATGTTATCTAGTTAAATTTGAACATCTACAAACAATAGGCATTCTTAACCTAAAAAAGGCTATGCAAATGTAAACACCGGAGCTGTAGTCAATGAAGATGTAACTACCGGTATTAGAGAAATATGAGCAGAAAGAGGTAATTAATCCAGCAAGATGTAGAATTATAAAAATAATATTGAAGAAAATCTTTTTCGCATAGCATATCGAGTTAGCATAACTAAACAGCGAACCACATGATATTTACAATAAGAATCGATAGTATACGAAGTCATGAACCTGAATTTCATTCCGTTTGACAGTTTCTAGTGAGTCATCCCTGTAACCAGTAATCCCTTCATCAACAGACAAAAGAAAGAGATCTAGGCCATAATTGTGCCTACGATTTAGCTCTGATAGTACATAAGCAAGCACCGTGGAGTCTGCATAAGACAAAAGGTATCTGTGATATTGTAAATTCTAATTCAGGTCAGCATGAGATAACCCTTGAACAATTTAGCAAAGTGAGGGCATGAATGCGAGACAAAAAAATTATGCTAAAACACACATGCACTGACTCTTACATATCAAGTTAGCTATATAAGATTTTACTAAAGTCTAAAGACTAAAGACTAACAATTGATCCTTATCCCATCATGACTAGTAAGTTGGTTGTAGAGAACAACATTTACGAAGAATTGAGGAAGCAGTTGCCAACTTCACAATCCTATAGAAATAGGATACTGTCATGTCCCCATTTTAATAAGTTTTCTCTAACAAGTTGTTGGCATGGTTGTGGCCATTGGCGCTTGTGCAGGTGATTGTTTGAATATGAGGGTGCACAGTGTTATTCAGAGGTTTGAGCCTTTGAAGGTCATGAATCCCACCAGCCTAGGTTAAAGGTGACACCAATATTCTTTTTAAGATTAATATGTGGGTGCACATCGGCACTTCAATACTTGCTACACCAATATTCTATTCAAGATTAATTTCAGGTTTAAGAAAAAAAACTTGTATATTCTAATTCCTGCACCATATGTATCCCTTATTGTTAGCCGATGGATTCCTTCATGCCCTAATTACCTGCAAGCAATTGCATCCACGTTTTAATAGGAGACTTTATTTCCAAGATACAAAAGAGCGAACAAAACCAGTGAGTACTCTAGAACCCTATCCTCAATGTCTGTTTTTAGGAAATACTCCAATGGCATGTTCAATACTTGAATGTTGTGTGTTTGTGTGTCAAAGTGATGACTGATTTTGATCCAAAGAAATAGGTTTATGCAAATTAATCTCTCCCTATTCCAAGAACAGAGCATTGCCGATTCCAGTTTCAATAAATCCCCCTTAAAGTGGGCATCAAAGGCAATATACCAGAATAGCATCTCTCCATTCGTTCATATTATTCCGCTCTTACTGCAAAAGTCAAAATGCACTTCTGGATTTGGTTTCAGATAATAAAACACAATAAATAAAATATTCACTTGCAGCTACATTTGATCTATTGCTTGTTGTAAATGCCGCGTCGACATATACTCTTCAACCATTGGTATGCTCCATATTCTCCATTTTGGTTTGCGTACTATCAATTATCTTGCAAAATATTTTATGCATGATTATACTGTATAAATCTAGCCAAATCACAGAATTAGCTGTTGCCAGTATTTTAACTTAGTTTATTTATATATGATGTTTGAGCTAGCGTTTGCATGGAAAACATTTAGATAACGAGAAAGCTGTTGCCAGAACTTGCGGTGGCTTAACAAGTGATTTTCCGATTACTATTGGTTTACATCAAGGATCTGCATTAAGTCCTTTCCTGTTTACCATCGTGATGGATGAGCTTACTAGAACTATCCAAGATGAGGTCCCTTGGTGTATGCTATTCGCTGATGATATTGTTCTAGTAAATGAGACGAAAGCAGGGGTTAATGCAAAATTGGAATTATGGAGACAAACATTGGAATCTCGGGGATTCAGATTGAGCAGGTCCAAGACAGCATATATGCACTGCAAATTTAGTAGCCAGAGAAGTCAAAACCATATTGGTATAACATTGGAAGGGCAAGAGATATCACCGAGCGACCAGTTTAGATATCTAGGTTCCATCATCCAAAGGAATGGGGAGATCGATAGTGATGTTAATCAAAGGATCCAAGCTGGTTGGTTGAAATGGAGGAGTGCAACAGGGATTTTGTGTGATCGTAACTTTCCGTTAAAATTGAAAGGGAAGTTTTATCGGAGCGCTATTCGGCCTGCCTTATTATATGGTACAGAATGCTGGGCTCCTAAGAAGCATCATACACAGAAGATGCACGTAGCGGAGATGCGCATGCTTCGTTGGATGTGCGGTAACACTAGAAAAGACAAGGTGCGAAATGAGGATATTCGTGCAAAAGTTGGTGTAGCACCCGTGGAGGAGAAGATGCGGGAAAACCGGCTTAGATGGTTTGGTCATGTGCGACGCAGACCTATGGAAGCACCGGTTCGACGAATAGATACTCTCGATATGGGTAATGGCAAAAGGGCAAAAGGGAGACCGAAGAAAACATGGATGGAGGTGATACGAAACGATATGGTTGCCAAAGGACTCAATGAAAGTATATTGTTCGATAGAAGTGAGTGGAGACAGAGGATTCATGTGCTGGACCCGGCGTGATTCTCATGTTGGTTCATGTAGCCTACCCCATATGCTTGGGATAAAAGGCTCAGTTGTTGTTGTTGTTGTTGTTCGCTGAATATCACAAACTAAGCTTGAAGACAATTGTCTAACATGGATGTATACTGAATAATGTTGACGAAGACAAACGCCAAATTTTGGTAGGGAGAATAGCATAAGAATCTTAGTGAAAATAAAATAAAAGTGTAGGATGACTTCAGCATGATAATTATGAGCACTAGGATGCATTATAGAAACCAATATGAAGAAACAGAAAAGGAAGAATGACAACTTATTTCAGCGAAACCAAGAAAAAACAACATTCCATTCTGAAAGTAGGTCATTACACAATACACACCTTTCCCCCCTGAAGCACCGATTGCAATTCTTTCACCAGGTTTAAATAACTTATTGTCAACAATAACTCTATGAATCTCCTCCTCAAAGACGACATAAAAGCATTCCCTACAAATCTGAAAAATCAAAATCTCAAAACTCACCTTAACAACTAAAATTGGTGTATTAGTGGATAGAGGGAAAAAGGGACAGTTGTGACAATCATAACAAGCATTCTATACAAAAAAGTTACAGATAACTGTCAAAAGTCAGGAAATTATACAAAGATCCCTCTCATAAGATTTTACAGAGTAAATCTACCGCCAAGCAATAGATGCCTTTTCTTTTAACAGCAGGAAAAATAAATGATAAAATAGTTTAAGTCGCATTTCCAAAGGCAATATCATTTTTCTTGTCTGATTAACATACAATAAGTTTATCAATATCAAAGAAAATGACCGCCGTAACTAGGTGGGGTATCTTCAACCCATTAACAAGGATAAGATATGCATAAACAATGACTTTGTTCAACCATTAAAATTTCTGCCTAGGCTAATTTATCAAGAATTTGAATCTAAAAAATGGGAATCCCCGAAAAATCAGTCATGGGTAATTACATAATATTTCAATAAAGGAAATGCAACTTATATTTTCGAAACTTCTATACTTGATGCACACATGTTGAATACTCCTTCAACAAATCCTACAATTTATAACATATTCTGTCTATCAATTAAGCGACACGATAAGTTAGAAATCTTATGCATCAGTGATTGGTACATCATTCTGTAATTTATTGATGCCGCTAATAAATTGATAACTTATTCTCAATAAATCATCGTGATAGTCAGGGAAACTGTTCATTTATTGTATTTACAACTCTTAAAATGCCTGATTTTTAGAAGTTTCATGTTATCGATAAAGTACATCAACACACATTTAGTTATGCATTCATGAAATATTCTTACACGCATTATTTTATTGTTGTTGCATGAATTGGCGATGGCGTACATATATCCTGAAATTATAGTATTTTTCCTTGCCTATTAAATATATGCCTAGTAGTCTATTACAAGGTATTAATATCCTGAAATTATAGTAATTTTATTGTATTTTGCATTGTTATTGCGTGAAAAAGGAAATCCTTTTTAATTTGTAAATTAGCTCAATCTCCTAGAGCTCCAATTCACAAACACCCATTTACCTGGAGTTGGAAAACGAGCATCTTTCATTGGAGCTAGGTCTCTAAGAAAGGCATAATTTTAAAAAACTGCAAAACATTTGGCCCTCTTTCTACTTGCAATCTATTCAAACTGCGAAAAAACATCTGAAAACAAAGGGAGTAGTACCTGTTCTAGGGTTTTGGGGCGTTTGAGAGCTGCCTTCCTCTCGTTGCAGATGGAGCACAAACGCCCTGAAGCTCTCTTCGCCTTCGCCGTCGAATCTCTGTCTCCCATCAATTTAGGTTTTTTTATTAGGGTTTCCTCTCTTGGTTGCCCTGCAACGCCAACGAGAGAAGAGAGAGAGATCGCGCGCAGAAATGAGCCAGGCCGAATCTTGACCGGGCCTAGTTCTGGCCTTGACTTAAGTTGCGTATTAACTGTTGGGCTTAAAGAAACCGAGGCCTTTTAAAAAACCTCCACTTTGCGCCCACATTAGATATACCATCTGAAAATTTAATGGCTTGATCAAAATGTCCTTGCAAAACAAAAAGACCAGAGGAAGTCAAAAATATTTTCGTCAATTCACAAAAGTTTTGGATGACAAAATTTAACAGAAGTTGAGAGGGGGTAAAGTGCGGTTTTTCAAAGGTTAAGAAGGTTTTCTGCATTTGGGCCTAGCGCCGCCTTTAAGCATTTGTTCTCAAGTTTTATTATTTTTGTTTTCTTCCAAAAAGATCGGCTCTCATATTGACAAGAAAAATTATAATGAAGCTCTGTTTTGTCATTCATTTATGCTGATTACAGGTTAACAACTTCTGATGTTTCTCCATGCTCAAATCATAAACTGAAAAGCAAAACAATAAAAACATAAATAAACAATTTATGTGGATGCTTTGGCCGTTGTGCTACTATGTTGCCAAACCTTGATTTCATCTACTATGCAACTACTATGTTGCCAAACCTTGATTTCATTTCAGCCATGTTGCCGAATAATCCTAAACTTTGCAAGAAACCAGGCATGCTTGCATGGAAACCATGGGGGTTCGTTTTTAACTTAATCAAAACCATAAATCATGGTTATGGAAACCTTGTTGCCAAACTAGGCCTCAGCCCTCACAACAAATCAAAATTAAATAGCCAGCTTCACATTTGGGGAGTTTGCATAATATTGGCAGAGATAGATATGTTATTACCTAACCGGACTGAATAACTGAATAGACCAAGGTGTATTAGAGCTCAACTTTCCATACCACAAACAACAACTGTTCATACATCTCGAAACTTAGACCAAGCAGCAGAAAAAATCTAAACCCTAGCAGCCAGCAGAGATTGAAACAAACACCCAATTCAACCAAACATTCACGGTTACAAAAAATCTTTGGTGAATCCTTAGATGATTGAATGAGTTCTTGTTAAGCTGGAGAAATCACAAATGCCGATGCTTTAAATTAGAAAATTCCTCATCAACGTGGAAAGCCATGGGTTTCATAAGAACCCCAAGAGCCGGCGCCATAACCATCACCGAATGAGCTTGGGTAACTCATATCAGCACCATAGGCCCCACTACCTATAATAGAAGTATTAATATGGTAAGATTAAATGCTCGAAAGATCGATGAACACATGGAAAGAATTGAGATAGAAGCTTACTCGGTCCTCTAGCCCTCAGTTTCTCGATTTCACGAGCCATAGAAACAAGCTTCTTCTCCGTTGCTTGCCTCTGCTCTATCTGCTCAGCATGCGCTTTCTGCTCATATTCGTACCCTGCCCTGTTAGCATGATTCACATTATATGTAGTCTGTTGACAGCATCAAAGGAGTGTGTATTTACCGTAAGGCTTAATTCCCAAAAACTACCATAAACTTATGGACCGTGACAAGTAACTACCAAATTCCTTGAAAATTACAGAAAACAATCAAAGTATACGGACATCCTTAAACTTTCTTAAATTAGTTTGGTAGCTTTTTGAAAATTTAGTAAACAACTTTGATAGTTTATTGAATATTTACTAAACAAGTTTGATAGTTTACTAAACATTTACTAAACAACTTTGGTAGTTTTTGGGAATTAAGCCTTACTATAAATATATGTGGCATTTTTCTGAAGTCAATTCTATCTTTCATTTCGCAGAATCGAACCACAACTAGTGTTATAAAAGAACAAAGAGATTAGGATATGATTGAAGATATCAATTTTCAGTCAATTCCATCTCTAAATAAGTCGAGTGGACCGGCTTTTGGATTGGCCACACACTGCATAGTTTTTTCTTTTCCATCCTTTCTAGGGTTTTCGTACTTTCTTCTTCCCTTGTGTTCCTCTTCCTCGTCAAGGCCCTTTTTTGTTTATTTATTCCTTCTCCTCTCATGATTTTGTTCGTAGTTTTTGTTTTCCCTTCCTGTTTCATTAGTTTGCACTAAGCAAAAACCTGAACACGTCAAACTTTTAAAATAGAACTATTATAACTTTACTTTTTTTTTTCCTTTCCGCTTGAGCTACTACCTATGTTGGCTGCTGCAACTTCTACCTCATTTAAAACATTGTAGTTTAGGTTATTCCCATCCATCAAATTACTTGTACAAAAGAACATGATAAATTACACTAAAGCACCCTTGTCTATCGCTGTTTTCCACTAAGCTACCTTCAAGTTTTTTAGTTTTTTTTTAAAAAACAGCGTTCTCTCTTAAATTTTGGTTTGAAGGGGTAACACTTTAAGGTAGCTTACTGCAACTAAATTTTTTTTGGAAGTCAACTGACAAACAGCAATACTAATGGTAGTTCAGTGTAATTTATCTGAAAAAACGGATTCCTAACCTGACTCTAACAAGCTCCTGATGCAATCCTTCAATTTCCTTCCCCAAATTAGGTATCTGCTTGTTCTCACCCTGTACACGCTTAAGATCTCGCGACATACTCTGCACCTTCATAACCATCTCTTGTCTCAGCCCATCCGACCTCTTTGCTTCACCCTTCAACTCTAAGACTTCAGCCTTTAAAGGCTCAATTGCATGAAGTTCTGTTTCGAGCTTGAGACCCATCTGTATCAGTTCCCTAGCTTTGGCTTCCTTTTGTGCACAGATATTGGGGATTGCTTGGCCTAGAGCATGGAGCTCCTCTCTTGCCGCGTCAATCTCTCTCTTCATGGCGATATTTTCATCGACTAGGAGTCTGTTATCAGCCAGTAGCCTTCGGATTTTGTCGTCCCCTGCAGCAAGTTCCTCCTCGATAGGGTGGATTAGGGGCGGCATGAGCCCACGTTCATGGGGACCGCCATGGAATACGCGCATGTTATCGTATAACAGGTGACGAGGCATTCGGTCCCTCCCTGCCATAATTGATCCTGCCAAAGAGAAAATGTATTAGGAACCTTTTGAACTCAAATAGAGTATACTAAACACCCATGAATTTTGACGTAAATTACAATTCTTGGGGGAATTTCAGTTAAACCCAACATGCTTGCATTATCTATTGTTGTTATTTTTAATCCACAAAGTTAAATGATGGTACTGAAAAAATAGTGAAAGTACAGGAATTTAGTATTAATTTACCCAATCAACTAAAAAGATGGACATTAACGGTAGTTCCCGTAGTTTAACCTAGAATATATGTATATGACAATGCAAGGGCATCTTGTCTGAAGCATGGAGAACTGTTATGCCCGACATGCAAATCTGTGTCAAAGACTCAAAATCAAGGTTTGAGAACTCGGTTTCGGTTTCTCATAATTTTATTAGTTTCGGCTAGTTTCGCTAATCTCGGTTCGGGTTTCGGTTTCGATAGTAATACAACATACAAAAGTGTAGATATATTAAATACTTAAATTTATGCTTCTATATTACAAGACAATAATCCTAGTATTTAAAAATCCAGCTATGATGCAAAATATATTGAAAAGTGTACTTAGATAAGTATTAATATAGGGTCCGGGTTCATTTTTTTGCGGTTTTCTAACAATGAAGGCCTACAATGACAGTAAAAATGGTATAAAAAATAAGTTTTTAAAGGTTTTGGACGAAACGGTATTGTATGGTTGGTTTCGTATCGGTCTTCACCGAAACCGATATGAAACCACCACGTATCGGTGGTTTCGGCCGAAACCTCGAACCTTGCTCAAAATATATTACTCATGGCAACTTTCATGTTTTTTATTATCTTTCGAATATGTGCTTGAAACAATTAAATTCTGTGCAAGGAGAAGAGCTGCTCGAACAAATATTTGAAATAGCCAGGGGAGATGCCATCATAAATCTTTATTTTACTTGAACAAAGAGTAGACTAGCATTTAAGATGGAATGAGGTTGAGGTCAAAAGCTCACTACAAACCTGAAGGTCAAGTGGTCAACTGGATACCCACTCAGATTATCAGTAGTGCCATCCTACATCGAATACTCTAACACCATGACACCCCTCATTCAACATCACTTAGACACCTTACTGTTCAAAAAGGTTTCAAGAAAATTCCAAAATTTACTTCGACGGATATAACCGTTTTACTGTCCATTCATGTTGGGATGTTTGCATGCATATATATACCAATTATCTATACACATGTTGCAAACTATGCCTTGGTGTATTTGCATGCAAGCATGTGTAATATATATAGCCATAGGACCAACATAAGCACTTGATATGCATGCAAGGCATTAATTCATTGGCATGTTATCGACCCCATCATAGCTTAACTAACCAACCTAATAATTTTAGAAACATACATTGATGCAGGTAATACTTCCAATTCTCAGCCTTCTTCAGAAGTTTTTACGCATATAACGAAAAGTCACATCTAATTGTTTAATTTTATAGTTATTGCTCTCTCATATAATGAAAGTCAAAACAACTGAATGTGATTCAATTCGTATCCCTAACTCATTTTGCAACTTAATGTGATTACCCATAGCAAATTTATTATGTTAACACCATCTCTTTCATTTTATAATCCTCACAATCAGTGAAAATCATTTCATAGACCCACATCTTTTGGTTTAACAATTCACTAAAATCACTGCATGCCCTTTCATTCATGATCTCGACCGTCTATAATATCAAGTCTAACTAAAGACCTACAGACACATTATCTACCCCACCCCCACCCCCACAAAAAAACGCACCCCACCCCAACCATGATGATCATCTAAAATTCTTCATCAAAATATATACATCTATTTCCAGGTAAAGAAAGTTCTAAAAGTTTATCTAAAACAAACTGTAAACTTCCATCACCTAAAGTTGATCATAAATTTCTAGCCACAAATACTATGGACAAGGAATGCCTTGGCCAATAAACTACGAGTGTCGGTAGCTGCGGGCTTGTTTGTTGTGTTGTAGTGTATCACCTGCAACTGCATGCAAATATAATTTCAACCTTAATTTTTTGCTTAAAATTTTCAGCACTTAAACAAGGAAACTTGCTTTCAATATTTGTTTCACTGCAATCCAACATGGAAACCGTAAAATGAGGCGTCTGTTACAGTTAGGGATAAACTCTGCACTAAAATTTTTCGCTAAAACACATGCAAAACTGCGTGTCTAATGAATTTTGGCCAATTGAGACGCACATGTTTATAGCAAGTTTGACCTAACCTATGTCCACTAAAACCTTTACATAGAAGTACAAAAGCTCTGGTTCAAATAATCTCCTTTTGCTGCAAAAGGGCTAGCTAATTTAATCGTGTTTAGATATTTCAGAGATGAAACCTAAGACAGTAGACAAAATGCAAAAAATAAAAAATAAAAAAATAGATGTTTAAATTTCGAGACAGTCATTTTGTATCTCATCGCCTCAATCTGGTATGTTTTTTCGGTGGATAAGGCGATATGATTACTATGCAACATAGAGTGTGCATAAAGTCAAATGCTATCCTTGTTGGTCCCGAATAAAGAAAGAGGTAGGAGCCAAATGCCGACCACCGACAGAAAATTTTAGTTGGATCATAATTAAGTAATCCTTGTTGGATACATGTTGAGCAATTGTTAGGAGGATACAACTGTTCATAAACTTGACTGCAGATAAAGAATTTATGTATCTGATCCCAAAATTTTGGACAAAAGCTCATGGCAATAGTAGTTTGTGCACTCGCATTTGCTTCTCAAGGATCCTGAAAAGAAAACAAATTGCCACTGCCAAGTGGTGTTGACGGGGCGGATCACGTCAAGATGTTACCTTCCGTTGATTTGCTGTTGGCGGCGATGGACGGCTGAGATTGGATCTGGAGGCTGGCTCCTGAAGCGTGTGGATCTTAATGGGTTTGAGCTTGTTTCGGCCGAGCTACCTGCAAGGAAGTCTCGGGGTGGTTGTACCACCGAGGACCCTCCGACGGTCAAGTTAGAGAGGAAATCCGAGCAGAGTAACGGCTTAGTGGAGTAAAAATGGCTTACTTGAACCGTCTGAAGGAGGGGTTTATATAGCGGTGGCAGCAGACAGGCGCGAGAATCACGCCGGCCGTTACGCTCCCGACGTCACGCCCGCGTGATGGGCGGGATCCCGCATTAATGGCGAGACATGCTCGTTAATGGGGGATCGTGATTGTGTGGAACGTGGGATGTGGCCGGCGGATATCTCGCGCATGGCGAGATTCGCGGGATGGCGGTTGCGCCTGTGAGCGGTGCCGTTGGTCGGTCGATGAGATCGAGGAAGATGACCTCGGCGGGAGAGCTCGCGGACGAGAGGGAGGGCCGAGGTATCTTGGTTCTGCGGTAGCCCGGAGACGAGCTGGGAGGCCGAGGAGGCCAATTGTGCAGGGGGCTCGGAGGTGAGCCAGCGCTTGTTTGTAGGACGGGCTTAGGAGTGGTTTGGTCGGCCACAGTAGGTCCTTTCTTGTGAGCTTTGGGACACGTCATCTGCCACGTGTCATGATCTGGGAGATCACCGATATCGAGCATCATCATTAGCTCCCCACTCTCGTCCCGACCAGCTGACGGGTCGGGTCGAGAGTGGTCTGTCGGTTCACCTGAGGTGAGCTCATTTTCGAAGATATCGCCGGGGCGTGTTTCTGGGCAATCTGCTGTATTTTCTGGATGAAGCCAGCGGATCAGGGGTGAGATCTTTGCATTAAAGAGGGTACGCTGGATCGGGCGTACGTCCACTGAAGCGACAACCCACGTGTCGGGCGCTGGTTGGCTGACGCGACGGGCCGCAGACTTCTGGCGTCTGATGGGATATGGCCAATGCGCGTGTAACGGGTGGCGCGATCGTGGCCGTCGATGCACTGAACCGTTTCGGCGGGAGATGACTGTCGCCGTAGTTTGTGTACGCTGGCAGCTATAAATAGAAGTGGGGTCCGCTTCAGGGCTCATCTCTCTTCATAATTTCCTGTCCTTGATCTTGTAAGCTCGGCGTTCTCTTCTTTAGGTCGGGATTCCTGCGTTTTCTCTTCCGAGGACTTCTCTTCATCAGGTTAGATGTCTTCCTCTGAGGAGTCTGTAGATGTAGTTGGGGTAGTGTCTGGGGAGCCCTCTGTGGGTTCTTCCTCTTCTCATTCTTCTTCTTTTTCTGGATCGGAGTCCTCCCAGGGAGTAAGGGTCAGATCCTCTTCCCGGGGTCTCCCGATGAGGGTGGTTCCCAGAGTGGAGATCGCGGATGTGCCTGGCGTGTCGTCCACGGTGAGATACGAGGAAGAGCTCGCCACCGTTCGGACTCGTTTCCATATTCCTCCCGGCTACACGTTGCGTTTGGCCGGAGAAGGGGAGAGGGCAGATCAGGTACGGAGCAAGAAGATTGCCCTATATTTGGAAGCCTTTTGGGCCGGAATTCGCCTGCCCTTCTCCCCTGAAGTTGTTAGAGTGCTGAATCATTTCGGGTTAGCCCTGGGCCAGCTAGTGCCGAACTCCTGGAGGATTTTCCTCGGGTTCCTGGTCCGTTTGAAGTTGCAGTTGATCCCTTTCAGGTTGTCCACCCTTGCCTCCTCTCTCATTTACAAAGGTCATCCTGGCACTCGCGCGGGCGATCCGAGGTGGGTTTACCTCTCCTTTAGGAAACAACGGGAGATGCAGCCAGATCGGGAGTCGTCGTCTTGCTTTCTTCCATCCACGATTAGAAGAAGTTTTTCTTTGTTGGGCTGCCAGAGGGTGAGGACTGGCCCGTGCCCACCCAGTGGTCTAGGTATAGGTGCCGGCGGGAGAGTCAGTCCAACGATTCCGATGCGGTGAGAGTGGCGGAGTGGGAGCCCATTCCCCGGGCCGACGTGCTGCTTTCTGAGCGGGCCCTTAGTTGGGCTGGGCTCAGCCCCGCCCAGTTCCTCGGTAAGTTAGGAGCTTGCAGGCGATCTGTTAGACTTGTGTTTACTTTCATTTCTACTTGAGTTGCTGACTCCAGTGTACTTTTTCTTGTGCAGAACCCATGGACTTGAACCAACTTCGAGCGGCCATGCGCAAGCCGAAGAAGGGACCGAAGGTTGGAGGTGCCAGCTCTTCTTGTCCGACGTCGGTCCCGGCTCCCCCGGCAGCTGTCCCACCCCAGCGTTCGAGTGCGGGCTGTGCCCCGGAGCCCAGCAAGGCACCGAGCCAAAAGCGGGTTCGGGGACAGGAGGCCAAAGCTTCTGAGATAGAGACCGGCTCTCCGCCGTCGTCTCTCAAGAGGTTCCCCCGAACGGTTCCGCGGACCCCGGCCTCCCCGATCTTAGTGGACGAG
The DNA here is from genome assembly GCA_030015575.1 of Agapanthus africanus. Classification (NCBI taxonomy): domain Eukaryota; kingdom Viridiplantae; phylum Streptophyta; class Magnoliopsida; order Asparagales; family Amaryllidaceae; genus Agapanthus; species Agapanthus africanus. Next base: position 558,966,781 of record JASDDO010000016.1, read on the forward strand.
GGAGACCTCCGCTTTGAGGTGCCCTCGGGACTCTCTGTCGCTGACAGCTTGCTGGCCTACATGGAGAGGTAGGCCGGAGGCAAGGTCCCTCGGGGGACTCTCAAGGCGCAAATGGCGGCCATCGCCCAAGAGGCCGTGCAGGTTAGTGCTCGCACCTCACTCGATTTTTCACTCAGCTTTTCATCATTCGCGAGATTTGGTGCTCCCCTTCTCTTTCTGACCCCTTCTGATTTCTTCAGGTCATCCAGCACGTCACCCTCGTCGTTCAGATGGAGGAAGAGGAAATTGCCCCGGCGATGCGGGCCGCGGGCGAGTTCTCCTCGCTGGAGGAGAGCACAAAGCTGGAGCTGGAGACGGCGATGGCGAGGGTCGCTGCCCTGGAGGGCAAGGTGGCGGCCGGGAAGCAGGAGGTTGCCAGGTACCGTGAAGCCGCCCAGGCCGCCGAGGCCAAGCTTCAGGACTCCAAGGTGCTCGTCGGCACCCTGAAGAAGTCGGCGAGCACCCTCCGGAAGGAGCTGGAGGCCGCAGTAGAGGGGACGAAGCGAGCCGATCTCAAAGCGGCGAAGGCGGTGGAGAACTACAAGAAGTCGGAACATTTTTACACCGTCCTAGCCTCGGCCACCACCCTCATCTGGCGCGAGGCCCTCGACGCCGTCAAGACTCGGATGCCGGAGTTCGCTGACGCAGAGCTCCGAGTTGAATATCCTCGCGGGGATGACGAGCAGGGAGACGACCCCGGGGGCGAGGCCAGGGAAGAGATTTCCGGCGAGGGCGACGCTGAGGCTCCTGTGATGGGCGCTGAGCCCTCAGACACCGCCCGAGTCGTGGTAGATATTGAGCTTCCCGAGGTTGCGCTTGGCCCTGAAGCCTGAAGCCCCTTATCTTCTTGTTTTTCTTCTTTTGTTGCATCGGGAATTTTGTAGGCCTCCGGGCATTTTGTAAGGCTGGGGAGCCCACAATACCCTTGTAAAAGCTTTGACTTTGTGAATAGCTTTGACTTTGTGAATAAAAACTTTTTGCAGTCGTATTTGCATGCGTATTTTCCTTTATCGGTAAACACTTGTATTTGCACAATACTGCCTTCGTGTTATGTCGGTTCTTCGTCTAGCGATTACGCGTCAAGTCGAATCTGTTCATTTGCCAGGTGTGCAAAGACCGGCGAGTAGACGGTATCTCCATGGCCCCGAAGTCGAGGTGGAGATCGCTCAGACGTAGATAGACCGGATGCCTCTAGTTGAGGGCTTTTGTTCCTTAGTCGTGGGAGGCTCAGAGAGGCATGCTAAGGATGGGCCGAGCAGGGTAGATGCTCGGTCGCCTCATGGCAAGGGCTTAGCTCCCTGGCGTTGTGGGGTAGGGAGCTACCAGCCAGGGATAGCCGAGCAGGGTAGCCGCTCGGCTGCCTCTTGTTGAGGGCTTTGATCTCTGGCGTTGTGGGGTAGGGAGCTACCGGCCACGGATAATCGAGCAAGGGCGGGCCCGGTTGCCTCTTGGTGAAGGCTTAGATCCTTAGCACGGGAGGGGCCGTAAGAGGCCTACTGAGGACGGGCCGAGCATTGTTACTGCCCGGTGCCTCTTGGCGAGGGCTTTGATCCTTAGCACGGGAGGGGCCGTAACTAAGGATGGGCCGAGCAGAGTTACTGCCCGGTGCCTCTTGGCAAGGGCTTTGATCCTTAAGGACGGGCCGAGCAGGGTTGCCGCTCGATGCCTCTTGGCGATGGCTTTGATCCCTGGCGTTGTGGGGGTAAGGAGCTATCAGCCAGGGATAACCGAGCAAGGGCGGACCCGGTTGCCTCTTGCGAGGGCTTTTGATCCTTAGCGCGGGAGGGACCGTAAGGGGCCTACTAAGGACGGGCCGAGCAGGGTTGCTGCTCGGTGCCTCTTGGCGAGGGCTTTTGATCCTTAAGGATGGCCGAGCAGGGTTGCTGCCCGGTGCCTCTTTGGCGAGGGCTTCGATCCCTGGTGTTGTGGGGTAGTAAACTACCAGTCAGGGATAACCGAGCAGGATAGCCGCTCGGCTGCGTCTTGGTGAGGGCTTTGATCCCTGGTATTGTGGGGTAGGGAGCTACCAGCCAGGGATAGCCGAGCAGGGTAGCCGCTCGGCTGCCTCTTGGTGAGGGCTTTGATCCCTGGCGCTGCGGGACAGGGAACTACTAGCCAGAGATAGCTGAGCAGGGTAGCCGCTCGGCTGCCTCTTGGTGAGGGCTTTGATCCCTGGCGTTGTGGGGTAGGGAGCTACCGGCTAGGGATAGCCAAGCGGGGTAGCCGTTCGGCTGCCTCTTGGTGAGGGCTTAGATCCCTGGCGTTTTGGGGTAGGGAGCTACCAGCCAGGGATAGCCGCTTGGCTGCCTCTTGGTAAGGGCTTTGATCCCTGGCGTTTTGGGGTAGGGAGCTACCAGCCAGGGATAGCTGAGCGGGGTAGCCGCTCGGCTGCCTCTTGGTGAGGGCTTAGATCCCTGGCGCTGCGGGGTAGGGAACTACCAGCCAGGGATAGCCGAGCAGGGTAGCTACTGGGCTGCCTCTTAGTGAGGGCTTAGATCCTTAGCACGGGAGGGGCCGTAAGCGGCCTACTAAGGATGGACCAAGCAGTGAAACTGCTCAGTTGCCTCTTGGCGAGGCCTTTTATCCCTGGCGTTGTGGGGTAGGGAACTACCAGCCAGGGATAGCCGAGCAGGGTAGCCGCTGGGCTGCCTCTTGGTGAGGGCTTAGATCCTTAACACGGGAGGGGTCGTAAAGGATGGACCAAGCAGTAAAGCTGCTCAGTTGCTCTTGGCGAGGGCTTTGATCCCTGGCGTTGCGAGGTAGGGAACTACTGGCCGGGGATAGCCGAGCAGGGTAGCTGCTGGGCTGTCTCTTGGTGAGGGCTTAGATCCTTAGCACGGGAAGGGCCGTAAGTTGCCTACCAAGGATGGACTAAGCAGTGAAGCTGCTCAGTTGTCTCTTGGCGAGGGCTTTGATCCCTGGCGTTGTGGGGTAGGGAACTACCAGCCAGGGATAGCCGAGCAGGGTAGCTGCTGGGCTGCCTCTTGGTGAGGGCTTAGATCCTTAGCACGGGAGGGGCCGCAAGTGGCCTACTAAGGATGGATCAAGCAGTGAAGCTGCTCAGTTGCCTCTTGGCGAGGACTTTAGGAAGAAGGGCAGTCGTGGGTGACACGTGCCATGAACGTGTGGAGGAAGCGAAGTGCCGGAGCTGCGTCGTTTCGATCTCGTCAAGAGAGGCTAGGTGCCTGCCGCGTGGCGGCACAGTTGTGGGTGAGCGACTGTTGGATTCCTAGGGGTCGTTCGCTATAAAACGGAGGGAGTGTTGATCACTCCATCCTTCACACCCAAAACGTAAGAATGGAGGACTTCTCTTTTGCCATCCCCGACATTGTGAGCTTCGAGGACGTCTACCTCTACGACCAACACTGCACCGAGGACATAGTGCGCTTAGTGATTGGCCGCATTGAGGATCACTTCGGCCGACTGCTTCCCCAACGTTCCCCTTACTACAGCTGCTAATGTACTCCATCTGGAAGGCGTCGCCAGGGCTCTACAACCCTTTGTCCGAGCAGCTGAAGGACGAGGCGGTCGGTAAGTTAAGGTCTCTGCGGCGCTTCGGCCTGATCTCCGCGGGTCGGCGGGATCGCTCGGTTGGGCTCATCTTTGAGTGCTACCAATTGAGGCACGACGCCGACGTTCGCGGGCAGCACCGGGGGCAGAGGTCTGAGGCTGCGAGGGCTCGGTTGGCGGAGATCTCCTCGGAGTACCACGAGCAATGTTTTCTGTACCCCTTCCCCCGTTACTGTAATTTCTTTTTTTGATGTACGGCTGAGGAGCTCATAATACCTTTTTGAATAAATGAGACTCTTCTTTTTGCAATGTTTCATTGATCCTTCTTATTATATGAACAAAAAGATCTCAAGAAACGTGTACATTGCTCTAAAAAGAAATACATGCTAGTAGATGCTTTTATTTGTGCAGCTTGAGCCCCTCGAATGTTTGTTGGCCCCCACGACCGGCATAGGGTGCTGAGCTTCGTAGGTACCCGGCGTACCCTCTGCTGACACAACCATGATTTGGCCGATTGTTAGCTCGCCGAGAGGGGGAAGGGGTCGCTGCTCCTGCTCGCGGTCAGCTTGCCGTTTGTCTCTCAAGTACGCTGCGAGGTGTCCCGAATGGATGAGCTCCTCGATGTAGTCTCGGAGCTGCTTGCAGCTCTCCGTGGAGTGGCCTAGCGACCTGTGGAAACCGCAGTAGGGGCCCCGGGTTCGCTTTGAGGCCATTCGCGAGATCGGGGGGAGCTTGAAGAAGCCCTCGCCCTTGGCCTCCTCAAGCAGTACCGTCTGGGAGACGTTGAGCGGGGTGTACTCCTGAAACTTCGGGGAGTAAGGTTTTGGCCGCTCAGGTCCTCTTCTCTCTTCTCTCTTCCCTTGCCCTTTTCTTTTGGTCGGCTTGCTCTGCCCGGGGGAGATTTGCGTTCACCTCGGATTCGAGCTGGATCTCGCGCTCGGTCCAGGCCTTTACCTCGGCCATGGTCTTAGGTTGCGCTAATGCAAAGGAGTGTAACCACTCCTTGTGTCTAAGACCATACCTCAGGGCTGTGATCACTGTCTCATCCCGATGTTCGGGGACCTCAAGAAGGGCGTTGTAGAAATGGGTGACGTATGCTTTGAACGTCTCTTTGTCTCCACTCTTGATCGTGAAGAGATGGTCAACTGTGCGTCTTTGCCGCCTGTTTCCGACGAAGCGGCCGAGGAATTGGGTGGCCAGCTCGTCGAAAGTTGAGATCGAGCATGGCTCGAGTCCACGGAACCAGTCTCGTCCGGAGCGGATGAGAGTGGCCAGGAAAGCCTGGCACCGGGCAGCGTCAGAGTTATCTTGGAAGCTCATTCCTGCGGTGAATGCATCCAAATGGTCCTTCGGGTCAGATTTGCCGTCGAAGAGGGAGACTTCGGCGGCTTGTTGCGAGAGGAGACGTGGACGGCGAGCAGCTCCTCGGTGAATGGTTTGGTGAGCGAGTCGGCAGCATACTTATCCCCGTCGCTCGAACGGGGACCTTCCTGATGCATACCTTCGATCTTCTTTTCGAGGCGTCGAGTCGGCCGTGGTACCCCGACTATTCGACACATTCTGATCCCTGGCCTCTGCTGTTGGAGACCTGCATCTCGCCCCGGCCCCGGTTCCTCTCAATGAGGTTCCTTAGATCCCTCGGCGAGGTAGTCTTCGAGCCGTCGTAGCGAGTCCCGTCCGCGCGACCCCGTCGAGGGAGGGGGTGTCGGTCATGCTTGGAAACAGGCGAGCTGACCGACATCTCCTCGGGAGGGAAAGGGGCGTGAAGAGGCTTGGGGCGAGGCGCTCTGGCGACGGACCTTGGTGTTGAACTGTGGGGAGCCCAGCGGATCGCAGAATGTATTGGACCGGGAGATCTGCGGCCGTGGGAAGTAGCGAGGCGGTGGTCGGCAGTGCCGACGCGAGCGGAGTCTTCTCTCCCTCTGTAGGGGTCCTGGTCCCAAGGATCTTGCCCTGCCATTTGGACGCGGATGAACGCCTCCACGACGGATGCGAGTCGGTCTATCCGGCCGGCTAGGGCGTTGATGGCGTTCGGAGGAAGAGATTCGTCCACGCCTCTGTTGTGGGGGAGGCGGCGGCTAGTGCTTGGATCGTCGTAATGACCGCTCGCCATTTGGTTGAGATCGGAAGATGAACTTTTGTTTTAGTGGAATCAAGTTTTTCCCACAGACGACGCCAGCTGACGTGGGGCGGATCACGTCAAGATGTTACCTTCCGTTGATCTGCTAATGGCGGCGATGGACGGCTGAGATTGGATCTGGAGGCTGGCTCCTGAAGCGTGTGGATCTCAATGGGTTTGAGATTGTTTGGGCCGAACTACCTGCAAGGAAGTCCCGGGGTGGTTGTACCACCGAGGACCCTCTGACGGTCAAGTTAGAGAGGAAATCCGAGTAGAGTAACGGCTTAGTGGAGTAAAAATGGCTTACTTGAACCGTCTGAAGGAGGGGTTTATATAGTGGTGGCTGCAGGCAGGCGCGAGAATCACACCGGCCGTTACGCTCCAGACGTCACGCCCGCGTGATGGGCGGGATCCCGCATTAATGGCGATACAGGCTCGTTAATGGGGGATCGTGATGGCGTGGAACGTTGGATGTGGCCGGCGGATATCTCGCGCATGGCGAGATTTGCGGGATGACGGTTGCGCCTGCGAGTGGTGCCGTTGGTCGGTCGATGAGACCGAGGAAGATGACCTCGGCGGAAGAGCTCGCGGACGAGCGGGAGGCTGATGTATCTTGGTTCTGCGGTAGCCCGGAGACGAACTGGGAGGCCGAGGAGGCTAATTGTGCAGGGGGCTCGGAGGTGAGCCGGCGCTTGTTTGTAGGACGGGCATAGGAGTGGTATGGTCGGCCACTGTAGGTCCTTTCTTGTGAGCTTTAGGACACGTCATCTGCCACGTGTCATGATCTGGAAGATCACCGATATCGAGCATCATCAGGTGTAGATCCAATGTTTGGCTTTATTCAAACAAAATCAATCTAGCAATGACCATGATCAGAGAAAAGCTATGAAGCATGGACATGGATACGACACAGATACGACGACACGGAAATTCCCAAAAAATGGATTGGGACACAACAATACAATAGTTTTTATGATTATCAGGTTCACTTATAAGAATAAAAAGTGGGATCCGCAACTCAAATTAAAGCCATGAAACAAGTAGCCGGTAAATTAAAATTGGAACTAGCTCAATAGATATGTGAAAATGTAAGACTAAAACAAATAATTTATACATTGATACTTATGTTACATGATAAATGACATGCATAAGGCACAAAATGTATAGGACATGCAAACGACATGCATACAGCATTTATACAGTGTGTCTCACACGTATACAGTATATCTATACACGGCATACCCGATGTGTGTTGGGCAAGTGTCAGTGTTCCATATGTGTTCACACACGCATTGGAAGTGTTCGCTTTTCCTAAGGGGAAAGTCTTTAATGGTTGAGCATTTGCTGCCTTTAAGGCACTTACTACTTCATGATAATGCCCTGTGGCAGCAAACCAATGTTCAAATTCTCTACTTAAATTATGTTTAGTTTCATATTAGCCGTTTGAGAGCAGTTCAAGCTTTGAAAATGAAAGGTTTTATGCCTGACCCATTCAGTTTAGGAATGTTTCTATCCTTTTCCTATTTCTTAAGAACGCATGCATTATTGCAGGAACGGTCATCATTTTTCTCTCAAAAAGAAAAAAAGACAGAAAGAGAGATCGGTCAATATTTAGCTTTCCATAATACTTCATCCTTTTTCTCACTTTTCTTAAAAGAGACTGAAAGAGCCATATGCTATTCACATTACTTCACACTTCAATTCTTTTTCTTAGTTTTCCATAAAAGAGAAAGAAAGACCTATATGCTATTCATATTCCTTCACACTTCAATTGCAAATGGCATATCCCTAATCACATCTTGACTAACGTTCTAAGTTCTCAAAAATGTTAGACAACAACTTCAATCCACCAATGTTTACAGAACCTTTTCGATGTATACATGAATCACATGTGCTAATAAGACAAATGATGAATTAAAGCGCAATACATAAAGGGTGCTACATGCAATTGAAATCAATCCTAAAGTTAAAAACTGCTACAATGGCTCCTTTTAAAAGGCGGAGGGGGGGGGGGGGGGATTTACCTGCTATTAATTCAAATTTTTAGGTAGTCATACATTTTGAATCAAACATAAACTTTGCCTACCATTACCGAATTTTATATGAAATAAAAGATAAGCATCAACTCAAATACATTATATATCTCCAACCATATAATATAGCCCAAATTTGTAGCACTGATGCAGCAATACAAAAACCCTAACCTTACCCCTAACCCTAAAAATCAAACCCAAATTATCATTATTTTGCTCCATGTTCAATCCCTGAAATATCCCCAATTTTAGACTTTTCTAAGTAAATACTAAATTTTCTTTAAAAATTCTTAGTTTTATTGAAACCAGGGCAATAATTAGTGGCAACAAGAAAGACCCATCAACAGGAAACATGAATTATTGTCTAAAATCAATGAAATAAAATTAAAATTTAAGCCATCGTGAGAGAGAAATGATACAATGGATGATTATTAAAAAAATTAAAGGAAAAAAGAGAAGAAATTACCTCGAGATCCCCAGTGGCCGCCAGCAACGCAGCAATGATAGCGAAAGACTGAAGCTTTGTTAGTTGTTGATTCTCAGCTCTCAGCTGCTAATGTGGTATTACTGAATTGCCCCCTTGGGGGTTTGGGCTGGACCATGAATGCTACGCAGGCCTTTATAGGCTTTAGTTTAGAGCTAGGAACGTTTAAATTCCAAAGCGATTTAAGAATTGTGTTTGTTCAAAGCCAATTGGTAATTATAAAGAGGAAAGTTGGCCAGGACACTGCAGTGTTCAGACTGCAAGCAGGTTATTTTACACATAGTTTCCTAAGCTTTAAGGGGCCTGTGCAATGTGGACATGCATGTTATTTTACACATAGCCTCCTGAGTTTTACGGGGCCTGTGCAATGTGGACACGGCAGTTATGGGCCTGCAGTGTTCCTGCGGGCCCCTTATATCCAATTATCAATCCTCTTAATAAATTAATAATAGGATAAATTACACTGAAATACCTTCACCTCTGTTTTTTCTCTCTCTCTAAAATACCTTAAAGTTCTTTCATTACGGTAAAATACCATAAGGGCTACTTCAAAATTTTAGTGAAAATATTCCCAAAACCATAGTTTAAGGTATTTTACTGTAATAAAAAACTTTATGGTATTCTAGTGAAAAATACTATAGTTAATTTACCCTTAATAATATTTGTCTTCTTTACCATCATTTGTTGATTGTATGATCCGAACCTGCCTTTTTCTTATAACAATTGTTATACACACTGGGAAAGTTGATGGATCTTTATCCGTTTACTGTTATAATGCCGAAGGAGGATTATAGGAAACACATGGAAAAACAACCTTATAATTTCCAGCCACCTAAGCAATTTTTTAAAATCCATAAATTTATTAAAAATCGTTAGTGTAATATAATTAATATAATATAATAGATAGATTAACAAAACTTTTTAATATATAAATAAATGTTCTCAAGTGCTAAATCTTAATCTTTCTTTTCTACTAACTTGTTCTACCAATAAAACCTTCAAGGTATCACATCCCCATGCCACTTCTCTCCAATCCAAGACTAATTTTATCTCGAAAGAATTTAACCATCTTTGCAATATAACCATCTTTGCTTAACTCTTTCAATCACTACAAGTTGTGAAGAATAGAATAAAGTAAAAAGGACAAAAAATCAAATTTTCTTTCAACTCCCTTTTTCTAATTTTTGATATACTTCAATTCTTCAACTTTCCCTTTTTACCCCAACCATCCCCTTTCAACATGGCATGCATGCACTAATTTAAAATGGCAAGTGAGCATACATTTCCCTTCTTATATATATAGGTGCCTCTTGGTTCTCTACGTATTTAGTGTATACATTCCCCTTGTGCCAAAAAGTGCATCTCCCCTAGAAAAGCCTTTGTGCTCTCTTTGTAACTTTCTTTCTTTCATTCTCAATGGAACTCATTGCAATGTTGCCATGGGCTGTCTTCATCTTCTTGCTCCTCCTCTCTGTGAGAGCGTCATGGATCACTATCTCTTGCTACTACTTGGATCCTCGTCGGATCCGAAAGGCCATGCTTAAGCAAGGAGTAAGCGGGCCAGAACCCCGTTTTCTCGTCGGTAATCTTCAAGAAATCGCCAGCCTCGTCGGTAAGACCACCTCCATAGACATGGAGCCCATAAGCCACGACATCGTTGATCGTCTCCTCCCCCATTACGTCCTTTGGTCGAAAACCTACGGTATGATTTGAAGTTTCTCTATTTCTTTTTCATCAATTAAACGCCAACATTTTGAAGCACCAACCACATCTTTTTTATCATAAAAAAGAAAGAAATACAATTCTGAGACCCACAATTAATGTTGCGGTCATATATATACTTTTATCTTGTGACCGAAAATATTGCATATGACGATACACTGAATAATTTCTCCAGCATTGCTAAACCGAAAATAAAAAGGAAATCGTTCTTCTGGGTAAATTAATGAATTTGGAAGCATAATGAACTGCAAAGTTGACCATGAACAACTTGACATACACTAAAATGATAATGCATGAACTTTAAAAGCTGTATTCGACAATCTTTTCCAGGAAAGAGATTCATATACTGGTACGGAAGCGAGCCGCGATTTTGTCTCACGGACATCGACATGATCAAAGAGTTCCTTTCATCGAAATACGCCAAGATATCAGGCAAGTCTTGGCTACAACAAGAAGGGACCAAGAATTTCATTGGTCAAGGCTTGATAATGGCAAATGGCACTAGCTGGCTCCACCAGCGTCACGTCGTGGCACCAGCATTCATGGGGGATAAGCTCAAGGTATTATTTTGTAATCCCTTGTCCTTTAAAAGTTTTATGATATGCAAAACTTAATCAGTTAAAGCTTTGATTGATTATTCGTGTGATTTGAATATATAGGGGCATCTGGGGTACATGGTGGATTGCACTAAGAAAATGGCGGACATTTTGCATGATGCTATCAAGGACGGCAACGACGAGGTCGAGATCGGAGAGTACATGAATCAGTTGACCGGAGATATAATCTCAAGAACAGAGTTCGACACGAGTTTTAAGACGGGGAAGAAGATCTTCAAGCTGCTTACGCGCATGCAGGGCTTCACGGCCAAAGCGAGCCGGTACTTGTGGATCCCTGGCAACCAGTAGGTATCCTAGAAAAATAGAGTTGCATGAACAAATGCGGCCTTTTTTTATTTATTTATTTATTTATCACAATGTAATTAAATCTAATTAAATTTCAGGTATTTTCCAAGCAAATTCAGAGGTGATATAAAATCACTGAAAACAGAAGTAGAGAAGCTGCTGATGGAAATAATGCAGAGCAAAAGAGATGGCGTTGAGATAGGGAGGAGCTCAACATATGGGAAAGGGCTGCTTGGGATGTTGCTTGATGAGGCTCAGAAGAAAACTCGAGGTTTTAACTACACATCGCAGCTGGTCATGGATGAATGCAAGACCTTCTTCTTTGCTGGCCATGAGACCTCTGCTCTGCTCTTGACTTGGACCGTCATGCTCCTCGCGACCAATCCCGAGTGGCAGGATAAGGCCCGTGCGGAGATCGGAGAGGTTTGGGACGGCGAGGAGGCTTTAACCATGGAACATATCTCTAAACTCAATCTGGTGAGTAACAGGTTTTCTAAACCTGTGGGCTCTTCTATTATAAGTATATCTTCGATCGAGCATCTATCTACACACAATAGCTCATATGGATTGTTTAATTTTTTATTTTTTTTAAAAGATATTTTGTACCTATTTTTCAATTGCATTTCATATCCACCAGGCTTGAATTGCAGAAAACCAACATCTATTTTAAATATCTACACGTAATTTCAAATTAATTAGCATAGAGCTACTATATGTTTTATTTGCTTATATTTGCTCAATTAGCTGAATTGGTATAAAACTACCATTAGTTTGCCCAATTAACTAGACTAATTAGCTGAAAACCACCATTTGTTTTGACTTTTGAATGTATTCTCATATATAAAATTTTGAATAATTTGCAGCTACGCATGATCATCAACGAGTCGCTGCGGCTGTACCCCCCGGCCTCCCTCCTCCCCCGCATGGCCTTCGACGACATCACCCTCGGCAACCACCTCCACATCCCGAAAGGCCTCTCTGTTTGGATCCCGGTCCTCGCCATCCACCACGACAAGCGGTTATGGGGCGAGGACGCCAACGAGTTCAAACCGACCCGCTTCACCGCCCGCTACTTCACTAGGACCCGAAACTTCCTCCCCTTCGCCTCCGGGCCCCGCAACTGCGTGGGCCAGGCCTATGCAATGATGGAGGCCAAGATAGTGTTGACCATGCTACTCTCTAGGTTTAAGTTCAAGATTTCCAAGAATTACAGGCATGCCCCTATCAATATACTAACTTTGAGGCCTAAACATGGGGTGCAAGTTCATTTAGAAGCCATTAAAAAATTTTGAGAGATTTTTTTTTTTTGAATGAATGATATGAGTGCAAGATAGCATTGAGGAATAAATATGTAGAAGTAGATTCGGGATTAAATTAATATATACTCTTGTTAAAGCTAAATTGAGATGGAATCTACAGGTCTAAATGTTTGATCATTGTTTTTGAGTTATTCTCATGACCATGGTATATTGTTTTTTGGCCCTCTTTTTCTTTTTTAATCTTTAGAGATGATCTCTTTTACTTAATATGCATTCGTGTTTGGTGATCTCAAGAGCCAAATAGCTCTATTTAGCTTTGCAATCTTACATGCTAACATATATATGTATATCAATATATATAGAGCCTAACTTATATGATAGAGATGTCATGAAGGAGGACAGCACCAATGAGTACCTTTTGTGATGTTAACTCCTACTTTCATTGATTTTTTTTTTATTTTGGCCGTGATACTCTTAGAAATCAAACCGACGGTCTTTCATTTTAGAGATGAAAGTTTTAGCGCAAGAGCTATGCATGCATCTTTTTGTGTATAGATTTCAGACAAACTGATATACATGAAACTTCACACGTTCAAAACAGACAACCGACATGATGTTAAAATCGATTGTAATTTCGGAGCCCGATATCAAGCGTCCAAGAAAGCGCCCAAAAATAAATACGTGCAGTGCACACAGTGAGTTTCATAGTTGGAGTAGGATTTAGATTAATCTAAATCCCCTTTAATTTGAATCTTATCTTTAAGTTAATCTAATCTCTAATTTTGGACCTAGGTTATATATATTAATTAATTAATAACCCAATGGTGGTGGATTAATCAATCACAGAGAACTGCTGGCGGCCAAGCTTTAAACTCCAACAAAAGCCTCTTTAAAGGTTGCGGCTCAAATTTAAAAACAAACTTAAACAGAGCCAGCGCAAAAGAGGGGTGGCTGCAGTTTTTTCCAACAGATAGAAAGAGAGAGAGAGAGAGAGAGGGGTTGGTAAAGAGATTGATTTTGTAATTCGGTGAAACCAAGTGAGCATAAATTATCTCTTGTAATTTTTCGTTGAATAGTGCAAGCAATTTGTTGTCATTTAACAGGATTATGTGCAATTGCACACCGAACCTGAATAATATATTGTGTTCTTTATTTGGTGTGTTTTTTTCTTGTATTACTTATTGTTTTTGCGTACTTACCGCGTTTAATCTTTTTTATTAGTTCCGGTTTACGCGTATCGATTATCCGCTGTGTACTTTGGTGCTATTTTTCACAACAAGTGGTTTTAGAGCTTTTGTTACGATAATTCGAATTATTGAAAAGATGGTTTCTATATATTATAAGATCGATAAGTTTGACAGAAGGAATAATTTCAATTTATGAAAATTGAAGATGACGACAAGTCTAAAACATTAACGAGTTTATAAGATAGTTTTCGAAAAAGAGAAAATTTCTTTGACAACCGCAGATATTTAGAAAGAAGATATGGAGGATAAGACTTTCATTTCAATACAGTTGAGTTTGGCTGATGAGATTCTATACGAGATTGTGCAAGAGATAACGACAGCAGTTTATGGAGCATGCAAATCCTTGTACATGAAGAAATCTTTAATAAACCGCTTCTATCTTAAGCAGCGTCTATACATATTGAAAATGAATAAAAGGTACATCAGTCAAAGACCTGTTCTTGCCAAAATTTGGCGTACGGAACTTAAGCTTCACCAAGGCAAAAAAAGACCAAGGTGAAAGCGTCAAGCCCATGCGCAAGCGCACCACATGCAAAGCACATGGCGCTTACGCTAAATCGGGATGCGCACGTGTGGCACAAGCCAACCAAACATGTGCAAGCGCACCACGTGCAAAGCACGTGGCGCAAGCACATGTTTGGTTGGCTTACCAAGGTGAAAGCGTCACCAAGGCAAAAAAAGACCAAGGTGAAAGCGTCAAGCCCATGCGCAAGCGCACCACATGCAAAGCACATGGCGCTTACGCTAAATCGGGATGCGCACGTGTGGCACAAGCCAACCAAACATGTGCAAGCGCACCACGTGCAAAGCACGTGGCGCAAGCACATGTTTGGTTGAAGTGCATGCTTCAATCAGAGTTTAAACTCTATTTGGGAAAATATTTCCAAGTATTTTTCTCTAACAAGAAAAATACTCTTTGTTAATAGAGAGCACTTGGATCAAAAATCCAACGGTGCTTAAACACCACGGGTTGATCTTAAGATCAACTGAGATCTTTTAAATAAGAGATTCTCTCATTCCAAAGCCGTCTCTTCTACTATAAATAGGAGAGGGGGAGAGTAATCTCCGGATATAGAATTCTCCCTATGAGACGAAGAAAAGAGACTTAAGCCACCATAAATTTTGCTCCTTCCTCAAAATTCTAAGTAAGGAGATTAATCTCCATTAAAAAGAAACTTAAGTTTCAAAAAGAACTTAAGTTTTTCCTTTGGATAAAAAATCATTAAGTCAAATCTTCTTCTTATCGAGAACTTAAGTTCTTATAGAGGGATTTTTGATCTTAAGACATAAGGTTTGAAGGAAAACTTAAGAATTCTTTCACCTAATGATGCAAAACAATCAAAATCTTAAGGATCACCACGAAGAACGGAGTTTAAACTTCACAAGACCCCAAGTTCTCATCATGGAACATGAATAAAAGACCCAAGATCATGAAAAGTTGATCTTGATGGTTTTAATGGCCAAAAGACCATTAAAACAGAAGCTTAAATTTCATGAAACTTAAGTTTATGAAAGACCAAATCTTTTTGTAGAGATTAATCTCTCAAAACCCAAGCGCTGCGCCACACGTGCCATGCATGTGGCGTCAGAGCCAGACAAGAACTTGCCAAAAGAATGGTGCTCGAGTTTAAGCTTTGTTTTTTGCTACGCTAAGCCGACTAAGCCGTGCCATCGCCAAAGCACTAAGCGCCAAATCCAAATCTATGTCCCATGCTGTCCTACGTGAAAGATACGTGAGCAAGCGCCATATTCCATCGAGCCGACTTGAGCCGCGCCAAGATTTAAGCGCTAAACTATATGTTGGTGTCAAACAGACCCAATTCTTAACCCTAAATTGGCTAAGTCTTGAAGCTTAACCTTCATTGATTTTAAGATCAATTGAGCCCATATGCTCAAAACATCTAAAGTTAATATTAATCTCAAATAAGACTAATGACCTTAAGATAGAGCCCAAGTTTCTTGTGAACCGATGAACCTCATAGATGTAAGAAATGCGATTTAAGTTCACTCCCGTTGGTAAACCAAGCTACCAACGTGAACCTCGTCAAGAAAATGTTTGACCCAAATCTAATATATGTATGGATTGGACTAATTCGTGCCCTACCGGCGATGACAAAATTAGTATCCGTATATAATCCAAAAGCAACCTAAATAAAAAACTGTCATGACCCGAAAAGCGCGTATGACCGGCACAAGGATTGCATGAAGTCAAGTGGACCCCATCGTAACCTAATTAAGCCAAAACCAGGAATCTAAACCATATATATATATATATATATATAGTAATAGGTAAAGGTGAAGTTTTTTGAAAAGTTTTTATAAAAAGTAAGGCTCGTTGCAAAAGGTTGTTTGAAAAATGAACAACATCTGCTTTGTAAATTTTGAACAAAATGGATACAATGATAAGTATATAACAAGTATCCCCATATACGGGAGCTAAATCAATACCCAAATGGCGAAAACACAATCACGCAGTTGTTTCCCCCAATCAGAGAGCAATGCTTTATTTAAAATTTCAAAATTTGAAATTTAAACTGAGGCAGCGCCTCACGTGCAAAGCACGAGAGCGCCAGCGCTAAGAGTCAAAGATTCTGAGGCAGCGTGCGCTAGCGCTTCACGTGTAAAGTACGAGAGCGCTAGCGCTTCACGTGCAAAGCACGAGAGCGCCAGCGCCAAGTGCGCCATCGCTAAGAGTCAAAGACTCCGAGGCAGCGCCTCACGTGAAAAGCACGAGAGCGCTCTCGCCGAAAGCGTCAGCGTTAAGAGTCAAAGACTCTGAGGCAGCGCCTCACGTGCAAAGCACGAGAGTGCCAGCGCCAAGTGCGCCAGCGTTAAGAGTCAAAGACTCTGAGGCAGCGCCCACGAGAGTGCCAGCGCCAAGTGCGCCAGCGTTAAGAGTCAAAGACTCTGAGGCAGCGCCTCACGTGCAAAGCACGAGAGCGCCAAGTGCTAGAACTAAATGTTCTCCACTATTGGATCAAAGATCCAACTGAGATGAATGAATCATCAAATTATAGAATCAAATTCTGTTGAGGAAATACTTCTTAAATCTTTCCAAACAAGAAAGATTGTGCTCTGTAAATCAGAGTACCGTTGGATCAAAGATCCAATGGTGATTAAAAAATCACCAAGATACAGAAAAATCTCTATATGGAAAAATATTTTCCCAATCTTGTTAATAACAATAAAGATGTCTTCTGTAAAATAGAAGCCCCTGAATCAAAGATCCAATGGTGGGAAACACCCCCAAATCAATTAGAAATCTCTCAATGAGAGATTTCCTTAACTGATTCAACAAATCAGCCTCCCCTATATAAAGGACCCAAGACTTCAAGTCTTGGAGAGAAAAACCTCCCTATAAGTTTCAAGTTCTCAGAAAAGAAAAAGAGAAGAGCAAGCTCTAAGAAGAAGAACCTTCTTCAAGGTAAATAAAAAGAAGAGAGATTGTAACATCTCCTCCATATTTGAGAGTTCAACTCTCACATCAGAAGAACTCAGTTCTTTTTCTAGATCACAGATTTATAAGACCAAGTCTTTCACAAAAAACATAAGAGATCAAAACATCTCTTCACAAAAATAAGAACTTAGTTCTTAGATCCATGAGACAAAGCATCTCCTCATAAAAGAAGAACTCAGTTCTTAGATCCATGAGACAAAGTCTCTTATAAACCGAGAATTTAATTCTCAGAGCACAGAACTGATCAGAGCTGCCAAAGGAGCGCCTTAGCGCTCCAATTTAAAAGAATCGCCTTAGCGCTCCAAGTCTGGCGCTCATCGCCAAGCGCGCCACGTGCTCCTCACGTGGGTGCTATTTTATAAGAAGCGCCTTAGCGCTCTAAGTCTGGCGCTCAGCGCCAAGCGCGCCACGTGCTCCTCATGTGGGCGCTATTTTAAAAGAAGAGTTTTATCGCTCCAAGTTTGGCGCTCAGCGCCAAGCGCACCACGTGCTCCTCACGTGGGCGCTGAGGAAATACAAAGCGCTCTGTAAATAGAGCCCCAGCACCATAAAGAGTGTTCAACACTCATAAAAACAAACAGAAAGTGGGTGTCAGTACCCCAATAAATGTTTAGCAGTATGTGCACAGAGAAATGACCATGTCCTAACAAGTGTCTAACACTTTATAAAAAAAAGAAGAGAAATGATAGAGACTCAGTGGGCTCAGCCCAAGTTGGCCAAACTCATAATCAACTGAGCCCATGCGCTCTTTATTGGACTCAGTCCTAAGCAAGATTATCAAATCTTTGATGAACATTCACTGGTTCAAGGGTACATCTCTCCACACCTCTGATACGTGTCGTTGTAATTCTTCAACGTCTTCAGAAAGGTGGAGGGTCCCAATAACCGATAACTTTTGGTGCATCCCCAAATTGGTTAAACTAGAACCCCACAGACTATGACATCTTTAAACCCTACAGACTATGATGTCTTTAAACATGGACTATGATGTCCTTAAACTTTATGGACTATGACGTCTTTAAACTCTACAGACTATGATGTCTTTAAACATGGACTATGATGTCCTTAAACTTTATGGACTATGACGTCCTTAAACCCGATGGACCACAATGTCCATAAAATAAAACGATAGAGTCCGAATACTCTTTCGTTGGATCTAAATGATCCCAAAATCCTGTTGAGTAGATCTTAGTCTAAAATTAGACTAACGTATTCTCAACAAATGTTTGAGTTGACCTTACTCTAAAACAAGACTAACGGTCCTTAAACCAACCCAAATCCAAATCTAAGAAAATACGGATTTGTACTAGTCCATGCCCTACGGGCGACAACATAAATTAGTCTCCGTATACAATCCACGGGCAACCAAATAAAACAAACACACACGATATGAAGTGACCTTCTGGAGCAGGAAAAAGTGGTTACCGCGATATGGTAACGTAATTAACTGCAGGGGCTTGCGTCTGCAGGGAAGAGCGTCCCCACAATAAAACCCCCCTCACAACGAGGGGGAATCTGACGAAGTCTATTACAACGGCCGTATCCATTCAAACCTCCGATACATGGTGCCATAAATCAACTTGGCATCTTCGGAGAGGTGAAAGAATAGAACCAAATAGCATCTGCCTCCAAATTCAGGCAAGACGTTTGTCTTCCCGGTATTCGGCGGTAAATAGATTCTGGCATGCCTGGTGGGACCTTTTCCTCTTTCCACTCCACACTTCGTGTGTCGTGTTCGTGAACGAATCGCGGTTTAATGGGGTTGCCCCTGGATTCGAGGTACTAAGATTTGGTGTCTTGCTATCGTGCAGAGAAAATGGCTTCCAACTGCACCAGCTGCAACAACTCCCACTCCGTCCTCACCGGAGGAGTGACCTATGGGCCCCAAGCGGCCTCCATCTTCGCCATGCCAGTGGAACAGGTGACTCAGGCTACCACTGGACTGTTCTTTGGGACCATGATCCCACCGGCAAGCTTCAGCGTCCCAATGCCGTCACAGAAAGCTCCGAAGAAGTCGGTCTTTGATCGGCTCACCACTACCACGACCCCTCTCAACGGGTCGTCCAATTCCAAGTCTACTGCATCAGTCTTCGACAGGCTGAGCCTGAGCTTAAGTGGGCCCACGAAGAAGCCTACAATACCTGAACAGGTTATCCCAAAGCGGATAGACATTCCGGCTCAAGTAGAGGAAATCGTCAAAGCGACTTCTCCTGCTAAAGGATCAGTCTTTGCAAGACTGGCTGCTCCAACTCCTGCTTCAGGTAAAGTCACTACCCCTGTCCAAAAGTCAGCCTTCGACAGGCTGGACGTTCCTTCTCAACGGACGTCAGTCTTCGACAGGCTGACACCAATAGCAGTTTCTCATCAAAGCATGAAGCACGATGAAGCTACCCCGACAACGGAGGTGATCCCAGCCGCACGACATGGTTGACGTCGCCACTGGCGCCGAGTGAGGGAAGCTGGGGGCAGTTCCCCTTCTGGACTGACTCCGCCAGCTCCAACGGTGGAAGGCGATGCTGATGTTCTAACTAGGAACAACTTTGAGTTGCTTAGGAGGGTGCGCAAGAACTCTCCAACTGCCGTGTTGAAAAGGTTCCTACCACCCGCTGAAAGTGTTACAAAGGCGAAGCCAGAGCAGCCCCCTCAGCGGCTGTTATCCAAAATTCACAGGGTCTGGTGAAGAGTCCAAGACTCTGTAGTTGACCAAAACTACCCCCACCGACAGAAGAAGATGAAGGTTCGGCAAGAGAAGGACCGCCCTGTCGTACCACAGAAAGTGTTGTCTGCTTGGGTGCCTGCTGCAACGGCCCCCTCAAATTCGATCGCCCACAAAAGGAGAAGGCCGGAGAAAATCCCCGTGTCTGCGACCAATCTCAAGGGCACTGAATCCAAAAGCCCCAAGTCTGGGGGCATGATAGTGCACACCATTTACATGGCGTCCGGAAAAGAGGATAGCCGTATCTCCACGGGTCATCGAACACTTACACGGTCTGTGACAAAGGCTCAGGATCAACAACAGCAAAAGCTCCAAGAGATGCTAACGAAGATGGCCGCACTCATTGGGCCAAAAGAAAGCCCGGAAATATCGTCGGAGCAGCGTCAGGAGCAGGAAACCGATGCCGAATTCCTCCAAAGAATGCTCGAGAAGAAAGAAAAAGAGGCCGCGGAACAAGCGGCTAACATAAAGAAAATGGTGCTTCTATTCCAAGATATGGTCGGGATGATGATACAGCCGGATTCCCCAGCTGAAGACCCTCCGATAATCCTTGAAGACAACAAAGGAGAGACATCAAACCCTCTTCCTGCTCTATCAGCTTCCAAGGAAGAGACCATCTCCAAAACCGCCCTTGACGACTACATAGCTCAACAGATATGAGCTCACCAGGCGAGCGAAGCCGCTGGCCAAATCGTCAAGACTAGACGACCTTATCCGGGTTGGTACGATCAAATTAAGTACCCGCCGGGATATAAGATCCCTAAATTCCATGTGTATAAGGGGACGGGTAATCCACACCAGCACGTTGCTCAATTCAGAGCCTTGTGCGGTAATACTGGGGGTGACGATAAACTGCTGCTTCGCCAGTTTGTTGGCAGCTTGTCGGAGACAGCCTTTGAATGGTACTCCGAACTCCCGAATGACTCTGTCAAGACATTTACAGAAATGGAGCTACTGTTTACACAAAGGTTCGCAAGCGCCAGCGAACACACCCCAATCACGACGTTGATCAATGCCAGGGTGAAGCCAGGCGAAACATGGGTTCAGTATGCGATACGATGGCGGAACCTATGGTCGAAGTGCGAACAACGCATAGAAGAGGCTCCTGCAGTGGGCATGTTTGTGGGAACCCTCGATCCGCAGGCGACCATATCTCAATTCATGATGTTCTTCAAGCCGACCACCTTCCAGGCCTTAATTGACAAGCTGGCCCAAATGGACCAGATGGGCCATAGGCCTTTCTTTTCAAAGCCGGAGCCGCGGAATGAAAAGGGGAAAGGGAAAGCGACCTTCGTCGCCAATGCTCAGCAACAGCCGATTGGTCCAAAACTAGCTGATCGTCAAAATGATAGACATCGATTCCTCAACGAAAAGTTAAGACGTGCTTACTCGTTTCCGCGGGAGAAAACAAAGAGACTGTTCAAACCGGCGATACGCAAAATGCTCATCAATCTGCCAGATCCGAGACGTCCATTGCAGCCCGGTGATGTCAACAATCCCAATTACTGCCCCTATCACCGAGTAGTAGGCCATCCAATCGAAGATTGCTTCGTCTTCAAAGGCTGGATTGAGGACCAATACCAACAGGGCAAATTCGCACTGTCCGAGAATTGGAAAGTAAGCCCGCCCCAGCTGCACGCTCTTAAAAAGGTGGACACACCAGGGGCATCGTGCTCTTTTGTAGAAGAAGCTCCATGGGAGGTCGCTCTTTCAGCCAAAATGAAAAGAATGCTGAAAGATCTCCAAACATGCCCGACGATCAGGTGGAAAAGTCCGCTGGAACCCGAGGTCGTTGAAGGAATGCTGAAGCCACGCTCGATGCCAAGAATTGGTAGCGATAGTCAAAACGCCCATGCCCAGCCGCCAAAGTCTTCAAAGAAAAAGAAGAAGACCAAAAAGCCTATGAAGCCTGATGACAAGCGCACGGACCTGCAAAAACATATTGACGCACTGGAGGAATATAACCAAAAGGCGTGAACCCCGGTCACACTCCAAGAATTTCTCAACAATATCCTTGAGAGTGGAGATAACGACAATAACGACGGAGATGACTCGTCAGAAGAATCTGAGGATCATGTGGCAAGTTGCCACATGATCTCTCATTCGGCGTTAACTAACGAAGAAGCTCACTAGGTGTTAGAAGACAACATAAAGGAGCTGGGGGCAGGATCGAAGCTAAAACCCTTGGAACCGTCTGACGAGATGATCGACCTGGTGCTGAACGAAGCCCGTTAGAAGAGGAAGGATGATCAAGAACGCAAAATGGCCATATTCGAAAAGGCCAGGAGTCGGCGTCAATTTAAAGTAGTCACGGGTCATGAAACACTCCAACCAGATCAAAGCACATCCGCGGCAGACAAAAGCAAACTTAAGACGAGGAAACGGTTCGCCAAAGCCTTGTCCATGAGAATGAAGCTGCCACTTTTCAAAGGGAATACTCCTGGCGGTATGTACCCTGACGAAGCGGATGTACATCCCACCTATTGCTTATACTATCAGAGGATTGCACATCCTACCAGAGAATGCATGGCCTTTAAAAAATGGTGGCAAGGGTATGTCGCTCACAGGCAACACTTCAAGAGGATGAAGCGTGAAGCTTGTCGACAGCGAAAAAGTGCAACAGACGAACGTGGAAGAGCTGCCGGCAACTGTCACATGGTTGATAGCAGGGGATCGCAAGTTCTCACATTCGGGAGCGATTCTGACAAAGAAATGGCTCTCGGCCCTCTCTTCAAAGAATCCACCTCAGGAAAAGAGGAAGAAACGAAGAGCTGTGAGAATATTCAGCCGCGAAATCATACGCTGCCCGAAAAGAATCTCGGATCCACAAACAAGGGATCGAATAAGAAAGATAAGGGGAAGGAAAAAGTCCCTGAAGATATCGCCCTCGATGATCGAGTCGTTGAAGAGCTTGCAGCTAAGGACCCGCCCAAGAAAAGTAAGGTAGACTATAATATCCTGGCATACCTGAGGAAGATACCCTCATAATTAAGCATCTTGGATGCCCTTCTCCTGTCTAAAGAGGCGCGAGATTCCCTGATCAAGGCGTTACAAGACCCTGGGCAGTTTCAAGCCTTCCTTGCTGAAGAAAAGATGAAGGACAAGCTGGAAGAAGTGCACACAGCTGACATCACTTTCGGCGATGAAGATCTCCTCCTCGGAATGTGTGAGTATAACCGTCCCTTCTATGTCTCCGGGTATTTCCATGACATCAAGATAGGAAAGATCCTGATTGACAACGGGTCCTCTGTCAACCTTCTCAACGTGAGGGTGCTAAAGGAAATTGGCATGAGCGTGCAACACCGAGCTCGAGATAAAATCACCATCTCCGATTTCAACTCCCAGTCATCACGGACGCTCGGGTCCGTAATACTGACATTATGCTTCGGGTCGCTCGTCACTGACATCAAGTTCCACGTCATTGACACCAAGACTTGCTACAACGCCTTACTCGGTAGGCCTTGGTTGCACGAGTACAATATCATCCCTTCTACACAATATCAGTGTATGAAGTATTTCAAGGATGGTCTCGAATATACCGTGACGGGTGAACTAAACCCATTCTCTGTAAATGAAGTCCGGAAGTACGAAGATGCAAAGTATTTCTTACCAGACTTCGAAAACATGGAAAGATGCTATAAACCGGAGAACAAGCAAAAAGCTATCACCACTATTCCGGTTTTCGGAGCGATACCGAGGAAGGAGAATAGATAGTCTATTCGGGGTCGCTCCAATACAACAAGCCCAGACCGTCTACCCCTATGTTGATCTTCGGCAGCGACTCTGAAGATGAGGTCAATACAGTATTTTCTGTTCGGCCATCAGTACAAGCCTTCACTGGCGATGAACGGAGTTTGCAAATAGCCATGGTTTCGCAAAACTATTACAAAGAGCTCGACGCCCTTGATACCTATAGTGTGCAAGAACTGCATACGTTCTACGTCCCTCCCAGGCGAAAAGATGAAAAGGCAATCCTCTTTTATCGATCCGCGGAAACCAAAGTGGAGAAAGAAATCTGGCATGGTGTCGATTCTACGCTTGACAGGCTCCAGCCCATCTGTCTTCCCAGATACTATACAGAAGGATTAAAAAGGTTGTTGAGGCGCCAAGGCGTACCCTTCAAACAGACTGCTCGACAAGCTCAGTTCTACAACAGGATCTGGAACGTCCCCGGAACTCAGCGAAAATTGCCCAACGGAAGAATGGAAACGATCGAGTTTGGATATGTTCAATCCAAGAAATGGGAGAGATTCCATGGCTGCTACGTTATACATGACTTCGATGAAGAAGGAGATGCTCTGTTAGAAGACACTGCAATTGAACCAAAACGAGATCCTGCCGTAAAAATGCCAAGTCCGTCGTTTGAAGAACAGATGGAT
Organism: Agapanthus africanus; assembly: GCA_030015575.1. Lineage (NCBI taxonomy): Eukaryota > Viridiplantae > Streptophyta > Magnoliopsida > Asparagales > Amaryllidaceae > Agapanthus > Agapanthus africanus. The sequence continues at coordinate 558,990,648 of JASDDO010000016.1, forward strand.
AAGCTAATAAGGGAAGCGGGTCAAAAGGTTTGGGATGGCCACATCGTGAAATGACCATTTACGAGAAAGCCAGGACGCAGCGCCTCCTTCAGCAAGCTACGGAGAATGACGATACCCTTCGTCGCCAGCCCGTCATACAGAAGACCCGACACGAAGGCAAAAACAAACTAAAGAACGGAAAAAACGTTTGACAACGACAAAGCGGATCCAAGAAGCCACGCGATCGAGAAAGGGTCAGCCGGAATCCGTCTTTTATGAAAAAGATGGGTCGAGCATACTCGTTCCCTCAAGACAAGACAAAGAAAATCTTTGACCTTGTCATGACACACCAGATGATGACACTCCTGGAGTCTCGGCACCCCGATCAAGCGAACGAAGTTTATCACCCAGATTATTGCTCCTATCATCGAGTGATCGGACATCCTCTTGAAGACTGCTTCACTTTCAAGAACTGGGTCGAAGACCAATATCAATTCGGCGGGTTCGCTCTATCCAATACCTGGAGGGTAGCCCCACCACAAAGGCATGTGCCAAAGCAACATACATAGGGAGAGTAGAACCAGATCAGCATCGGTCTTGGAAACGATCTCATACCTGTCATGCGATAACGCTGTCAGAAGAAGGAGTACGCGAGGATATGGATGACCTTTCCTGGTGCTTCAAAAATGAGGATGAAGATGAATTGATCTTAGAGTTTCCACCGGCGCCAAAAGAATTGGAAGATGGAATACATACTATTGCGGACAACCTAAGGAAAATCGACTTGGGGACGGCAAACGACCCGCGGCCAACGTTCGTCAGTGAGCTGCTGTCTAAAGAACAGGCGACTACGCTAAAAGACGTGCTCGTGCAGTATAAAGACCGCTTCGCATGGAACTATTCCGAGATGCCGGGGCTAGATCCAGAAATAACTGTGCATAAATTGGCGATATCTCCAGACGTCAAGCCAGTCAAACAAGCACCAAGAAGAATGCGGCTCAAGCTTGAGATAAGTATCAACGCCGAAGTCAAGAAGCTAATCGACTCTGGCTTCATCCAAGAAGTTCAATACCCTGACTGGATCACCAACATCGTCCCAGTGATGAAGAAAAATGGGACAGTGCACATCTGCGTGGACTTTCGGGACCTCAACAAAACTTGCCCGAAGGATGATTTTCCCGTATCGATTACTGAGCTGATGATAGACAACACGTCCACTCATGAAGTCTTCTCCTTCATGGATGGATCATCAGGGTACAATCAAATAAAGATGCACCATGAAGACCAAAAGCATACCGCTTTCCGGACCCCTTTGGGCATATTCTGCGAAAAGTGATGCCTTTCGGTCTGAAGAACGCCGGTGCTACTTATCAGAGGGCCATGACGAAGATCTTTGATGACCTCATACATGAAATCGTAGAATGTTATATTGACGACCTCATGGTTAAAAGCAAATCATACGAGGAACATTGGGAGCATCTGAAAAATAGTGTTTCAGCGCTTTCGGAAATACAACTTGAAGACTACCTTCTCAAATGCGCGTTCGGAGTCTCCTCAGGCAAATTCCTAGGATTCGTCGTACGATACTGGGGCATCGAAATAGACCCGTCAAAGATCAAGGCGATTATGGAAATGCCTCCGCCAAGAACTCTTAAGCAACTGCGGTCTCTCCAAGGAAAGCTCGCGTATATCCGGCGGTTCATAGCTAACCTATCCGGAAAATGTCGCCCCTACAGTCATTTAATGAAGAAAGAACCCCGTTCGTTTGGGATCGTAAATGCCAGAGTGCACTGAACGAAATCAAGCAATACCTGCAGAATCCGCCGGTACTGACCGCTCCGGTCAAGGGAAAGCCCCTCATCCTGTACACAACCGCCTTTGAAGGTTCCTTAGGCGCGCTATGGGCACAGGAGAACGACCAAGGGAAAGAGAGAGCCCTCTACTATTTGAGTCGGGTTCTCCTGGGGGCAGAAAACAACTACTCCCCTATCGAAAAACACTGCTTGGTGTTAATCTTCGCGATAACGAAGCTTTGGCATTATGCTTTGGCTCATGAGGTCCATCTCATATCAAAGGTGGATGCTCTCAAGTATTTGATGTCAAGATCTATACTAACAGGACGGCTCGCTAAATGGGCCCTGCTCTTAATGGAATTTTCGATAACATACCGACCTCTCAAGGCAGTAAAAGGTCATGCTATCGCCGACTTCCTCGCTGAGCATCCGATACCTGCTGATTCACCCATAAATTGTGAATTGCCAGACGAGCATGCGTTTGACACGATCGACGGGAAAGAAGAGAGAGTGATACCCGATGGTAACTCTACTTTGATAGGGAATCTTCCATGAAGAAGTGAAAGCACAACTCCCCCATAATCAAATCTGGGGTAGGCCTCATCTTCGTGACTCCACAAGGAGGGATAATGCGCTTTGCCTTTTTCTTGACAGAGCCAAGGACAAACAATGAAGCAGAATATGAAGTTTTGATAGCAGGTCTTGAGATCACTGTCGACATGGGAATCGAAAACCTCCTCATATACGGAGATTCCCAGCTGGTCGTTAGTCAAGTGAACGACGGCTATCAAACGTGCAAACCAGAGTTGGTGAAGTACGACGAGAGAGTGCAACAATTGCCGACTCAAATTCCTTCCTACGCCCTAGAGAGCATATCGCGTGCGGAGAATAGAAAAGCGGATGCATTAGCCAAACTCGCTAAAGAACCGGCTGACGAAAACCTTGATGATGCAAGGATCGTTGTCCAAACCCGTCGGGTTCTTACAGCAGCGGAAATATCTCCAGAGTCGTCTGAAGAAAAGGAAGCGACCAAGCAAACAACCTTACAAATAGAAGATCAAGAAAATGCTAAGGATTGGAGAGAAGTCTTTATAGACTACTTCAAATCCCGTCGAGCACCTGAAAATGCATCCTCAAGGCACCAGCTCATGAAACGAGCTTTGTCCTTCGCCTTCGTCAATGATACTCTATATAAGAGATCGTTTGACCCTCTGTGGCTAAGATGCCTGGGACCAAAAGAAGCAAGGAAAGTTGTCCAAGAAACTCACGACGGACTCTGCGGTTCTCATCAAGCCGGGCCGAAGATGAAGCTGAAGATCAAAAGGATGGGCTATTATTGGCCCACGATGATTCAGGATTGCCTCGAATATGCGAAGCAGTGCCATTTGTGCCAGATTCATGGGGATTTCATCCACCAGCATCCAAACCTGCTACACCCAACAGTGGCTAGCAGGCCGTTCGAAATATGGGGAACCGACATAATTGGGCCCATCGAACCAGCGTCATCCAGAGGACATCGGTTCATATTGGCGACAACCGATTATTTCTCCAAGTGGGCAGGAGTAGTACTGCTAAAAGAAGTGAAGACGGAGAATATTCTCCATTTCAAGACACACATTATCTATCGGTTTGGCACTCTGCGATGGATTATCTCCGATAACGGGCCAGCCTACAGAAGTCACAAAATCAGCCACTTCGCACAGCAGCATAGCATAGATTGAAGATACTCTTCGGTCTATAATCCCCGAGCTAACGGTCTAGCTGAGGCTTTCAACAAGACCTTGACGAAGATCATAAAGAAGACAGTGTCCAGAAATAAAAAGGACTGGCACGAGAGGCTGCATGAAGCTCTCTGGGCGTATCGAACCACGTTCAAAACGGCCACAAATACGACGCCATTCGCATTGGTATTCGGCACAGAAGCGGTACTCCCCTTGGAGATAGAGTTACCCTCTCTACGAGTGGCGGTTCATCATGAGCTAACAGACGAAGAGAATGCTCACTTTTGGCTCGAGGAGCTCGACGCCCTCGATGAAACTCGTCTCATGGCGCAGCAAAACCTAGAAGCTTACAAAGCAAGGATGACGTGCTCGTTCGAAAGATTGACTAGGCCGAGAACATTTCGCCAAGGCGAACTCGTGCTAGTGGTCAAGAGGCCTATGATCCCCAATCATGGCAAACGGGGGAAATTCGAGCCAAACTATGAGGGCCCATACATCATAGACAAGGTCTACCAAGTAGGGGCCTATCTACTTATGGATATGCATGGCGAAAGACCTTTCAGGTCAATAAATGGCCGGTTTTTGAAAAAATACTACGCCTGACGAGTCACAGCCTGGGTCAACGATAGATGATGACACCTATGTCCGCTCGCTATCTTTCTAAGCCTAAACTCTATAAGTAGTATCCGACGAAACCTCGTCTCGAAAACTAACGACGGACCGAAACGTTTTTAAACTACTACAAACTGCAGCATCCTAGGGCTGACGCAAAAAAAAAACAATAAAGGTACATCCATAAGCAAGATGGGCACGGATGAAAACCCGAAAGGGCTTCGTGAGTAAAAACAGCAGGGTTACCGGCGAGTTTGTGAAAACCCGAAAGGGCGCAATCTCGTTAAAAGACACTTGCAAGGTTCTCTTGACCTTGTAAGGAGAAAACTACCTGCGTGAGATCCTTACGACTCACAAATGAGCGACACACTTAGGGATCCCCACGATTGCTAAGGAGAAATTACACTTACGAGATCCTCACGACTCGTAAGGAGAAACCTCTTATGAGACCCTCACGGCTCGTAAGATTCAAAAGTCTTAAGCTACAGGGATCTGAACCTGTTCCTAAGCCATCACATTTCCCAGACTGCCCTACAAACGGTTCAATATTGACCCTTGTATACAATCCACGGACACAAATAAACGTTTTCCTTACCGAGTCCCACCAACAATGAGGAATGTCCTCATTTGGTAAACAAACACTTGTAGGTCCTCTCGACTTGCAAGGAGAAAATGCTCTTATGAGATCCTTACGACTTATAAGAGACCACACACTTAAGAATCCTCACGATTCCTAAGGAGAAATCGCACCTATGAGATCCTCATGACTCATAGGGAGAAATATCTTGATGAGACCCTTACGGCTCATGAAGTCAAAAGCCTTAGTCGACAGGATCCTAACCCTGCTTGCTAAGCCACTTTTGTTCGACATCGGCAGATGCAAATGATGATTCGCTCGTGGCAACGTTCCAGTAGTAGCGATACTGATGCCTAAATCGGTAACAAATTCCAAGTCCTTTCACGGCAAATGATGATTCACTCCTGGTAACATTCCAATCGCAGCGATGCTGATGCTAAGATGGCATCAGATCCCAAGCTCCATACTTGCAGCAAAAAGTCAGCGAGCTATAAATGCATACAAAAATAGCCGAAATGATAGGGCAACTTGCAATAAAATCAGCAAGTAAAAGATATGCATACAAAAATAGCCGAAATGATTAGGCAACTCGCAATGAAAAGCAGCGAGTAAAAACAAAAATAGCCGAAATGATTGGGCACCGTGAAAACTAGCCGAAATGATTGGGCAATCGCGACTTTCGCGATATAAAAAGCTGAAATGATAGAGCATCGCGGAAAGAAATAAAAAAAAAGTGAAAGAATGAAACTTTTGCCCTACAGGTAAGTCCATACTGACCCCTGTATACAATCCATGGGCATAAACGAAAAGGGAACCACATGTCCCAACAAACTCTGTCAAAAGGAAAAGTCAGATCTTGATAGCAACATCTACATCCTAGAAGACCAACAACGACGTCCCTCCTCATGCCAGCAGGGCACAGACGCGACACCATCAATCGGATCCAGGGCAAAATCCCCAGTTCCAGGACTCTATGGTTCACAGACGACCTAGAGTCAACCCGACACCGCAGAAAGAGGAAATACGTCAGCAAATGACCCCGTCACGGAAATACGTCATCCAATGACCCCGTCGCAGAAATACGTCATCCGATGACCCCGTCGCGGAAATACGTCAGCCAATGACTTCCGTCACGGAAATACGTCAGCAAATGACCCCGTCGCGGAAATACGTCAACAAATGACCCCATCATGGAAATACGTCATTCAATGACCCCATCGCGGAAATACGTCATCCAATGACCCCGTCTCGGAAATACGTCAGCCAATGACCTCCGTCGCGGAAATACGTCAGCAAATGACCCCGTCGCGGAAATACGTCATCCAATGACCCCGTCGCGGAAATACGTCATCAGATGACCCCGTCGCAGAAATACGTCAGCAAATGACCCCGTCGCGGAAATACGTCATCCATTGACCCCGTCGCGGAAATACGTCATCCAATGACCCCGTCGCGGAAATACGTCAGCAAATGACCCCGTCGCGGAATTACGTCATCCAATGACCCGTTTCGGAAATACGTCAGCCAATGACCCCGCCTCGAAAATACGTCAACCAATGACCTCCTCGTCGGAGCAGTGCTTCGACTTGGAAAAAGGTCAACCCATCAACCACTTACGAATTCTCTCGACTTGTAAGGGAGAAAATTCTCTTGTGAGATCCTTACGACTCTCAAGAGAAAGCACACTTAGGAATCCTCATGATTCCTAAGTGGAAAATACACCTACGAGATCCTCTCGACTCGTAGGGAGAAAAATCTTTATCAGACCCTCACAGCTCATAAAGTTGAAAAGTCTTAGGCAGCAGACCCGAACCTGTTTCCTAAGCCATCGCTACCCTACAAAGAGTTCAAGATGAGTTGTTATCTACAGGCTACACTTACTAGAGTAACATGACAACAACACAGCAAAGAAAAGAAGGCGATAGTACAAGATAGAAAAAATGTGTCCTTTATTCATGAATTCAATTGAATACAAGACACGTCATATAAAAAAATGAAAAAAATGAAACGAATACATGTTATTCATAAGTTACAAATTTTCAATCGATACAAAGACGACTATTAGGAAGAAGGCGTTTTCAACAAGTCGGCAAGCCGCTCGCGCACTCCTCTCAACTCCTTTTCATGGTCAGCCGCTGCGGCCAGCTCCGCTTCGACTCGAGCTCGTTGCTGCAAACAGGATGGAACCTTCTCATCGATCCCACTGGGCAGCTTTGTGACTCTGCATAACCCGCTCAATGAAGTCGAGCTTCTGCCTCAGTGCCAGCCTGTCCGAAATGCATCGCTGCAGATTGTCAAAGACGGCTTTCAGTTGCGCAGCATTCGCTTTGACCTCGGCACGCAGCCGGGCAGATTCGCTTGAAGCTTCCTCGCGTTCCTTCCGCCTCAAGGCCGCCTCTTGTTCAAAATGGCAAAGGAAAGGAATACTCTGCTCAACCCATGCAGTTCGCTGGGAGTTCAAAGCCAATACCTCTAGAGTGGGATGCCTGAGCTCAATCTCATGCAGGTAGGCCTCGATCTGTCTGCAATAATTAACCCAAGATTCAACGACGCCCTCGCTATGGAAGTGCACAAGCGTCGCCAACATCGGATTAACCTCAACAGCAAAATCTGCAGCGAGTGCAGGGGCCTCCGCGTCAAGCTTCTCGATAGATTCACTCAACATACGCAGGCTGGTCACAGCGCCCTTGGAAGATGGACGCCTAGAAAAGGGCCCTGCCGGCGTTAGGATGCGAGACTCGAAGGGAGCTGGAGCCGGTGCAATTGCTGCAAAATGAATTACGGTTAAAAGCCGACTCGCGAAATAAAGAAATCACACGAGCGATGGAGTCTACTATACTGGCTGCGACAGGTGGCAAAGTTGGGAGTACCGGTGGCGCGACTATTCTCTCGTCCCTTCCTTCAATCTGTAATGCTGCAATCAATGCAAAGAAGAGTTAGCAACGGCAGGGCTGCCCGTAGAAGAAAGGAAAAGATATTTGTTAAAAACTATACTCACCGACACCAGCATGCAGGACGATTTCTGACTGGAAGGAGAAATGCGGGTTTAACACCTGATACAGATGGTCAAAAAGGACTCCTGCAAAGTTATGCCAATATACTGTCAGTACAAGGAGGATGATACCCACGATGAAACCGATAAGTTGCAAACCCTTACCTTCCAGCATTCTAGAGGATATAGGAGAAGGCGAGGGGACAACAACTGTCATGGCGGCGACCGGAGGTGTGTCATATGACACAATCTCAGCGATCGCTACACCTACAAACAAAATACCGTCAGAACGAACTGAAAGAGATTGCGAAATAAAAAGGAAGCAGCGACCCAAGACCTACCTGATGGGTCATCATCCAAAACCGTGACGAAACTGTAGGGTTCCTAGGCACATTAAGGAGGTCTCACAAGGCATCAACCATACCAATTTCAAATTTTACAAGTGCCGAGAAACCCTAATACGGATCGTTAACTAGAATTTTAGGCGATAACAATAACTAGTAGACAACTATACTATGAGAACGGAAATACAACCTTTGTAGATCCGGTTCTCCACCTCCATAGCTCCGCAATGAAGTCTCCTCGCTGTCCAAATGGAAACCCGGGCTCTAGCGTCGGCTTCATCGGAGAAATGGGCGGGCAAGGTTGTCGGCTTCGTGCCGAAGATGATCTACGTCGAGGCATCACAAGATCAAGCTCCCACTTCACCAAGTCATGAAACTTGTGAAGATAACACCCTATACTACTTGGCAAGAGGTAGAGGATGAAGAAATAGGAAATGGGTTCACTTTAGAATTGGATTTCTCACTCATTTGCTCAAGTTGCCATTGATAGAGCAAGCTTTCTTCATCTTTTAAGAAGAAGAAGATCAAGATAATTATTATGATAAGTCTTTTAAATAACAAAAGAAAATGAATACTTATCATAATATAAACTATGGTTAAGTGTAGAGAATGAATCATGGTTAAGTGGAGTGGTTAGGGTTAAGCATGAGACAAAATGGTCACTTAGTCAAAGCTTCATGAAGCTTCATTATCAAACAAAATAAGCCACCATTTTCTTTCATTATCTTTTCCAAAATGAATAAAATAAATAAATAAATAAATGAATAAGAAAATGAAAAGCCTAACCATTACACAACCATGGTTTAATCTTTACACAAACCCTAGTGAGCATGTATCATCAAACATGATACAAACTTGTATACAAAAGTATATCACATATACAATGTGCACAATCCAAGTGAGAAAATCTATTTAAAGTGAACCAATATTAGTTAATGCAAAGTAATATATCAAATATATAATTATACATTAAATCATTAAATCAACACTTGATTCAATGATCCGGTCATGTCGCACACAACCGACTAGTATACAATGTATCGATTTATCGAATCAATCCTTGATTTGATAACTAGGTTATATCGCATATAACCATTCGACACATTCATCGCGAGAATGAAATACGGTATCACATACACGCATTATTCTCAGTCCCGCACATATCTCATATGCGCTCCTATTTCATTTCGCTTGAGCCAGGAAACCTCTGTGTAGGACTCTAAAGACTCGTCAATACGCCGGCAGCAGATGATGATCATATCAATCACCCACAAGCCGCAAGCGGTCTGCTAAACGTAACGGCCACCCGGGTATTGAGCGATCAGAAGATCGACGAGCAAGCCCGCTCACACTCCTGTGAATCCAACCAGTAACACTTACCGTACAGTCCGGTCTGATCGTCTGATATGTCGCATATCTCGCCTAGGGGTGGTAAACGTCAGACCCCAATAGCTCGATAAGTCGTGTCGATATGAGGTCTATAACAATTCGAGAAACTACTGGTAACACTTACCAGTAAATCTCAGCAATCCTGGCCAGGGATTTCCGGTTATAGCCAATCGAACACAGCGCAACATCAACCCCCTATACCGGGAGAGACGAATCCCCTCCTATCGCTCATTGCCTCCATGTGACTCGGGACTGTACCCAAAAACCACCGTTTTGCACGCCCTCTTGGACATGGTAAGGTGGAAATCAAAGCACAGTGGGAACCACACAAGACTCTATGACGATCTCGGGTCAACAGACTACTCTGTACCAGTGTCACCAGAGAACTGCCATCTGACGTAAGGTATAATACCATCTGGGAGTTCTCGGCGAGTCCGTCCAGTGTACCCAGTCTCCACTGAGCACTCGTATATCATCTCTGATGTCAAACACTAATGGATATGGGATCATCCATCGTCCATCTGTATGGGTCGAGAAGGTATACGCTAGTCTACTCTGGTATATCGATGCCCCGTCTCGATATACCCACGACTAGGGACTTTGAAGGATGTACTTATGGACTACCATGTCCCCACTAGTATGATCCGCATCATAGTCCAGGTAGTCAAGTACTCATCCTAAGGGTTTTACCAACATGTAACAGAGAGACTATCAGTGTACATGTTAAGGTAAAGATCAACCAGATAGCATACTATCATGTCGAGCAAGAAAGTCCTCCCTATATATGTCCCAGCATCCACTACAATATACATCCTATGTATAGTAATGGCCTCTAGGGCATACATATAACTAACAATCTCCCACTTGCACTAGGGCCATTTGATAGCAGTGGTTGTAGTATCTCATACTCAACCATCCCATAAAAGTCTCTCTCTGGGAAAAGGCCTTTGTGAGTGGATCCGCCGTGCTGTCCTCTGAGTCTAATCTCCTAACCTCGATCACCCTGGAGATCAACTATTTCCATGATCAGGTGATACTGCCTTAGAATATGTCTGGATCACTGATGGGACGGACGTTCCTTGGCATAAGCCACAACTCCATTGTCACACAATGGGAGGAACTAAGTTCATCTCATGAACAAATATACATCCAGACTGCCTCTTTGGTAGCATCATAAGTAGCGATGTATCCTGCCTTTATCGTCTAGTTAGCCACGGTATCTAGCTTGGAACTCTTCCAACATACCGTCCCTTTACTGAGGGTAAAGACAATGCCTGTGACTGACATTCAGTCGTCCTTATCACCCTGGAACCCTTCCAGTGATTCTCCCCAGGATCGGTTGATACCATCTCACTACAACTAGTGAGAATCCTAACATCCAATTAGATCTATCTCATAGATCCAAAACCCAGGATTTAGGAGGTATCACTTTGATCCTTTATGGAGAATTCTGGTGATAAGCGGAGATTGACCGAGCGTAGCATAGGAAACTTCTTCCCTATCAAGAGTATGTCATCCACGTACTCTACGATGATCATCACCATACTCCCTACTACCTTTTTTATATATACAAGGTTCATCTACCATTTTGATGATGTCAAACTGTTTAACTACTACATCAAAACAGATGTTCCAACTCCGCGATACCTGCTTTATCATATAAAGCATCTTGTACACGTTTCCGCTGCTCCCACTGTCTACGAAGCCCTCTGGCTGTGTTCTTATAGACGTTCTCTTCTAAATCATTATTTAGAAAAGTAGTCATGGCACCCAACCGCCAGATATCGTAGTCATGGTATGTAGCCGTGGCAAGTAGGATCAGGATGGACATAAGCATAGCCACTTGAAAAGGTTTCATCATAATCCACGCCTGGTCGATGACGAAAAGCTTTAACAAGTCCAGCTTTGAAAGTCTCAACTTTTCCATCTACACCAAGTAATCTTCTCAAGATATACTTGCTCCTGATGAGGATTTAACCCTTCAGATATAGCAACCAAAGTCCATACTTTGTTGGTGTATATGGATTCTATCTCAGATCACTAAGCATCCAGCCATTCTTACAGAGTCCCACTCCTGATGGCCAGCTCGAAACTAGTTGGGTCATCATCTCATGATGCAATTCTCGCTCCCACTGTCATAGAGAAACCAAAGTATCTCTCAGGTGGGTGAGGAACCCTACTAGATCGGCGGAGAGGTTGAGGTTCGTCGGGGACTATTGAATCCTTTGGTTCTGTCAAATCATATGCTTTAGTTTGTACAGCTGGAACCTTTCCAGTTCCACAGACCTTGCCTCGAGCTTGTTCGGATTATGCTTTTAGACATAGGCTGGACAACCCCAAATCTTAACTAACTTAAGATTTGGGCTCTTCCCTTTCCATATCACATATGAAGTGGTAGGCAACTGATTTGATTCGAACCCTATTCAATAGGTATGCAGCTTCTCAAGCGCATAACTCCCAAAAAGGAAACAGGTAACTCAGTAGTACTCATCATAGAGCACACCTTATCATATAGGGTGTGATTGCTCCGCCCCGATATACCATCGTGCTATGGTGTATGCGGAGGAGTAATGCTGAGAGAGAATCTCATTCTCCTTTAGAATAATCCAGGATTTCCGTGCTCAAGTATTCTCCTCCTTGATCACATCAAAGGACATAATACTTATACCCTTATTTTGGTTCTCTACTTCTAGCTTATATTCTGTGAATATCTCAAAAGGTTCGGACTTGTGTTTCAACAGGAACATATGTCTGAATCTTGAGAGTTTATCAGAGAATGTAACGAAGTACAAAGAACCGGTCCTGGCATGTGTAGACAGGGGACCTTACATACATCATCATGTATCAGTCCCAAGAGTTCATTAACTCTTTCTCTGTTTCTAATAAACAGGGCTATGGTCATCTTATCTCTGTGACATGACTGGCAAGTTTCACAAGATGTAAATTCAAACTCATTTAAATATGCATCTTTATGTAACTTAAGCTAGTCGGGTCGCATTGATATGACCTAGTCTACAATACCTCAAGAAGGATTCGTTCATTTCTGAACTATTCCTCTTGTGTGTGTTCCATATACTAAGAACTGTAGTTTGATTTAGAACATCAATGTTTTTAGATAACGTGCCTGAACCGATCAACTTTTGATATAGGAAATGTTCAAAACATTATCCAACAATACAAAATTTTATCATTTCTTTACTGATAAAGAGACTGATATGATTTTGTATATCAGGTTCGGTATCTAATAACATTCGTTCAGAATCAATGTATTTGGGATACAGGGTGACAGTGACCAACAGACTTGGCTGCAACACTTGCCCCATTTTCTGTCTCATGAAACTTATCACCCGTTCTCAGTTTTTCTACTTATCTGTAGCCCTATGTAACAGATTACATATCTGGGATCCTGATCTGGTATCACATACTCAGGACGTAGAGGATACAGAGAAACAGTTCTTTGTAATGAGCACGCCCGAAGATGATGCATCAGCATGCACTCTCTTCGTTTGGGCGGCACGGGAATTCTGGTATTCCCCAATTTCCTACTCTGTCTTATAACAATTATAAGTTGGAGCGGGACCAACGTTCCCCAGCTCAGAATAACAAGCGGGTTCGGTCAATATTCCGTATTATTATCTTGATTAAGGCGTGATATGGTCGCTACCTGGAGAGAGAGAGAAGAAAACACTCAGCGTGCGCTCTTGCAAGAATAGATTGTTTATTATTTTATCTAATCAGGATGGCTCCCACTGTTTTTTATCAAATCTTCCTTCAAACCCTAAAAGGAAAGACTAGCCGGGATTAATTACACACTACAAGTTCGCCAATCTTTCAGCCAGGCCAGTGTCGGTACTTTGAGGGAGGTCCCCCGTGCTTTCGCACGAACCTAATTAATGTAAACCTCGTTTTCCCAGAGGCGTAACCTCGTTAACACCTTTCTAGACACCTACTTGATCGGCTAATTGTAATGTGTAAAACTCTCCCAGGAGTAACAATTACTCGCAGCGGGTATCGGGATCCAACTATCTCATAGAAGGTATGCAATCTCATTGCAAATTTCAACACTTGAAATTCCCGATAATTTTGCCCCTAGCGTCCTATGACCTTGACGCAGGCCAACAAACCATAGTGCGCTAGTCAAGTTCAACCCGTCATTTCCTGATTGAATTAAACCCACCCGCACGACCCTTGACGCAGGCCAACAAAGTTGCACGACTACCCTAATCCAATCTGCATCATATGCATAAGCAGATAAATAATAGTTAGCTACCGCACACTACGCCTTGACGCAGGCCAACAAACGTAGCACGAATACTAACTACTACTTATCTGAAATGACGGAGGGCTACGACAGGTTTTTCTGAAAACCTATTGTGTAATGAACTTGATATTGTTGTAGAATCAAATGATTTTAAAATGGAGTGTTTTTGAGGCTTTTCTAGTTTTGCTAAAGGAGTCACTCCCGGTGAAAGGATCGTCGGTCCTTTCCTCGTCGAATGAGGTGCGGGATATATCATATATATCACTGTGCAAAGCAAAAACTCTTAAAAGCAATCAAAAGACAAACCGAGTGTGTAGCATCTGCCAGTTATTGCTAAAGGAGTCACTCCCGGTGAAGGGATCTCGGTCCTTTCCTCATCGAATAAGGTGCAGGATATATCACATATACCTCTGTGCAAAGCAAGAACTGCAGCTACCTGTTTTATTTTGAAATTCGATTCTACAACATCTTAGGTTTCTTTTATTTTCATTAATCACATTAATGAAGTCCCATCATTTAAAATACCTAAACATCACAGATAAATACGACGTACACTTATGCCATCCGCATTCGCCTCGATATCCCCTCGTGCACCGTTAGGTAATATAACTAACGGCAGAGCGGGGCAGGGCTAGTGCGGGTGTAAAACATAAGTAACGTCTATATAATATATCATATATACTATATAAAGTATCCATCACAGAACATCACATGATCACATCACAGATATCGCAGCAGAAGAATCATATGAAATATTGGATATACTAGGACGTCCATGTTTTCAATACGAGCCAGTATAAAACACGGATTCCACGGTCGTGATGAATAGCCAAACCCACACCCCTAGACCCCTACGAGAGCGGCAAGCAACCCTACCAATTCTAGAGTTAGGAGACCCGGACTCGACTCCTCGAGTTGGTCTCCCACTGGACTCCAGAACCCGGTTACTTGTGCTCCCCTCTTTGGGTCTATCCTAGTGCGGAAAAGTAAATAATATACAAAGGGTGACATCTTCCGCAACCTGGAAGTGCCCCAATAAAAGAATATTACATACAAGTTTTTACATGAATGAAAATGAAAAACACTCATCTCACATAAAAACCCCCGGCTATTCAAACACGACGATCCAATATAACATATCCAGCAACACATAACATCACATGTCATCAACGTAAGTAAATATGCGCATCCCAATTGTCGTTGACATATAGCAACGAAACCGGCGATATCACATATTACACTTACGGTCACAGAAAAGAAAGTGTAAAACTACAATAGTTGGAATCCACAATCTCCATAGACATCGCATGCCTAATCAAATGAATACCTTAGACATCACATGCCTAACAATTATAAACCCCGCATTTTAGTCTCAAAATCGAAAACACTTTTCAATATCAAGTCGGGAATTCAACAGGATTCCCGATGTTCTGATCGAATGCTCGTCGCAAACTTTACTAGACGGCCGCACCCCCGATGCCGTCGACGAAGTGCACCAAGGCGGAACACCGCTGCCGTGAGCACCCGAATGGATGCTTTCGGCGACGGGGTTCTCCTACAGTCACTTGGTCGGGGCTATGGAGTGAGGCTGTCTATTAAGTTTACCCGGCGAGTATCCGCGTACGCTACGTGATTGCGACGGACTTTTGATCACATCAAAATTCCGTGGCAACCGATCAAGTGAGACTAAACCGCTAGATTTATAACATTCATTCAGTTATCTCATAACTTATTGTGAATTCCAATTATTGTATCACATTCCGGATAAATAGAAAATGTTAAACTTTCCGATCGAGCAATCGAACACCCAAGTTTTCCCAAAGCAAATCAACACATGAAACAAGTTTAAAAACATCCAGTTCATGCCTCAGTACCAACGGTCCAGCCGTAGAAGGGTCAAGCCAACGCCTCACATGTGGTACGCCGTACTGCCCCAAACCCGAAGGTTCAAAGGGCAGTTCAAGACGGTCACATAATCGAGTTAAGGTTTGTTGTCTTCTAGAGGGTCCATCGCGTTACTTGCACTACTTAGAACGTCTTTAAACAACGGAAAGATCCAACACTTGGAAATTTCCCGACAGGGGAAAAAGTGGGTATTTATATCCGGTCGAACTTTTTAACATATTCAAAAATTATCCGGAAAACACATAGACAAGATTAGACAATCCGATCGAATCTACGAACTCCCAATACAACCCAGAATATTCAACTCTTGAATAAATATTAAAAATTCCCATAAAACTCAGCTTTTAAATAAAGAAGTTACTGTGCAAAAATAGTTGACTGAAGAGACTAAATGGGCGCGGAACCGCCGCAATAGGCGGCTAATGCCGCGGATCCGCCGCGCTTTAGACAGATCATTAGGTAATTTTTGCACCGTAATTCTTAGAATTTCCTGCTGAATTTTTTAAGCATTTTTAATTTGGAAAAAACCACTTTTTCAGAAAAAGTCCAGAGAGGGTTAAAAGTTAGGGTTTCGGGGTTCGATCGGGTTTCTAACATCGTCTACGCAACGCCTAAGGCTCTAGCTAGGCTCTGATACCACTGTAGGTCAGGCAGCCACCCCATCCAATGGGGTCGCCGTGGCACCAACGGGTCCCTCAGCCGCTACTTTTTACGCATGCCCCCTCGCGAGGACTACAACCCGCCGGAACACCTTCCGGTCTCGGGACACCCTGGGGGTAAGAGCCTATGCTTCGCCACACTGTCACAGAGTGAGAACCCCCATAGGTCGACATCCAATGCCTAGTAGCTCTGATACCACTGTAGGGTTCCTAGGCACACTAAGGAGGTCTCACAAGGCATCAACCATGCCAATTTCAAATTTTACAAGTGCCGAGAAACCCTAATACGGATCGTTAACTAGAATTTTAGGCGATAACAATAACTAGTAGACAACTATACTATGAGAACGGAAATACAACCTTTGTAGATCCGGTTCTCCACCTCCATAGCTCCGCAATGAAGTCTCCTCGCTGTCCAAATGGAAACCCGGGCTCTAGCGTCGGCTTCATCGGAGAAATGGGCGGGCAAGGTCGTCGGCTTCGTGCCGAAGATGATCTACGTCGAGGCATCACAAGATCAAGCTCCCACTTCACCAAGTCATGAAACTTGTGAAGATAACACCCTATACTACTTGGCAAGAGGTAGAGGATGAAGAAATAGGAAATGGGTTCACTTTAGAATTGGATTTCTCACACATTTGCTCAAGTTGCCATTGATGGAGCAAGCTTTCTTCATCTTTTAAGAAGAAGAAGATCAAGATAATTATTATGATAAGTCTTTTAAATAACAAAAGAAAATGAATACTTATCATAATATAAACTATGGTTAAGTGTAGAGAATGAATCATGGTTAAGTGGAGTGGTTAGGGTTAAGCATGAGACAAAATGGTCACTTAGTCAAAGCTTCATGAAGCTTCATTATCAAACAAAATAAGCCACCATTTTCTTTCATTATCTTTTCCAAAATGAATAAAATAAATAAATAAATAAATGAATAAGAAAATGAAAAGCCTAACCATTACACAACCATTGTTTAATCTTTACACAAACCCTAGTGAGCATATATCATCAAACATGATACAAACTTGTGTACAAAAGTATATCACATATACAATGTGCACAATCCAAGTGAGAAAATCTATTTAAAGTGAACCAATACTACTTAATGCAAAGTAATATATCAAATATATAATTATACATTAAATCATTAAATCAACACTTGATTCAATGATCCGGTCATGTCGCACACAACCGACTAGTATACAATGTATCGATTTATCGAATCAATCCTTGATTTGATAACTAGGTTATATCGCATATAACCATTCGACACATTCATCGCGAGAATGAAATACGGTATCACATACACGCATTATTCTCAGTCCAGCACATATCTCATATGCGCTCTTATTTCGTTTCGCTTGAGCCAGGAAACCTCTGTGTAGGACTCTAAAGACTCGTCAATACGCCGGCAGCAGATGATGATCATATCAATCACCCACAAGCCGCAAGCGGTTTGCTAAACGTAACGTCCACCCAGGTATTGAGCGATCAGAAGATCAACGAGCAAGCCCGCTCACACTCCTGTGAATCCAACCAGTAACACTTACCGTACAGTCCGGTCTGATCGTCTGATATGTCGCATATCTCGCCTAGGGGTGGTAAACGTCAGACCCCAATAGCTCGATAAGTCGTGTCGATATGAGGTCTATAACAATTCGAGAAACTACTGGTAACACTTACCAGTAAATCTCAGCAACCCTGGCCAGGGATTTCCGGTTATAGCCAATCGAACACAGCGCAACATCAACCCCCTATACCGGGAGAGACGAATCCCTTCCTATCGCTCATTGCCTCCATGTGACTCGGGACTGTACCCAAAAACCACTGTTTTGCACGCCCTCTTGGACGTGGTAAGGTGGAAATCAAAGCACAGTGGGAACCACACAAGACTCTATGACGATCTCGGGTCAACAGACTACTCTGTACCAGTGTCACCAGAGAACTGCCATCTGACGTAAGGTATAATACCATCTGGGAGTTCTCGGCGATTCCGTCCAGTGTACCCAGTCTCCACTGAGCACCCGTATATCATCTCTGATGTCAAACACCAATGGATATGGGATCATCCATCGCCCATCTGTATGGGTCGAGAAGGTATACGCTAGTCTACTCTGGTATATCGATGCCCCGTCTCGATATACCCACGTCTAGGGACTTTGAAGGATGTACTTATGGACTACCATGTCCCCACTAGTATGATCCGCATCATAGTCCAGGTAGTCAAGTACTCATCCTAAGGGCTTTACCAACATGTAACAGAGAGACTATCAGTGTACATGTTAAGGTAAAGATCAACCAGATAGCATACTATCATGTCGAGCAAGAAAGTCCTCCCTATATATGTCCCAGCATCCACTACAATATACATCCTATGTATAGTAATGGCCTCTAGGGCATACATATAACTAACAGAAAGCATCACCAGGCGCAGCGGTTTCTTCGCTCTCCTTCAATGGAATAGTTTCGGCGCCTGTGGCTTCGTCCCTGATTCGACAAGAGCCGTCGTGACACTTGCGATGCCCGCCGATATTAAGGAGCCGCAAGGGGAAAGAGCGGCGGTTTGGGCAGTCCCAGACTCCCGAGAGAGAGTAGCCGCTTCGGGCTCTTTGGTCGCCGTCATCTCACTTGCCACCTCATCGCCAGGACTCGCCCTGCAGGATAGGATATATAAGAATTTGAAGATCAAATTCTAATAAAAGACTCAGCGTTACGTTACCTTAGGGCGGCTTTTCGGTTTCTCTCGAGCCGCGCGCACAACCTGTCTATGGGCGGTAGACAGGGCAGCTGGAGCATCCTCTGAAGAAATAGCGACGGATGGGATAGTGCTTGAACCTGCACCCACAGCCAAGCTGGCATCACGTTCCCTCGCCGCACGCTTCCTACGCTTCTTTTCGGTCTGAGCGGTGAGAAGCGATCTCCTCAAGACCTCCGTCGATAGGACGTTATCGTCCGAACCAAGCTCTGCCTCTGGAGCCGCTACGGCGTCCGTCATCGGCTGTTTAAGTGAAGCCTCTTGCAGTACTGGCGGGGGAGCCGGGGTCACAATAGTCGGCTCTGGATGCGTCGCCGCATCACCGCTCGGGATCGGCACCGCACTTGGGATAACCCATATTAAGGTAGTCCCTGCAACAAAATAAAGGAGGGGTCAGACTACAAATAAAGAAAAAGGGAATGAAGGCACAATGAGCCGAAATATACCAAGGCCCAAAGAAGCACGGAGCCTCTCTTCCTCTTCAAATGATTTGAGAGAAGTCGCAAGAGCCTCTTCGGCAGAGATACCTGTTGAAGAAGAAAGCGTCAGTCAAACCATAATAAAAAAAGATAACCGCGGAAAAATATGACTGAAGACTACCTGATTGTGCGATAGTGATTATTGCTGCTTCATCGTGAGCCAGTCGCTCGGAAGCCACAAGGGCAGCTTAAAGATCAGTATCATCCGCGGGCGCGATAAATAGACCCTCATTGGTCCCGTACTCACTTAAGCCTTCGCTGTAAGGAGCATGAGGCTCCTGGCCGAATGCAACGTCTGCAGAAAATAGCGACTTATTATTCTTCTTCTTCTTCTTCTGTGAGCGGACGCCGGCAGCCGGCAACAGGAGCTTGCGCTTGGCAGGCAACTTTGGGCAACGAGTCTCGATTTCCGTACCCACGCCAGACTCGGGAGACGCTGCAGCTACCGCTTCTACGGGCACACGAGGTACAGGCTTATCAGGAAAGGCGCACGGGACCACAATCGCAGCAGCTTCTCTAAAGGGAGGACGGACGATGGTCTGTCGCTTTAGGGGAACGACTGGATTACCAGCAGGGGCTGCACTCTTGCGATCAAGCAATAATCGCTTTTCTTCCCTGATAACTGCACCCATCGCATGCCGGTACCACGCCATGTATATGTTCAAGACCTTCGGGACGCAGCTCGGCTCACTGATAAATAAGTTAGACCCGGTGTTAAGCCGCATGAAATGGTGTAGTGCATTACGGATACCCTCTTCCGTGGCAACCGGCTCAGCTAGGAAGGCCTCAAGCGGGACACCCTGATTATAGCTTGATTGTTGAGCGAAACGATGCGGGTTGTATCTCATGAACAATGCCGAATCGTTCTGCCGGAACACTAAAAAGCCCGACCTGATTGAATATAAGTGAAGAATCTCCCGAGCTTTCAA
This sequence comes from Agapanthus africanus, assembly GCA_030015575.1. NCBI lineage: Eukaryota > Viridiplantae > Streptophyta > Magnoliopsida > Asparagales > Amaryllidaceae > Agapanthus > Agapanthus africanus. The sequence continues at coordinate 559,011,043 of JASDDO010000016.1, forward strand.
GGTAGAAGCCCCGTCTTTGAAGGTGTCCCGCAACGGCTGCACCATCTTAGCGGATTCCTTGCCGATAGTTAAAACCTTATCGACAAAGGTCATGCCATCTCCAACTGTACGTGGGCGAAGAACCAGACCCCGAGCCTCTCGCTGAGTCGGTTCCAAAGCAGATGCGTCAACTAGCCGCATAACCCGAGGAAAGTTATAACTATCGTAGAAACGGGGCCGCTTGTGGACTCCGAAAGCGCCGAACACATGAAGCTCGATCCATGACGTGAAATAATGCAGCGGGAAGTTTACAGGCTGTATCCCCCGGCTGAGTTGTGTCTGCTGCTAAACTCAGGCCATGATACAAATGAGCCGCCTAGCGACCCCGACGGCCACACGCATCCCGACAACCATTCGGTGAGCCGGGTAGAAAACGGATGGCCTCATGTAGCGAGGGTGCATGGGGAGCACAAACTAGCTTAGCCATAGCCCGAGGAACCCCAAAAAGAACGCCTCTTCGTCAACGTCGGAAGCTACGAGCTCTGCGAAAGAGACGACCGGGGTGTCAGGGAGAAAGAAATTCCTCTGATCCGCCTCCGCTGCCGGCTAGTTGTCCAAACCAAAGCCAAAAGGATCGTCGAGGTTGGCGAATTTCGCGGCTTCCTTCGATAGGACTTCTGGGCGGAGAAAACGGGTGATGAAATCTGTGAAGTTAACCCCGTGGCTTCTGGATTCAAGAAATAGACTCTCATAAATATTCAACATCTTAATCAGACTTGGGAACTGATGTTGAATGGTATTCTCCGGGGTAAGGCCCATCACCACTGACTTGGCGGCAAAGATGTACTCGTCAGGAGGAAGTAGCTCCTCGTAATGTTCTCCACTGACAGACAAGCCGGAGATCTCCGCGAATTCCTCCAAAGAGATCGAGACTTTCCCGATCTGATAAAAGAAAGGTATGAGTCGGAACGTTCCATTGTTCCAAGAAAGCTTTGACCCACTATACAGGGGGCGTGGAATACTGGAAGAGAGATGCATAAATTGCGGGGCACAACCCGAGCTTCAACAGCTGCGATTTCTTGGCCGACAAAATGTACCGGGCCCACGCAAGTACCCGGCTGGATAGCGAGGAGTCAAGGCTATCATGTACGGCTGTCTCCAAGGGCGCGACTTGCCTTGACATATACGCCGCCCCAGAGTATCCAAAGTCATCGGCGGCTGTACGAGTATCGCGGCCATAGAGGGCTGAAGGCAACCCTCCGAAGTCCAGTTGACCTCCTCTACGGCATAGTTCACTGGGGGTGAGTCGGCGTAGGGGATCGCCGAAATGGGCTCCGAAGGCACCGCACAAGAAAAGCTGCGTTGACCTCGGATGATTTGATTGTACCACGACACCCCTTAAATGAAGAGACTTTTGCTCCGGATCGTGATCTTTGATGAGCGCGAATACTTCCTTATCCATGGGCGCGTCAGCAAATGTGCTCCCCGGACGAACAAACGGGAAAGAAGTGTCAAAAGACATAGTACCTGCACGGAAAAAAAACAAGGGTTAGCTGTCAATACTACAGTCCAAATTCTGACACTTGGTAATTTAAATTTGTACCACACCGCAATGCAGTGGAAAGGGACCAAAGGGGACCAATAAAATCAAGGTGACGGCTCATCATTGATGAGACAATCACTCATTAAATAGGAAATCCTAAAAGGATTCTCATTTAATGGGAGACCCCTCAGGCCAAGGATTAAAACTCCCTTGAGAGCAGCGCTCTGCAACAGAGATGCCACCTGTCAACTCTAATTATGAGGGGAATAAAAATTCCCCAAGAATTCTAAAGAGCCATGCTCTGCGAAGAAGATGAAATAAGCCATCAGAACCCTTAAAAAGCAAAGCTTTTACAGAGGTAAAACCCCAGGATCTTAAAGATCTGAAATACAAATCTTAGAGACTCTAAGAGTTCTTCACTAATGGGTTAAGAAAACCTAAAAACATCTCTTTAGATCTCTATGATCTAAGAAAGAGCAAAGCTCTGTTAAGAAACCCTAAAAAGGATTTCTTTAGATCTATAATTTAGGAAGAGCAAAGCTCTGTTTTAATTAACGGTTTGAAGATCTGTGATTTAGAAAGAGCAAAGCTCTGTTTAATGGGGTCAAGAATGATTCTTACCAAATATTTGAACAAAGAAAGTTCTTGGGGGCAGAGATCTATGCTCTGAAGAGAGAATTCAATTCTCAGAAAAACAAGAAAGGGAGAAGATGAACAAGCATTCATCTCAAGGGCCAAAGGCCCTATTTATAGGCGTTTGAAGTCGATCCGACTTCCAAGACAATCCAGCGGTGGAAAGGTTGCCACCGCTGCACTCACGTGTGAGCCACGTGAGCGCAGCGGTGGAGGGGGGAATTTTTCCCCCCCAATCAGAGAGCAAAGCTCTATTTAAAATTTCAAAAGCTGAAATTTAAACTGAGGCAGCGCGTCACGTGCAAAGCACGAGAGCACTGGCGCCGAGAGTCAAAGACTCTGAGGCAGCGCCTTACATGCAAAGTACGAGAGCGCTAGCGCCAAGTGCGTCAACGCTAAGAGTCAAAGACGCTGAGGCAGCGCCTCACGTGCAAACCACGAGAGCGCCAAGCGCTAGAACTAAATGTTCTCCATCATTGGATCAAAGATCCAACTGAGATGAATGAATCATCAAATTACATAATCAAATTCCGTTGAGGAAATATTCCTTAAATCTTTCCAAACAAGAAAGATTGTGCTCTGTAAATCAGAGCACCGTTGGATCAAAGATCCAATGATGATTAAAAAATCACCAAGATATAGAACAATCTCTGTATGGGAAAATATTTTCCCAATCTTGTTAATAACAAGAAAGATGTCTTCTGTAAAACAGAAACCCTTGGATCAAAAATCCAATGGTGGGAAACACCCCAAAATCAATTAGAAATCTCTCAATGAGAGATTTCCTTAACTGATTCAACAAATCAGCCTCCCCTATATAAAGGACCCAGGACTTCAAGTCTTGGAGAGAAAAACCTCCCTATAAGTTTCAAGTTCTCAGAAAAGAAAAAGAGAAGAGCAAGCTCTAAGAAGAAGAACATTCTTCAAGGTAAATAAAAAGAAGAGAGATCATAACATCTCCTCCATATTTGAGAGTTCAACTCTCACATCAGAAGAACTTAGTTCTTTTTCTAGATCACAGATCTATAAGACCAAATCTTTCACAAAAAACATAAGAGATCAAAACATCTCTTCACAAAAATAAGAACTTAGTTCTTAGATCCATGAGACAAAGCATCTCCTCATAAAAGAAGAAATCAGTTCTTAGATCCATGAGACAAAGTCTCTTATAAACCGAGAATTTAATTCTCAGAGCACAGAACTGATCAGAGCTGCCAAAGGAGCGCCTTAACACTCCAATTTAAAAGAAGCACTTTAGCGCTCCTAGTTTGGCGCTCAGCGCCAAGCGCGCCACGTGATCCTCATGTGGGCGCTATTTTATAAGAAACGCTTTAGCGCTCCAATTTAAAAGAAGCGCCTTAGCGTTCCAAGTTTGGTGCTCAGCGCCAAGCGCGCCACGCGCTCCTCTGTAACAACCCTAAATTTCCTGTACAACTTTCTGTACAAATTTTTCAAAAAATCCAGAAAGGGGTACTTTTGCCTGAGCACAAGTTATAACTTTGTTTTGCTTTTTAATAGCAAGAAGGAGCTTGTAGCTCATTGGTAACACCTTGCACTGCTGAACCAACCCACCAGAGTTCAAATCCCATACCCTACATTATTTTTAATATTGTTTTATTTTGAATTTTTAGAATACCAAGGGTTTACACGTGCATATCTCACAAAAACCCACCACACATGGAAAACTAACTGTATTAGAGGACTAATGAAACGACAAGGAGGACTCCGACCACTTGACTCGGCCGGACCCGGCCGGCGGACCGGCCGACTCGGGCCGCCGCCGCTGACCGGACCCGGCCGGACCGCCGAGTCATCAACATGAAACTTTTGGCTTTTCACCTCCCCTGCACCCCTGTATACTTTATTTCTTCTGACCAGTAACAGAGACCCCTTTAAAACCCTAATTACTCTATTTTATTACATTTTATTATATTTTATCACATTTTTTCAATTAAACCTTTCACCTACCCCAACCTTAACCTTACCCTATAAATACAATCCCTAGACACACCCTCCTCACTCCAAAATTCTGATAAAAACTCTTAAGAAAAAACCTTAGTAGTTGTGTGCATTTGAAGTTAGCGAAAGGGGCGAAAGCTTCGGCAATTTTCCGACGACAACCCTAGGAGCTCCCGGCGACGAAACGACGCACCGGAACTTACGTTCACTTCCTCTTCCTCATCCCTAACATCTAAGCCAGTAAGTCCCACTTTCCCCTTTCTCTACTCTTTTCTAAAATACGTATTTCTAAAACCCGACGAAATCGGAGCAAATCCGATTTCCGATTCGGTTCTTCCTAAAACTCACTTTTCTTTAATACAATCATGTTAAACCATTATATGTTGACTATTAAACATTAACAAATATGTTGAACAAGTTTCATGACAACCTATCTCATTTTGTAACTTTTACCGTACCTTTTCACTAAAATACCATGTAGTTTCATTTCGACATTAAAACATTACAAACTTGCTGTTAGTTATATGTATGCCCAAGAGGCCATTAACATACATGTGATGTATATTGTAGTGGATGCTTGGACATATATAGGGAGGACTTTCTTGCTCGACATGATAGTATGCTATCTGGTTACTCTTTACCTTAACGTGTATACTGATTGTCTCTCTGTTACATGTTGGTAAAGCCCTTAGGATGTGTACTTGACTACCTGGACTGTGATGCGGATCATACTAGTGGGGACATGGTAGTCCATAAGTACATCCTTCAAGGTCCCTAGTCGTGGGTGTATCGAGACGGGGCATCGATATACCAGAGTAGACTAGCGTATAGCTTCTCGACCCATATAGATGGGCGATGGATGATCCCATATCCATTGGTGTTTGACATCAGAGATGATATACGGGTGCTCAGTGGAGACTGGGTACACTGGACGGACTCGCCGAGAACTCCCAGATGGTATTATATCTTACGTCAGATGGCAGTTCTCTGGTGACACTGGTACAGGTTAGTCTGTAGACCCGAGATCGTCATAGAGTCTTGTGTGATTCCCACTGTGCTTTGATTTCCACCTTACCACGTCCAAGAGGGCGTGCAAAACGGTGGTTTTTGGATACAGTCCCGAATCACATGGAGGCAATGAGCGATAGGAGGGGATTCGTCTCTCCCGGTATAGGGAGTTGATGTTGCGCTGTGTTCGATTGGCTATAGCTGGAAATCCCTGGCCAGGGTTGCTGAGATTTACTGGTAAGTGTTACCAGTAGTTTCTCGAACTGTTATAGACCTCATATCGACACGACTTATCAAGCTACCGGGGTCTGACGTTTACCACCCCTAGGCGAGATATGCGACATATCAGATGACGAGACCGGACTGTACGGGAGTGTTACTGATTGGATTCACAGGAGAATGTACAGGCCTGCTTGTTGATCTTCTGATCGCTCAATACCCGGGTGGCCGTTACGTTTAGCAGACCGCTTGCGGCTTGTGGGTGTTTGATATGATCATCACCTACTGCCGGCATATTGACGAATCTTTAGAGTCCTACACAGAGGTTTCCTGGCTCAAGCGAAACGAAATAGGAGTGCATATGAGATATGTGCGGGACCGAGAATAATACCAGTATGTGATACTGTATTCTATTCTCGCGATTTGTATTATCGGACGGTTATATGAGATATAGCCGGTTTACCGAATCAAGTGTTGATTCGATACATTGATACACTAGATATTAGTCGGTTATATGCGATATGACCGGATCATTAAATCAAGTGTTGATTTAATAATTTAATGTATAATTATATATTTGATATATTACTTTACATTAATTAGTATTGGTTCACTTAAGGTTGATTTTCTCACTTGATGTGCACAAGTTGTATATGTGATATATTTTTGTGCACTAGATTGTATCATGTTTGATGATACATGCAAACTTGGGTGTGTGTATGACTTACACCATGTTTAGGTTAATGGTTTAGGTTTTTATTTGTTTTGGAAAAACAAAATGGTGATTTTCTTTATCTTTGCTTGAAGCTTCATGAAGTTTTCAAGTATCTTTGACAAAGTCTAACCATTTTGTTTTGCATGAGATTTTCATTAACCTAACCATTAACTTAAACTCTAGTTTAGTCTCTAAAAATGTTTACTCATCCATGGTTGCAATATGATAGACTTCACTTGATTATTCTTTTGTGATATTCATTATTCATTCATATTCTTTTCTTTCTTCTTCTTCTTCTTCAAGAAGAAGAAAGCTTGCTAGAATTTTTCAAGTGGAGATTAAGAGTGAGAAATCCAAATCTAAAGTGAACCCATTTCCTATTTCATCATCCTTTACTACTTGCTATTTAGTTTAGGGCGTTCTCTTCACAAAGTTCTTGACCTAGTGAAGATGGAGCTTGGGTTTGAGTCTCCTCGACGTAGATCATCTTCGGCCTCGAAGTCAACGACCTAACCCGCTCATTTCTTTCAAGAAACCATCGCTAGAGTCCGGGATCCCGATGATCGTAGCGAAGGGACGTCAACACGGAGCTTTAGAAGTGAAGGACCGGATCTACAAAGGTTGTAATCCCTTTCACTTGTAGTTAAAATGTTTAACTTGCTAGTTTTCGCCTTATCTCTAGTAAACGATCTAGATTAGGGTTGTTCGGCACATCTAATTTTTGAATCGGGTATGGTTGATGCCTTGTAGAACCTTGTTAGAGTGCCTAGGAACCCTATAGTGGTATCAGAGCCAAGCTAGAGCTTTAGGCGATGTCTAGGCGAAGTTTAAAGTCCGATCGAACCCGGAAACCCTGATGTAAACCCTTCTCTGTACATTTTTTGAAAATGTGATTTTTTATGAATTAAAACTGATCAGAAAAACAAGCAGGAAAAACTAAGAATTACTGTGAAGTACGGTCCACTAAGTCCCTGAAATGACCGCGGAACCGTGGCCAAACCAAGGGTTTGGCGGCGGTTCCGCGGCCAAAATTTGGACTTAGTCCCTCATATTTCATATATTTATTCTTAGGTCCTTTCTTGTCAATTTTTTCTGGGAATTTTTTTAATTCCACTCAAGTGTTGAGTTATCTAAGGTTGTATTGGGGACTCGTTGATTCGATCGGATAATTTAACTTTGTTTAGTTTGTTCCAGATATTTTTAGAAACTGTTAAAAAGTTCGAACGGATATCAATAACTCACTTTTTCCCGACCCGGAAAATTTCCAAGTGTTGGATTTTTCCGTTGTTTGAGAACGTCTGAATCGTGCAAGTTACGCAATGGACCCTCTAGAAGACAACAAACCTTAACTCGATTATGTGACTGTCTTGAACTACCTTTTGAACCTTAGGGTTTGGGGCAGTACGGCGTGCCACATGTGAGGCGTTGGCTTGACCCTTCTACGGCTGGACCGTTGGTACTGTGGCATGCGATGGATGTTTTTAAACTCCCCTCAAGTGTTGAGCTATTGGGAAAAACTTGGGTGTTTGATTATTCGATCGGAAAGTTTAACATTGTCTATTTATCTGGAATGTGATACAATATTTGGAATCCATAAGTAGTTATGAGATAACTAATTTGAATGTTATAAACATAGCAGTTTAGTCTCAGATGATCGGTTGCCACGGAATTTTGATGTGATCAAAAGTCCATCGCAATCACGTAGCGTACGCGGATACTCGCCGGGTAAACTTAATAGACAGCCACGCCCCATAGCCCCGACCAAGTGACTGTAGGAGAACCCCGTCGCCAAAAGCATCCGTTCGTGTGCTTACGGCAGCGGTGTTCCGCCTTAGTGCACTTCGTCGACGGCATCCGGGGGTGCGACCGTCTACTAAAGTTTGCGATGAGCATTCGATCAGGATGTCGGGAATCTTGTTGAATTGCCCGACTTGATATTGAAAAGAGTTTTCGATAATGAGACTAAAATGCGGGGTTTATAATTGTTAGGCATGCGATGTCTAAGGAATTCATTTGGTTAGGCATGTGATGTCTAAGTAGGGATTCCAACTGTTGTAGTTTTACACTTTCTTTTCTGCGACCGTAAGTGTAATATGTGATATCGCCGGTTTCGTTGCTATATGTCAACGACAATTGGGATGGGCATATTTACTTACGTTGATGACATGTGATGTTATGTGTTGCTGGATATGTTATATTGGATCGTCGCGTTTTGAATAGCCGGGGGTTTTTATGTGAGATGAGTGTTTTTCATTTTCATTCATGTAAAATTATTTGTATGTAATATTCTTTTATTGGGGCACTTCCGGGATGAGGTTGATGTCACCATTTGTATATTATTTACTTTTCCGTACTAGGTTAGACCCAAGGAGGAGAGCACAAGTAACCGGGTTCTGGAGTCCAGTGGGAGACCAACTCGAGGAGTCGAGTCCGGGTCTCCTAACTCTAGAATTGGAAGGGTTGCTTGCCACTCTCGTAGGGGTCTAGGGATATGGGTTTGGCTATTCATCACGACCGTGGAATCCGTGATTTATAGAGACTCAAAATAAAACACGGACGTCCTAGTATATCCAATATTTCATATGATATTTTCTGCTGCGTTATCTGTGATGTGATCATGTGATATGTTCAGATAGATATTGTATATAGTATATATGATATATTATATAGACGTTGCTTATGTTTTACACCCGCGCTAGCCCTGCCTTGCTCTGCCGTTAGTTACCTAACCTAACGGTGCAGACGGGACATCGAGGCGAATGCGGATGGCATAAGCGTACGTTATATTTATCCGTGACGTTTAGGTGACTTAAATGATGGGACTTCATTAATGTGATTAATGAAAGAAAGGAAACCTAAAAGATGTTGTGGAATCGAATTTTCAAAAACAGGTAGCTACAGTTCTTGCTTTGCATCGCGGTGTTCCTTGTAGAACATCCTGCACCTTATTCGATAAGGAAAGGGCCGAGATCCCTTCACCGGGAGTGACCCCTTTAGCAATGACTGGCAGATGCTACACCCCTCGGTTTTGTCTTTTGATTGTTTTTCTAGTTCTTGCTTTGCATAGTGATATTTATGAAATATCCCGCACCTTATTCGATGAGGAAAGGGCCGACGATCCCTTCACCGGGAGTGACCCCTTTAGCAAAACTAGAAAAGCCTAAAAAACACTCCATTTAAAATTATTTGATTCTACAACGATATCAAGTTCATTACACAATAGGTTTTCAGAAAAACCTGTCGTAGCCCTCCGTCATTTCAGATAAGTCCTACTTAGTATTCGTGCTACGTTTGTTGGCCTGCGTCAAGACGTAGTGTGCGGTAGCTAACTAGTATTTATCTGTTTATGCATATGATGCAGATTGGATTAGGGTAGTCGTGCGACTTTGTTGGCCTGCGTCAAGGGTCGTGCGGGTGGGTTTAATTCAATCAAGAAATGACGGGTTGAATTTGACTAGCGGACTATGGTTTGTTGGCCTGCGTCAAGGTCATAGGACGCGAGGGACAAAATATTATTGGGAATTTCAAGTGTTGAAATTTGCAATGAGATTGCATACCTTCTATGAGATAGTTGGATCCCGATACACGCTGCGAGTAAGAGTTACTCCTGGGAAAGTTTTACATATTACAATTAGCCGATCAAGTAGGTGTCTAGAAAGGTGTTAACGAGGTTACGCCTCTGGGAAAACGAGGTTTACTTTAATTAGGTTCGTGCGAAAGCACGGGGGACCTCCCTCAAAGTACCGACACTGGCCTGGCTGAAAGATTGGCGAACTTGTAGCGTGTAATTAATCCCGGCTAGTCTTCCCTTTTAGGGTTTGAAGGAAGATTTGATTAAAACAGTGGGAGACATCCTGATTAGATATATTAGATAACCAATCTAATCTTGCAAGAGCATACGTTGAGTGTTTTCTTCTCTCTCTCTCTCCAGGTAGCGACCATATCACGCCTTAATGAAGATAATAATACGGATATATTGACCGAACCCGCTTGTTATACCGAGCTGGGGAATGTTGGTCCCGCTCCAACTTATAATTGTTATAAGACAGAGCAGGAAATTGGGGAATACCAGATTTCCCGTGCCGCCCAAACGAAGAAAGTGCATGCTGATGCATCATCTTCGGGTGTGTTCATTACAGAGAACTGTTTCTCAGTATCCTTTACGTCCTGGGTATGAGATACCGGATCAGGATCCCGCATATGTAAATCTGTTACATGGGCTACAGATAGGTAGAGAACTGAGAACGGGTGATAAGTTTCATGAGGCAGAAAACGGTGCAAGTGTTGCAGCCAAGTCTGTTGGTCACTATCACCCTGTATTACCAGAATACATTGATTCTGAACGAATGTTATTAGATACCGAACCTGATATACAACATCATATCAGTCTCTTTATTAGTAAAGAAAGGATATAATTTTGTATTGTTGGATAATGTTTTGAACATTCCTATATCAAGAGTTGATCGGTTCAGGTACGTTATCTAAAAGCATTGATGTTCTAAATCAAACTACAGTTCTTAGTATACAGAACACACACAATAGGAAGAGTTCAGAAATGAACGAATCCTTCTTGAGGTATTGTAGACTAGGCCATATCAATGTGACCCGACTAGCTGAAGTTACATATAGATGCATATTTAAATTAGTTTAAATTTACATCTTGTGAAACTTGCCGGTCATGTTACAAAGATAAGATGACCATAGCTCTGTTTATTGGAAACAGAGAAAGAGTTAGTGAACTTTTGGGATTGATACATGCTGATGTATGAAAGTCCCCTGTCTACACATGCCAAGACCGGTTCTTTGTACTTCATTACATTCTCTGATGATCTCTCAAGATTCAGACATATGTTCCTGTTGAAACATAAGTCCGAAGCTTTTGAGATATTCACAGAATATAAGTTAGAAGTAGAGAACCAAAATACGGGTATAAGTATTATGTCCTTTGATGAGATCAAGGAGGAGAATACTTAAGCACGGAATTCCTGGACTATTCTAAAGGAGAATGAGATTCTCTCTCAGCATTACTCCTCCGTATACACCACAGCACGTCGGTGTATCGGGGCGGAGCAATAGCACTCTATGTGATATGGTGTGCTCTATGATGAGTACTACTGAGTTTCCTATTTCCTTTTGGGAGCTATGCACTTGAGAAGTTGCATACCTATTGAATATGGTTCAAATCAAATCAGTTGCCTACCACTTCATATGTGATATGGAATGGGAAGAGCCCATATCTTAAGTATGTTAAGATTTGGGGCTGTCTGGCCTATGTCTGAAAATCAAAATCCGGACAAGCTCGAGGTAAAGTCAGTTCTGTGGAAGTTTGTTGGATATCTCAAGCATTAGCAAGGGAATATCTTCTACCAAACCGAGAAACAAAAGTGTTTTATTTCTCAACATGCCACCTTTGTGAAAGGGAATTTCTTGTCAAAGGAATTAGTGGTCATGAGGTAGAACTGGAAAAGTTCCAGCTATACAAACTACAGCAGATGAGTTGGTAGAACCAAAGGATTCAATAGTAACCAACGAACCTCAGCCTCTCCGCCGATCTAGTAGGGTTCCTCACCCACCTGAGAGATACTTTGGTTTCTCTATGACAGTGGGAGCAAGGATTGCATCATGAGATGATGATCCAACTAGTTTCGAGCTGGCCATCAGGAGTGGGACTCTGTAAGAATGCTGGATGCTTATTGATCTGAGATGGAATCCTTATACACCAACAAAGTATGGACTTTGGTTGCTTTATCTGAAGGGTTAAATCCCCATCAGGAGCAAGTATATCTTGAGAAGATTACTTGGTGTACATGGAAAAGTTGAGACTTTTAAAGCTATGCTTAAGTCCATCTAGATCCTACTTGCCATGGCTACATACCATGACTACGATATCTGGCGGTTGGGTGTCATGACTGTTTTTCTAAATAATGATTTGGAAGAGAGCATCTATAAGTACACAGCCAGAGGGCTTCGTAGACAGTGGGAGCAGCGGAAACGTGTGCAAGATGTTTTATATGATAAAGCAGGCATCGCGGAGTTGGAACGTCTATTTTGATGTGGTAGTCAGAGAGTTTGACTTCATCAAAATGGTAGATGAACCTTGTATATACAAGAAGGTAGTAGGGAGTATGGTGGTGATCCTCGTAGATTACGTGGATGCCATACTCTTGATAGGGAAGAAGTTTCCTATGCTACGCTCGGTCAATCTCCTCTTATCACAAGGATTCTCCATATAGGATCAAAGTGATACCTCCTAAATCCTGGGTTTAGGATCTATAAGATAGATCTATTTGGATGTTAGGATACTCACTAGATGTAATGAGATGGTATCAATTGATCCTGGGGAGAATCACTGGAAAGGTTCCAGGGTGATAAGGATGACTGAATGTCAGTCGCAGGCATTGTCTTTACCCTCAGTAAATGGACGGTATGTTGGAAGAGTTCCAAGCTGAATACCGTGGCATACTAGACGATAAAAGCTAGATACATCGCTACCAAAGATGCTACCAAAGAGGCAGTCTGGGTGTATATTAGTTCATGAGATGAACTTCGTTCCTACCATTGTGTGGCAATGGAGTTGTGACTTATGCCTAGGAATGCCTGTCCCATCAGTGATCCAGACATATTCTAAGGCAGTATCACCTGATCATGGAGATGGTTGATCTCCAGGGGATCGAGGTCAGGAGAGTAGACTCAGAGGAAAACACGACGGATCTACTCACAAAGGCCTTTTCCCAGATAGAGACTATTATGGGATGGTTGAGTATGAGATACTACAACCACTGTTATCAGATGGCCCTAGTGCAAGTGGAAGATTGTTAGTTATATGTATGCCCTAGAGGCCATTACCATACATATGATGTATATTGTAATGGATGCTTGGACATATATAGGGATGACTTTCTTGCTCGACATGATAGTATGCTATCTGGTTACTCTTTACCTTAACGTGTATACTGATTGTCTCTCTATTACATGTTGGTAAAGCCCTTAGGATGTGTACTTGACTACCTGGACTGTGATGCGGATCATACTAGTGGGGACATGGTAGTCCATAAGTACATCCTTCAAGGTCCCTAGTCGTGGGTGTATCGAGACGGGGCATCGATATATCAGAGTAGACTAGCGTATAGCTTTTCGATCCATATAGATGGGCGATGGATGATCCCATATCCATTGGTGTTTGACATCAGAGATGATATACGGGTGCTCAGTGGAGACTGGGTACACTGGACGGATTCGCCGAGAACTCCCAGATGGTCTTATACCTTACGTCAGATGGCAGTTCTCTGGTGACACTGGTACAGGTTAGTCTGTAGACCCGAGATCGTCATAGGGTCTTGTGTGATTCCCACTGTGCTTTGATTTCCACCTTACCACGTCCAAGAGGGCGTTCAAAACGGTGGTTTTTGGGTACAGTCCCGAATCACATGGAGGCAATGAGCGATAGGAGGGGATTCGTCTCTCCCGGTATAGGGAGTTGATGTTGCGCTGTGTTCGATTGGCTATAGCTGGAAATCCTTGGCCAGGGTTGCTGAGATTTACTGGTAAGTGTTACCAGTAGTTTCTCGAACTGTTATAGACCTCATATCGACACGACTTATCAAGCTACTAGGGTCTGACGTTTACCACCCCTAGGCGAGATATGCGACATATCAGACGACGAGACCGGACTGTACGGGAGTGTTACTGATTGGATTCACAGGAGAATGTACAGGCCTGCTTGTTGATCTTCTGATCGCTCAATACCCGGGTGGCCGTTACGTTTAGCAGACCGCTTGCGGCTTGTGGGTGTTTGATATGATCATCACCTACTGCCGGCGTATTGACGAGTCTTTAGAGTCCTACACAGAGGTTTCCTGGCTCAAGAGAAACGAAATAGGAGCGCATATGAGATATGTGCGGGACCGAGAATAATACCAGTATATAATACTGTATTCTATTCTCGCGATTTGTATCATCGGACGGTTATATGAGATATAGCCGGTTTACCGAATCAAGTGTTGATTCGATATATTGATACACTAGATATTAGTCGGTTATATGCGATATGACCGGATCATTAAATCAAGTGTTGATTTAATGATTTAATGTATAATTATATATTTGATATATTACTTTATATTAACTAGTATTGGTTCACTTAAGGTTGATTTTCTCACTTGATGTGCACAAGTTGTATATGTGATATATTTTTGTGCACTAGATTGTATCATGTTTGATGATACATGCAAACTTGGGTGTGTGTATGATTTACACCATGTTTAGGTTAATGGTTTAGGTTTTTATTTGTTTTGGAAAAACAAAATGGTGATTTTCTTTGTCTTTGCTTGAAGCTTCATGAAGCTTTCAAGCATCTTTGACAAAGTCTAACCATTTTGTTTTGCATGAGATTTTCATTAACCTAACCATTAACTTAAACTCTAGTTTAGTCTCTAAAAAGGTTTACTCACCCATGGTTGCAATATGATAGACTTCACTTGATTATTCTTTTATGATATTCATTATTCATTCATATTCTTTTCTTTCTTCTTCTTCTTCTTCAAGCAGAAGAAAGCTTGCTAGAATTTTTCAAGTGGAGATTAAGAGTGAGAAATCCAAATCTAAAGTGAACCCATTTCCTATTTCATCATCCTCTACTACTTGCCATTTAGTTTAGAGTGTTCTCTTCACAAAGTTCTTGACTTAGTGAAGATGGAGCTTGGGTTTGAGTCTCCTCGACGTAGATCATCTTCGGCCTCGAAGTCAACGACCTAGCCCGCTCATTTCTTCGAAGAAACCATTGCTAGAGTCCGGGATCCTGATGATCGCAGCGAAGGGACGTCAACACGGAGCTTTAGAAGTGAAGGACCGGATCTACAAAGGTTGTAATCCCTTTCACTTGTAGTTAAAATGTTTAACTTGCTAGTTTTCGCCTTATCTCTAGTAAACGATCTAGATTAGGGTTGTTCGGCACATCTAATTTTTGAATCGGGTATGGTTGATGCCTTGTAGAACCTTGTTAGAGTGCCTAGGAACCCTACACTTGCTATACTTTTAAGTAGATCATGAGGTAATGACCTACCTCCTCACAACACTCATATGCAACATAGCACACTACCTTTCGGGAACATAGAATATGGGAAAACGAAACATTTCAAATAAATACCATGAATTAATAAAACCATTTTCTAAAGGATTAAGTATTTTTATAAATCTTTGCAAAGTGCCGCTATAACCCATTTGGGGAACCCGACTGGGATGGTATGGATTATCGCACATCCCCGAGCTTAGTAGTGCGGGATGCAGACCTCCACAAGGAGCATTCGGTCTCGAGTGATTTAAAATACCAAAATCTTAAGAAAATGAGATTTCTAGAAATATAATATATATATTAAAATATATATATATATATATATATATATATATATATATATATATGTAATATCAAAAATACCTATTTTTGTTATAATATAAATACTTCAACATTTCCAAAATCACAAGAATCACTTTACATTAAAATACCATGAATTCCATACAAAATCAATATTGTGAAAATTAGGTTATTTTCATTAGAAATGTCTCATATATAAAATCTACATTTATTACAACTCTAAAGACGATAAATAAACACTTGGGGTGTATTTTGAAAATTATACAAAGTATTTTTACATAAACCCCTCAAGTTCTATAAATTATATAACAACTCCAATTTTTGTATACCTAAATTTGATTTAAATTTAAAGTATACTTGGAGTATTTAATGTTGCTGTTATCACTTTAAGTATTTATTTTCCCACAATAATTACAAGAAGGAGCTTGTAGCTCATTGGTAACACCTTGCATTGCTGAACCAAGCCACCAGAGTTCAAATCCCATGCCCCACATTATTTTTAGATTATTTTTCTTTTAAAATTCTTGAAAGCCCAACAGTCCACATGCCATAACTCCCAAAAGTTGAACTGAACCCTAAAAATTGAATATACCAGGAGCTACGTCAGGCGAACCCACGCCCGACGACCACCAGACTCGGCCGGACGGCCGAGCCCCAAAACGAAAATTTCATCTTTTCGTCTTCTATAACCCCCTGTTTACTCCATTTTAATAGATCGGTTCCCTAATGATAAATACATCCTATTTAATACAAATTTTAATGATTTTTCTTTAATTTTTTCAATTTTTTAAAAATAAAAACCTTTCACCTACCCTACCCTATAAATAGACCCCCTACCCCCTACCCTCTCATCCCAAAATACTAGGTTTACTCTCTCAAAATTTCTACAAGAAAAGTGTACTTTGAAATCGAGTTCACGGCGAAGCGCTGACGGAATTCCGGCGACGTTCTTTGAAACAACCGGCGACGAAACAACACCTCGGCCACTCCCCTAGTTCCTCTATACTCTTTAGTATAGATCGAAACCCGTAAGTCCCGTTCTTTTCTTCTTTCTACTTCTCAAAAATACGGAATTATGAAACCCGACGGAAATCGGAACAAACCGATTTCCGATTCGGTTTTTCTATAAAATCTCACTTGTCACTAATTCCATAATATCTAAACTTATCCATGTTGACTATTAATCACATAACAACTAATTTGGACAAAGTTTCGCACATGAAATGATAGCTTTTGTAATATCGTATTCTTTTTCGCTTTAATACCATGATGTTTATTTTTCTTCTTCTAATCAATTCCATCACTCATAAACATCTCTATCTTGACCATTAAACTTGTAAAAGTCAATTTGAATAAGTTTTCACACATGAAATGATAACCTTTTCAATTTACCGTATTTTCACTTTAATACCATGAAGTTTCAATTTCACATTTAACCCCTTAACCTTAATATACATTTAAAATAGAGCACGAGGTAATGACTTACCTCCACACACACGCAAATACAACCCTAAAATGATATCATCAAAACTTAGAATACGATAAAACGAAATTTTCATTAAAATACCAAAATCTTCATAAAACCATTCTTAAAGGTTTTAGATGGTTACACTTTTAAGTAAATATTTCTTATTAGGAAAATACGATAAGTTGTGGACATCGATCGTTTATCTAAACTGACTTTGTGGTGTCTAGGCTAGGCAAGTGAGCTTGGGTAACTTTAAAAGGCCCGCCTCACGATTCGTGAGCGGATCCCTCCCTCCTCACTTGTACTTACCTGGCCACAATTGGCGGTAAAGAGGCGATTTGAGACTTCTAACGACTTGTCGTTTAGACCATTTAGAAATAGGCTAGTTGTCTTAGGAAACCCTAGAATCTAAAATACGGAAAATTACACTTTTCAAGAAAATACCTTTTACTTTATAAAACCGTTTTCTAAAGGACTAGTATTTTACAATCTTTGCAAAGCGCCGCTACAACCCATCTTTAGGGAACCCGTTCGGGATCGTGTGGTTTATCGTGCACCCTCGGGCTAGTAGTGCGAGATTCAGACCTCCGCAAGGGGCATTCGGTCTCGAAAGGTTTAAAATACGACATCTTAAGAAAATGAGATTTTTGGAATATAAAATATTTATTAAAATTATATTTTGTATAAACATATATATATTTATCATTTAAATATTTATTTTATTATAATATAAATTTTCCACCTTTTTCTAAAAATCACAATAGTAAATTTTACACTAAAATACCATGAACTTTAATTAAATCAATATTACAGATAAATACCCTTATTTATAAAACTAGGATATTTTCACTAGAAATATCACAACATAAAATCCGCAACTCTAAAGACAAAAAATAAATACTTGAGGTGTATTTTGAAAAGTATATAAAAGTATTTTTACATAAAACCCCCTCAAGTTTATAAATTACCCTAAGGACCCTAGCAGTTATAAGACTTCGTTTCATATTTCTGATTGTCTGACTCAGGTTTGAGTCTGATTAATCTGACTTGAATATGATTCAAGTCAAATCCATAATTTACAAGTTTCCAAATCAATATGAACACATGGATCTACGAATACAATTATCAGTTTATACAATTTGGCTGAACCGAACCATGGATATATTCCTTTTACATGACTCTCAGTATTCCATTTACATGACTCTATGATTATAACCGTTTCCTGATATCATGGTTTCGGTCGATCAGTCAATCAATCATACAACCAACACAATTTACAAGATAACAATACAAACAAGATATCGCGGGGTTTAAGGGGTAGATTGGTACGGAAGGTGTTAAAGGTGGCACGAGGTGGTCAGACTTAACACACCTAACATGAATCCAGTTGCTGTTGTACCGTGGCATAAACGGTACCTTGTACTATACGTGCCCCTAGTCTCTGGCATATAGAGACTCCCCTCGTATACACTGGCATCCTTCTGTACTAAACTACAAACAACAGCGTTGACATAATATTATAACAATAGTTAACACTTTAAAATGTATCCTCTTATTCTGTCTTTTCTACTTCCCTCTTACCTTTGGGACTTACCGAGCGACCTGTTCGCTGACGACATTCTGTTTCTCTCTTTTTTGAATATCGTCAGGTGATTTGGACCCGGCAGAGGTTGAGCCATCGCAAGAAGACTTGGAGCAGTTTACTGAAGACCCTGCACTGTAGTTTCATTGTACACTTTTTCTTTCTGTACTTTTCATTTCCTGTTATGCCACTGTTTAGGCATCTTACTATTTTACTTGTATTTCCTTTCATGTATTGTACAAATAATGTTAATAAATAAAAGTTGCTGTTCTTTTATTCTTGTTTCTTGTGTATTTATTTTATATTGCTTAGATACGCTTAGCGTATGTACTTCTGAGTATATACGTAGCGGACCTCGTCGCGCCCACTTCGCCGTACACTGGGAAGCGGGGTGTGACAGGTTTTGTTGGTGGCCCATGTAGGTCAGAGTTGTATGAATCCCTATCATGCAGTTCTGGTCTGCGTGAACAACCTAAGCAATATAACACAAGAACCAGCAACTAAAACATTCTTTACAATTCATGTTTCTTGAATCTTACAAATTTCTATTCCTTGAATCTTATCATTTCATGTACTTGAATCTGTCCTAACCCAAATTTTTCTTCAGGGTTATGGATTCCCCAAACAACACCAGCACCAACGTCAACAACACGCCTCCAGCACTACCTCTCACACCAGCTGTTCTTGCGCCCCCTACCGAGCAAACAGTGCTACTTGATGCAATCCGCAGCCTTCTCGAGGGACAGCAACAACTTTTGAACCGTCCCGAGACTGACGCTCCGGGGGTAAAGCAATTCGGGGCTTTACATCCGAAGCAGTTCTCAGGAAAGGGGAGCCCTCTGGAAGCTGAGGAATGGGCTCAAAGTATCGAGGATGATCTGGCCGCAGCACAAGTACCAGACGTCGCTTGGGTCCGTGTAGCGAAACTACAACTCACGGACAACGCTCGCAACTAGTGGAAGGCGGAAGAGAGCCGTCTTGCGCAGCCTATTGAATGGAAAACGTTTCGCGAGAAGTTCGACGCGAAATACTTCCCTGTGACTGCCGGGTTTGCCATGGAGCAGCAGTTCATTCATCTACAGCAAGGATCAATGTGGGACAAATCGGTAGATGAATACGATGCTGAATTCACCATGTTAAGCCGGTAAGATATGTCGCAATAGTTCAGTTTTAAATATCACATACCACACAGCTAACACTATCCTTGAACAGATTCGCGGCACATTTGATACCGACGGACGATATCAAAGCCCGTCGTTTCCAACAAGGACTGGACACGGAGATTCAGGCTGCTTTAGCCACAGGAAAATTTTTGACTCATCAGGATGCTCTAGAAGCTGCCCGCAGTTATGAGGCAGTGATAAAAGTAAGGGGCAGACCTCAGTCTGCAGGAGTCAAGCGCCCTGCCAACCAGATGGCAGGTGGAGCCTCGTCCAGACCACCTTTTGTGCCAAGACGTCCTGGAGCACCAATCAGCAGACCCAGCCCAGCCTTTTGTAACTACTGCAAGAGAAATGGGCATCTGGCTAGAGATTTCCGACGTGCGAACAACCTTTGCTTGATCTACGGCTCAGCTGCACATGGTATTGGGGCTTGTCCTCATAAACAAAACCCAGTTGCTGCACCCAGGCCAGCAAACAATTATCCACAGCGTCCAGCCATCCAAGCCCCTGCTCCAAGACTTGCACTGCCTGCACCACCCAGAGGACCGCAAGCTGCACCACCTCCTCGACAGTTCCATCAAGCTCAAAGGAATGTTCCGAGGAATGCTCCTCAGGCCAGGAGGAATGTGCCAAAGCGCCAGGCTTTCATGATGTCTGTGGAAGAAGCTGAGGCCACTGGCCAAGTCATTACTGGTAAACTTTCCTTCTCAAACTTATCTTTTAGTCCTGGTTATCTACACACTTTCCCTATACCTAAAACATATCCCATATACCTTAGGTACAATCCTAGTAGCTTCACTACCTATACTTGCACTGTTTGATACTGGAGCATCCCACTGCTTTATGTCGCAACGGTTTGTCCGAACCCATGCGATTCCAGTCTCACCTCTTGTATCTAGCTGGAATGTCAGTTCCGGAAATGGCGTTCTAAAGGCAACTATGGGATACAGCTTGTGTCCAGTCGTCGTCTGCAGTCGAGAGTTTTATGCTGACTTCAAAGTACTGGACATGCCGAACTTCGATGTGGTTCTAGGAATGGATTGGCTTGGAACCTTTTATGCTATCATCGACTGTCGTCAAAGGAAGGTAGTATTCGAGATTCCAGACCATCCGATTTTCTATTTCAAGAGCGGAGATCGTACCTTGGACCAGGTACCTACAAAGCGAAGCCAAGGGAAGCAGTAGTTGCGGCAGCTCAAGCGGAAGAAGAATTAAGACCAGAGGTAGTTCGAGAGTTCGACGATGTATTTCCTGACGATATATCAGGTTTGCCTCCCGATCGAGCTCTTGAATTCAGTATTGAATTAATACCAGGAGCACAACCGGTGATCAAAGCACCGTATAGACTAAGTCCGGAAGGTTTGAAGGAAGTTCGAACACAGTTGGATGAATTATTGGCGAAAGGATGGATTCGTCCCAGCACTTCAAGTTGGGGAGCACCTGTACTACTGGTGAAGAAGAAGGAAGGTTCATACAGAATATGCATCGATTATAGGGCCTTGAACGAAGTCACTATAATGAACAAATATCCACTCCCGCGCATTGATGATTTATTCGATCAGCTAAGTGGATCTTGTGTTTTCTCTAAACTGGATCTTCATTCAGGTTATCATCAAGTGAAGGTCAAGGAAGCTGATATTCACAAAACAGCTTTCAGAACTCGCTATGGACATTACGAATTTCTAGTAATGCCATTTGGAGTGACCAATGCACCAGCAATATTCATGAACCTAATGAACCAAGTTTTCCGGGAGTATTTAGACAGGTTTGTTGTCATCTTCATCGACGACATCCTGGTATATTCTAAGAATCAGAAAGAGCATGCGGAGCACCTACGAATTGTCCTGGAAACTCTTCGACAACATAAGCTTTATGCCAAGTACAGCAAGTGCGAGTTTTGGCTAAATCAAGTTGGTTTTCTTGGACATATCGTATCAGGAGAAGGAATTTCTGTGGATCCAGCCAAAGTTTTAGCAGTTAGCGAATGGCCTACACCAAAGTCAGTGAAAGACATTCGGAGTTTCTTGGGTTTAGCTGGATATTACAGAAGATTCATTGAAGGATTCTCAAAGATAGCAACACCCCTGACCAAGCTCACAAGAAAAGATGAAGAATTTGTGTGGTCAGAAGCATGCGAACAAGCTTTCGTAGAACTCAAGTCAAGATTGACATCTGCACCTATTCTCGTAATACCGGATCAATCTGGAGGATTCGAAGTGCATTGTGATGCATCCGGTAAAGGATTAGGATGTGTTCTACATCAGCATGGTAAGGTTGTGGCTTATGATTCAAGACAACTGAAGACTCATGAGCGCAATTATCCGACACATGATCTAGAGTTGGCAGCCGTCATCTTTGCTCTCAAAATTTGGCGCCACTACTTACTTGGTGAACGAGTGAACATCTACACAGATCATAAAAGTCTGAAGTACGTGTTTACTCAGAAGGAGTTGAGTATGCAGCAGAGAAGATGGTTAGAACTCATGGCGGACTTTGACATCAACTTGCAATATCATCCAGGGAAGGTGAACGTAGTACCTGATGCTCTTAGTCGCCAACCCTTATCGATGAATCTCACCGCTCAGTGGAAGCTTCAGAAAGATTTACATCAGATGGAGATTGAAGTAGTCATGCCAGGTAATGCTTCAAGTTTGATGAATCTACAAGTTCAATCAATCATTGTCAATCAGATCAAAGCAGCTTAAGCAAGTGATGCTAAGTTGCAAAAGATCAGAGAACAAGTGGAGAATGGACTCAGAACAGACTTCATCATCCATGAAGACGGATCTTTGAGATACGGTAGCAGATTGTGTGTACCAAAGGGTCCTGTTCGGGAAGAGTTAATGAAAGAAGCTCACAGCTCTCCCTACTCAGTACATCCTGGAGGTACCAAAATGTACAAAGATCTACGTCAGAATTATTGGTGGCATGGAATGAAGAGTGAAGTAGCCAGAAGCGTCGCAAAATGGTTGGTGTGTCAGCAAGTAAAGGCTGAACATCACAGGACAGCTGGACTACTTCAACCGTTACCAATCCCAGAATGGAAGTGGCAGCATATCACGATGGATTTTGTAACTGCTCTTCCTCGCAGCACAAAGGGTAACGATGCTATATGGGTCATCGTGGATCGACTCACAAAGTCGGCTCACTTTATTCCATTTCGAGTTGGCCAATCAACTGAGACACTAGCAAAGAAGTACATGGAGGTAATAATCTAATTAAGATTTAAACTCTTCATAATGTACTATCTCTGATACCCATGAACTCATACAGGAAATTGTGAGACTTCATAGAGTACCGGTCTGCATTGTCTCCGATCGTGACACCAGGTTCCGATCACAATTTTGGCAGAGTCTGCAAGCTAGCTTGGGAACAAGTCTGAACTTCAGCATGGCTTATCATTCACAAACAGATGGTCAGTCGGAACGAACTATTCAGATCTTGGAGGATATGCTCAGAGCATGTATGCTCGACTTCAAAGGATCGTGGGAAGATCACCTGCATCTTATGGAGTTCGCGTACAATAACAGCTACCAAGAAAGCATAGGAATGACACCTTTTGCAGCATTATATGGAAGGAAGTGTCGATCACCATTAAGTTGGGACGACATCGGAGATAGGGAACTTCTTGGACCAGAGATGATAGTAGCGACCGTTGATGTGGTTCGTACTATCAGGGAAAGAATGCGCATAGCTCAAGATCGACAGAAACACTGGGCTGATGCAAAGAGATGACACTTGGAGTTCCAGCCAGGAGACCATGTATTCTTGAAGATATCTCCGAACCGCGGAGTGATCCGATTTGGAAGACGGGGTAAATTGAGTCCGAGATATATTGGACCGTTCGACATACTCGAACGAGTCGGTGAAGTGGCATACCGCTTAGCGCTTCCACCCTCATTGGAAGGAGTGCATAACGTGTTCCACATATCCCAACTCAGAAAGTATGTGAGTGACCCCAGCCATGTACTTGATCATTCCGAGCTCACTATACGGCCCGACTTGTTTTGTGAGCAACAACCTGTGGAGATCCTGGACAGGAAAGTGAAGACACTTCGGAACAAGGAAGTTAACTTGGTCCGGGTAATGTGGAGGAAAGACACTCCAGGAGAATCCACGTGTGAAAGGGAAGATGAAATGCGTGCAAGATATCCTCATCTCTTTGTAAACTAGTCCTCAAATAAAAGTTGTAAATTTCGAGGACGAAATTTTTGTAAGGAGGGTAGATTATAACAACTCCAATTTTTGTATACCTAAATTTGATTTAAATTTAAAGTATACTTGGAGTATTTAATGTTGCTGTTATCACTTTAAGTATTTATTTTCCCACAATAATTACAAGAAGGAGCTTGTAGCTCATTGGTAACACCTTGCATTGCTGAACCAAGCCACCAGAGTTCAAATCCCATGCCCCACATTAATTTTAGATTATTTTTCTTTTAAAATTCTTGGAAGCCCAACAGTCCACAGGCCATAACTCCCAAAAGTTGAACTGAACCCTAAAAAGTGAATATACCAGGAGCTACGTCAGGCGAACCCATGCCCGACGACCACCGGACTCGGCCGGGATCGGCCGAGTCGGCCGGCAGACCGGCCGAGCCCCCAAAACGAAAATTTCATCTTTTCGTCTTCTATAACCCCCTGTTTACTCCATTTTAATAGATCGGTTCCCTAATGATAAATAAATCCTATTTAATACAAATTTTAATGATTTTTCTTTAATTTTTTCAATTTTTTTAAAATAAAAACCTTTCACCTACCCTACCCTAGCCTACCCTATAAATAGACCCCCTACCCCCTACCCCCTCATCCCAAAACACTAGGTTTACTCTCTCAAAATTTCTACAAGAAAGGTGTACTTTGAAATCGAGTTCACGGCGAAGCGCTGACGGAATTCCGGCGACGTTCTTTGAAACAACCGGCGACGAAACAACACCTCGGCCACTCCCCTAGTTCCTCTATACTCTTTAGTATAGATCGAAACCCGTAAGTCCCGTTCTTTTCTTCTTTCTACTTCTCAAAAATACGGAATTATGAAACCCGACGGAAATCGGAACAAACCGATTTCCGATTCGGTTTTTCTATAAAATCTCACTTGTCACTAATTCCATAATACCTAAACTTATCCATGTTGACTATTAATCACATAACAACTAATTTGGACAAAGTTTCGCACATGAAATGATAGCTTTTGCAATATCGTATTCTTTTTCGCTTTAATACCATGATGTTTATTTTTCTTCTTCTAATCAATTCCATCACTCATAAACATCTCTATCTTGACCATTAAACTTGTAAAAGTCAATTTGAATAAGTTTTCACACATGAAATGATAACCTTTTCAATTTACCGTATTTTCACTTTAATACCATGAAGTTTCAATTTCACATTTAACCCCTTAACCTTAATATACATTTAAAATAGAGCACGAGGTAATAACCTACCTCCACACACACGCAAATACAACCTTAAAATGATATCATCAAAACTTAGAATACGATAAAACGAAATTTCATTAAAATACCATAATCTTCATAAAACCATTCTTAAAGGTTTTAGATGGTTACACTTTTAAGTAAATATTTCTTATTAGGAAAATACGATAAGTTGTGGACATCGATCGTTTATCTAAACTGACTTTGTGGTGTCTAGGCTAGGCAAGTGAGCTTGGGTAACTTTAAAAGGCCCGCCTCACGATTCGTGAGCGGATCCCTCCCTCCTCACTTGTACTTACCTGGCCACAATTGGCGGTGAAGAGGCGATTTGAGGCTTCTAACGACTTGTCGTTTAGACCATTTTGAAATAGGCTAGTTGGCTTAGAAAACCCTAGAATCTAAAATACGGAAAATTACACTTTTCAAGAAAATACCTTTTACTTTATAAAACCGTTTTCTAAAGGACTAGTATTTTACAATCTTTGCAAAGCGCCGCTACAACCCATCTTTGGGGAACCCGTTCGGGATCGTGCGGTTTATCGCGCACCCTCGGGCTAGTAGTGCGAGATTCAGACCTCCGCAAGGGGCATTCGGTCTCGAAAGGTTTAAAATACGACATCTTAAGAAAATGAGATTTTTGGAATATAAAATATTTATTAAAATTATATTTTGTATAAACATATATATATTTATCATTTAAATATTTATTTTATTATAATATAAATTTTCCACCTTTTTCTAAAAATCACAATAGTAAATTTTACACTAAAATACCATGAACTTCAATTAAATCAATATTACAGATAAATACCCTTATTTATAAAATTAGGATATTTTCACTAGAAATATCACAACATAAAATCCACAACTCTAAAAACGAAAAATAAATACTTGAGGTGTATTTTGAAAAGTATATAAAAGTATTTTTACATAAAACCCCTCAAGTTTATAAATTACCCTAAGGACCCTAGCAGTTATAAGACTTCGTTTCATATTTCTGATTGTCTGACTCGGGTTTGAGTCTGATTAATCTGACTTGAATATGATTCAAGTCAAATCCATAATTTACAAGTTTCCAAATCAATATGAACACATGGATCCACGAATACAATTATCAGTTTATACAATTTGGCTGAACCGAACCATGGATATATTCCTTTTACATAACTCTCAGTATTCCATTTACATAACTCTACGGTTATAACCGTTTCCTGATATCATGGTTTCGGTCGGTCAGTCAATCAATTATACAACCAACACAATTTACAAGATAACAATACAAACAAGACATCGCGGGGTTTAAGGGGTAGATTGGTACGGAAGGTGTTAAAGGTGGCACGAGATGGTCAGACTTAACACACCTAACATGAATCCAGTTGCTGTTGTACCGTGGCATAAACGGTACCTTGTACTATACATGCCCCTAGTCTCTGGCATATAGAGACTCCCCTCGTATACACTGGCATCCTTCTGTACCAAGCTACAAACAACAGCGTTGACATAACATTATAACAATAGTTTACACTTTAAAATGTATCTTCTTATTCTGTCTTTTCTACTTCCCTCTTACCTTTGGGACTTACCGAGCGACCTGTTCGCTGACGACATTCTGTTTCTCTCTTTTTTGAATGTCGTCAGGTGATTTGGACCCGGCAGAGGTTGAGCCATCGCAAGAAGACTTGGAGCAGTTTACTGAAGACCCTGCACTGTAGTTTCATTGTACACTTTTCCTTTCTGTACTTTTCATTTCCTGTTATGCCACTGTTTAGGCATCTTACTATTTCAGTTGTATTTCCTTTCATGTATTGTACAAAGAATGTTAATAAATAAAAGTTTGCTGTTCTTTTTATTCTTGTTTCTTGTGTATTTATTTTATATTGCTTAGATACGCTTAGCATATGTACTTCTGAGTATATACGTAGCGGACCTCGTCACGCCCACTTCGCCGTACACTGGGAAGCGGGGCGTGACAAATTATCCTAAGGACCCTAGTAAATATAGGTTTAAGCGGGACCAATCTCTTGAGCCTCAGGGAGCCGGAGAAGTGGGTGCTTGCCTATTTAAAGTAGACAACTTAACAACGGTGTTATCAACACGGTAATCGTCTTTGAAAAAGACACAAATCCTGCCGCCCATGTGCAGCGGTTACCGATAACATCAAAACAATCAGGACTTCAATTTCTTTTCTAATTGTTCTGACTCAGACTGAGTCTCATTATAAATAATCTGACTTGAATATGATTCAAGTATCCAAACTACAATTCAACATGAATTCATGAATCCATATATTCAAACTATTCAATCTATATTGACCGAACCAAACCATGGATATACTTCCATTTACATGATTCTCCAGCTACATCCATGATTTTCCAGTTACACCCATTTACTGATATTATGGTTTCGGCAAGTCATCTATACAATTCAATTTTCAAGACAATACAATACAATACAATCAGTACAATCATTACTATCAATCCAATAAATACACGGGGTATTGGGGTAGTTCATTCGTGAATCTAATAGAGTCTCAAGAGCCCCCCTAGACTATGAATCCATGTCTACTAACACTAGCAAGCTATCATGAGGGCCCACGTTTCCTTGCTCCTGGATTACAGCCTGTTGAGTTTGGAATACTTCGACGACGGTCGAAGTCCCGTTACTAACAATTGATTCGGGCCCGTGGTTCCCTACCCCTGGATTACAGCCTGTTGGGTTTGAGAACACTCTTGAGATTGGTTGACATTCACCCTTGGACTTACGATAACAACAACATTACTACTAAATACAACAGTATAACAGATAATACAACTTTAAAAGCTATACTCTCTCTCTGTGATTATTCTATTTCTCCCTTATCTTTGGGACTTATCGAGCGATTGTTCGCTGACGACATTCCTTTTCTTTCTTCTTTAGAATGTTGTCAGGTGATCTGGACACTCAGGAGATCGAGCCTACCAGCGCGGACTTGGATCATCTTGCTTACGACCCAGAGCTCTAGCTTTATTGTACACATTTCATTTCAGTACTTTTCATTTCTGTTATGCCACTGTTTAGGCATCGCATTTATCCCATGTATTTACTTTTCCATGTATTGTAAAAAGATTGTTAATAAATAAAGTTGCTGTTCAATTATATCTTGTCTCTTGTGCATTTTCTTTTATATTGCTTAGATACGCTTAGCGTATTTACTTCAGAGTAAATACGTAGCGGCCTTATCGCGTCCCCTTCGCCGTAAAACGGGAAGCGGGGCGTGACATCCTCACGTGGGCGCTATTTTATAAGAAGCACCTTAGCGCTCCAATTTAAAAGAAGCGTTTTAGCACTTCAAGTCTGGCGCTCAGCACCAAGCGCGCCACGTGCTCCTCACGTGGGTACTATTTTATAAGAAGCGCCTTAGCGCTCCATGTCTGGCGCTTAGCGCCAAGCGTGCCACGTGCTCCTCACGTGGACGCTATTTTAAAAGAAGCGTTGTAGCGCTCCAAGTTTGGCGCTCAGCGCCAAGCGTGCCACGTGCTCCTCACGTGGGCGCTGAGGAAATACAAAGCGCTCTGTAAATAGAGCTCCAGCACCATAAAGAGTGTTCAACACTCATAAAAACAAAAAGAAAGTGGGTGTCAGTACCCCAATAAATGTTTAGCAATATGTGCACAGAGAAAGGACTATGTCCTAACAAGTGTCTAACACTTTATAAAAAAGAAGAGAAATGACAGAGACTCAGTGGGGCAGGAGAAAGTGGTCACCAACGGGCAGGGGCAACCAAAAAAATAAAACAAGATTATCAAATCTTTAATGAACATTCACTGGTTCAAGGGTACATCTCTCCACACCTCTGATACGTGTCGTTGTAATTCTTCAACATCTTCATAGAGGTGGAGGGTCCCAATAACCAATAACTTTTGGTGCATCCCCAAATTGGTTAAACCAGAACCCCACAGACTATGACGTCTTTAAACCCTACAGACTATGATGTCTTTAAATATGGACTATGATGTCCTTAAACTTTATGGATTATGACGTCCTTAAACCCGATGGACCGCAATGTCCCTAAATTAAAACGATAGAGTCCAAATACTCTTTCATTGGATCTAAATAATCCCAAAATCCTGTTGAGTAGATCTTAGTCTAAAATTAGACTAACGTATTCTCAACAAACGTTTGAGTTGACCTTAGTCTAAAACAAGACTAACGGTCCTTAAACCAACCCAAACCCAAATCTAAGAAAATACGGATTTGGACTAATCCACGCCTTACGGGAGACAACATAAATTAGTCACCGTATACAATCCACGGGCAACCAAAAAAATAAAACAAACACACACGCCATGAAGTGACCTTCTGGAGCAGGAGAAAGTGGTTACCGCGATGCGGTAACGTAATTAACTGCAGGGGCTTGCGCCTGCAGGGAAGAGCGTCCTCATAATCAAAAACCCCTCACAACGAGGGGGGAATCTGACGAAGTCTGCTACAACGGCCGCATCCGTCCAAACCTCCGATACATGGTGCCATAAATCAACTTGGCATCTTCGGAGAGGTGAACGGATAAAACCAAATAGCATCTGCCCCCAAATTCAGGCAAGACGTTTGTCTTCCCGGTATTCGGCGGTAAACAACAGTAATATACGACGCCAAACGGCGAAAGATCAACAAAGCGGAAAGTAAACAACAGAAATATACATCAAGTTGACTCCACACGAGTCCGACAACAACAAATATACAACACTAAGGTCTCGACAATATTAAACTTGGACTTTGATGGAGTACTTCTAAATACAAATAGATACAAGGCAAAATCCGATACAAAAAGAAATCCACCAACTCAAATATACGCAACCATGCCCAAAAGATAGCAAACGTGCCCAATAAACCGCTACGGATCCAAGCGGTCAAACCTGCAAAGAATTAGACACAACGGGGGTGAGTTGCCAGCTTGTGAGTATAATTATATAACAAGTTAGAAATCGCATGGATAAGCGGCGAAACAACTAAGCATGATAAATATGTACATCAAGAAGGATAAATAAGCACGCGCCGAAATTAAAATTTGAGCGATGGAATATAAAATAAAGTGCCCTCATGTACAACTCGTGTACTGTTATCCTAGCATATGGAATATATGAATCTGTGTGTGGTTATCATGTTAACATCAAGTAATCAGTATCTGGCCCGGTACAGGCACAACATAGCCGCTCGTATCTGAAAGCATGTGAGTCACGGGAGTAAATACAATACCGCGAAACGAAATACTAACAATCATCAATCATCGATAACTCACTGCACACACACACACACACAATGGTGTCAAATCACGATCACCGTAGTCGTAATACAATATCTATAGCACACGACCAACATAAACACAATTAAGGCTATAATACATATATAGCACCCATCCATATGCAATCGTATAAAAGTAGGCAGGAAATGTATGTATATTTTCAAAATAGCCGTATGATATATATATATATATATATATATATATATATATATATATATATATATATATATTGCGGCACATGTAGGGAATGTTGTTTTGTGAAGAAAGGTATGCATCTCGTTTAAAGTATGCGTCTCGCCTTTTGAAAAATGATTTATTTAAAAAGGGGCTTTCTTTTGTAAAAGTTTGTGTCCATCCTAGACAAGTGGAAAATAGTGAGACTATAACTCCTTTGAAAACCTCTTTAGAAATATATCGATATATGAAAATAATATTCAGGTATTATCTCGTGGACCAGTCCTGTTCGGCTACTATATATAGCAAAACATATCTCATCAATGCAGGGCATCTATATCGATCTCTCATATATATATAATATCCATCTTAGTGCAGGGCATATATATCGATCTCTCTCACACACATATAATATCCGTTGAGATATCATATGTCAACTACCCTCAATCACTCATGAATTGATCACACATATATTCCCGGGTGACATCGTGTCTCTCCCTGCCTCAATTTCTCATGAATTGATCACACACACACACACACACATATATATCTTATGGATCCCTGGATATATCCATTGTGTCCGAATCATCTTTATCTTCTTATATACCTTTACATATACTCAATCTCTTAGGATTGATATCATATCACATCATATCCATTGTAATATAAATCTCGTCAAACTCGTACCCTTTTAGTCTGTGTGAACTAGATATAGCACAGACGGATAATATATCATAGCAAAAGCCAGTAATATAAGTGTAGCGATAAATCATATATATATATATATATCAGTGTCCTATACCACTGAGATATAACATTAATAATATATGACGCGTAGCGGAAATCATAAAGTGCAGCATAACGAATAAAGTAAATAAAGTGCGAACGAATGACATGTAAAGTAAGAGTAGCGTAAAAGAACAGGTGATTCATTCTAATATTCCCACTTATATGTTTTTAAAGTAGAACGAAACGTTGTTTGAGAATAAGGAGGTTACGATATTTTCAACACACATATATGTACCCTTTTGAAATCCAAGTAGCATATCCTTTCATTATCACATTTTTAAAAATATGAAACGAATCGTTATTTTTAGAAAGTGGGTAATACCGTCATATCGGTATAATCTCCCAAACGGGTAAAATAGTAAGACTCTGAGAGTTAAGTAAAATAGGGCCATATCCGGCTAACTATCATCATTTATCATCATCATATCATCTCGTACGGAATCTCGCCTCGTACGATGACCATCAAATATTCCATTATATCACATCATAATAATGATCGGTATGGGTATCTCATCCACGTACCCGAACACATATATAAATAGTACGGACATTAAGTCTACGCACGCACATAGCAATAGAATATCAACAGTATGGACGTCTAGTCACGTACAAATATAGCACCGGTGCGGACATCTTGTTCACACTCCCGCTCCACAGTCGTTACAGACATCCTGTGTCATGTACATGCATGGCGACTAGTACGGACTCCAAGTCTCGTACATGCATCCAATATGAACGTGTATACATCGTCCCGGTATAACGTCGATCTTACTACGATACGTAAGCATGGCAATTTCTACGTGACATGGCAGTACTAATGATGTATAGTGTACACGTGAGTTTGTGATAGTGCAACATGGCAATTATTAGTATTTGTGCTAATGTTCTACCAAGTGTATCTACAATAAGTCTACTAAGCGATACTAACGTAATTTGCTAATTTACGAACAAGTCTAAATATATGTGGCATTCATTTTAAGCTCATTCAAAGATATAATAAACAATATGTTTCACGGGGGTGCTATACGCTATCCACCCGATTCCTCACTCGTAGATATAATCTACTCATTGTTTGCGATCGAGCCAGTCGTATCCTACGACCACCTTGCCTTTCGTCGCCGCCTCGGAGGTTTCTGCAATCAAACCTAGCATTCACATAACCACATACACATAAGAATTCAATTCGACATCGATATAACGAACAACACCAATAAGTTAGAACCTATGACCTATCGTGAGCCATTCGCATGCTAACTACCATGAATTAACCCCGGACTCTCTGTTCTAGTATAAAAGAATACATCAAGACTTCAAAATACAGATTATCAAATTCAAAACCTTAAAATATCGCCTAAAAGCTAAGTAAAACAACTCAAGATTTTAAGTCGAGCAAACTGGGACAATTTAGCATATAAAAAGCTTATATATCATGTATAAGATCTACTGGCCAAACCCCGACACTTAACTCAAATGTTGGGCCGTCAAAAAAATGTTTTTGATCACAAATTGCGGCTAGATCTTGGACTTAAGGTCTCGTGCTCTTGGTAGGGTCTCCTAGTGGTCCAAATAGATCAAATCTACATTCCAAATATTTTGCAGAGATCCCAAATTACACCAGATTTTATTTAAACACTAAAACTTCACTAAAACTATTAGTTTTGAAAACTTTTGCTAATATTTGAAACTTTGGACACATGCAAAACTTAATAAAAGAAGGATTTTTACCTATATGAAGAGATGAAGGAGAATATCAAGTTTGTAGAATACCACTTGAAGGTTTGATGAGGACTTCACTTAAAAGAGTTCTGATTGGCATCAAGGAGAGAATCTTTTGTAGTTGTTTTAGTGTTGAGGTTGAGTTAGGGGTGAGAGGGAGGGTGTGTGAGAGGGGAGGGCAGCTATGAGAGTGAGAGCGAGAGTGAAAGGGATGGTAGAGAATGAGGAGGAGAATGGAAGAGGAAAAGGAGAGGGAGCAAGAGAGAATGAAGAGGTATGAGTGGGCCATGCCTTTATGCTCTCAATATAATATGAAACAAAAAACAAAAGGGTGTAACCATGCCACAATTTTTAAAACCAAATAAAACCCCCAAAAATATTAAATGAAGACATTAACATAACTGCATACTCTTCACGCCAAAATTAAGTGTTAACATTAACATGAAAATATTGGTTTTGCCATTTAAATTATACCTAATCTTGATAACCCAATTCAATAATTGGTGTTAATATAACAAAACATACTATATTATTATTTTAAATCCCAAAATAATATTTTTTATTTTCTGAAATGTTACAAAAACCAAAAGACACAACACATGAAGCAAAGAACTTGGAGTGCAAAAAGTTGTTGTCGTACGCGACAACGTAATTAACTATAGGAGCTTACACCCGTATGAAAAATGCGTCCCCACAATCAATAAACCTCTCATTCGTGAGAGGGAATCTGAAGTCGGTTATATCGGTCGCATCCTTCCAAACCTCCGATATACGCATTATAAATCAACTTAGTGTGTTTAAAGAGGTGGGTGGATCAAACCTATGCATCTGCCCCCAAATTCAGGCCAGACGTTCCATCCCGGTCCGTTTCAGTCCAGTCTTCGGCGGTAAACAGATTCTGGCATGTCCGGTGGGACATTTTTTCTCTTTCCACTCCTGACTTTGTGTGTCGTGTTTCGTGAACAAAATCACGGTATATTATATTTATGGTTGCTCTTGGATTTCGGGGAATACTGAAGCCGGTGCTATTTCTCCTATGAAGGTCTCAATGGCATTTTGCAGCAATTGCAAATCAAGCATTACCCTGTCCCAGCTGATTTTCTCTTGGCTGATTATGGCCCCACTGATCGGCATCCCAACAGCCTAACTCATGCAAGAATAGAATGTGCTTTAATTTAGGAAAATGCCTCCACTCCTCCCTACCATTGGTGCCACAACGCTAAATGAGGAGGCTTCAAAGAAGTCAATCTTCGATAGGCTGACAACAAACTCCGCAAGCCCTGCCAAGAAGCCTGTGAAACCTTATAGCTTAGTCTTCCACAGGTTGAATTCAAGCTCTGTGGGCCCATCAAGAAGCCAGCAAAATCAGAAGGCTCGGTCTTTGACAAGCTGGCAATAAGCTCCGCATGCCCTTTCTATAAGCCTGCTAAATCAGAAGGCTCGGTCTTTAAGAGGCTGAACAAAAGCTCCATGGGCCCATCAAAGAAGCCCACGATACTAAAGAACTCAGAGTTCAAAAGGCTGACCTTCTATTATGGCCACTTCAAACATTCCGGCCGCTCCAAAGAAGCCGGTCATTAAGAGGCTGACACTTGCAGCTCCTGATACTCCTGAGGTGTCAAAAGGTGCTTCATGTCCAAGACAGTCTGTCTTTCACAGACTGGAACCTCAAGCTCCTACTCTGCTTAAGATGTCAGTATTCAAGCAACTGACACCTTCTGAAACTCCAAAGCCACACACGGGGCATGACTATGAGGCTCCCAAAGCTGAAGAGGTGCCGGCTTCGAGATGCTCATGACGTCGCTATTGGCGCCGACAGAGGCAAGCTGGGGGCATCTCCCCATCAGGGATATCTCCACCGATACCCACTATCAATGCGGCTGTTCCGACAAAGAACAGGTTTGAACTGCTGAAGAAGGTAAGGCAAAACTCGCCTATTGCCGTCTTAAAGAAGTCCCCACCACCTGTGGGGGCATCAAATGAGCAAAAGCCAATACTCAAATCAAAACTTTCCTTGAAAATATATAAGGTATAGAAGAAGGTTCATGGCTCAGTTTTCAGCGACAAACCATCTCAGAAGCTTAGGAATCTGCCAAATGCCGACGACTTAGCTTCTAAGTCCAAAGTGGCCCTTCTTAAACAACAAAGGCCAGAAAGATCTCCCTCACCTAGGGTAAATCTCAAGAGGTGAATTGTCAAAAGCTCCACGTGCAAAACTGAAGTTGTTCACACTGTGCGGATGATACACCTAAGCGGAAGTGAGAATAACGCTTCCACCAGTCATCGACCCCAAACTCAGTCTTTGACTCAAGATCAAAGACAACAACAGTTGCATGAAATGGCAGTTCAAGTAGGAGCACTCGTCAGCCCGCTGCCCAAGATGCGTTTGGAAGACGAACAAGAAGATCTGGCAGAACAAGAGTCTAATGCTGACTCTTTAAAGCGAGCTCTTGACAAGAAAGAAAAAGATGTGGTGGAAATGACCGCCAACATGAATCAGATAGACCTCCTCCTGCTGAAGATGTATGGGATGATGGTTCAGCTGTCAGAACCGCGGCCGAAGAACCGCCAGTGGTCCCTGATTATGAGAAATGGGATGCTACAAGCCCTTTCCATGCCACTTCAGCCATGAAGGATGATATGATCTCAAAGGCGCAGGTCAATAAGTACATCGCCCAACATCTCAAACTCCTCACTGCTACCGAAGCAAACACCAAGTTGGTCAAGACCGGTCGTCCATATCCAGCATGGTATGATCAGAAACAATACCCTCCGGGATATACGATCCCAAAGTTCAATGTTTTCAAAGGGACAGGGAACCCACACAAGCATATCATACAGTTTAAAGCAATATGCGGTAATACC
Organism: Agapanthus africanus; assembly: GCA_030015575.1. Taxonomy (NCBI): domain Eukaryota; kingdom Viridiplantae; phylum Streptophyta; class Magnoliopsida; order Asparagales; family Amaryllidaceae; genus Agapanthus; species Agapanthus africanus. Next base: position 559,046,939 of record JASDDO010000016.1, read on the forward strand.
ATAGGCGATGATAAGCCACTCCTCCGACAGTTCGTCAGCAGCCTGGCGGATATTGCCTTCGAATGGTATTTGGAGCTCCCAAATGACTCCGTAGAGACCTTCGCTGATTTGGAAATGCTCTTCACGTAGAGGTTTGTTAGCAAGAGTAAGTGTACTACAATCTCCGCGCTGATCAATGAAGAGAGGAGATCGAATAAAACGTTGGAGCAGTATGTCATTCGATGGTGGAATCTTCCTTCGAAGTGTGAGCAACTAATCGCCCCAGCCGTCGGAATGCTTATAGGCACCTTAGATCCGTGATCGCAGGTTTATCCATTCCTGTCTTTCGCAAAACCAAACGCGTATCAAGAGCTCCTCAACAAGCTGGTTCAATTGGAGAGAATCGACCACTAAGTTATTAAACTGGGACAAAAAAGGTAGTCCATAAGCAAAAGGGGCACGGATGAAAATCCGAAAGGGCTCCGTGAGTAAAAACAACAGGACGGCCCATGTGTTTGTGAAAACCCGTGAGAGCTCAAACTCGTAAAAGGAAACAAAGTTTTGACAAGTCCCACCAGAGGTGAGCAATCCTCCCAATGTGGTGAACGACACTTGTGAGTCCTTTCGATTTGCATGGAGAAAATACAGTTGTGAGATCCTTACTTCTTACAAGGGAAAAGACACTAAGGAGTCCCCATGACTCCTAAGGAGAAAATCCATTTATGAGATCCTTTCGACTCGTAAGAAGAAAATACTTTTATGAGACCCTCACGCTTCATAAAATTAGAAAAGCCTTAGGTGACAGGGACCTAAACCTATCTCCTAAGCCATCGCTGCCTTGCTGCCGGTCTCCAAATTGACTACCGTATATGATCCATGGATGAATCGCAGCAAAGTTGCATCCAAGCATCCTCCGTTGGCAAACCAAACTACCAATGAGAAGAAGACCCACTCTTGTGTCCACACGACACATGAGGGAAAACCACTTGCGAGGTCCTTTCGACTCGTAAACATAAAACACTCTTATAAAATCCTTACGACTTATAAGTGGAAAAAGACACTTAGGGTCCTTACGACTCCTAAGGAGAAAAGATACCTACGAGATCCCTTCGACTCATAGGGCAAAAACACTTTTATGAGAGCCTCACGGCTCATAAAATCGAAAAGCCTTAGATGACAAGGATCTAAACCTGATGCATAAGCCATCGATACCCTGCAGCCTATCTCCAAATTGACCACCGTATACAATCCATGGGCTATTTGCAATAAAGTTGCATCCCTAAGTCTCACCAAAGGTGAGCAGTCGTCCCAACATGGTGAACGACACTTGTGAGTCCTCTCGAATTGTAAGGAGAAAACACTCTTGTGAGATCCTTACGACTCACAAGGGAAAAAAGACACTTAGGGGTTCTCATAGCTCATAAGGAGAAAATACACCTACGAAATCTTCTCGACTCGTAGGAAGAAAACACATTTATGAGACTCTTATGGCTCATAAAAATTGAAAAGCCTTAGATGATTGGGATCTAAAACTGTTTCCTAAGCCATCGATGTCTTACGGCTGGTCTCCAAATTGACTACCGTATACAATCCACGGGTGATTAGTATAAAATATTGCACATTTGAATGATTATTTTCCCCACTATTGTTAAGTTCTAAAAGGTGTTTATTGTAATTATAGAACATATGAGGGTTTATGCGTAAAAAGTTTATTATCATATGTTTCTACATTATATTTAACATAATGAGAGAAAATACATGCATATAATATTTATATAAAATTTTAGTAATTAAAATATGTATATCATATCAAATATTTCTAATCAATATTCTTAACATATTGTATCATACAAATGGTTAGAATGATATCTCAAAATAATAACAAATATTACCAACACTATGACTTAAGATATTGCTCAAATATGAGCTCAGGGTTGGAATCCTGGAGATCCGATATGTCGGAATAAAATCTCCCGATAAATTGAAGCAAATCATAAATGACAGAGACCCAGAATAAGATTTTCAAAATCCAGACATCGAAGAGATCTACACATGTCAACAGAAGAGTCCACAAGAAATCCTATGATCTGATACCACTATAACGCCGTGGTTGGGCGGCCAAACCCCATGATATGCGGCGGATCCACAACCTCCTTATGGCCGTAGGATTTGGGATATTTTTGGTGTGATCTTATCAGCATATCCTAACATCTAGCAACTAGGGTTTCTGTCTATGGTGACTATTTAAAGGATCAAGACCTTCACATAAAAAATCATCAACCGAAAAGATCAAGAGGTCCAAGACAATCCATGCATCCGAGTTGATCATCAGCTGTTCATCTATTTCCAACAAAATAGAGATCGAGAGCAAAAACTAGGGTTCTTGTACTCTGCTTTAAAAGGATTTGTACATGATATAGTTGATTAATAAAGGTAGATTTTTTATTAGTCTTTTCACATTTACTTTCTGCATTTAATTTTTGCATTTATTTCTGTATCTTAATCATGTTTTCTTCTTCAGCCTTTCTTCTGTCTCAAACCATGAGCGAGTAATTCCTAGCTTGCTAGGGTTCGTAGGCTAGGGTAGATCAATGGATTATAAAATCATTTAACCCCTTTTATACATTTAAAGTCTATAAATTTTAGCAAAACAAATGTTAACATCCTTATCGGACGCGCTACCAATTTATTGTTAGTCACGACCACGATTCAAGATCTGTTTAACACTTGTTTTGGTAAGGGCTAGACATGAATAGAGATCAATGCAAGGACAAGGGTTAGGAGTAGGGAAATCCTAGTTTCTTCCAAGAGAACCCTAACATACATTCATCATTATCGATTTAGTTTTAAACTATTAAAAAATAAAAAGAGTCATTTTTAATTAGTCATCCATCACTACTAAGTCATATGAACCCTACACGTCTCTTCTTTATAAAATCTAAATCTGTATTAAAATAGATCTACAACCAATCATCTTTCTTTCATCAACTCGTCTGAAGCAAGAAAAATGTTCACGTTTTCCTGCGGACGACCCGTACTCATCGCGGCTAGCTACTAACGACACCGTCCTGATTGCGGTTACTTTATTTACGACACACTCTTTTAAAACATATCAATCAAATGGCGCCGTTGCCGGGGAAACGGTCGTAATTTTTTTCTTGTTATTCGGGTTGAATTCTTATAAAATCCAGCAAACATATTATAAACGAGAACCAAAACCGCATATTTTGTATTTAACGATTAGTATGCGAATTTTGCAAGAGAATCTGGAGTCACTGGAGCGAGGGAAAAGAGATTCCGAGACTTTCAAAGAGGACCAGAGGAGAATTGGAGTGCACTGAAGAAAAACAAGCAAAAGAACTCTCCAAAGTGAGGCGGAACCGCGGCAATAGGGTCCTTTTTGCGGCGGAACCACAGCAAAGTGGAGGAGTTGCTTCCCCAAAATCCTCTGGTATCTTTCTCTCTCCTCTAAGATCCAATAATCTCATTTTTCTGCAGGATTCTTTGCAAAAAAAAAAAAAGCGCCGCTCAAAAATCTTTTTGCGTGTTTTGATATTGGTTTGTTTGTGCATATTTTAACTGGACTTTTAGGGGTAATAAACCCAAATTCAGATTAGGTGGGGATTTCATCACCCTTTCTAGGCCTCACAAATCACAAAACGAGTATACTTTCACTCTATATTAATTAAAAAATATCTAGACCAAGCCTCTAAGGACTGTCGCGCTCAATTAGGACAGAGGAGGGTCGTGGGTAATCTATCGCTTATCCGCATCTCTCTTGTGGTATCTAGGAAAATTTGATTAAGGAAAGTGGTTACTTAATTAGACCCGCTATTTTCGGTGATTCGTATAGCGGATACCTCCTAATTATAAGGCACTTACATGGCCACAAGAGCGATAAAGAGGTGGTAGAGGATTGATCCTGCGACTTGTCCTTTGGAAGTCTAGGAGTGGTCTAGTGACTTGACCTAGGTGATCCTAGTTCTAGAGATTGATTGTGCATTTTTGTGATTTGTTGAGTCAAATCTCAAGCCCTTCTTTCAAAGCAAAACAATTTCCAAAATCCAAAATGAGCTTAAATCATTTCACCCTCTTTTCTTATAATGGGTGACCCAAACAGACGAACTCTTGCCGAGTTTTGCTATCCAGAACCAAATATATCTTGTTTTTGTAACTGCTTCGGTACAAAATCCGACTCTACCATGTCTTTAAGAGATATGATAGAGCAAACGGAAAAGAATAGTTGGATACTTCACTCAAGGTCCTATCAACCACATCAAAATTCCACATCTTCTTATGTTGATAATCCGTTTAAGGCAAGTGAGGGAACTTCGAAATGCATGTCCATCGCTGAGCATATTATGAAGGCCGAAGGCCAAAGTTTCAATCCTTTCACTAATCCAAAAGCGTTAGGACAACAAACACCATCATTCCCTTATGAAAATATTGACACTCGTTTTGAGGCGAATATGATATCTTTTACACCCATGACCATTGCTGAACAAATAGCAATTTTCAGTCGCCAACTAACCAACCAATCTCAATATTCTTCATATCCCAATGTTGATCCTAATCCTGGTTATAAAACTTGGGTTCACCCTTCTAATTCTTATCTACAGTACCAAACCTTCACACGCTCTCATGTTAACACTTATCTTGAGGCTAATGAGACAAATCAGAAACGCATGTCAATTGCGGAACATATTGAATTCGCCCATAGCCAACAAGTATGGGCATATCTTCTTAACATTTCTCTTCAGGCTAATGCGGCAAATTATAAACGTATGTCAATTGCTGAACACGTTGAACTTGCCCGTAGCCAACAATAAGACACTTCCCAACCATCTCATCTTCTTCACCTTATCTAGACAGTGCTTCTGAAAATGAATTAGAAAGTTCCACGTTTCAAAGAGAATCCTTCATTGGAACTTATTCACAACCCATGTCTAGTTTTGAAGTAGAGTTGGAATTGAGTAGTGAAAAAGAACAAGAGATCCTTCAAAGTCAAACCGAAACCAATTCTTTTGATCTTGACACCCTCCATCCTGCACCCCAACCAAATGTATTCAATGTTCAACCACTTCATAGTGATGAGGTGCCCGATAATAATATATTTGACTTTTCTAATAGTGAGCGTGAAAGAGAGTTTGACACCATTTCAAATCAAACCGATCTTTATTCGATTACACTTGATATTTCAAACCTTCCAACTCCATCAAGTGAACCAAGTGATTTATCGATTAAGGATAGTATAATTGATGAATTCTTGAATACCTATTCGTTTGATTTGACCGAAGGTGCTAGTGAGAGCGGTGATGAGAATATCGTTGAAGATGAACCCGTTATGTTGGATGGGTTGGATTCTCCGACCCATCATGTTCCTTCTATTGAATACGAACATCTTCCTGTACAATTAACCAATCCTATTCTTACCATCGACCTATTCGATAAGCAGAACGATAGTCAGCCTTCATCTCCCACATCTGGTTCAACAACGCTCGACACACAAGTTTGTTTACCCATTTCATCACCCACTTTCTTTGGTTCTTCTAATCTTCTTTCAACTCCACCGAGTTTTGATGAATCACACTCCGATATTTCGAGTTCTATGATTCTTGAAAGACAACTCGATTTACACTCTTCTGAGAAGGAGGGAGACGATCAATTCGAATCTCCTATCTCTATAATTCTGACGAATCGAGTATTTTGAATCTTGGTGCACATAAGACTGACCTTGGAACTTTCAACCGTCCTAGTAAATCTTCATATTCCATCAATATACATATTGATGAAATTATTACTCGGACCATTGATGAAAGTTTTGAAGACATTTTCGCCGAAGAACTCGTATTCCTAAAAGACATGGATGTTGTGATGATTCAACCTCCACCCGAAGAAGTTGAATCACCACCCTTTCTTCTTATCATGTATGAGAATGCAAATATTCTACTCATTCTTAATCATTCACATTCTCGTTTTCTTCTACTATCACTGTTTCGTCTCTACCAACCGAGACGTAAACCCAATCGATTCCGCCTCCTATCTCTCCACTTCTGCACATGTATGATCTTCCACCAACTATGGTGTTACATTGATAAAATTTTCGAATGGTTGGTGTTGACTTTTGGTCTTTGTAAAGCTTTGCTTAGACCAATAACTTTAGCCCCTCTTATAATTTTCAATGCTTAATACTGTTTTACTCAAGTTTGGGGGAGGGAGGGAGAAAATATTTTGGCTCTTGAAAGAAAATAAATTTTTACAAAATTGTGAGCCAAAAATAAGTTTGGAGGAGGATTTCACTATCATTAATTCTTGTCCCCGTTACTAACTTTTCCTCCCAAGTCTACAGGTTTGAAGCTTAACATCAGCGAGGACACTGCTGCAAATAGGTTTGGGGAAGGTTTGTGCTTATTCACGCATCATTTTTTGCATTATACTAAATAAAAGCACAATCTTTTTTGATAATAAAAGTTAGAAAGTGAAAAATACATACGAAAGATAGGAAAAGTTTAAGAAAAGCAAGAAAATTAGATGTTTTTAAAACGAAACTAGCAATAGGTAGTCATGAGCTGTTGTCCCAAGGGTTAGTAACATGAAGGGAGTCACTAATTTGAGAATAGATTTGAGTCTGAAAAATAGTCCCTATTCTTGAGTCCAAACATCTGAATGTTGATACCCTACTATATGCACTTGCACACATCTTGAAACTTGGGATAGTAGAGGATACCTTGAAATGCTCTTGTCTAAAAGCCTTAGTATGAAGGAAAATAAATACATAAACAAAAATATAAATGAAAAAATGGTGAAGAAAAATGAACACTGGTTTTGTAATTACTTAAGACAGCATAAAAAAATATAGCATGGGTGCTTTATCACCTAGTGCCTTAGACCAACTGGTTTGGGAGCCACTGCTAAATCTTAGGTGTTGAAAGACGAGAATATTGATAATTACGCCTTAATAAGTGAGTACATTCAGTAATCGGTTGGTTAGTACCTCAAGAAGTATTAACGGTCGCATGAAGAACGTGTGAGCAATTCCATCTGAAATATTCACCGACTAAAAAGTACTAAGAAAGATGGACAAGAGTATGATAGCTTGAATTGAATTCTCTAAGTGCAGGGATATCTTTTACACACACGTAGGGGTATATGATCGATATTTGGAAGAAAGGTAGGGAGGAAGACTAAAGGCGAAGTTTTATTGAGGGTTGACGTGATTTCTGACATCTTTTCATGACTATTAAGATGGGGCTCATGACTATTAAAAATCTAGTGTAGTTTGAAACTCTTATTTTCAAGATTCTTTTATATGTTCTTATCTTTGTATGTAACTTTCATCATCTTTCTTTTATTATGAGATTTTGTGGGTGTAATCCACTGAAAACCCTCAGGAGACAACACTCCTCCTACTAGGGACACCTAGAGGTTTAAAGGTTTGTTGCATTTGCTCAGTGCAATCATGTTGCCTACGAAAGTGTGCTAGGTTTTTCTTTTTCTTTTTCTTCTTCTTCTCTTTAATAACTAGTTTGCTCGGGACGATCAAAGTTAAGTTTGGGGGTATTTGATTAGTAAAAAATATTGCACATTTGAATGATAATTTCCCCCACTATTGTTAAGTTCTAAAAGGTGTTTATTGTAATTACAGAACATATGAGGGTTTATGTGTAAAATGTTTATTATCATATGTTTCTACATTATTTTTAACATAATGAGGGAAAATACATGCATATAATATTTAAATAAAATTTTAGTAATTAAAATATGCATATCATATCAAATATTTCTCATCAATATTTTTAACATATTATATCATACAAATGGTTATGATGATATCTCAAAATAATAACAAATATTACTAACACTATGACTTGAGATATTGTGCAGATATGAGCTCAGGGTTGGAATTCACGAGATTCGAGATATCGGAATAAAATCTGGTGATAAATTGAAGCAAATCATAAACGGCAGAGACTCAGAGTAAGATTTTCAAAATCCAGACATCAAAAAGATCTACACATGTTAACAGAAGAGTTCACAAGAAATCCCATGATCCGATACCACTATAATGCCGCGGTTGGGCGGCCAAACCCCATGATATGCGGCGGATCCGCGACCTCTTTATGGCCGTAGGATTTGGGATTTTTTTGGTGTGATCTTATCAGCATATCCTAATATCTGGCAACTAGGGTTTCTGTTTATGGTGACTATTTAAGGGATCGAGAGCTTCACATAAAAAATCATCAACCGAAGAGCCTGAACTGATGGACCTCATTCATATAAGAAATGCTACCCAAGTTCAACCCAAATTTGAGATTTATGGATTTGGACTAATTTGCGCCCTACAGGCGATGACATATTGGTCTCCATATACAATCCAAGGGCAACCCTAAACAAACAATATATAACACAACACATAATGATTTATTGAGTAGAGAATGTTGTTATAGTTTAGCGATAACGTAATTAACTGTAAGGGCTTTTAGATAATTAATTATTTTATTTATTTATTTAAAAATTTTATTTTAATTTTGTTGGTAATAAAGAGGCCTTTTAATATGTGGTAGAATAAATTAGTAATAAAATAGTTTGTTTATATAATAATAAGTATCATGAGGGGTTTTGTGAAAAGTTTAGTTATTTGTGGAAATTGGAATTTTGTGAGGGTTTATGTGTAAAAAGGGTAAGGTTATGGTTAAAGTTAAGTTATACTCATGGGATATCATAACCTAGATGACACCTCTTATGTGCATGTACTCTTCATGGTGACACATCCCCCTTGCATGAACCATTCATACTTACACCTCCTACTTGCATGGATATACCACATTCTTCTAGATGACACCTCCTCCTACAACTTATCACTCATTCTCCTTATCTTTTTAAATTTGTTCAGTTCATATATCAATTAGAAACAAGTAAAATTAGCTCAAATGAAAAAGAAATCCTAGAACAACAAAGAGAAGAAAAGAAAAGAGAGACTAAGTACTAAAGATTACTACCATCACCCTCTAGCTAGGATCTTTGAGCTTATGCATCTTGGAGGAAGCTTTTTCAGTGATCTTTCTGTAGGTATAATTTCAACCCTGCAACTTAAGTTCAATATTGTTTTATTTAGAAATCGGATATCGTATTTTGATAAGTTTAGGCTCTGTTTTGAATCTGCTATAGTTTAGTTAATTTTTAGCAAAATTAAACAACACTGTAAACTTGTAAATTGGACCTAGAGTACATACCAGAAACACGAACCCATTCCTTCATCACTCGACTGACGACATCTGCCCATTTTCCGAGCTCGCCGGTTTTCCTAGGGATTGGGGTGTTAGTTTTTCTAGGGCATCTCTGTATGTATTATAGGGTGTTTGGTATTGTTAGTTTATATTAAGTATTCAGTTTGTAAAATCTGGAAGCTAATATCGGTTTTGGAGTTAAAATTCTTTATACGACACGGATATATCATATCATGAGTTCTGTTTTTACCTGTTACGACCAGAATAGGGTTAGCTCAGATTAACTTAAGTTCAGTTAACTCACGATATCCTGACGTAGCATGTTTAGTATGTGCAGTATCATAAACTAGGATAACTGTGATATTTAGCATACTAATATTGAATCTGGAACCATTAGGTACAATTACTACAGAAACTAGCAAGATCAAAACTATAGTAATGTCATTAGGAGACTTTACACAAAACCCGAGACCCAAACTTCACACTTGACCCGGCGACATCCCACCATTTTCTGAGCTCGCCGGCCCCCCTTTGGCTTTTGGTGTTGGTTTTTCTTCTGTGGCGTCTCTTGGGTAGTTTATGATCTATAGTATTGTTTGTTTTGTCTCTAAATGTATACAGAGAAATCTGGAAGTAGTTAGTAAAGGTTTTATCAAATTTTCCGATATTACGATACGGCTTTTCGTATTTTTGTACTGCAGCTGAACCGTTAACGTTTATACGTTAACGACAGATTTATATTGTTGTTTTTGGGTTAAGTATACTATAAGTTCTAACCTATGAATGTCTATCTCATTGTGTTGAGTTTTGATATACTATTTACGTCGATATGATATAAATACAATTATAGGTACGATCGCGAAGGTTTTCGAGACGGAGATTGGCGGACATGACAGCGTGGATTTCAGCGAGCCCAACGAGTTGGTGAGTAGATTTACATCTACGGGGAAAGTCGGGCGGATAGAGTATAGCACCCCGCAACCTTATAAATAGTATTATGGTATTTAGATAGTTTAGTATTTATTCAAGATATTGATATTTGAGATAGTTTGCATTTAGCATGATATTCAATTCCATGTAGTTAAATTATGGTTTGGTAAGTTAGTACGAAGGATTATAACGTTCTAGAGATGATTTAGATATAGCAATACGGTGAGGTATCATACGAGAAACTATGCGTATTAGTAATGATGAGATCCGTATGCCGAATAACGGCCAGGTTATCTTTAGACTCGTACAAAATGATTATAATTACTTTACTTGCTTACGTTATAATTATTAATATTATACGTTTCCATAATACTAACACTCTGATAGAACTACACAATTACCAATGAGTACTATGTTGCACAAGCACGTACCTATATGTTATACTACATCTCATTGGTACTGCCATATCACTGTAGAACCGTTCTATTATATAATGCGTATATATATATGTTGATATGAGTAGGTTATTACACCTGTAGAACACTTGCACAAATACTAATGATTGCTATGCTGCACGAGCACAGACGCGTATGTTACACCACACATCATTAGTAGTGCCATGATACAGTAGAATTGATATCTTTATACCTGTATGATTTATTTACGCATTCTTCCTTAAATTCCTATTGCGTATTGCGAATATCTGTACTATAGATATTATATTTGCTTCTTATGGATATTCTGATATTTTACTCCTGATGATATATATCAGTGGTATGGGACGCTGTTATATATGTATATATATAATATATCATCAGAATGATTTATGTAAGTATTCTCATTCTTTACTTGATATTTTTGGATATGATGAGTTGGTGTCTACCATGAGTTTGAGGTTTTCTGATTGTTTTATTCCTACCGAGTGGGGTAGCTATACGGTTTCGGATTCGTTACTTATCCGGACTGAGTGAGGTAGCTATACAGCCGGATATATGGTGGACCCGGTTCGAGACCGAGGGGCAGGAAAGTCGCATTATAGGTGGGGAGCCTAACGAGGATACTCGATACCGGAGATAGAGATGAGCATGGCAAATATCCAGGGGATACTGACCGAGGTTCGATTGAGCACGGCGGATATCCAGGGGATACCGACCGGGCCAGGGATATCGGGTGGCGATCATCTATTGAGATGGTGTCGACGGTATCTGAATTTACGTGTCGGTGATGGAAACGAGAGATTTCTGATTTCAGGTGTCGATGCTGAACATCCATACATATATATTGATATGTTGTTATCATGAGATATACAGTAGATTATGGTTATTGTAGCCGACCAGGACTGATCCGGGGGACAGTACCTGTATATATTTGTACGGGCATTCATATACATAGAAAGGATTTCAAAATCGAGCTATAGCCTCATTATTCTGACAGGTCTGAGATGACACTGAAATCTTTTAAATTGTAAACCTCTTAACACTATTCATTAAAATAGCAGGACGTATATCTTAAATAAGATATCTATTATATTTCATACTATCACGTCTGCTTTATGTCGTGACATATCTATTCCGCGGCTATTTTAAAGAAGAGGTTTATATATATATATATATATATATATATATATATTCGGTTACATTGGGCTTATACCTAGATACCGGTCATTTGCATTTGATATATTCTACTTGGGATGACATGATAGTTAGTGTTGCATTATGATATATATGCATATCATATAATATATTGTACAGATTATGATAGTACTATACTTATGACCTAGGTATCGTCGTGCATTTCGATTTCTACCTTTATATGTACTTTTATTCACTGAGTTGGCAACTCATCCCCGTTGTGCCACAGTTTCTTGCAGGTTTTACCGCTTGGATTATTAGCGGCTTGGCACACATTCTTTTCGGTGATTGATGGGTAAGTGGGTTACTATTGTATCGTACTCACACTTGATTATTCATATATTCTTGTATCAAGTAAAAACTCCATCAACTTAGAAAGGGTATATTGTGGACTTAGAAGCGAGACTGAGAGTTTGTGTGTTGTGATGTCGCACTCATTGGAGTTGAGCATTTTAAATTGTTGATTTTGTTTCGCTTTTCTTTTCTTCACCATTGTGCGTCGTATATTGTTGCTTGGTTGCTCCACTGTTTGTGCGTGGAAGCTAGCTCCCGTTGGGATGCTATTTATATTATTATGTTGTATCGGGTTATACAAAAATGAAAAAGAGGTGCTGTCGAATTTCAAAACGTCATAGATGTTTTTCAAACATACTTGTTAAACTTAATTGTTATTTTAAACTGATTTCATCTGATGACTATTTTAAACTTCACCTCCAATATTTTCAAAAGTGTTTAGATTCCGGGTTTCGGCTTACTTGGACCGTGTCGACGTCTTTAGATGTCACGTGATTTAAGTGCCGGTCACGTCCCATATTTAGGTCGAGACAAAGTTGGTATCAGAGCGTTTGGTTTAACCTTTGTTTGAGTCTAGGTTTGACTATATGGAGTCTGGGCATACATTTTGTTACCTAGGCTTGACCTTATCGGACTTAGACCTAACTTTGAGGGTGTTATACCCGAACTTTCGTTATATAGGATGATCTTTATTAATGGAGTAGGTACTAAGTAGAGTGACATACCGTACATATGTTCCGCGGCATATTTACGATATGATACTCCGCCTAAGTTACCTTAGGATTTATATCTTGAGATCTCCCTTCTATTCATTCTGTTGATCTATCTTCGTCAGTGCATGATGATTGTTTCGGTCACCATGTTTATGGGAGCTGAGAGGGCTGCAGTTAGAGATTCGGTCAGAGCAAACTTATCTGGGACAAGGACTGACCAGGATGGCATTCCGATGATATAGAGACACGTCGTTTATATATATTTGATCGAGTTCTAATACTGAAGCGAGTTTCTTCGGGATCCGTACCAGATGGCCGAGTCGTTGCTGGAGGTCAGCCGGACTTGAGGCACGATGTTTTCTCCTCTCCGAAGATCGTGGTGTCGCGTACTGTTCAGATAGCGGTAACAAACATAGCTGAGGTTATCGAGACTTTGCTTCCAGAGTTCACGAAGTTAATGGTTGACGATATTTACGAGTGTAGACAGATCAGCAGGATTCGTAGCCATTCAGATGTGGGATGGTTAGGACTTTTAAATCCATTGTGGCGCTCCGATACGGGATCAGTGAAATTGATTTACTTCTTCCGGTGGATCTTGCTCAGACCTGATGCACGTAGCTCGAGAAAGAGATCATGTTCATCCGACGAATTGGGACGAGTTTTCGAAGGTGAGCTTAGTCAGATTCTTCTACAGAGTATCAGAGATGCCGGATTCGTATTTTTGGAAGTCTTGTAAGGCTCCGGGCATGGTCATAATCGAGTATGACTTACAACTCGCATGATTATCGTGATACGCTCCTTAAGTAGTTGATATTGGAGATTTATGAAATAGGAGATTGGTGCAAAGTTTCAGTGGACAGTTGTTCTTCACCGCCGATGTTAAAGATTCAAAGCAAAGGCAGAAGTGAGTACGACCACACTTTCAGGGAAAAATCTTAAGGAAATGACAGTCGTTACTAAAGAGAAAGTGGATTCAGAAATAAGTGCTAGTTCCGGGCAGGCTGGATAGCTGAGATCAGTAGGAGACTTGAAGGGGTTCTTTTTGAAAGTTGATAATAAGTAGGATTGGACCCAGGATCAGTTGTTAGCACACAAGCAGAGAATAGAGATTTCCGTCATTAACAAGTTGAGTTACGAGAGACTGGACTACTGGTCAAGAAGATGTGTTGAGAGGTATCAGCAGTAGGACTGATTGTGTCGTTGCTCCTTACTGGACAATTGTATGAAGAGATCCTGACGTTAGAGATCCGCAAGAAGAATCAGAATTCAGAGACAGAGAGCGTTAGATCGTGGCAGACGGCAAGTAGTAACCCTTGCTATGCCAAATCCGAGTGTATAAAAACCTTCTGACATTGAAGAGGATATACTTCGATGTCATTTGAGTTCGATTTGCGTTTTTATGATCCAAATATTTTGTTTCCAACATTGAAGAAGGGACAACTCAATGTCCGTTATTTTGATATATGCATTTTTGAGGATTTGAGGGTTATATTATGTTTTGTGCACACCAGGTGCACTTGATGAGATTTCCATGTACAATAATTTCATTTTGATTTATGTTTTGTGCACACCAGGTGCACTTGTTGAGATTTTCGTGCGAGGTGACCGCACTCGATCGGAATGTTATGTACACCGGATACACTACACTGATATTCCGTGCACATCAGATGCACATGGTTAATAGATTTTATATATTTATACCCTAGGTATACTTGATTTTGATTTTGTGCACTCTGATGCACTTGATGTTGATTTTGTGCACTTGATGTTGATTTTGTGCACTCCGATGCACTTGATACTATTTTTGTACACTTTTGTTCCATGCACAGTAGATGCAGTGGATATCGTTTCATGCACGCCTATTGCACTTAGCGCTGTTTTATTTTCATGCACACCGTAACGTGTGGTTTGAGATTGCACGCAAACCCATTAGGGTTGATTTTGTTTTCGTGCTTTGCACTTGATAGGATATATTATAGATTTGATTTTTATAAAATTTTCGCTTGGTCGTGTGTATCGATATTGCACTACGATTGTGGAAATTATCGTGTATTTAGGATACACAATGGTTTTCGTATTTGGCAATTTGCATAATAACTGGAGTAATTCTCATAGCAACCGCTAGAGTTACAGTTATGTAAAATTATATCTTTTGAGTTTTCACGCACACTGTTGCGATATGATGCGTTTTAACTCATGTGGGACTTTGGAGTTCCATTATATCGAGCGGATTATATGTTTTAAATTTGGACCTCGGAAAATTGTTTTGAATTTGAGCAGATTGGATTAAGAAAAAAATGTTTTAAGAAAAGGATTTAATTTAAATTCGGGGACCGAATTTTCTTAAGGGAGGAATGTTGTAACATTTTGAAATATTTTAGATAATTAATTATTTTATTTATTTATTTAAAAAATTTATTTTAATTTTGTTGGTAATAAAGAGGCCTTTTAATATGTGGTAGAATAAATTAGTAATAAAATAGTTTGTTTATATAATAATAAGTATCATGAGGGGTTTTGTGAAAAGTTTAGTTATTTGTGGAAATTGGAATTTTGTGAGGGTTTATGTGTAAAAAGGGTAAGGTCATGGTTAAGGTTAAGTTATACTCATGGGATATCATAACCTAGATGACACCTCTTATGTGCATGTACTCTTCATGGTTGCACATCCTCCTTGCATGAACCATTCATACTTACACCTCCTACTTGCATGGATATACCACATTCTTCTAGATGACACCTCCTCCTACAAATCATCACTCATTCTCCTTATCTTTTTAAATTTGTTCAGTTCATATATCAATTAGAAACAAGTAAAATTAGCTCAAATGAAAAAGAAATCCTAGAACAACAAAGAGAAGAAAAGAAAAGAGAGACTAAGTACTAAAGATTACTACCATCACCCTCTGGCTAGGATCTTTGAGCTTGTGCATCTTGGAGGAAGCTTTTTAAGTGATCTTTCTGTAGGTATAATTTCAACCCTGCAACTTAAGTTCAGTATTGTTTTATTTAGAAATCGGATATCGTATTTTGATAAGTTTAGGCTCTGTTTTGAATCTGCTATAGTTTAGTTAATCTTTAGCAAAATTAAACAACACTGTGAACTTGTAAATTGGACCTAGAGTACATACCAGAAACACGGACCCATTCCTTCATCACTCGACCGGCGACATCTGCCCATTTTCCGAGCTCGCCGGTTTTCCTAGGGATTAGGGTGTTAGTTTTTCTAGGGCAACTCTCTGTATGTATTATAGGGTGTTTGGTATTGTTAATTTATGTTAAGTATTCAGTTTGTAAAATCTGGAAGCTAATATCAGTTTTGGAGTTAAAATTCTTTATACGACACGGATATATCGTATCATGAGTTCTGGTTTTACCTGTTACGACCAGAATAGGGATAGCTCAGATTAACTTAAGTTCAGTTAACTCACGATATTCTCACGTAGCATGATTAGTATGTGCAGTATCATAAACTAGGATAATTGTGATGTTTAGCATACTAATATTGAATCTGAAACCATTAGGTACAATTACTACAAAAACTAGCAAGATCAAAACTATAGTAATATCATTAGGAGACTTTACACAAAACCCGAGACCCAAACTTCACACTTGACCCGGCGACATCCCACCATCTTCCGAGCTCACCGGCCCCCCTTTGGCTTTTGGTGTTGGTTTTTCTTCTGTGGCCTCTCTTGGGTAGTTTATGATCTATAGTATTGTTTGTTTTGTCTCTAAATGTATACAGAGAAATCTAGAAGTAGTTAGTAAATGTTTTATCAAATTTTTCGATATCACAATACGAGTTTTCGTATTTTTGTACTGCAGCTGAACCGTTAACGTTTATACGTTAACGACAGATTAATATTGTTGTTTTTGGGTTAAGTATACTGTAGGTTCTAACCTATAGATGCCTATCTCATTGAGTTGAGTTTTGATATAATATTTACGTCGATATGATATAAATACGATTATAGGTATGATCGCGAAGGTTTTCGAGACGGAGATTGGCAGACATGACAGCATGGATTTCAGTGAGCCCAACGAGTTAGTGAGTAGATTTACATCTACGGGGGAAGTCGGGTGGATGGCGTATAGCACCCTTGCAACCTTATAAATAGTATTATGTTATTTAGATAGTTTAGTATTTATTCAAGATATTGATATTTGAGATAGTTTGCATCTAGCATGATATTCAATTGCATGTAGTTAAATTATGGTTTGGTAAGTTAGTACGAAGGATTATGACGTTCTAGAGATGATTTAGATATAGCAATATGGTGAGGTATCATATGAGAAACTATGCGTATTAGTAATGATGAAATCCGTATGCCGAATAACGGTCAGGTTACCTTTAGACTCGTACATAATGATTATAATTACTTTACTTGCTTACGTTATAATTATTAATATTATACGTTTCCGTAATACTAACACTCTGATAGAACACTACACAATTACCAATGAATACTATACTGTACAAGCACGTAACTATATGTTACACTACACCTCATTGGTACTGCCATGTCACTGTAGAACCGTTCTATTATATAATACGTGTATATATATATATATATGTTGATATGAGTACGTTATTACACCTGTAGAACACTTGCACAAATACTAATGATTACCATGCTGCACGAGCACAGACGCGTATGTTACACCACACATCATTAGTAGTGCCATAACACAGTAGAATTGATATCTTTATACCTGTAAGATTTATTTACGCATTCTTCCTTAAATTCCTATTGCGTATTGCGAGTATCAGTACTATAGATATTATATTTGCTTCTTATGGATTTCTGATATTTTACTCCTGATGATATATATCAGTGATATGGGACGCTGTTATATATGTATATATATAATATATCATCAGAATGATCTATGTAAGTATTCTCATTTTTTACTTGATATTTTTGGATATGATGAGTTGGCGTCCACCATGAGTTTGAGGTTTTCTGATTGTTTTATTCCGACCAAGTGGGGTAGCTATACGGTTTCGGATTTGTTACTTATCCGGACTGAGTGGGGTAGCTATACAGCCGGATACATGGTGGACCCGGTTCGAGACCCTGGGGCAGGAAAGCCGCATTATAGGCGGGGAGCCTAACGAGGATACTCGATACCGGAGATAGAGATGAGCACGGCAGATATCCAGGAGATACTGACCGAGGTTCGATTTAGCATGGCGGATATCCAGGGGATACCGACCGGGCCAGGGATATCGGGTGGCGATCATCTATTGAGATGGTGTCGACGGTATCTGCATTTACGTGTCGGTGATGGACACGAGAGATTTCTAATTTCGGGTGTCGATACTGGACATCCATACATATATATTGATATGTTGGTATCATGAGATATACAGTAGATTATGGTTATTGCAGCCGACAAGGACTGATCCGGGGGACAGTACCTATATATATTTGTACGGGCATTCATATACATAAAAATGATTTCAAAATCGAGCTATAGCCTCATTATTTTGATAGGTCTGAGATGACACTGAAATTTTTTAAATTGTAAACCTCTTAACACTATTCATTAAAATAGCAAGACGTATATCTTAAATAAGATATCTATTATATTTCATACTATCACGTCTGCTTTATGCTGTGATATATCTATTCCGCGGCTATTTTAAAGAAGAGGTTTATATATATATATATATATTTTCGGTTACATTGGGCTTATACCTAGATACCAGTCATTTGCATTTGATATATTCTACTTGGGATGGCATGATAGTTAGTGTTGCATTATGATACATATGCATATCATATAATATATTGTACAAATTATGATAGTACTATATTTATGACCTAGGTATCGTCGTACATTTCGATTTCTACCTTTAGATATACTTTTATTCACTGAGTTGGCAACTCATCCCCGTTGTGCCACAGTTTCTTGCAGGTTTACCGCTTGGATTATCAGCGGCTTGGCACACATTCTTTTCTGTGATTGATGGGTAAGTGGGTTACTATTGTATCGTACTCACACTTGATTATTCATATATTCTTATATCTAGCGAAAACTCCATCAACTTAGAAAGGGTATATTGTGGACTTAGAAGCGAGACTTAGAGTTTGTGTGTTGTGATGTCGCACTCATTGGAGTCGAGCATTTTAAATTGTTGATTTTGTTTCGCTTTTCTTTTCTTCGCCATTGTGCGTCGTATATTGTTGCTTGGTTGCTCCACTGTTTGTTCGTGGAAGCTAGCTCCCATTGGGATGCTATTTATATTATTATGTTGTATCGGGTTATACAAAAATGCAAAAGAGGTACTGTCGAATTTCAAAACGTCATTGATGTTTTTCAAACATACTTAGTTAAACTTAAATGTTATTTTAAACTGATTTCATCTGATGACTATTTCAAACTTCACCTCCAATATTTTCAAAAGGGTTTAGATTCCGGGTTTCGGCTTACTTGGACCGCGTCGACGTCTTTAGATGTCACGTGATTTAAGTGCCGGTCACGTGCTACATTTGGATCGTGACATGCTAGCTCCAACACTACTCCGGCTAGAGTGAGTTGGTCATGGCAGGCCATGGCCTCTGTGCTCTGCTTTTCGATGGCCCAGGTGGCACAACAATTTGATGGGCTCTTCTTTAGAATGATGCTTCCACCTCCCTCTCCTGGCATCCCAGCGCCAAAGAAGGAGACACTAAAAAGTCAGTCTTTGATAGTCTGATGACTGCTGCTACTGGCTCTAATGATAAGCCTGCTCAATATGAAGGTTCGATCTTCCAGAGGCTGAAGTCCAACTCCATGGGTTCCTCTAAAAAGCCCATGATCCCAAAGAGGTCAGTTTTTAAACAGCTGGCATTCATAACTCCTGATATGACCGGGGCCTCCGAACGATGATGCTCCGCCAAAGAAGTCTGTCTTCCACAGGCTGACACCTCAAGCTGATACTTCCATTCCTAGACAGTCAGTTTTCAAGCGGCTATCACCTATCGAAGCTTCATATACATGCAGGGGGAAAGATAGTCCAAAAGAACACAGAGGGCAGATCCATGAGGTGTCCACAGTTGAAGAAGAACCGGCCCCTGTTACTAGATGTGCCCAACATCGATACTGGCACCGAGTGAGGCAGGCTGGGGGCAGCTTCCCATCTGGGTTGACTCCACCTGCTCCAATGACCCGAGCTTCCATTCCAACCGGGAACAGCTTTGAACCTCTACAGGTGGTTAAGCGCAATTCGCTCACCGCCATACTGAAGAAGTCTCCACCTCCTATCGAGATGCATGACAAGCTGAAGGCAATACATTCGGTCAAGCGGCTTTCCTCGACCATACACAGAGTTCGGAAAGAGGTCCAGAACTCTGTCATTGATAATAACTACTCTCGCCGATCGAAGAAGCTTAAAGGTCAACAAGATGATGATAGATCCCCTCCTAAATATAAGGAGGCACATTCTTAGAAGGTTTCTGCTCTGATGGTTCCTTAAAAACGGCTTCTCATAAAAGAGGGAGGCTTGATAAAGTCCCGGTGCCCGAGGCAAACTCCAAAGGCCCACACTCCAAACGCCCCAAGTCTGGGGGCATGATAGTTCATACGGTATATATGATGAACTCTAAGGATGATAGTCGAGCATCCATTTCTCACAGATCAATCACTCGGTCTATAACGAAGGATCAATAGAAGCTACAAGATATATTGGCTCAAGCAGTGGAACTCATGAGTCCATCGCCCAATTCAAACCCTAACAATGCCTCCGAAGAAAGAACGGGACAGGAGTCTGATATTGACTACTTGAAGCGCGTCCTTGAAAAGAAGGATGAGAAAGTTACGGAAATGAATGCTAGGATGGACAAGATGGCCATCCTATTCCAAAGCATGGTCGGAATGATAGCTCAATCGGCACCACAGACAGATGATCCATTGATAGTTATTATCGACGGCAAAGGAGATACGTCGAACCCTGTACAAGCTCCATCAGCGACGAGTGAGGAGACGATCTATAAAGAAAAGCTGGATGAATATATCGCCTATCAAATCAAAGCCCTTCAGGCCAGCGAAATGGCCGGCAAGCTGGTGAAGATTGGTCGACCGTACTTAGCATGGTATGACCAGAAGCACTATGCCCTAGGATATACGATTCCGACGTTCCAAGTATATAAGGGGATCGGCAATCCTCATCAACACATCACCTAGTTCAGATCCAGATGTGGCAATACCGGGGGAGATGATGTATTACTTCTCCAATTCATTAGCAGTCGATCGGGCACTGCTTTCGAGTGGTATTCAGAGCTTCCTAACAACTCTATTAAGACGTTCGATGAAATGGAGATGCTTTTTTGCCAGGGATTCACCAGTGCGATTGAACACATCACTATGGCGACACTGGTTAATGAAAGAATTAAGCAGAATGAAACATGGGTTCAATAACCTATCCGACGGCGGAACCTGTGGTCTAAGTGCGAGCAACGCATCGGCGAAGCTCTGGCCATCGGGATGTTCGTGGAAACCATCGATCGGCACTCACAAGTATATCCGTTCATGGCTTTCTTCAAGCCTACTACCTTCCAGGAGCTTATTGATAAACTAGCTCAGCTGGATTCAATGGGTCAAGGTCCTTCCTCTTTGGACGTAGACTCACGAAATTATAAAAGGAAAGGCAAAGCGGCGTTTGTCGCCAATGCCCTACAGCAGCAGGGCGGCCCTAAAGTGTCCGGTCGCCAAAACAATGCTCGTACGTGGCCGACTCTTGAGGAGTGGATGGGGCGCGAATATTCGTTTTCTCGTGATAAAACAATGAAGCTGTTCGAGCTCGCCATAAAGAATGGCCTGCAGACGTTGCCCGAGCCATGGCGACCAACCCAGGCTCATGAGGTCAACAACTTTAATTATTGCCCCTATCCCTGGGTGGTAAGCCATCCGATCATGGACTGCCACGTCTTCAAGAACTGGGTCGAGGACCGGTATAAAATGGGTAAATTCATACTATCAGATAACTGAAAGGTGAATTTGCTCCAAAAGCATACCCCTAAGGGGGCTAATATGCAGGGGCCATCTGTTCATTCGTAGAAAAAAACCTGTGGGAGGTGATTCTTTTCTCCAAAACAAAGAAGATGTTAAGGGATCTCCGAGCATGTCTGGCAATCAGGTGGCCTGTTTGAACCTGGGATCATAGAAGAGATACTGAAGCCGCGTCCCACTTCGAAGATCGCTGATAAAGGGAAAAGCCCTAAATTCAAGAAGTCTAAGAAGAAGAAAAGGAAAGCAAAGAAGCCCGTGCAGCCTGCCGAGCATGTAGACATCCGTACGGACATTCAAAAATATATAGATATGCTAGAGGAATATAACCAAAAGGTGCGTTTACCAGTCACTCTTGAGAAATTTCTTCAATATATCTTTGGGGATAGCAAGTAGGAGGAAGATGACGACTCAGGGGGAGAAGAGGAAGAAATAGAAGAACGTGTGGAAAGTTGCTGCTTGGTCTCTCACTCATCCATATTTGGCGAAGATGCGCCAACTGCGTCTGAAAGTGACTCAGACGAACAAGGGGTAGAATCAATGCCAGAAACTCCAAGTTTGCCACAAGAAGACCCAGTTGAGAAGCTACTAAGGAAAGTCTTTCAAAGAAGTAGGGAAAATCAAAGGCGTGAATTAGACATATATGAAAAGGCCAGGAAGTAGCGCCTAAACAGGCAAGCCGCGGAAGAGGCGAGTTATATAGCTCCCCAACCAAAGCAGAATGTATGACCGAAGCAGAAGATACTGCTGGAGAAAAGCAAGGTCAAGAAGCATTTCGCTAAGGCATTATTTAAAGGGATGAAGCTGCCGCCTATAAAGAAGTACGCCCTAGGGGTTGGAGACTTCGAAGGTGGAGAGGAGCACCCAAAATATTTCCTCTACCATCGGAGAGTCTGTCATCCCATAGATGAATGTAAAGCGTTTGGAAAATGGTGGCGAAAATATGTCTCTCACTAAAGTTATCTAAAAAGGGAGAAGCAGAAGGCCAAGGCTCGCCCGCTCCCGCATGATAACTCTGAAGCGAACAGGCAGACAAGGTCAGTGACCGAGAGATGTTATGTGTCCGACGCCCAGTCTTCAAAAGAAGAAGGTTCACCAGTGCCAACTTTTGGAAGTGACTCAGAAAATGAAATCCCCGTCAACTTCCCCAATGTAGGCTCCTCATCAGGAGAAAAAGAGAAGGCAAAAGATTGCAGCAATATCCGTCTGCGGAATCTCACCCTTCCGATAAGAACTTTGGATTTTCAAGTAAGGATCCGAAAAATCAAGATAAGGGTAAAGGGAAGATGCTCGAAAAGATTGTCCTAGATGAAGAGATGGCCAAAGATCTCGCCACTAAGGACCCTCCCAAGAAGAGTAAGTTGGACTACATTATGTTAGCTCATCTGAAAAGCTGCCTTCCCACTTGAGTATATATGATAATCCTTTCCTGTCAAAGGAACTACGGGTGTTTTTAATCAAAGCCTTTGAAGAACCCGAAAAATTCGAAGCTTTCTTTGCCGAGAAAGCAATGTAGGATAAACTGGCAGAAGTATATATAGCCGACATTACCTTCAGTGAAGAAGATTCCATCCTTGGAATATTCGAGCATAATCGACCGCTCTACGTGGCTGGGTGCTGCGATGATAAGAAGATAGATAAGATCCTCGTCGATAACGGCTCTTCGGTTAACCCTCTGAATATAAAGGTGCTCAAGTAGTTGTCTATGGATGTTTGATATCTCGGTGGTTAAAAGATCACCATCTCTGGATTTGACTCCCAGTCTTCAAAAATGCTTGGGTCCATAGCATTGACCTTGCACTTCGGACATCTCTTCACGGACGTAAAGTTCCATGTCATTGAAGGCAAGATGTGCTACAGAGCTTTGCTCGATAGTCCTTGGTTGCACGAGTATGGCATCCTCCCTTCTATACAGTATTAGTGTATGAAGTATTTTAAGGATGGCCAAGAGCATACCATTAAAGGAAAGCTCAACCCCTTTTCTGTGAATGAAGTACGGAAATATGAAGATACCAAGTACTTCCTGTCAGACTTCGAAGATAATAAGAGGTGCGGCAAGTCGCAGAACAAATAAGTACAAGCGTCCACCATCCCGATCTTTGGAAGCGATTCTGAGAAAGAAGAGACAGTGTTCATGGGTCAACCTCCGAGGGAAGCGAATAAACATAGCTTGTTGACCCCCATTCCAGTCTTCGGCAGTGGCTTGGAAGAAGAAGTTGATATAGTGTTCTCTACCTATCCGCAGGTGAAGACTCCTGAAGAAGCGGACCAAGCCCTACTTATTGCGATGGTTCTGTCTCACCACTATAAACAACTCGATGCACTCAACACTTACAGTGTGCAGGAGTTGGTCACTTTTTATTTACCTCCCAGATATAAAGATGAGAAAGTGATCCTCTTCTACAAATCATAGGAGATCAAAGTGGAGAAGGAGATTTGGCATGGACTTGATCCGAATCTCCACAGGTTGCAGCCCATCCGAATGCTGAGATACTTCATGAGAGGAACAAGAGAGTTCTTGAAGCGTCAGAGAATACAATTTGAACAGATTGTCAATCAGGCTCAATATTATAAGAGGATTTAGGATGTACTAGGGAATTGCTAAAGCAAGCCGAATGGAAAGAGGGATACTACTGGCTTAGGATATATACAACCCAAGAAGTGGGAGCGAACTCATAGCTGCTATACCTTAAGCGACAACAAAGATACTTGGCTGGAAGATAACGCGACCGAGTAATAGGGAGATACCCCATAAAGCGCATAAACACAACCATCAGAAGAGCCGACTGAGACGTTGATGAGAGAAGCATTTCAAGAAGATGAGCTCGAAGAAGGTATAATGGCCTTATATGAAAAGGTCATGCGTTTGCCTCCAACCGAGCAATATAATAGAATAAGGAGTTATGATAGCCCGGCTCCGCAACAGCTACCTCTACCTTCTTTTATAAGAGAGGAGGTTCGAAGCGGTGATAACGAGACTAGGACGACATCTACGTCCAACCCTCAACCAAGACAAGGGGATCTCGAGACGACATGTCAACGTGAAAAATGTCGCCCGTGCTCATCGCTTATATGGAGGATGGGATGGGGATGCTCCTTTTCCCGTCACAAGACAGGGAAGATATTCGCCCTCATCATGAAGCACCATATGTTAACGTTGTCTAAGTCTAAGCGGCCCTATCAGGCAAATGTTGTTGATCATCCAGACTACCGTCTTTACCATCGGGTCACTGGCCATCCGATCGAAAATTGCTTCATCTTCAAAGATTGGGCGGAAGAGCACTATAGGCAAGTTCACGCTGAGTGACAGCTGGAGAGTGGAGGCCCCACAAAGGCATGTACCAATATGAAACTACTATACCAAATCAGAGCATAGCCAGCCCAAAAAGCAGAAGCTCACCCATGTTTGCCATATGATAAGACTTTCCGATGATGAGGAAGATGATGAAATTCTTGGGCTTCTTGATTGCCTCACCAATGAAGATGAGGAGATCACATAGCTGCCACCAGCACCTAGGGAGCTGGAAGATGGAATCCATATTACCGCTGATGAATAAAAGAAGAAAGACTTGGGAACGGAGGATGATCCGAGACCAACATTTGTCAGTGAGTTGTTGTCTGACAGGTATCCACTTTAAAAGAAGTGCTCATGGAATACAGAGACTGCTTCTCCTAAAACTACTCTGAGATACCGGGTCTTGATCTAGAAATATCATTGCATAAGCTAAGCTAGCCATAACGCCGGAGATAAATCCTGTCAAGCAGTCTCCAAGGAGGATGTGTCTCGAGCTCGAGATGAGCTTCAATGCCTAAGTCAAGAAGTTAATTGATTCCGGTTTCATTCATGAAATACAATACCCAGATTGGATCACCAATATCTTCCCCGTGATGAATAAGAACGAGACTGTTCGAATCTGTATGGACTTTTAAGACCTCAATAAGGCATGCCCGAAAGATGACTTCCTCGTACCAGTTACAGAATTAATGATAGATAATACGTCTACTCATGAAGTCTTCTCATTCATAGACGGATCTTTAGGGTACAATCAGATAAAGATAGATCATGAAGACCAAAAGCATACGGATTTCCGCACCCCGCTTGGCATTTTCTGTTATAAAGTGATGCCATTTGGACTGAAGAAATTTGGAGCAACATATTAAAGAGTGATGACCAAGATCTTCGACGACCTTATTCACGAGATAACCGAATGTTATATAGATGATCTTGTGGTTAAGAGCATGTCTCACAAAGAGCACTGGGAGCACTTAAGAATAGTCTTCAAACGCCTTCGAAAGTATAACCTGAAGATGAACCCGCTGAAATGTGCATTCGGGGTCTCTTCCGGCAAGTTCCTCGGTTTTATAATCCGCCACCGAGGGATCGAGATCGACCCTTCCAAAATCAGAGTAATTACGGAAATGCCCCCGCCAAGAAATCTCAAGCAGTTGCGATCTCTTTAAGGAAAGCTCGTCTATATCCGACGGTTCATCGCCAACCTCTCTGGAAAGTGCCGTCCATATAGCCATCTGATGAAGAAAGGGACTCCCTTTAAATGAGACCAGAAATGTCAGAATGCGTTGGAGGAAATCAAGCAATACTTGCAGAATCCACCAGTGTTGGCCGCTCCGGTTAAGAGAAAGCCCCTTTGCAGGGTTCTTTGATACAACCACAAGGTTTCATAAGGCAACATGCTAATTTCAAATTTTCGAGTGTGCCAAACAACCAAACCTAGGATCTAGCTAGAGTTTTAGGAGTGATACCATAAAGTAAACTACTTTATGACTAAGTGATAACGGAATACAATCTTTGTAAACCGGTCCTTCACTTCATTAGCTCCTTGTAGTGGTCCCTTCGCTGCGATCATGGAACTCTCGGACTCTTGCATGGCTTCTCAAGGCGAAAGGAACGATCTTGCTTGAAGTCTTCGGGGCCGAAGATGATCTACGTCGAGGAGACACTAACTCAAGATACTACTTCACTAATTGAGAGATTAGTGAAGCTAACACCCTATACTAAATTGCTAATCTAGTAGAGGATGATGAAATAGGAAGTGAGCTCACTTTAGTTTTATTTTTCTCACAATATTTTCTTTCTTTTGAAAAACCTAGCAAGCTTTTTGCTCAAGGAAGAAGATGAGCTCAAGAGAAGAGAATGAACTAATGAGGTGAGAGAAATAACCATGGGTGAATTTGTATCATATACTAACTCATGTAGAGACATAACCATGGCTTAATTACAATGGTTAGGTTAATAAATATCTTAAGTAAAACAAAACTAGTGGACTTAGTCAAAACATCCACAAGCTTCTACAAGCTTCATGCATTTGGCTAATAATCCACTAATTTGGAATTACTTTAAATACTAAAACCCAACATTATAATTAGTATGGTGTAAGACTCATACACTCATGTAGTGTGTATCAACAACCATGATACAAAATAAAAACACAATTAATATATATCACATATATATTAAGTGTGCACATGTGAGAACAATAAATGCTTAAGTGACCTAATATTAGTTAATGTAAATTAGTATATCAAATATACAATTATACACTAAATTATCAAATCAACACTTGATTTAATAATCCGGCTATATCACATATAACCGACTAATATTAAATGTACCAACTTATCGAATCAACACTTGATTCGATAACCCGGCTATATCACATATAACCGTCCGATACTAATATCGCGAGAATAGAATACGATATCACATACTCGCATTATTCTCGGTCCCGCACATATCACATATGTGCTCCTACTTCGTTTTGCCTGAGCTAGTAAAACCTCTATGTAGGACTCTAAAAACTCATCAATACGCCGATAGTAGGTGATGATTACATCAAGCACCCACAAGCCGTCAGCGGTACTAGCTGAATGCAACGGCTACCCGGGTATTGAGTGATCAGAAGATCAACAACCAAGCCCGCTCTAGCTCCTGTAAAGCCTGTTAGTAACACTACCGTACAGTCCGGTCTCCTCGTCTGATATGTCGTATATCCAGTCTAGGAGTGGTAAACGTCAGACCCCAATAACCGATAAGTCATGCCGATATGAGGCTCATAACGGGTCGAGAAACTACTGATAACACTTACCAGTAAATCTCTAAATCAGCTCTGGCCAGGGACTTCCCTGTTATGGCCAATCGACCACAACACAACATCAACCCCCAATACCGGGAGAGACGAAACCCCTCCTATCGCTCATTTCCTCCATGTGACTCGGGAATGTACCCAAAAACCATCGTTTTGCACGTCCTATTGAACGTGGTAAGGTGGAAATCAAAGCACAGTGGGAATCACACAAGACTCTATGACGATCTCGGGTCTACAGACTAACCTGTACCAGTGTCACCAGAGAACCGCCATCTGACGTGAGGTATAATACCATCTGGGAGTTCTCGGCGAGTCCGTCCAGTGTACCCAGTCTCCATTGAGCACCCGTATATTATCTCTGATGTCAAACACCAATGGATATGGGATCATCCATCGCTCATCTACATGGGTCGAGAAGGTATACGCTAGTCTACTCTGGTATATCGATGCCCCGTCTCGATACACCCACAACTAGGGACATTAAAGGATGTACTCACGGACTACCTTTGTCCCACTAGTATGATCCGCATCATAATCTAGGTAGTCAAGTACATATCCTAAGGGCTTTACCAACATGTAACAGAGAGACAATCAGTGTACATGTTAAGATAAAGAGTAACCAGATAGCATACTATCATGTCGAGCAAGAAAGTCCTCCTTATATATGCCCAAGCATCCACTACAATATACATCTCATGTATAGTAATGGCCTCTAGGGCATACATATAACTAAGACCCTTATCCTATATACAACTGCCATTGAGGGTTCTCCAGGCGCGCTATGTGAACAGGAGGATGACCAAGGAAAGGAAAGGGCTTTATACTATCAAAGTCGAGTCCTGCTCGTAGCAGAATGCAACTACTCTCTAATTGAGAAGTATTGCCTGGCACTGATCTTTGCGATAACGAAGCTCATACACTATATCTTGGCCCATAAAGTGCACCTTATAACAAAGGTGGACCCTCTCAAATATCTTATGACGAAAGCCATGCTGACGGGAAGGCTCGCCAAGTGGACCCTGCTGTTGATGGAGTTCACGATTATATATCTCTCCCTCAAAGCGGTAAAAGGACAAGCTATCGCCGATTTCCTCGCCGAACACCCAATCTCTGCTGACTCTCTGCCGAATTATAAGCTGCCGAAATAATACGCATTCAATGCTGTCGAAGAGAAATAAGAAACAGAGAAGCCTTATTGGAAATTATACTTTGATGGAGCCTCCTCGATGAAAGGGTGAAAGAAGAATGTCCCGATAATCAGGGCAGGGATAAGCCTCATCTCTGAAACCCCTCAAGGCAAAATAACTTGCTATGCCATCTCGTTGACGGAGCCTAGGACCAACAATGAAGCCGAGTATGAAGCGCTTATAGCCGGTCTTGAGATCGCGATCGATATGGGAATTGAGGATCTCCACATATATGGGGACTCTCATTTGATTGTCATGTAAGTCAATGGAGACTACAAAACATGCAAGCCATAACCGATAAAGTATGGCAAAAAGGTGCAACAGCAGTTGACACAACTGCCTTCATATACACTAGAAAATATGTCGCGAGCGAAAAACAGTAAAGCGGACGCATTAGCTAAACCGGCCAAAGAATTGGCCAATGAAAACCTTGACTATGTAAGGATCATCATCCAAAGTCGCAAGATTCTAGCCCCGGTAGAGATATCTCCAGAAGCTCTAGCCGAAGAAGTCGATGAAGATGTCCTTCAAGTGGAGGAAGTCGAAGCAGAAGATGACTGACGGGGAGTCTTTATAGACTACTTCAAGTATCAACGGATGCCTGAAGATGCACCGCAAAGACATCATCTCATGAAACGAGTCTTGTCGTTCGCCCTAATTGACAGGACTCTATAGAAAAGGTCTTTTGACCATATATAGCTAAGGCACATAGGGCTGAAGGAAGCCAAAAAGGTCATTCAAGAAATTCACGATGGACTCTGCGGATCCCATCATGCCGGTCCAAAGATGAAGTTGAAAATAAAAGAATGGATTACTACTGTCCTACGATGATCCAAGACTGCATCGACTATGCGAGGCGATGCCACTCATGCCAGATACACGGAGACTGTTAGTTATATGTATGCCCTAGAGGCCATTACTGTACATTGGATGTATATTGTAGTGGATGCTGGGACATATATAGGTAGGACTTTCTTGCTCGACATGATAGTACGCTATCTGGTTGCTCTTTATCTTAACGTGTATACCTTCTATCTCTCTGATTACATGTTGATAAAGCCCTTAGGATGTGTACTCGACTTCCAGGACTATGATGCAGATCATACTAGTGGGGCCTGGGTAGTCAATGAGTACATTCTTCATTGTTCCTAGTCGTGGGAATATCGAGACGGGGCATCGATATTCCAGAGTAGACTAGCGTATATCTTCTCGACCCATGTGATGGGCGATGGATGATCCCATATCCATTGGTGTTTGACATCGGAGATGGTATGCGGGTGCTCAGTGCAGACTGGGTACACTGAACGGACTCGCCGAGAACTCCCAGATGGTATTATACCTCACGTCAGATGGCAGTTCTCTGGTGACACTGGTACAGCTTAGTCTGTTGACCCGAGATCGTCATAGAGTCTTGTGTGTCTCCCACTGTGCTTTGATTTCTACCCTTCCACGGCTCTACTGAGTCGTGCAAACAGGTGGTTTTTGGGTACAGTCCCGATTCACATGGAGGCAATGAGCGATAGGAGGGGATTCGTCTCTCCCGGTATTGGGGGTTGATGTTGCGCAATGCACGACTGGCCATAACAGGAAATCCCTGGCCAGGGTTGCTGTGATATACTGGTAAGAGTTATCAGTAGTTTCATAAAAGTTATGGACCCTACGTCGGCATGACTTATCGAGCTATTGGGGTCTGACGTTTACCACCCCTAGGCGAGATATGTGACATATCAGACGAACAGACCGGACTGTACGGTAAGTGTTACTGGTTGGATTCACAGGAGTGTGAGCGGGCTTGCTCGTCGATCTTCTGATCGCTCAATACCCGGGTGGCCGTTACGTTTAGCAGACCGCTTGCGGCTTGTGGGTGTTTGATATGATCATCATCTGCTGCCGGCGTATTGACGAGTCTTTAGAGTCCTACACAGAGGTTTCCTGGCTCAAGCGAAACGAAATAGGAGCACATATGGGATATGTGCGGGACCGAGAATATTGCGTGTATGTGATACCGTATTTCATTCTCGCGATGTATGTGTCAAATGGTTGTATGAGATATAACCTGGTTATCGAATCAAGGATTGATTCGATAAGCCGATACATTGGATACTAGCCGGTTATATGCGACATGACCGGATCGTTAAATCAAGTGTTGATTTAATGATTTGATGTAGAATTATATATTTGATATATTACTTTGCATCAACTAGTATTGGTTCACTTTAAATGGATTTTCTCACTTGAATTGTGCAAGTTGTATATGTGATATACATTTGTGCACATGATTGTATCATGTTTGATGATACATGTTTACTTGGTTAAGTGTAAAGAATTAAACCATGGTTAAGTTTATGATTAGGGTTTTCTTTTTTCTTACTTATTTATTTATTTATTTATTTTTGGAAAAGATGAGAAAAGAATGGTTGCTATTTTTGTTTTTAGTTGAAGTTTCATGAAGCATTGACTAAGTCACCATTCTTGTCTCATGCTTAACCCTAACCATCCAAGTTAACCATGGTCCATTCTCTACAATTAACCAAGGGTTAATATATGATAAGTATTGATTTATTTATCCAATAAAAAAACACTTATCATATCTTCTTCTTCTTCTTCATCTTCTTCTTCCATGAAGAAAGTTTGCTACATCAATGGCAAGTGATGAAAAAGTGTGAGAAATCCAATTCTAAAGTGAACCCACTTCCTATTTCTTCATCCTCTACCTCTTGCCAAGTAGTATAGGGTGTTTCCTTCACAAGTTTTCAAGGCTTGGTGAATGTGGAGCTTGATCTAGTGATGCCTCGACGTAGATCATCTTCGGCACGTTGTCGACGACCTAGCCCGCCTTTTTCTCCGATGAAACCACCGTGAGAGTCATGGTTCGATTTGGACAGCGGAGAGGACTTCATCACGGAGCCTAGGAGGTGGAGGACCGGATCTACAAAGGTTGTAGCCCCTTTCCTTTAGCTATTTTTCCGTTTACTTGCTTGCATCACCTAGTTTTTCTAGTTAACGATCCGTATTAGGGTTTGTTGGCACCTATAAAATTTGAATTAGCCATGTTCGATCGCTTGTGAGACTTCTTTAGTGTGCCTAGGAACCCTACAGTGGTATCAGAGCCTAGCTAGAGCCTTAAGCGATGCGTAGACGGAGTTAGAAATCCGATCGGACCGAAACCCTAACCCTTAACGTGCTCTCTGGACAATTTTCAAAATCGTGGTTTTTTCCAGATTAAAAATATTCAGAAAAATCAGCAGGAAGATCTAAGGGTTACTGTAAAATTCGAGGTCCTAATTCCTTAAAGTCACCGCGGATCCGCGGCATGAGCATGCTCATGCGGCGGTTCCGCGGCAATTTTGTCCTTTTGTGCATCTAATTTTGCACAGTAATTCTTAGTTTTATGTGCTGGTTTTCCTGGGAATTTTTAATAATTTTTCCAGAGTTATATTTTCTGGGTTGTATTGGGGATTCGGAGATTCGATCGGACTGTCTAACTTTGTCTATGTGGCTTTCCGGATAAATTCTAGAATATGTTAAAAAGTTCGACCGGATATAAATACCCAAGTTTTCCATTGTTGGGAAATTTCCAATTGTTGGATTTTTCCGTAGTTTAACGACGTTCTAAGTAGTGCAAGTAACGCGATGGACCCTCTAGAAGACAACAAACCTTAACTCGATTATGTGACCGTCTTGAACTGCCCTTTGAACCTTCGGGTTTGGGGCAGTACGGCGTGCCATATGTGAGGCGTTGGCTTGACCCTTCTACGGCTGGACCGTTGGTACTGAGGCACGAACTGAATGTTGTTAGACTTATTTCATGTGTTGAGCTGTTTCGGGAAAACTTGGGTGTTCGATTGTTCGATCGGAAAGTTTAACATTTTCTATTTATCCGGAATGTGATACAATAATTGGAATTCACAAGTAGTTATGAGATAACAGAATGAATGTTATAAACATAGCAGTTTAGTCTCACTTGATCGGTTGCCACGGAGTTTTGATGTGATCAAAAGTCCGTCGCAATCACGTAGCGTACGCGGATACTCGCCGGGTAAACTTAATAGACAGCCTCACTCCAAAGCCCCGACCAAGTGACTGTAGGAGAACCCCGTCGCCGAAAGCATCTGTCAGGGTGCTCACGGTAGGGGTGTTCCGCCTTGGTGCACTTGGTCGACGGCGTCGGGGGTGCAGCCGCCTACTAAAGTTTGCGACGAGCATTCGATCAGAATGTCGGGAATCTTGTTGAATTACCCGACTTTATATTGAAAAGTGTTTTCGATTTTGAGACTAAAATGCGGGGTTTATAATTGTTAGGCATGCGATGTCTAAGGAATTCATTTGGTCAGGCATGCGATGTCTGAGGTGGTTGCGGATTCCAACTGTTGTAGTTTTATACTTTCTTTTCTGTGACCGTAAGTGTAATATGTGATATCGCCGGTTTCGTTGCTATATGTCAACGACTATTGGGATGCGCATATTTACTTACGTTGATGACATGCGTTGTTATGTGTTGCTGGATATGTTATATTGGATCGTCGTGTTTGAATAGCCGGGGTTTTTTTATGTGAGATGAGTGTTTTTCATTTTCATTCATGTAAAAACTTGTATGTAATATTCTTTTATTGGGGCACTTCCAGGTTGCGGAAGATGTCACCGTTGATGTATATTATTTACTTTTCTGCACTAGGACAGACCCAAGGAGGGGAGCACAAGTAACCGGGTTCTAGGGTCCAGCGGGAGACCATCTCGAGGAGTCGAGTCCGGGTCTCCTAACCCTAGAATTGGTAGAGTTGCTTGCCGCTCTCGTAGGGGTCTAGGGGTGTGGGATTGGCTATTCATCACGACCGTGGAATCCGTGTTTTATACTGGCTCGTATTGAAAACACGGACGTCCTAGTATATCCAATATTTCATATGTTTCTTCTGCTGTGATTTATCTGTGATGTGATCATGTGATGTTCTGTGACAGATATTATATATAGTATATATGATATATTATATAGACGTTGCTTATGTTTTACACCCGCGCTAGCCCTGCCTCGCTCTGGCGTTAGTTACCTAACCTAACGGTGCAGACGGGACATCGAGGCGAATGCGGATGGCATAAGCGTACGTTATATTTATCTGTGATGTTTAGGTGGATTTAAATGATGGGATATTCATTAATGAGATTAATGAAAGAAAATAAACCTAATTGATGTTGTGGAATCGAATTTCTAAATAAAACAGGTAGCTACAGTTCTTGCTTTGTATCGCGGTGTTCCTTGTAGAACATCCTGCACCTTATTCGATGGGGAAAGGACCGAGATCCCTTCACCGGGAGTGACTCCTTTAGCAATAACTGGCAGATGCTACAACCCTCGGTTTGTCATTTGATCGCTTCTATAGTTTCCGCTTTGCACAGTGATATATATGATATATCCCGCACCTCATTCGACGAGGAAAGGGCCGACGATCCTTTCACCGGGAGTGACCCCTTTAGAAAAACTAGAAAAGCTTCAAAAACATTCCATTTAAAAACCATTTGATTCCACAACGAGATCAAGTTCAAAGCGTTAAAGGTTTTCACAAAAACCATTCGCAACCCTCCGTCATTTTAGGAAGTAGAGTACTTAGTATTCGTGCTGTGTTTGTTGACCATAGTCAAGGCACAGTGTACGGTTGCTAAGTGATGTCTTCCTACACCGCATATGATGCGATTAGTTAGGACAGTCGCGTGACTTTGTTGACCTTAGTTAAGGGTCATGTGGGTGGGTCTAATTAATCACGAAATGACGGGTAGAACTTGACTAGTACTTATGATTTGTTGACCATAGTTAAGGTTATATGTGCTAGGGGTAAAAACCTTATCGGGAGTTTCAAGTGTTGAAACTTGCAATGAGATTGTATACCTTCTATATGATAGTTGGATCCCGATACCCACTACGAGTAATTGTTACTCCTGGGAGAGTTTTGCACTTTGCAATTAGCCGATCAAGTAGGTGTCTAGAAAGGTGTCAACGGGGTTACGCCTCTGGGAAAACGAGGTTTACTGTAATTAGGTCCGTGCGAAAGCACGGGGAACCTCCCTCAAAGTACCGACACTGGCCTGGCTGAAAGATTGGCGAACTTGTAGAGTGTAATTAATCCCGGCTAGTCTTTCCTTTTAAGGTTTGAAGGAAGATTTGATAAAAACAGTGGGAGCCATCCTGATTAGATAAAATATATAACCAATCTGATCTTGCAAGAGCGCACGCAGAGTGTTTTCTTCTCTCTCTCTCCAGGTAGCGACCATATCATGCCTTAATCAAGATAATAAAATGGATGTATTGACCGAACCCGCTTGTTATACTGAGCTGGGGAACGTTGGTCCCGCTCCAACTTATAATTGTTATAAGACAGAGCAGGAAATAGGGGAATACCAGAATTCCTATGCCGCCCAAACGAAGAAAGTGCATATGATGCATCTCCTTCAGGTGTGTTCATTATGCAGAACTGTTTCTCAGTATCCTCTGCATCCTGGGTATCTGATACCGGATAAGGATCCAAGATATGTAATCTGTTACATAGGGCTACAAAAAGGTAGAAAAACTGAGAACGGGTGATAAGTTTCATGAGGCAGAAAACGGGGCAAGTGTTGCAGCCAAGTCTGTTGGTCACTGTCACCCTGTATTACCAATACATTGATTCTGAACAAATGCTATTAGATACCGAACCTGATATACAAAATCATATCAGTCTCTTTATTAGTAAAGAAATGATATAATTTTGTATTTTTGGATAATGTTTTGAACATTTCCTATATCAAAAGTTGATCGGTTCAGGCACGTTATCTAAAAGTATTGACGTTCTAAATCAAACTACAGTTCATTGTATACTGAACACACACAAGAGGAAGAGTTCAGAAATGAACAAATTCTTCTTGAGGTATTGTAGACTAGGTCATATCAATGCGACCCGACTAGCTGAAGTTACATTTAGATGCATATTTAAATCAGTTTGAATTTACATCTTGTGAAACTTGCCGGTCATGTCACAAAGATATAATGACACCAGCTCTGTTTACTGGAAGCAGAGAAAGAGTTAATGAACTCTTGGGACTAATACATAATGATGTATGTAAGGTCTCCTGTCTACACATGCCAGGACTGGTTCTTTGTACTTCATTATATTCTCTGATAATCTCTCAAGATTCAGTCATATATTCCTGTTGAAATATAAGTCCGAACCTTTTGAGGTATTCACAGAATATAAGTAAGAAGTAGAGAACCAGAATACGGGTATAAGTATTATGTCCTTTGATAAGATCAAGGAGGAGAATACTTGTGCATGGAATTTCTGGATTATTCTAAAGGAGAATGAGATTCTCTCTCAGCATTACTCCTCCGAAAAACCATAGCACATTGGTGTATCGGGGCGGAGCAATTTCACCCTATATGATAAGGTGTGCTCTATGATGAGTACTACTGAGTTACCTGTTTCCTTTTAGAGGTTTATGCACTTGAGAAGCTGCATACCTATTGAATTAGGTTCGAATCAAATCTGTTGCCTACCATTTCATATGTGATATGGAAAGGGAAGAGCCCATATCTTAAGTTAGTTAAGATTTGGGATTGTCCGGCCTATGTCTAAAAGCAAAATCCGGACAGGCTCGAGGCAAGGTCTGTAATGTAGAACTGGAAAGGTTCCAGCTATACAAACTACAGCAGATAACTTGGTAGAACCAAATGATTCAGTAGATTCCAACGAATCTCAGCCTCTCCGCCGATCTAGTAGGGTTCCTCACCCACCTGAGAGATACTTTGGTTTCTCGATGACAGTGGGAGTATGGAATGCATCATGAGATGATGACCCAACTAGATTCGAGCAGGCCATCGAGAGTAGGGACTCTGTAAGAATGGCTGGATGCTTAGCCATCTGAGATGGAATCCATATACACCAACAAAGTATGGACTTTGGTTGCTATATCTGAAGGGTTAAATCCCCATCAGGAGCAAGTATATCTTGAGAAGATTACTTGGTGTAGATGGAAAAGTTAAGACTTTCAAAGCTAGACTTGTTAAAGGTTTTAGTCATCAACCAGGTGTGGATAATGATGAAACCTTTTCTAGGGACTATGCTTGAGTCCATCCAGATCCTACTTGCCACGGCTACATACCATAAATACGATATCTGGTGGTTGGGTGCCATGACTACTTTTCTAAATGATGTTTTAGAAGAGTGCGTCTATAAGTACACAGCCAGAGGGCCTCGTAGACAGTGGGAGCAGCGGAAACGTGTGCAAGATGCTTTATAGGATAAAGCAGGCATCGCGGAGTTGGAACATCTGTTTTGATGGATTAGTCAAAGAAGTTGACATCATCAAAATGGTAGATGAACCTTGTATAAACAAAAAGGTAGTAGGGAGTATGGTGACGATCCTCGTAGAGTACGTGGATGACATACTCTTGTTAGGGAAGGAGTTTCCTATGCTACGCTCGATCAATCTCCGCTTATCACAATGATTTTCCATATAGGATCAAAGTGATACATACTAAATCCTAAGCTTTGGATCTATGAGATAGATCTAATTGGATGTTAGGATACTCACTAGTTGTAGTGAGATGGTATCAATCGATCCTGGGGAGAATCACTGGAAAGGTTCCAGAGTGATAAAGACGACTGAATGTCAGTCACAGGCATTGTCTTTACCCTTAGTAAAGGGACGGTATGTTGGAAGATTTCCAAGCTAGATACCGTGACAAACTAGACGATAAAGGCTGGTAACATCGCTATTAAAGATACTGCCAAAGAGGCAGTTTGGGTGTATATTGGTTCATAGGATGAACTAGGTTCCTACCATTGTGTGACAATGGAACTGTGGCTTTGGCCCTGGAACCCTGGTCCCATCAGTGACCCAGACATATTCTGAGGCAGCATCACCTGATCATGGAGATAGTTGATCTCCAGGGTGATCGAGGTTAGGAGAGTAGACTCAGAGGACAACACGGCGGATCCACTCACGAAGGCCTTTTTTCGAAAGAGAGACTTTTAGG
Source organism: Agapanthus africanus (assembly GCA_030015575.1). Classification (NCBI taxonomy): domain Eukaryota; kingdom Viridiplantae; phylum Streptophyta; class Magnoliopsida; order Asparagales; family Amaryllidaceae; genus Agapanthus; species Agapanthus africanus. The sequence continues at coordinate 559,084,999 of JASDDO010000016.1, forward strand.
GGATGGTTGAGTATTAGATACTACAACCAATGCTACAGATGGCCCTAGTGCAAGTGGGAGATTGTTAGTTATATGTATGCCCTAGAGGCCATTACTGTACATTGGATGTATATTGTAGTGGATGCTGGGACATATATAGGTAGGACTTTCTTGCTCGACATGATAGTACGCTATCTGGTTGCTCTTTATCTTAACGTGTATACCTTCTGTCTCTCTGATTACATGTTGATAAAGCCCTTAGGATGTGTACTCGACTTCCAGGACTATGATGCAGATCATACTAGTGGGGCTTGGGTAGTCAATGAGTACATCCTTCATTGTTCCTAGTCATGGGAATATCGAGACGGGGCATCGATATTCCAGAGTAGACTTGCGTATATCTTCTCGACCCATGTGATGGGCGATGGATGATCCCATATCCATTGGTGTTTGACATCGGAGATGGTATGCGGGTGCTCAGTGCAGACTGGGTACACTGAACGGACTCGCCGAGAACTCCCAGATGGTATTATACCTCACGTCAGATGGCAGTTCTCTGGTGACACTGGTACAGCTTAGTCTGTTGACCCGAGATCGTCATAGAGTCTTGTGTGTCTCCCACTGTGCTTTGATTTCTACCCTACCACGGCTCTACTGAGTCGTGCAAACAGGTGGTTTTTGGGTACAGTCCCGATTCACATGGAGGCAATGAGCGATAGGAGGGGATTCGTCTCTCCTGGTATTGGGGGTTGATGTTGCGCAATGCACGACTGGCCATAACAGGAAATCCCTGGCCAGGGTTGCTGTGATATACTGGTAAGAGTTATCAGTAGTTTCATGAAAGTTATGGACCCTACGTCGGCATGACTTATCGAGCTATTGGGGTCTGACGTTTACCACCCCTAGGCGAGATATGCGACATATCAGACGAACAGACCGGACTGTACGGTAAGTGTTACTGGTTGGATTCACAGAAGTGTGAGCGGGCTTGCTCGTCGATCTTCTGATCGCTCAATACCCGGGTGGCCGTTACGTTTAGCAGACCGCTTGCGGCTTGTGGGTGTTTGATATGATCATCATCTGCTGCCGGCGTATTGACGAGTCTTTAGAGTCCTCCACAGAGGTTTCCTGGCTCAAGCGAAACGAAATAGGAGCACATATGGGATATGTGCGGGACCGAGAATAATGCGTGTATGTGATACCGTATTTCATTCTCGCGATGTATGTGTCGAATGGTTGTATGAGATATAACCTGGTTATCGAATCAAGGATTGATTCGATAAGCCGATACATTGGATACTAGCCGGTTATATGCGACATGACCGGATCGTTAAATCAAGTGTTGATTTAATGATTTGATGTAGAATTATATATTTGATATATTACTTTGCATCAACTAGTATTGGTTCACTTTAAATGGATTTTCTCACTTGAATTGTGCAAGTTGTATATGTGATATACATTTGTGCACATGATTGTATCATGTTTGATGATACATGTTTACTTGGTTAAGTGTAAAGAATTAAACCATGGTTAAGTTTATGATTAGGGTTTTCTTTTTTCTTACTTATTTATTTATTTATTTATTTTTGGAAAAGATGAGAAAAGAATGGTTGCTATTTTTGTTTTTAGTTGAAGTTTCATGAAGCATTGACTAAGTCACCATTCTTGTCTCATGCTTAACCCTAACCATCCAAGTTAACCATGGTCCATTCTCTACAATTAACCAAGGGTTAATATATGATAAGTATTGATTTATTTATCCAATAAAAAAACACTTATCATATCTTCTTCTTCTTCTTCATCTTCTTCTTCCATGAAGAAAGCTTGCTACATCAATGGCAAGTGATGAAAAAGTGTGAGAAATCCAATTCTAAAGTGAACCCACTTCCTATTTCTTCATCCTCTACCTCTTGCCAAGTAGTATAGGGTGTTTCCTTCACAAGTTTTCAAGGCTTGGTGAAGGTGGAGCTTGATCTAGTGATGCCTCGACGTAGATCATCTTCGGCACGTTGTCGACGACCTAGCCCGCCTTTTTCTCCGATGAAACCACCGTGAGAGTCATGGTTCGATTTGGACAGCGGAGAGGACTTCATCACGGAGCCTAGGAGGTGGAGGACCGGATCTACAAAGGTTGTAGCCCCTTCCCTTTAGCTATTTTTCCGTTTACTTGCTTGCATCGCCTAGTTTTTCTAGTTAACGATCCGTATTAGGGTTTGTAGGCACCTATAAAATTTGAATTGGCCATGTTCGATCGCTTGTGAGACTTCTTTAGTGTGCCTAGGAACCCTACAGAGACTTCATATATCTCAACACCCTAACCCACTGCATTCGACTGTAGCCAGTTGGTCGTTCGAAATGTGGGGGACCGACATAATAGGCCCCATCGAGCCGGCGTCATCCCGAGAACACCGGTTCATCTTGGCGGCGACCGATTACTTCTTCAAATGGGTAGAGGCGATACCGTTGAGGGAAGTAATGATGGAGAATATCCTCCATTTCTTCAAAACCCATATCATATACCGGTTCGGAGTTTCACGGTGGATAATCTCAGACAACAGACCGGCATATAGAAGCCACAAGATAAATTGCTTCGCTAAAAAATATAATATAGATTGGAGATATTCCTCCGTTTATAATCCCCGAGCTAACGGTTTAGCTGAAGCTTTCAACAAGACGCTGACCAAGCTTATAAAGAAGATGGTATCCAAAAATAAAAAAGGACTGGCATGAAAGTCTACATGAAACTTTTTGGGCGTACCGAACGACGTTCAAAACAGCCAAGAAGACAATACTTTATATGTTGCTGTTTGGCACCGAAGCAGTTCTCCTTCAGGAGATCGAATTCCCATCACTGTGGATGGTGGTTTAATATGAACTTACGGATACTCATCTCCGGCTCGAAGAACTAATTCTCTCGACGAGACCTGCCTTATAGCACAGAAAAATCTGGAAGGTTACAGGGCAAGGATGACGCAATCATATATGTAAAGGTAACCAGACCGAGTATATTCCGCCAAGGCGAACACGTACTGGTTGTTAAAAGGCCGATGCTCCTTAACCGCGTGAAACATGGAAAGTTCAAGCTGAATTATGAAGGCCCGTAGTTCATAAATAAGATTTACCAAGGTGGAGCTTGCCTACTCATGGATATGCATGGAGAAAGACCGTTGTTCGCACCCTTTTTAGGGTTCATCCAATGGATGCGGTGCGACACGTGCAAAACACGTGCACAAGGTTTAAGCCCATCGTATGCGATGCAGTATGGGAAAAGCATGTGCGCATGGCTTAAGACCATCGCTTGCAAGGCACGTGGGGATGACAAAGGCCATCGTATGCGGTGCGGCACGTGCAAAGCATATGCGCATTGCAAAGGCCATCGCATGTGCTTGATTAAATAATTTCTAGAAGAAAATCTTTTATCAGTTAACAAAATTAACAAAAATAATCAAAATTGATGTTTGGATGTTATGACCCGGAAAAGGCACATGATTGGCACTTGAATCATATGAAGTCTATAGGACCCCACCTAATTCAAGTAAGCCAAAAGCCCAGAAATGTAAACCTTTTAGGGAAAATAATGGAGGTGAAGTTTTGAAATGACGGTATAATAAAAACAAGTTCTTTCTTTAAAAGATAAGTAAGAGTATACGAAAACAAAATGTTTTGTAGCTATCTTGAAAACATGTTTCGTCATTGAAAATTTTGGCAGCACCTCCTTTGTATATTTTAACCCGAAAATAAATACAAGTAATAATAATAAAAGGCATCCCCAAGCGGGAGCTAGCTCTTCACCAATTGGTGGAAACAACCACGCAATGATATAAATATACAACGCTGAAGGCGAGGATCAAGCACATAAATAAAATAAGGAAACCATAAAAAACATCATCAAGAACCGGCATAAAGAATAAATACACGAGCGTGACTCTAAGGCCGAAAGAAAATACAATAAGGGTTTCTAAGTCTACAATATATATAGTCTGGTTGATGGAGCTTTAACTAGATACAACTGAATAATTGTACAAATACAAATGGTGGTCACGATGAAAGTGGATCCCACATACCAAAGCAATCACCCATAAGAAAATGGAGTGCTAGCGAAGCCACAACGGAACCTGTGCGGCCAAACCCGCAAGAAAACTGTGGCACAAGGGGGGTGAGTTGCCAACTCGTGAGTAGAAGACATCACCGAGTAGAAACCGAATGCATGACTATCTCCTAGGTCATACAGTACAATAATAATGGTAATAAAGACATCGAGTGATAACAAAGGTGACAATATAAACATGTGCATAAGGGTAATACCAAAGTACTCATGTCAGTGTCATAAAGTGGTAGCCTGTCATATGTATAAGGTATGAATGCATCATCCAACGTATGTCCAGCAACGACACACTAAAATCATAATAAAACCTCAGTGCCCAACATCGACACTCGAAAACATCATGAAAACCGTGTCTGTACGCGACACATAAATCTCATATCTCGGGCTCTGTTTGACCGGATCGGCCCTATATCATCTAATCTCATGACTGCGGTCGGTATCCTACGGATGTCCGCTGAGCCAAATATCACTGGTCGGTAGTGCTCTCCTGCTGGGCTCAACGTCTTAATCTCTATACGGCCTTCTTGCCCCGGGGTACCGCATCGGGTCCACTATGTACCCACAGACGGTGTCGACTCACTCCTTGTGGCGGGTAGTCATATATCATATATGCTCCAGAACCGAGAAATCTCATGGTGGACGTCACACATTATATCAAGGAAAAACCATATTTTTCTTTTAAAAGGAGCATAAGTTTTCAAATTCACATGCGGTTTCCCAAATCCAAAAATCTCATGAAATCGAAATCTCATAATCATGAGTATATAATGAAATAGTGAGTACCGACGTAAATCCAATCTACAGTGCATAACCAGAATGCATGTATATGAATGCAATGTGGTATCTAAATAAGAATTGTGATATCTAACTAGCATGTGAGAGCAAGAATACTAACAATATGAATAAACTACCAGCGAGCAGGTTACACAAGTGAAGTAACGTTTTTTTAATGTGTACGTGACTTGGCAATTACCATTGATGATGTGTGTGAGCCGGCAAGCAAGTGTACGTGCAGCATACGCATCATCGGTAATGGTGCATGTTTCCTAGCAGACAAGATCATAACAACTAATGAAAACACACGTATATATATGCAATGAAATAGAATTAACAAGAACATAGTAGAAAGTAAATAGTGAACTATACATATCCGAGTCGATATATCTAATAGTCGGCGATCCAGCCTCATAGTATCACGTACGGTATAATCCATCGTACGGCATCCTCGAGTCAAGAGTGCGGATTAATCATCATCAATATATCTCGTACGGTATAGTCCATCGTACGATATCCTCAAAATCGAGGGTACGGGTCAAATATCATCTATATATCATAAAGTTTGTACGGTATCAATCGTCGTACAATATCAATAATCAGGGATACGGATCTAAGATCTCGTACAATCTATTATTTTATCAGGTCACATGTTATCGCATGTATGTATATAACTCCCAACGATCCTTTAATATATCATATCATATATGAGGTCCCATTCGATCAAATATCATTACCTCACGACATCATGTCCGATCATATCGACTCATATCCAATAACATAATATCCTCATCTCGTGTGTGTGTGTGTGTGTGTGTGTGTAAACACATATACACACACACACACACACAAATATATATATATATATATATATACCAAATGTATGTGTGTGACAATACATAATCTACGATTCATGACTAAGGTAAGGATAGACTAAGAGTATACCTTCCTAAAAGTACGCATACTCTAATCTAAGTTCTCCTAGAAATCCTATTTGCTAATTATCCATATATCATATCAATATATATAAGTAATATAGAAATATCCTATTCTATAGTTGCGGGGGTGTTATACGCCATCCATCCGACTTCCCCCGTAAATATACATCTACTCACCTTCGATACTTGCTTGCTGAAAACAACGACGCCTTACTCTCCCTTGTTGTCCAGAAGTCCACGTGAGGGTACCTACAGTTCAAAACATATCGTATCGCATCAAAATCATATTCGAAAACCGACATGACACGTGAAGTGCTCATAGGTTAGAACCTATAGACCCTCGTCGTTGACGTACAAATGTCCAACGACCAAATCCGAAAACCAAGTTTTAGAAATTGGAAAAATATTGCCAAAATCAACATAAAAAAGCTCCCAGATTTTTGCTCAGGTAAATTAAGACAAATCTAACAATACATGGGCTAGGTTTTAAGGTGTGTGAGCTACAGACCAAACCCCAACACCAATGCCCAAAATTGGCTCGGCGAAATAGCTTAAATATCCGACGTCGTCGGCCCATCAATTAATTGGTGTCTCATTCTCCTGTGGTGGTCTTCGAGTGGTCTATCTAGGTCAATGCAGTTGTTTGTTTTTCTAAAAAATATCACAAATTGCTCCAGATTCTGATCCTCAAAATTCCACAAAACCGACATCGAAAAATTCAAAGTTCGTGTATAGGTTCTAGTCCCTGGTTTGGACAGTAAACATCACTAAGGTCTTACAAACTCTAACTAAACCTCAATTACATTATCACAACTCCAATCTCCCCTAAATCTTATTTTGAAATTTCCACACATCACTAAACCACCATATTTAACTCTAAACTACTAAAGAAGTTAAAGAAACTCAAATTCTAAGCTGAGGATATAGGAAATACCTCATTTGGCAACTCAAGAAAATTCTTGAGTTGCCCAAAGTCTTCAAAGTCCAATCTTTTTCTACCTATGGTGTTTGTGATGGTCTTGTGATCATTTTTTGTGAAGAGAGCATGGGGTTTAGTGGTGGTTTTTGAGCGTGGCCATGGGTAGTAATGGAGGTGGAAGAAGAGGATGAAGGAGGAAGAGGAGAAGAAAATGAAGAATAGAAATGAGGAGATGAGGGAATAAAAGGTGATGACACATGCTAGAACCTTCTCTCTCTCTCCCCCCCTCTCTCACCATACACTCATGTCCCCACCCTCACTAAATATCTTATCCTTTTTCTTTTCCTTTTAGTTTTAAAAACAAAAAAATCATTTTACAAAAGGAAAAAGAAGTCATGGTTAATAACAAAAATGTAACAAGTGATTTGCAACATATTTTGTTGCATGCCATGTACATAAGCAAGATCAATGCATAATTAGTGAAATACTAATCGAGTTTAGTAATAAACTTGTATACAGATAATTGTATAAATATTTATAAAATATCCAAATCTCCATACTTTTAAAATCTCCATACTTTTAAAATATTTATAAATACCTTCACAATTAATAATTCATATTAATTTTCTAAATATTTTCCAAACTATCGGTACATAATTATACCATTTCATTTACAACCAATCTCCATACTTTTAAAATATCCACAATATTTATTATTTAATTATTTAAATTCTGAAAATAATATTTTATTTTCCTTAAATGTTACATTGGATCAATGATCCAATGGTGCGCACACACCCTAAATTGATAGAATTCAATTTAAATTTATTTGTTAATAACAAACTTAACAAAGATAATCAAAATTGATTTTTGGATCAATGATCCAGTGGTGCGCATGCATCCAAAAATTGAGATGAGTCAATTAAGATCAAATTGAGATAAAAACTCACTTGATTATTGGGAACAAACTCTAACAATTACTCTCCTATAAATCGGAACCCCCTTACAATGAAGAAATGACCTCTCTCTGGAACTTTTTTAGACTCTATGAACTTTGGTTCTCTTCTCTAAAAAAGGAATCGAAGCTCTCAAAGAAGGAAAAAACCCTAGTTGACTAGGTAATCAAAAGAGGAAGATTCTCTCTTTTTTATAAAAAAGCTAGTGCTTTTCATAATGAAGATAATGCTTCCCAAAATAAAAACAAATATCAAACGATTTTAGAGTTTATCTCTCATATACAAAAAAGACATTGCTTTTATGGGAGAGCTGTTCTAAAATCCAAGATTTTGGATAAAATCCTTGTAAAAGGAAGACCACAAACATACAGATTGAAGCTAGTGCTTTTTGTGAAAGTTTTTACTTTCATTGAATTTAAATATGCCATATGAATGCACTTTAAATCATACAACAGAGATCTCTTTGAAAACCAAAACTTTTTGTATCATATTGCGCACCCTGGCTTAGGGTGTAAACTATAGATGATACTCATGTGTGCATCCCTTTCGGATCTGCATCCTATATAGATGCATGTTACGTGATATCCTCATGCGCACTTCATACAAATGAGCACCATGTGATATTCACGTGCGCACCCCATAAACAAAGATGCATGCACGTCACGTGATATACATGTACGCATTACTTGAACCCAGTGAAGTCCGCATCACGTGATATTCATATGCGCACCTCTTGAATGAAACTGCATGCGCGTCCCACACCCATGCGCACCACATATGGATGCGTACCCTATACTCATGTATACCCCACTAGAAGAGAAAAACATGAATCCCCTGTGATATTCACGTGCGCACTATACCATACCCATGCACACATGAATATCAAGCCATACCTTGGATATTTAGCTAATATACACCATGTATAGAAGCTTCAACTTCATAATTAAGTTGATCTTAGCCCATAACAAGATTAACGATCCTTAATTAAAGTATTTAAGTTAACCTTAGTCTATAACAGGGCTAATGATCCTTAGATTAAAACAAACATCCCATGAACTGATGAATCTCATCAAGATGAGAAATGCTACCTAGGTTCAAACCCTAAATCTAATATACGGATTTGGACTAATCCGCGCCTTACAGACGATGATATAAATTAGTCTCCGTACACAATCTAAGGGCAACCCCAAATAAAAAAAAACATGACACACAAAGATTTTTGGAGTAGAGAAAATTGTTATCGCTTGGTGATATTGTAATTAACTGCAGGGGCTTACACCTGCAGGGAAAAGCATCTCCACAATAAAAACCCTCATATATGAGGGGGAATCTGATAAGTCATGCTATAATAGTCGCATCTATCCAAATCTCTGATATACGGTGCCATAAATCAACTTGGTATCTTCGAAGAGGTGGATGGATATGTTCCATATAGCATCTGCCCCCGTATTCAGGCTAGAAGCGCTATCGGTGCCTCAATTCCTCGTTTCCGGTTGTAAACAGATTCTGGCATGCCTGGTAGGGTCTTTTTCTGTTTTTATTCCACACTTTGTATGTCGTGTTTCGCGAACAAAATCATGGTATATGTATGTTTATGATTGCTATTAGATTTTAGGATACCGAAGCTGGTGTTCTCCTTCTTATGCAGATCTCAATGGCATCCTGCAACTGCAATTGCAAATCTGGTTCTAATACCTCCTCACCTTAACTGATCATGGCCCCACAGCTGTGCATTCCGACGCCTAGGTCCAATTGACGTTGAATGGGCTCCAGTTCGGACAATTTCCTCCACTCTCCACTATTGGTGCCTCAACACCAAGTGAAGAAATCCCAAGAAAGTCGGTTTTTGGTAGGCTGGCTACTGTCTCCGCAGGTTCTGATGACAAACCTGCTAAATATGAGAGCATGGTCTACTGCAGACTGGCTCGAGTTCCGTGGGCCCACTGGAAAAGAAGCCCATCATCCCACGAAGGAGGTCTTCGAGAGGCCAGCTCTCCCAACTTCTCAATCATCTAAGGATCCTGCACTTCCAAGACAATCCGTATTCTGTAGACTGGCCCCTCTGACTACTTCTTCAACAGCCATGAGGGTATCTGTGTTTAAGCGCTTGGCACTGGCTGAGGTCTCCAAGCAACACATGGGGCATATTGAAGAAGCTCCCGTCATAAGAGATGCTCGACATCGCTACTGGCGTCGACAAAGACAGGCGGGAGGTGGTTCTCCATCCGGTGTAACACCACCGGCCCATATGCCGATCATCCACGATGCTATTCCAACCGGGAACAGCCTCGAACCCTTGAAGATGGTGAAGCGCAACTCGCCCACCGCAGTGCTCAAGAAATCCCCACCACCTATGGAGACACCAAGGGAATCTACGTTTGTCCTTTCACCTCTACAACTGTCATTCGATGATCCATAAGATCTGACAGGAAGTTCAAACATCCACCATTGATCCGAGCTATTCTCACCGGGTCACGAAACCGAAGAGTCAACCCCATCGTGACAACTCTCCTCCCGACACAAAGATTTTCTTCCCCAAGGCGGTCCCTCACAAAAGAGGAAGGCCGAAGAAGATTCCTATGCCAGAAGATAACTCCAAGGGCCGATATTCTAAATGCCCTAAGGCTGGGGACATAGTGGTTCATACTGTTTACATGATGAACTCCAAGGAAGATAGCCGTACGTCCATTTCTCATAGACCAGTCATCCGGTCTATAACAAAGGATCAATAAAAATCATAAGAAATCATGGCTCAAGCGGTAGAACTTATGACTCTACTGCCTAATACAAATCCGGACGTTGCTTCTAAAGAAAGGACGGGTCAGGAGTCGTATATTGACTACCTAAAGCATGTCCTCGAGAAAAATATGAAAATGCCACAGAGATGAATGCCAGGATGGAAAAGATGGCCATCTTATTTCAGAGTATGGTTGGGATGATAACTAAGCCCGAACAGCCAGCAGAGGAACCACCAGTGGATATTACCGATGACTCTCCGCAAATCCCACCAGCAGTGAAGGAGGAGCCGTCACAAAAGCATGCCCCTGAGAAAGCGAATATGCAGGGGGTATCATGTTCGAGGGTAGCAGAAGCTCCGTGGGAGATGGTTCTCTCACAAAAAATGAAGAAAAAGTTGAAAGATTTGCACGCATGCCCCGCAATCCAGTGGAAGAGCCCGACTGAACCTCAGATTATTGAAGGGATGTTGAAGCCACTTCTAATTCCAAACATGGCTAATGAAGGGAAAATACCCCAAGTCGACCGTCTAGAAAAAAGAAAAAAAACGAAGAAGCCCATATGGCAAGCGGAGTATATAGACAGCTGTATGGATTTACAGAAATATATTGACGCGCTGGAAGAGTACAACCAGAAAGCGCGAACGCCCATAATGCTCAAAGAATTCCTACAACACATCCTTGGAAGTAATAATGTAGAGAAGGGAGATTCTGCAGATGAAGAAGAGGAAGTGTGGGAAGTTGCCATATGACTTCTCATACGTGCCATATAGTTTCTCATGCCGTGGGAAGCGACGAGGAAGAGAACAAAATCTCCTCACTCTCGAAGTCGAGAAAAAAGAAGACGCACTGTCGATAGATGATGGGGCTATGCAGGGGGCAGGATCAGCGCCCAATGCTCTAAGCCCCACCCAAGAAGATTCAATTGAGAAGCAGCTGACAGAGGCTTTCCAAGCCAGCAAAAAGAATCAAAGGCGTGAAATGGTCTTATATGAAAAAGCCAAGCGACGACGTTTAGAGGAAGAGGCTACGGGAGAGGCAGATTACATAACTCTCCGACCTAAGAAGAAACTGCTATCAAGAAAGAAAATCAAGATCATCACCGAGGAGCGTTTCGCTAAAGCCCTATTCAGGAGGATGAAGCTGCCGCATCCCTTGATGTATAAGCCAGGTGTCCCTAATTTCAAGGGAGGGGAAGAACATCAGAGATACTACTTATATCATCGGATGGTTAGCTACTCCATTTACGAGTGCTATGAATTCAAGAAGTGGTGGTGTAGTTATATCTCTCATCATAGGAAGTTAAAGAGAGAGAAGCAAAAGGGAAAGGCTCAATTGCTTGAAGACGATGGTCTCGAAACCGGCGATAAAATAGGGTCTGTAATAGAAAGTTGTAACATGACTGACGCTCAAGGGACTTTCGGGGTTCCTATCTTTGGGAGTGATTCGAAAGATGAACTTCCATTTAACCCTCGCTATGCAGAAGAAGAGGAAGATACAGAAGGGTAAGACAATATAAAGTTACGAAATCGTACCCTGCTAGAAAAAATCCTTGGACCCTCCAATAAAACCCTAAGAAAGAAGGACAAGGGAAAGAAAAAAGTTGTTGAGGAGATCGACGTGGATGAGGAAGTCGCCAAAGATCTCACTGGAAAAGATCTGCCTAAGAAAAATAAGGTAGATTATAATTATATCTTGGCACACTTGAAGAAGTTGCCATCGCACCTAAGCATTTATGATGCTCTCCTTCTATCAAAAGTGCTTCGAGATGTTCTCATCAAGGAGCTACAAGAGTCCGAGCACTTTCAAGCGTTCTTTGCGGAAGAAGATATGAAACGCAAGCTCGCAGAGGCTAATATGGCCAACTTTACATTCAGTGAAGAAGACTCACTGCTAGGCACCTTCGAACACAACCGACCACTCTATGTGGTTAGGTACTGTGGTGACCAGAGGATAAATAAGATACTCGTTGACAACAGATATTCGGTCAACCTATTGAATCTCAAAGTGCTTAAAGAACTAACTATAGATGTATGATATCTCGGCCGCGAGAAGATAACTGTTTATGGGTTTGATTCACAAACTTCACAAATGCTGGGGTCCATCATTCTGACACTCCACTTTGGGCAGCTCGTTACGGACGTCAAATTCCATGTTATTGAGGTAAAAAAGTGTTATAAAGTCTTGCTCGGTAGACCCTGGCTACACGAGTACAACATTATCCCTTCTACACAGCACCGGTGCATGAAGTACTTTAAAGATAGCAAAGAGCACGTCGTCGTAAGGGAACTCAATCCCTTTTCGGTAAACGAGGTGTGAAAATATGAAGACGCCAAATACTTCCTGCCGGACTTTGAAGATACAAAAAATGCGGCAAATCGGAAGACAAACAGGAGAAAGTGGCCAATGTCCCTGTCTTTGGAAGCAATTCTGAAGAAGACGGGGAGATAGTATTCTCAGGCCGACCATGGGCGGAAAGTGATCAACCTACTTCGTCAACCTTCATCCCGGTCTTCACCAGCGGTTCGGAAGATAAGACCAATGTCGTGTTTTCCACTCATCCTTGGGTAAAGACTCTTGATGAGAAAGATCAGGTCCTGCAGATTACCATGGTCCCATCTCAACCCTATAAATATTTCGACACCATCAACGTTGAAAAGGTGGAGGAGTTGCTGACTTTCTATGTACCTCCCAGGCATGAGGGAGTGTTCACCGCCGAAAGACGCGACCGGGACGTTAGGACGTCTGGTCTGAATTTTGGGGGTAAATGCTATTTGGATTTATCCATCCACCTCTCCGAAGATACCAAGTTGATTTATGGCACAGTATATCAGAGGTTTGGACGGATGCGACCGTTGTAACAGACTTCGTCAGATCCCCCTTGTTTGTGAGGGGTTTTTGATTATGGGGACGCTCTTCCTTGCAGGCGTAAGCCCCTGCAGTTAATTACGTTACCACATCGTGATAACCACTTTCTCTTGCTCCGGAAGTTAACTTCATGTCGTATGTGTCTGTTTTATTTTTAGTTGCCCGTGGATTGTATACGGAAACTAATTTATATCGTTGTCCGTAGGGCGTGGATTAGTCCAAATCCGTATATCTTAGATTTGGGTTTGTTTTATTTAAGGATCATTAATCTGATTTGAGATTAATATTTAAATGTATATGAGCAGTCGGGGCTCGGTTGGTTTTTTGTTAAGGATACATTAGTCCAATTTGAGACTAAGATCTACTTAACAATGTCTTAGGATCATTTTTGCTTCATATCCAACAAAAGAGCATTTGGGCTCTGTTGTTTTAGTTTAAGGATTTTTCGGTCCGTTATCGCCATTTTGGAGGCAAAGTTTTAGTTTGAGGACATTTCGGTTTGTTGATCACTATTTTGGAGGCGAGGTTTTAGTTTAAGGACGTCTCGGTCCGTTGATCACCATTTTGGAGGTGAGATTTTAGTTTAAGGACGTCTCGGTCCATTGATCACCATATTGAAGGTGAGATTTTAGTTTAAGGACGTTACGGTCCGTTATTAGTTTAAGGATGTTTCGGTCCATTGTCCATCTTGCGTGCACGTGTATTTGTTTCATGACGGGATGAGCAACGATGATATGGGATGCATCCAGTTTGGGATATGGTTTGATTTGGGATGTGCACGTTAGTTTGGGAAGTGCACCAAAAAGCAGTTGGTTGTCGGGACCCGCCACCTCTCTGAAGACGTTGATGAATTACAACGACATGTATCAGAGGTGTAGAGAGATGTACCCTTGAACCAATTCTTGTAATTGAGGGAAAATGGATTAATGGTAAACCCAGAAATCATTAGTCGTATTTTGAGACTAAGATTTCCTCAGGGGAATGTGGGACAAATATCGTTTTGGGATATCATCAGTTGAAAGATCGATAGTCGTATTTGGGACTAAGATCAGTTTGGGAAGTACTGAGTACATGGGCTCGGTTGATCTGAATTAAGGAGTTTCTACTCTCAAGGGACCTAATCAACTTGGGCTTGGTCCACTCAGTTTTATTTTTATTTGAAAAAGAGTGCTAAGCACTTGTTTGGGCTCAATCCTTTTTTGTGCAAAAAGAGCTGAGCACTTATGTAAGTTCTGACGCTCACATATAATCATGTGGGGTTTTCAGTTATAGGAATTGCCCAATAAGAGTTAAACACTTTACTCCTTTTGTCTTTATATAGAGTGCTAAACACTCTTTATGGCGCCCACGTGCGAAGCACGTGAGGAGCTAGGCGCTGCCTAGTGAGTGCTAAGCACTTTTTATTCTGTGGCGTCCACGTGAGGGTCACATGAGGCGCTGGGCGCGGAGCGTTACCTACTGAGTGCTAAGCACTCCTTTCTTTTGTAGCGCCCACAAGAGAAGCACGTGGGGGCGCTGAGCGTCACCTACTGAGTGCTAAGCACTCCTGAGTTCTTTCGTAGCGCCCACATGAGAGGCACGTGGGGCACTGGGCGTTGAGTTCCACTCTCTGAGTTCTTTTTATTCTGTGGCGCACATGTAAGGGGCACGTGAGGCGCTGGGCGCTAACTTTTTCCTTATATTCTTTGTTTTGAGGAATTCTATTTTCTAATTCTTTTCTGAATCTTTGATCCTCAAGAACAAGTTCTTCCCGATGAGAATTAAATTCTCAACTTGCGGAAGACTTGTCTTGTGGATCTCAGATCCAGAGAAAGAACTAAGTTTTTTTAAAAGGGTTAAACCCTTCAATAGGTAAATGAGATGCTTTGATCTCTCTTCTTTTTATTTACCTAGGGTTTTTTCTGAGAAGAGAGATCGTCTTCTTTCTTCCTTTTTGAATCTTTCTGCTATGTTTTTAGAAGCTTATGGGGGGGGGGGGTTCCTCTATATCAGACTTGAAGTCTTGGGTCCTTTATATAGTAGGGACAGTTTGTTGATTAGCTATGAAGAAATCTCTCGTTAAGAGATCCCAATTGATTTGGGATTTTACCTACCGTTGGATCTTTGATCCATGGACTTCTGTTTTACAGAAAGTATTTTTCTTGTTTTTAACAAGATTAGGGAAATATTTTCCCATACAGAATTTATTTTGTAGATTGGTGATTTTTTAATCACTATTGGATTTTTAATCCAACGGTACTCTGTTTTACAGAGGGCAATCTTTCTTGTTTAGAAAGATTTGAGGAATGTTTCTTCTAAACAGAATTTAATTCTGCATCCTGATGATTTATCATCTCCGTTGGATTTTTGATCCAATGGCTCTGTTTAACAGAGAGTAGAATTTAATTCTACTATGTGCCGGCGCTCACGTGTTGTTCACGTGGGCGTTACTTAAGACTTTTGTGTGCTTTGCACATTGGTGCCGCTCATATAAGAGTTTTTAACTTTGGTGCTGGCACCCTCGTGGAAGGCACGTAAGGCGCTTGAGCGCTGGGCGCTGCCTCACAGAGCTTTGCTCTTTTATTGGGAAAACAGGGAGAAAGAGCAATCCTCTTATATAAGTCTAAGGATACCAGGATACAAAAAGAAATATGGGAAATGGCTCGACCCAAGTCTTGATAGACCGAAGCCCTTCTTCATGCCAAGGCACTGCATCATGAGTTTTGAGGATTTCTTAAAACGACAAGGGATACCGACCGAACAGACCGTTTGACAGGCCCTATTCGATAAGAGAATCTGGGAAACACCGGGGACTCATGGACCTAAGTCTGACGGAAAGTTCGATACTTCGGGTTTTGGATATATCTAACCCGAGAAGGGATGGAAAACCCACAGTTGCAACACTGTAACACTCTCAGGCAATGACACTCTGCCAAAATATGACATGGCTGAGCAAGGAGAAGGATCCGCGCAAAAAAGTCCAAGCCCATCGTTGGAAGAGCAAATCGACATGATGATAAGAAAACCTTGCCACGCTATTCAGGACAACAAAAGACGTAAGATGACCGAATATGAAATGGCCAGACAGCAATACTTACATGAGCAAGTTGCAAAAGAAATGAGATACGAGTCTCACCAGCCTCGGCTGCCTCCACCTTCTTTCTCAGGAGGAATATTCCGAGATAATGAAGATAGAAGTAAGGTGATGGTCGCTATCAATCCTTAAAGGCAGCGAAATAGTTCCAGGATGCTCATCCACTAGAAAGAGACCAGCTACATTTCATCTTTGCTAGAAAAGATGGGGCATACATATTCTTTCCCTCGAGATAAGATGAGAAAGATATTTGCCCTTGTCATGAAATATCATATGCTGCAACTTCCGAGACCTCGTTGACCTGAACAGGCAAACAAAGTTGACCACCCAGATTATTGTCCATACCATTGGATGACAAACCACCCGATCGAGAATTGCTTTGTGTTCAAGGACTGGGTTGAAGATCAGTACAAGCGAGGCAGATTTGTGTTATCTGAAAGCTGGAGGATAGATCCACCGTAGAAGCATGGGCCAAAGAGGACTTACGCCATCAGATTGGGACCAGCTCGGCCCAAAAAACGGAGATGAACCCATACGTGTCACATGGTAAAAACCGAAGGAGAAGATGAAGAAATGATTCAACTCTTCGAATGTCTTACAAACGAAGTGGAAGAAATCTCGAAACAGTCGACGACACCAAAACAGTTGGAAGAAGGAATCCATACCACAGTGGATGAGCAGAGGGATATAAACTTGGGAACAGAGGATGATCAAAGACCAACATTCGTTAGCAAGCTTCTATGCAAAGAATATGTAGCTGCTTTGATAAATGTACTTGTGGAATACAAGGAGTGTTTTGCCTGGAACTACTCCAATATGCCAGGATTAGATACAGAAATAACAGTGCATAAGCTGGCCATAAAAGCAGAAGTGAATCCTGTTAAGTGTAGGGTGTTTTTCATGACCCTGTTGAGATACGGATGCACGTCGCTTGTCAGGCATATTACAGATTTCCCCTGCCTTGGGATAGGCTGGGGTTTAATGATTGTGCGGATCCGAATCTCCGGCAGCCGTAGACTAAGCTGCCGTTAATTACCCCTCGCTTTTGGAGCGAGGGAACCTCCGATTGACGGGTAAAACTAGTCATGCAAACCCAATGTGCGGTGTGCGTATGTTGTGTTTTGGATGTATCGGGGGCTTCTCAGAGTTTACGGGGGTCTCGCTATCTGGATAGCGGGCTGGGGGTTAAGGGGGTTAGAAGCCACCTTGCAGGATGTGGGGCAGCGCGCCGTTAGAATTTTTTCTAATGGGAAGTATTTTGAATGTGAAACGTGTGGGAAAAAGAGGGGTGAAGTGCGTGGCATGTGAGTGCTTGGTGACAGTGGGTCACGTGTGTGGCGTATGGCGCTAATGGGTCATGTGCCAGGCGTGTGGGCGCTAACGAACCACGTGTGTGGCGCGTGGCCGCTAAGCACCAGCGGGTCACGTGCCCTGCACGTGGGTGCCAGCGGGTCACATGTGTGTCGTGTAGGGGCTAGGTGCCAGCGGAACGCATGCGTGGCGCGTAGCCGCTGGGCGCTAGCGGAACGCATGCGTGGCGCTTAGCGCGTAGCCACTGGACGCCAGCGGGTCACATGCACGGCATGCAACCGCTAGAAACACCAACGGACGAAATGGCTAAGCTTTTGGGCTTAGAGTTGAACTCTCGAACAGGAATTGGATGTTGATTTGGAGTTAAACTACCAGAAGATCTAGATTTGGAGTTAAACTCCTTTGGGAATTTGGATCTTGGAGTTGAACTCCTCAAAGCTCTTTGGATATGATCAAAATGGACCCCTTTCTTCTCTCTTGAGCCTTGGATCCTCCCAAAGTAGTTTTTTTTGGCCGTGGGTCTTCTTCTTTCTCCTCTCTTTTTGCTGGATCTTAGGGAAAAAGGGAGGTGAGATTAAAAATCTCCATTTTAGGGATTTGATGGGAGATCTGAACTCCCCTTTGAGGGTTTTATGGTGAAACTTTATTTAGCTTTGAGAAAAAGAGAGCTAAGCTCTTGATTTAATTGGAAATGAAGAGGAAGAGAAAAAACACTTGAGAGAGAGAAGATGGAGGCACAAACTCTAGAATTTTTAAGAGAATGAAAGTTGTTGATTTTCTCATCATATTTGCCTTTTATAGGCTACATACTTTATATATAGCCCCTTGGGTTTTTCTATATGGCACTTGTACTTCCCCATACCTCATGCGCCCATTTCTTTTTGCACATAAAGCATGGGGTTTACAAAATTTTGGGCCTTTTGCTTCTTTTCAATACATTTATTTAAAAAAATACATTAAACTAATTTATTGCTTCATTCTTTTTATCATGGGGTCGGCCCCTTCCATACTCGGTCTCGACTTGCGTTTGGGCTCACTTGGCTTGGGTTTGGGCCCGCTTGGTTGGGCTCGGGCCCGCTTGGTTTAGGGTTGACTTTGACTTGGTCAACCGCGGTATAATTTTTGACCCTAACATTAAGCAATCGCCGAGAAGAATGTGACTTGAGCTCGAGATGAGTATCATTGCTGAAGTTAAGAAGCTTATAGACTCTGGATTTATACATGAAGTACAATATCTAGACCGGGTCGCCAACATTGTCCCCGTAATAAAGAAGAATGAGACAGTTCAAATATTTATGGACTTCCGCGATCTTAACCGGGCATGCCCGAAAGATGATTTTCCCGTACCTATCATGGAGTTGATGATCGGAAACACATCCACTCATGAGGTTTTCTTGTTTACGGATGGATCTTCTGATAAGGATGGACTCCGAAGATCGGAAGCATACGGCCTTCCATACCCCGTTAGGCATGTTTTGTTATAAGATGATGCTTTTCGGCCTGAAAAATGCTGCAGCCATGTACCAAAGATCCATGATCGAAATATTCGACGAACTTATACACAACATCGTTGAATGCTACATCGACGACCTGATGGTCAAGAGCAAGTCTCATAAGGAACACTGGGAACATCTTAGGATTGTTTTCAAACGTCTCTAAAAGTACAAGCTGAAGATGAACCCGCTGAAGTTCGCCTTAGGAGTTTCTTCTAGAAAATTCATTAGGTTCATAATTCATCATCGAGATATCGAGATCGACCCCTCCAAAATTAGGGCTATTACGGAACTTCCCTCACCAAAAAATCTAAAACAACTGCGGTCTCTCCAAAGAAAATTCGCTTACATCCGAAGATTCATCACAAACCTTTCTGGGAAGTGTTGTCCATATAGTCACCTTATGAAGAATGGAAATCTCTTTATATGGGATCATAAATGTCAACAAGCACCGGAGGAGATCAAGCAATACCTGCAGAATCCGCCAGTACTAGCCATCCCAGTTAAGGGGAAGCCCTATATCCTTTATACAACAGCCCTTGAAGGTTCTTTAGGTGAGCTATGGGCACAGGACAACGACCAAGGAAAAGAAAGAGCTCTCTACTATCTAAGGCAAGTCTTACTGGGAGCAGAAAGCTATTACTCTCCTATCGAGAAGCACTCCTTGGCGCTTATCTTCGCCGTCACAAAGCTCAGACACTACACCTTGCCACATGAAGTCCACTTAATATCAAGAGTGGATCCGCTTAAGTACCTCATGAATAAATCTATATTGACAGGACAACTCGCAAAATGGCACCTTCAGCTTATGGAATTCTCGATAACTTATCGCCTCCTCAAAGCGATAAAAGGGCAGGCCATTGACAACTTTCTCGCTGAGCATCCGATCTCAGCCGATTTCCCATTAAATTGTGAGCTGCCGTATGAGAACGCATTTAATGCAATCGACAGTGAACAAGAAGATAAAGTAAAGGCCCATTGGGGGCTTTACTTCGATGGGGCATCTCCTATGAAAGCACGGAAAAAGAACACCCCAATAGTTAAAACTGGGGTGGGTCTTATCTTCATGATTCCTTAAGGCGGGTGTTTAACGCCGAAGACCGGACTGAGACGCGGAGGACATCTACCTGAATTTGGGGACAGATGCTATTTGGACATATCCACCCACCTCTCCAAAAATACCAAGTTGATTTATGGCACCATATATCGGGGGTTTGGATAGATGTGACCGATATATCAGACTTTATCAGATTCCCTCTCATTTAGGAGGGTTTTTTGATTGTGAGGACGCTCTTCCCTGCAGGTGCAAGCCCCTGCAGTTAATTACGTTATCGCGTTGCGATAACCACTTTCTCCTGCTCCAGTAGCTCACTTCGTGTAGTGTGTTATTTTGTTTGTTTTGGTTGCCCGTGGATTGTACACAGAGACTATTTTATGTCGTCGCCCGTAGGGCATGGATTAGTCCAAATCCGTACATATATTTTTATGATTTGGGTCAAGCATTTGATTGACGGGGTCCACGTTGCTTGGTTTTGCCAACGGGAATAAACTTAGGATGCATTTCTCACATTTGTGAGATCCATCGGTTCATATGAAACATGGGCTTTATCTAAGGGTCGTTAGTCTTATTTGAGACTAAGATCAATTTAGATATTTTGAGTCAAGTATCCACTTGACAAGGTCCACGTTGGTAGCTTGGTTTGCCAACGCGAATGAACTTAGGACACATTTCTCACATTTTTGAGGTCCATCAGTTCATGGTATATTTGGGTTTGATCTAAGGATCGTTAGTCATATTTGAGACTAAGTTCAACTTATGAACAAATGAGTATATGGGCTCAACTGATCATTGGATCATATATGAATAGCCCATGGATAGTATATGGTAGTCAGTATGGAGACAGTTTGCAGGATAAAACATATTAGTTTAAGGACGTTGCGGTCCATTATCACCGTGTTTGGGGTGACGCGCTAGTTTAGGGACATTTCGGTCCATCAGCAATCTTGCGTGCACGTGTATTTGTTACGTGATGAAGTGAACGATGGTGACATAGGATACGCCCAATTTAAGGTGCGGTCCAATTCGTAGGTATTTATATTTCCTTCAAAGATATACATATATGTATATGTATATAACCGAGGCTCAATATGAGACTTGCATCTATATGCGATGCGTATCAATATGAGGTGTACACATCAATATGGAAGTGCACAAATATGTGATGTATCATTTCCTGTCTTGATGAAATTTCATATCTTTCATCAAGTTGGGAAGAGGAGTTGCTATTGGTTGTCGGTACCCGCCACTTCTCTGAAGACGTTGAGGAATTATAACGACATATATCAGACGTGTGAAGAGATTTACCCTTGAACTAAATCCCGTATTTGAGGGCAAAAATCATGGTGGACCTAAGAATCGTTAATCTTATAAGAAACTAAGATTAACCTAGAAGATATGAGATGAATATCATTTTGGATATCATCGATGATAGATCATTAGTCATATATAGGACTAAGATCAACGAAGAAATTTATGCTTCACAGACTTAGCCAATTTGGGCTAAGATTGGGTTTTTATATTACCCAGTAGTGCTAAACACTCAGATATATAGCGCTCACAAGGCGCTCAGCTTTGGACGCTCATGTGTGTTGCACGTGAGGCGCTGAACTTTTAGTTTCTTTTGAGTGCTCATGTGTGTTTCACGTGAGACGCTGTCTTCTTAGAGATTTATTGTCTGTTGATATTTTTAGAGAGGTTAAAGCTCTGTTAATGGTATTTTGACCATTAACGATCACGATCACCAAGATCACTATTTTGAGGATCTAGGATCAGATTCTCTGTTAATGGTATTTTAACCGTTAACGATCACCAAGATTATTATTTTAAGGATCTGGGATCAGCTTCTTTAAGAACTAAGTTCTTGATTTATGAGGGAACTAAGTTCTTGGAGTATTATGGACTCCATCTTCTTCATGTTCTTTTCTTCCATGTTCTTTTCGACATTGTTCATTCTTGAATCTTCGATTCTCGAGAATAAGATCTTCCTAATGATAATTAAATTATTAACTTATGAAAGACTTGTCTTGTGGATCTCAGATCCAGAGAAAGAAATAAGTTCTTTTAGAAGGGTTAAACTCTTATATATGACGTGATAGGTAAAAGAGATATTTTGATCTCTGCTTTTTTCTTTACCTAGGGTTTGAGAGGAGGAAGATCTTCTTCGAAGAGAATTAAATTCTTTGTTTTTTATGAAACCTTTTGGAGAGCCTTCAGTATTTTTACAGAAACTTATGGGGGGTTTTCTTTTTCTTTTTTATATCGAGTCCCTCCTCCTCTTCTTTTCATCTCTTTGTTCCTATTTATAGGAGAAGGAAAAGAATCAATTCGTTGAGAAAATCTCTCATTGAGAGTTCATGATTGATTTCATAATCAATCAAATTGATTTTTTAGATCAACCGGTGAATTTTATTCACCGTTGGATTTTTAATCCAAATGCTTTCTGTTTAACAGAGAAGATTTCTTGCTTGTTTTAACAAGATTAGGAAGATATTTTCCTAACATAAAATTTTATTCTATCTATGAATATCTTATTAGTTTAACAAGATTAGGAAAATATTTTTCTAAGATAGAATTTTATTCTATTATATGAATATCTCGTTAGTTTAACAAGATTAGGAATATATTTTCCTAACATAGAATTTTATTCTGTTTAATAGAGAAGATCTTTCTTATTTTAGAAAGATCAGGGAAATTTTCCCCACATATAATTTAGTTCTATCATATGAATATCTTGTTTGTTTAATAATATTAGGAAGATATTTTCCTAATATAGAATTTAATTCTATCATATGGATATCTTGTTAATTTAACAAAATTAGAAAGATATTTTCTTAACACAGAATTTTATTCTATCATATGAATATCTTGTTTGTTTAACAAAATTAGGAAGATATTTTCGTAACATAGAATTTAATTTTATCACATAGAATTTAATTCTATTAGATGGTTTAATTGGTAATTTTATCAACCTTGGATTTTAAATCCAAGATTCTCTATTAGAGAAAGATTTTTCCATTTTAGAAAGATCAGGAATTTTTTTCCCAAATAGAATTTAACTCTATCACATAGAATACAGATGGTTTAATTGGTGATTTTATTACCCTTGGATTTTAAATCCAAGATTATCTGTTAGAGAAAGATTTTTCTATATTAGAAAGATCAGGGAAAATATTCAATTCTATCACATAGAATTTAATTCTATCAGATGAGAGCAATTTAAATTGGGGCGCTCACGTGTTATCACGTGAGTGCTGCCATATACATATATGGTAGCGGTGCTCACGTGCTTCGCATGTGAGCGCTGCCAAAAGAATGCGACAAGAGAACTCACGTGTTTAATACGTGGGTGCTTGCATGTTTAATACGTGGGGGTTATCATAAAATTTAATCCTATCTGAAGCCGGTACTCACATGCTTTGCATGTGAGTGCTCACATGTTTAACACGTGGGTGATGCTATAAAATTTAATCCTATCTACAGCAGGTACTCACGTGCTTTGCATATGAGTGATTGTTGGCTATAGTGTTCTCAAGTCAATTATTTTAATCGCAGGCACATGATTGTGATGATTGAGAGAGGCCCTATACGGGTAGAACAGTTTTACTCGAGATGATAATATGCTGTATAGTTTGTCTCTATCATCATGTACATGCATTATATGGTATTACAGATCACTATTACATGTTGATAGAGCCAATAGGATTCTTGCTTGACTACCAGCATTATGATGGCGATCATATACGTGGGAGCTAGGTGGTCTATAAGCACATCCTTAAATGTCCCTAGTCGAGGGAGTATCGAGACTGGGTATCGATACTCCGGAGTAGTCTAGTGTATACTTTTCGAGACCCCGACGAGGGGCAGTGGCCAGTCTCATAAGCCATTGGTGTCAGTTAGTCACCTAAGATAGTATACATGTGCTCATTGGGTTATGAGTTACACTGGACGGACTCGTCGGGAACATGCTAGATGGTATTATACTTATTGTCAGACAGCAGTTCTCAGGTGACATGAGTACATGATAGTCTGTCGACCTGAGATCGTCATTTGTCTCGTGTGAGTTCCGACTATGCTTTGATTACTATCCTACCACGGCTCAAAGGAGTCGTGCAAACAGGTTTTAGTTGGGTACAGTCCCGAGCCACATGGAGGCAGTGAGCGGATCGTCGGGGATTCATCTCTCCCGGGATTGGGGGTTGATGTCACGCTTTGCATGGGTGGCCATCACCAGAAATCCTTAACCAAGGTGGACGAGAATTACTGATTTGGATCAGTAGTTTCTCAGTGGGTGATGGGCTTCATACCGACACGAAATATCGAGTTATTAGGGGTATGACTTTATCCATCCCCTAGACTCGAGATGCGATACTCTTAGACGAACAGACCGGACTGTATGGAGATTGTCACTGACAGGCTCAGTAGGAGTACGGATGAGTTTACTCGTCGGCCTTCCTTTCGCTCAATACCTGGGTAGCCGTTACGTACAGCTAGTGCCGCTGACATGCTTGTTGTTAAACCCAATGCCAGCGTATTGATGAGTTTTTAGAGTCCCACACAGAGGGTTTTCACGGTTCAGGCGATATGATATAGATGACGTATGTTGGTACATACAGGTTTCTGATTAAATATGTGTACATGCTGCACAGACTTTAATCGGACGGTTGATATTACTAGCGGTTTAGGATTAAGCCGAGTTATTAAATCAAGTTTTGATTTAATAATTTTTATATATATATATATATATTTAATATATGTATTCTAGTATTATTGTTCACTATTCATTTTCTCTCTTGGCTATTCGTATTTTTATACGAATACACGTATATGTATTTTGATACGTATACCGGGTTGTATTCCGTATTTATACGGAATATCTTCTAGAAGATGGACACCTCATTATATGATTTTCTTTTTAGAAAATCATTTGGAAATGAGGTGGAGGGTGAGGTGACATGAGCATGGTTGGAGGTATGTAGAGAGAAATAGCATTTGATTGTTTATTGTAAAATGAGATGAGATATTTTTTGGATGGTTAAAAAATGAGGAGCCATATTCTTTCTACATTCTATCATTCACTTTTTATTCTATGATGCTTGGAGAGCTCTTCTACACTTAGCTCATTTTTCCTTTCTTGAGTTGCTCATGCCTTGGTTTTCCTCACCTTCTCCTCCTTCTTTGATTGCTCACTTGAGCTTTAGAGATGAGAGAAAAAGATAGTGAAAAATTCCTACATCTCCACTCTCCATTGCTAGCGACCTTGGAGCGTCGGTTGCTTCGCTAGGCGAAGCTGGAGCTTGCATCGTTTTCCTCAAGTGGATCATCTTCGACGGAGGAAGACCGGCAGCCAAGCTCGATTGAGGAAAAATCTAGGAGCTAAGGAAGATGGTAGAAGACCGAAGGACAAGGATTATTCGGTATAACAACTTCTAACCTTGTAGCTAGAATATCTTTTGTTGCTAGTGTAAGTTTATGGGTCGATTCTAGACGGGTTTCTTGGTGCTAAGTTTTTTAAACGCCAATTTTTGTTCCGCACCGGCCACGGTAGATGGCCAGGGCGCTATCAAACCCCAACATGGTATCAGAGCCATCCCATAAACCTTTACTAGCTAGTTTACATAAGGTTAAAATATCGATCGACCAATTTTTCCGAATCACAATTCCATTTTAACATGCCCGCTGCCGTTTTTGAAACTGTTCCCTTATAAACAATAAATAATAAATAAAAAGCGATGGGAAAAATTCCCCAAATGGAGCATCATGTGCCCACACGTGATGCGCCCTGGAGCAAAGATTATAGGCATTGCACTTAACAATTAAGGTTGAAATTGAGCCTCACGTGCAGGCACGCGAGTATCTATATACAAAGTATATAGGCGACTTCCTAAAACAAATAACAGGCCAGAGAATCTCATGTGTTAGCACATGATGCTCGTTGTTGGGCTTAACTTCGTGGGGGTCACGTGCCACACGTGACATTCCTGAACATCAGCTTACGTGCCAACACGTGATGCTTTTCTCTGGGACTGCTGCATATAAGCAAACTGGTTTAATGCTATGGGGTCACATGCTACACGTGAGGGTTCCTAATGCCTTCTGAGCCGATAGAATTAAATTCTAAATAAGAGGGATCAAAACCATATTTGGAAAATATTTCCTTACATCTTTCTATACAAGAAAGATTACGCTCTGTAAAACAGAGCACCGTTGGATTAAAAATCACCAAGCTACAGAATCAGCTCTGTATGGAAAAATATTTCCCTGATATTTCTAAACAAGAAAGATTACGCTCTGTAAAACAGAGCACCGTTGGATTAAAGATCCAATGGTGATTAAAAATCACCAAGCTACAAAATCAGCTCTGTATGGGAAAATATTTTCCCCATCTTTCTAAACAAGAAATATTACGCTCTATAAAACAGAGCACCGTTGAATTAAAGATCCAACGGTGATTAAAAATCACCAAGCTATAGAATAAGCTTTGTATGGGAAAATATTTTCCCAATCTTTCTAAAAACAAGAAAAATATCTTCTGTAAAACAGAAGTCTTTGGATCAAAGATCTAACGGTGGATAAAATCCCCGAATCAATTAAGATCTCTCGACCCGAGATTACCTTAACTAAATCAACAAACCTGTCTCTACTATATAAAGGACCCAAGACTTTAAATCACAAAAGGAGGAAACCCCCTATAAGATTTGAGAAACAAAAAAAAGAGGAGGAGTTCTCTTTGAAGAAAAGAAATCCTAGGTAAGAAAAAGACCTAGAGATCATTTTATCTTCTCTTACAAGAGTTTAACTCTTCGAAAAAAGAACTTAGTTCTTCCTCTGGTTGAGATCTGCAAAAGCAGATCTCCCCACAAGTTGAGAATTTAATTCATATCAGGAAGATTCTGTCATGCAGTCCAAAAACTTAGAGGAAAGAACTAAATTTGAAGAATTTAATTCTTCCAAAAGATATAGGAATTTAATTCCTATGACAAAACTAGGGTTTAACCCTGCATAAAAAAAACAACTGAGATCGACTCACGTGTTCCTACGTGACCCCTTAAAACAAGTGCTTAGCACTTATAAAAGAAAAAGGGGAATACACCCAAAGACAGTTCCTATTTTGGGGCGCCTCACGTGCTCCCACGTGATCCCCAAACAGTTGTTCAACACTTATGTGAAAAAAGGGGAAAAACCAAAGACAGTCCCCATTTTAGGGCGCCTCACGTGCTCCCACGTAACCCCCAAACAGTTGTTCAACACTCATATAAAAAGGGGGGAAATTCCAAAGACAATCCCCATTTTTGGTCGCCTCACGTGATCCCACGTGACCCCCAATAGTGCTTAGCACTTATAAAAGAACAAGGGAATAAACCCAAGTGAACTGTGCCAACCTTCAAGAGCCTCACGTGCCACGCATGAGCCTCCCCCAAATTTCAGTGTTTAACACTGCCTTGGAGTCTCACGTGGGAGCATGTGAGCACTGAGTATACATTAGTGTTTAACACTATAGGAAGCCAAGTCCAACTCCAAATTGGCTAAGTCTCCTTGAGGATTAAAACATTTTGGATTTCCTAATAGACCGAGCCACTATGCTCATGATTTTCCAAACTGATGATGGTTCCTCAATCTCCTAAGTTAATTTTAGTCTCTCAAAAACGACTAATGATTCTTGGATGGGCCCCTATGATCTTTCCCCTCAAATCTGGAATTTGGTTTAAGGGTACATCTCTCCATACCTCTGATACATGTTATTGTAATTCTTCAACGTCTTTAGAGAGGTGGAGGGTCCTGACAACCAACAGCTCTTTGGTGCAACCCAAAATCCATGAGCGCATCCCTATAGACCGCAGCATCTTTAAACTAGCTATGGACCGCAACGTTCTTAAACTACGACCTCACCGCTAAATGGTGATCTATGGACTGCAACGTCCTTAAACTAGCTATGGACCGAAACGTCCTTAAACTAACAATGGACCGTAACGCGCTTAAACTAAAGCAATAGAGCCCAAATGCTCTTTTGCTGGGTCTGAATGATCCTAAAATCCCACTGAGTAGATCTTAGTCTAAAATTAGACTAACGTATCCTCAACAGACATTTAAGTTGATCTTAATTCCAAACAAGATTAACGATCCTTAAATCAAACCAAACCCAAATCAAAGAAAATACGGATTTGGACTAATCCATGCTCTACGGGCGACAACACAAATTAGTCTTCGTATACAATCCACGGTCAGCCAAAAATAAAACAAACACACATGACACGAAGTGAACATCTAGAACAGGAGAAAGTGGTCATCGCTACGTGGTAACGTAATTAACTGCAGAGGCTTGCGCTTGCAGGGAAGAGCGTTCCCACAATCAAAAACCCCTCAGAAATGAGGGAAAATTTGACGAAGTCTGCTACAACGGCCGCATCCGTCTAGACCGCCGATACGCGGTGCCATAAATCAACTTGGAATCTTCGGAGAGGTGGACGGATAAAACCAAATGGCATCTGCCCCCAAATTCAGGCAAGACGACCTGCGCGGTTTGTCTCCGGTTTTCGGCGGTAAACAGATTCAGGCACGCCCGGTGGGACCTTTTTCTCTTTCCACTCCAAACTTCGTGTGTCGTGTTTACGAACGAATCGCGGTTTAATATGGTTTCCCTTGGATTCGAGGTACTAAGATTTGGTGTCTTGGTCCATGCAGAAAAGGAGATAACATTGATGGCCTCCAGCCGCACTATCTGCAACAGCAACTCCCACTCCGTCCCCGCCAGAGGAGTGACTTACGGGCCCCAAGCGGCCTCCATCTTCGCAATGCCAGTGGAACAGGTGACTCAGGCCACCACTGGATTGTTCTTCGGGACCATGCTCCCGCCAACGAGCTTCAATGCTTCAGTGACATCACATGAGGCTCCAAAGAAGTCGGTCTTCGATCGGCTTGCAACCACCGCGGCCCCTCTCAACGAGTCGTCCAACTCCAATGCCTCAGTCTTTAATAGGCATAGCCTAATCTTAAGTGGGCCCGAAAAGAGGCTCGCCATACCTGAAGGGGTTATCCCGAAACGGATAGCCATTCCAGCTCCGGTAGACGAAGTCGTCAAAGGGGCTTCTCTTTTTAAAGTATCGGTCTTCATAAGACTGGCCGTTTCGACTCCCGCTGCGGGCGAAGTCATCAAGGCTGCTTCCCCTGCCAAAAAGTCGGCCTTTGCAAGATTTACCGTTCCCTTTCAGCGAACGTCGGTCTTCGACAGGCTGACACCAATAACACCCCATCAGAGCAGAGGGCATGACGAAGTCGCTCCGACAACAGAGATGGTCCCATCTGCACGACATGCTCGACGTCGCCACTGGCACCGAGTGAGGAAAGCTGGGGGCAGTTCCCCCTCTGGACTTACCCCACCAGCTCCAATGTGGAAATTAATGCTGATGTTCCAACTAGGAACAGCTTCGAGCTGCTCAGGAGGGTGCGCAAAAACTCTCCAACCGCCATATTGAAGAAGTCTCCGCCGCCTGCTGAAAACATGACACAGGTGAAGCCGGAACAGCCTCCTCAGTGATTGTCCTCTAAGATCCACAGAGTTTGGCGGAAAGTCTAAGACTCTGTAATTGACAAAGATTACTCTCGCCGGTTGAAGAAGACGAAGGCTCGGCAAGAGGAGGACCATCCCTCCATCATACCATGAAAGGTATCATCTGCATGGGTGCCTGCTGCAAAGGTCCCCTCAACCTCGACCTCACACAAGAGGAGAAGGCCGGAGAAGATCCCCATGCCGGCAGCAAATATCGAAGGCGTTGGACCCAAACGCTCCAAGTCTGGGGGTATGGTAGTACACACATTGTACATGGATTCCAGCAAAGAGGAAAGCCGTACTTCCGCGGGTCATCGACCACTTACACGGTCTGTGACAAAAGCTCAGGAGCAACAACAAAAGCTCCAGGAGATATTGACAAGGATGGACGCACTCACCGGGCAGAAAGAAACACCGGAAGTATCGTCAGAGCAACACCAGGAGCACGAGACCGACACCGAATTCCTACGGAGGGTGCTTGAAAAGAAAGACAAAGAGGCCGTGGAACAAGCGGCTAATATAAAACAAATGGAGCTTCTGTTCCAAGATATGGTGGGGATGATGATCCGGCCGGATCCTCCAGCTAAAGACCCTCCAATAATCATTGAGGATGACAGAGGGGAGACATCAAACCCTCCTCCGGCATTATCAGCAGCCAGGGAGGAGACGATCTCCAAATCTACCCTTGATGACTATATAGCTCAACAAATACGAGCTCATCAAGCGAACGAAGCGGCATGCCAAGTCGTTAGAACTAGGCGACCTTATCCAGGCTGGTACGACCAAATTAAGTACCCGCCAGGATATACAATCCCCAAATTCTATGTGTATAAGGGGACGGGCAATCCGCATCAACACGTTGCTCAAGTCAGAGCTTTGTGCGGTAATACCGGGGGTGATGACAAACTGTTGCTTCGCCAGTTTGTTGGCAGCTTGTCGGAGACGGCATTTGAATGGTACTCCGAGCTCCCAAATGACTCTGTCAAGACATTTACGGAGATAGAACTACTTTTCACACAGCGGTTCGTAAGCGCAAGCGAGCGCACCCCAATCACAGCATTAATCAACGCCAGGGTGAAACCGGGAGAGACCTGGGTTCAATACGCAATTCTGGTGCGTAACCTATGGTCAAAGTGTGAACAATGCGTAGAAGAAGCTCCTGCTGTGGGCATGTTCGTGGGGACCCTTGATCCTCGGCCAACTATATCCCAGTTTATGATGTTCTTCAAGCCGACCACCTTCCAGGCCTTGATTGACAAACTGGCCCAAATGGACCAGATGGGCCATAGGACGTCCTCTTCAAAGATAGATTTTCGGAATGAAAAGGGCAAAGGGGAAGCAACCTTCATCGCCAACGCTCCACAACAACCGAGTGACCCGAAACCGGTGGCTCGCCAAAACAACAAACTGTGAGCTCTCGAAGAGAAGTTGAGAGTCCTTACTCGTTTCTACGAGATAAAACGAGGAGATTTTTCGAGCTGGCAGTGCGCAACAGATTCAACACTCTGCCGGATCCGAGATGCCCCCTGCAATCAGGCGACGTCAACAATCCCAATTACCGCCCCTACCACCGAATAGTGGGCCACCCAATCGAAGATTACTACATCTTCAAAAACTGGGTTGAAGACCAGTACCAACAAGGCAAGTTCGCGCTGTCCGAAAACTAGAAGGTAAACCCGCCACAGCAGCACGCTCCTAAAAAGGGGGATACGCCGGGGGCATCATGCTCATTTGTAGAAGAAGCTCCGTGGGAAGTCTTCCTTTCGGCTAAAACTAAAAGAAGACTGAAGGATCTTCAAGCATGTTCGGCGATTAGGTGGAAAAGCCCGCTGGAGCCTGAGATTATCGACGGAATGCTGAAACCGTGCCCAACGCTGAAAGTTGGTAACGACGGGCAAAACCTCCAGGCCAAGCCTCCGAAGTCTTCAAAGAAAAATAAAAAGGCCAAGAAGCCCGTGAAGCTCGACGGCAATCGTGCGGGTCTGCAAAAATAAATCAACGCATTGGAGGAATACAACCAAGAGGCACGGACCCCAGTCATACTGGAAAAGTTCTTCAAGCATGTTCTGGAGAATGGAAACTGTGACATTGATGAAGGAGACGATTCTTCGGAAGAAACCGAGGATTATGTAGTGAGTTGCCACATGATCTCTCACTCGATGATAAATGGCAAAGAATCTCCTGACGTAGAGAAACTGGGGGCAGATCCAGAACCAAAATCCATGGACCCTTTAGATGACCTCATCGACAAGCTGCTGAACGAAGCTCTTCAAAAGAGCAAAGCTGATCGAGAACGTGAAGCGGCCATTTACGAAAAGGCCAAGCGTCGGTGTCAAGCTGAAGAAGCTTCGGTGATGAGAAGCCATAAAGTACCTCAACCGGATCAAAGTTCCCTTGCCACCAGCAAGAGCAGAATCAAGATAAGGAAGCAGTTCGCCAAAACTCTGTCAATGGGAATGAAGCTACCACCTTTCAAAGAAAATACTTCCGGGAGAACGTGCCCCGACGAACCGGATGTACATCCTAACTACTTCTTATACCATCGGAAGGTCACGCACCTTACCGAAGAATGTAATGCCTTCAAGAAGTGGTGGCAGGGATACGCTGCCCATCGACAACACTTTAAGCGAATGAAGCGCAAAGCCCGTCGGGAGCAGAGAAGCACGACAGATAAGCATAAAGGAACAGCCGTTGACTGTCATATGGTTGATGCCATCCCAACAAAAGGGAAGTCTCAAGTTCTTACCTTCAGGAGCGATTCGGAAGAGGAAATGGCCCTCGGCTCTCTCTTCAAGGAATCCACCTCTGGAAAAGAAGAAGAGATGAAGAACTGTGAGAACATTCAGCTGCGTAACCGTACGTTGCCTGAAAAGAATCTCGGAATCTCAAACAAAGGTTCGAGCAAAAGAGACAAAGGGAAGGAAAAAATCCCTGAGGAGATTACTCTCGATGATAGAGTCGTCGAAGAGCTCACAGCCAAGGACCCGCTCAAGAAGAACAAGGTGGATTACAATGTCCTGCCACATCTGAGAAAGATACCCTCACAATTGAGTATCTTGGATGCCCTTCTCCTGTCTAAAGAGGCACTAGATTCCCTGATCAAGGCGTTACAAGAGCCCGACCAGTTTCAAGCCTTCCTGGCAGAAGAAAAGATGAAGGACGAGCTGGAAGAAGTCCACACGGCTGATATCACCTTCAGCTATGAAGACCTCCTTCTCGGAACGTGCGAGCACAATCGTCCGCTGTATGTAACCGGGTATTGTCATGATATCAAGATAGGGAAGATCCTGGTCGACAACGGGTCCTCCGTCAACCTTCTCAACGTAAGGGTGTTGAAGGAGATTTGCATGAACGTGCATCACCTTGCTCGGGATAAAATTACCATGTCCGGTTTTGACTCCCAATCATCATAAATGCTCGGGTCTGTATACTGACATTACGCTTTGGGCTGTCACTGACATCAAGTTCCATGTTATTGACGCCAAGACTTGCTACAATGCTTTGCTCGGCAGGCCTTGGTTACATGAGTACAACATCATCCCTTCTACACAACATCAGTGTATGAAGTATTTCAAAGATGGCCTTGAGTACACAGTTACAGGGGAGCTGAACCCATTCTCCGTGAATGAAGTCCGCAAATATGAAGACGCCAAGTACTTCTTACCAGACTTCAAAGATATGGAAAGATGTCGCAAACCGGAGAATAAACAAAAAGCCGTCGCCATTATCCCGATATTTGGGAGCGATACCGAGGAGGATAAACAGATGGTCTACTCGGGACAACCCCAAGGCAACAGGCCAGGACCATCTACTCCTATTCTGGTCTTCGGCAGTGACTCTGAAGACGAGGCCAACACAGTGTTCTCCGTCCACCCGTCAATACAGACCTTTGCTGGAGCTGACCAGAGTTTACAAATTATCATGGTTCCGCAGCGGCATTACAAAGAACTTGATGCACTTGATACGTATAGCGTGCAAGAGCTGCAAACCTTCTACGTCACTCCTAAGCAAAATGCTGAGAAGGCGATCCTTTTCTATCAATCCATGTAGACCAAGGTGGAGAAAGAAGTATGGCACGGTGCTGAACCTGCGCTCAATATACTTCAACCAATCCGTCTTCCCAGATACTACACAGAGAGACTGAAAAGGCTATTAAGATGCCAAGGCGTACCCTTCAAACAGACTGCTCGACAAGCCTAGTTCTATAACAAGATTTGGGATGTTCCCGGGACTCAGAAAAAGATTCCCAACGGGAGAATGGCGACGACTGGCCTCGGATACGTTCAGTCCAAGAAAAAGGAGCGGTTTCATAGCTGTTATGTCATAAATAACTCCGGTCGAGAAGCGAATGCATTTCCAGATAGCGTTGATGTCGAACCAGAGCGAGATCCCGCCGTGGGAATACCAAGCCCATCATTCGAAAAACAGATTGACAAGCTGATAAGAGAAGCGGGCCAAAAAATTCGGGATGACCATAGCCGCGAAATGGCCATTTACGAGAAGGCCAGAACGCAGCGTATCATTCAGCAGTCTATGGAAGGAGAAGACGACGATGCCCTTCACCCTCAGCTTGCTGTGCACTCTCGTGGCAAAGAAAAAGTCTGACGCAGAAGCAATGACAAGATCAAGAATGGGGACGGCGTTCAAAGACAGCGAAGCGGATCCAAGAAGACACGCGAGCGAGAAAAAGTCAGCTGGAACTCGTCTTTTATGAAGAAGATGGGCCGGGAGTACTCTTTCCCTCAAGATAAGATAAGGAAAATATTCAACCTTGTCATGAAGCATCAAATGATGACGCTCCTGGAGTCTCGATACCCCGAACAGATAAACGAGATCCATCACCCGGATTATTGCTCTTACCACCGAGTAGTGGACATCCTCTTGAAGACTGCTTCATCTTCAAAAACTGGGTTGAATATCAGTATCAGCAAGGCAAGTTTGCTCTATCCGACAAGTGGAGGGTAGCCCTGCCATGAAAGCATGAGTCGAGAGCAACCTACACTCCGAGGGAAAGTCTAGATCAACATCGAGCTTGGAAACGAGCTCGTACCTGCTATATGATAACATTCTCAAAGGAGGGAGAGCACGAGAATATGGACTACCTCTCCCAGTACTTCGCAAATAAAGATGAGAATGAGGTGATCTCAGAATTTCCACCGGCGCCAAAAGAGCTGGAAGATGGGATACACACCATAGCAGAAAACCTGAGAAAAATTGACTTGGGGACGGTGATTGATATTAAATTCGATGTCGTGTTTAGAAAAGATGTTTCACAACCAAAGAAATTTATAAACCGCAATCAATAACGGTGTCAATTGTAGGTTCGTTAGCAAGTGCTGATCGTCCACAGGGAAAGTGAGATTTGCTCGTATTTGTTTTAGTTGAGTCGAAAATTAAAATGATTCAAGAATTTTGAATTTTAGTTTCAAGAATTTTAAAGAACTAGATCTAATTATCAAGAAATACTAAAGATTAAGAATCAAGAATCAAGAATTGTCCAAATTGAATTAGTTATCAAGATTTGTAGAGAGGCTCGTAGGAATCGATCGAATCGATGGTGAGGATGAAGACTTGTGATTACGTATTCTTATCCATTGAAAATTTGTTGTTAGATCGATGACGATCAACGAGAATTAGAGATCTCTTGCGGAAACTAGGGTTTCATTAGCTATCCCTTGTCCTTTCGTTGATTTTCATTCAAATTCTAGCCTCTAGGAAATTCAAGCATCGATCGTTGATCACTAATTAAGAGCGAAAAAATTCAAGAAAGTATCTCGCTCGAAACTAGGTTGTCGATAATTCAATTTACTAGAGTTTACAAAACTCATAGGACTTAAGAATCGTTCAAGAATGTAATCATCATCATCTATCTATTTTCTCGATTCCTCCACGAGCAGAGTTTTCACTCAAACATCATGAAATTAAATGAATCAAAGATCAAGAAACTCCATAATGCAAGAATGTAAAGAAAGCAAGATTAAAGATCTTCACCTTTTATTATTCAACAATTCGTTACACTTCGCTCAAAGACTACAAGAAATTGAGGAGAGAACTAGATCGTCGAATTGAGCTTCGCATCGTCTTCGTGAGCCGCGGATCGTCTTGGACCACTTGCTCGGATGAAGATCAGCGTCGCTCCAAAAAGGATTGATGGCTTCTTGCTTGATTTTGTACTCGGAGATCTTGAATTGGCTTTTGGATTTAGATTAGGGTTAGGGTTTGGATGCACAAGTTGTATCACTCAACTTGTGTTTAGAATTGGAGAACAACCATTGTAATGAAGCCACGGGTCCCTTTATATAGCCTTCTCCTTTAGCTTCCCCTAGAAGCTTGATTAGGGTTAGCTTCCTTTAGAAGCTAAGCTAGGTTTAGCTTCTTTTGCAAGCTTGGTAGTTATGAAGGAAGCTTCTAGATTTAGGTAGTTAGCTAGCTTCTTTGATAAGCTTGGTTGTTGAGGAGAACATTCTAGATTTAGCTAGCTTTCTTGAGAAGCTTGGTGGTGTTTGGCTTGTACAAGAAGCTTGGCTGTTAGGACATAAGCTTCTGGAGATTTCTTAAGACCGAAGTGCCTAGAAGAAGTCTGGATCTTGGAAGGAGAACCCTGAGAACACATACTGCCGATGACGTTTCACCATGGCCGCGGATCCGCGGCGGATCCGCCCATTCGGCCGCGGATCCGCGGCCGTTTGAGAGTCTTAGTGCCTGAAATTTCCATGCTGAATTAGTGCTGACTTTAGGTATGTTTTCTGATGTCTGGAATGATATAAATCTTTCTTGTTTACTGCCAGATCACAAGTCTTGGATTTGGCGTATTTTATCAGCACTTTTAGCAGTTTCGGCTCTTTACCTGGAATTTCCTGCATACAATCTTGAGACAAGTGTTGCGATATACAGAAGATCATGCGTGCAATAATAAACACTCAGTTTCCCTCAAAATGCCGGTTATAATGTATAACACAAGTTATTTGGTATTTTACAGTCAAATTGCTAATATGTGCTATATTTATACCGAACACCTTTAAATGATTGCAAGTAGTAGGGAAATTGATGTGTTAAAAATGCAATATTTTCAACTGATCAAATTCTCCCAAACTTAATTTTGATCGTCTCGAGCAAACTGTTTTATTAAAAAGAGAAGGAGAAAATAAAGAAAAAGAAAAAACTAACTAGCACACTTTCGTAGGCAACACGATTGCACTGAGCACGTGCAACAAGCCTTTAAACCTCTAGGTGTCCCTAGTAGGAAGAGTGTTGTCTCCTGAGGGTTTTCAGCGGATTGCACCCACAAAATCCAATAATAAAAGGAAGACCGTGAAATTTACATATAAAGATAAGAATTGTAAAAGAAAGACTTTGAAAATTAGAGTTTCCAAATAGGCTAGCTTTTCAGTTGTCATGAGCCCTATCTTAATAGTCATTAAAAGATGTTAGGAATCACATCATCCCTCAATAAAACATCGTCTTTATTCTTCATTCCTATCTTTCTTCCAAACATCGATCATATAACCCTACGTGTGTGTATAGAACATTCCTACACTCGGAGAATTCAATTCAAGCTATCATACCCTTGTCCATCTGCCTCAGTACTTTTTAATTTGATGAATATATGGATTTTCTCACACATTTTTCATGCGACCGTTAATACTTCTTGAGGTACTAACCGACCAATTACTCATGTGCTTGCTCATTAGGTGTTTTCCTCGTCTTACACCACCTAAGGCTTAACAGTGACTCCCAGACCAGTTGGTCTAAGGCACTAGGTGATGAAGCACCCTCGCTATATTTTTTTATTGCTGCTTTGGCGATAACAAGACCAGTGTTCATTTTTCTTCACCATTTGATATATATTTTTTTCATTTATAATTTCCTTCATACTTTGGCTTTTAGACAAGACCATTTCAAGGTATCCTCTACTATCCCGAGTTTCAAGACGTGTGTAAGTGCATATAGTAGGGTATCAACGTTCAAATGTTTGGCTTGCAGAATAGGAACTATTTTTCAGACTTATTTTTATCCTCAGATTAGTGACTTCCTTCATCTTACTAACCCTTGGGACAACGGCTCATAACTACTTATTACTAGTTCGTTTAAGAAAACTTCTAATTTTCTAGGTTTTCTTAAATTTTTCCAATCTTTTGGATGTACTTTTTCACTATCTAATCTTTTATTATCTTAAATATTAAATATTTTTATCTTTTGAATTTTTAAATTTTTTTTATATGTTTTAAAATGTCTTGTGCTTATGCAAAGTATGATGCAAATGATGCGCAAATAAGCATAAATCTCCCCCAAACTTGTTTTCAACAATGTTCTCACTGTAGCCATCCGCTAATTCACAAAAACCTGTAAGCCTGGGAGGAAATTTATTAATGGGGGCAATAAATATGATCGTGAAAATCCTCCCCCAAACTTATT
Organism: Agapanthus africanus; assembly: GCA_030015575.1. Taxonomy (NCBI): domain Eukaryota; kingdom Viridiplantae; phylum Streptophyta; class Magnoliopsida; order Asparagales; family Amaryllidaceae; genus Agapanthus; species Agapanthus africanus. The sequence goes on from JASDDO010000016.1 coordinate 559,123,172, forward strand.
CTTTTCACTCACCTCCATTCAAAAGATGATACAGTAATTTACAGGATATGGAGGTGAGACGGAGGAATTTTAATCAAGATAAATTGGCTCCTGTAAAAACAGGAGCTCCTCCGTGGGGTCAGTGGAAAAATACGGCTTTAATTTATGTCCATTTACTTTGAAAAATGTACCATTTTTAACATTTTCTACCTCAACTGCCCCATGCGGGTATACAGACCGCACAATAAAAGGTCCTTTCCACCGAGATCGTAGCTTACCCGCATGAAGATGGAGTCGTGAATCATAAAGAAGGACTTGTTGACCAGGTGTAAAAGTTTTTCTCAAAATGTTTTTATCGTGAAATACCTTAGTCCGGTTCTTTACAATTACAGCATTATCATAAGCTTCATCGCGGAATTCGCTTAGCTCATTTAATTGCAGCTTCCGAAAGTTGCAGGCTTGATTTAAGTCAAAGTTGATTTCTCTAATGGCCCACATTGCTTTGTGCTCAATCTCGACCGGAAGGTGACAAGCCTTCCCAAACACTAGTCTGTAGGGAGACATACAAAGATCGGTTTTATATGCAGTTCGGAATGCCCAAAGAGCATCCGTCAATTTGGTCGACCAATCTTTTCTATTCTTAGCAACAGTCTTCTCCAAAATTTGTTTGATCTGTCTGTTTGAAACCTCAGCCTGCCCGCTCGTTTGGGGATGATAGGGTGTGGAAAGTTTGTGGTTGATTGCATATTTTCGCATCAAGTCTCGAAAGACCGATTGCAGAAATGTGTCCCGTTATCGCTGATGATAGCGCGTGGGTGTCCAAATCGCGAAAAGATGTTTTCTTTTAAGAACTTAATGACAACCTTTTTGTTATTAGTGCGACAAGGAACAGCCTCAACCCATTTTGAGACGTAATCAACCGCAAGCAATATGTACAGATTCCCAAAGGAGTTGGGAAAAGGACCCATAAAGTTAATGCCCCAAACATCGAAAATTTCAACCACTAAGATGGGTTGCTGTGGCATCTCATTTCTCCAGGAAATCCTACCCGTGTGTTGACACTGTGTACAGGTTTTGCAATGATCAATGCATCTTTGAACAAAGTCGGCTAATAGAAACCGCGTTGCAAAACCTTCTCCGCCATCTTTCGAGGACCGAAATGACCCCCACATGCCTGATCATGACAAAAAAAGAGAACACTCTTGAATTCGTCATTAGGGACACACCTGCAAATGATCTGGTCAGGACAATACTTAAACAGATAGGGTTCATCCCAGTAAAAGTGTTTTACTTGGGATAGAAATCGATGTTTGTCCTGTTTTGACCATTCGCGGGGAATAAGTCCCGTAGAAAGATAATTCACAATATCCCTGAACCAAGGTTCATCGGATACATTCAAGAGTTGTTCATCCGGAAAAGAATCATTGATCGGCAGGGTCACAGGTGAAGAAGAGATGCGCGAAAGATGGTCGGCTACAACGTTTTCACATCCTTTCTTATCTTTGATAACAAGATCAAATTCTTGTAATAATAGGATCCAACGTATTAGCATACTTTTAGCATCTTTCTTCACCAAAAGATATTTCAAAGCGGAGTGGTCAGTATACACAACAATTGGTGAGCCAATCAAGTAAGACCTGAATTTTTCTAATGCAAATACAACTGTCAAAAGTTCTTTTTCAGTAGTTGTATAGTTAATTTGCGCCTCGTTCAGGGTTTTACTTGCATAATAGATCATGTGTGGTATCTTTTCAATGTGCTGTCCTAAGACTGCACCAATTGCAAAATTTGATGCATCATACATAAGCTCAAAAGGGTGGTTCCAATCTGGAGATGATAAAACGGGGGCTGTAGTGAGAGAGTGTTTAAGTGAGTCGAATGCTGCCTCACAATCCGAGCCAAAGTGAAAGGTTGTGTCCTTGGCCAAGAGAAGAGTTAAAGGTCTAGCAATTTTGCTAAAATCCTTAATGAATCTCCTGTAAAAGCCTGCATGGCCAAGAAAAGATCGGATATCCTTGACGCATTTGGGATGAGGAAGGTTTTGAATGACATCTATTTTGGCTTTGTCAACCTCAATGCCTTTTCGTGAAATAACATGTCCAAGCACAATTCCCTCTTGGACCGTGAAATGGCATTTTTCTCAATTCAAGGTTAAGTTCTTCTCTTTGCAACGAGTAAGAACTGCGTCAAGATGAGATAGGCAGTCAGAAAAAGAGTCTCCGAATATCGAGAAATCGTCCATGAAAATCTCTAAAAAATTCTTGACCATGTCCGAGAATATCCCCATCATGCACCGCTGAAATGTAGCGGGAGCATTGCATAACCTAAAGAGCATGCGTCTATAAGTAAAGGTACCAAAATGACAAGTAAATATGGTTTTATCTTGATCCATTTTGGCAATAGGGACCTGATTATAGCCAGAGTATCCGTCCATGAAGCAATAATATTCCCGTCCAGCTAAGTGTTCCAGCATCTGGTCAATAAAAGGTAGAGAAAAGTGGTCTTTCCTCGTTGCGGCATTGAGTTTTCTATAATCAATACATACACGCCACCCAGTTTAGGCGCGTGTCTGGATTAACTCATTAGCCTCATTGGTAATAACTGTGATGACAGATTTCTTAGAGACGACAAGAATTGGACTCACCCATTGGCTATTGGAGATTGGGTAAATGATACCATTGTCAAGGCATTTAACGATTTCCTTCTTAACCGCATCCTTCATGGCGGGGTTCAACCGTCTCTGTGGTTCTCGGGTTGGCTTGGAATCATCCATCAGATATATATGATGTTCAACAATCAAGGGATTAATCCTTTTTACGTCCGCCATAGTCCAACCAAACGCCTGCCTATTAGATTTCAATACCGTCAAAAGCGCATTCTCTTACTCTGATGCGAGAGAAGCGGATATGATCACCGGTAAAGACTCATTCTCACATAAATATGCATATTTAAGATGAGAAGATAAAAGTTTGAGATCTAATACCGGCGGAGAAATAATAGAAGGTGGGGTCATCGAATGATACTCAGAGTCAAGAAGCTCGTAGCCTGCATAGGATACAAACTCGGAAGGTGATGAGTCAAGAGTGTCGGACTCAAGCGTGGAAAATGTGTCCTCACTAAGATGTGCAAGATCAAATATTGATGTGCTAGTGTCATCGAGATCTTCAAAGAAAAGTTCATCAACTTCGCAACTTTCGGGAGCAATCTCGTGGACAGAGGAAACATCAAGTATATGAGCAGAGGGTTCAGATGGCTGACTTCCAATTTTGTAGATGTTCAGTTCAATTGTCATTTTTCCAAAAGATAGGTTCATTGAACCGTTTCGACAGTTAATGACAGCATTGGAAGTGGCAAGGAATGGTCGACCCAAAATCACCGGAATTTGGTTCCTTGGGTTTGCTACAGGTTGTGTATCGAGAACAATGAAGTCCACAGGGAATACAAATTCCCTGACTTTTATCAACACATCCTCCAGTTCACCCCTAGGTTTGGTGATTGAACGGTCTGCCATTTGGAGAGTGCAATGAGCTGGTTTCAACTCTCCAATCCCTAACTGCTCATAGACAGAATATGGAAGCAGGTTAACACTTGCGCCCAGGTCAAGTAAAGCACGGTTGATGTTTTTACCCCCAATAGAAATCGATATCGTAGGACATCCTGGGTCCTTACGTTTCTTTGGTAACTGTGGGGTAAAAGCAGTGCTAACATTATTAGTCATGAAGACCTTCTTTGGCACTTGAGTCTTCCTCTTCCTGGTGCACAAGTCTTTGAGAATTTTCGCATAAGCGGGGACTTGTTGAATCGCATCTAGGAGAGGGATGTTGATGTGAACTTGTTTAAACAATTCCATAATCTTCTCCATATGTGGACTTGATTTATTACCCCTTAACCGATTCGGATAAGGAGCTTTAGCAATAAGAGCTGGGTCCATCATTGGAGAAGGTGGTGTGTGTGGACGTGATCCCAGAATAGGAGTGGGGATCGTCTTTGGTGGACTAGAAGAGGGTTGCTGAGGTGTCGAGCCTTGTGGGAAACGAAGAATAGGCTTGCAAGAAGGCGGTGGGGTAGAAGAATAAGGATCAGAAGTAGAAGTGCGTGTGGAAGGAAAGGTCTTAGCCGGGGTATTATTGATAGATCTTTCATTATCATCAATCTCTTCCCCAACGTGATTGTTCAGCCCTCTTCCTGATCTCAACGTTGTGATGGCATTCACATTGTAATGCCCAGGATTCGGTAGGGGTTGAGACGGAAGTTTCCCTTTCTCTCTCGCACTCATTTCGGATTTTAATCGTGCAATTTCCGCTTCCATCGATTTAATACTCTCACCATGAGAGTCAGAGTTTTTCTGGATTTTATCGATGGAAGTTTTTATATGAGCCGAAACTTGCATGAAATTTGTCAAAAGCAAATTCATGGTTTGTGCGAATGAAGAGGATTCATCAGAACCGGTCAACTGCAAAGGACTAGACGGTGCAGGTGTGTTGACCTGGTTTTGAAAATTTTGTGGCTGGTAAGGGTGCTGAGTTAGTTGAAGTGGTTGTTGTTGTGGTGGAGGAGCCCTTTGGAAATTATTTTGATTTGGAATCGTGTTTTGATTTTGTTGTAGGTTCCAAGCAAAGTTAGGGCGATTCCTCCAACCCTGATTATAAGTGGAAGAATACGGGTCGTTTCTAGGTCTTTGTTGGAAAGCAGCATTGGTATGCTCATGACCTTGAAACGGAGAATTCAATGGACATTCTTCCGTGAGATGAGATGGATCAGAACAGCATCCACATACAGTTTTGGGGAGCGACATCTGATTTAGGGAGGCTGCTAAAAATTTGTGTTCCATAGCTTCGAGCTTATTTTGCATTGCTGCCATTTCAGCTCTAACTCCAATGGAAACATCAATTTGGTGAATGCCACCCCTAGACGATGACTGGTTTACACTCTCCCACTGTAAAGATTTTTCAGCGAAATCTTCTAAGAATCTCCAGGCTTCACCTTCATCTTTAGTCATGAAAGTGTCTTGACACATGGATTCAAGGTTCTGTTTTGTGGTAGGATTAATGCCCTCATATATGATTCTGCACAGATCCCATCTAGGGATTCCGTGATGTGGACATTGAACTAACAGATCCTTGAAGCGTTCAAAACACTTCGAGAATGGTTCATTTGGAAGCTGGGTGAATTGATTTATTTCGCTACGGACTCGAGCTGTTTTATAATTGGGGTAGAATTTCTTTAGGAATGCTGCGACGAATTCTTCCCAATTCGAAATGGAATGTGCGGTTGTGTTATAAAGCCACTTCTTGGCTATATCGCACAGAGTAAATGGGAGAAGACGTAGACGCATAGCATCCATAGAAAGATGTGAGGTACCCATCATAGCGCATACATTTTCAAATTTGGTAATAAAGACATATGCGTCTTCAGACTCGAGACCGTGATATTTGGGTAGAAGGTTGATGTATTGGGGTTTTATTTCAAAGTTGTCCCCGTTGGCTAGTGGAATGGTGAGACAGGTCAAAAGAGGACCTCGCATAGGATGACATCTCTTTTGGAGAGAGATGCGGGGTGGATTTTGTGCACCTGCGGACGGTGGCAGAGTAGTGGTAAAGAAGTTCGATGGAGAATCGTCTATCGAAGTGGGTGTGGTGGAGGATAAAGAACAAGTAGACGTAGAATTACCGACTTCGGAGTCGATCGGGGGTACACGGACAAGACGGGCACTAGAATCCCGTGTCCAGCCGAGCATACACTAAAGGGTTTAGCACAAGTGGCAGCGTTATGATAATTAAGGAAAAGATGAAGTGGTGTTTGTTTTGAAAAAGATACGGATTTTTGAAAAAAAATGCAAATCATAAATAATGCACAAGCAACCCTAAATCTAGTGGTCACCTAGGTCAAGTCTCTAGATCGCTCCTAACTGCCAAAAGACAAGTCGCAAGATCAATCCTCTACTGCCTCTTTGTCCCTCCTGTGGCCAGGTAAGTGCCAGGTAAGTGGGAGGTTCTCCACTACGTAAGTAGTGGGCCTAATTAAGTAACCACTTACCTAAGACACACTTGCCTTAGACACCACAAAAGAAACACGGATAAGCAATAGATTACCCATGACCTTCTCCTGTCCTAAGTGAACACGACGGTCCTTAGAGTCATGTCTAGATATTTTTTAGTTAATGAGGGTAATGCGGATGCAGTTTTGTGATTTTTGGGGCTTAGGAAGGGTAATGAACTCCCCACCTAATCTGAATTTGGTCTTTGCCCCTTAATTTCCGTATTAAAAATGCAAACAACCAACATCAAACACGCACAATTTTTCTTTTTGCGGCGCTGCGAATTTTTGCAAAGAAACCTGCAGAAATTGGTTAATGGAGCAGAGCAGGAAGGAGATAAGAAAGTCAGAAAGTCACCGAGAAATTTTGGTACAGCGAAGCCTCTTTCTTGCCATGGAACCGCCGCAATGAGCGCACTATGGCCGCGGAAACGCGGTGCTTTGTTGAGATTCCTGCACAAAATTTTCAGGAACTGTTCCTGTTCACTCCCTGAACTCTCTGGAATATTCAGAAAATTTTTCCTCTTGCTCCACAAATTCCAGATCTCCTTGCAACAAATCACAACAAACAGTTTAGTGTTTGTGCGAATTTTGATCTAAAAATTCTGATGGATTCATAAATCTTTCAACTCAAATTTTAAAAATGAACAAATTAGCATACGATCCCCGGCAACGGCGCCATTTGATTGATATTAAATTCGATGTCGTGTTTAGAAAAGATGTTTCAAAACCAAAGAAATTTGTAAACCGCAATCAATAACGGTGTCAATTGTAGGCTCGTTAGCAAGTGCGGATCGTCCACACGGAAAGTGAGATTTGCTCGTATTTGTTTTAGTTGAGTCGAAAATTAAAGAAGAAAAGAAAATGATTCAAGAATTTTGAATTTTAGTTTCAAGAATTTTAAAGAACTAGATCTAATTATCAAGAAATACTAAAGATCAAGAATCGAGAATCAAGAATTATCCAAATTGAATTAGTTATCAAGATTTGTAGAGAGGCTCGTAGGAATCGATCGAATCGATAGTGAGAATGAAGACTTGTGATTACGTATTCTTATCCATTGATGATTTTTTGCTAGATCGATGACGATCAATGAGAATTAAGGATCTCTTGCGGAAACTAGGGTTTCATTATCTATCCCTTGTCCTTTCGTTGATTTTCATTCAAATTCTAGCCTCTAGGAAATTCAAGCATCGATCGTTGATCACTAATTAAGAGCGAAAACATTCAAGAAAGTATCTCGCTCGAAACTAGGTTGTCGATGATTCAATTTACTAGAGTTTACAAAACTCATAGGACTTAAGAATCGTTCAAGAATGTAATCATCATCATCTATCTATTTTCTCGATTCCTCCACGAGCGGAGTTTTCACTCAAACATCATGAAATTAAATGAATCAAAGATCAAGAAACTCCACAATGCAAGAATGTAAAGAAAGCAAGATTAAAGATCTTCACCTTTTATTATTCAACAATTCGTAGCACTTCGCTCAAAGACTACAAGAAATTGAGGAGAGAACTAGATCGTCGAATTGAGCTTCGCATCGTCTTCGTGAGTCGCGGATCGTCTTGGACCACTTGCTCGGATGAAGATCGGCGTCGCTCCAAAAAGGATTGATGGCTTCTTGCTTGATTTTGTACTCGGAGATCTTGAATTGGCTTTTGGATTTGGATTAAGGTTAAGGTTTGGATGTACAGGTTGTGTCACTCAACTTGTGTTTGGAATTGGAGAACAACCTTTGTAATGAAGCCACGGGTCCCTTTATATAGCCTTCTCCTTTAGCTTCCCCTAGAAGCTTGATTAGGGTCAGCTTCCTTTAGAAGCTAAGCTAGGTTTAGCTTCTTTTGCAAGCTTGGTAGTTATGAAGGAAGCTTCTAGATTTAGGTAGTTAGCTAGCTTCTTTGATAAGCTTGGTTGTTGAGGAGAACATTCTAGATTTAGCTAGCTTTCTTGAGGCGCTTGGTGGTGTTTGGCTTTTATAAGAAGCTTGGCTGTTAGGACAGAAGGTTCTGGAGATTTCTGGAGACCGAAGTGCCTAGAAGAAGTCTGGATCTTGGAAGGAGAACCCTGAGAACACATACTGCCGATGACGTGTCACCATGGCTGCGGATCCGCGGCGGATCCACCCATTCGGCCGCGGATCCGCGGCCGTTTGAGAGTCTTAGTGCCTGAAATTTCCATGCTGAATTAGTGCTGACTTTAGGTATGTTTTCTGATGTCTGGAATCGTATAAATCTTTCTTGTTTTCTGCCAGATCACAAGTCTTGGACTTGGCGTATTTTATCAGCACTTTTAGCAGTTTCGGCTCTTTACCTGGAATTTTCTGCATACAATCTCGAGACAAGTGTTGCGATATACAGAAGATCATGCATACAATAATAAACACTCAATTTCCCTTAAAATGCCGGTTATAATGTATAACACAAGTTATTTGGTATTTTACAGTCAAATTGCTAATATGTGCTATATTTATACCGAACACCTTTAGATGATTGCAAGTAGTAGGGAAATTGATGTGTTAAAAATGCAATATTTTCGACTGATCAGACGACAAATGAGCCAAGGCCAACGTTCGTCAGTGAGCTATTGTCTGAGGTGCAGCTGACTACATTAAAAGATGTGCTTATGCAGTATAAAGACTGATTCGCGTGAAACTATTCCGAGATGCCGGGACTAGATCCAAAAATTGCCGTACATAAACTGGCAATATCGCCGGACGTCAAGCCTGTCAAGCAAGCACCAAGAAGGATGCGGTTCCAGCTTGAGATGAGTATCAATGCCGAAGTCAAGAAGCTAATCGACTCCGGCTTCATCCAAGAAGTTCAATACCATGACTGGATCTCCAATATCGTTCCGGTAATGAAGAATAATGGGACAGTACGCATCTGCGTAGATTTCCGGGATCTCAACAAAGCTTGTCCGAAAGATGACTTCCCAATGCCTGTTACCGAGCTAATGATCAATAACACATCCACCCATGAAGTCTTCTCCTTCATGGACGGATCCTCAGGGTACAACCAAATCAAGATGCATCCTGAAGACCAAAAGCACACTGCTTTCTGGACTCCGCTGGGCATATTTTGCTACAAAGTGATGCCCTTCGGTCTGAAGAATACTGGCGCCACCTACCAGAGAGCCATGACTAAGATCTTTGATGACCTTATACACGAGATTGTCGAATGTTATATTGACGATCTCGTGGTGAAAAGAAAATCGTACGAGGAGCACTGGGAGCATCTGAAGATAGTGTTTCAGCGCCTTCGGAAGTACAACCTGAAGATGAACCCTCTGAAATGCGCGTTTGGAGTTTCCTCAGGCAAATTCCTAAGACTCATCGTATGACACCGGGGCATCGAAATAGACCCGTCAAAGATCAAGGCGATTATGGAAATACCTTCGTCAAGAACTCTCAAACAACGGCGGTCTCTCCAAGGAAAGCTCGCGTATATCCGACGGTTCATAGCTAACCTCTCCGGCAAATGCCGCCCCTACAGTCATCTAATGAAGAAGGGGACCCCATTCGTTTTGGATCGTAAATGCCAAAATGCGCTGGACGAAATCAAGTAATATCTGCAGAACCCGCTGGTACTGACTGCTCCGGTCAAGAGAAAGCCTCTCATCCTGTATACAACAGCTCTTGAAGGTTCTTTAGGCGCGCTATGGGCACAAGAGAACGACCAAGGGAAGGAGAGAGCTCTCTACTATTTGAGTCGAATTCTCCTGGGGGTAGAAAACAATAATCCCCCCATCAAAAAGCATTGTGTTCATATCAGATTTTTGCATTTTTATATCGCCCATTCTTAATCACATTGCAAATAAGTAGGTATTTTTGATTCATGTCTGCTAAATAGTTGCAGGTTACAAGTTCTCAGCTCTTTACAGTGAAATTCATGAAAAGTCGCTATAAATGTGAGATTACGACCAACAACAAATGAATCCGTACGATGCTGCCTACCAGTTCAAGGAACAAATAGAAAATCATTAGACAGTTAAATGCATAAAGCACAAGGACAGCACAAGATTCAAGACTTCAACGCGAAGCTCAAGGCAAAAGTCCACATCATTCTGCACTGTTGGAAATCTGGAAGGAAATAAAAGAGATTCTGAGAAACCAAGTGAAGAAAACAGAAGATAAAAGCAACATGAAGCAACCCTGAAGAAATAAGCCCACGACTCCACCAATTGGCCACGGAACCGCGGCCAAACAGGATATTATGCCGCGGAACCGCGGCCGTATGGTGCACATGTCGGTGCACGTGTCGGTGGAGGTGTCGGTGCTTTGATCCGGTTTTTTTAGGGTAGTTTGGTAAATTCATGTATGGATCAGAATGTAATCTAGGTTTTTTCTATCTATAAATAGGAAAGCCAAAAGCCTAATTAAGTGTGCCTCTTTTGGGGTGCCTCTTTTTGGAGGATGCCTCTCTTTATTTGTTTTTCTAGATCTAAAATTTTAATTTTCCTTTGTAATGAATTGTTGAGAGGTCATCAATAAAGTAAGTCTTTTTCATTCTATCTTGCATTCTTTTTTATTTGCAATTTATTACCTGCAATTTTTTATCTGTTCTTTTATTATCTGCAATTTAGGTTTACAAAAAAAATAAATTTTGTTGTTATCTTCCTAATGAGTGAGTAATTCCTCACTTATTAGGGGTAGAATAGAGAAGGTTTGAGAGAAGGAAATCTTTCACTCCTTTCTTTGCCCAAATAATTTTAACACGGACTCCCTTTAAATCAACCATAATCCGCTCACTACGGCACCCTATCCTATATGATAGGGGTGATTCCCTAGTTAGACCGGTTGTGGTTGAATTAACCGGAGGTTAAGGTTAAGAGCCAAGAATGGACGGATAAGGACTAAAAGGAAGAAACCAAGTTTCTTCCCAGTCGTGCTAATCCCCGTTGTTGCCGATTACCCTAACACCTTTATTCACAACTAAGGCATTGAAAGAAGCGTGAAGATCCCTATTTCGAACTAACCTAATCCTAACCCTAGCAAGCTTTTTATCAATTTATTCTCATTCGTAGATCTTAAACCAAACCCAACTTAATTGGACTTAGCTCGTTAGAACATAAAGAAAGGAACATCATTTCCCTGTGGATCGACCCGTACTCAACCGGCTAGCTACCAAGCGACACCGTCTTGATTGCGGTAAATTTTAACACAGAAAATCTTTATCAATCAAATGGCACCGTTGCCGGGGAAACGGTAGTCTCTTTCTTTGTGTAATTTCGGGTTAATTAAAAAAAATTTAAAAATATAAAAATTGAAGAAAAAAAATCATCATGTTATTTTTGAAAGGTTTTTGTGCAAGTGTGCAGGCTTGGAGCAAACACTGGTTCAGATCTGGAGCAACTCAGTGAACAAATCCAGAATCAGGGGATCTAAACAGAAAAAAGAGAACCAACTCAGCACAGAGAACCAAATTTGAAGATCCAAACCAACTATTAAGCCGCGGAATCGCGGCAAAAGTAAGGGTTTGACCGCGGAACCGCGGTCAACTGGTGATGTCAGCACCTAAAAGTCTCTGTGAGTATCTCATTTCTCATCTACTCTCCTCTGCACTCCACTGAAAAAAATTTCCTGCAGTTTTCTTTCCACAGATTCTCTTTCTCCTATCCAATAAATTGTTTTTGTGCAGGATTCTTTACGCTGCCAAATAAAAAAAATTTTTTGCAAGTGTTTTAGATTTTTGGTTGTTAACTGCTTCGCATAATTAATACGGAATCTAAAAGGCTATAACACCAACTCAGATTGGGTGGGGATTTCATCACCCTTCCTAAGACCCCAAAAATCACTAAAAGCATACACATCACCCTTGAGCTTAATTAAAAAATATTTAGACTTAGCCAACTAAGGACTGTCGTGCTCAATAGGACAGAGGAAGGTTGTGGGCATTCAGTCGTTTATCTAAACCTGATTTTGTGGTGTCTAGGCTAGACAAGTGAGAAAGGTAACTTTAAAAGGCCCGTCTCACGGTGATTCATGAGCGGAACCCTCCTTTCATCATTTGTGCTTACCTGGCCACAATTGGCGGTGAAGAGGCGATTTGAGGGATATCTCACAACTTGTCGCTTTGGAACAGTTAGGAGCAGTCTAGTTGACTTAGGAGACCCTAGCTCTAAGTTTGATTGTGTATGTTTAAACTGTGGTTGTTTGAAATTGTGCTGTAGTTCCGTACAAATTTTTGCAAAAACCCTTTCTAAAAAAAACACTTTAAAAAATTTCAAAACTAAAAAAAAAACAATTTTTAAAAAAAAAATTCACATTCTTTTTCTTCTCCTTTCCCTCATCACATCATGGGTACCCCACCTCGCAAAACTCTTGCCGAACTTTGATACCCGCAACCAGACATTACTTCCTACGGTTCTTGTTTTGGTCGAATTTCGAACGATCCTTCCATGTCAAAATCTCTTTGAAAGATCGAATAGAAGCGTCTAGGACAAACAATTGGACTCAGCAATCCACTTCGTATCAACCGTTTCAAACATTCACCCCTTCTCATATTGATACCCCTTTTGAGAGTCCAGTTGTAACCCCAAAACCTATGTCTATTGCTGAACATATTGAACAATCTCGTAACCAATTTTTCACTCCTTTCACCACTGCGAATTCTTTGGATCAACAATTCCATTCATCTTATTATCCAAATATTGATCCTACTCATGTCCAACCATTAAATTCCTACCAGTCCTACCCGACTTTCGCATCTTCCCTAGATATTGCTTCTACACAGCCATTTGGGAGTTTCCAATATCCAAAAAACTTTGAATCTTTTACTGAAACTCCTTCACAACCCATGTCTAGTCTGGAACAGGCGTTGGAAGACTTTAGGGTAGCGTCATGCCAATAGATGATGGATTTGAATGCGTCCATGGCCGCCCTCATACAACCTAGTGACCCGGTAGCTAGTTTCCAATTAGCTCGACATTTCCCAATTTATGATGAGACGGTAGGACAGGTTGAGAATTTGAGTGGAAAAAATAAGTTGTACACCCCTCCAAGTCAAACCTACCCATCCCCAATTGAATCCCACAACTCCGGTTTTGAATGCCTATCGAGTGTTCCAAATGATTCACCAGTTGAAGGTAGAACGATTAATAAGTTGTGCAACTTTGTAGTGTTTGATTTACCTGATTGTGAAGGGTCCCTTTCGAGTGAAACCATTACCAATCCTTTTGAACTATACACCTCCACTCTAGAATCTAAATTGATTAATATCCATGCTTTTGATGAGGTGTCTAAAAAATTGATTTTCACTTGGTTGAGGATATCGACGCTGGAAATATTTCGGATGATGAACCCACAGATTTGGATGAGTTTTTCTTTCCAATTCATTATCCCGAGACATTAAATGTTTCCCTCGAACTTCATATGCGTCTTGATTTTGATGAAAATTGCATGGATGAGCTAAATTTTGAGGGGAATTTTGAGGATAGTATTGAGGATGAACCAGTTTTGCTTGATGAGTCGGATTTTCCAATTCATCATGTCCTTTCCACTGACTGTGTACACCCTCCTGAACCTTTAACTGTTACCCTTCCTAAATCACTCCCCTTCATCCTTTCCATCGTTCCGACCGCGCAAGAAACCGTATCACTTTCATTTCTTATGTCTGGTGTACCAAGTTCGACGTACCCATGTTTTCTCACGAATCTTGAGGGATTTGACCTCATTTCTCAGTGGGTTGATAGATTAGCACAATCGCTTTTTACACATCGGTCATTACAAATTGTGCTAATTTATACACTCCATCTCTACCTTCAAGTTCGTATTCAACTTCTTTCTCCCACTTTCTCAGGTTCTTCTTCTATTCTTCCTATAATTTCAGTGAGTGTTGATGAATCACAATCCGGTAATTCAAGTTTGATAATTCCAGAAAGCCAACTCGATTTGGATACTTTTGAAAATGAGGTAGATGAGTTTTTCAAGTCTCCTACCTCCATAATTTTTGAAAAAACAAGTATGATAAATTCTGGCACAAAACTTACTGACAGCAAAATGTTCAATTACATTGATGAGAGTTTTGAAGAACTTTTTGCTGACGAACTTGCATTCCTAAACAACATGGATTTTGTGATTAATCAACCTCCACCTATAGAAGTTGAACCACCACCCTTTCTTCTTATAAAATACGAGAATGCCAATATTCCACTCATTTCTGATCATTCCCATTCTCGTTTTTATTTATCATCATCTCTTATCTCCTCACATTCACGTTCACGCAAACCTTTTCCATACCACCACTTATCTCTTCCCCACTTTTTCCTGGTTCCATACAACATGTTTTTCCACCAACCGGTGTGTTTTACTGATAAATTCTTCGAATGGTTGGTGTTGACTTTTGGTCTTTGCAAAGCTTGGCATTGACCGATAACTTTGACCCCCCTCTTTAAAAGCTTAGCATTGTTTAACTTAAGTTTAGGGGGGTATCATTTGGCTCTTGAAAATAATTTTTTTAAACTCAAAATGGTGGGCCAAAAATAAGTTTGGGGGAGATTTTCACTATCATATTTCATGACCTCGTTAATAAATTTTTCCTCCCAAGTTTACAGGTTTATGAGATTTTAAAAAAATAGCAACAGTGGAAACACTGTTTCACTTAAGTTTGGTGGGGGGGGGGGGCTTTTTCTGTATATATATTTTGTTTTTCTGTTAATAATAATAATAATAAAAATTAATTAAAAAAACATGGGAGTGCCGACAATTTTAACCCTCTTGGTGTAGCCTGACAGTGAGGGCACTGTCAAGTTTAAGTTTGGGGGTGTGCTCGGTAAGTTTTCTTCCTTCGCATTCATATGTATATTTTTGTATTTGCATACTTATTTTAAAACCCATAAAAATCAAAAATTAAAAAAATAAAATATAAAAATTTCAATTTTGGCCATATGTGACTTAAGTTCAACATGACGGTTGACTAGTTAGGAAAAACTAGATCCTAAACTTAGTAAATTAAAAACCCTAAAAATAACCTTTTTTAAAATTTAACTGTAGAAAATATACGTCCTTGTAGTTTATTTAGAAATAGGCAAATTTTGAGTTCAGTTCTTGGGCTAAATCGAAATAAGGGAAGAGTATTGAAAGCTCTAATTGAAGTATAAGTCTGAAAAATAATTCTGAATCTTAAGTCTAAATTCTGAAAGTATATACCCTACTTTACTCACTCATACACATCTTGAAACTTAGGATAGTAGAGGATACCTTGAAATGCTCTTGTCTAAAAACCTTAGTATGAAGGAAAATAAAATAAAAGTATAAATGGTGAATAAAGAAACATAAAAAAAAGAACACTGGTTTCGTAATTGCTTAAGGCAGCATAAATAAAAAATATAGCGAGGGTGCTTTATCACCTAGTGCCTTAGACCAACTGGTTTGGGAGTCACTGCTAAGCCTTAGGTATTACAAGACGAGGAATTATGCCTAAATGCGCAAGCACATTTTATAATCGGTCGTTTAGTATCTCAAGAAATATTAACGGTCGCATGAAGAATGTGTGAGCAATTTTTATCACCAACTAAAAAGTACTTTGGACGATGGACAAGAGTATGATAGCTTGAATTGAATTTCCAAGTGTAGGGGTGATAATTACATACACGTAGGGGTATATGATTGGGGTTTGGATAAGAGATAGGAATGAAAGATAGGCCTTATATCTTCAGTAAAGATGATAAAAATTACTGAGTTGAGATTGCACCTTAGAAGGAAAATTCAAAAGATACTGAAAGCTTAATAAATTTGCAAAACATATATGATCATAAGTTAAATGAAGAGGGAGTGTGAAAAATACGGGTTGATGATTTCTAAGTTAACGATAATAGAATTTCTTACCAGAATACCGAATTGAAAAATTATAGTCAATGGCCAAATTGATCTGATTTTGTGGGTAGTATCCGCTGAAAACCCTCAGGAGACAACACTCCTCCTACTAGGGACACCTAGAGATTTAACGGCTTGTTGCACGAGCTCAGTGCAATCGTGTTCCCTGCGAAAGTGAGGTTAGGATTTTTCGAGAATAAAATTGGCTTTGCTCGGGACGAGCAATGGATAAGTTTGGGGGTATTTGTTCATATCAGATTTTTGCATTTTTATATCGCCCATTTTTAATCATATTGCAAATAAGTAGGTACTTTTGATCCATGTCTGCTAAATAGTTGCAGGTTACAGGTTCTTAGCTCTTTATAATGAAATTCATGAAAAGTCGCTACAAATGTGAGACTACAACCAACAACAAATGAATCCGTACGATGCTGCCTACCAGTTCAAGAAACAAATGGAAAATCATTAGACAGTTAAATGCATAAAGCACAAGGACAACACAAGATTCAAGACTTCAACGCGAAGCTCAAGGCAAAAGTCCACATCATTCTGCCCTGTTGGAAATCTGGAAGGAAATAGAAGAGATTCTGAGAAACCAGGTGAAGAAAACAGAAGATAAAAGTAACATGAAGCAACTTTGAAGAAATAAGCCCACGACTCCACCAATTGGCCACGGAACCGCGGCCAAACAGGCTATTATGCCGCGGAACCGCGGCCGTATTGTGCACGTGTCGGTGCACGTGTCGGTGGAGGTGCCGGTGCTTTGACCCGGTTTTCTTAGGGTAGTTTGGTAAATTCATGTATGGATCAGAATGTAACCTAGGGTTTTTCTATTTATAAATAGGAAAGCTAAAAGCCTAATTAAGTGTGCCTCTTTTAGGGTGCCTCTTTTTGGAGGATGCCTCTCTTTATTTGTTTTTCTAGATCTAAAATTTTAATTTTCCTTTGTAATGAATCGTTGAGAGGTCATCAATAAAGTAAGTCTTTTTCATTCTATCTCGCATTCTTTTTTATCTGCAATTTATTACCTGCAATTTTTTATCTGTTCTTTTATTATCTGCAATTTTGGTTATCAATTAAAATACAAAAAAAAATGATTTTGTTGTTATCTTCCTAATGAGTGAGTAATTCCTTACTTGTTAGGGATAGGATAAGGAAGGTTTGAGAGAAGGAAATCTTTCACTCTTTTCTTTGCCCAAATAATTTTAACACGGACTCCCTTTAAATCAACCATAATCCGCTCACTACGACACCCTATCTTACATGATAGCGGTGATTCCCTAGTTAGACCGGTTGTGGTTGAATTAACCGGAGGTTAGGGCTAAGAGCCAAGAACGGACGGACAAGGGCTAAAAGGAAGAAACCAAGTTTCTTCCCAGTCGTGCTAATCCCCGTTGTTGCCGATTACCCTAACACCTTTATTCATAACTAAGGCATTGAAAGAAGCGAGAAGATCCCTATTTCGAACTAACCTAATCCTAACCTTAGCAAGCTTTTTATCAATTTATTCTCATTCGTAGATCTTAAACTAAACCCAACTTAATTGGACTTAGCTCGTTAGAACATAAAGAAAAGAACATCATTTCCCTGTGGATCGACCCGTACTCAACCGGCTAGCTACCAAGTGACACCGTCTTGATTGCGGTAAATTTAAACACAGAAAATCTTCCTCAATCACATTGCATGACACTGATCTTCACGGTAACGAAGCTCCGACATTATGCCTTGGCACATGAGGTTCATCTTATATCGAAGGTGGATCCTCTCAAGTATTTAACGTCAAGAGCCATATTAACAGGAAGGCTTACCAAATGGGCCCTCCTCTTGATGGAGTTCTCTATAGTATATCGACCCCTCAAAGCTATAAAAGGCCAGGCAATTACCAACTTTCTCGCTGAGCATCCGATACCCGCCGACTCTCCCTTAAACTGCGAATTGCCAGACGAACACACGTTTGAAACAATCGACGGGGAGAAAGAAGGGAGTGATACCCGATGGGAACTTTATTTCGATGGGGCATCGTCTATAAGAAGGCGGAGGCAAAGCACCCCCATAATCAAAGACGGAGTAGGCCTTATCTTTGTGACTCCACAAAGAGGGATAATGCGATTTGCCCTTTCCTTAACATAGCCAAGAAAAAATATCGAAGCGGAATATGAAGCTTTGATAGCAGGTCTCGAGATCGCCATTGACTTGGGAATCGAGAACCTCCTCATATATGGAGACTCTTAACTGGTCGTTAACCAAGTAAAGGGCGACTATCAGATGTGTAAGCCAGAGCTGGTAAAATATGGCAAAAGAGTGCAGCAATTGCTATCTCAAATCCCCTCCTACGTCCTGAAAAGCATACCACGAGTGGAAAATAGCAAGGCAAATGCGTTAGCCAAACTCGCTAAAGAACTGGCTAACGAAAACCTCGATGACGTAAGGATCATTCTGTAAAGCCGCCAGATTCTCTCACCAGCAAAAATATCTCCGGAGTCGTCTGAAGAAAAGGATGCGGCCGAACAAGCGTCATTCCAAGTAGAGGATGAAGAAAAGGCTAAGGATTGGAGAGAAGTCTTCATAGACTACTTCAAATCCCATCGAATGCCCGAAAATGCATCTTCAAGACATCAGCTCATGAAACGAGCTCTGTCTTTCGCCTTCATCAATGATACTCTATATAAGAGATCATTCGACTGTCTGTGGTTGAGATGCCTGGGACCAGAAGAAGCAAGGAGAGTCGTCCAAGAAACTCACGATGGATTCTGTGGTTCCCATCAAGCTGGGCCAAATACGAAGTTAAAAATCAAGAGAATGGGTTACTATTAGCCCACAATGATTCAGGACTGCCTTGAATATGCAAAGCAGTGTCACTCATGCCAAATTCACGGGGATTTCATCCACCAGCATCCGAATCCGCTACACCCGAAATTGGCTAGCTGGCCATTCGAAATGCGGGGAACCGATATAATCGGGCCCATCGAACCAGCATCATCCAAGGGACATCGGTTCATACTAGCAACAACTGATTACTTCTCTAAGTGGGCAGAAGCAATACCGTTAAGAGATGTGAAGACGGAGAACATACTCCATTTCTTCAAGACACATATCATCTATCGGTTTGACACTCCGCGACGAATTATCTCGGATAATGGCCCGTCCTACAGAAGCCACAAGATCAGCCGCTTCGCACAACAGCATAAAATAGATTGGAGATATTCTTCAGTCTATAACTCCCGAGCTAACGGTCTAGCTGAAGCTTTCAACATGACCTTGACGAAGATCATGAAGAAGACGGTGTCCAGAAACAGAAAAGATTGGCACGAGAGATTGCATAAAGCTCTCTGGGCTTATCGGACCACGTTCAAGACGGCCACGAATACAATTCCATTCGCGTTCGTATTCGGAACGGAAGCGGTTCTCCCCTTGGAAACAGAGCTACCCTCTTTACGAGTGGCGGTCCGACATGAGCTGAAGAATCAAGAAAATGCCCACCTTCGTCTTGAGGAGCTTGATGTCCTCGATGAAATTCGTCTCATGGCGCAACAAAACCTAGAAGCTCACAAAGTAAGGATGACGTGCTCATACGAAAGACTGACTAGGCCGAGAATATTCCGCCAAGACGAACTCGTGCTAGTCGGTAAAAGACCTATGATCCCCAACCGTGCCAAACGGGGGAAATTCGAGCCGAACTATTAGGGCCTATACATCATAGACAAGGTCTACCAAGGCGGGGCCTACTTGCTCATGGATATGCATGGCGAAAGACCTTTCCGGCCAATAAACGGCCGGTTCCTTAAGAAATACTACGCTTGACAAGTCACGGCTCAGGTTAATGATGGATGACGACGTTCGTGTCCGCTCGCTATCTTCCTGAGTCCAAACTCTATAAGTAGTATCCGGCGAAACCTTGCCTCAAAATCCCAACGGACCGCGACGTCCTTAAACTAGCTGCGGACTGAAATGTCCCTAAACTAACAACAGACCGCAACGTCCTTAAACTAGCTATGGACCGAGATGTCCTTAAACTAACGGTGGACCGTGATGTCCTTAAACTAAATACGTCTCCTCAAACACGGCGATAATGGAATTCAAGTCCACAGGTCCCAGCGGTGAAGACTGCAACTCAAATCCCACCGGCAAACAAATGGGTCACATGCGGCGAAACTATTTTCAAGAGTTTCATTGCTAAAAAAAATGGTATGTCCACTAGCGAAATGGGCGCGGATGAAAACCCGAAAGGGCTCCATGAGTAATAACAGCAGGACTACCGGCGAGTTCATGATAACCTAAAAGGGCGCAGACTCGTAAAAGAAAAAATTCGTGCACACTTGCAAGGTCCTCTCGACCTTGTAGGGGGAAAATACCTGCATAAGATCCTTACGACTCACAAGGGAGCAACACACTTAGGGATCCCCACGATTCCTAAGGAGAAATTACACTTATGAGATCCTCACGACTCGTAAGGAGAATTCCCCCTATGAGACCCTCATGGCTCGTAGGATTCAAAAGCCTTAAGTTACAGGGATCTGAACCTGTTCTTAATCCATCACACTCCCCAAGTTGCCCTACAAGCGGTTCAATATTGACCCTTGTATACAATCTACGGGCACAAATAAACGTTTCCCCCCACCAAGTCCCACCAATGACGAGGAATGCCCTCATGTGGTGAATGACACTTGTAAGCCCTCTCGACTTATAAGGAGAAAACACTCTTGTAAGATCCTTACGACGTATAAGAGAACATGCACCTAGGAATCCTCACGAGTCCTAAGGAGGAATTCTCATGACTCGTAAGGAGAAACACCTTTATGAGACTCTTACGGCTCATGAAGTCAAAAGCCATAGTCGACAAGATCCTAACCTTGTTTGCTAACCCAACTTTGTTTGAATCGATAAAGGAAAATGATGATTCGCTCCTAGCAACAATCCCAGTGGTAGCGATGCTAATGCCTAGATTGGTATCAAATTCCAAGTCCTTTCATGGCAAATGATGATTCGCTCCTGGCGACAATTCGAGTGGTAGCGATGCTGATGCCTAGGTTGGTATCAAATTCCAAGTCCTTTCACGGCAAATGATGATTCGCTCCTGTCCATATTCCAGTCGCAGCGATGCTGATGCTAAGATTGGTATCAGATCTCAAGTTCCTACTCGCGGCAAAAATCAGTGAGCCAAAAATGCATATGAAATGGCCGAAATGATAGGGCAACTCGCAACAAAAATTAGCGAGTAAAATATATGCATATAAAAATAGCCGAAATGATTGGGCAACTCGCAATAAAAAGCAGCGAGTAAAGAAAAGAAAAATAGCTGAAATGATTGGGTACCGCGATAAATAGCCGAAATGATTGGGCAATTGCGACTTTCGCGATATAAAAAGCTGAAATGATGGAGCATCGCAGAAAGAAATAAAAAATGAAATGAAACTTTTGCCCTGCAGGTGAGATCACATCGACCCCTGTATACAATCCATGGACACAAATGAAAAGGGAACCACATTATCCCACCAAGCCTCGTCAAAGGGAAGCTAGATCTCGATGGCTACATCTACAGCCTTGAAATCAACAACGGCGTTCCTTCTCGTTCTAGCCAGAAGCAGATACGACGTCAGCAAAACCGAGCCACGGTAAAGTCCCCTAGTTCCAAATCTCGACGGTTCACAGACAGCCTAGAGACTACCTCGGAGCCACGACAAAGTCCCCTAGTTCCAAATCTCGACGGTTCACAGACAGCCTAGAGACTACCCCGGAGCCATGGTAAAGTCCCTAGTTCCAAGTCTCGACGGTAGTATCTATAGCCTAGAGATCAACAACAGCGTCTTCCTCCCTCCCAGCAGGATGCAGACGCAACATCGATAAACAGAGCCATGGCAAAGTCCCCTAGTTCCAAATCTCGACGGTTCACAGACAACCCGGAGACAAACTCAACATTCATCGCAATATTGCAAACACAATGTCAACAAACGAAGCCAAGGAAAATCCCTAACTTCAGGGTCTTAACGGCAACTCAAATGAGACTTGAAAGACTATTGGAGATCATACCACACCAGCGCGGAGTGGTCATGACTCATCGGGGCTCCCAAACTGAGCCTAACCTCAAGTAAAAAAGCGGCATGGAATATCCCTAACTCTTGCTCTTCCGACGGTAATATCACTTGGAAGATTACTTGAAGACGTCTTGTCCAGCCCCCGAAGGGATCAGAGAGATGACAGTCGCGGGGCTACTCGAATAGCAAGATTGCATATCGAGGAATACATCGGCCAACATGACGGTGCGATGGGTAGAAAACCTTAGTACCACAGACCCTAACGGACTTCTATTAGCAGGAGTTAACTGTGATGTTAGGACATCCTTGCGAGAACTTCTCGATTCGTCTCGACTCGTGGGGAAAATAATGTTCCTGTGAGAACTTCTCGACTCGTTTCGAATCGTAGGGAAAAGGCTTAGGCAATGGGGATAAGGACCTGTTTCCTAAGCATGGGGGACCTGCAAGTCGGTCTAAGATGGACTATTGCATACTATTCACGGGCCACACTCTCCAAAGTCGAATATCGATAAGGAGGGAAACAACTAAACAAGTCCTCTCGACTGGTAAGGGGGAAAATTTTCTTGTGAGATCCTTACGACTCTCAAGAGAAAATGCACTTAGGAATCCTCACGACTCCTAAGGAGAAAATACACCTATGGGATCCTCTCGACTCGTAGGGAGAAAAGTCTTTATGAGACCTTTACGGCTCATGAAGTTGAAAAGTCTTAGGCGGCAGATCCAAACCTGTTTCCTAAGCCATCGCTGCCCTGCAAGTCGGTCTAAGATGGACTATTGTATACTATTCATGGGCCACACTCTCCAAAGTTGAATATCGACAAGGAGGGAAACAACCACTTACGAGTCCTCTCGACTTGTAAGGGGGAAAATTCTCTTGTGAGATCCTTACGACTTTCAAGAGAAAACGTATTTAGGAATCCTCACGACTCCTAAGGAGAAAATACACCTACGGGATCCTCTCGACTCGTTGGGAGAAAAGTCTTTATGAGACCCTCACGGCTCATGAAGTTAAAAAGTCTTAGGCGGCAGATCCAAACCTGTTTCCTAAGCCATCGCTGCCCTGCAAGTCGTTCCAAGATGGACTATTGCATACTATTCATGGGCCACACTCTCCAAAGTCGAATACCGATAAGGAGGGGAACAACCACTTACGAGTCCTCTCGACTTGTAAGGGAAAAATTCTCTTGTGAGATCCTTACGACTCTTAGGAGAAAACACACTTAAGAATCCTCACGATTCCTAAGGAGAAAATACACCTACGGATCCTCTCGGCTCGTAGGGAGAAAAGTCTTTATGAGACCCTCACGGCTCATAAAGTTGAAAAGTCTTAGGTGGTAGATCCGAACCTGTTCCCTAAGCCATTGCTGCCTTGCAAGTCAGTCCAAGATGGACTATTGCATACTATTCACGGGCCACTCTCTCCAAAGTTGAATATCGACAAGGAGGGAAACAACCAATTACGAGTCCTCTCGACTTGTAAGGGGGAAAATTCTGTTGTGAGATCCTTACGACTCTCAAGAGAAAACGTACTTAGAAATCCTCACGGCTCCTAAGGAGAAAATACACCTACGGGATCCTCTCGACTCGTAGGGAGAAAAGTCTTTATGAGACCCTTATGGCTCATGAAGTTGAAAAGTCTTAGACGGCAGATCCAAACCTATTTCCTAAGCCATCGCTGCCCTGCAAGTCGGTCCAAGATGGACTATTGCATACTATTCACGAGCCACACTCTCCAAAGTTGAATACCGACAAGGAGAGGAACAACCACTTACGAGTCCTCTCGAATTGTAAGGGGGGAAATTCTCTTGTGAGATCCCTACGACTCTCATGCGAAAACGCACTTAGGAATCCTCACGATTCCTAAGGAGAAAATACACGTACGGGATCCTCTCGACTCGTAGGGAGAAAAGACTTTATGAGACCCTCACGGCTCATAAAGTTGAAAAGTCTTAGGTGGCAGATCCGAACCTGTTCCCTAAGCCATCGCTGCCCTATAAGGAGATCAAGATAGACTATCTACGAGCCACACTCTCCAAAGTCGAATACCAACAAGGAGGGGAACAACCACTTACGAGTCCTCTTGACATGTTAGGGGGAAATACCTACGTGAGATCCTTACGACTCTCGAGAGAAAACGCACTTAGGAGTCCTCACGACTCCTAAGGAGAAAATACACCTACGGGATCCTCTCGACTCGTAGAGAGAAAAGTCTTCATGAGACCCTCACGGCTCATAAAGTTGAAAAGTCTTAGGCGATAGACCTGAACCTGTTTCCTAAGCCATCGCCGCCCTGCAAGGAGATCAAGATGGACTATCTACGGGCCATATTTTCCAAGGTTACATGCCACTGAAATAAAGAGGCTACTTATGAGTCCTCAAGATTCGTTAAAGAGAGAGAGAGAGAGAGAAATAAAATCTGAGCGGGATTCTTGTGACTCAAACACCTTTGATAAAATAAAGGAAAAATTTGCCATTCATACTTAGAAAAAATTATACATCGGTGATAACAACAAACAAAATATCATCAAAATGTTTACAATGGCAAGACACTAAATCCCGGACATGGATTTAGGAAGTCAGAAGTGAGGCCGAGTAACATGCTTCGGGCTTCTCTGACCATTTTCTTATGCAATTTCTCACGAATGCAAGCGTCGGGATTATCACTGATATCGTACGTCCTCCGGTAGGCAGAGATTATCATCGTCTGTTGGAAGACCTGATGCAAAATATCGACAAGATCATCTCGCCGCCTCTTCGAGATCAGGCCCATTAGATATACTGAGTGCACCTTGTCTTCGACATCATCAAGTGCCTCAAGCGTCATGGCCTCGTTAAATTCAGGAAGTGCTTCCCAAATTGCCCCCACGATAATTTTCAAAAGAGAGGAACGACGAGGGAGTAGTCAGACGTTGTATTCATCGAAGCGACGCATCACCTCAGCACATTGGGCATTCGTAAACTCCTGGCCTTGGCAGTGACCTTGGACGCGAATGTCTTTATAGGAGATAATCTCGTCGAGATCATACAGATAAACAACCATTGTTCCTGAAACAAGGAAAAGAAAAACCGTTAATGAAACCTATATATATATATATATATATATATATATATATATATAACAGCAGAAGGAAACGACAGAGAGTTTGTTCCATGGGACCACTGATTACAAAACTAACGGACCCCACAAAATCAATTCGGCGGCTCACTAATGATGAGACAGGACAATCATTGTGAAAATCAAAAAAGGATTCTCATTAAACAGACACGGGAGTTTAAACAACTCTTGACATCCTTATAGAGAAAACAAGTTCTGTTAAAATACCCAACGAATTTAAATTCGTGCAAATAAAAAAAACCCTATGAAAATGTTCTTAAGAACACCAGGGAATAAAATTCCTGAAGGGCCCTTTTGATCTTTCAGAGCTAAGCTCTTCGGTAAGGAATTAAATCCCTTTTATGCGGTGGAATTAAATTCCAGAAACCCCCATGATGAGGAAACGAAAGATAAAAATGCCATGAATCTTTAAAGATCAGAAGGGGAATGCCCAAGACATTGAGGTTTACTACTTAAAGATCACGTCTTTGGATCTCTAAGAGACGGGTTTCAGAAGAAAGCAAAGCTCTTATGGTGAATTTAAAATCCAGGATTTTGTTTTAAAGAAAAGGGTTTCTTTGTTGTTCAAGAACTTTACCTAAAAAGGGTTTCTTTTTCTGACAGAGTTCAACTCTAGAATTGCAATGGGTAGAGAACTAAGCTCTGAAGAAGAGAATTGAATTCTCGAAGAAGACAAGGGAGGAAGAAGATGAAAGAACAGTGGTTTCCCAGAGGCAAAACCCTTGCATTTATAAGACGTGCTAAGGGCGGTTCACCTCCCCATTCCTTTAGGCAATCCAACGGCTGTAAAGGTGACAGCGTTGCACTCACGTGCAAGCCACGTGAGAACAACGCTGTGGGGGAATTTGTTCCCTTATAAAAAATAAATAATAAATAAATAGCGATGGGAAAAATTCCCAAATGGAGCATCACGTGTAGGCACGTGATGCGCCTTGGAGCAAAGATTATAGGCATTGCACTTAACAATTAAGGCTGAAATTGAGCCTCACGTGCAAGCACGTGAGCATCTATATACAAAGTATATAGGCGCCTTCCTAAAACAAATAACAAGCCAGCGAAGCTCACGTGTTAGCACGTGATGCTCTTTGTTGGGCTTAACTTCGTGGGGGTCACGTGCCACACGTGACATTCCTGAACATCAGCTCATGTGCCAACACGTGATGCTTTTCTCTGGGACTGCTGCATATAAGCAAACCGGTTTAATTTTATGGGGTCACGTGCTACGTGAGGGTTCCTAATGCCTTATGAGCCGATAGAATTAAATTCTAAATAAGAAGGATCAAAACCCTATTTGGAAAATATTTCCTTAGATCTTTCTAAACAAGAAAGATTACGCTCTGTAAAACAGAGCACCGTTGGATTAAAAATCCAAAGGTGATTAAAAATCACCAAGCTACAGAATTAGCTCTGTATGGGAAAATATTTCCCCGATCTTTCTAAACAAGAAAGATTACGCTCTATAAAATAGAGCACCGTTGGATTAAAAATTCAATGATGATTAAAAATCACCAAGCTATAGAATCAGCTCTGTATGGGAAAATATTTCCCCGATCTTTCTAAACAAGAAAGATTACGCTCTGTAAAACAAAGCACCATTGGATTAAAGATCCATCGATGATTAAAAATCACCAAGCTAAATAATAAGCTCTGTATGGGAAAATATTTTCCCAATCTAGTTAAAAACAAGAAAATATCTTCTGTAAAACAGAAGACTTTGGATCAAAGATCCAACGGTAGATAAAATTCCCGAATCAATTAAGATCTCTCAACCAGAGATTTCCTTAACTAAATCTACAAACCTGCCTCTATTATATAAAGTACCCGAGAGTTTAAGTCACAAAAGGAGGAGACCCCCCATAAGATTTGAGAAACAAAAAAAAAGAGGAGGAGTTCTCTTTGAAGAAAAGAAACCCTAGTTAAGAAAAAGACTTAGAGATCATTTTATCTCCTCTTACAAGAGTTTAACTCTTCCAAAAAAGAACTTATTTCTTTCTCTGGTTGAGGTCTGCAAAAGCAAATCTCCCCACAAATTGAGAATTTAATTCTCATCGGGGAGATTCTGTCATGCAGTCCAAAAACTTAGAGGAAAGAACTAACTTTGAAGAATTTAATTCTTCCAAAAAATATAGGAATTTAATTCCTATGACAAAACTAGGGTTTAAACCTGCATAAAAAAAACAATTGAGATCGACTCATGTGTTCCCACGTGACACCTTAAAATAAGTGCTTAGCACTTATAAAAGAAAAATGGGAATACACCCAAAGACAGTTCCCATTTTGGGGCGCCTCACGTGATCCCCAAATAGTTGTTTAACACTCATGTGAAAAAGGGGAAAAACCAAAGACAGTCCCCGTTTTAGGGCGACTCACGTGCTCCTATGTAACCCCCAAACAGTTGTTCAACACTCATATAAAAAGGGGGGAAATTCTAAAGACAATCCCCATTTTTGGGTGCCTCACGTGATCCCACGTGACCCCCAATAGTGCTTAGAACTAATAAAAGAACAAGGGAATAAACCCAAGTGAACAACGCCAACCTTCAAGAGCCTCACGTGCCACACGTGAGCCTCCCCCAAATTTCAGTGTTTCATACTGCCTTGGAGTCTCATGTGGGAGCACGTCGGCACTGAGTATACATTAGTGTTTAATACTATAGGAAGCCAACTCCAACTCCAAATTGGCTAAGTCTCCCTGAGGATTAAAACATTTTGGATTTCCTAATAGACCGAGCCATTATGCTCATGACTTCCCAAACTGATGATGATTCCTCAATCTCCTAAGTTAATTTTAGTATCTAAAAAATGACTAATGATTCTTGGACGGGCCCCTAGGATCTTTCCCCTCAAATCTGAAATTTGGTTCAAGGGTACATCTCTCCATACCTCTGATACATGTCGTTGTAATTCTTCAACGTCTTCAGAGAGGTGGAGGGTCCCGACAACCAACGGTTCTTTGGAGCAACCTAAAATCCATGAGCACATCCCTATGGACCGCAACGTCCTTAAATTAGCTATGGACCGCAACGTCCTTAAACTACGACCTCACCGCCAAATGGTGATCTATGGACCGCAACGTCCTTAAACTAGCTATGGACCGAAATGTTCTTAAACTAACAACGGACCGTAACGTTCTTAAACTAAAGCAATAGAACCCCAATGCTCTTTTACTGGGTCTGAATGATCCCAAAAGCCTGTTGAGTAGATCTTAGTCTAAAATTAGACTAACATATTCTCAACAGACATTTAAGTTGATCTTAATCCCAAACGATATTAACGATCCTTAAATCAAACCAAACATAAATCTAAGAAAATACGGATTTGGGCTAATCCATACCCTACGGGCGACAACACAAATTAGTCTCTGTATATAATCCACGGGCAACCAAAAATAAAACAAACACACACGACACGAAGTGAACATCTGAAGCAGAAGAAAGTGGTCATCGCTACGCAGTAACGTAATTAACTGCGGGGGCTTACGCCTGCAGGAAAGAGCGTCCCTACAATCAAAAACCCCTCAGAAATGAGGGGGAATCGGACGAAGTCTGCTACAACGGCCACATCCGTCCAGACCTCCGATACACGGTGCCATAAATCAACTTGGCATCTTCGGAGAGGTGGAAGGATAAAACCAAATGGCATCTGCCCCCAAATTCAGGCAAGATGACCTGCACGGTTCGTCTCCAGTTTTCGGCGGTAAACAGAAACTTGTTCAAAAAATTATTCAGATTGTCTTAAAAATACATGCAGTCATTTTTAGAGCACCTCAAGAAATTGGGTGTAACGTTTTGAAAATCTTTTAGGTGAAATTTCCGATAATCGGTAAAATAACTGGTGTTTTCCGTAAAAATCCAGATATAATTATTTTTCAATATAGACTTAAATATATCTATTCTAGCAATATAATTGCTAGTATTTGGTATTTAATTGGTCGCTTGTAAAATTCTAGTTTACTTAAATATTTTTCTTAATTAATTATATTAAGTATTATTTTAAGGTTTCACTAATACATTTAATTATTGATTTTTACAAATTGGAATGGGTCAATTATACAAATGTGAACCATGACAACTTAGAATCAAGTTTGTAACATGCTCATTTTTTTTAATGTGTCTCCATAATTCTAGAGAATTCTAGGGGAAAATTTAATTAGAAAATAAATTATTAATGAGAAAGGAAAGATTTGATGTTTGATGTGTGTGTGGGGATAAGGTTACCTCTCTTTCTCTCACTCACCCACACACACCCTCTCCCTAGTCTTGGCCGAGCATAGTGTGGTAGCCCCCCTCCCTCTCTTAACAAATTCTCACCTCATTCTCACTTCTAAAATTAATAGAAAAAGGAAAATTTAATAATTAATGAAATAAGTTAAAAGATGTAATTATTGGAGGGGTTTCTACACTCGTCCACACACTTCTCTCTCTCTCTCTTCCCTCACTCTATTTTAGCCGAGCAGCCCCCCATGAGCAGCCCCAAATTTCTGCACCCCATTTCACCTCCAAAATCTTAAGGAAATACATCAAAAATCCACATAAATTCCCACTAATTCATAGATAAATCTTTACCCATTATTCCTTGGCCAACTAGCTTGAATCCTTGGAGCAAGAGACCATTTTGGATTCAAGTTTGCATGTTTGATATCATGTTTGTGGAGGTATAAAATCCTAACCTTAAGCTTTAATTGTTGTTTAATTACTTTAGTTTAGTTTATTAGGTGTTTAAATATGGTTTTAATTGAAAGTTTGGAAATTCAAGAGAGGGTTTTGAATTCAAGTTAGGGTTTTGATTATTTGTTTATGGTTGTGATGTGTATTCTCACATCTCAAGATATGCGAAATCTAAGCTAGTTGCTAGTTTGCTAATTGTTACTTTAAAATTGTCCAAATTATATAATTTTGCAAACTAGATTTTTGGGATTTATGTATAGAGATGAGATTAAATGTTAGTAAATATTGGTGTGACCTAATTATGATATTAGATGAACATTGTGGCCACTAGATTTGTGTAAACATCTAGATTTGCACTAAAATGATTAAAAGATACTTACTAGGTTTTTAGAATAAACTGATTTGATTAAATTTGAGGTTTTGATGAGTTACAACCTATTTCTTATAATATTTAGTGTATTGTGAATGCACGATTGGTGAGATTGGGTCTTTGGTTTGGTAGTTGCCACGTATAGTGACCCTAGTTGTAGTTTGTGGCGTTGTCGCGACGCGTTTCGTGCACCAAGTGTGTGCGTGTCTAGTTAGTGCGCGTGGTTATCTTGTATCGTTGTGTCCGCGACCATTGATATATACATCCTCTTATTTACTTATGTGTGATCTAGGATCGGGTGTAGAGGAGTCGGATGTGGCGCGGAAATGGCAGAGCTGAAATCGGATCAGATTAGCCGAGGCGTCCCAGTGAGTAGATTTAACATCTACGGGGAAATCGCCCGTATGGCGTTATGCGTTAGGGCTAGATATGATATTATAGCCGTATATTTATATGCATATATGTTGATTGTGCATGAGCATCATTGCATACCATTACTTGTTGTGTTTTGACTTAGTACCTAGTGGACACTGCACCATTACTGACGGCTCATGTTGCACGAGCACTAAATTGTATGCTACACCCACACCGTCGGTAATTGCCTTGACATGCACAAGCTATACACATATGTGGTATTGTGTTCGTTATTGACATTTAGACGTTGATCGTTGTTCTATTACGCATATGAAATGCATCATGCATACATACTTACATGTATACACGCATACCTTGCTATAGCTACATGTACACCTTTATATGATGTTGCATTTGATTTTGGAGGAATTGGGAACCGCATGATATATTTAAAAACCAGATTCATTTAAAAGAGCGGTTTTCCCTTGATATGCTCATATTACTGTTTTATGTAGCATATATCATATTTCATGGATATACGCGTTGAGATACGGATTTCATGTGATTTATGCATTTGAGAACCGTGAGGATATTTCAAGAAAGTATGCATTGTTTTGAAATCCCGGTTTCTTTTGATATGATATTTCGGTGCATCCACCATGAGTTTTCTCAGTTATGAGATTTGTGTTAGAAACCCGATTCGAGAAGCGGTAGGCACCGTCTGAAGGTACATGGTGGATTCGATATGTTACCCTGGGGCAAGAAATGGTTTTTGTGCTATAGACAATGAGCCTGGCGGAGGGAGTACTACCTACCGGTGATAGTATAGAACCTGACGGATATCCGGAGGATACCGTTTGGGAGTTATGACATGAGATATATTGAGGGCCGATCTGGGTATGCGGCGCCTGAGAGATGAGTATTTACGTGTCGTTGATGGACACGAGTTTTCATGATGTTTCGAGTGTTGATGTTGGACACTCAGGTTCCATGAGATTTACATATATGAGGGCCGATCAGAGTGACGGCGCCTGAGATATTGGGATTTGGGGTGCAGTTGATGGACACCGGGATTTTCCACGATGATGATTAATTGATGATGTTATGTTTTATCCCATACTCAGTATTTATTTGATATGCATTGCTTCATATATTTTTAGTACCTGATGGAGTATCTTGATCATGATTGTTGCATATCTATATTGCCATACTTATGCTATCAGATAACATGTTGTAGATTATCGCTGTTCGTGCATACCTGCGATTATCTGTATGATATTACTTACTATTCACGAGTTGGAAACTCACCCCCGTTGTGCCACAGTGTTTTGCAGGCTTGACCCTCAGAGTAGTCGTGGCAGGGCTTCTTATTGTATTGTATCTTTTTCAGCGGATACCGCTACGGTTGGCTGTGAGCCTTTTTACTATAGATGGGTTTGTGGTTATCCATTTCTGTTCCTTGTATATCTTATTGTATCTAGTACTCTCCATCTATCCTTTTCATGTATTGACTTAGAGACGAGTTGTGAGTATCGATATTGCATATTTTGTGACTCTGGGTGTCGTGCTCGTGTGAGCCGGCCTTTATTATGTTGCTTTATCTCTTTTTATGTTGTTTTCATTATATTGTCTATTTCTTCACTACGGCGTCGTATATATGCTTGTGGTGGTTGTTTCCGCCTTTGGGCGTGATTTGCTCCAGTTTGGAGATGTTTTACTTATATCTTATGTTTGTACCCGTTTTGGGGCTAGTTTTTACAAAGGAGGTGCTGCCGAAATTTTTAAGAAAATAAACTTAAGTTTAAAGATTATTACTTGAGATTTCCAAATGTGTTTAACAATGTTTTTTTTATCACTTACTTCTTTTAATGGTTTAGATTTCTGGGTTTTCGGCTTACTTAAATTGCGTTATGCCTGTTGACGTCACGTAGTTTAAATGTCGGTCACGTGCCTAAATTTGGGTCGTGACATTG
This sequence comes from Agapanthus africanus, assembly GCA_030015575.1. Classification (NCBI taxonomy): domain Eukaryota; kingdom Viridiplantae; phylum Streptophyta; class Magnoliopsida; order Asparagales; family Amaryllidaceae; genus Agapanthus; species Agapanthus africanus. The sequence continues at coordinate 559,155,511 of JASDDO010000016.1, forward strand.
GGCACGTGAGCCAACAATTTGGCCGCGGAACCGCCGCAAGACATGCCTATTGGCGGCGGTTCCACCGTCGTTTTGTGGCCAACGTACACCAAATTTCTTCTGTCATTTTATTATATGGAAATGTAATTTTTAGGATGTATGTTTTTGGCCCAGATTTGTTTGAGTGCCGGTTTTCATTTGGGGCCTTTGTGGAAAAGTTTTTGTCGATCGAAATTTTGAATATGTGTTTATTAGTACTTATGTTAATATCTACGACATGAATATCATTGAGCGGTACAACCTGATTAGTGGCTATACGTTCAACTAGACGGGTTTGCGAACATGACATTCACGTTGATGTTCTATGTTGTGCTGATATTTTGGATGGATTGTCGTGGTGGATAGCCTATAGTGCAATGGTAGTAGTGTAGTTCAGGTTCATTTGTATATTTAGTATTGCGGGACGAGCGTGCGATATGTGGACAGCCGTCTCTGCCAGATTGTATATTTTTTTATTGGGGCACGACTGGGTTGAGGTCGATGTCGCCATTGTATATACACTTTTCTTTTCTGTACTAGGATTACCCCGTGGTGGAGTGCTCGAGTAGCTGGGTTCTAGAGGGCAACGGGGCCACATCTCATGGCGTTGAGATGGAGGGGGTCTCACTCTAGAATTAGTGGGCTATTCGCCGCACTCGTTGGAGGTATAGGATGACCCACGGTGGGGGTGCTCAAGTTACCGGATTTTGTGAAGTGCTGGGTGGCCCATTCACTTTTTTGATTAGGGTTGCCTCACTTCTGGGATTGGCGGGTAACTTGCCGCACTCGTAGGGGTATTGGTTATACATTTCACAGGCTATCCACACGACCGGGGAACGTCGGGTTTCATTTGCGGCTCAAAGGAAACCCGGAACCTTAGATTATCCGTTATTCTGTGTTGCTTATCGCTTTTCTGTGATTTTGCTTATATCATGCCTGGGATGAATGCTATATATATATATATATATATATTTATATATACTAGTAGATGTTTTATATGTTTTGCATCCGCGCTAGTCCAGCCCCGTGGCAAATGCGGATGGCAATAACGTACATTGTATTTTCGTTTTTTTTGTGTGATATGGTTTAATTGATGGGACTGCGTTAATTTTGATTAATGCAAGGAAAAATAAACCTAAATGATGTTGTTGGAACCAATTTTTGAAAACCGTTATTACAGACGTTTCTTTTTGCTTTGCACAGCGGTATTCGGTTATGAATATCCAGGACCTCATTCGACGAGGCAAGAGCCGAGATCTCTTTATAGGGAGTGACCTCTTGGGCGAAAGTTTGCGTTTCTTTTATAATAACTTCTCTATAGTTGTATTCTTTTTCTTTGTATAGTGGTGTTCGTTCAGGAACATCCAGCACCTCATTCTAGGAGGCAAGAGCCTAGATCCCTTCACGGGGAGTGACCTCTTGAGCAAAAGTTTATGATACTGTAGAGTATTCGATTTTCTTCTAAACCACCAGTTTTTAAATGCGGAGCTTAAACCAGTTTTTTTAAAAAATGCTCGGGTTCCTTCAACGATATCAAGTTCATTACATTGAAAGTTTTTTGCCAAAAACCAGCTGTAGCCCTCCGTCGTTTCAGATAATTACTACTTAGTATCCGTACTGCGTTTGTTGATTATCCGTCAAGGTTACTTGGGTCTTTTGCAATCTTGGATAATGACGGGTTGAACTTGACTAAGACCTTTTGATTTGTTGATTATTCATCAAGGTTACTTGGGTCCTAGGGCCAAAAACCACATCAGGAGTTTCAAATATATAAGAAACTTATCAGGCATGCGCATACCTTCTGGAGTGTAGTGACTTGAGTGGCTTCCATCAAGTTTGCGATGATAGTTGGGTCCCGATTCCTACTGATGAGTAGGTGTTACTCCTCGGGTGATTTTCTGATGATCCCGACTAATTCTCCTTTTAGGGTTTGAAGGAGAATTCGGGGAAATATTGGGAGCCATCCTGATTAGATAAAATGATTAACCAATCTAATCTAGGTTAGAGTGCACGTTGAGTGTTTCTTTTCTCTCTCTCTCTCTGGCAGCGACCATGACTCGACCCTAAACTAAAACTCATGAACCAAGTTAACCGAACCTTCTTAAAACACTTTGGCTTTTGGATTGCCATTAAGTCGTATATATCCCTGCCGCTCTTACTTTTCCTTTGCATTTTTCCAGAACAATCCGTATCACTACGAAAATCAATATTGCTTGGATATTCCATCGTATAGTTACATACGAACTCGAAGAAACTTGTTTCTGTTCGAGGATGGATTCTGATTCTGGAGAAATTGAATAAGACTATTCGTTTGTCTTTTCTTTTTCCCTTCTCTCAGGTTTGAGAGCTTCTAGTATTAGGAGAGTACACCTATTACGCTTATTGGATAGTTTACTTTCAAACCATAGGCAGGTGCCGAAAGGTATGGAAGGAAGTAAACCAATTAGCCTAAGTGTGGTATACAGAAGGTAAAAATTAAAGATATATAAAGGGATTAGAGCGAGGGCAAAGAAAATTGCGACTACTATCATTTACGAAGAATTTGCGTATACCCCTGCCACTCCTACTTCCCCTTTGGATTTCTCCAGAACACTCCGTATCACTACGAAGATCTATATTGCTTGGATATGCCATCGTATAGTTACATACGAACTCGAAGGAACTTGTTTCAGTTCGAGAATGGTTTCCGGTTTGGGAGAAATTGAATAGGATTATTCGGTTGTATTTTCTCTTTACCTTCTCTCAGGTTGCGAGGGCTCCTAGTATTAGGAGAGTACACTTATTAAGCTTATTGGATAGTTTTCTTTCAAACCTTAGGCAGGTGCTGAAAGGTAGGGAAGGAAGAAAACCAATTAGCCTAAGCATGGTGTACAGAAGGTAAGAAGTAAAGACATATGAAGGGATTGGAGCGAGGGCAAGAAAATATACGGTTACTGTTATGAATCTGGATAGTGGAAGAGGCATTACTAGGAATACCCGGCCACCCCTTTTGAAACATTTTCATGTTTTAGTTTTGCTGTGTGGTGTTAATTGAAAACTGTTTTTCCAATTAGATTCTGACTCCAGGGTATTTATTTACCAGACTTGATTCTCACATCTGTATGGCGTTACAGATGCTGAGTGGGAGTAGAATATTGGGAATTTGGTGATTAGATCCTCTATATATCAGAATTCTTTATAATTGGTGATATTTGAGGAAATCACCTGTGTTTTGCCCAACGGAAAATATTTGGTTTTGAATATCCGTCGTTATGCACCAATTTCAAACTGATATATCTGTACATTTATTTATAAAGTGAGGTATAACCTTTTGAAATTATGTCTAGAAATTTACCTATATCAGTTGATGGTTAGGTAAGGAGCATTCAACAGCGGTGTAATTCTTCTTAACCATAGCACAGTTTTCAACCTACGACGCACAAGGTTTGAGTTATAAAACTCAGAGGATTTATACAAAGTATTGTATGTTGTCCGATGTCCGTTAGGACAAAGGGGTTGGTACTCGTACTCTATTCCGTTTACTTATGACTTCTCTGGTTTTAGACAAGTATTTCGTTGAAATACAAGGTCCGGATTTTGAGAAGTTATAGGTATAAGAATAAAGTATAGAACCATATGTTGCAAGTATCGGGATTCTTCGATGTGATCGAAGATGTAGATACTTATGCTAGGTATTCTGTTATAAGTAATATATTTGAGAACTTGTTTCTCTCTTAGGTTACTTATCCGTGAGTACGCTCTTTGATGAGTAATGCTGCTTGGCCTTTTTCTATTTAGTCGATATGCACTGGAAACAACTGCTTGATTTTTGAATATGGTTCCAATTAAATTAGTGCCTTTGTTTCTATATTGGATATAAAATGGATTCATATCTTAACGATGTTAAGGTATATAGAGTTGTCCGGCATATGCTTAAAACCAGAATCCGGATAAAACTCTAGGCACATTTCAGTAATGGCGGTTTATGGGTTTTCCCGGGTTTTGACGAGGGTTAACATTTTACTATTTGGAAAATCAATAGTTATATTGTTCTTGACTCGCCATCCGTTTTAGTAAAATGAATTCTTTTCAGAAAACATTAATGGGAGTATAGTAGAACTGGAAGTCCTTCGAGAGCCACAAACGATTACTGAAAATTTAGTAGAACCTAAAGATTCAATTGGATTCGACAATCCATTAGCCACTCCGCAGATTTGGTGGGTAACCTCAGACACCCGAGAGGTACTTCGGTCTCCTCAAAGACGGTGACAGAGAGGTTTTTGATGACCCAAGCTTGCCGCTACTTCTGTCCTAGACTATAAGATCTGGCAGGTGGATGAGTATAACATCGTTCTAAATTAGCTTTAGAAGTGCACGTGTATATGACTCTGCCAGAGGGTTGTTGTAGTCAGTGGGAGCAGCGGAAGCGTGGTAGGCAAGTAGCTTATGTCTATTTATAGACTAAAGCGAGTACAGTAGAGATAGATCGTCTATTTCTTGATATGACAGTCATAGAGTTTGACTTCATCAGAACAATAGATGGACCTGATAAGAAGTTAGTAGGGAGTGATGTCCTGGTATTTGGATGGCATGCTCTTGATAGAAAGTGATATTCCTATACTACGATTGGTTATACTGTGGTTGTCACAAGGTGTTTCTCCATATAGGATCTGGGTAAAATATCAGGGATTGTGGTCACTAGATCTATGGTTTTAGATCTAGATTTGGAAAGTGTCCCAATTCGGGTGCTTGACAGTATTCTAAAGTGTTTTAGAATGGACGACTCCTGGTATGGTGGTGTATCCGCAGGTGGTGGAGTCGCCCTCTCTAAAGAGATGTCTTCTAGACTGATGAGGAGAGGGATTTGCATGATTGGCATATCACTTGCTTAGGCAATTGAGTTAATCATGAAATGTCAAGTACCACACCAGATATTGCTTTTGCACTAGCTGCAATAAGCATATATTAAACCAATCCTGGAGAAACATTGGGAAGCAGTTATGAACATAAGAGGATGTTCTTGGTATATGGTAACGGCAGCCTTCTTCGGGAGGAGGTTGTCATTTCAGGCTTCCAAGGTGACCTAGATGACAGAGTGGCTGTCAGAGTTATAGTTTTCCCTCTTTCTGAGGGGCAGTATGTTGGACAGGTGGTCCAAGTAGATACCGTGGAAGGCATGACGCAAGATACTAATTAAATTCAGTGGATGATATGGTCTAAGAAGTTTGTTGGATTTGGAGTTCGTTTGTGAACTGGGTCCCATCAGATATCCAGACAAATTATATGACATGTATCGCTCATTTCGAGAGATAGTCTTTCTCCGTGAAGTTGAGATATAGAGAGATAAAGATCGAAACATTAGAGCGGATCCACTCACTGAGGTTATTTCTCGAACGCAATAGTTTTGCAAACGGCTTTTGCGAGACTGAATAGTAGAGAAGTTGGGTATTCGGTATCACATGGGCTGTGAGTATGTGACACCGCAATAATTAGCCTAAAGTGCAAGTGGGAGATTGTTGGCTATAGTGCACTCAAGTTAATTATTGTAATCTCAAGCACGCGATTGTGATGATTGAGGGAGGGCCTATATGGGTAGAACATTCTTACTCGAGATGATAGTATACTATCTGTTTTGTCTCTATCATTATGTACATGCATTATGTGGTATTACAGATCACTATTACATGTTGATAGAGCCCATAGTATTCTTGCTTGACTACCAGCATTATGATGGCGATCATATACATGGGAGCTTGGTGGTCTATAAGCACATTCTTAAATATCCCTAGTCGAGGGAGTATCGAGACTAGGCATCGATACTCCGAGGTAGACTAGTGTATACTTTTCGAGACCCTGACAAGGGGCGGTGGTCGGTCCACAAGCCATTGGTGTCAGTTAATCACCTAAGATAGTATACAGGTGCTCATTGGGTTATGAGTTACACTGGACGGACTCGCCGGGAACATACTAGATGGTATTATACCTATTGTCAGATAGCAGTTCTCAGGTGACATGAGTACAAGATAGTCTGTCGACCTGAGATCGTCATTTTCTCGTATGAGTTCCCACTGTGCTTTGATTACTATCCTACCACGTCTTAAAGGAGACGTGCAAACAGGTTTTAGTTGGGTACAGTCCCGAGCCACATGGAGGCAGCGAGCAGATCGTCGGGGATTCGTCTCTCCCGGTATTGTGGGTTGATGCCGCGCTGTGCACGGGTGGCCATCACCAGAAATCCTCGGCCAAGGTGGACGAGAATTACTGATTTGGATCAGTAGTTTCTCAATGGGTGATGGGCTTCACACCAACACCAAATATCGCGTTATTAGGGGTCTGACTTTATCCACCCACTAGACTCGATATGCGATACTCTTAGACGAACAGACTGGACTGTATGAAGATTGTCACTGACAGTCTCAGTAGGAGTACGGATGAGTTTGCTCGTCGGCCTTCCTTTTGTTCAATACCTGGGTAGCCGTTATGTACAGCTGGTGCCGCTGACGTGCTTGTGGTTAAACCCATTGCCTGCATATTGACGAGTCTTAAGAGTTCCACACATAGGGTTTTCACGATTCAGGAGATATGATGTAGATGAAATATGTTGGTATATACATGTGTCCGATTAAATATGTGTACTAGCTACACAGACTTTAATCAGACGGTTGATAATACTAGCGGTTTAGGATTAAGCCGGATTATTAAATCAAGTTTTGATTTAATAATTTATATATATATATTTTTAATATATGTATTCTAGTATTATTGTTCACTATTCATTTTCTCTCTTGGTCATTCGTATTTTTATACGAATACGCGTATATGTATTTCGATACGTATACAGGGTTGTATTCCGTATTTATACGGAATATCTTCTAGAAGATGGACACCTCATTATATGATTTTCTTTTTAGAAAATCATTTGGAAATGAGATGGAGGGTGAGGTTGCATGAGCATAGTTGGAGATATGTAGAGAGGAATGGCCTTTGATTGTTTATTGTAAAATGAGATGAGATATTTTTTGGATGGTTAAAAAAATGAGGAGCCATATTCTTTCTACATGCTATCATTCACTTTTCATTCTATGGTGCTTGGAGATCTCTTCTACACTTAGCTCATTTTTCCTTTCTTGAGTTGCTCATGCCTTGGTTTTCCTCACCTCCTCCTCCTTCTTCTTTGATTGCTCACTTGAGCTTTAGAGATGAGAGAAAAAGATAGTGAAAAATTCCTACATCCCCACTCTTCATTGCTAGCGACTTGGAGCGTCGGTTGCTTCGCTAGGCGAAACTGGAGCCTGCATCGTTTCCCTCAGGTGGATCATCTTCGAAGGAGGAAGACCGGCGGCCAAGCTCGATCGAGAAAACCTCAAGGAGCTAAGGATGATGGTAGAAGACCGAAGGACACGGATCATTCGGTATAACAATATCTAACCTTGTAGCTAGAATATCTTTTGTAGCTAGTGTATGTTTATGGTTCGATTCTAGACGGGTTTCTTAGCGCCAAGTTTTGTAAACGCCAATTTTTGTTCCGCACCGGCTACGGCAGATGGCCAGGGCACTCTCAAACCCCAACCGTGATCACGTGCTTTTGCACGTGGGGGCACTGCTCTCTTATTTTATAAAAGGAACAACAAGTTTTGACCCAAAATTTTTGGCGGGAACAGCGAGATACTGCGCTATATATAACGACTCTGTTTTAATGTACATAAATTTTTTAAAGTTAATGTACAAATGGAGTATTTATAAATCCTGAGCACAAGTTATAAATTTGATTTGTTTTTAATCAGCAAGAAAGCACTTGTAGTTCATTGGTAAAGCCTTGCACTGCTGTGACATAGCCCCTGTGTTCGAATCCCATCATCCACATATTATTTTTTTCTGATTTTTCATTTAAACTTTTTGGAAGCCCAAAAGTTACACGTGCAATACACCTAAAATGAAAAGTCACTGAAAAATCAAACATGTGCAAAATACTGTTAACTACGACTAGGACATGTGGTTTCATCCAAGCCCCAACCTAACCCTAGTGGCCGACGAGATTGCACTCTGGGCCGGCGCCGCCGGCCCCCTGTCCCTAATGCCTTCAATTTTTTTCCCTAGCACCCCTTAGACTCTCCCACTACTCCTCTTCTGTTTGATTTTCCTGCACATTAACAGAGAATTAAAATGAACTTTAAAATCAAATTTTAATGCATTTTAATTCTCATGTTTAATACCCTAAACCCTAATTCTATCTTATAAATACCACTCTACACCCTATCTCTCTCCATTCTGAAATCTAGCATCAAAACTCTCAAAATTTTCTAAGTCCAAAAAGTTGTACAAGTGGAGTTAGCCCAAGGTCAAGTTCCAGCGACGTTTCGGGACAAATCCGGCGACACCGTGACTCCATGAAGCTTTCAAAATCTTCCTCCATCCTTTCACTTTACCTTAGTTTAGTAAGCCCCCTCTACTCTCTTCTTTTCACCTCCCAAATCTTCTTCTTTTCAATGATGTCGGTAAGTAGAGTTAAACCGGCATCCATCTTTAAAACTTTTTAAACTAACAATTTTTCTTAAGAACTATTTATCTAAAACATTGTACTTAGTTTGTTAAATATTAAACTATAATTAGAAATAAATTTCAATTCAAAACTCCATATAAAAACACTTTTATTGCACTTTTACGGTTAAACACCATAAACTTTCTATTCGACATTACTTCTTCATATTACTCATATTACCTTTAGAAAACTCACGAGGTAATGACCTATCTCATCATAATACTCATCATGATATAGCACGATTGCCTCTTTACAATATTTTTGGGACTAATAAAATTTTACGATAAAATAATTTAAACTATTAACAACCGTATTCTTTAAAATTGGTTTAATTAAATTCCATACAATTATGTCCTTACAATTCATTTTGGGGAATTCTATTTGGTTGGTGCGGGTTATCACACTTCCATCGGACTAGTAAAGCGAGATGCAGATCTCCTCACAGAGCATACGATCTCGATAGAATTTATATTACAATTTTTAAGAAAACGTGATTTCTACTTAATAAATAAATTCTATTTTTAATATATATATATATATATATATAAATATTATCAAAATATCTATTTTAAATATGTTTAATAATTCCATGTTTTCTAAATCAAAAGAAAAGAATCACAAAAGTTCATGAAAATACCATCAAGAATCAATACAAGTCAAATTACATGAAAATACCCTATACTATTAAAGTTAGGTTTATATCCACTAGACTATCTCATCACTTTTAAAATTACATCTATAAAAACCCTAAAGGAGATATTAAATACTTAAGGTTTATTTTGAAAATATATCAAAACTATTTTTCATAAAACCTCCTCAAGTTATATTAATTTATAATAAGAACCCTAGTAAATATAGGTTTAAGAGGGACCAATTCTCTTGAGCCTCAGGGAGCCGGAGAATGTGGGTGCTTGCCTATTTAAGGTATACAACTAAAATGGGGTTATCAACGGTAATTGGCTTGGAAAAAGTCACAAATCATGTCGTTCATGTGCAGCAGTTACTGATAACTTCAAAACTAATTCAGGACTTCAATTATGTTTAAGTGTCTGACTCAGTCGGAGTCTCAGTCTATTCTGAAATCAATCCATCCATGTATACAATTCAATATAACTCCAATGCAACATGAATCCTTTTATACCAGAATACAATTTATATCAACATTACTTAATTTGACCGATCCATGGATATACATTTGACTTGTCTACATGACTATCCGTTTATATCCTTATCCGTTTACATGAACAATTGATATCATGGTTTCAGCAAGTCTTATATTTACAAATCACTACAAAACAATACAATAATACATTACGGGGTTTAAAGGGATAGATTGGTACGGAATGTGTTTAAAGTGGCATGGGGCGGTCACTTTAATACACCTAACCTGAATATCCGTTGCCGTTGTCCCGTGGGTTTTGACGGTGCCTTGTACTCCTTATACCATAGTCCATGGGGTAAACTGGACTCCTCTCGTATACACTGGCATATTCTGTACCAAGCTACAAACAACTGCGTTAACATAACAATCAACATTATACCAGTTATATTCTCATTACCTGTTCAGTCTATTTCCATCTCTCTTTGAGACTTACCGAGCGATTTTTCGCTGACGACATTTCTTTTCTATTCTTTCTTTGGAATGTTATCAGGAGGACCCGACTCTCTGGAGATCGAGCCCATCTCAGAAAACTTGGAGCAGCTCGTCGACGGGCCAGAGCTCTAGACACTTGTATATACTTTTATTTTCAGTTTCATGCCATTGTTTATGCGTTGCTTTCCAGTCTTGTATTTACTTTCCAATATTGTATTGTGAAGAATGTTTAATAAATAAAAAGTTGCTGTTCATTTACATCTCATGTCTTTCTTGTGTACATTTATATTATATTGCTTATATAAACTTAGCGTGTTTACTTCTGAGTAAATACGTAGCGTGACCCGTCACGTCTCCTTACCGTACTCTGGAAAGCGGGGCGTGACAGGTTTTGTTGGCGGTCCATGAAGATTAGTTCTGCATGGAATCTTACCATGCAGGTCAGTTCTGCATGGAAACCTAAGCAATATAACACAAGAATTATAAGTCTCAGCAACTAAACATTCTTTATATTTTCCTTGAATTTATCCTAACCCTATTTTTCTTTCAAGGTTATGGATTCCCCGAACAATACTAGCACCAACGTGATCGGCAACACCACACCACAACCTCTTCTACTTACACCTACCGTTGTAGCTCCGATCAATGAGCAGATGGTACTGCTTGAGGCAATTAAGAGCCTCCTGGAAGGACAGCAGCAATAGACTGCCATACTAATGAACCGTCTAGAAGCGGAAGCACCTGGAGTGAAGCAATTCCGGGCAATGCATCCGAAGCAATTTTGTAACACCCTAGGTCATTTATACCGGTTCTAGTTTGGGTATTTCTTTATTTATGGTATTTTCCTGATTTATTGTGTTTTGGGTGCGAATAGTGTATTTGACATCTGTATTTGCATCCTACCCGACCCGCTTGCTGGAAACCTGTCTTGATTCTTGTTTATGAGTTATCCTGGCTTGTTATATAGATCCGTGCACTTTCATTAGTTATAATGTATACTAGCATTTTTCTGGCATCTGCATTTTTAATATAACATTTAAAGTAAAGTAAAATATTTTAAAAATATCTTGCATGGCTTGCATGATACCCCTGACCCTTTGGTAGCATCCGCGCATCTTGTTCTCGTCCCGTTCAGTGAAACATACTCGTTTGGATAGCTACGTGCACGTGCGTACATCCGTTCTTGGGGTATGCATTTTCGTTACCCGCATATCCAGTTTTGGTTTTGGTTGATACGCATATTATCCGTATTTTAAAACTGTAATTTTAGACCCGATCTGGGCGTGTTTTGGACTATTTTTGTATTAGCCTAAAACTCAAAATTAACCAATATTATATTTTAAATATTTATAACTGTTTAACAATTTTATATATAACTAAAAGATTTTTTAAAAATCAAATTTGTAACTGAACTCTCTCTCTCTCTCTCTCGTGACTCTCTCTCTTTCTCTCCCCCCCTCTCTCCTATGAATATATATATTAAATTATATTCATTTATCTTTTTTTAAAAGAATGACAGATCTATCTCTCTCTCTTTTTCTCTCTCTCCCCTTCTCTCTTTCTTTCTTTCTCTCTCTCTCCCCCCTTCTCTCCCCCCCCCTCTTTCACCTCTCGCGAACACTGTTCGCTTCTCGATTCCCGTCACCTCCCTTCTCACCCTCTAGCGTCACCTCCCTTCTTCTTCGTTTCATTTCTTGTTTTAAAACCTATGCATCCGCCTATGAGAACCCTAACCCTAAACCTAGCCCCTCACTTCATGTCGCCGACGGCCTCCCCTCATCATCTCATCACCCTCATCGGAGCCTCCACCACCTCCACCTTCTCTTTCTCCTTTCCCCCCGCGATAAGAAACCATAGCCAAACCCAAGAACCCTCGTCGTTGTCTCCACATCCCTGTCGCCATCATCGCCCGACCTTACCCTCGTGCTCATCCCCGACTTCACAAACCTCCTCTCTTGTCCCTCTTCCCGAGCCCTCACCCAGGAACCCTGCACCAATCAACCCCAAACACCCTGAAACCCGAGAACTTATCACCCTTGCACCCATCACCGGAGCTCCGTTAACCCGACGACCTCACACCTTCACAACCACCTCCTCGCCTTCTCCTAAACCCCAGCACTAACCCCAGATCACTCCCTTCTTCTTTTCTTTTCTCTACTTTTCTTGATCTTGTTTCGTTTCCGGCGATCACACGTCGGAGCCGCGCTCGTCGCTGCCGATCTAGGCATTCCAGTGAAATTCCATTACCTGCGTGGTTGTCCTCTTGCCCTGTCTGGACCTGTCCCGCGTGCCGTGTGTGCGTTGCGATGTTTACCCGACGTCGGATGTGCCGTACGTACCCATCGTGTGATCCAATCGAGGCAAGTTTATCTTGCTACATGCTATAATACTTATCTTGCATCCATATGAATACAAATATTACATGTTGATTGCATTATACATCCATATTAAAGTTTTACTGTTTTCGGATACCCGTGTGCATCCATACCATTAATTATATATCTAGTTGCATGCCATGTCACGTTATTTCATATTACTGCTACATTAACACCCCATGCTAGATAATGTGCATCCTACATAGTAATAGAGCTATAGTTGCAACCCCTGATAGTTATTCATGCATCCATGTTTTATTGTGCATCCATACCATTAATTATATATCTAGTTGCATGCCATGTCACGTTATTTCATATTACTGCTACATTAACACCCCATGCTAGATAATTGTGCATCTTGTAACCTCTGATAGATAATTGAGCATCCATGTTTTATTGTGTACCCATACCATTAATTCTTTATATCTAGTTGCATGCCATGTCGTATTAATTCATATTATTGTTATATTAGCACCCCATACTTGATAATGTGCATCCTACATAGTCATGATGTAACCCCTGATAAATATTTGTGCATCCATGCTATTATCGTGCATCCGTAGTTGCTACATTTTACTGTTGGGCACCCACTTGATACATGTACACTACCTGACATGACTTGTTGCACCACTGCTTGACTTGATACCTGATCCTGTTCCTAATGCCAACAATCCTGACATGTTGTCCCGATGGACATATCATGTTGTCTGTATAGACAAACCTGTACCTTTTTGATCCTGTGTTGGCATTAGCTCCAGATTTATCAATACCTGACTTGAACACATAACTTGGGGATAAGGGGAAATCAATGATGAAACCTGACTTGTAACTCGACAGTTCGATACTTATACTGATCAGTCTTACGGGCTAGGCCAGCCCCGGGATGATGCTGCTGACATCATCCGTCTGTACATGTTATCTGTTTATTGCCTAGCGGCACGTCTCAGATTCAGCCCGGGAGTCTTGACCGTGGTCCCGGGCATGCACGGGATACTATTGAGTTACATCAACGATTCATTAAATTGATTTCAAAGACTTGAGAGTAATTAACCTAGTGGCACAGATCACTTACCGCATGTACATACACTTCACTGTTCTATATTCGTGTTACCGTTATACATTCATTACTGTTCATACTCATGCCTGCGTATCTTGTTACCTCCTGATTATATTTTCATTGTTTGATATTATGATGCACTGACGTCTGGGTTTTGCATGGCCCAGATCCTCTATCTTTGTCGCAGGCCGATCAGGAGTATTTCAGCCGACATGCCGAGCAGTGAGGATCCTGTTAGTATCTTAGTTTAGTTTTCTTTCAGCATTTTCTTTTCCTGATGTGAGCCCATATTTGGGACGTACTTTCCAGATTATTATTGTTACTTGGATTTATTGCTTCCACATATTATTTCTTTACTCGTTTATTCTGGCATATGGACATGTACTAGGTAGTTTATTTTATTTCTACTGTTCTTGATATCTTATAGACAGCCGTAATGTGACTGTGGAAGGATGTTTCCTAAGAACAGGTAGCATGGTTAGCTCTGTCACGTGCCGATCTTAGCGTACTCTTGGAAGTGGGGCATGACAGGGTTTGTTTGTTATCATAACCATAGGATTGAGGTTAATCGGGTTTGATTCTTTTGTAGTTGGGTATTGGACCTAATACATGAATCAGAAAACCCGTAATTTAGGAACATGTCCTGCCATGTTGTTGTCATGATTCTTGAATCTTATCTTTCTCTTGATCCTTTACCTTGACGAGATGGAATGACTTTGCATCTCGGCTTGAAATCCTTTTGGTTCCTTATTGTTTCTCCTTACTTATTCTTTTGATTCTGATATTAGGATTTGGGCGACTTGAACGGAGTTATGTGATTATAACTATGAACTGCAGCATGGTTACAATGCGGTACTCTATTTAAGTAACTTGGAGTCCTAGTCTTGATTCTTTTCCTTATTTCATGGTCGTTATATTATCTTGCTTCTCTCGGTTTCATTGATTACCAGTTTATGTTTTATCGCAAGCTTGAATCCTGTTTACCATACTTATCTTCTTCAGTGTTTGACTTCAGATGAAGTTGTTTCTGGTATCATACTTCATGATTTTCCCGTATTAGCATTATTCAATTCTGGTGTATCCCATTGTTTGATGTTGTCTTGGGAATGGATTTTCTCGGCACTTTCCACGCTCATATTGATTGTAGGGCAAAGAAAGTGATTTTCCAAATTCCTGGACATCCGGAGTTTGTTTTTGCTGGAGGTAGGAGTTCTGTCGGGCCAGTCGAGTTTAGCTCTAGGCCGACAAGCGCCGTTCTTTCATCGATGGAAGTTGATAAGGAGGAAGCGCCAGTTGTAGTTCGAGAGTTCATGGACGTGTTTGAGGACATCTCGGGTTTACTGCCAAAACGAGATGTGGAGTTCACGATCGATCTTGCTCCTGGTGCAGCGCCAATCTCAAAGGCGTACTATCCAATGACACCAGTAGAGTTGGAAGAAATCAAGAAGCAGGTTACTGAATTTCTAGAGAAGGGTTGGATTCGTAGCAGTAATTCACCTTGGGGAGCTCCAGTTCTTCTACTAAAGAAGAAAGATGGCACAAAGTGGATGTGCATCGATTATCGAGAATTGAACCGGGTGACTATTAAGAACAAGTATCCGATCCCTCGCATTGGTGAATTATTCGAGCAACTCGGTGGCACGAGGGTATTCTTGAAGCTGGATTTGCGGTCCAGATATCATCAGGTCCGAGTTAAATCAGAGGATATTTGCAAGACTGCTTTCCGAACTCGATATGGACATTACGAGTATTTAGTGATGCCATTCGGAGTGACGAATGCACCGGCGATATTTATGGACTTGATGAACCGAATCTTTCCACCGTTCTTAGACCAATTTATAGTGGTGTTCATCGATGATTTTCTGGTCTATTCGAGGAGCCTAGAAGAGCATGCAGAACACTTGAGGATCGCACTGCAGACATTGAGGCATGAAAGATTGTATGCAAAGATGAGCAAGTGAGAGTTTTGGCTTGAAGAAGTGAAGTTTTGGGGCATGTCGTATCCGGAGATGGAATCGCCGTTGACCCTGAGAAGATTGCAGCAGTTCAAGATTGACCGATTCCGAAGAACGTAGCAGAGATCAGAAGTTTTCTTGGACTTGCAGGATATCACAGAAGGTTCGTGGAGAATTTTGCTCGTTTAGCTGAGCTTTTGACCAAACTTACGCGGTAAGAAGTACCGTTCGTTTGGACGGATAGTAGTGCGTCAGCTTTTGAGGCATTGAAGGAAAGATTGACAACCGCTCCTATTTTCACCGTACCAGACGGTTCCGAAGGATTTATGATTTACAATGACGCATCTGGGAAAGGTTTGGGATGTGTTTTAATGCAGCATGGGAAGGTTATAGCTTACTCATCGAGACAGTTGAAGACCCATGAGAAGAATTACCCAACTCATGATTTGAAGCTTGCAGCAGCGATTTTCGCTATGAAAATTTGGAGACACAACTTACTGGGCGAAAGGGTCGAAGTATTCACTGATCACAAAAGCCTAAAGTACGTGTTCACGTAGAAAGAGCTTAACATGAGACAGCGTAGATGGTTGGAGCTGATGGCTGGCTATGATCTTGATCTTAAGTATCATCCGGAGAAGGTGAATATTGTGCCGAATGCGCTTAGTCGGTTATCAACAATTCGGATGTTGACTGCACAGAAGGAGCTTATCGAAGACTTTCGGAGATTCGAGTTGGAGATCGTGTTACAGCATTCTTCGAGACAGTTGATGCAGCTGCAAGTACAGTCGTCGTTGATCGAGAGTATTAAAGCAGCACAGTCACAGGACCTAAGGTTACAGAAGTTTCGAGAACAGGTTGAAGATGGACTTCGAACAGACTTGTTGATTCATGAAGATGGTCCGTTGTGTTATAGTAGCCGTTTGTGTGTGCCGAAAGGAGGCATTCGCAAAGAAATTATGAAGGAGGCACACCGTTCCGCATATTCCGTACATCCAGGAGGCACGAAGATGTATCGTGATCTACATCAGTATTTTTGGTGGGAAGGCATGAAAAGGGAGATTGCTCATTTTGTAGCGAAGTGCTTGGTGGGTCAGCAAATTAAGGCTGAACATCAAAGGGTTGCTGGTTTATTGCAACCACTTCCGAATCCTCAATGGAAGTGGAGACATATAACCATAGATTTCATGGCATCTCTACCACGGAGTCCAAAGGGCAACAATGCAGTTTGGGTGATTGTTGATCGATTGATCAAGGTAGCTCATTTCATACCATTTCGAGTTGGTCAGTCAACGGAAGCGTTAGCAGAACGTTACATGCAAGAGATTGTGAGATTGCATGGAGTACCTGTGAGCATCGTTTCTGACCATGACACCCAATTCTTATCGCGCTTCTGGAGGAGTTTACAGGAAATTTTAGGGACGCGATTGAATTTTTGCACCGCTTATCATCCTTAGACAGATGGCCAGTTGGAGAGAACGATCAAAACTCTTGAAGACATGTTGAGAGCTTGCATGTTAGCCTTAAAGGGTTCATGGGAGGATCATCTACACTTGGTGGAGTTTTCTTACAATAACAGCTTTCAGGCGACTATTCGGATGGCTCCATTCGAAGCGTTGAATGGTCGCAAATGTCACTAACCTGTTTTTTGGGACGATGTTGGAGAACGAAGATTGTTGGGACCGGATTTGATCGTGCAAACCATGGAGAAAGTTAATACTATCCGGAATCACATGAAGGCAGCACAAGATCGTCAGAAGAGTTGGGTCGATACATCGAGAAGACCTCTAGAGCTCGATGTTGGTGATCTTGTATTCTTGAAGGTATCACCGACTAGAGGAGTGATTCGTTTTGGGAGTCGAGGTAAGCTTAGTTCTCGATTCGTGGGGCCTTTCGATATTATGGAGCATGTTGGAGAAGTGGCTTATTGATTGGTTTTACCATCATCTTTGGCGAATGTTCATGATGTGTTTTATGTATCTCAACTCCGTAAGTATTTTCGAGATGAAACACACGTGCTGGATCATTCGGAGCTGACTGTAAGAGAGGATTTGACCTTTGAGGAACGACCGATGTCGATTGTTGATCGAAGAGAAAAGGTCCTTAAGAACAAGGTCATCCCTCTCGTACTTGTTTCATGGGGAATCGCTCGCACGGAGAATCAACGTGGGAACGAGAAGACGAGATTCGACAGAAGTTTCCAGATCTCTTCCTGTAGTTTCATGTTTGTTTATCTTTTCTTGTTTTGGGAATTTCGAGGACGAAATTCTTTTTGTAGTTGGGTATAATGTAACACCCTAGTGCATTTATACCAGTTATAGTTTGGGTATTTCTTTATTTATAGTATTTTCCTGATTTATTGTGTTTTGGGTGCGAATAGTGTATTTGACATCTGTATTTGCATCCTACCCGACCCGCTTGCTGGAAACCCGTCTTGATTCCTGTTTATGAGTTATCCTGGCTTGTTATGTGGATCCGTGCACTTTCATTAGTTATACTGCATACTGGCATTTTTCTGGCATCTGCATTTTTAATATAAGATTTAAAGTCAAGTAAAATATTTTAAAAATATCTTGCATGGCCTGCATAATACCCCTGACCCTGTGGTAGCATCCGCGCATCTTGTTCTCGTCCCGTTCAGTGAAACCGACTCGTTTGGATGGCTACGTGCACGTGCGTACATCCGTTCTTGGGGGTATGCATTTTCGTTACCCGGATGTCCAGTTTTGGTTTTGGTTGATACGCATATTATCCGTATTTTAAAACTGTAATTTTAGACCCGATCTGGGCGTGGTTTGGACTATTTTTGTATTAGCCTAAAACTTAAAATAAACTAATATTATATTTTAAATATTTATAACTGTTTAAATTTTTTATATATAACTAAAAGATTTTTTAAAAATCAAATCTGTAACTGAACTCTCTCTCTCTCTCTCCCCCTCTCCCCTATGAATATATATATTAAATTATATTCATTTATCTTTTTTTAAAAGAATGACAGATCTATCTCTCTCTCTTTTTCTCTCTCTCCCCTTCTCTCTTTCTTTCTTTCTCTCTCTCTCCCCCTCTCTCTCACCTCTCGTGAACACTGTTCGCTTCTCGATTCCCGTCACCTCCCTTCTCACCCTCTAGCGTTACCTCCCTTCTTCTTCGTTTCATTTCTTGCTTTAAAACCCATGCATCCGCCTATGAGAACCCTAACCCTAAACCTAGCCCCTCACTTCACATCGCCGACGGCCTCCCCTCATCATCTCATCACCCTCATCGGAGCCTCCACCACCTCCACCTTCTCTTTCTCCTTTCCCCCCGCGATAAGAAACCATAGCCAAACCCAAGAACCCTCGTCGTCGTCTCCACATCCCTGTCGCCATCATCGCCCGACCTTACCCTCGTGCTCATCCCCGACTTCACAAACCTCCTCTCTTGTCCCTCTTCCCGAGCCCTCACCCAGGAACCCTGCACCAACCGACCCCAAACACCCTGAAACCCGAGAACTCATCACCCCTGCACCCATCACCGGAGCTCCGTTAACCCGACGACCTCACACCTTCGCAACCACCTCCTCGCCTTCTCCCAAACCCCAGCACCAACCCCAGATCACTCTCTTCTTCTTCTCTTTCTTCTTTTCTTTTCTTTTCTTGATCTTGTTACTTTTACGGCGATCACCCGCCGGAGCCGCGCTCGTCGCTGCCGATCCAGGCGTTCCAGTGAACGTCCCTTACCTACGTGGTTGTCCTCTTGCCCTGCCTGGACCCGTCCCGCGTGTCGTGTGTGCGTTGCGACGATTACGCGACGTCGGACGTGCCGTACGTACCCGTCGTGTGATCCAATCGAGGCAAGTTTATCTTGCTACATGCTATAATACTTATCTTGCATCCATATGAATACAAATATTACATGTTGATTGTATTATACATCTATATTAAAGTTTTACTGTTTTCGGATACCCATGTGCATCCATATCATTAATTATATATCTAGTTGCATGCCATATCACGTTATTTCATATTACTTCTACATTAACACCCCATGCTAGATAATGTGCATCCTACATAGTAATAGAGCTATAGTTGCAACCCCTGATAGTTATTCATGCGTCCATGTTTTATTGTGCATCAATACCATTAATTATATATCTAGTTGCATGCCATGTCACGTTATTTCATATTACTGCTACATTAACACCCCATGCTAGATAATTGTGCATCTTGTAACCCCTGATAGATAATTGAGCATCCATGTTTTATTGTGTACCCATACCATTAATTCTTTATATCTAGTTGCATGCCATGTCGTATTAATTCATATTATTGTTATATTAGCACCCCATACTTGATAATGTGTATCCTACATAGTCATGATGTAACCCCTGATAAATATTTGTAGATCCATGCTATTATCGTGCATCCGTAGTTGCTACATTTTACTGTTGGGCACCCACTTGATACATGTACACTACCTGACATGACCTGTTGCACCACTGCTTGACTTGATACCTGATCCTGTTCCTAATGCCAACAATCCTGACATATTGTCCTGATGGACATATCCTGTTGTCTGTATAGACAAACCTGTACCTTCTTGATCCTGTGTTGGCATTAGCTCCAGATTTATCAATACCTGACTTGAACACATAACTTGGGGGTAAGGGGAAATCATTGATGAAACCTGACTTGAAACTCGACAGTTCGATACTTATACTGATCAGTCTTACGGGCTAGGCCAGCCTCGGGATGATACTGCTGACATCATCCGTCTATACATGTTACCTGTTTATTGCCTAGCGGCACGTCTCGGATTCAGCCCGAGAGTCTTGACCGTGGTCCCGGGCATGCACGGGATAATATTGAGTTACATCGACGATTCATTAAATTGATTTCAAAGACTTGAGAGTAATTAACCCAGTGGCACAGATCACTCACCGCATGTACATACACTTCACTGTTCTATATTCGTGTTACCGTTATACACTCATTACTGTTCATACTCATGCTTGCATATCTTGTTACCTCCTGATTATATTTTCATTGTTTGATATTATGACGCACTGACGTCTGGGTTTTGCATGGCCCAGATCTTCTATCTTTTTCGCAGGCCGATCAGAAGTATTTCAGCCGACAGGCCGAGCAGTGAGGATCCTGTTAGTATCTTAGTTTAGTTTTCTTTCAGCATTTTCTTTTCCTGATGTGAGCCCATATTTGGGACGTACTTTCCAAATTATTATTGTTACTTGGATTTATTGCTTCCGCATATTATTTCTTGACTCGTTTATTCTGGCATATGGACATGTACTAGATAGTTTATTTTATTTCTACCGTTCTTGATATCTTATAGACAGCCGTAATGTGACTGTGGACGGATGTTTCCTAACCACTGGTAGCATGGTTGGCTCTGTCACGTGTCGATCTTAGCGCACTCTGGAAAGCGGGGTGTGACAAATTTTCTGGAAAAGAGAGCCCTTTGGAAGCTGAAGAATGGGCTCAATCAATTGAGAACGATCTGGCAGCAACACAAGTGCCAAACATTGCTTGGGTAAGGGTTGCGAAGCTGCAACTTACTGTTAATGCCCGAGTATGCTGGAAGGCGGAATGTCACGCCCCGCTTCCCGGTATACGGTGAAGGGGACGCGACGAGGTCCGCTACGTATATACTCCGAAGTATATACGCTAAGCGTATCTAAGAAATATAAAAAGAATACACAAGAGACAAGATATAAAAAGAACAACATCTTTTATTTATTAACATTGTTTTGTACAATGCATGAAAAGGAAATAAAACTGAAAATAAAAGATGCCTAAACAGTGGCATAACAGAAAATGAAAAGTACAGAATGGAAAAGTGTACAACGAAACTAAAGTGTCGGATCTTCGGCAAACTGCTCCAAGTCTTCTGTAGATGGCTCGATCTCTGCCGGGTCCAAACCACCTGACGATATTCAAAGAAGAAAGAAATAGAATGTCGTCAGCGAACAGATCGCTCGGTAAGTCCCAAAGATAAGAGAGGAATAGACAGAGAGTAGGAGAGAGAGAGTAGCTTTTAATGTTGTATTATATTGTTGTAATATTGTATTAACGCAGTTGTTTGTGGCTTGGTATAGAAGGATGCCAGTGTATACGAGAGGGGTCTCTATATACTAGAGACCAGGGCAAATAGAAGTACAAGGCTCCGTTATACAACCCGGAACAACGGCAGTTGGATTCAGGTTAGGTGTCTTAATCTTACCGTCTCGTGCCACTTTTAACACCTTCCGTACCAATCTACCCCTTAAACCCCATAGTGTTTTGATTGTATTGTTTGTCTTGTAAATTGTATTGATTGTATAATTGGTTGACTGACTGACCGACCCAAACCATGATATCAGGAAACGGTTGTAACCGTAGAGTCATATAAATAGAATAACTGAGAATCATGTAAAAGGAATATATCCATGGTTCGGTTCAGTCAAGTTGTATAGATTGATAATTGGATTCATGGTTTCATGTGTTCATATTGAATGGGAATATTTTAGATTATAGATTGACTTGAATCACATTCAAATCAGATTAATCAGACTCAAACCCGAGTCAGATAATCAGAAATGCGAATCGAAGTCTTATAATTGCTAGGGTCCTTAGGGTAATTTATAAAACTTGAGGGGTTTTATGTAAAAACACTTTTATATACTTTTCAAAATACACCTCAAGTATTTATTACTCGTCTTTAGAGTTGTAATGAGGGTGGATTTTATATTATGACATTTCTAGTGAAAATATCCTAATTTTTATAAATAAAGGTATTTATCTATAATATTGATTTATTTGAAATTCATGGTATTTTAGTGTAAAATTTAATCTTGTGATTTTTAGAAAAAGGTGGAATATTTATATTATAATAAAATAGATATTTAAATGATAAATATACATATATTTATACAAAAATAATTTTAGTAAATATTTTATATTCCAAAAATCTCATTTTCTTAAGATGTCGTATTTTAAACCTTTCGAGACCGAATGCTCCTTGCGGAGGTCTGAATCTCGTACTACTAAGCCCGAGGATGTGCGATAATCAGCACCATCCCGAACGGGTTCCCTAAAAATGGGTTGTAGCGGTGTTTTGCAAAGATTGAAAAATACTAATTCTTTAGAAAACGGTTTTATAAAGTAAAAGGTATTTATTTGCAAAAGTGTAACTTTTCCGTATTTTAGATTCTAGGGTTTCCTAAGTCAACTAGCCTATTTCTAAATGGTCTGAACGAAAAGCTGTTAGATGCCTCAAATCGCCTCTTCACTGCCAATTGTGGCCAGGTAAGTTACCTTTCTCACTTGCCTAGCCTAGACACCACAAAGTCAGGTTTAGATAAACGATAGATGTCCACAACTTATCGTGTTTTCCTAATAAGAGACATTTATTTAAAAGTGTATCAAAGCTAAAACTTTTAGAAATGGTTTTATTAAGAATATGGTATTTAAATGAATGTATTATTTTATCGTATTCTAGGTTTTTGATGATATCGTTTAGGGTTGTATATGCGTGTGTGTGGAGGTAGGTCATTACCTCGTGCTATACTTTAAATGTATAGAAAAGTTAAGGGGTTAAATGTGAAATCAAAACATTGTGGTATTTAAGTGAAAA
This sequence comes from Agapanthus africanus, assembly GCA_030015575.1. Taxonomy (NCBI): domain Eukaryota; kingdom Viridiplantae; phylum Streptophyta; class Magnoliopsida; order Asparagales; family Amaryllidaceae; genus Agapanthus; species Agapanthus africanus. The sequence continues at coordinate 559,178,639 of JASDDO010000016.1, forward strand.
ATACGATAAATTGGAAAGGCTATCATTTCATATGAAGAAACTTATTCAAATTGTTTGTTAAATGTTTAATAGTCAACATAAAGATCTTTAAGCATGAATGTATTGGTGAGAAGTGAAATTTTATAGAAAACCGAATCGGAAATCGGATTTGTTCCGATTCCGTCGGGTTTTGAAATTTCGTATTTTAGAGAATAAGAAAGAGAGATAGAATGGGACATACGGGTTTCGATTAAGCAAAGGAGTGAGGGGGGACTAAAGGGGTTGCCGAGGCGTTGCTTCGTCGCCGGTTGTTCCTAAAAACTTCGCCGGAACTTCCGCCGGAATTTCGTCGGAGCTTCGCCGCGAACTTGTTTTCAAAATACACAACTCTTGAGAAAATTTTGAGAGAGTGAGCTTAGGGTTTTGGGATGAGAGGGTAGAGGGTAAGGGGTGTATTTATAGGGTAGGCTAGAGGTAGGGTAGGTGAAGGGTTTTAATTAAAAAAAATGTAAAAATATATGAAAATGTATTTAAAATTGTAGTAAATGAGGCTTTCTGGCTTCTCTGAAACCGATCTGTAAAATAAAGTATGCAGGGGTGTACAGAAGACGAAGAGCCCCAATTTCGTGTTGGGGACTCGGCCGTCCGGCCGAGTCCGGCCGGCGGCGCCGGACCGAGTCGGCCGGTCCGCCGGCCGACTCGGCCGATCCCGGCCGAGTCGGGTCTCCGGAAGGTGGGGAGTCTTCAGGTGGGTCCTCTGGTACTTTTACTTTTTCAGGTACAGTTCAACTTTTGGGAGTTATGGTGTTTGGACTGTTGGGCTTCCAAAGGATTTAAAACAAAAACAATATAAAAATAATGTGGGGCAGGGGATTTGAACTCTGGTGGCTTGGTTCAGCAGTGCAAGGTATTACCAATGAGCTACAAGCTCCTTCTTGTAATTATTGTGGTATTTAATTACTTAAAATGATAGCAGCAAGAATAAATACTCCAAGTATACATTAAATTTAAAGTAATTTCTTGTATACTAACAATGGAGTTATTATATTCTTGTAACTTGTAATTAAAAAATAAAATAATTACTTATATCTTGTGCTCAGGCTAAAATACCCCTTTATGGATTTTGAAAAAATTAATTTAAAAAATTTGTATAGAAAAAAGTGTATAAGAAAATTAGGGTTGTTACATTCTACCCTCCTTATAAAAATTTCGTTCTCGAAATTTGTAAAAGGAAAGTGTAACAATGCAAGGAAATTTGGTGAATGTAGTATAGATAGTGTATAAAAGTGATACGATGGTGAAAAAGGCTTACCGGTGTTACCTTGACCTACAGTCTCGGCTTCTACGGCTTCTAATGTGAATGTCTGTCGCCGTGGTACATTCCTTCTAGCTGGAGGCACATTTTGCCTTTGGGGCCTGTTTCTCTACCCTCTAGGCATATCCCTCATTGCTTGTTGAAATTGGCGAGTAGGCTGTGCAGGTGGTGAAGCAGGTAGTGCATAACGAGGTGCAGGAGCCTGGATGGTTGGCCGCTGCGGGTAATTGGTGGGTGTGTGAGTTGAGTTGCTATTGTAAGGACAGTTCCCAATTCCGTGGTTGGATGCGCCACAAATTAGACACAGGCCTTTTGCGCGTCTACAGTCCTTCCACAAGTGTCCTTTTTTATGGCAGTAGTGGCAAATTTCTTCAGTTCTCATGGGTTCAAACGATGGCCTGAATGAGGCTCCTTCTGCCATTTGAGTGGCAGGGCATTTCAAACCGGCAGATTGGGGTCTGCCCCTCGCCTTTATCACTGCCTCATAACTGCGGGTAGCTTCCAGAGCATCTTCATGTGTCAGAAATTTCTCTGTGGCTAGTGCAGCCTGAATTTCTGTGTCCAAACCTTGTTGAAATCGACGGGCTCTGATCTCATCCGTCGGTATCAGGTGTGCCGCAAATCTGTTACGGTCTTGTGTTAGCTGTGTAGTATGTGATATTTAAAATTGAACTATTGTGACATATCTTACCGGCTTAGCATGGTGAATTCAGCGTCGTACTCATCTACTGATTTGTCCCACATCGAACCTTGTTGTAGATGAATGAACTGCTACTTCATGGCAAACCTGGCAGTCATGGGGAAGTATTTCGCGTCGAACTTCTCGCGAAAGGTCTTCTATTCAATAGGCTGATAAAAAAGGCTCTCTTCCGCCTTCCACCGAACCCGTGCATTGTCCGTGAGTTGCATCTTTGTAACTCGAACCCAAGCTATTTCTGGCACTTGTGCTGCTGCCAGATCATCCTTTATACTTTGTGCCCATTCCTCAGCTTCTAGTAGGCTCCCCTTTCCTGAGAACTGTTTGGGATGTAAAGCCCTGAATTGCTTTACCCTAGGTGCGTCAGTCTCTCGACGGTTCAGGAGTTGTTGCTGTCTCTCAAGGAGGCTGCAGATTGCCTCAAGTAGAACCGTTTGCTCGTTGAGTGGAGCAGGAACGGAAGGTGTGAGTGGTAGTGATGGAGGTGTGTTGTTGACATTGGTGCTGGTGGTTTTTGGTGAATCCATAACCCTGAAGAAAAATTTGGGTTAGGACAGATTCAAGTACATGAAATAATAAGATTCAAGGAATATGAAATTGCAAGATTCAAGGAACATGAATTATAAAGAATGTTTTAGTTACTGGTTCTTGTATTATATTGCTTAGGTTGTTCACGCAGAACAGAACTGCATGATAGGGATTCATACAGCTCTGACCTGCATGGGCCGCCAACAAAACCTGTCACACCCCGCTTCCCGGTATACGGCGAATGGGACGCGACGAGGTCCGCTACGTATATACTCCGAAGTACATTTGCTAAGCATATCTAAGCAATATAAAAAGAATACACAAGAGACAAGATATAAAAAGAACAACAACTTTTATTTATTAACATTCTTTTGTACAATGCATGAAAAGGAAATACAACTGAAATAAAAAGATGCCTAAACAGTTGCATAGCAGAAAATGAAAAGTACAGAATGGAAAAGTGTATAATGAAACTAAAGTGCTGGATCTTCGGCAAACTGCTCCAAGTCTTCTGTAGATGGCTCGATCTCTGCCGGGTCCAAACCACCTGACGACATTCAAAGAAGAAAGAAATAGAATGTCGTCAGCGAACAGATCGCTCGGTAAGTCCCAAAGATAAGAGAGGAATAGACAGAGATTAGGAGAGAGATAGTAGCTTTTAATGTTGTATTATACTGTTGTAATGTTGTATTAACGCAGTTGTTTGTAGCTTGGTACAGAAAGATGCCAGTGTATACGAGAGGGGTCTCTATATGTTAGAGACCAGGGTAAATGGAAGTACAAGGCTCCGTTATACAACCCGGATCAACGGCAATTGGATTCAGGTTAGGTGTCTTAATCTTACCGTCTCGTGCCGCTTTTAACACCTTCCGTACCAATCTACCCTTTAAACCTCGTAGTGTTTTGATTGTATTGTTTGTCTTGTAAATTGTATTGATTGTATAATTGGTTGACTGACCGACCGAAACCATGATATCAGGAAACGGTTGTAACCGTAGAGTCATGTAAATAGAATAACCGAGAATCATGTAAAAGGAATATATCCATGGTTCGATTCAGTCAAGTTGTATAGATTGATAATTGGATTCATGGTTTCATGTGTTCATATTGAATGGGAATATTTTAGATTATAGATTGACTTGAATTATATTCAAATCAGATTAATCAGACTCAAACCCGAGTCAGACAATCAGAAATGTGAATCGAAGTCTTATAATTGCTAGGGTCCTTAGGGTAATTTATAAAACTTGAGGGGTTTTTTTATATGTAAAAACACTTTTATATACTTTTCAAAATACACCTCAAGTATTTATTACTCGTCTTTAGAGTTGTAATGAGGGTGGATTTTATATTGTGACATTTCTAGTGAAAATATCCTAGTTTTTATAAATAAAGATATTTATCTATAATATTGATTTATTTGAAGTTCATGGTATTTTAGTGTAAAATTTATTCTTGTGATTTTTAGAAAAAGGTGAAATATTTATATTATAATAAAATAGATATTTAAATGATAAATATACATATATTTATACAAAAATAATTTTAGTAAATATTTTATATTCCAAAAATCTCATTTTCTTAAGATGTCGTATTTTAAACCTTTCAAGACCGAATGCTCCTTGCGGTGGTCTGAATCTCGCACTACTAAGCCCGAGGATGTGCGATAATCCGCACCATCCCGAACGAGTTCCCCAAAAATGGGTTGTAGCGGCGCTTTGCAAAGATTGAAAAATACTAATCCTTTAGAAAACGGTTTTATAAAGTAAAAGGTATTTATTTGCAAAAGTGTAACTTTTCCGTATTTTAGATTCTAGGGTTTGCTAAGTCAACAAGTCTATTTCTAAATAGACTGAATGAAAAGTTGTTAGATGCCTCAAATCGCCTCTTCACCGTTAATTGTGGTCAGGTAAGTACAAATGGGGAAAGGAGGGATTCGTTCACGAATCACCGTGAGACGGGCCTTTTAAAGTTACCTTTCTCATTTGCCTAGCCTAGACACCACAAAGTCAGGTTTAGATAAACGATCGATGTCCACAACTTATCGTGTTTTCCTAATAAGAGATATTTATTTAAAAGTGTATCAAAGCTAAAATTTTTAGAAATGGTTTTATTAAGAATATGGTATTTAAATGAATGTATTGTTTTATCGTATTCTAGGTTTTTGATGATATCGTTTAGGGTTGTATATGCGTGTGTGTGGAGGTAGGTCATTACCTCGTGCTCTACTATAAATGTATAGCAAAGTTAAGGGGTTAAATGTGAAATCGAAATATTGTGGTATTTAAGTGAAAAATACGATAAATTGGAAAGGCTATCATTTCATGTAATGAAACTTGTTCAAATTGTTTGTTAAATGTTCAATAGTCAACATAAAAATATTTAAGCATGAATGTATTGGTGAGAAGAGAAATTTTATAGAAAACCGAATCGGAAATCGGATTTGTTCCGATTCCGTCGGGTTTTGAAATTTCGTATTTTAGAGAATAAGAAAGAGAGATAGAATGGGACTTACGGGTTTCGATTAAGTAAAGGAGTGAGGGGGGACTAAAGGGGTTGCCGAGGCGTTGCTTCGTCGCCGGTTGTTCTTAAAAACGTCGCCGAAACTTCCGCCGGAATTTCGTCGAAGCTTCGCCGCGAACTTGTTTTCAAAATACACAACTCTTGAGAAGATTTTGAGAGAGTGGGCTTAGGCTTTTGGGATGAGAGGATAGAGGGTAAGGGGTGTATTTATAGGGTAGGCTAGGGGTAGGGTAGGTGAAGGGTTTTAATTTTAAAAAATGTAAAAATATATGAAAATGTATTTAAAATTGTAGTAAATGAGGCTTTCTGGCTTCTCTGAAACCGATCTGTAAAAATAAAGTATGCAGGGGTGTACAGAAGATGAAGAGCCCCAACTTTCGTGTTGGGGGCTCGGCCAATCCCGGCCGAGTCGGTTCTCCGGAAGGTGGGGAGTCTTCAGGTGGGTCCTCTGGTACTTTTATTTTTTCAAGTACAGTTCAACTTTTGGGGGTTATGGTGTTTGGACTGTTGGGCTTCCAAAGGATTTAAAACAAAAACAATATAAAAATAATGTGGGGCAGGGGATTTGAACTCTGGTGGTTTGGTTCAGCAGTGTAAGGTATTACCAATGAGCTACAAGCTCCTTCTTGTAATTATTGTGGCATTTATTTACTTAAAATGATAGCAGCAAGAATAAATACTCCAAGTATATATTAAATTTAAAGTAATTTCTTGTATACTAAAAATGGAGTTATTACATTCTTGTAACTTGTAATTAAAAAACAAAATAATTACTTATATCTTGTGCTCAGGCTAAAATACCCCTTTATGGATTTTGAAAAAATTAATTTAAAAAATTTGTATAGAAAAAAGTGTATAAGAAAATTAGGGTTGTTACACGAAAGAAAGTCGTCTTACCTAGCCGATCGAATGGAAGACTTTTCGTGACATGTTCGACGCAAAGTATTTTCCAGAGACTGCTCGATTCGACATGGAGAAGCAATTCATCCATTTACAACAAGGCTCTCTGTGGAGCAAATCAGTGGATGAGTATGATGCCGAGTTCACCATGTTGAGCAGGTAAGATATGTCTTAATATTCGATTTCTATCACATACTGCACAGCTAACACAAGACCGTAAGTGATTTGGGGCACACCTCATTCCGACTGCTGAGAACAGGGCCAGACGATTTCAGCAAGGGTTGGACCCAGAGATCCAAGCTGCTCTAGCTACAGGGGATTTCCTAACCCACGACCTAGAACTGAAAGTTGTCCGTCGATATGAGGCAGTAGTGAAGAAGAAGGGCAGACCTCACGCCTGTATGAAGCGTCCTGCCACTCAGATGGCAGGAGGAGCCTCTTCAAGTCCACCTTTTGTGCCCAAGAGACCGGGAGTACCAAATAACTGGCCCAGTCCAGATTTATGCTTTTATTGCAAAATTAATGGACACCTTGTGAAGGATTGTAGGCATGCTTATCGCCTTTGCTTCGTCTGTAGCTCATCCACACATGATATTGGGTCTTGTCTTCAAAGACTCAATCAGTATCAGGCACCCAGACCAGCACTCACCAATCCGCAGCAGCCAGCTATTCAGGCACATGCACCACGTCTTTCTCTCCTAGCTCTACCTCCTTGTGGACTGACTGCACCTCTTCCCCGTCAGTTCCATCAAGCACAAAGGAACCTACCTCAAGGACAGAGGAACGGACAGAGGAATGCTCCTCCAGCAAGGAAGAATGTACCGAGGCGATAGGCTTTCACAATGATTGTGGAAGAAGTTGAAGCCACTGGCCAAGTCATCACTGGTAACTTTGCATCTTTCAAATCTATCAATACTTGTCTACATCCATATATCTTTTCCTTATAAATAAAACATATCACACATAACCTAGGTACGATCTTAGTAGCCTCACCTCCCGCACTAGCACTCTTCGATACTGGAGCATCTCATTGCTTTATGTCGCAACGGTTCGTCCGAACTCATGCGATTCCAGTCAAACCGCTCGTATCCAACTGGAATGTCAGTTCAGGGAACGGTGTTCTAAAGGCAACAATGGGATACGACCTGTGTTCAATGGTTGTCTGCAGCAGAGAATTTTATGCTGACTTTAAGGTGTTGGACATACCGAACTTCGATGTAGTTTTGGGTATGGATTGGTTAGGAACTTTCTATGCTACCATTGACTATCGTCAAAGGAGGGTAGTGTTCGAGATTCCAGAGCATCCGGTCTTTTATTTCAAAAGTGGAGACCATACCCTGGAGCCTAACACATACAAAGAAAAAACGAAAAAGGCAGTGATTGCAACTCTACAGGCAGGAGAAGACAACCCAGAGGTAGTTCGAGAGTTCGACGATGTATCTCCTGAAGACATATCAGGTTTGCCTCCCGATCGAGCTCTTGAATTCGGAATTGATTTAGTACGTGGTGCACAACCGGTGATCAAAGCACCGTATCGATTAAGCCCTGAAGGTTTGAAGGAGGTCCGTACTCAGCTGGACGAACTTCTGCAGAAAGGATGGATTCGTCCCAGTACTTCAAGTTGAGGATCTCCAGTTTTGCTTGTGAAGAAGAAGGAAAGTTCATACAGAATGTGCATTGATTATAGAGCTTTGAACGAAGTCACGATAATGAACAAGTATCCACTACCGCGAATCGACGATCTGTTCAATCATCTAAGTAGGTCTTGCGTTTTCTCAAGGTTAGATCTTCGTTCGGGTTATCATCAGGTGAAGGTCAAAGAGTCTGATATTCTGAAGACGGCATTCAGTACTCGCTACGGTCATTATAAGTGTCTTGTGATGCCATTTAGAGTGACCAATGCACCATCCATATTCATGAATCTGATGAATCAAGTTTTTTGAGAGTACCTACACAAATTCGTTGTCATATTCATCGATGGCATCCTGGTATATTCAAAGAATCGGAAAGAGTATGCTGAACATCTACGAATTGTCTTGGAGACCTTGCGATAACATCAACTCTATGCCAAGTACAGAAAGTGCGAGTTTTAGCTAGAACAAGTCGGATTTCTCGGACATATCATTTCAGGTGAAGGAATCTCCGTAGATCCATCTAAACTAGCAACAATAAGCGAATGGCCGACACCGAAGACAGTGAAGGACATTCGAAGTTTCTTGGATTTAGCAGGATATTACAGAAGATTTATTGAAGGATTTTCGAAAATTGCAACACCCCTGACTAAGCTCACACGCAAAGATGAAGAATTCGTGTGGTCAGAAGCATGCGAACAAGCTTTCGTAGAACTCAAATCAAGATTGACATTAGCACCTAATACCGGACCAATCTGGAGTTTTCGTAGTGCATTGTGATGCATCCGGTAAGGGATTAGGATGTGTTCTACATTAGCACGGTAAAGTTGTAGCTTATGCATCAAGACAGCTGAAGGTTCATGAGCGCAACTATCTAACACATGATCTGGAGTTGGCAGCCGTTATCTTTGCACTCAAGATTTGGCGTCATTATCTTCTTGGAGAACGGGTAGATATATACACAGACCACAAAAGTCTGAAGTATGTGTTTACTCAGAAAGAGTTGAATATACGGTTGAGAAGATGGTTAGAACTCATGGTAAATTTTGACATCAATCTACAATATCATCCAGGAAAAGTGAATGTAGTATCTGATCCACTTAGTCGTCAACCACTATCAATAAATCTTACCGCACAGTGGAAGCTACAACAAGATTTGCATCAGATGGAGATAGAAGTGATCATGCCAGGTTATGCTTCAAGTTTGATGAACTTACAAGTTCAGTCTATAATTTTCAATCAGATCAAAGCAACTTAAGCAAGTGATGCCAAGTTGCAAAAGATCAGAGAACAACCAGAATATAGACTTTGAACAGACTTCATCATCCATGAAGACGGATGTTTGAGATACGGTAGTAGATTGTGTGTACCATAAGGTCCTGTTCGGGAAGAGTTGTTGAAAGAAGCCCACAGCTCCCCATACTCAGTATACCCTAGTGGTACAAAGATATAAAAAGATCTACGTCAACATTACTGGTGGCATGGAATGAAGCGTGAAGTTTCCAGAAGCGTCGGTAAATGCTTGGTGTGTCAGCAAGTGAAAGCTGAACATCACAGGACTGCTGGTTGACTTCAACCGTTACCTATCCCAGAATGGAAGTGCAACACATTACCTTGGACTTCGTGATTGCACTTTCTTGCAGCACAAAAGATAACGATGTTGTATGGGGTATTGTGGATCGACTCACAAAGTCGGCTCATTTTATTCCCGTTCGAGTTGGCCAATCTACCGAGACACTAGTAAAGAAGTACATGGAGGTAAGTTTGAATCTAAGATTTAACTCTTCAATGTGTACTATTTCTGATACCCATGAAATCATGCAGTCGATCGTAAGAATACATGGAGTACCGATTTGTATTGTCTCCGATCGAGACACCAGATTCCGATCGCAATTTTGGCAGAGTCTACAAGCTAGCTTGGGAACGAGTCTGAACTTTAGCACAGCTTATCATCCACAACCATATGGTCAGTCTGAGCGACCAATTCAGATACTTGAAAATATGGGAAGAGCTTGTATGCTAGACTTCGGAGGATCGTGGGAAGATCACCTATATCTTGTGGAGTTTTCATACAACAACAGCTACCAAGTAAGTATTGAAATGGCACCCTTTGCAGCTCTATATGGAAGGAAGTGTCGTTCACCATTAAGTTGGGACGACATCGGAGATAGAGAACTCCTTGGACCTGAGATGATAGTGACGACTATAGATGTAGTTCGCACTATCAGGGAACGAATGCACATAGCCCAAGATCGACAGAAGCAATGGGATGATGCAAAGCGCCGACACTTGGAGTTCCAACCGGAAGATCATGTCTTTCTGAAGATTTCTCCAAACCATGGAGTGATTCGTTTTGGAAAGCGGGGTAAGTTAAGTCTGAGATACATTGGATCGCTTAACATACTCGAACGAATCGGAGAAGTGGCATACCGCTTGGCACTTCCACCCTCATAGGAAGGAGTGCACAATGTGTTCCACATATCCTAACTTAGAAGTTATGTGAGTGACCCCAGTCACATTCTTGATCACTCCGAGCTCACGGTACAGATGGACCTATCTTGTGAGCAACAACCCGTTGAAATCCTGGACAGAAAAGTGAAGTCACTTCGGAACAAGAAAGTAAACTTGGTTCGAGTGATGCGGAGAAAAGACTCACCAAGAGAATCAACGTGGGAAAGAGAAGACGACATGCGTACAAGATACCCTCACTTGTTTGTACATTAGTCCTTAATAATTGTAAATTTCGAGAACGAAAATTTTGTAAAGAGGGTAGAATGTAACGACTCTGTTTTAATATGCAATATTTTTCAAAGTTAATGTACAAATGGATTATTTGTAAATCCTGAGCACACTTTATAAATTTGATTTGTTTTTAAACAGCAAGAAATCACTTGTAGCTCATTGGTAAAGCCTTGCACTGCTGTGACATAATCCCTGTATTCGAATCCCATCAGCCACATATTATTTTTTTTCTGATTTTTCTTTTAAAGTTTTTAGAAGCCCAAAAGTTACACGTGCAATACATGTAAAATGAAAATAGTAGGTGCTTACCCAGCGATCTGCGAAAAAGGATCAATTAGACTTTCGGTCACCGAAAAATCAAACTTGTGCAAAATACTATTAACTACGACTAAGACACGTGTCAATCATCCAAGCCCCAACCCGACCTTAGTGGCCGGTGAGATTGTACTCTGGGCCGGCGCCGCCGGGCCTCCCGTCCCTAATGCCTTCAAATTTTTGCCCTAGCACCCTTTGGACTCCTCCCACCACTTCTCCTCTGTTTGATTTTCCTGCACATCAACAGAGAATTAAAATGAGCCTAAAATCAAATTTTAATGCATTTTAATTCTCATGTTTAATATCCTAAACCCTAATTCTATCAAATAAATACCCACCTACACCCTATCCCTCTCCATTCTGAAATCTAGCATCAAAACTCTCAAAATTTTCTAAGTCCAAAAAGTTGTACAAGTGGAGTTAGCCCAAGGTCAAGTTCCGGCGACGTTTCGGGACAAATCCGGCGACACCGCGACTCCACGACGCTTTAAAAATCTTCCTCCATCCCTTCTCTTTACCCTAATCTAGTAATTCCCCTCTACTCTCTTCTTTTCACCTCTCAAAACTTCTTCTTTTCAATGATGTCGGTAAGTGGAGTTAAACCAACATCCATCTCTAAAACTTCTTAAACTAACAATTTTTCTTAAGAACTATTTATCTAAAACATTGTACTCAGTTTGTTAAAGATTAAACTATAATTAGAAACAAATTTCAATCCAAAACTCCATATAAAAACACTTTTATTGCATTTTTACGGTTAAATACCATAAACTTTCTATCCGACATTACTTTTTCATATTACTCATATTACCTTTAGAAAACTCACGAGGTAATGACCTACCTCATTACAACACTCATCATGACATAGCACGATTGTCTCTTTATAATATTTTTGGGACTAATACAATTTTACGATAAAATACCCTAAACTATTAAAAACCGTATTCTTTAAGATTGTTTTAATTAAATTCCATACAATTATATCCTTACAACTCATTTTGGGGAATCCGATTTGGTTGGTACGGGTTATCGCACATCCATCGGACTAGTAGGGCGAGATGCAGACCTCCTCACGGAGCATACGATCTCGATGGAATTTATATTGCAATTTTTAAGAAAATATGATTTTATTTAATAAATAAATTCTATTTTTAATATATATATATATATATATATTATCAAAATATCTAATTTAAATATGTTTAATAATTCTATGTTTTCTAAATCAAAAGAAAAGAATCACAAAAATTCATGAAAATACCATCAAGAATCAATACAAGTTAAATTACATGAAAATATCCTATACTATTAAAGTTAGGTTTATATCCACTAGACTATCTCATCACTTTTAAAATTATATCTATGAAAATCCTAAAGAAGATTATTAAATATTTGAGATTTATTTTGAAAATATATCAAAATTATTTTTCATAAAACCCCCTCAAGTTATATTAATTTACAATAAAGACCCTAGTAAATATAGGTTTAAGCGGGACCAATTCTCTTGAGCCTCATGGAGCCGGAGAATGTGGGTGCTTGCCTATTTAAGGTAGACAACTAAAACGGGGTTATCAATAGTAATTGGCTTGGAAAAAGTCACAAATCCTGCTGTTCATGTGCAGCAGTTATCGATAACTCCAAAACTAATTCAGGACTTCAATTCTATTTAAGTGTCTAACTCAGTCAGAGTCTCAGTCTAATCTGAAATCAATCCATCCATGTATACAATTCAATATAACTCCAATGCAACATGAATCCTTTTATACCAGAATACAATTTATATCAACATGACTTGATTTGACCGATCCATTGATATACATTTGACTTGTCTATATGACTATCCGTTTATATCCTTATCCGTTTACATGAACAATTGATATCATGGTTTCAGCAAGTCTTATATTTACAAATCACTAAAAAACAATACAATAATACATTACGGGCTTTAAAGGGGTAGATTGGTACGAAATGTGTTTAAAGTGGCATGAGACGGTCACTTTAATACACCTAACCTGAATATCCGTTGCCGTTGTCCCGTGGGTTTTTACGGGGCCTTGTACTCCTTATACCATAGTCCAGAGGGTAAACCGGACTCCTCTCGTATATACTGGCATATTCTGTACCAAGCTACAAACAACTGCATTAACATAACAATCAACATTATACCAGTTGTATTCTCATTACCTGTTCAGTCTATTTCAATCTCTCTTTGGGACTTACCAAGTGATTGTTCGCCGACGACATTCCTTTTCTATTCTTTCTTTGGAATGTTGTCAGGAGGACCCGACTCTCTGGAGATCGAGCCCAGCTCAGAAGACTTGGAGCAATTCGTCGACGGCCCAGAGCTCTAAACACTTGTATATACTTTTATTTTCAGTTTCATGCCATTTTATAGGCATTGCTTTCCAGTTTTGTATTTACTTTCCAGTATTGTATTGTAAAGAATGTTTAATAAATAAAAAGTTGCTGTTCATTTACATCTTATGTCTTTCTTGTGTACATTTACATTATATTGCTTATATACGCTTAGCGTGTTTACTTCTGAGTAAATACGTCGCGTGACCCGTCACGTCTCCTTACTGTACTCTAGGAAGCGGGGCATGACACTATGCCTCTCGTTAACAGAATCAAGGACCAACAACGAGGCAGAATATGAAGTTCTTATTGCCGGCCTCAAAATCGCAATAGAAATGGGTATTGAGGACCTCCTCATATATGAAGATTCTCAATTGATAGTCAGTTAAGTGAATGGTAATTACAAGATGTGTAAGGTAGAGCTGATAAGGTCCAGTGAAAGTGTACAACAGCTATTAACGCAGATTCCACCATACACATTTGAAAATATGCTGCGGACAGAAAACAACAAGGCGGATGCATTTGACAAGGATGACAAAAAAATGGCAGATGAAAGCCTCAACGACGTGAGGATCACCGTCCAAACCCGTAAGGTCCTCGTGCCAGCGGAACTCCCTTCAGAGTCTTCAGCAGAAGCACTTGACAAGGATGAAACGCTTGAGGGGGAAGTTCTCCAAGAACAGGAAGAAGAAAGAGAGGATTGGCTCCAAGTCTTTATAGACTATTTCAAATTCCAATAAGTACCTTAAGATGCATCGCAGAAGCATCAGCTCGCTAAACGGGCTCTGTCATTTACCTTTGTCGATGGAACTCTCTATAAAAGGTCCTTCGATCACCTATGGTTATAAGATGCTTATGACCAAAGGAAACCAATAAGGTCATCCAAGAAATCCATGACATACTCTATAGATCCCATCATGCCGGTCCGAAGATGAAGATTAAGATTAAAAGAATAGGCTACTATTGACCAACGATGATTCAGGATTGCATCGAATATGCAAGGCGATGCCATTCTTGCCAAATACACGGGGATTTCATACATCAACATCCTAATCCGCTGCATCCAACTGTAGCAAGCTGACCATTCGAAATGTGGGGAACGAATATAGTTGGCCCCATCGAACCCGCGTCATCTAAAGAGCATCGGTTTATTCTCACAACAACCGATTACTTCTCCATGTGGGCGGAGGCAATACCGTTCAGGAAAGTAAAGACGGAAAACATCCCGCACTTCTTCAAGACTCATGTCATCTACCGGTTTGGAGCCCTGCAACGGATAGTCTCAAACAACGGACCGTCATATCGAAGCCACAAGATAAGTCGCTTCGCCCAACAATACAAGATAGACTAGAAGTATTCTTCTATCTATGACCCTCAAGCCAACGGTCTAGCTGAGGCTTTCAACATGACTTTGACCAAACTCATCAAGAAGGCAGTGTACAAGAATAAAAAAGATTGGCACGAAAGGCTGCAGAAAGCGCTATGACTTACTGAATGACATTCAAAGCGGCCACAAAAATGACACCTTATGCATTGGTGTCCGGAATGGAAGTGGTGCTCCCATTAGAGATTGAACTCCCTTCTCTACGAATGGCGATTCAACAGGAACCCACTGACGAGGAAAATAGCCACCTACGGTCTGAAGAACTTGATGCGTTGGATGAAACCCGTCTTGGAGCACGGCAGAGCCTCAAAGCCCATAGAGCAACAATGACCCAGGCATATAGAAGGCTATCCAGACCAAGAATATTTCGTCAAGGCGAACTCATATTGGTGGTCAAAAGACCGATGATTCCCAGTCGTGCAAAATGTGGGGAGTTCGATCCCAACCATGAGGGCCCCTCTATCATAGAATACATTTATCAAGGTGGAACATACATGCTGATATAAATGCATGGCAAAAGACCTCTTTGACCAATAAACGGTCGATTCCTCAAGAAATTCTACGCTTTAAGAGTTGCAGCTCAGGTTAATGATAAATAACGATGCTTGTGTCCGCTCGCTATCTTCCCAAAATCAAGACTCTGAAACCCCTACCGGATAATGGTACCCTAAATACACGTAGCCCTGCGGTATGAATCATATAACCAACCGTATACAATCCATAGGAACGGACGGTCTATGTTCCCCACGGACCACTATGTCTCTAAACTGGAATGACAGACGGTCTATCTCCCCCATGGACCGTAATGTCCCTAAATTAATATTGGATTGTAATATCCCTAAACAAATGTGTTGCCCTACAGTAGATATCCATACCGATCACTGTATACAATCCACGGGCATAAATGATTCATATCTCTCCCCAGTCCTACCGGTGAGGCGACACTTGAAGTCCCATCGGCAATGAAACCCCACGAATGAGGCAGTCGTTAAAAAACGACATGTCTACAAGCAAAACGAGCATGGATGAAAACCCGAAAGGGATTCGTGAGTAAAAACAGCAGGACTGCCGGTAAGCTTCTGAAAACCCGAAAGGGTGCAAACTCCTGAAAAGAAAGGAAAACACACTTGCAAAGTTCTCTCGATCTTGTAAGGAGAAAACACCTGCGTGAGATCCTTACGACTCACAAGGGAACAACATACTTAAGAATCCCTACGATCTCTAAGGAGAAAATACACTTACGAGATCCTCACGACTCGTAAGAAGAATATCCCCCCATGAGACGCTCACGACTCATAGAATTCAAAATTCTTAGGTTACAGGGACCTAAACCCATTTTTTAAGCCATCTATGCCCTACAAGTGGTCCAATATCGACTCGTGTATACAATCCACGGGCGTAAATAAATATATTCTTAACCAAGTCTCACCAAAGGTGAGTGATATTCCTCAATATGGTGAATGACACTTGTGAGTCCACTTGACTTTCAAGGAGAAAATACTCTTGTGAGAATGATTAGTCTAAAATATTGCACATTTGAATGAACATTTTCCCTACTATTATTAATAAATAAAAGGTGTTAATTGTAAATATGGAACATATGTGGGTTTATTTATAAAAAGATTATTATCATATGTTTCTACATTTTAATTAACATAAATAGGGAAAATATATGCATATAATATTTAAATGAAAAATTAGTAACTAAAATATGCATATCATATCAAATATTTCTAATCAATATTCTTAAGATTTAATATCATATAAAATGGTTGTCACGCCCCGCTTCCCGGTATACGGCATGGGGGACGCGACTTGTCTGCTACATATTTACTCAGAAGCAAATACGCTAAACGTAACTAAGCAATATAAAAGAAAATATACACAAGAGACAAGGTATAATAAAAATAGCAACTTTATTTATTAACATTCTTTTGTACAATACATGAAAAGGAAATACAACTGAAATAAAAGCAATGCCTAAACAATGGCATGACAGGAAATTAAAGGTACTGAATAGAAAATGTACAATGTCTAGAGCTCAGGGTTTTCGCTGTACTGATCCAAGTCTTCTGCAGTTGGCTCTATCTCCGACGGGTCCAAATCACCTGACGACATTCAAAGAAGAAAGAAATAGAATGTCGTCAGCGAACAGGTCGCTCGGTAAGTCCCAAAGATAAGAGGAAAGTAGAATAGACAGAATAAGAAGGTATCTTTTAGAGTTGTATTATATTGTTGTAATGTTGTGTTAACGCTGTTATTTATAGCTTGGTACAGAAGGATGCCAGTGTATACGAGAGGGGTCTCTATATGCTAGAGACCAGAGCAAACAGAATGTACAAGGAACCGTTAAGCCACGATACAACAGCAACGGAATATAGGTTAGGTGTCTTAATCTTACCGTCTCGTGCCACTTTTAACACCTTCCGTACCAATCTACCCCTTAAACCCCGTGTTATCTTGATTGTATTGTTTGTATTGTAATTGTATTGTAATTTGAATTGTATTGTAATGTAGATTGTGTAATTGGATGACTTACGGAAACCATAATATCAGTAAACGGATGTAACTGTAGAATCAGGTATATGGATGCAACTGGAGAATCATGTAAATTGAATGTATATCCATGGTTCGGTTCGGTCAAATTGTATAGATTGATAGATTGAATATATGGAATAATGGATTCATGGATTCATATTGAATTGTAATATTGAAGATTGTAAATTGTAGACTGTAGATTGTAGATTGTAGATTGTAGATTGTACTTGAATCATATTCAAGTCAGATTATAATGAGACTCAAACTGAGTCAGACAATTAGAAAAGTAAATTGAAGTCCTGATTGTTTTTATGTTACCGTTAACCGCTACACATGGGCGACAGGATTTGTGTCTTTTTCAAAAACAATTACCGTTTTGATAACACCATTGTTACGTTGTCTACCTTAGATAGGCCAGCACCCACTTCTCTGGCTCCCCGAGGCTCAAGAGATTGGTCCCGCTTAAACCTATATTTACTAGGGTCCTTAGTGTAATTTATAGAACTTGAGGTGGTTTTATGTAAAAATACTTTTATATACTTTTCAAAAATACACCTTAAGTATTTATTAATCGTCTTTAGAGTTGTAATGATTGCAGATTTTATATTGTGATATTTCTAATGGAAATATCCTAATTTCATAATAAATGGTATTTATTTGTAATATTGGTTTTGTATGGAATTTATGGTATTTTAGTGTAAAATGATTCTTGTGACATTTTTAAGAAAAGTAGAATATTTGTAATAATTCAAAATAGATATTTTTATGTTACATATACATATATTTATATGAAAATAGTTTTTGTATATATCTATAATATTCTAGAAATCTCGTTTTCTTAAGATGTCGTAGTTTAAATCTTTCGAGACCGAATGCTCCTTGCGGAGGTCTGAATCTCGCACTACTAAGCCCGAGGATGTGCGATAATCCACACCATCCTGAACGGGTTCCCCAAATGGGTTGTAGCAGCGCTTTGCAAAGATTTGTATAAATACTAATCATTAAGGAAAACGATTTTATTAGTTATGGTATTTAAATGAAAAAGTGTCGTTTTCCATATTCTATGATCTAGGGTCTCCTAAGTCAACTAGACTGTTCCTAAGTGGTCCAAAGCGACAAGTTGTGAGATACCTCAAATCGGCTCTTCACCGCCAATTGTGGCCAGGTAAGTACAAGTGAAGAAAGGAGAGATCCGCTTACGAATCACCATGAGACGGGCCTTTTAAAGTTACCTTTCTCACTTGCCTAGCCTAGACACCACAAAATCAGGTTTAGATAAAAGATGGATGTCCACAACCTTCCTCTGCCCTTAAGAGTACGACAGTCTTTAATTGGTTGAGTTTAGATATTTTTATTATTAGCTCAAAGGTTATTAAATCTTTTAGAAATGGTTTTATTAAGTAAATGGTATTTAAATGAAAATGTTTGTTTTCCCGTATTCTGAGTTCTCGAGGGTATCGTGTTATGTTGCATATGAGTGTGTGAGGAGGTAGGTCGTTACCTCGTGATCTACTTAAAGGTATAACAAGTTTAATGGAGTTAAATGTAGAATTGAAACAATATGGTATTTAAGTAAAAAATATGATAAATTCAAATAGCCATCATTTTATGAAATGAAACTTGATCAATTTGGTTGATTAGTGTTTAATAGTCAATATGAGAGAGTTTAAGCATAATTATATTACGAGAAGTGAAGTTTTATAAGAAACCGAATCGGAAATCGGATTTGTTCCGATTCCGTCGGGTTTTGTAAGTCTGTATTTTGAGAATAGAAAAGAGAGGTAGAACATGGGACTTGCGGGTTTTGGAAAACTAGAAGAGAGATATGGTTTGGAATGAGTCGGCGGTGTGTCGTTTCGTCACCGGTAGTTCCTACAGTCGTTGCCGGAAAATCCACCGAAGAATTTGCCGGAGCTTCGCCTTTTGCTCACTTCGATTGCACACAATGATTTCTTGAGAATTCTAGAGAGTTGGCTCAGAGTTTGGGGTGAGAGGGTAGAGGGTAGGGATGATATTTATAAGGTTAAGCTAGGGTTAGGGTAGGTAAAAGGTTAAAATGAAAAATATGATAAAATGTATTAAAAGTGGAGTAATTGGGGTTTTAAAAGAGCTCTGGAAATGGTCTGAGACTAAAATTTTGCAGGTGCATAGGAAATGTGAATAGACACAACTTTCATGTTGGGGTCGTCGCCGGAATCGGCCGACTCAGGGGTGACTCGGCCGTGACTCGGTCGGAGGACTGAGTCGGCCGAGTCGAGACCGAGTTGGCCAATTTCCGGCCGAGTTAGGCGGCCGGAATCCCCCCGACGGTTCATCTATCCTCCGGCAATGTTACATTTTTGGGTGAAGTGGGGTTTTTGTGAGATATGCACGTGTAAACCCTTGGTATTCTAAAGGTTTTAAAAAAAATCAATATTAAAAATAATGTGGGGTATGGGATTTGAACTCTGGTGGCTTGGTTCAGCAGTGCAAGGTATTACCAATGAGCTACAAGCTCCTTCTTGTAATTAAGGAGCTAATTAATTACTCAAAGTAATAACAGTAAATGTAAATACCCCAAGTATACATTAATTTTTAAGAAAATTTTGTACATTAAAAATAGAGTTATTATATTATTTTAACTTGTAACTAAAAAGCAAATTAATTACTTATATCTTGTGCTCAAGCTAAAATACCCCTATCTGGATTTTTGAAAAAATTGTACAGAAAATTGTACAAGAAATTTAGGGTTGTTACAATGGTTAGGATAATATCTCAAAAATACCAAATGCTACCGACACTTTGATTTGAGATAGTGTGTAGATATTAGCTCAGGGCTAGAACTCAAGAGATCCTCGGGATGTCGAAATCGAATCTGCCAAAAATAAAAAAGAAAATCAAGAGATCTAGCAACGACAGAGACTCAGAGTATGATTTGCAGAATCTAGACATCAAAAGAATCTCCACATGTCAACACAAGAGACCAGAAGAAATCCCAAAATAAGATGCCACTAGGTTGCGGCGGATCCGCGACTAAATTGAGGGATATGCGGCGGAACTGCGGCTTAATAAGGGCCATAGGATATGAGATTTTGTGACTTGGATTTTAACAGCATATATTCACTTATGGAATTTAGGGTTTCTGGTTTCTGTCACGCCCCGCTTCCCGGTATACGGCGAAGGGGGCGCGACTGGTCCACTACGTATTTCCTCAGAAGCAAATACGCTAAGCGTAACTAAGCAATATAAAAGAAAATATACACAAGAGACAAGGTATAATAAAAATAGAAACTTTATTTATTAACATTCTTTTGTATAATGCATGAAAAGGAAATACAACTGAAATAAAAGCGATGCCTAAACAATGGCATGACAGGAAATTAAAGGTACTAAATAGAAATGTACAATGTCTAGAGCTCAGGGTCTTCGCTGTACTGATCCAAGTCTTCTGCAGTTGGCTTGATTTCAGACGGGTCCAAATCACCTAACGACATTCAAAGAAGAAAGAAATAGAATGTCGTCAGTGAACAGGTCGCTCGGTAAGTCCCAAAGATAATAGGAAATTAGAATAGACAGAATAAAAAGGTATCTATTAGAGTTGTATTATATTGTTGTAATGTTGTATTAATGCTGTTGTTTGTAGGTTGGTACAGAAGGATGCCAGTGTATACGAGAGGGATCTCTATATGCTAGAGACCAGGGCAAACGGAATGTATAAGGAACCGTTATGCCATGGTACAAGAGCAATGGAATATAGGTTAGGTGTCTTAATTTTACCGTCTCGTGCAACTTTTAACACCTTCCGTATCAATCTACCCCTTAAATCCCGTAGTGTTTTGATTGTATTGTTGTATTGTATTGAATATGTTGTATAGTTGGATGACTGACCAAAACGATGATATCAGTAATGGATGTAACTGTATAATCATGTAAGTGGAATGTATATCCATGGTTCGGTTCAGTCAAAGTGTATAGATTGATAGATTGAATGTATGGAATAATAGATTCATGGATTCATGTTGAATTGTAATATTGTGGATTGTAGATTGTAGATTGTACTTGAATCATATTCAAGTCAGATTATAATGAGACTCAATCTGAGTCAGACAATTAGAGAAGTAAATTGAAGTCCTGATTGTTTTGATGTTATTGGTAACCGTTGCACATGGGCGGCAGGATTTGTGTCTTTTCTAAAGACGATTACTGTGTTGATAACACCGTTTGTTAAGTTGTCTACCTTAGATAGGCAAACACCCACTTCTCCGGCTCTCTGAGGCTCAAGAGATTGGTCCCGCTTAAACCTATATTTACTAGGGTCCTTAGTGTAATTTATAGAACTTGAGGGGATTTTTATGTAAAAATACTTTTATATGCCTTTCAAAACACACCCCAAGTATTTATTAATCGTCTTTAGAGTTGTAATGAGTGTAGATTTTATATTGTGATATTTCTAGTGAAAATATCCTATTTTCATAATAAGTGGTATTTATTTGTAATATTAGTTTTGTATGGAATTCATGGTATTTTAGTGTAAAATCGATTCTTGTAATTTTTGGAAAAAGGTGGAATATTTATATCATAAAAAAATAGGTATTTTAATGATAAATATACATATATTTATACAAAAATAATTTTAATATATATTTTATATTCTAAAAATCTCATTTTCTTAAGATGTCGTATTTTAAATCTTTCGAGACCGAATGCTCTTTGCAGAGGTCTGAATCTCGCACTACTAAGCCCGAGGATGTGCAATAATCCGCACCATCCCGAACGGGTTCCCCAAAATGGGTTGTAGCGGCGCTTTACAAAGATTTGTATAAATACTAAATCCTTTGGAAAACTGTTTTATTAAGTAAATGGTATTTATTTGTAAAGATGTCAATTTCCTGTATTCTATGTTCTAGGGTCTCCTATGTCAACTAGACTGTTTCTAACTGGTCCAAAGCGACAAGTTGTGAGATACCTCAAATCACTTCTTCACTGCCAATTGTGGCCAGGTAAGTACAAGGGAAGAAAGGAGGGATTCGCTCACGAATCACCGTGAGACGGGCCTTTTAAAGTTACCTTTCTCACTTGTCTAACTTAGGCACCACAAAGTCAGGTTTAGATAAACGACTGAATGCCCACAACCTTCCTCTGTCCTAATGAGTGCGACAGTCCTTAATTGGCCGAGTCTAGATATTTATATTATTAGCTCAAAGGTTATTTATTTGTAAAGATGTATCAATACTAAATCTTTTAGAAATGGTTTTATTAAGTAAGGGGTATTTAAATGAAAATATTTGTTTTCCCGTATTCTAAGTTCTCGAGGGTATCGTGTTATGTTGCATATGAGTGTGTGAGGAGGTAGGTCGTTACCTCGTGATCTACTTAAAGGTATAACAAGTGTAATGGAGTTAAATGTAGAATTGAAATAATGTGGTATTTAAGTAAAAAATTCGATAAATTGAAATAGCCATCATTTTATGAAATGAAACTTGATCAATTTGGTTGATTGGTGTTTAATAGTCAACATGAGAGAGTTTAAGCATAATTGTATTAACGAGAAATGAAGTTTTATGAAGAAACCGAATCGGAAATCGGATTTGTTCCGATTCCGTCGGGTTTTGTAAATCCGTATTTTTAGAATAGAAAAGAGAGATAGAAAATGGGACTTACGGGTTTTGGAAAATAACGAGAGTGAGATGGAAGGAGAGGAATCGCCGGTCCGTCGATTCGTCACCGAGAGTTCCTAGAACGATCGCCTGAATTTCGCCGGGAATTTCGCCGTAGCTTCGCTTCGTGCTCGTTTTCAAAGTACACAAGTTTCTTGGAAATTTTAGAAAGTTGGCTCAGAGTTTTGGGGTGAGAGGGTAGAGGGTAGGGGTGTATTTATAGGGTTAGGCTAGGGTTATGGTAGATGAAGGGTTTTAAATTAAAAAATGTAAAAAAAATGTTAAAATTCATTAAAAATAGAGTAAATGGGGATTAATGGTGTCTCTGAACCGATCCAATTAAATGGAGTGTGCAGGGGGGTAGGGAAGATGAAAAGTCACAACTCCCATGTTGGAGACTCGGCCGTCCGGCCGAGTCCGCCCGGCGGCGCCGTCCCCAGTCGGCCGGTCCGCCGGCCGACTCGGCAGAATCGGGCCGAGTCGGGGCATGGGAAGGCGGGGGGTCTCCTGGTTAAGTCTCTTGTGTATTTAGTTTAGTGGGTGTAGTAGGAAATTCTGGAGTTATCACGTGTTGACTTTTGGGCTTCTATAAAACAAAAAATATTAAAAAAATGTGGGGCATGGGATTTGAACTCTTGTTGTTTGGTTCAGCAGTGCAAGGTATTACCAATGAGCTACAAGCTCCTTCTTGTAATTATAGTGTGAGATAAATACTTAAAATGGTAACAGCAACATTAAATACTCTAAGTGTAGTTTAAACTTAAATCAAATTTATGTACACTAAAAATGGAGTTGTTACAGTCTACTCTCCTTACAAAAATTTCGTCCTCGAAATTTACAACTTTTATTTGAGGACTATTTTACAAAGAAGTGAGGATATCTTGCACGCATTTCATCTTCCCTTTCCCAAGTGGACTCTCCTGGAGTGTCTTTCCTCCACATCACTCGGACCAAATTAACTTCCTTGTTCCGAAGTGTCTTCACTTTCCTGTCCAGGATCTCCACAGGCTGTTGCTCACAAGATAAGTCGGGCTGTATAGTGAGCTCGGAATGATCAAGAACATGGTTGGGGTCACTCACATACCTTCTGAGTTGGGATATGTGGAACACATTATGCACTCCTTCCAATGAGGGTGGAAGCGCTAAGCGGTATGCCACTTCACCGACTCGTTCGAGTATGTCGAACGGTCCAATGTATCTCGGACTTAATTTACCCTGTCTTCCAAAATGGATCACTCCGCGGTTCGGAGATATCTTCAAGAATACGTGATCTCCTGGCTGGAACTCCAAGTGTTGTCTCTTTGCATCAGCCCAGTGTTTCTGTCGATCTTGGGCTATGCGCATCCTTTCCCTGATAGTACGAACCACATCAACAGTCGCTACTATCATCTCTGGTCCAAAAAGTTCCCTATCACCGATGTCGTCCCAACTTAATGGCGATCGACACTTCCTTCCATACAATGCTGCAAAAGGTGCCATTCCTATGCTTACTTGGTAGCTGTTGTTGTACGAAAACTCCACAAGATGTAGGTGATCTTCCCACGATCCTTTGAAGTCTAACATACATGGCTAAACAATGGCATGACAGCAACAGAATTGCAGTCACAGGGAAAACTTTTATATTGCTTAGGTTGTTCACGCATAACAGAATTGCATGGCAGTGTTCTATACAACTCTGACCTGCATGGGCCACCAACAAAATCTGTCACGCCCCGCTTCCCGGTATACGGCGAAGGGGACGCGACTGGTCCGCTACGTATTTACTCAGAAGCAAATACGCTAAGCGTAACTAAGTAATATAAAAGAAAATATACACAAGAGACAAGGTATAATAAAAACAACAACTTTATCTATTAACATTCTTTTGTACAATGCATGAAAAGGAAATACAACTGAAATAA
Source organism: Agapanthus africanus (assembly GCA_030015575.1). Lineage (NCBI taxonomy): Eukaryota > Viridiplantae > Streptophyta > Magnoliopsida > Asparagales > Amaryllidaceae > Agapanthus > Agapanthus africanus. The sequence goes on from JASDDO010000016.1 coordinate 559,203,083, forward strand.
AAGCGATGCCTAAACAATGGCATGACAGGAAATTAAAGGTACTGAATAGAAAATGTACAATGTCTAGAGCTCAGGGTCTTCGCTGTACTGATCCAAGTCTTCTGCAGTTGGCTCGATCTCTGACGGGTCCAAATCACCTGACGACATTCAAAGAAGAAAGAAATAGAATATCGTCAGCGAACAGGTCGCTCGGTAAGTCCCAAAGATAAGAGGAAAATACAATAAACAGAATAAGAAGGTATCTTTTAGAGTTGTATTATATTGTTGTAATGTTGTGTTAACGCTGTTATTTGTAACTTGGTACAGAAGAATGCCAGTGTATACGAGAGGGGTCTCTATATGCTAGAGACCAGGGCAAACAGAATGTACAAGGAACCGTTAAGCCACGATACAACAGCAACGGAATATAGGTTAGGTGTCTTAATCTTACCGTCTCGTGCCACTTTTAACACTTTCCGTACCAATCTACCCCTTAAACCCCGTAGTATTTTGATTGTATTGTTGTATTGTATTGAATAGGTTGTATAGTTGGATGACTGACCAAAACCATGATATCAGTAATGGATGTAACTGTATAATCATGTAAGTGGACTGTATATCCATGGTTTGGTTCAGTCAAATTGTATAGATTGATAGATTGAATGTATGGAATAATGGATTCATGGATTCATGTTGAATTGTAATATTGTGGATTGTAGATTGTAGATTGTACTTGAATCATATTCAAGTCAGATTATAATGAGACTCAATCTGAGTCAGACAATTAGAGAAGTAAATTGAAGTCCTAATTGTTTTGATATTATCGGTAACCGTTGCACATGGGCGGCAGGATTTGTGTCTTTTCCAAAGACGATTACCGTGTTGATAACAGCGTTTGTTAAGTTGTCTATCTTAGATAGGCAAGCACCCACTTCTTCGGCTCTCTGAGGCTCAAGAGATTGGTCCCGCTTAAATCTATATTTACTAGGGTCCTTAGTGTAATTTATAGAACTTGAGGGGGTTTTATGTAAAAATACTTTTATATACTTTTCAAAATACACCCCAAGTATTTATTAATCGTCTTTAGAGTTGTAATGAATGTAGATTTTATATTGTGATATTTCTAGTGAAAATATCCTATTTTCATAATAAGTGGTATTTATTTGTAATATTAGTTTTGTATGGAATTCATGGTATTTTAGTGTAAAATTGATTCTTGTGATTTTTGGAAAAAGGTGGAATATTTATATCATAACAAATTAGGTGTTTTAATGATAAATTTACATATATTTATACAAAAATAATTTTAATATATATTTTATATTGTAAAAATCTTATTTTCTTAATATGTCATATTTTAAATCTTCCGAAACCGAATGCTCCTTGCGGAAGTCTGAATCTCGCACTACTAAGCCCGAGGATGTGAAATAATCCGCATCATCCCGAATGGGTTGCCTAAAATGGGTTGTAGCGGCGCTTTGCAAAGATTTGTATAAATACTAAATCCTTTAGAAAACGGTTTTAGTAAGTAAATGGTATTTATTTGTAAAGATATCAATTTCCCGTACTCTATGTTTTAGGGTCTCCTAAGTCAACTAGACTGTTCCTAATTGGTCCAAACTGACAAGTTGTAAGATACCTCAAATCGCCTCTTCACCGCCAATTGTGGCCAGGTAAGTACAAATGAAGAAAGGAGGGATCCGCTCACGAATCACCGTGAGACGGGCCTTTTAAAGTTACCTTTCTCACTTGCCTAGCCTAGGCACCACAAAGTCAGATTTAGATAAACGACTGAATGCCCACAACCTTCCTCTGTCCTAATGAGTGCGACAGTCCTTAATTGGCTGAGTCTAGATATTTTTATCATTAGCTCAAAGGTTATTTATTTGTAAAGATGTATCAATACTAAATCTTTTAGAAATGGTTTTATTAAGTAAGGGGTATTTAAATGAAAATGTTTGTTTTCCCGTATTCTAAGTTCTCGAGGCTATCGTGTTATGTTGCATATGAGTGTGTGAGGAGGTAGGTCGTTACCTCGTGATCTAATTAAAGATATAGCAAGTTTAATGGAGTTAAATGTATAATTGAAACAATGTGGTATTTAAGTGAAAAATACGATAAATTGAAATAGCCATCATTTTATGAAATGAAACTCGATCAATTTGGTTGATTAGTGTTTAATGGTCAACATGAGAGAGTTTAAGCATAATTGTATTAACGAGAAGTGAAGTTTTATGAAGAAACCGAATCGGAAATCGGATTTGTTCCGATTCCGTCCGGTTTTGTAAATCCGTATTTTTAGAATAGAAAAGAGAGATAGAAAATGGGACTTACGGGTTTTGGAAAATAACGAGAGTGAGATGGAAGGAGAGGAATCGCCGGTGCGTCGATTCGTCGCCGGAATTTCGTCGGAAGTTCGCCGGGAATTTCGCCGTAGCTTCGCTTCGTGCTCGTTTTCAAAGTACACAAGTTTTTTAGAAATTTTAGAGATTTGGCTCAGATTTTTGGAGTGAGAGGGTAGAGGGTAGGGGTGTATTTATAGGGTTAGGCTAGGGTTAGGGTAGATGAATGGTTTTAAATTAAAATATGTAAAAAAATGTTAAAATTCATTAAAAATAGAGTAAATGGGGATTAATGGTGTCTCTGGAACCGATCCAATTAAATGGAGTGTGCAGGGGCGTAGGGCAGATGAAAAGTCACAACTCCCATGTTAGAGACTCGGCCGTCCGGCCAAGTCCGGCCGGCGGCGCCGTCCCCAGTCGGCCGGTCCGCCGGCCGACTCGGCCGAATCGGGCCGAGTCGGGGCATGGGAAGGGGGTCTCCTGGTTAAGTCTCTAGTGCATTTAGTTTAGTGGGTATAGTGGGAAATTCTGGAGTTATCACGTGTTGACTGTTGGGCTTCTATAAAACAAAAAATATTTAAAAAATGTGGGGCATGGGATTTGAACTCTGGTGGCTTGGTTCAGCAGTGCAAGGTATTACCAATGAGCTACAAGCTCCTTCTTGTAATTATGGTGTGAGATAAATACTTAAAGTGGTAACAGCAACATTAAATACTCCAAGTATACTTTAAATTTAAATCAAATTTATGTACACTAAAAATGGAGTTGTTACAGTTTCTGTGACTATATATGGGACCGAGAGCTACACATTAAAGATCATCACCGAATAGATCAAGAGATCCAAGAGGTCCACGTATCCGAGTGATCATCATCTATTCATTTACCTCCAACAAGAGAGAGATCTAGAGCAAACTAGGGTTCTTGTATTATACTTTCTAAGTAGAATTGTAAATGCAATAGTTGATTAATAAAGGTAGTGTTTTTATTATCATTTTTGCAATTAATTTCCGCACTTACTTTCTGCACTTACATTTCTGTATCTTAATCATGATTTCATTCTTCAACCTTTCTTCTAAATCTTTAACCATGAGCAAGTAATTCTTAGCTTGCTAGGGTTCGTAGGATAAGGTAGAACAATGGATGAGAAAATCTCTTAATATCTTTTATACATTTTAAAGTTTATAAACTTTAGCAAAATAATTGTTAACATCTTTATCGGGCGCGCTACCAATTTATTGATAGTCATGACCACGATTTGAGATTGGTTTAACACTTACTTTGTTAAGGGCTAGACCTGAATAGAGATAAATGCAAAGACAAGGGTTAGCAGTGGGGAAACCCTAGTTTCTTCCAAGAACCCTAATCTAGATTCATCACTATCGATCTAGTTTTAAACTATTAAAAAATAAATGAGTCATTTTTAATTATTCATCCATTACTATAAAGTCCTATGAACCCTACAAGCCTTTTCTTTATAAATCTTATATCCGTAATGACAAAACAACTATCCCATATTCAATCAACTCGTCTAAAGTATGAAAAGAGTTCACGTTTCTCTGCGGACAAACTGTACTCATCGCGGCTAGCTACTAGCGATACCGTCTAGATTGCGGTTATTTTCGAACACGCTTTTTAACGATCAATCAAATAGCACCGTTGCCGGGGAAACGGTCGTAATTTTTTTTCTTGTTATTCGGCTTGATTTCTTATAAAATCCAGTGAACACAATATAAAAGAGAACCAAAACCGCATCTAACGATTATTGTACGAGTTTTGCAAGAGAATCTGGAGTAACTGGAGCAAGCCAACAGAGAGCCAGAGAATTTCAACTTGGACCAGAGGAGTATAGAGGATCCCTGAAGAAAAATTAGCAGAAGATCACCCAAATAGGCGGCGGAACCGCAGCGGTTTGGTGGAGTTGGGCCCCAAAATCCTCAGGTATTTCCCTAATATCTTTCTCTCTCCTTTATAACTCCAATAATCTAATCTTTCCTGCAAGATTCTTTGCAAACATCGCCGCTCAAAAATCTTTTTGCGTGTTTTGATTTCGGTTTGTTTTTGCATATTTAAACCGGATTTTAAGGGACAATAAACCCAAATCTAGATTAGATGGGGATTTCATCACCCTTCCTAGGCCCCACAAATTACAAACTAGCATATTCTCACCCTACATTAATTAAAAAATATCCAGACCTAGCCTCTAAGGACATTCGCGCTCAATTAGGACAGAGGAGGGTCGTGGGTAATCTATTGCTTATCCGCATTTTTCTTGTGGTGTCTAAGGCAAGTGTGACTAAGGAAAGTGGTTATTTAATTAGGCCCGCTATTTCGGTGATTCTTATAGCGGATGCCTTCCACTTACTTGGCACTTACCTGGCCACAAGATTGATAAGGAGGTAGTAGAGAATTGATCCTGCAACTTATCCTTTGGAAGTTTAGGAGTGGTCTAGTGACTTGACCTAAGAGACCCTAGTTCTAAGGATTGATTGTGCATTTTGTGATTTGTTGAGTCAAGCCTCAAGTCCAACTTTTTTTCAAAACAAACCTTCTTAAAATCGTTCTCGTACACGCTTCCGCGTTTTTTCTATCGACTCCGAAGTCGGTACTTCTTCATCTTCTATTTCACCTCCACCTACCACATCTCCCGAAATGAATGGATCTCCATCGCGATTTAATGATACTACTATGTCACCACCCGTAGGTGCGCATAATCTGCCGCGCATCTCTCCCCGAGAAAGATGCTACCCCGTACGTGGACCCCTTCCTACTTGGCTGTCTCTTCCACCAGCCAATGGGAAAAATTTTGAAATTAAACCCCACTTCATCAACCTGTTGCCTAAATTTCACAGGCTTGAATCCAAAGACGCATACGTTTTTATAACCAAATTTGAGAACGTATGTGCAATGATGGGCACAACCCAACTTTCTGAGAATGCTATGCGATTACGTCTTCTCTCTTTTACCTTGTGTGATCTAGCAGAAAAATTGTTTTATAGCACTGTCTCACATTCTATCACTAAATGGGATGAACTCGTTATAGCATTCCTTAAGAAATTTTATCCTCATCACAAAACCGCCCGTGTTCGAAGCGAGATTAACCAGTTTACCCAACTTCCCAATGAACCATTGTGGAAATACTTTGAACGGTTTAAGGATCTTTTTATACAATGCCCCCATCACAGAATTAATAGATGGCAACTTTGTCGAATTATATATGAGGGTGTTAATCCAGCGAAAAACAAATGCTTGAAACTATTTGTCAATGCCATTTCATGTCAAAAGACGATGGAGAAACTTGGCAATTTCTGGAAGATCTCGCCGAACAAACCTTACAATGGGAGAGCACTAGACCAACATCGTCTTCATCCAAGGCAGGTATCCATCAGCTCGACGTTTCCATCGCAGTGAAAGCTGAAATGGACACGATGCAAAAGAAACTCGATACTATCAAAAACAAATTCTCTTCAGCTTCCCTAAACCAAGTTACGCTCTCCAAAACCGTGTGTGGTTGCTGTTTTGACCCATCATATTTAACAGAAGAATGTCCTTTGAATCCTCCGTCTCAAGGTCAAGAACAAACCAATGCTGCCTTTCAGCAACGACCTAGAGACGATCCTTATTCCTCTACATACAATCAGGGATGGAGGAATTATCCTAATTTTGCTTGGAACCAAAACCAAACTCAACCTCAACCTCAAAATCAGTTCCCAGGCCAAAATAACATTCAAAGGCTTCCCCCACAACAAAAATAGCTACCATACTAAATTCAGCACCCCTTTCAACCGCAATCTTTTCAAAATCCGGCCAACAACAGCGTCCCTTATAATAATTCTTTCCAACCACAGACTAATACTCCAACGGCCGGTACCGAAAAAACCTCTGCACTCGAAAGAAGCTTAGAAACGTTTATTAAACACTCCACACAAACGACGGCTAATTTAACATCTTCTATTCAAACGTTAGTGCAATACACTGCTTCCCACGATGAAAGTATAAAATCGATCGAAGCACAAATTTCACAGATAAATGCCGCAATGAGTGAAAGAGAGAAAGGGAGACTTCCATCTCAACCTCTACCAATTCCCGGCCACTCACAAAGCGCAAACATCGCCTTCAACCAACAAAATCATAACGTGAGTATCGTAACTACGTTGGGATCGAAAAGAATGCTGAACAATAATGTTGGCAAACAAGTTGATGATGATGAATCAGATGAAACCCCGGCTGCTACTTCTAATCCTACTTCGTCTAGTCCACCATCCTCTTCTAAGCCTATCCTCTGTTCTTCACTAGGCTCAAACTCTCAGCCCACTTCCTTGAGTGAACTACCATCTCAGACCATCCCAAATCCAATTTTGGGATCCATTCCATCCCCACAATCTTCTCCTCAAATGTTAGACCCAACCCTTATTGATAAAGCTCTTTTTCCAAACAGGTTGAGGGCCAACAAACCAAATGTATAAATGGAGAAAATTATGGAAATGTTTAAGCAAGTTAACATAAATATTCCTCTCCTAGATGCTACTCAACAAGTTCCGTCTTATGAAAAAATCCTTAAAGACTTGTGCACTAGGAAGAAGAAAACCCAAGTGCCTAAAAAGGTTTTCTTAACGAGCAATGTGAGCACTGTTTTTACCCAACAATTGCTCAAGAAACGTAAGGACCCCGGTTGTCCTACAATATCTATAATTATTGGGGGTAAAAATATCAATCGCGCTATGCTTGATTTAGGTGCTAGTGTTAACTTGCTCCCGTATTCTGTCTATAAGCAATTAGGCATAGGAGAGTTGAAACCTGCGCACTGTACTCTCTAGATGGCCGCTCGATCTATCACCCACCCCACGGGTGAGCTAGAAGACGCGTTAATCAAAGTCGGGGAGTTTATATTCCCTGTAAAATTTATAGTTTTAGATATACAGCCTGTGGCGAACCCATGGAACCAAATCCCGGTGATTCTTGGTCGGCCTTTTCTAGCAAACTTCCAATACTGTAATCAATTGTCGTAACGGTTCTATGAACCTGTCCTTTGGGAAGATAAAAATTGAGCTTAACATTTACAGGATAGGAAGTTAACCCTCCGAACCTTCTGCTCATCTAATTGATATATGTTCCGTCAACGAGATACCTTCCGATAGTTGCGAAGTTGAGAAATTTTGCGATAATGATCTCGACGTCACTAGAAATTTAGTGTTTGATCCAGCTATTTATACGAGTGAGGACCCTTCCGTCGACAAGTCCATCCCCGAGTCCGAATCCTTTGACTTGTCGCAAAAGTTAGTCGAGCTTTCCGAGTCAATCTCTTACGCCAGTCATGAACCGCTTAAAAAGTCCGAGTATCATTCCCTTACCCTACCTTTTATCGTCTCTTCGCCAATACTAGATATTAAGCCACTACCGTCTCATCTTAAATATGGATACTTAGGTGAGAATGGGTCCTTACCCGGTATCATATCAGCTTCTCTAGTTTTAGAGCAAGAGCGAGCTCTTTTGTCGGTATTGAGATCTAATCAGCAAGCTTTTGGTTGGATAATGGCAGACATCAAAGAGATTAGTCTCTTCATTGTTGAACATCGTATACATTTGATGGATGAAGCCAAACCATCCCGAGACACACAAAAACGGTTGAATCCCGTCATGAAGGTGGCGGTAAAGAAAGAAATCGTCAAATGCTTAGATAATGGTATAATTTACCCTATATCTGATAGCCAATGCGTAAGTACTATTCATGTGGTCCCTAAAAAGTCTGGCATCACGGTCATAACTAATGAGACTAATGAGTTGATCCAAACACGTACCCAAACTGGGTGGCGGGTATGTATTGATTATAGAAAACTCAATGCCACAACGAGAAAAGATCACTTCTATCTACCTTTCATTGACCAGATGTTGGAATAATTAGCCGGGCATGAATACAACTGTTTGTTGGACGGATACTCAGGCTATAACCAGATTCCCATCGCTGAAAAGGATCAAGATAAGATAACTTTTACTTGTCCTTTCGGTGCTTTTGCTTATAGACGCATGCCCTTTGGGTTATGCAATGCTCCCGCTACGTTTCAGCGGTGTATGATGGGGATATTCTCAGACATGGTCGAAAATTTTCTGGAGATATTTATGGATGATTTCTCCATATTTGGGGACTCCTTTGAAGAATGCCTACGTCATATTGTTACTGTTCTTACCCGCTGTAAGGATAAGAATTTAAGTATGAATTGGGAAAAATGCCATTTCATGGTTCAAGAAGGTATTGTCCTTGGGCATATTATTTCACGAAAAGGCATTGAGGTAGACAGAGCTAAAATAGATGTCATCCATAACCTTTCTCCTCCCAAATGCGTCAAAGATGTACGATCCTTTCTTGGTCATGCAGGATTTTATAGACGATTCATTAAGGACTTTAGCAAAATTGCTAGACTCTTAACTCTTTTCTTGGCCAAGGATACCATATTTCATTTCGATTCGGATTGCGTGATGTTCAGTTGATAAAACTGCACATTTGTTATTACATTTTTCCTACCATTTTCATATTAAAAAAGGGCTTTATTATAATATATCATACATATGAGGGTTTATGTGTAAAAATACTATTTTCCATGTGTTGATATATTATAATTAGCATTTGGTAGAAAAATGTATGCAAATAAATTCTTTGACCTAATCCTAGTAGAACAAAGTCTACTAAATCTTATTTGAGTTGTTGTGCAGAATATTTCCAAGTTGTGCAGAATTTTCAAAGACTAGAATGAAGCAAATCAAGTTGTTGAAGAAGACTTGCCTAATTAAGAATCAAAACTTGGAGACCAAGTCTGGCAGCGACTACGAGAAGATTTCAAAGATACAAAGGTTCCAGAGGAGTCCAAATGTCACAAAGATAGATGCCCTAAAATTTGATGAAGGGATGTGATTAAACGGCCGCGGATCCCCGACCGTACCCCCCTTGGGCCGCGGATCCGCGGCAAGATAAAGGGATCACTTGCCTAAATTTTGGACGATGAATCTCTGCTATATTTTACCAAGTTTTCAAGCAAAAGATTGTGGCTTTGGACTATAAAAAGACACCGAGAGGCTTGTAGGGTGTTTTTCGTCACCCCATTGAGATGGGAATACGCGCGCGCTTGTCAGGCGTACTACAGATTCCCCCTGTCTAGAGTAGGCCGGGGTTTATTGATTGTGGGGATCCGAATCTCCGGCAGCCGCGGACTAAGCTGCCGTTAATTACCCCTCGCATTTGGAGCGAAAGAACCTCCGATTGACTGGTTAAACTGGTCATGCGAACTCAATATGCGGTGCGTTGGTGTGTGTATATTTTTTTGTTTTGTTCTACTTGTAAAAAGAGATATATACATATATATATATTTTCTATATACAAAAATAAATAAGTAAATAAATATTCGGAGAATTTTTTTTTATTTTTAAAATATTTTTTTTATTTTAAAATATTATTTATAATTTATTTTTATTTATTTAATATTTTTTTTTAAATAAAAAAAGGGATTAAATAAAGAAAAGAAGAGAAGAAGATAATTATGTTTTTATTTTAAATTTTCAAAATATTATTTATAATTTATTTTTATTTATTTATTTTTATTTTAAATAAAAAAAGAGGAAGAAAGAAGAAAAGAGAATTTTTTTATTTTATTTTATTATTTTATTTTATTTTATTTTATTTATTTATTTATTTTTTTTTTAAAAAAAAGGAGGTCACATGCTAACATGTGACCCCTCAAGTGAGGGGGTCACATGCTAAACATGTGACCCGGTCACATGCTAAACATGTGACCCCTCATGTGAGGGGGTCACATGCTAAACATGTGACCCGGTCACATGCAAGTGACCCCTCATATGAGGGGGTCACATGTTTAACATGTGACCCCTCATGTGAGGGGGTCACATGCTTTGCATGTGACCCCTCATGTGAGGGGGTCACATGTTTAACATGTGACCCCTCATGTGAGGGGGTCACATGTTTTGTATGTGACCCGGTCACTTGCTTTGCATGTGACCCGGTCACATGTTTAAGCATGTGATCCGGTCACATGCTTTGCATGTGACAGCAACAATTTTTTTTCTTTTTTTTTTTTTTTTTTTTGGAACGTGGAGTTCAACTCCAAAATAATTTTATATGGCTAAAAAAATGTAATGTGGAGTTAAACTCCCCAAAAAAAGGTATTTTTTTGTGGAGTTAAACTCCAAAAGAATTTCTGTAGTGGAGTTAAACTCCAAAAGAATTTTATTTGTGGAGTTGAACTCCAAAAGATTTTATTTGTGGAGTTGAACTCCAAAGATTTTTACTGTGGAGTTAAACTCCAAAAGAATTTTTGTAGTGGAGTTGAACTCCAAAATAATTTTCCTGATGGTGGAGTTGAACTCCAAAAGAATTTTATTTGTGGAGTTAAACTCCAAAAGATTTTCTCCTTTCTCCTTTGAGAAGAAACCCAAAATGGGTTCTCTTGAAACTCCAAGATCTAGATCTTGGATGATAAAAAAAGAGACCCTTTTTCTTCTCTTGATGGAGTTTTTGGAGATGGGTTTGTGGTAAAACTTTGTTTTGTTTTAAAAAAAAGAGAGCTAAGCTCTTGATTTATTTTGAAAATAAAAAGGAAGAGGAAGAACTTGAAGAAGAGAGAGTGGAGGAACAAACCCTAGTTTTTGAGGGAATGAAAAAAGGTTCTTTATTATTCATCATCATGTTGCCTTATATAGGCTTACATATTTACATATAGCCCCTTGGGCTTTTCAAAATGGCTTTTTGCCTATCCCATGGCTTATGTGTCATTTGTTTTTGCACATAAGCCATGAGCTTACAAAAATTTGGCTTTATGCCCATTTTGCATACATTCATGCACAAACAATTACATAAAAATTATTTATTACATGATTTTGTTGTTGGCATGGGGAGGCTGGCTGCGGGCTCAACTTGGGCATGGGCCCGCTTAACCTGGGCTTGGGCCCACCTAGCTTGGGGGTTGACCTTGACTTTGACTCGGTCAACAGGGGTGTAAATTTTTACCCCAATAAAGTGCCCCCCATCAATAAATGCACACAGCATATATGGGTCGCGTGCATGAAATTGATGGATCTTCTTTCACGTGGAGGCGACTTGCTTTGGTTCCCACTTTTTGGGATGCACTGCCCTTTTTACGACATGGACGGTCGACGCTCTGATCCGGAGCGATTTGGGTTCCCAATTTGCGGGAGCCTGCACTGCCCTTTTTGCGACATGGACGGTCGACGCTTAACGCGTCTCCGAGACGGAGTGTCCGTGGTAGACGTTTCCCTGACCCGGAACGATCTGGTTCCTGCTTTGTAGGAAGCCTGCACTGCCCTTTTTGCGACATGGACGGTCGACGCTCTGATCCGAAGCGATTTGGGTTCCCAATTTGCGGGAGCCTGCACTGCCCTTTTTGCGACATGGACGGTCGACGCTCTGATCCGGAGCGATTTGGGTTCCCAATTTGCAGGAGCCTGCACTGCCCTTTTTGCGACATGGACGGTCGACGCTCTATCCGGAGCGATTTGGGTTCCCAATTTGCGGGAGCCTGCACTGCCCTTTTTGCGACATGGACGGTCGACGCTCTGATCCGGAGCGATATGGGTTCCCAATTTGCGGGAGCCTGCACTGCCCGTTTTACGACATGGACGGTCGACGCTTAACGCGTCTCCGAGACGGAGTGTCCGTGGTAGACGTTTCCCTGGCCCGGAGCGATCTGGTTCCTGCTTTGTAGGAAGCCTGCACTGCCCTTTTTGCGACATGGACGGTCGACGCTCTGATCCGAAGCGATTTGGGTTCCCAATTTGCGGGAGCCTGCACTGCCCGTTTTACGACATGGACGGTCGACGCTTGATTTGACTTGCTCTGCTTCTTGCAGTGTCAGGGGTAGACTTGACTTTCTCCGCTTCTTGCGGTGTCGAGATTGGATTCTGACTTGCTGATTTTGATTTGGGTTGACATCAGCATCGCTACACTGGAATATGGTACCAAGAGCGAATCATCATTTGTCATGAGAGGGTTTGGGAATTGGGGTTTTTGTTTGGCATCTGCATTGCTGCACTGGAATAATGCCAGGAGCAACTCATCATTTGCCCCGGGAGAATTTGGATTTGGTTTTTTTTCGTTTGGCATCTGCATTGCTGCACTGGAATAATGCCAGGAGCAACTCATCATGTGTCCCGGGAGGATTTGGGAATTGGTGGCTTACGAGACAGGTTTAGATCCCTGTCACCTAAGGCTTTTCAATTTTATGGGCCGTGAGGGTCCCATAAAAGCATTTTCTCCCTACGAGTCGAAAGGATCTCGTAGGTGTATTTTCTCATTAGGAGTCATGGGGACTCCTAAGTGTATTGCTCCTTTGTGAGTCGTAAAGCTCTCACGCGGGAATTTTCTCCTCACAAAGTCGAGAGGACTTTGCGAGTGCATTTCATTTCTTTTCTTTTTTTTACGAGTCTGCGCCCTTTTGGGTTTTCACAAACTCGCCGGCAGTCCTGCTGTTTTTACTCACGGAGCCCTTTCGGGTTTTCATCCGTGCCCATTTTGCTTATGGACATACCGTTCTTTTTTTTTCTTTCTTTTTTTTTCTCTTTTTTTTTCATTTTTTTCATTTTTTTTTTGGAATCTTCCCTGCCGATGGGACTTTGAATGTGGTCTCGCCGGTAGGACTTGGGAGAGATTGGGATCGTTTTACGCCCGTGGATTGTATACGGTTTTGCAGGATGTATGATCCAGACCGTAGGGCCAAAAACATTTCGGGACTTTGTTGGCGTCTGCATCGCTGCACTGGAATATGGTACCAGGTGCGACTCATCATTCGCCGTTGGGGTATGGGAGTTGGAATTTTGTTGGCGTCTGCATCGCTGCACTGGAATATGGTACCAGGAGCGACTCATCATTCGCCACTTGGGGATTGGGATTCGGAATTTGGTTGGCGTCTGCATCGCTGCACTGGAATATGGTACCAGGAGCGACTCATCATTCGCCACTTGGGGATTGGGGAGCGATGGCTTAGGAGACAGGTTTGGATTCCTATCACCTAAGATTTTTCAATTTTATGGGCCGTGAGGGTCCCATAAAAGCATTTTCTCCCTACGAGTCGTAAGGATCCCGCAGGTGTATTTTCTCCTTAAGAGTCGTGAGGACTCCTAAGTGTGTTTTTCCTTCGTGAGTCGTAAGGATCTCACGAAGGTTTGTTCTCCTCATGCATCGTGAGGACACATGAGTGGGTCTTTCCAATGAAGCATAATTCCAAAGGCGGAGACCAGCCGCGTAACTGGTGGTTGCGGTGGGGCATGAGTATACTGAGAATTATTTGAGCCCGTGGATTGTATACGGTAGTCAATTTGGGGACTGGCCGTAGGGCTGAAAGAATTTTGGGAAATTGGATTTTTGTTTGGCGTCTGCATCGCTGCACTGGAATATGGTGCCAGGAGCGACTCATCATTCGCCGTTTTTTTTTTGTTTTACCGCGATTGCTCTATCATTTCAGCTTTTCTTATCGCGAAGGTCGCGATTGCCCTATCATTTCGGCTATTTATTCGCGGTTGCCCCATCATTTCGGCTTTATTTTCATTTTTATTTTTACTCGCTGATTTTTATTGCGAGTTGCCCCATCATTTCGGCTTTTCTTTATTTTTCTTTTATTTACACATTTTTTTATTTACATTTTTTTTTACATTCCCAGTTTAACGACTTAGAGGTCGATTGTTCCCAGTTTAATGACGTGGTGGTCGACTGTGTTCAGAGAAAGGCAGATGTCTGAGAGAATTAGTTTCACGAAGAACTTCGGTCTCCGTTTGTATGAAATTGGCGGTCGCATCTTGACTGTTTACTAACACGCCTTTGGACAGTTCTATCTCTCCTGCCTTGTATTGCTTTTCGACCCAATCTTTGAAGACGAAGCAGTCCTCAATAGCATGACCTATCACTCTGTGATAGGGGCAGTATTTGGGGTCGTCGGTCCTATTCGCTTCCTGCGGTCTTTTTGACTCTGGCAGTTGTAGACCGTTCTTCAGGGCGTCTTTGAATATTTTACGGATTTTGTCCCTTCTGAAGGAATAGACCTTATCCAGCTTCTCTTTCAGTGGAGATTCTCCTCCCTCTCCGAACATTGGCTTCCGAAGCTGGTTGGCATTAGGCCCGCTCAACCCTTGCTTATTTCGGTTAGCCGAAGCATTGAAAGATTCAGAATCGTCGGGATCTCCGCCTTTGCGATTATCGTCCTTTCGGTTTCTCCATGACCTATTGTTATTTTGGGAATCCGAGGAGGACTCCTGCTTTGAGCGCTCCAGCATCTGAACTTTCCTGGTCAGCTCTTGGAATGTTTTGAGACCCGCGGTGCATAGAAACGGGGCCATCCAATTGTTGAGATTTCCGACGAGGAGACTGACAGATTGGTCTTGCTCTATCGGTGGTTCGCATTTGACGGAGAGATTGCGCCATCGGGTTATAAAATCCGTGCTGCTTTCATTGTTCTTGGGCTTGGTCCTTACGAGCTCCGCGATGGTGATCTTATCGCTGACGCTCATGAACCTTTGTCGAAACAAAGATTCCATTTGGACGAAAGTAGTAACGGAGCCATCCGGTATGCTCGCGTACCAGTCGAAAGCAACATCGGTCAAGCTATTAACAAACTGGCGGAGAAGAAGCGCATCGTTGCCCCCAGTATTCCCGCATGAGGCTTTGAAGTGGGCGATGTGCTGATTCGCATTTCCCGTCCCATCGAATCTCCCGAATTTGGGGATGACATAGCCGCTAGGAAATTCTACCAGATCATACTGAGCAGGATATGGTCTCCCACTACTGCTAACATCTTTTTGCGCTTCGGCTTCGGCCACCAATGTTTTGACTTTGCTGGCAACCAAATCCATGATTTGATTTTGAGTTAGCGGGCTATTGTCATCGGTAGCCAAGACATTTCCCGAGATAGGATGCGACTGATTTTCATGTAGTTCGCCTACTTTTGGATTTGAGGGAATAGGCGTCGGCTGCTTTGGCACACCACTTCCCAGTTCACGAGTAGAGCCCTCCGCTTGATTGGGCGGCTGAGAGGCAAGTCGGGCCGTGAGCTGCATCACGACATTCGTCAAGTCATCGATTTTGGAGTAGAGTTTCGCCATCTCCTTGTCTTTGTTTCTGAGCTGCTTTCGGAGCTCTTGAAGCAGCTCTTGCTCTGCGGTCCTGGGGCGGAAAGTCGGCTCTTCTTCGCTTTCCGAGCCCGACTCCTCATGGACCGAAAGGTCTTTCTGCCTATCATCCTCATCGAGAGGGTTTTCATCACCCAGCAGGGGCGGCTGTTCTTGGGCAGCGGCAACCACATTCAGGCTAGATTGGACTTGAGATGTGGTGGCCCCATCCTTACTCTTGCTGCGCGTGCCTACCGTGTAGACAGTGTGGACCACATACCCAGCCATTTCCTCATATTCGGCGGGGTAACCCTGTTCTTCGAACCTCATGAGGTTCAGCCTGGCAGGAGCCCTAGCCCTTTTGTTGGCTCTATATCTGAGCCTTTTCTCCCTCAGCTTCTCGATTTTGAAGGCTTGGCGGGCATCCGCTATCCGGGAAGCTATTGTGAGCTGATCAGAGGGGGGTTTAGAGAAGACACCCGATCGAGCAGTGGTCGAGGGCACCGCTGGAGCTTGCTCGGGACGCATTGTAGCTTTGTTGGTGTTGGTGGCCTTGCCCCCAGCTGGGGCCATGGAGAGTCGTTCGGAAACGGACTTGCGCTTGGGCTGAGGTGCCCTCGCGACCACCACATTTGGTCTCCTGCCTTTCGAGACCGGTTTGTCTGCCACCGGGGCTTGAGGAGCCGGGATGGTGCCAACAGGCATGAACATAATAGAGCCGAATGGTAGCAGCGGCTCTTCCCATTGTCGCCCGAGACTGGCCGGAAGGACCGTCCTGGAGTCTATCCTCATCGTGTAGGAGACGGGAGCTGAGTTCATCATCGAAGACATCGTCGGAAGGTGATTGCTTGAAAATCTGCATGAAAGAGCATTATTTTAGTATAATATAGACATGTAAATTGATTAAGTTCGCATGAACGTTTAACCCGAAATATGGGAGGAGAGATTGGTCCCACCGGGCGTGCCAGAACCTGTAGGGTGTTTTTCGTCACCCCATTGAGATTGGAATACGCGCGCGCTTGTCAGGCGTACTACAGATTCCCCCTGTCTAGAGTAGGCCGGGGTTTATTGATTGTGGGGATCCGAATCTCCGGCAGCCGCGGACTAAGCTGCCGTTAATTACCCCTCGTATTTGGAGCGAAGGAACCTCCGATTGACGGGTTAAACTGGTCATGCGAACTCAATATGCGGTGCGTTGGTGTGTGTATATTTTTTTGTTTTGTTCTACTTGTAAAAAGAGATATATACATATATATATATTTTCTATATACAAAAATAAATAAGTAAATAAATATTCGGAGAATTTTTTTTTATTTTTAAAATATTTTTTTTATTTTAAAATATTATTTATAATTTATTTTTATTTATTTAATATTTTTTTTTAAATAAAAAAAGGGATTAAATAAAGAAAAGAAGAGAAGAAGATAATTATGTTTTTATTTTAAATTTTCAAAATATTATTTATAATTTATTTTTATTTATTTATTTTTATTTTAAATAAAAAAAGAGGAAGAAAGAAGAAAAGAGAATTTTTTTATTTTATTTTATTATTTTATTTTATTTTATTTTATTTATTTATTTATTTTTTTTTTAAAAAAAAGGAGGTCACATGCTAACATGTGACCCCTCAAGTGAGGGGGTCACATGCTAAACATGTGACCCGGTCACATGCTAAACATGTGACCCCTCATGTGAGGGGGTCACATGCTAAACATGTGACCCGGTCACATGCAAGTGACCCCTCATATGAGGGGGTCACATGTTTAACATGTGACCCCTCATGTGAGGGGGTCACATGCTTTGCATGTGACCCGGTCACATGCTTTGCATGTGACCCCTCATGTGAGGGGGTCACATGTTTAACATGTGACCCCTCATGTGAGGGGGTCACATGTTTTGCATGTGACCCGGTCACTTGCTTTGCATGTGACCCGGTCACATGTTTAAGCATGTGACCCGGTCACATGCTTTGCATGTGACAGCAACAATTTTTTTTCTTTTTTTTTTTTTTTTTTTTTTTGGAACGTGGAGTTCAACTCCAAAATAATTTTATATGGCTAAAAAAATGTAATGTGGAGTTAAACTCCCCAAAAAAAGGTATTTTTTTGTGGAGTTAAACTCCAAAAGAATTTCTGTAGTGGAGTTAAACTCCAAAAGAATTTTATTTGTGGAGTTGAACTCCAAAAGATTTTATTTGTGGAGTTGAACTCCAAAGATTTTTACTGTGGAGTTAAACTCCAAAAGAATTTTTGTAGTGGAGTTGAACTCCAAAATAATTTTCCTGATGGTGGAGTTGAACTCCAAAAGAATTTTATTTGTGGAGTTAAACTCCAAAAGATTTTCTCCTTTCTCCTTTGAGAAGAAACCCAAAATGGGTTCTCTTGAAACTCCAAGATCTAGATCTTGGATGATAAAAAAAGAGACCCTTTTTCTTCTCTTGATGGAGTTTTTGGAGATGGGTTTGTGGTAAAACTTTGTTTTGTTTTAAAAAAAAGAGAGCTAAGCTCTTGATTTATTTTAAAAATAAAAAGGAAGAGGAAGAACTTGAAGAAGAGAGAGTGGAGGAACAAACCCTAGTTTTTGAGGGAATGAAAAAAGGTTCTTTATTATTCATCATCATGTTGCCTTATATAGGCTTACATATTTACATATAGCCCCTTGGGCTTTTCAAAATGGCTTTTTGCCTATCCCATGGCTTATGTGTCATTTGTTTTTGCACATAAGCCATGAGCTTACAAAAATTTGGCTTTATGCCCATTTTGCATACATTCATGCACAAACAATTACATAAAAATTATTTATTACATGATTTTGTTGTTGGCATGGGGAGGCTGGCTGCGGGCTCAACTTGGGCATGGGCCCGCTTAACCTGGGCTTGGGCCCACCTAGCTTGGGGGTTGACCTTGACTTTGACTCGGTCAACAGGGGTGTAAATTTTTACCCCAACAAGGCTCTTGGAAAAATCATCAAGCCGACGCGATCACGAAGCCCCCGACGCTCACGCATCCAGGCTGATCATCAACTGTTCGTCTACCTCCTTAGGAAAGATCGAGAAGCAAATCAAGTTTATTTGTAATCATTTTCTACGGAATAAAGTGTAGATTGTTCAAGTGATTAATAAAGGTAGTTATTTTATTTAATTCTTTTGCATTTTACATTATGTTTTCCCTCTCTGTCTTTCCATCTTCTTTTCCCAACATGCGCGAGTAATTTTCCGCTTGTTAGGGTTCATAGGATTAGGGTAGGCTAATGAACGATGAAAATCCCTAAACCCTTTTTAAGTCCTATAAAGTTTATGAACTTTATTAAAAGAATTATTAACATCCTAATCGGGCGCGCTAGCAATTCTTTGCTAGATCCGACCGCGATTAGAGATTAGATTAATAATTGTTTTGGTAAAGGCTAGATTTGAACGGAGTTCCGTGTCGAGATAAGGGATAAGAGTGGGATTCCTTTTCCCTCCAGAAAGCCTAATATACACGCATTACTGTCATTCTAGTTTTAAATCTATTAATGGATAAAAAGGGTAACTTTTAATTAATCGTCCATGACTACTAAATCCTAACGAACCCTACAAGCCCTCTTATTATATTAACTACATCCCTAAAATAATCTAGATCTATATTTTTGCATTAGTGCTTAACGTAGATCTAGAAACCTTTCTACAAAATTCTTTATCCCTCCTCTCTTTTTCAACACATCTAAAGTAAGAGTAAAAGATTCACGTTTCCCAGAGGACGACCCGTACTCATCTCGGTCTATCTACACGCGACACCGTTATTGATTGCGGTTAACTACAAACAAACACATTTTCGTGTCAATCAAATGGCGCCGTTGCCGGGGAAACGTGCGTAATTTTTTATTCTTGCTATTTATGTTGAATTCTTAGACGATTCATATCATTATTAAAACAAAACTGCAAATTGCATATTTAACGATTTGTGTGTGAATTTTGCGAGAGAATCTGGAGTCACAGACTTGAGGAAACAAGAGATCTAGGGTTTCACACTTCTCTGGTATCTTTTACAACTCCTTCTCTCTCCTCTCAAATCCAATAAAATCTATTTTCTGCAGGATTCTTTGCAAAATTGCGCCGCTCAAAAATCTTTTTGCAAAAGTTTTGTGATTGGTTTTGTTTTGCATATTTTAATACGGACTTTAAGGGGTAAAGACCAAATCTAGATTAGGTGGGGATTTCATCACCCTTCCTAATCCCCACAAATCACAAACCGAGCATATAGATCAACCCTTCATTAATTTAAAAAATATCTAGACCAGACTCTAAGGACTGTCGCGCTCATTAAGGACAGAGGAAGGTCGTGGGTAATCTATCGTTTATCCGCATTACTTTTGTAGTGCCTAGGCAAGTGTGTCAAAGGCTAGTGGTTTTTAATTAGGCCCACTACTGTGGTTCCTTCCCACTTACCTGGCACTTACCTGGCTACAAGGGTAGTACGGAGGCGGTAGAGGATTTATCCCGCGGCTTGTCCTTTGGAAGTCTAGGAGCGGTCTAGAGACTGGACCTAGGTGACCTTAGTTCTAGGGTTGCTTGTGCATCTTAGGGTGATTTGTCTTGAGTCCCACTTTTTCAAAACAAGCCAATTTTAAATCACACACACGCTGCCACTTGCACTAAACCCGCTTAGTGCATGCTCGGCTGGACACGGGATCCTAGTGCCCGCCTTGTCCGCGTTCCTGCTATCGACGCCGAAGTCGGTACTTCTTCATCTTCTTTTCCCCCACCACACACCACATCGACCATGATGGACGGCACTCCATCTAATTATAACACCACGCTGCCACCGCCCGTAGGTGAGCAGAATCCACCGCGCATCTCTCTCCAAGAGAGATGCTATCCTATTCGTGGTCCCTTTCCTACTTGTCTATCTCTTCCACCACCTAACGAGGATAATTTCGAAATTAAACCCCACTACATCAATCTGCTGCCCATATTTCACGGGTTTGAGTCGGAAGACGCGTACGTTTTCATCACCAAATTCGAAAACGTATGCGCAATGATGGGTACTTCACAATTGACTTTAGATGCTATGCGCTTACGTCTTCTCCCATTCACACTGTGCGACTTGGCAGAAAAATGGCTTTATAATACTGCCGCACACTCTATCACTAGTTGGGATGAATTCGTCATAGCATTTCTTAAGAAGCTTTACCCAAACCATAAGACTGCCCATATTAGGAGCGAGATCAACCAGTTCACCCAGCTTCCCAACGAACCATTTTGGAAGTGCTTTGAACGTTTCAAAGATCTGCTTGTCCAATGCCCCCATCACGGAATACAAAGATGAGATTTATGTCGGATTATATATGAGGGCATTAATCCAGCGACAAAGCAGATGCTTGAAACAATGTGTCAATGCAATTTCATGTCTATTGATGACGGTGAAGCTTAGAAGTATCTGGAAGACCTCGCTGAACACACGTTGCAGTGGGAAAGCGTAAGACCACCTTCAACTAAGGGAGGTATTCACCAGCTCGATATTTCTATCGCAGTAAAAGCCGAAATGGCAGCGATACAGAAGAAACTCGATGCTATTGAAAACAAGTTCTCATCATTCTCCCTAAATTAGGTCACGCTTCCTAAGACCGTCTGTGGTTGCTATTCGGATCCTTCACACTTAACGGAAGAATGTCCTATGAATGCATCGTTTCAAGCTAATGCTGCTTTTCAGCAGCAACCTAGAAACGACCCTTATTCTTCCACGTACAATCAAGGATGGAGGAATCATCCTAACTTTCCTTGGAACCAAAACCAACAAAGCAATTATCAAAGACCTCCTCCACAGCAACCACAACCACAGAATCAGCCCCCCTTTCAGTCACAGAATTTCCAAAATCCGGCCAACATTTCTACACCACAAGTGGCCGGTACTGACAACTCACTTGCACAAACTTTGGATATGTTCATGAAACAATCCATGCAAATTTCGGCTGAGATGAGGACTTCTATTGATACCATAAAGAAAAATTCCGCCTCCCATGGTGAGAGTATTAAATCAATAGAAAACCAAATCGCACAGTTAAACGCCGCAATGAGTACGAGAGAGAAAGGGAAACTCCCATCTCAACCCATACCTAATCCTGGCCACTCACAAAGTTATAATGTGAGTGCCGTTACTACGTTGAGATCGGGAAAAATGCTGAATAACCGAGTGGGTGAGCAATGTGATGATAGTGACACCAATGATACCCCAGCTTCTTCTTCTTCCCCTAATTCGTCTAGTCTCCCACCTTCACCCGAGCCTATTCTCCGTTTTCCCCAAGGCTCGAACCCTTCGCCCATTTCGCCAAATCTATCTAAGTCGATTCCCACTCCAGTTTTGGGATCGAATCCGTCCCCACAATCCTCTCCAATGTTGGACCAAACCCTTATTGATAAACCACCTTATCCAAACAGGTTAAGGGGCAACAGACCAAGTCCACAAATGGAGAAGATTGTGGAAATTTTTAAGCAAGTTAATATAAACATTCCTCTCCTAGATGCTATTCAACAAGTTCCCTCATATGCAAAAATCCTAAAGGACTTGTGCACTAGAAAGAGAAAAGTTCAAGTACCTAAAAAAGTTTTCCTTGCGAGTAATGTGAGCACAGCTTTTACACAACAATTACCCAAGAAACGAAAGGACCCCGGAAGTCCTACAATTTCAATTTCTATTGAGGGTAAAAATATCAATCGTGCTCTACTCGATTTAGGTGCTAGTGTTAACTTGCTTCCGTATTCTGTTTATGAGCAATTAGGGATCGGAGAGTTAAAACCTGCGCATTGCACTCTTCAGATGGCCGATCGATCTATCACCCAACCTAGGGGTGAGCTAGAGGATGTGTTAATCAAAGTCGGGGAATTCATATTCCCTATAGACTTTATCGTTATTGATACACAACCTGTGGCAAACCCACGCAATCAAATCCCGGTGATACTCGATCGACCCTTTTTGGCCACTTCCAACGCTGTAATCAATTATAGAAACGTCTCTATGATCCTATCCTTTGGAAAGAAGTTAATTGAGCTTAACATTTACAAGTTGGGAAGTGAACCCTCCGAACCCTATGCTCATGTGTGTTCTGTCGAATTAATGGATGTCGACAGCAGCGAATTTGATCAACCTCATAATTCTGACTCTTTTCATATGTTGTTGCTTGACACGGACTCTTCCACCGAGTTGTCCGGGTCAACATCTAACGCTGATAAGGAACTTTTTATAGAGTCTGACGATCACCCCATTTTTTCTGATGACATTATTCTTTGGGGTATCGATGAAAGCTTTGAGGAAATTTTCGCTGATGAGCTCGCATTTTTACAAGACACGGGTGTTGAGATGAATCAAATCCAAGATGAAGAAATTGGACCTCCACCCCTTCTTTTGGATAATCATGATAATGCGAGTAATCCATCATTACTATCACTGTGTCGTCTCTCCAAATTGAGACGCAATCCTTTTCCATTACACCTCTTATCATCTCCCCACTTCTTCACGTCGAAAGGTGACATGTTCTTCCACCAACCTTGGTGCTTCATCGATAAATTTTTTGAATGGTTGGTGTTGACCTTCGGTCTTTGCAAAGCTTGGCATTGACCAATAACCTTGACCCCCTCGTGTGATTTTTTTAAGATTAAAATTGTTTAACTCAAGTTTGGGGGGGTGGGATATTTTGGCTCTTAAAAGAAAATGATTTTTACAAATTTGTGAGCCTAAAATAAGTTTGGGGGAGGATTTCACTTTCATATATTCTTGCCCCTATTAATAATTTCCTCCCAAGTCTACAGGTTTTTGAGCTTAACGGATGACATCAGTGAGGGCACTGCTGTAAACAGGTTTGGGGGAGGTTTGTGCTTATTTACACATCAATTTGCATCATACTTTGCATAAGCACAACATTTTCGAAAATTTAAATAAAAAAAATAAATTTTTTTATAACAAAAGAGTAGAAAGTGAAAAATTACATCCAAAAGATAGGAATAGTTTAAGAAAACCAAGAAAATTAGAAGTTTTCTTAAACGAACTAGTAATAAGTAGTTATGAGCTGTTGTCCCAAGGGTTAGTAAGATGAAGGAAGTCACTAATCTGAGGATAAAAATAAGTCTGAAAAATAGTTTCTATTCTGAAAGCCAAACATTTGAATGTTGATACCCTACTATATGCACTTACACACGTCTTGAAACTCGGGATAGTAGAGGATACCTTGAAATGCTCTTGTCTAAAAGCCAAAGTATGAAAAGAAAAAAAATGAAGAAAATATAAAAATGGTGAAAAGAAAAAAATGAACACTGGTTTTGTTATCGTCAAGGCAGCAATAAAAAAATATAGCGAGGGTGCCTCTTCACCTAGTGCCCTAAGACCAACTGGTATGGGAGTCACTGCTAAGCCTTAGGTGGTGCAAGACGAGGAAAATACTATCACCTAATCAGCAAGCACATAAGTAATCGGTCGTTTAGTACCTCAAGAAATATTAACGGTCGCATGAAAATGTGTGAGCAAATCTAAATATTCATCAAGTTAAAAAGTACTGAGGTAGATGGACAAGAGTATGATAGCTTGAATTGAATTCTCCGAGTGTAGGGATGTCCATTACACACACGTAGGGGTATATGATCGATGTTTGGATGAAAGGTAGAAATGAAGAATAAAGACGATGTTTTATTGAGGGATGATGTGATTTCTAACATCTTTTCATGACTATTAAGATAGGGCTCATGACAACTGAAAATCTAGTGTAGTTTGAAACTCTTATTTTCAAAGTCTTTCTTTTATGGTTCTTATCTTTATATGTAAATTTCACCATCTCTCTTTTATTATAGGATTTTGTAGGTGTAATCCGCTGAAAACCCTCAGGAGACAACACTCCTCCTACTAGGGACACCTAAAGGTTTAACGGCTTGTTGCACGTGCTCAGTGCAATCGTGTCTGCCTACGAAAGTGTGCTTAGTTTTCTTCTTTCTTTTTCTCCTCTTGAATAAACTAGTTTGCTCGGGACGATCAAAGATAAGTTTGGGGGTATTTGTTCAGTTGATAAAACTGCACATTTGTTATTACATTTTTCCTACCATTTTCATATTAAAAAAGGACTTTATTATAATATATCATACATATGAGGGTTTATGTGTAAAAATACTATTTTCCATGTGTTGATATATTATAATTAGCATTTAGTAGAAAATGTATGCAAATAAATTCTTTGACCTAATCCTAGTAGAACAAAGTCTACTAAATCTTATTTGAGTTGTTGTGCAGAATATTTCCAAGTTGTGCAGAATTTTCAAAGACTGGAATCAAGAAAATCAAGTTGTTGAAGAAGATTTGCCTAATTAAAAATCAAAACTTGGAGACCAAGTCTGGCAGCGACTACGAGAAGATTTCAAAGATACAAAGGTTCCAGACGAGTCCAAATGTCACAAAAATAGATGCCCTAAAATTTGATGAAGGGATGTGATTAAACGGCCGCGGATCCGCGGCCGTACCCCCCCTGGGCCGCGGATCCGCGGCAAGATAGAGGGATCACTTGCCTAAATTTTGGACGATGAATCTCTGCTATATTTTACCAAGTTTTCAAGCAAAAGATTGTGGCTTTGGACTATAAAAAGACACCGAGAGGCTCTTGGAAAAATTATCAAGCCGACGCGATCACGAAGCCCCCGATGCTCACGCATCCAGGCTGATCATCAACTGTTCGTCTACCTCCTTAGGAAAGATCGAGAAGCAAATCAAGTTTATTTGTAATCATTTTCTACGGAATAAAGTTTAGATTGTTCAAGTGATTAATAAAGGTAGTTATTTTATTTAATTCTTTTGCATTTTACATTATGTTTTCCCTCTCTGTCTTTCCATCTTCTTTTCCCAACATGCGCGAGTAATTTTCCGCTTGTTAAGGTTCATAGGATTAGGGTAGGCTAATGAACGATGAAAATCCCTAAACCCTTTTTAAGTCCTATAAAGTTTATGAACTTTATTAAAACAATTATTAACATCCTAATCGGGCGCGCTAGCAATTCTTTGCTAGATCCGACCGCGATTAAAGATTAGATTAATAATTGTTTTGGTAAATGCTAGATTTGAACGGAGTTCCGTGTCGAGATAAGGGTTAAGAGTGGGATTCCTTTTCCCTCCAGAAACCCTAATCTACACGCATCACCGTCATTCTAGTTTTAAATCTATTAATGGATAAAAAGGGTAACTTTTAATTAATCGTCCATGACTACTAAATCCTAACGAACCCTACAAGCCCTCTTATTATATTAACTACATCCCTAAAATAATCTAGATCTATATTTTTGCATTAGTGCTTAACGTAGATATAGAAACCTTTCTACAAAATTCTTTATCCCTCCTCTCTTTTTAACACATCTAAAGTAAGAGTAAAAGATTCACGTTTCCCAGAGGACGACCCGTACTCATCTCGGTCTAGCTACACGCGACACCGTTATTGATTGCAGTTAACTACAAACAAACACTTTTTTGTGTCAACCACGTGACCACTTTTGAATCGCTTAAAGGTTCACTCACTATAGCCCCTGTTCTGTCATCTCCGGACCAGAGTCATCCTTTCGAGCTTATGTATGATGCATCCGATTTTGCTGTTGGTGCAGTCTTAGGACAGCACATTGATAAGATGCCACATGTAATTTACTATGCTAGTAGGACCTTGAACGATGCCCAAACGAATTATACAACTACCGAGAAAGAGCTCTTGGCAGTTGTATTTGCATTAGAAAAATTTAGACCCTACTTAATTGTCTCTCCAGTTGTAGTTTACACCGATCACTCTGCCCTAAGACATCTCTTATCTAAGAAGGATGCTAAATATAGGCTAATACGTTGGATCCTTCTGTTACAAGAATTTGATCTTGTAATACGAAACAAGATTGGATGTGAAATTGTAGTTGCCGACCATCTTTCACGCCTTTCTTCTTTGCCAACGTTGACCGTGCCAATAAACGATTCCTTTCCTGACGAATAGCTCTTAGCCATATTCTGTGAACCTTGGTTCGTGGATATTGTGAATTATTTAGTAACGGGACTTCTACGCAGCAAATGGTCAAAACAAGACAATCACCGATTTCTATCCTAAGTAAAACATTTTTACTGGGATGAACCTTATCTGTTTAAATATTGTCCCGATCAAATCATTCGCCGATGTGTCCCTAATGATGAATTCACTAGTGTATTGTCTTTCTGCCATGATCAGGCATGTGGCGATCACTTTGGTCCAAGAAAAACGGCGGAGGAAGTTTTGCAATGTGGCTTTTATTGACCAACGTTATTTAAAGATGCATATGATTATTGCAAAACTTGTTCACGGTGTCAACACAGGGGTCGGATTTCACGGAGGAATGAGATGCCGCTCCAACCTATCTTGGTTGTGGAGATATTTGATGATTGGGGAATTGATTTTATAGGCCCATTTCCCAACACTTTTTGGAATTTATACATCTTATTAGTGGTTGATTATGTCTCCAAATGGGTGGAAGCGGTACCGTGTCGCACTAATGACAACAAGGTTGTTATTAAATTCCTTAAAGAAAATATCTTTTCGCGATTCGGACACCCTCGCGCTATAATTAGAGAAAATGGGACACATTTCTATAATCGGTCTTTTGAGGCTTTGATGCGAAAATATTCAATCAACCATAAACTTTCTACGCCCTATCACCCCCAAACAAGCGGGCAAGCTGAAATCTCTAATAAACAGATCAAACAAATTTTGGAGAAAACGATTTCTAAGAATCGTAAAGATTGGTCCACCAAATTGACGGCTGCTCTTTGGGCATTTCGTACGGCATATAAGACCGATCGTGGCATGTCTCCTTACCCACTAGTGTTTGGGAAGGCTTGCCACCTTCCTGTCGAGATCGAACATTAAGCAATGTGGGCTATTAAAGAGCTTAATTGTGATTTTGATCAAATCGGCAACTATCGAAAAATGCAATTAAATGAGCTAAGAGAACTTCGCGATGAAACTTACGATAATGCGGTTATGGTAAAGAACCGGACTAAAGTGTTCCACGATAAAAATCTTTTGAGAAAAACTTTCACACCGGGACAACAAGTCCTTCTTTACGATTCCCGTCTCCATTTTCATCCTGGTAAGCTAAAAAATCTTGTTGGAAAGGACCTTTTATGGTACGGTATGTGTACCCGCACGGGGCAGTGGATATAGAAAATGTTTAAAACGAGTCTATTTTTAAAGTAAATGGGCATAGATTAAAACCGTACTTTTCCACCGACCTATCGGAGGAGCTCTTGCTCTTACAGGAGCCGCTTTATCATAACTAATTTTTCTCCGCCTCACCTCCATGTATCGGTAACACTGTTTCATCTATGAATGGAAGTGAGTAAAATAGTATATAATTGAATATTTGTGCGTGCCAAAGAACAAGTTTGGGGGTAGTTTTTCATTTGACTATTATTTTGCTCCTATTATTTCCTCCCAAGTCTACAGGTCCATGCGCTCAAAGAACAACATTAGTGAGGACACTGTTGCAAACAAGTTTGGGGGGAAGGTTTGTATTTACTGAAATATCATTTGGCACAAGGGATTTTATATAAAAATATGCATATTATAAATGAAAATTTTCTTGGAAATAAAACTTAGGATGTGAAAAATACATATGAAAGATAGTAAGAGATTCAAGAAAAGCACGAAAATTAGATGTTTTAAAATGAAGCTAGTAATAAGGTAGTCATGAGCTGTTATCCCAAGGGTTAGTAAGATGAAGGAAATCACTAATCTGAGGATAGAAATAATTCTGAAAAATAGTCCATATTCTTGAGTCTAAACTTGTGAATATTGATACCCTACTATACGCACTTGCACACATCTTGAAACTTGGGATAGTAGAGAATACCTTGAAATGCTCTTGTCTAAAAGCCTTAGTATAAAGGGAAAATATATATATATATATATATATATATATATATATATATAAATGACATATAAAATGTAAATGGTGAAGAAAAATGAACACTGGTTTGGTAATTACTTAAGGCGGCAGAAAAAAATATAGCGAGAGTGTCTTATCACCTAGTGCCTTAAACCAACTGGTTTAGGAGTCACTGCTAAGCCTTAGGTGTTGCAAGACTAGGATATTGCTAATTACGCCTAAAAGAGTGAGCACATTTAGTAATCGGTTGGTTAGTACTTCAAGAAATATTAACGGTCGCATGAAGAATCTCCACATGTCAACACAAGAGACCAGACGAAATCCCAAAACATGATGCCACTAGGTTGCGGCGGATCCACGGCTAAATGGAAGGATATGCGGTGGAACCGCGGCTCAATAAAGGCCGTAGGATATGAGATTTTATGATTTGGATCTTAACAGCATATATTCACTTATGGCATTTAGGATTTCTGGTTTCTGTGACTATATATGGGGCCGAGAGCTGCACATTAAAGATCATCACCGAAAAGATCAAGAGATCCAAGAGGTCCACGTATCCGAATGATTATCATCTATTCATCTACCTCCAACAAGAGAGAGATTTAGAGCAAACTAGGGTTCTTGTATTATACTTTCTAAAGAGAATTGTAAATGCAATAGTTGATTAATAAAGGTAGTGTTTTTATTATCATTTTTGCAATTAATTTCCGCACTTACATTTCTTCATCTTAATCATGACTTCATTCTTCAACCTTTCTTCTAAATCTTTAACCATGAGCGAGTAATTCCTAGTTTGCTAGGGTTCGTAGGATAGGGTAGAACAATGGATGAGAAAATCTCTTATCATCTTTTATACATTTTAAAGTTTACAAACTTTAGCAAAATAATTGTTAACATCCTTATCGGGCACGCTACCAATTTATTGATAGTTACGACCACAATTTGAGATTGGTTTAACACTTGTTTTGTTAAGGGCTAGACATGAATAAAGATCAACGCAAGGACAAGGGTTAGTAGTGGGTAACCCTAGTTTCTTCCAAGAACCCTAATCTACATTCATCATTATCGATCTAGTTTTAAACTATTAAAAGATAAAGGAGTCATTTTTAATTATTCATCCAATACTACTAAGTCCTGTGAACCCTACAAGCCTTTTCTTTATAAATCTTATATCCGTAACGACAAAACAACTATCCAATTTTCAATCAACTCGTCTAAAGCAAGAAAAGAGTTCACGTTTCCCTGCGGATGACCCGTACTCATCGCGGCTAGCTACTACCGATACCGTCTTGATTGCGGTTATTTTCGAACACACGTTTTAACGAGGGTGCTTTATCACCCTGCGAACGACACTGTCATGCACTTGTCTGTAATGCTCTAATACGGAAAAAAATTAATTGCACCAAAAAATTGAACAATATCTTGCAATTATCAAGATAGCATAAAAAAAATTCAGCTAGGGTGCTTCATCACCCAGTGACTTAGACCAACTGGTTTAGGATCATTTGCTGTGCCTTAGGTGTTGCAATATTAGGATAATACTATTTACACCTAATAAGTGATCACATTCGATAATCGGTTGGTTAGTGCCTCACGAAGTATTAATGGTCGCATGAAAAATGTGGGAACAAATCCATCGATTTGATTCGCCAATTGAAAAAGTAATAAGGAGCTAAAGGCAAGAGTATGAGAGCTTGAATTAAATTCTCCATGCATAGGGATGATTTTTTCACACACGTAGGGGTATATGATCATGTTTGGAAGCAAAAATGTAGGAAAGATTGGAAGAATGATGAGAAAGTAATTTTCGACATAGATCAAATTCTATTAAGGCTTGGTTCATGACGACTGAAAATCTAGTAAAATTTAAACTCTTATTTTTTTCTTTTTTTCTTATCTATTTCTATCTTTGTATATAGTTTTCATTTTCTTATTTTTGTTTCCTTTATTTTCTTTTATAAGAATGGCAGTAGGAGTAGAATTTAGTTAGATAGTAGTTTAGTTTAGAGTTTGAAACCCTAGATTTGCTCAAGAACTAGAAAAAGATAAGTGTGTGGGTATTTGATAGGTGTAATTTATTGCACATTTTTAAAACCCATTTATTATGTTATTGTCATATATTATGCTGTTCTGGATATCTTTTATGAATTATTACAGATAACATGGCTTGAATGCAAAAGGATGAAAAATTGTCCTAAAAAAGGATTACGTGCATACAATGGAGACTTAAGGGAATTATTCAGAAAATCAAAACTCAAATTTCAAATTTGGAACAAATTTGGGAATATCATTATAAATCAGTAATGGTTGCATCAAATAGAGGTGAATCAATCATCACAATAACAAATCAGTTGGAGAAATCAAAAGCGACAAATCAACCTGACTAATTATATACCAAATTTAGGAACAATTCGGAGATCTACGCAACTACAAAGATACAGCGAGATATTCAAGATTTTATGTGCTCAAAAGTCATTTAATTAACGATAAAACTACAGAAAAAATCTGGAGCCACGAAACCAAAAAACAGCGGCGGATCAGCGGTCGATTTTGGGTCGTTTGATGAGATTTTTTATGGGCATGATCGTATTTCCACATAGATTAATATGAAATGTAGGGCTTCGTCTTTTGAATATTCTGAAGGCACGCAACAATATACAACAGAGCAATTAGAATAGATTATCATAGTTGTTAGCAAGTTGTAACACCCTAGTACGGTTATACGACATTAATTGGTATTTTAACACTTACTTTATATTTCTTCTATTCTATCTATTGGATCGCGAATGATTCAAATAGTAATAGTCGTTATCCAATCCGACCAGCAAGTTTAGAACCTAATATGGTGCTAAATTGTATCTGAGATTTACCAGTAAAGTGTATCTATGTGAATCTTGTATAATAACTACATTATATTTTTAGATCTTTATATATCATATATCTTTTAATAGCCACAAGTTAAGAATAAATTATATTTTATTAACTGTTATCATATGGTTGTCATCCCATATCTTATTTTGCTTTTATCTTTTACGTTTAAATCTCAAGATATCTAATATCAAATATTTACTAAATCTAGATATATTTTTCGAATCCTTTTAAATTTTAAATTTGGGGTATGAGTTATTTAAAATATATTCTTGCATTATGGTTGAAAAGTTTACATATATGAATTATTTTTCAAAATATATTTTTGATAAGATTTTGGTGGATATTGGTTGTAATTTGATATTATCTATATACATTAAAACTAATATATATTTATAATCTAATTTAAACTATACTATATATATTTATATTAAACACAAAACCTGTTGGGATTCCTCAGCACCCTACTGGGTTTTCAAGAAATCAAGCATGCCAATTTCAAAAATTCTAAGAGTGTTAAAGAACCCTAGACTAGGATCAAGTTAGAGTAATTAGATAATCATAACATGTAATCAAACAATACAACAAGTGAACAAGGAATACAACCTTTGTAGACCGGTCCTTCACTTCAAATAGCTCCGTGTAGTAGTCCCTTCGCTGCGATTAGTGATCTCCCGGACTCTAGTAAGGCTCCACAAAGCGAAATGAATAACCTTGCTCGAAGTCTTCGAGACCGAAGATGATCTACGTCGAGGAGACTCAAACCCTAACTACCTCTTCACTAAATTAGGGTTTAGTGAAGCAAACACTCTAAACTAAATGGCTAATCTGGTAGGGGATAATGAAGTAGGAAATGAGCTTACTTTAGATTTTATTTTCTCACTTGCATTCTTCATCTTCTAAAACCCTAGAGAGCTTGAAGAGATGATGAAGAAGATGAACTAGAGAATGAACAAAAGAATGAGATGAGGTTAGAAAATCAACCATGGGTTAGTTAATGTCATACACTAACCATTGTAGAGAGTTAACTATGGCATATAGTAAGTGATTAGGTTTATAAAAATCTTCTAGTAAAACAAATGTGGTGGACTAAGTCAATGGTTAACTAAGCTTCTCTAAGCTTCTAGCCATGACTTAATTAAATCCAAATTTGAATTACTAATGATAATTAAAAACCTAAACTTGTCATGGTCATGATGTAAGTCTTATACACCCATGTTTGATATATAACCTAGCATGATATAATATATATCACATATATATTATTCATGCACAAGTGAGAAAAGAAATGGTCAAGTGAGCAATATTAGTTAATGTAAATTCATATATCAAATAAATAGTATTATACATTAAATTATTAAATCAACACTTGATTTAATGATCCAGCTATATGGCATATAACCGACTAATATTAAATGCAACAACTTATCGAATCAACACTTGATTTGATAACCCGGCTATATCACATATAACCGACCGATGTCACATATCGCGAGAATAGAATACGGTATCACATATCGTATTACTCTCGGTCCCGCACATATCACATATGTGCTCCTACTTCGTTTCGCTTGAGCCAGGGAACCTCTGTGTAGGACTCTAAAGACTCGTCAATACGCCGGCAGTAGGTGGTGATCATATCAGTCATCCACAAGCCGCAAGCGGTCTGCCAAACGTAACGGCCACCAGGGTATTGAGCGATCAGAAGATCAACAAGCAAGCCTGCACACACTCCTGCGAATCCAATCAGTAACACTACCGTACAGTCCGGTCTCTTCATCTAATATGTCGCATACCTAGTCTAGGGGTGGTAAACGTCAGACCCCAGTAACATGATATGTCATGCCGATGTCAGGCCCATAACGGTTCGAGAAACTACTAATAACACTTACCTATAGATCTTAGCAACCCTGGCCAGGGATTTCCTGTTATGGCCAATCGAGCATAGCGCAACATCAACCCCTAATACCAGGAGAGACGAATCCCCTCCTATCGCTCATTGCCTCTATGTGACTCGGGACTGTACCAAAAAACCACCTGTTTGCATGACTCAGTAGAGCCGTGGTAGGGTGGAAATCAAAGCACAGTGAGAGACACACAAGACTCTATGACGATCTTGGGTCAACAGACTAACCTGTACCAGTGTCACCAGAGAATTGCTACCTGACGTGAGGTATAATACTATCTAGGAGTTCTCGGCGAGTCTGTTCAGTGTACCCAGTCTCTACTGAGCACCCGTATACCATCTCTGATGTCAAACACCAATGGATATGGGATCATCCATCGCCCATCACATAGGTCGAGAAGCTATACGCTAGTCTACTCCGGAGTATCGATGCCCTGTCTCGATATTCCCTCGACTAGGAACAATTAAAGGATGTACTCACAGACTACCCAGACCCCACTCGTATGATCTCTATCATAATCCTGGTAGTCAAGTACACATCCTAAGGGCTTTATCAACATGTAAGATAAAGACATCAAGTGTACATGTTAAGATAAAGAGCAACCAGATAGCATACTATCATGTCGAGCAAGAAAGTCCTCCCTATATATGTCCAAGCATCCACTATTATATACATAATATGTACAATAATGGCCTCTAGGGCATACATATTACCAACAATCTCCCACTTGCACTAGGGCCATATGTTGTAGTATCCAATACCGAACAATCAGCAGTGGTTGTAGTATCTCATACTCAACCATCCCATAATAGTCTCTCTTGGGAAAAAGCCTTTGTGAGTGGATTCGCCGTGTTTTCATCTGATTCTACTCTCCTAACCTCGATCTCCCTAGAGATCAACCATCTCCATGATCGGGTGATACTGCCTTTGAAAATGTCTGGGTCACTGACGGGACGGGGGTTCCTAGGCCAAATCCACAACTCCATTGTCACAAAATGGTAGGAACCTTGTTCATCTCATAAACAAAACACCCAGACTACCTCTTTGGTAGTATCTTTGGTAGCGATGTATCCAGCCTTTATCTTCTAGTTTACCCCAGTATTTAGCTTGGAACTCTTCCAACATACCGTCCCTCGACTGAGGGTAAAGACAGTACATGTGACTGACTTTCAGTTAACCTTACCACCCTGGAAGCTCGAGTCGGCAAAGGACTCCCACTGGAGTTCACCTTTACCAAACTCCAAGAATATTTCTTTAGTGCTTCATAAGTACTTAAGAAGGTTCTCTAAAGCTATCCAGTGATTTTCTCTAGGATCATTTTTATACCATCTCACTACACCTAGTGAGAATCCTAACGTCCACTTAGATCTATCTTATAGATCCAGAAACTAGGATTTAGGAGGTATCACCTAGATTCTATATAGAGAATCAATGTGATAAGAGGAGATTGACCGAGTGTAGCATAGGAAACTCTTTTCTTATTAAGAGTATGTTATCCACGTACAATACGTGGAAGACCATCTTACTCTCTACTACCTTTTCGTATATACTAGGTTCATCTACCATTTTGATGAAGTCAAACGCTTTGACTACCACATCAAAACAGATGTTCCAACTCCACGATGCCTGCATTATCCTGTAAAGCAACTTGCACACATTTCCGCTGCTCCCACTATCTATGAAGCCCTCTGGCTGTGTGCTTATAAACGCACTTTTCTAAATCAATATTTGGAAAAGCAGTCATGACACCCAACCTCCAGATATCATAGTAATGGTATGTAGCAATAGCAAGTAGGATCCGGACGGACTTAAGCATAGCTATTGGAGAAAAGGTTTCATCATAATCCATACCTGGTCGATGACGAGAACCTTTTACAATAAGTCTAGCTTTGAAAGTCTCAACTTTTCCATCTACACCAAGTAATCTTCTCAAGATATACTTGCTCCTGATGGGGATTTAACCTTTCAGACGTAGCATACAAAGTCTATACTTTGTTGGTGTACATGGATTCCATCTCAGATCGCTTAGCATCCAGCTATTCTTACAGAGTCCCACTATTGATGGCCTGCTCGAAACTAGTTGGGTCATCATCTCATGATGCAATCCTTGCTCCCACTGTCATCGAGAAAACCGTAGTATCTCTCAGGCGGATGAAGAACCCTAATAGATCAGCGGAGAGGCTGAGGTTCGTCGGGAACTATTGAATCCTCCGGTTCTACCAAATCATCAGCTGTAGTTTGTATAGCTGGAACTTATTCCAGTTCTACCTCATGACCACAAATTTCTTTCCAAAATAAATTCCTTTTCCTAAAATGGTGGCATGCCAAGAAATAAAACACCTTTTGTTCCTCGGTGCGGTAGAAGATATTCCCTTGCGAATGCTTGGGATATCCAACAAACTTCCACAGAACTGATCTTGCCTCGAGCTTGTCCGGATTTTGCTTTTGACATAGGCCGGTCAACCCCAAATCTTAACTTGCTTAAGACATGGGCTCTTCCCATTCCATATCTCATATGGAGTGGTAGGCACTGCTTTGGTCGGAACCCAATTCAATAGGTATATAGCTTCCTCAAGCGCATAACCCCAAAAGAAAATAGATAACTCAACAGTACTCATCATGGAGCGCACCATATCTAATAGGGTGTGAATGCTCTGCCCCGATACACCGTTGTGCTGTGGTGTATACGGAGGAGTAATGCTGAGAGAGAATTTCATTCTCCTTTAGAATAGTCCAGGAATTCCAAGATCAAGTATTCTCCTCCCTGATCACATTAAAAGACATAATACTTATACCCTTTTTGGTTCTTTACTTCTAACTTATATTCTTTGAATTTCTCAAAAGCTTCATACTTGTGTTTCAACAGGAACGCATGTCTGAATCATGAAAGATCATCAATGAATATAATGAAGTACAAAGAACCAGTCCTGGCATGTGTAGACGGAGGACCACATATATCATCATGTATCAATCCCAAGAGTTCACTAACTCTTTCTCTGTTTCCAGTAAACGGAGTTATGGTCATTTTATCTTTGTGACATGACTGGTAAATTTCACAAGATGTAAATTCAAACTGATTCAAATATGCATCTTAATGTAACTTCACTAGTCGGGTCGCATTGATATGACCTAGTCTACAATGCCACAAGAAAGATTCGTTCATTTCTGAACTCTTCCTCTTGTGTGTATTCTGTACGTTAAGAACTGTAGTTTTATTTAGAACGTATATGCCATTAGATAACATACCTGAACCAATCAATACTTGATATAGGTAATGTTCAAAACATTATCCAGCAATAAAAAATTATATCCTTCTTTACTTAATAAAGAGACTGATATAATATTGCATATCAGGTTCGATATCTAATAGCATTCGTTCAGAATCAATGTATTTGGTAATACAGGGTGATAACTGCCAACACCTTGGCTGCAACAATTGCACTGTTTCTAACTCTTAAAACTTATCACCCATTCCCAGTTCTCTACCTATATGTATCCCATATAACATATTACATATGTGGGATCCTGATCCGGTATCTCATACCCAGGAAGTAGAGGATACTGAGAAATAGTTCTCGGTAATGAACACACCCGAAGAATATGCATCAACATGTACTTTATTCGTTTGGGCGGCACGGGAATTCTAGTAATCCCTTATTTCCTGCTCGGTCTTATAACAATTATAAGTTGGAGCGGAACCAACGTTCTCTAGCTCAGTATAACAAGCGGGTTCAGTCAATACATCCATATTTATTATCTTGATTAAGGCGTGACATGGTCGCTACCTGGAGAGAGAGAGAAGAAAACACTCTGCGTGCGCTCTTGCAAGATTAGATTAGTTATATATTTTATCTAATCAGGATGGATCCTACTGTTTTTATCAAATCTTCCTTCAAACCCTAAAAGGAAAGACTAACCGGGATTAATTACGCCCTACAAGTTCGCCAATCTTTCAGCCAGGTCAATGCCGGTACATTGAGGGAGGTTCCCCGTGCTTTTGCACTGATCTAATTAAAATAAACCTCATTTTCCCAGGGGCGTAACCCCGTTGACACCTTTCTAGACACATACTTGATCGCCTAATTGTAAAGTGTAAAACTCTCCCAGGAGTAACAATTACTCGCAGTGGGTATCAGGATCCAACTATCTCATAGAAGGTATGCAATCTCATTGCAAATTTCAACACTTGAAACTGCCGATAATGGTTTTTACCCCTAGCACCTATGACTTTAGTTATGGTCAACATATCATAAGCACTAGTCAAGTTCTACCCGTCATTTCATGATTAATTAGACCCACCCATATGACCCTCGGTTATGGTCGACATAATCATGTGATTGTCCTAACTAATCGCATCATATGTTGTGTAGGAAGACATCACTTAGCTACCGTACACTACGTCTTGACTATGGTCAACATACGCAGCACGAATACTAAGTACTCTACTTTCTAAAATGACGGAGGATTGCGGATGGTTTTTATGAAAACCTTTAACGCTTTGAACTTGATATCGTTGCAGAATCAAAATGATTTAAAATGGAGTGTTTTTGAGGGTTTTACTAGTTTCGCTAAAGAGGTCACTTCCGGTGAAGGGATCTCGGCTCTTTCCTCGTCGAATGAGGTGCAGAATATTCACAATACCACTATGCAAAGAAAGAACTAGAAAAGAAATCAAAAGACGAAACTGAGGGTTGTAGCATCTGCCAGTTACTGTTAAAGAGGTCACTCCCGGTGAAGGGATCTCGGCTCTTTCCATATCGAATAAGATGCTGGATATTCTACAAGGAATACCGCTATGCAAAGCAACAACTAGAGCTACCAGTTTTGAAAATTCAATTCCACAACATCTTTAGGTTTATTTTCTTTCATTAATCTCATTAATGAATGTCCCATCATTTAAGTTACCTAAACATCACAGATAAATACAACGTACGCTTATGCCATCCGCATTCGCCTCGAAGTCCCATCATGCACCGGTAGGTTAGGTAACTAACGGAAAGGCGGGGCGGGGCTAGCGCGGGTGAAAAACTTAAGCAACGTCTATAATATATCATATATATATTATGATGTATCCATCTCAGAATATAAAGTGATCACATCACAGAATATCAGCAGCAGAAGACAACATATGGAATATTGGATATACTAGGATTTTCGGGTTTTAATTTAAGCCTGTATAAAACACGAATCCCACGGTCGTGATGAATAGCAAAACCCACATCCCTAGAGCCCTACGAGAGCGGCAAGCAACTCTACCAATTCTAGAGTTAGGAGACCCGGACTCGACGCCTCGAGATGGTCTCCCACTGGACTCTAGAACCTGGTTACTTATGCTCCCCTCCTTGGGTCTATCCTAATGCAGAAAAGTAAATAATATACATCAACGGCGACATCTTCCTCAACCCGGAAGTTCCCCAATAAAATAATATTACATACAAGTTTTTTACATGAATGAAAATGAAAAACTCTCATCTCACATAAAAATCCACGGCTATTCAAACATGACGATCCAATATAACATATCACAGCAACACATAACATCACATGTCATTGTTTCGCCCAATCAGAGCAAAGCTCTGTTTGAATTCAAAATTTAAATTTTCGAAGCAACGCTTCAAGTCTCAAGCGCAGCGCACCCAATCAGAGCAAAGCTCTGTTTAAAGGAAGCAACGCTTCAGATCCTTTGCGCTGCGCGCTCTGCGCCACGTGTCCAGCGCAGATACATTAGCGCAGCGCACCCAATCAGAGCAAAGCTCTGTTCAAAGGAAGCAACGCTTCAGATCCTTTGCGCTAGCGCTCTGCGCCACGTGTCCAGCGCAGATACATTAGCGCAGCGCACCCAATCAGAGCAAAGCTCTGTTTAAAGCAAGCAACGCTTCAGATCCTTTGCGCTGAGCGCAACGCGCCACGTGTCAGGCGCAGATGTATCAGCGCTGCGCCCAAGAAGACGCGCCCAATCAGAGCAGAGCTCTATTTGCCTGAAGCAACGCTTCAGTTGCGCTGCGCTCTGCGCTGCACGACACGTGTCAGCGCAGATGCACTAGCGCAGTTGCGCTATGCTCTGCGCTGCACGACACGTGTCAGCGCAGATGCACTAGCGCAGTTGCGCTACGCTCTGCGCTGCGCGACACGTGTCATGCGCTGGGGCATCTGCGCCAAATTAAATTAAGATTTTTAAGAAATCTTTTCTGTTCTTGTTGAAACAAGAAGATTTTCTTCTGCAAGGCAGAGGCCCTTGGATCAAAGATCCAACGGTAGGGAAAATTCCCAAATCACTCAGAGGATGATCTCTTTAACAAATTTAACTAATTTGTGAGCACTATAAAAAGGACCTTAGGCCTCAATTCAAAGGCATCGAGTTTTTTTTGAGAATTCAAGAACCCTAAACAGAAAGAACTCCGAGAAAATTTCAAGAAAGAGGTAAAGAACCTTCATGGATTAGAAGAAATTCCTTCTAAAAGACCATTAGTCTAAAACAAAAAAAAGATCAATGATCTTTATAAAAAAGAAGAAAACAGTGCTTTGCACTTCTTGTGAACCTTCGGTTCTTTAAAAACGATGTAAACAATAAAAGAATAGTGCTTTGCACTTCTGCGAACCTCTGGTTCTTCGAATAAAGAAGAAATTTATTTTTTCTTTGATCTAATTTAGACCAAGAACTTGAACAGAGCTTTGCAATCTAAAAGATTCTTAGTGCTTTGCACTTCTGTTCTGGAATCTAAAAAGATTCTTAGTGCTTTGCACTTCCAAACTGCGCTGTTGCGCTCCTGAGAGCGCGCCACGTGTCAGCTGCAGAACAACTTGCGCTACGCGCCTTGAAATAGAGCTTTGCTCTCTGGAATTGGCGCAACTCGCTGAGAGCGCGCCACGTGTCAACAGCGCATTGCACTGCGCTAGTGCGCTTGCGCTCATCAGAGCACGACACGTGTCATCACCATATGGACTTGCGCTCATTACTTAGCGCAAAGCGCAGATGCATTAAAAAGGGCCAAGCCCAATTAAGAGAAGGCCTAACAGGCTCAATAAAGCGCAAATACATTATTTTAAGGGGCAGAGCCCAAACAAGAACAGATGCTTTGCATCATATATAAATGGGCAGAGCCCAAACAAAATATTCAGAATGCTATGCATTTTAAAAAGGGGCAAAGCCCAAACGAAATAGATGCTTTTGCAAATGGGCAGAGCCCAAAATAAACTGATATTCTGTATCTTTTGTGAGTAGAGCCTAAATAAAAAAAAATGCAATGCAAATAAAATGTTGAAATGGACTTAGCCCAATCGTGGCCATAAGTCCTTAAATTAAATTG
The DNA here is from genome assembly GCA_030015575.1 of Agapanthus africanus. NCBI lineage: Eukaryota > Viridiplantae > Streptophyta > Magnoliopsida > Asparagales > Amaryllidaceae > Agapanthus > Agapanthus africanus. The sequence continues at coordinate 559,243,497 of JASDDO010000016.1, forward strand.
ATTGAGCAAAATGGCTCTCCTAAATCAATTTACATCCGGTTCGAGGGTACATCTCCGAACTCCTTTGACATCCATCGTTGTAATTCCTCAACGACGTCAAAGAGGTGACGGGTCCCAACGACCACACATCGATATGGACTGCGGGGTCCTTAAACTCGTGGACCGAGATGTCCCTAAACTAATATTGGACCGAGACGTCCTTAAACTAATATCGGACCGAAACGTCCTTAAACTAATATTGGACCGAGACGTCCTTAAACTAATATTGGACCGAGATGTCCCTAAACTAATATTGGACCGAGATGTCCCTAAACTAATATTGGACCGAGATGTCCCTAAACTAATATTGGACCGAGACGTCCTTAAACTAATATCGGACCGAAACGTCCTTAAACTAATATTGGACCGAGATGTCCCTAAACTAATATTGGACCGAGACGTCCTTAAACTAATATTGGACCGAGACGTCCTTAAACTAATATCGGACCGAAACGTCCTTAAACTAATATTGGACCGAGATGTCCCTAAACTAATATTGGACCGAGATGTCCCTAAACTAATATTGGACCGAGATGTCCCTAAACTAATATCGGACCGAAACGTCCTTAAACTAATATTGGACCGAGACGTCCTTAAACTAATATCGGACCGAAACGTCCTTAAACTAATATTGGACCGAGATGTCCCTAAACTAATATTGGACCGAGATGTCCCTAAACTAATATTGGACCGAGATGTCCCTAAACTAATATCGGACCGAGATGTCCTTAAACTAATATTGGACCGAGACGTCCTTAAACTAATGATGGACCACTACGTCCCTAAACTGGCATCGGACCGAAATGTCCCTAAACTAATGACGGACCACCACGTCCCTAAACTGGCGATGGACCGAAATGTCCTTAAACTAATAACGGACCACCACGTCCCTAAACTGGCGATGGACCACCACGTCTCTAAACTGGAATATGGACCACTACGTCCTTAAACTGGCGACGGACCGAAACGTCCGTAAACTAATAATGGACCATCACGTCCCTAAAACTGGCAATGGACCGCCACGTCCCTAAACTGACACAATAGGGCCCAAACGCTCTTTTGTCGGATCTAAACGGTCCCGTCTAAGTTGATCTTAGCCCCAAATATGGTTAATGTGTCCTTAGATATTCAAATAAGTAATAAAATCCCAAATCAACTCTGGTTCAAGGGTACATCTCCGAACTCCTTTGACATCCGTCGTTGTAATCCCTCAACGACGTCAGAGAGGTGACGAGTCCCGACGGCCGGATAATTAAATCAATCACTCCGTCTAAGTCGATCTTAGCCCAAAACAGGACTAATGTATCCTTGACGAACGTTTAAGTTGATCTTAGTCGCAACGTGACTAATGCATCCTTAAAACTAAAAACACCGAACCCAAATCTAACTAAATACGGATTTGGATTAATCCACGTCCTACGGGCGACGGCATTACTCAGTCTCCGTATACAATCCACGGGCAACCACAAATAAAACAAACACACACGACACGAAGTGAAATTCTGGAGCAGGAGAAAGTTGTTACCGCAAAGCGGTAGCGTAATTAACTGCAGGGGCTTGCGCCTGCAGGGAAGAGCGTCCCCACAATCAAAAACCCCTCAAGCGAGGGGGAATCTGACAAAGTCTGCTACATCGGCCGCATCCGTCTAAACCTTCGATACACGGTGCCATAAATCAACTTGGCATCTTCGAAGAGATGGACGGATAAAAACCAAATAGCATCTGCCCCGAACCTCAGGCACGTGACGTCCCGACGTCGCAGGCCGCCGTTCGGAGGGGAACAGTCATCAACGTAAGTAAATATGCGTATCCCAATTGTCGTTGACGTATAGCAACGAAACCGGCGATACACCACATATTACACTTACGGACGCAGAAAAGAAAGTGAAAACTACAACAGTTGGAGTCCGCAACCATCTTAGAAATCATAAACCCGAAATATCTCATATTCCGGATTTCATGCCTAACAATATGAATTCCTTAGACATCGCATGCCTAACAATTATAAACCCCGCATTTTAGTCTCGATATCGAAAACAATTTTCAATAACAAGTCGGGTAATTCAACAAGATTCCCAATATTCTGATCAAATGCTCGTCGGAAACTTTAGTAGACGGCGGTACCCCCGATACCATCGACGAAGTGCACTTAGGCGGAACACCGCGACCGCGAGCACCCGAACGGATGCTTTTGGTAACGGAGTTCTCCTACAGTCACTTGGTCGGGGCTATGAGGCATGGCTATCAAATAAGGTTACTCGGCGAGTATCCGCGTACGCTACGTGATTGCGACGGACTTTTGATCACATCAAAATCCCGTGGCAACCGATCAAATGAGACTAAATTGCTAGATTTATAAAATTCAAATACTGTGGATTCCAAGTATTGTATCCCATCATAAATATCCGGACGGCGTTAAACTCTTCGATCGATTCATCAAAGTCCCACAATTCCCCGACAGCTCAACACTTGAGCATAGTTTAATAATACCCAGAACATGCCACAACACCTATGCACCAACCGTAGAAGGGCAAACCCAAGCCTCATTAATGGCACCGCGGAACTACCGCAAACCCTAAGGTTCGAAAGCGATTCTATGGTCATTATGTCGAGTTAGGGTTTCATTCTTTTAGAGGGTCCACAGAATGACTTGCATGATTTTTCGAATACCCTAAACTTGGAAAAATGGGTTTTTGATATTCGTTCGAACTTTTTAACTTCGCCTAGATAACATGTGAAAACCCGAAAACAATGTTAAACTACGAATACGAAACACTCCGAGTTGGCTATCCAGTAAGACTACATCACATGCAATTTTAGAAAAAAACAAACAACACCTGAAACACCAAAACCCAGAGACTGGAACACCACCAAAATTTGGAGTCAAAATTCAGCAAAACACCCGAGGATCTCGGAAATTTTGCACTCCTGGCCGGCCCAAATCCGAGCAGAGGGGTCCAAATTTTGGCAGTGTTCATGATATATCTCATACATCATTCTGTAGTTGTTTAAAAAAATTTTAGAAGCCATTTTAAAATCGACAGAAACTAGGGTTTGGTATCGGGTGTTTCAGAGTCAATTCGGTTTCGTAATCTAACAAACATCGTCTAATACTCTAGCCCGGCTCTGATACCACTGTTGGGATTCCTCAGCACCCTACTGGATTTTCAAGACATCAAGCATGCCAATTTCAAAAATTCTAAGAGTGTTAAGGAACCCTAGACTAGGATCAACCTAGAGTAATTAGATAATCATAACATGTAATAAAACATTACAACAAGTGAATAAGGAATACAACCTTTGTAGACCAGTCCTTCACTTCAAATAGCTCCTTGTAGTAGTCCTTTCGCTGCGATTAGTGATCTCCCGGACTCTAGTAAGGCTCTACAAAGCGAAATGAACAATCTTGCTCGAAGTCTTCGAGGCCGAAGATGATCTACGTCGAGGAGACTCAAACCCTAACTACCTCTTCACTAAATTAGGGTTTAGTGAAGCAAACACCCTAAAATAAATGGCTAATCTAGTAGAGGATGATGAAGTAGGAAATGAGTTCATTTTAGATTTGATTTTCTCACTTGGATTCTTCATCTTCTAAAACCCTAGAGAGCTTGAAGAAATGAATAAGAAGATGAACAAGAGAATGAACAAATGAATGAGATGAGCTTAGAAAATCAACCATGGATTAGTTAATATCATACACTAATCATTATAGAGACTTAACCATGGCATATGGTAAGTGGTTAGGTTTATAAAAATATTCTAGTAAAACAAATATGGTGGACTATGTCAATGGTTAACTAAGCTTCTCCAAGCTTCTAACCATGACTTAATTAAATCCAAATTTGAATTACTAATGATAATTAAAAACCTAAACTTGTCATGGTCATGGTGTAAGTCTTATACACCCATGTTTGATGTATAACCTAGCATGATATAATATATATCACATATATATTATTCATGCACAAGTGAGAAAAAGAAATGGTCAAGTGAGAAATATTAGTTAATGTAAATTCATATATCAAATATATATTATTATACATTAAATCATTAAATCAACACTTGATTTAATGATCCGGCTATATGGCATATTACCGACTAATATTAAATGCAACAACTTATCGAATCGACACTTGATTCGATAACCCGGCTATATCACATATAACCGACCGATGTCACATATCGCGAGAATAGAATACAGTATCACATATCGTATTACTCTCGGTCCCGCACATATCGCATATGTTCTCCTACTTCGTTTCGCTTGAGCCAGGAAACCTCTGTGTAGGACTCTAAAGACTCGTCAATACGTCGGCAGTAGGTGGTGATCATATCAGTCACCCACAAGCTGCAAGCGGTTTGCCAAACGTAACGGCCACCTGGATATTGAGCGATCAGATGATCAACAAGCAAGCCTACTCACACTCCTGCGAATCCAATCAGTAACACTACCGTACAGTCCGGTCTCTTCGTCTGATATGTCGCATATCTAGTCTAGGAGTGGTAAACGTCAGACCGCAGTAACTTGAAAAGTCATGCCGATGTAAGGTCCATAACGGTTCGAGAAACTACTGATAACACTTACCAGTAGATCTCAGCAACCCTGGCCAGGGATTTTCTGTTATGGCCAATCGAGCATAGCGTAATATCAACCCCGAATACCGGGAGAGATGAATCCCCTCCTATCGCTCATTGCCTCTATGTGACTCGGGATTGTACCTAAAAATGACATATTTGCATGACTTAGTAGAGCCGTGGTAAAGTGGAAATCAAAGCACAGTGGGAGACACACAAGACTCTATGACGATCTCGGGTCGACAGACTAACCTGTACCAGTGTCACCAGAGAACTGCTACCTGACGTGAGGTATAATACCATCTAGGAGTTCTCGGCGAGTCCGTTCAGTGTACCCAGTCTCCACTGAGCACCCGTATACCATCTCTGATGTCAAACACCAATGGATATGGGATCATCCATCGCCCATCACATAGGTCGAGAAGCTATACGCTAGTCTACTCTGGAGTATCGATGCCCTGTCTCGATATTCCATCGACTAGGAACAATTAAAGGATGTACTCACAGACTACCCAGACCCCACTAGTATGATCTCTATCATAATCCTAGTAGTCAAGTACACATCCTAAGGGCTTTATCAACATGTAACATAAAGACATCAAGTGTACATGTTAAGATAAAGAGCAACCAGATAGCGTAATATCATGTCGAGCAAGAAAGTCCTCCCTATATATGTCCAAGCATCAACTATTATATACATCATATGTACAATAATGGCATCTAGGGCATACATATTACTAACAAACCCCCCTTCTCTCTCCACATAACATATCTCTCTCTCTCATCAATTTATATATTCTCCTTCTTCGTTTTTGAAGCCCACACCCATTCTCGCCGACGCAACTCCAGCTCCATTTTAGAATCTTAACCGAGCCATCAAAACTTGATATTGATTTGTATAGCATTATGTTGCTTCCGTTCATCGCATTTGTTTCAAGGCAAGTTACAACTTGCTAAATGCTATGATTTATGTAATTTACTTATATGTTTTCATGCTATTATTATTATTTTCATCATACAGTTATATCTATATAATTTATACACTGTAGTTATTTAACGTTAATCAGTTTTATAATATACAATTTATGCAAGTTTACAACTTGCGACATGCTATAATTATATCTATAAATATATATATCATCGTAATATTTCTAATTATTATCATTAATTAGTTTATAATCTGTATTTTATAACGTTATACAAAATATAGTTTGAAAATATTATAGTTTACACATGAAACGTCGTCGCAAAGCGGATACGACAAATCTGAAATTTACTGTACACCTTACCTTATAAAATTCATTATAAATCATCGAAAAATCATTAGCATGCGTTCTTTAGTTCGTTAAGAAGCTAACTCAGAATACTATAACCCTGTGAATTATTTACTTGCAAAATAAATTGTTTAAATAACGTAAAATATAAATTAAAGTACCTCTGAACTGTCCAGCGAAATTCCAGTAGTAAACTTTCAATTGCGAACGTTCATAACTTTTTGTAGGAAAAACCTGAGATACTTTAACTTGTAAATATGAAAACCTTATTAAATTATCTTTGTTTTGGTATATGACACGTCTCTTTTGGAGAACGTTTGTTATTTTTAAACTATTTTACAAATCAGGGTGACGCTGAATTTCTGAACGGAACTTTCTTGTACATGGTTAATCAATACCACTTTTATAGTTATTAATCGGTTTGAATATGTTATTACTGTTAATATTATTATATCAATATCTATTTAATAAATAATAGTGCATGTGTTTTAATATTCAACAAATATTACCGATTTACAGTTTTATAGTATCCGTATTGATAATAGTTTTTCTAGTTACATGCGGAACGTCACAACATTATCATATTACTATATTAGTTTAATATATTATCTATATTGCATCATTCATGGTAATGGACGTATAATGGTTATTACAGATAGATACATATGCATCCTGGCATTAGTCGTATTTCGATATTGATTACAGTCTTACATTGGTATCTATTTTGGGTTAATATATATTACATGACATGTTCACGACCTACTACCAGAATTATTACTTGGATATTATTACTAATGCCAACAATCCTGATTGTTGTCCTGACGGACATAACTTGTTGTCTGCATAAACAAAATCTGTACCTGCATGATCCCGTGTTGGCATTAGACTTACATCATCGATACCTGACTTGAACACATAACCTTGGGGGTAAGGGGAAATCAATAATGAAACCTGACTTGTAACTCAATAGTTCGATAGTTATACTGATCAGTTTTTACAGGCTCGGCCAGCCCCGGAATGATGCTGCCGACATCATTCATCTGTACATGTTACCTGTTTACTGCTTAGCGGCACGTCTCGGATTCAGCCCGAGAATCTTGACCGTGGTCCCGGGAACGTACGGGATACTATTGAGTTACATCGACGATTCCATTAAATTGATTTCAAAGACTTTTAGAATAGATAACCTAGAGGCACAGAGTTTAGGATACACATCACATAGCTATATTTTACTGTTTTACACCTGTGTTATTTATTTACACCCATGTTTAATAATAGCATCATGTCCTGGTTATTACTATTATTTTGATATTTATGACGCACTGACATCTGGGTTTTGTATGGCCCAGATACTTGACATAACATGTGAGTATTTGACAGGATCGCCGATTATTGAGGACCACCTCATTGATATAGCTCTTATGTGGGTTAGTTATTCCTTGGATCTTTATTGCTTCCGCTATCTTTTCCAGTTATTGTTCTTGTGGATATTGGACATGTGATAGATAGATTTAGTAGTTTACGGTTCTTGATATCTGATTGACAGCCATAATGTGACTATGGAAGGGTCTTTCCTATCCATAGGTAGCATGGTTGGCTCTATCATGTGCCATGTTTACATATTTTGGGAAGCAGGGCGTAACAGGGTTTGTTTGGTATCAGAGCATAGGTTTAGGTTAGCTGGACTTGGTTTCTTTTGTAGTTGAGTATTGGACCAAATACACTAATTATGTAATGACCGTGTTTTGTAATACCTAATAAAATATATTTTATTTAAATTTCTACTATCAAATAATTATTTACGTGTTTCGTTGATAGAAGAATATTTTTAAAGTAATGTTAATAATTTTTTTAGCATTGAAAATGATTAAAAGAATTTTCAAAAATCTATTTATCATTTTTATAGGATTAAAATGTTTTATAATGCCTTAAAATAATCTGCATATTTTTATTATTAATTAAAATAACTAATTCGTAATTAAAAAGGTTTTAGAGGATAAACTAGACTTTAATAACTAACTAAAACCATAGGAATGGTTATATTACTTAGTTTTAGCCCAAAATTATTTTTATACTAAAGATAACAATAAAATATATTTTCTGAAATTTTTCCATAATTTTCCCGTATTTTTAACTATTTTAACAATTTTTTTAAAAGCAAATTCAATTTTTAAATAATAAACAGTTTATTATTCTTTTATTAAAAAAATAAAAAATAAAAAATATTAAATTCCCTTTGATCCTGGACCGTTGGATCATAAGATACAACGGCCCAGAACCCACCGACGGCGCCAACATGGTGGGGACCACGCGAAAATGCGTGATCCCTCCACGCGTGACACGTGGCGGAGGGCGGCGCTGGGGCGGCGGCTCATGAGCCGTTGGATGCAGATCCAACGGCCACGAAGCTCTGGAGGCGGCGGCAATCACGAGACAATGATTCTGAAATGATTGGGGGCGCGGATTTTTGTGATTTTTTTAACAGTTTTTGGATTTTTATGGTTGGTAATGAAACCCTATAAATAGACACATTCAAACATTGATTTCTCACACCTCAGAACTCCAAAAATTCTGAAAAAAATACCAGTGCCTTCGTATCGACGACGCCGACGCTACGACTCCACCCAATTACCGAGGAAAAATCTATGCGTGGAGCTATTGAGGAGTTTGCACAAACCTATATTTTCAACCCGTCTACATCCAACTCAAACAAAAGGTAGGATCCGCCTCTCTCCTCTCATTCTGTCGCCTTCTTCTTTTCTCAATAAGCTAGTTCCAACTTCTAATCATCAACCCCTGTTTAAAATGATGTTATAATGTTCGTGCATGCCTATTCCTTGTACCCTTAATGATGATAATGTTAACCCATGTTTTAAAACGGTGTTTAATTTCCTCCGTACGCAAAAATATATTGCACTCTCATACTACCTGGAATCTGATATACTTAATGTCATAACCCATGAATTGTCAATTCACCTCTGATATACCCACACTTACCCATACTATCAAAATGATCTCGAAATAGGTTACTTCCACAAAATACCCTCGTTTAATTAAAATGTTATATTTGTTTAAAATATCCATAAGAGATAAGATATGTGGAATAAATATTTTAGATACGACATACATATATTTTACTTACACTTTTTCTTCAACTACTATAATTTTGTTAAATCCCTTCACCTTTTGAAAGGGGATAATACTAAACCTAAATAACGGCTTATGTTTTTTCCAAAACGAACGTACTTTCTAAAACGTTACCCCGAACCTAAAACACTATAATTTCATAAAATTATTAATTTCATTTAAATACCTCGACCTTTATTGAAGGACCATTTTCAACAAGGACCATTATCCGTATAACGATATCTTTTCAAAAGGAATATTTAGTACCTTATTAAAAGGAAATTTTCAAATAAACACCAATCCAGATTAGAACAAAGGAAATGTTGTAGGCATCGGTCGTTTATCTAAACCAGAATTTGTGGTTCCTAGGCTAGACAAGTGGGAAAGGTAATTTTAAAAGGCCCGTATATACCTTTCTTCAAAACGTCTTAAGTTTGTGCATTTCAAACATTTACACCATTTACTTTATGTCTGCAAGCGTACATCATACTCTTATATACACCTGTTCATTTTTATACTCCTATTTCCTTATGAGGCAATCCTACTGTTCCCCTCCGAACGGCGGCAAGGACTGACGTCTCGCCTAAGGTTCGGGGCAGATGCTAATTGGTGCTATCCGTCCACCTCTCTGAAGATGCCAAGTTGATTTATGGCACCGTATATCGAAGGTTTAAACGGATGCGTCCGATGTAGCAGACTTCGTCAGATTCCCCCTCGCTTGAGGGGTTTTTGATTGTGGGGACGCTCTTCCCTGCAGGCGCAAGCCCCTGCAGTTATTACGCTACCGCATCGCGGTAACCACTTTCTCCTTCTCCAGATGGTCACTTCGTATCGTGTGTATTTATTTTATGTTTGGTTGACCGTGGATTGTATACGGAGACTGAGTTATGTCGTCGCCCGTAAGGCGTGGACTAGTCCAAATCCGCATTATCTTAGATTTGGGTTTGGGGGTTTGGGTTTAAGGATACGTTAGCCTCCTTTGAGACTAAGATCGACTTAAACGTTTGTTAAGGATACGTTAGTCTAGTTTTTAGACTAAGATCAACTTAACGGGATCGTTTAGATCCAACAAGAGAGCAATAAAAAGGGGGGGCTCTGTTGTTTAGTTTAATGACATTGCGGTCAATAGGTAGTTTAAGGACATTGCGGTCCATAGGTAGTTTAAGGACATTGCGGTCCAATGTTAGTTTTAAGACATTGCGGCCAAGGTTAAGGACCTCATAGTCCATGAGTTTAAGGACCCCACAGTCCGTTGTTAGTTTTAAGACATCTCGGTCAAGGTTAAGGACCTTATAGTCCATGAGTTTAAGGACCCCACAGTCCGTTGTTAGTTTTAAGACATCTTGGTCAAGGTTAAGGACCTCATAGTCCATGAGTTTAAGGACCCCACAGTCCGTGTCAATGTGTGGTCATCGGGACCCGTCACCTCTTTGAAGACGTTGAGGAATTACAACGCCAAGTATCAAAGGAGTGAAGAGATGTACCCTTGGACCGGGGTGGATCAAACAGTCTTTGGCCCAATTTGGGATCAAGACCAATTAATTGTGTTATGAGCCCATTAGCCCAGTTAAGTTTGAATTGAGGACTTATGGCCATCTTGGGCTAAGTCCCATCATGTTTAGAATACTGGCTTTCTGTTGGTCCATTGAAGGAGAAGCTTTGCCTTTGGCCATTTAATCAACTGGGCTGAAGTTAGTGTTAAACACTAAAGATCAGCAGTGTTGAATACTGGGAACAAGTTAGTGTTTTAACACTAAAAGGCAGTTGGTGTTAAACACCAGTAACAGGGGGTTCAAATTAGCGTTAAACACTAGAGCAAATCAATGTCAAACACTAGCAGCAGGGATTTCAGATTAGTGTTAAACACTAAGAATAATCAGTGTTAAACACTGCAAATAAAGTTCTTTGATTAGTGTTGAACACTAAGGCCAAACAGTGTTTAACACTGGATTCCGGAATTCCAATTTAGTGTTAAACACTGAGGCAAGAGGGGTCACGTGATAGCACGTGAGGGCGCCCACCCTTCCTTTGTTCTGCTGAGAATATTGCATCTTTTAGAGTATCACGTGCCATCACGTGATGGGCATTTAAATGCTTGTATGTTAAAGCTTCTGCCAAAGGTCACGTGGGTCACGTGAGGCACTGCCTCAAAGGCCCTTCTCTGTGGATCTTTTCGGGGGTCACGTGGTGGCACGTGACCCTGCCTCTTTGTATGTTTTTTTAGAAGATCTGTTAATCCCTTTTTTAAGAATTAAATTCTTCGTAGGGTTGAACCCTAACGATAAATTTAAGAGGAATTAAATTCCTATTTCCTTCTGAAGATTTATATTCTGGGATAGAGTTGAACTCTGAATTTTCTGTAGAAATTAAATTCCTCATATATGTGAAGAGCTGAATTCTATCATAGGGTTAAACCCTAATAAAAACTTTAAAGGAATTAAATTCCCACTCTCTTTTAGAGAGGCGTGAGATTCTGTCATAGGGTGAAACCCTAATTTCTTCTTTTTTTTTTAAAGGAACTAAATTCCTGTTATTTTAACAGAACTAAGTTCTTAACTAGGGTTGAACCCTGATTCTGTTCATTCTAAAGGAATTAAATTCCCATAACATAGGGTTAAACCCTAATTTTATTTTAAAAGAATTAAATTCCTATAGTTATGTGAGAATTAAATTCTCAAGCTTCCATTTCCCTCTCTATGCTTTGGATCTGCATGGCAGGATCTCAACCCAATGAGAATTAAATTCTCAATTCAAGGGGAGATGTGCACTTTACAGATCCTCCACTAAAGAGAGAACTATGTTCTTCTGCTTAATATCAGAGTTAAACTCTGTTGAGAATTAAATTCTCCTTTTCTTTCAAAAAGCCTTCCCTTTCTTACCTAGGGTTTTCTTTTGCAGAAGATCCAAATTCCTCCAAAGTATCAAGGCTCTCTTCTTTTTTTTATGTATCGATCCTCTCTGCATATCTCTCTCTGTGTGTCTCTTGGCTCCTATTTATAGGAGAAGCAACAAAATCAATTAGATTTTTGATGAATCTTTCATTGAGAGATTTGATTTGTACTTATCATTCATTTGGACCTTTGGATTATTAGGTGAATTTTATTCACCATTGGATTTTAAATCCAGAGAATCTCCTTTGTTATTTCGGTTAGATTTTAAGGGGAAATCTTTCCAAATTCAAGATTTTTCCATAGATAGATGATATTTAATCACCTTTAAATTTTTAATTCAATCGGTTCCTTTGGAAAGATTTGAGAGGTCTTTTCTCAGAATTTAATTCTGTTAACAGATGGGCTTTGAAAGCCGGTCACGTGTGGCCACGTGACCTCGGTCACGTGTGGGCACGTGACCCCTGGTCACGTGTGGGCACGTGACCCCCTTGTAACGAGCCCTCTTCTTCTTTTTACGCTGTGCCTTCTGGCCGCTGCTTAGCCGTCACGTGCCACCACGTGACCCCTGGTCACGTATGAGCACGTGACCCTCGTCTGGAGCCCTTTTCTTGATTTAACCGGAGAATGAGTCCGCTGCTCTTAAATGTCACGTGCCAACATGTGACTCCTGGTCACGTGTGAGCACGTCACCTCTTCTGAATCCTTTTCCTTGATTTGATCAGGGAACTGATGTGCCTTTGAAGCCGTTTTTAAATGTCACGTGCCAACACGTGACCCTGGTCACGTGGGAGCACGTGACCCTTTCTGAAGCCCCTTCCTTTGATGTAGTCGAGAAACTGAATCTTCCTTGCCGATGCTTTTAGATGTCACGTGCCAACACGTGACTACTGGTCACGTGTGAGCACGTGACCCTTTTCTGAAGCCTCTTCCGTAGGCTTTCCTGATTTTAAATCAGGAAACACCTACCCGAGTATAACTCGCTGACGGACCTTTCTTTTCTTCTTCTATCTTTAGAATGTCCGTCAGATAAGAATAAGTACTATGGCGAGGATCAAGGTATGAAGCCAACTTATGAAGATTATGCAGACTGGACGATGGAAGATTAGCTAGACTTAATTTTTATTGTTGCCCACATGTTTAGGGCTTTTGTTTCTCCTTGATGTAATTAAACTACTCAGTTTATTTTACTCTTTCTTTTGGGATGTAATAAAGTTTGGTTAATGGAAATAAATGCCTTTCGCTTTTATTATTTTTGTTTTGGTATACATCCTGCATGTTAATTATTTATACACTTAACGTAACTGTATTGAATTGACCACCTTCAATACAGTTAGGTTGCGGACCATGCCACGTCATCCTTCTCCTTCTTTTGGGAAGTGGGGCGTGACAAGTTTTTGTGGTGGCCCATGCAGGTCCTCTTGTGTACTAAAATGAAACCGTTAACTGACTTATTATATTTGTGAATCTCATCCATCTATACCGATATCCTAGTTTTCCTATGTCCCTTGTCCCTTCCTTGACATTCTGTACCCTGTCTATGACCTTCCCTTCAGGTCATGGCAAATCTTTCCGACGAGAATGACATGTCCGATATTACTTTTGAAGCTACAACTAGAGATTCAGACGACGAATTCGTAGACTCTCAGGCGGTTATTTCCGACAGCGACTCGGAAGACGAAAAAGTCGATACTGCAACTCTGGACCCTGTAATGGCCAATGACTCCGAAGACGAAGAAGAAGATCCCGTGGAAAAGGAGCATATAAAGGATGGGCCAGAAAAAGAGGCTCCTGCGGCGGGAGAGAATCCTATAGAATATGATCCGGATGAGGAGGCCCTGCAAAAGAACAAAACCTTATAGAGGTGGAATTAGAGAACGAGGCTCCTGCCAGGGATGAGTCGAAGGACTAAGTTTCGAGTGAGGAGGAACTCGAGACCGGAGAAACTCAGGCAGTTGTCCCTATAAGGCACCGTGGGAATGGTCATACCTTTCTTAGTGCGAGGACCTATCACCACTTCTTGTACTCCCATAATCGAGACTAATAAGTCTTTTCCTTTTCTTTGGCCGAATAAAACGATGTAGAACAGCAGGGGCATGTCCTTACTTTTCGGTTGTACTCTCTTTATTGAAGTTGGATAATAAAATCTTAGTTCCGAGCAATAATCTCTTTTGTGTCTCTTGCTCTTCTTATTAGTCTCTCTCTTGCATTAATTGTTGTTCTTCCATGCAAGTTATTATCTTGTCTCATCGCTCAGCCTGGTTGTAACCTAACCTATTCTGATTCAGATCATCAATGGCTCGACGACACCATCACCGCAACCGAAGGGGAAACGGAGACAATGTAGCCACTGCCCAACAAGCAGCGATGCTACAAATGATGCAAGGACTACTGGAGCAACAGCAGCAGCAGACAGCTTCCCTTCATCAGGAGCCGCAAGAAAGTAGGCAGCAGCAAGCAGAGATTTTAAGTAAGGCACTAACCTCAGTTTCTCATGGTTCAGCGGGAGTGAAGCAGTTCAGATCACTCCACCCTAAGACTTTTTCGGGGAAGGAAACTCCTTTTGAAGCTGAAGAATGGCTCAAGGGAACAGTCAATGATCTCAGTGCCGCTCAAATTTCGAAGGACTCATGGGTGAACATCGCTAAGTTACAACTTACGGATAATGCCAGGATATGGTGGGAGGCAGAGGAAAGTAGATTGAAGGAGCCCATCGACTGGGAAAGGTTCAAACAACGTTTTGATACCCAGTACTTTCCAGTCATGGCACACTTAAGAATGGAACGGGAGTTTATACAGTTCCAACAAGGAAGCATGTGGGATAAGTCGGTGGACGAATACGCTTCAGAGTTCGCGAGATTAAGTCGGTTTGCGCATCACCTGGTGGCAACCCCGGAACTGTATGCTAAAAGATTCCGACAGGGGTTAGATCTGAAGACGCAGTCCTCATGTCTTCTGCCACGTTATCAACTTATGATGAAATCTTAGAGGCGGCACGGAACTTCGAAGACCTTCAGAGACGCGTGAGGAAGGATGACCGTTTGTCTGGTATTAAGCAACCAGCCAATCAAATTCTTGAGGGATCATCTTCCAGATTCAACGGGAGACAACAACCCAAAAGACCCGCAGGAACAACTATCTTCGGAAAACCAGCTGTTATATGCAACCATTGTGGTGGAGCCGGACACTTCATGAGGGACTGTCGCATTTTTAATAAACTTTGCATAGTCTGTGGGTCTCCGGATCATGCTATTGGGGACTGCCCTCAGAGAGGGAGATAATTAGGCCCCGTCAACAAGCCGGCTAACTATGTGGCACCAACACAGGGAAACTGGCCACTTTCCGCCACTAAACCATCCAGTTAAGGGGCATCACCAAAAGGACCACCCTTTTCATCACAGGAGCGTGTTTTTCAGCAAGCGTAGAGGAATGGACCGAAACGCCAGACCTTCACCATGACAGCTGAGAAGGCTGATGCCACGTGGAAAGACAACAAAGGTACTCTTTCTTTTTCTCAACCTTTCTTTCGATACCATTCTTATTTATCCTTCGATGCAAATCTTAGTTAAACTCACTATAATTCCTCTAGTTTTCGTAATTTCGACTAGTTGCCTTTATGTTATATCTCTCAAGTTTTCCATCAATTCACAACATTCTTTCAACTTCCAAACTTTTCTATCTGAAAGCAACTACTGATTTTACATTCTCCGATTCCTTTTACCTAAACCCTTCAGAGACTTTCCATGCATCAAGTGATCACCAACTCAAGGGAGCGACACATGCAGCAAAGAGGATTCCTGACAGCGTTACTGATTTCCGTGCCTAGTAATGGCTACTCCTTTGAAAATTTCAAATATGAAATTATTCTAAGGATGGTAGATCGTAACTATCATAACCATTCTTGCAATTCTTAGCAAACCCAGAAGTTTTAAACATCCATAACGATTTTTCGGAGAAGGGACTTGGTGGTGTGATGTATCAGCGCGGCGATATAGTTGCATATGCGTCAAGACAACTAACGACTTATGGACGCAACTATCATGTTCAGATTTAGAACTGGCGATGGTAATATTCATCTTGAAGATATAGAAACACTACTCTAAGGAGAACGTGAGGACACAGATGGTTGAAACACATGAAGCGGATGAGAGGGGTCAAGTTTTATATCGGAGAAGTGCCGATCGGCTGGGGCGATCCTGAAGATGGAAAATTTGTAAGATTGAGATAATTGTATAAAAAAAGAAGAAGTGGAGATAGCGGTACAGTGCAGCGAGCGAGGAAAGCTCAGCCCACGAAACATCTACCGCTTAACATCTTAGAAGGAGACGGTGGGTTTGTGTATAGCCAAGTTCTGCTATTTTATTTGGAGGACGTGCATAATACTTTTATACCTCACAGCTAAGAGGGTATGCTGGAAACCCTGGTCATACTTTTGATCATTCCGAAATTATGGAAAAGTTGGCGTAATGTACGAGCAGCAACCGGTCGGGATACTAGAAGAATGAAATCTTGAGGGATAAGACAATCCAGCCGACTAGAGTTATGTGGAGAAAGAACTACTAGGCAAATATGCACGGAAGCAAGGAAACAGGACGAGAGAGCGAGGCCCAAAATTTTCAACCACGATAATCCCCTCTTAGTGATTTTTCTTGACCTACCTTCTGAAATTTCGAGGACGAAATTATTTTAAGGAGGGTAGATTATAACGACCGTGTTTTGTAATACCTAATAAAATATATTTTATTTAAATTTCTACTATCAAATAATTATTTACGTATTTCGTTGATAAAAGAATATTTTTAAAGTAATGTTAATAATTTTTTTAGCATTGAAAATGATTAAAGGAATTTTCAAAAATCTATTTATCGTTTTTATAAGCTTAAAATGTTTTATAATGCCTTAAAATAATCTGCATATTTTTATTATTAATTAAAATAACTAATTCGTAATTAAAAAGGTTTTAGAGGATAAACTAGACTTTAATAACTAACTAAAACCATAGGAATGGTTATATTACTTAGTTTTAGCCCAAAATTATTTTTATACTAAAGATAACAATAAAATATATTTTCTGAATTTTTTCCATAGCTTTCCCATATTTTTAACTATTATTAACAATTTTTTAAAAAGCAAATTCAATTTTTAAATAATAAACAGTTTATTATTCTTTTATTAAAAAATATAAAAAATATTAAATTCCCCTTGATCCTGGACAATTGGATCATAAGATCCAACGGCCCAGAACCCACCGACGGCGCCAACGTGGTGGGCACCACACGAAAACGCGTGATCCCCCACATGTGACACGTGGCGGAGGGCGGCGCTGGGGCGGCGGCTCGTGAGCCGTTGGATGCAGATCCAATGGCCACGAAGCTCTGGAGGCGGCGGCAATCACGAGCCAATGATTCTGAAATGATTGGGGGCGCGGATTTTTGTGATTTTTTTAACAGTTTTTGGATTTTTATGGTTGGTAATGAAACCCTATAAATAGACACATTCAAATATTTATTTCTCACACCTCAGAACTCCAAAAATTCTGAAAAAAATACCAGCGCCTTCGTATCGACGACGCCGACGCTAAGACTCCACCCAATCACCGAGGAAAAACCTGAGCGCGGAGCTATTGAGGAGTTTGCACAAACCTACATTTTCAACCCGTCTACATCCAACTGAAACAAAAGGTAGGATCCGCCTCTCTCCCCTCATTATGTCGCCTTCTTCTTTTCTCAATAACCTAGTTCCAACTTCTAATCATCAACCCCCTATTTAAAATGATGTTATAATGTTCGTGCATGCCTATTCCTTATACCCTTAATGATGATAATGTTAACCCATGTTTTAAAACGGTGTTTAATTTCCTCCGTACGCAAAAATATATTGCACTCTCATACTACCTGGAATCTGATATGCTTAATGTCATAACCCATGAATTGTCAATTCACCTCTGATATACCCACACTTACCCATACCATCAAAATGATCTCGAAATAGGTTACTTCCACAAAATACCCTCGTTTAATTAAAATGATATATTTTTTTAAAATATCCATAAGAGATAAGATATGTGGAATAAATGTTTTAGATACGACATACATATATTTTACTTACACTTTTTCTTCAACTACTATAATTTTATTAAATCCCTTCACCTTTTGAAAGGGGATAATACTAAACCTAAATAACGGCTTATGTTTTTTCCAAAACGAACGTATTTTCTAAAACGTTACCCCGAACCTAAAACACTATAATTTCATAAAATTATTAATTTCATTTAAATATCTCGACCTTTATTGAAGGTCCATTTTCAACAAGGACCATAATCCGTATAACGATATCTTTTCAAAAGGAATATTTAGTACCTTATTAAAAGGAAATTTTCAAATAAACACCAATCCAGATTAGGACAAAGGAAAGGTTGTAGGCATCGGTCGTTTATCTAAACCAGAATTTGTGGTGCCTAGACTAGACAAGTGGGAAAGGTAATTTAAAAGGCCCGTCTTACGGTGATTCGTGAGCGGATCCCTCCTTTCTTCACTTGTGCTTACCTGGCCACAATTGGCGGTGAAGAGGCGATTTGAGAATCTCACAACTTGCCCTTTTGAAACAGTTAGGAGCGGTCTAGTTGACTTAGGAGACTTAGCTCTAGGCTTGATTGTGCATATTGTGATTGCTTGAAAGTGTGTCTAAGCTCCTTATAAAAATCTTTTGCAAAAGATTTTCAAATAAACACCACAACATTTTATCGAAAGGATATTTTTCCGTAAAACATTATGTTTTTCCAAAATGATAAATGTTCCAAACCTCATGGTTTTTCTTAGAAGTAATAAAAGATAATTAAACACTATTATTTTTTTTACTAAGCATTCCCTAAGATGACACGAAGTACTTTACGAACTTTAGAAAATAAAACGAGTGGTTGTAGAAGGCCATATTAAACGAGATCAATACTTTTAAAAAAATTCCAGTTTATGACATACCTGACATATGATACTGCTAGGGTTAGAATACGCGGACCTAGGTATGGAATACTTATTGAGAAGATCTCGATATTCCGGGTGACCAGTCTGATGTACGGACGACTATACAAATATGAAGATCCCTGCAGGCAGCGTGACCAGTCCAAAATGTGGACGACTATACAAATATGAAGATCCCTGCAGGCAGGGTGACCAGTCCAAAATGTGGACGACTATACAAATATGAAGATCCCTGCAGGCAGGGTGACCAGTCCAAAATGTAGACGACTACTAACCCTATTTCAGGGCGAATGATCCAAAAATGTGGATAACATACAATGTGGAAATTCCATACCTAGAGATATACGCACTAATTCTAGACCTCTACACTGACTAACGAGGATTGGTAGTTTAATTAGGCAAAGAGATTCGGAACTCGGATTCCCCTACTACTCGATCATGATCCCGGAAAGTGAAACGGTACATTTCACTTCCCCAGTTGTTGTTCCGTGGCCACAACGGAATAATCGCGAGTATCCGGACCCTTTTTTAACAAACTAATACGAACTTTTACCTTCACCTATACTTCCTACTACTTATCTACATATAACTTACAACATACTCATGCTCATATATACCTTTCTTCAAAACGTCTTAAGTTTGTGCATTTCAAACATTTACACCATTTACTTTATTTCTGCAAGCGTACATCATACTCTTACATACACCTGTTCATTTTTATACTCCTATTTCCTTATGAGGCAATCCTACTCGAGTATAACTCGCTGACGGACCTTTCTTTTCTTCCTCTATCTTTAGAATGTACGTCAGATAAGAATGAGTACTATGGCGAGGATCAAGGTATGAAGCCAACTTATGAAGATTATGCAGACTGGACGATGGAAGATTAGATAGACTTAATTTTTGTTGTTGCCTACATGTTTAGGGCTTTTGTTTCTCCTTGATGTAATTAAACTACTCAGTTTATTTTACTCTTTCCTTTGGGATGTAATAAAGTTTGGTTAATTGAAATAAATACCTTTCGCTTTTATTATTTTTGTTTTGGTACGCATCCTGCATGTTAATTATTCATACGCTTAACGCAACTGTATTGAATAGACCACCTTCAATACAGTTAGGTTGCGGACCATACCACGTTATCCTTCTCCTTCTTTTGGGAAGTGGGGCGTGACAAATCAGGAAACCCAGAATTTTAGGAACATGTCCTGCCACATTATTATCTTGCCATTCGAACTCTTGAATCTTATCCTTCTCTTAAACTCTTTTATCTCAACGATTTGGAAATGACTTTGCATCTCGACTTGGAATCCTTTTGGTTCCTTATTGTTTCTTCTATCTTATTCTCTCGATTTTGTTAGTAGGATTTGGACGACTTGA
Source organism: Agapanthus africanus (assembly GCA_030015575.1). Lineage (NCBI taxonomy): Eukaryota > Viridiplantae > Streptophyta > Magnoliopsida > Asparagales > Amaryllidaceae > Agapanthus > Agapanthus africanus. The sequence continues at coordinate 559,263,753 of JASDDO010000016.1, forward strand.
ATGGAGTTATATCGCTGTAACTATGTACCACGGTATGGTTACAATGCGGTACTCTATTTAGGTAACCTGGAGTCCTATTTTGATTCATTTTCTTGACTTATGGTCGTTGTATTACATTGTTTTCTCTCGGCGTCATTGCTTATAAGTTTATGTCTTATCGCGAGGTTGAATCCAGCAACCACAATATATGTTTCCTCTCGTCCTGTAAGAACCATTCCCTTTGTGTTTCGAAGAATAAGGAGAAACACAGAAGAAGTTTTTGATGATTGCAGTAGTTCGAGATTAACCCCAGCGGGAGCTGGAACAGACCACTTCAAAGACGATCAGATGTAAAATATTTGATTGAAGAAGTTTTGACAGACCCGCCTCAAATTATCAGAGTAGCGCAGCGGAAGAGTGGTGGGATAATAACCCACAAGTCTTAGAATAAACTTGCAAATTCATGATGAACGGAACCGTTTACTGAAGGGTGATGTTCGTAAACAAGTTGCGGATAAAGCGCTGATAGCAGTTCGGGATTTCATGGATGTGTTCAAGGACATCTCGAGTTTACTGTTTAAACGAGATGTGGAGTTTGCGATTGATCTTATTCCTGTAGCTGAGCCAACTTCGAAGGCTTATTATCTGATAGCACCGGTGGAAATAGAAGAGGCAAAGAGACAATTTTCCGGATTACTAAAGAAGGGTTGGATTCATTGCAATGGTTTACCGTGGGAAGCTCCAGTTCTTTTAGTCAAAAAAAAGATGGCACACGGAGGATGTGCATCGACTATCGAGATTTAAATCGAGTGACTATTGAGAATAAGTACCCAATCGCTCGCATTGACGAACTATTCGATCAACTCAGTGGCGCGATAGTACTATCGAAGTTGGATGTGATATCAGGGTATCATCAAGTTCGAGTGAAAGAAGAAGACATTTTCAAGACAACGTTCTGAACTCGATATGGGCATTACGAGTACTTTGTGATGCCATTTGGAGTTACTAACGCAACGTCGATATTTATAGACTTGATGAACCGGATCTTTTCACCATTTCTAGATCAGTTCGTGGTGGTATTCATTGATGATATTCTAGTCTATTCATGGAGCAAAGAAGAGCATGCAGAAAACTTAAGAATCGCACTGCAGACGTTGAGGCAAGAAAAGTTATTGGCTTGAAGAAGTGAAGTTCTTGGGTTATGTTGTATCCGGAGATGGAATTGCCGTTGACCCCGAAAAGATTGCAGCTATTCACAATTGGCCGATTCCAAAGAGTGTGGGGGAGATCAGAAGCTTCCTTGGGCTTGCTGGATATTATAGAAGGTTTGTGGGGAACTTCGCTTGAAAAGCAGAACCATTGACCAAGCTAACATGGAAGAAGGTACCGTTTGACCAAGCTAACATGGAAGAAGGTACCGTTCGTATGGACTGAGAAATGTGCATTAGCTTTTGAAGCGTTGAAGCAAAGATTGACTACCGCTTCTATTCTGACAGTGCCAGATGGTTCCGGAGGGTTAGTTATTCACAGCGATGCATCTGGGAAAGGCTTGGGATGTGTTCTAATGCAGCATGGGAAGGTCATGACTTATGCGTCGAGACAATTGAAGACTCATGATAAGAACTACCCAGCTCATGATCTGGAGTTAGCAGCAGTAATTTTCGCTTTGAAGATTTGGAGACACTACTTATTGGGCGAAAGAGTAGAAGTATATACCGATCAAAAAAGCCTAAAGTTTGTGTTCACACAGAAAGAGCTCAACATGAGGCAGCGTAGATGGTTGGAGCTACTGGCTGACTATGATCTTGATCTAAAATACCATCCGGGGAAAGTTAACGCAGTGCTGCATGCTCTAAGTCGGTTGCCAGCAATACGGATGTTGACTGCACAAAAGAAGATTATAACTGATCTTCAAAGGTTTGAGTTGGAGATTGTACTACCGAATTCTTTGGAACAATTGATGCAGTTACAAGTACAGTATTAAAGCAGCGCAGTCGCACGATCCAAGATTGCAGAAGTTTCTAGAACAAGTAGAAGCGGGACTTCGAACGGACTTGTTAATTCATGAAGATGGTTCGTTACGATATGGTAGTCGTTTATGTGTGCTCAAAGGAGATGTTCGAGAAGAAGTCATGAAGGAGGTTCATAGTTCCGTGTATTCAGTACACCCGGGAGGCACAAAGATGTACAGAAATCTGCGACAACATTTCTGGTGGGAAGGCATGAAAAGGGAGATTGCTCGCTATGTATCGAAGTGCTTGGTGTGTCGCAAGTCAAGGCTGAACATCAATGGGTAGCTCATTTGTTGCAACCACTTCCGATTACTCAATAGAAGTGGGAACATATAACCATGGATTTCGTGACAGCTTTACCATGGAGTCCAAGGGGCAATAAGGCAGTTTGGGTTATTGTCGACTAATTGACCAAGGCAGCTCACTTTATACCGTTTTGAGTTGGTCAGTCGACGGAAGCTTTGGCAGAGCGGTACATGTAGGAGATTGTGAGATTGCATGGAGTACCCGTGAGTATCGTTTCCGATCATGATACTCGATTTCTATCACACTTTTGGAGGAGTTTACAGGAAAGTTTGGGAACTCGCTTGAAATTTTGCACGGCCTATCATCTTCAGACAGATGGCCAGTCTGAAAGAAAGATATAAACTCTTGAAGATATGTTCAAGGCATGCATGTTAGACTTCAAGGGTTCATGGGAGGATCATTTACATTTAGTGGAGTTTTCATACAACAACAATTTTCAGGCAACCATACAGATGGCTCCATTCGAAGTATTGGTCATAAGTGTCGCTAGCCTGTTTGTTGGGACTATATTGGAGAAAGAAGATTGTTGGGACCAGAACTCATTGTGCAAACCGCGGAGAAAGTTAACTTGATCCGTAATCATATGAAAGTGGCACAGGAACGACAGAAAAGTTAGGCTGATATAGGAAGAAAACCTTTGGTGTTCGCTATTCATGATCTTTTGTTCTTGAAGATATCACTAACTAGAGAAGTAATCCAATTTGGTAGTCGAGGCAAGCTTAGTCCTCGATTCGTGAGGTTTTTCGGTATCATCGAGCGTGTTGGAGAAATAGCCTATCGATTGGCTATACCACCATCCTTGGCGAGTATTCATGACGTGTTTCATATATCTCAACTCCGCAAGTATATTTGAGATGCGACGCACGTCCTAGATCACTCGGAGCTCACAGTAAGGGAGGATTTAACATACGAGGAGCAACTGATGACGATTGTGGATCGACGAGAAAAGGTTCTCAAGAATAGGGTGATCCCTCTAGTGCTTGCTTCATGGGGAAATCGTTCACATGGAGAATTTACTTGGGAACGTGAAGACGAGATTCGATAAAAGTTTCCTCATCTCTTTCCTTAGATCCATATCTTCTTATCTTTTCCTGTTTCGTGAATTCCGAGGACAAAATTCTTTTGTAGTTGGGTATAATGTAACACCCTAGTACGGTTATACGACATTAATTGGTATTTTAATACTTGCTTTATTTTCTTCTATTCTATCTATTGGGTCGCGAATGATTCGAATAGTAGTAGTCGTTATCCAACCCGGCCGGCAAGTTTAGAACCCAATATGGTGCAAGATTGTATCTGAGATTTACCAGTAAAGTGTATCTACGTGAATCTAGTATAATACCTATATTATATTTTTAGATTTTTATATATCATATATCTAGATCATCATATATCTTTTAACAGCCACAAGTTAAGAATAAGTTATATTTTGTTAACTGTCATCATATGCTTACCATCCCATATCTTATTTTGTTTTTATCTTTTACGTTTAAATCTCAAGATATCTAATATCAAATATTTACTAAATCTAGATATATATTTAGAATCCTTTTAAATCTTAAATTAGGGGTATGAGTTATTTAAAATATATTCTTGCATTATGGTTGAGAAGTTTACATATGTGAATTATTTTCCAAAATATATTTTTGATGAGATTTTGGTGGAGATTGGTTGTAATTTGATATTATCTATATTCAGTAAAACTAATATATATTTATAATCTAATTTAAACTATACTATATATATTTATATTAAATAAAAAATCCTCTTTCTCTCTCTCCACATAACATATCTCTCCCTCATCAATTTATATATTCTCCTTCTTCGTTCTTCAAGCCCACACCAATTCTCGCCGACGCAACTCCAGCCGCATCCTAGAATCTTAACCGAGCCATCAAAACTTGGTGTTGATTTGTATAGTGTCATGTTGCATCCGTTCATCGCGTTTATTTCGAGGCAAGTTTACAACATGCTAAATGCTATGCTTTATTTAATTTACTTATATGTTGTCGTGCTATTATCATCATCATCATCATCATACAGCTATATCTATATAATTTATATACCGTAATTATTTAACGTTAATCAGTTTTATAATATACAATGTATGCAAGTTTACAACTTGCGACATGCTATAATTATATCTATAAATATATATATCGACGTAATATTTCTTATTATTATCATTAATTAGTTTATAATCTGCATTTTATAACGTTATACAAAATATAGTTTGAAAATATTATAATTTACATAGGAAACGTCGTCGCAAAGCGGATACGACAAATCTGAAATTTACTGTACACCTTACCTTATAAAATTCATTATAAATCATTAAAAAAATCATTAGAATGTGTTTTTTAGTTCGTTATGAATCTAACTCAAAATACTATAACCTTGTGAAATATTTACTTGCAAAATAAATTGTTTAAATAACGTAAACTGTAAATGAAAGTACCTCTGAACTGCTGTCCAGGGAAATTCCAGCAGCAAACTTTCAATTTTGAACGTTCATAACTTTTTTTAGGAACAACCTAAGATATTTTAACTTATAAAAATGAAAATCTTATTGAATTAGTTTTGTTTTGGTATATTATATTTCCCTTTTGGAGAAAGTTTGTTATTTTTAAGCTATTTTACAAATCAGGGCGACGCTGAATTTCTGAACGGAACTTTCTTGTGCATGGTCAATCAATACCACTTTTATAGTTATTACTCGGTTTGAATATATTATCCCTGTTAATATTATTATATCAATATCTATTTAATAAATAATAGTGCATGTGTTTTAATATTCAGCAAATATTACCGATTTACAGTTTTATAGTATCCGTCTGTATCCGTACTGATAATAGCTTATCTAGTTGCATGCCGGAACGTCACAACGTTATCATACCACTATATTAGTTCAATATGTTATTTACATTGCATCATACATGGTAATGGACGTATAATGGTTATTACAGATAGATACATATGCATCCCGGCATTAGTCGTGTTTCGATATTGATTACAGTTTTACATTGGTATCTATTTTGGGTTAATATATATTACATGACATGTTCATGACCTACTACCAGACTTGTTTGTTGGATCTTATTACTAATGCCAACCATCCTGATTGTTGTCTTAACGGACGTGACTTGTTGTCTGCATAGACAAAACCTGTACCTGCTTGATCCTGTGTTGGCATTAGACTTACATCATCAATACCTGACTTGAACACATAAGCTTGGGGGTAAGGGAAAATCAATAATGAAACCTAAATTGTTACTCAACAGTTTGATACTTATACTGATCAGTTTTCACGGACTCGGCCAGCCCCGGAATGATGCTGCTGACATCATTCATCTGTATATGTTACCAGTTTACTGCTTAGCGGCACATCTCGAATTCAGCCCGAGAATCTTGACCGTGGTCCCGGGAACGCACGGGATACTATTAAGTTACATCGATGATTCCATTAAATTGATTTCAAAAACTTCTAGAATAGATAACCTAGAGGCACAGACTTTAGGATACACGTCACATACCTATATCTCTCTGTTTTACACCTGTGTTATTTATTTACACTCATGTTTAATCATAGCATATTATCCTGATTATTACTATTATTTTGATATTTATGACGTGCCGACGTCTGGGTTTTACATGGTTCTGATACTTGACATAGCATGTGAGTATTCGACAAGATCGCCGATCATTGAGGACCACCTCATTGATATAGTTCTTATGCGGGTTAGTTATTCCTTGGATCTTTATTGCTTCCACTATCTTTTCCAGTTATTTCTTGTGCTATTGGATATGTGATAGATAGATTTAGTAGTTTACTGTTCTTGATATCTGATTGACAGCCGTAATGTGACTATAGAAGGATCTTTCCTCGCCATAGGTAGCATGGTTGGTTGTCACGTACCGTGTTTGCGTATTTTGGGAAGCAGGACGTGACACAAGTAGATTCTTTTATATCTTCCATGACTTATTCTCCAATCTTTCTTAGCACCATATAAGCACCTGTATAGTTTTAGGGTTTCATATCTCTCACATCTTTCTCATAGCATTCAAATTAGGGTTTTCAAGAAGAAGAGATCGAGTCTATTGTAAGTTCTCTTGATTACGAATAAGATTTTTTTAATAAACATTAGTAACTAATTCTTTTCTAGGGTTTTGTTTGTATTTTTTTGTGGTTGGGTAATCTTTTATCTCTTCTTTTCTATACTTTTATGATGAATATCTTATAATTTAATTATTCTCTTTATAGTTTTTCATCTAATAAACTAATCTCAAATGAAATTTGACGCCAAGAATAAGATTAGGGAAGAATGATAACACTAATAATCTAATTAGGTAAAAAAATATTTAATCACAAGATATTCAACCTAGATAGTTAAAAGGGATCTAGATTAATCGATAAGACATCAATTGTAAACTCATGACCTGCATATTTTTGAGGAAGATTAAAACTAGATTATTTCTAATTAACTAGAACTAGGGTTTTAATATAATCTAAATGATGTTATAATTTTGATACGCTATATTTATAATTTGAATATAACCTATGCTTATTATAATTAATGGAAATATATTAGAACTAGATTAGAAAAGAAGATGAATCTTTTAAACCAACCATAGAAATAATGCAAATAAAAGCCCTAGATTTCTCTCTCTCTTGAAAACTAACTTTTATTTTATTTTGCATTTAAATCTTTAGATTTTAAAAATAACTCAAGTTTAATTTAATTTAAAAGTAGTTAACACACCTCTCTGTGGGAACGATCATCAAGTACAAATGCGATAAACTGTATACTTGCCGTTAAAATTGGAGGACTAATAAAATCCACATCAGATGCGATGCGTGCAAAGCATGTGCGCATGGCAAAGTCCATCGCAAGTGCTTGATTAAATCATTTCTAGAAGAAAATCTTCTATCAGTTAACAAAACTAACAAAAATAATCGAAATTGATATTTGGATCAATGATCCAATGATGCATAGCAACCTGAATTGCTAGAGATCAATTTAAATCTGTTTGTTACTAACAAACTTAACAAAAGGAATGAAAATTGATCTTTGGATCAATGCTGCGCATGCATACAAAAATTGAGATAAATCAATTAAGATCAAATTGAGATAAAATCTAACTTAATTGTTGGAAACAAACTCTAACAATTCCTCTCCTGTAAATCGGAACCCCCTCACAATGAAGAAGGGACCTCTCTCTGGATCTTTTTTTAGACTCTCTGAACTTTGGTTCTCTTCTTTTAAAAAAAAGAACCGAAGCTCTCGAAGAAGGAAAAAACCTTAGTTGACTAGGTAATCAAAAGAGGAGGATTCACTTTCTTTTATAAAAAAAAAAGCTTGTGCTTTTCTTAACGAAGCTACTGCTTATCAAAATAAAAATAAAGATCAAACGATCTTAGAGTTTATCTCTCACATACAAAAAGGCCATTGCTTTCATGAGAGATCTATTCTAAGATCCAAAATTTTGGATAAAACTCTTGTAAAAAGAAGATCACAAAGATATAGATTGAAGCTAGTGCTTCTTGTGAAACTTTTTACTTTCATTGAATTTAAATGTGCCTTACGAATTTACTTTAAATCATACAACAAAGATCTCAATATCTTTGAAAACCAAAACTTTCTGCATCATAGTGCGCATTCTGACTTAGGGTGTAAACTATAGATATGCGCATCACGTGATACTTATATGCGCATCGTTTCTGGACCTGCCTCCTATATAGATGCGCGTCACGTGATATCTATGTGCACACTCCATACAAATGCGCATCACGTGATATCCATGTGCATTTCATACAAATGAGCATCGCATGATATTCACGTGCGTACCCCATAGACAAAGATGCATGCATGTCATGTGATTTATATGTGCGCATTTCTTGAACCCAATCAAATGCGCATCACGTGATATTCACGAGCACACCCCTTGAATGAAACTACATGCGCGTCCTACACCCATGCGCACCACATATTAATGCTTACCCCATACTCAAGTATACCTCTCTAAAAGGGAAAACATGAATCCCATGTGATATTCACGTGCGCAATATACCATATCCATGCGCACATGAATAGCAAACCATAGCTTGGATATTTAGCTAATATACACCATGTATAGAAACTTCTGCTTCATAATTAAGTTGATCTTAGCCCATAACAAGACTAGCGATCCTTAATTAAAGTATTTAAGTTGACCTTAGTCTACAACATGGATAATGATCCTTAAATTAAAACAAACATCCCATGAACTAATGGACATGAAGATGAGAAATGCTACCAAGGTTCAAACCCCAAATCTAATATACGGATTTAGACTAATCCGTGCCCTACGGGCGACGATATAAATTAGTCTCCATACACAATCCAAAGACAACCCCAAATAAATAAAAACACGACACACAAAGATTTCTGGAGTAGAGAAAGTTGTTATCGCTTAGCAATAATGTAATTAACTGCATGGTCTTGTGCCTGCAGGGAAAAGCGTTCACACAACCAAAAAACCCTCACATGTGAGGGGGAATCTGATAAGTCACGCTACAACGGTCGCATCTATCCAAACCTCCGATATACGGTGCCATAAATCAACTTAGTATCTTCAGAGATGTGGATGGATATGTTTCATATAGCATCTGCCCCCGTATTCAGGCTGGTCGCGCTCCCCGTGCCTTACTTCCTCATTTCCGGTGGTAAACAACCGTTTCAGCCAATAAACGGCCGGTTTCTTAAGAAATATTATGCTTGAAGAATCGCAACTCGGGTCAATTATAGATGGGAACACCTATGTCTGCTCGCTATTCCCACCACATGATATGTACCCCCGTTATGTTGATATTGGACCGCAATGTCCCTAAACCAATATTGGACTGCATTGTTCCTAAACTAATATATCATCCTATGGACTCCTAGAGATCTATGTTGCACCTGAAGTCCCACCGGCTATGAAGCTCCACTGATGAGGCGGTCTTCCCAATGATGTTGTGCCCTACGGATGATCTCTATATTGACCGCTGTAGACAATCCACTGGTATAAACGATCCATATATCGCCTAAGTCCCACCGGCAAGCGATGTTGGGTCTCTTGCGGCAAAACTACATCCAAGAGTTCCGCCACATTAAAAATAGGTATGTCCGCAAGCAAAATGGGCATGGATGAAAACTTGAAAGAGCACGGTGAGTAAAAACAACAAGAATACTGGCGAGCTTATGAAAACCCGAAAGGGCACAAACTCATTAAAAGAAGGAGATGACATGATACCCTTGCAAAGTCCTTTTGACTTTGAAAGGAGAAAATACCTGCGGGGGATCTTTAGGACTCACAAAGGAGCAACACACTTCGGAATCCATACAATTCCTAAGGAGAAGATACACTTGCAAGATCATCTCGACTCGTAAGGAGAAATATCTCTATGGGACTCTCGCAGCTTATAGAATTCAAAAGCCTGAAGATTACAGATATCTAAGTCTGTTTCTTAAGCCATCATGCTCCATGAGATTTATGCCCTGCAAATAGTTAAATATTGACTCTTGTATACAATCTATGGGCGTAAACAAAATATGTTTCAACCGAGTTCCACTGGAGCTGAGTGATATTCTCAACACGGTGAACAACGCTTGTAAGCCCTCTCCACTTGCAAGAAGAAAATACTCTTATAAGATCTTTACGACTTTCAAAAGAAAATACCGCTTAGGAATCCCCACGATTCTTAAGGAGAATATACATCTGCGAGATCCTCTTGACTCGTAGGGAGAAATATATTTATGAGATCCTTACGGCTCATAAAAATTGAAAGTCTTAGTTGGCAGGTATCTAAATCTGTCTTCTAAGCCACCTTTGTCTAAATAGGCAACAGCAAATGATGAGTCGCTCCTGGCAATATTCCAGTTGTAACGATATTGATGCCAAAGCAGGTATCAGACTAAAAAAAGACAAAATGATTGGGCACCGCGAATAAATAGTCGAAATGATTGAGAAATCGCGGCTTTCGTGATAAGAAAAGCTGAAATGATAGAGCATCACGGAGAATAAAAAATGAATGATAAAATAAAAATTTTCTGCCCTACAGGTAGCTCGAATCTCGACTTCTGTAGACAGTTTATAGATATAAAAGAATGAAAATGAGCGACGTGTTTCCCCATGCTCCGTCAGATGAATAATTGAGTCTTGATGGCATTTATATAGCACAGAGACTACATGGACGTCTGACCCACCCTGGTGAAGTACGATTGCGGCATCATCAAGGACCCAAGGGTTGAAATGAAGCGAGGTGAAGGCATATTCCTAGCTTTTGGTCTTGATGGAAATATATACAAAGCCAAAAGACCATTAGATTTTAACCTACCTCGGATGAATGCGGCTCTGACTTCCCTGGAACTCCTCAAAGAAGAGAGTCTGATCTCAAGGTAAAGCGCCACGTTAGCGTCTAACACTAAACCAGGCAATACAGACATACCGACCTAGGAAGGTTACTTGAGACGTTGTATCATGCATAAGGTTAGGTGATACATCAAGTATGCGGCTACTCGAGCCAATGACCCTAGTGGCATTGGATCGAGAAGAAATCTGCAGACGAAACGGTGCGATGGACTGAACCTAGCACCACAAACCTAACAGACGCCTATACCGATAGGGGTTACATATATTGGACATTAGGCTGAATTTTTCTTCACCTAAGGGTGAGATGAACTGAACGCTCTAGAACGAGAAAATAAACTAAGTTAATCCATTTCAGCACAGAAAGAAAAGAGAAGTGCAGATATAAAGGAGAAGATGCTTTTCATTTATCGAAAAGAGGAACTACATACTGGCAACTGAGGATAACTCGAAGAAAACAAAGGGCATAATTAAAGCAAACACTACTATATCATTTAATATCTACAGTGGCTAAACACAAAAGTCAAGATATGGGTTCTTGAACATAAAAGTAAGTTTGAGCAAAGTATCTTCAGCTTCAACGACCAACTTGTTATGCATCAACTCTCGGATGCAAGCTTTGGGATCACCACTGCTATCCTCCATCCTCTGATACGAGGATATTATTGTTTTTTGCTGGAAAGCATGATGCAGAATGGTGACGAGATCGTCTTTTTGTTTCTTTGAGATCAGGCCCGTCAAATATACTGAATACACATTGTCTTCAGCATCGTCGAGTGCTTGGAGCGGCATAGCCTCAGAAAACCCGGGTAAGGCTTCCCAGATCGGTCCAACAACGAGCTTCAGGATGGTAGAGAGGCGAGAGAGTAATCGCCCAGTATGAACCTTGAGGCGACGTATCACAGCAGCGCACTGAGCGGCGGTATATGTAAGTCTACGGTAGCGTCCCGGCCGTCTATCCGAGGCCAAATGCGGAACAAAAACTTTTTACGAAACTGGCGCTATCGTAGTCTTTTACCCGGATCTAACCATTAACACTAAACCATAAACTACTAAAATGGTAAAAAGGCTATACCGATCGATCCAAGACCTTCGGTCTTTAACCTCTGCCCCTAGCTTGTTGCGGATGCACCGACGAAGCTCGCTTCCCGATCTCGCTCGATCTTTGATCTCCTCCTCGCCGAAAACTGCGCCACATCAACGAATCTTTATACGGGCTCCCACCTCTGAACCGAGGCAACTCGGACACGAAGTTTGCTAGCCGACGTGTCCAAGGTTGCTGTAGAATAAGTGTAGAATACTTTGTCTCGAGGGTTAATCGAAGTTGCCTTTGGAGTTGTGATGGAAAAATGAGCAATGGAAGTGAAATAAGGATTTTCTTGTGTTGCAAAAGAAAATGAATGAATCTCATTTCTCACAAAACCAGGGGGCTGCCTTATATTGTGCTCGGCCACAAGCAAAGAATGCTTGTTGGAAATATGAAGAAGAGAGGGGTGAGCACAAGCAAGAATGAAATGGTGACCATAAGCACAAAAAATCCTCACACATATCCAAAGCATTAAATGCTACAAGATGGCTCACAAACACTCAATCAATCAAGGAGCTTGCTGGAATTTTCTGGGGCCCCATCACCACAGAACCCCCCCCCCCCCCATTTTGTAAAAGCCACTTTTACAAAAAGCCCCCTCAATGGAAAATTCAGCCATAAGAGAGAAGAATGGAAAAATGGCCAAATAAAGAATGCAAACTGGCAACTTCAAAAAGCAATCCGGTAACAAAATTACAGGATAACTCCGCAACTGTATATACATACACGCATTTGTATTACGACCCAATAAAAATACAATGAGACAAAATCTACACAGTATAATACTAGGATCCGGCTTAAACCAAAACCCGCTAGTATTATCCGTTCGAACCATGACACGTGCACAAGTGCACGTGTATGTTCGAACCCTGCCATAAAACCATACGACCTCTACAACGTTTCGCCCGAACTGGGAAACTTTCTGTGGGGGACTCTAAAAACTCGTCAATACTCTGGCAGTGGGATTAACCACAAGCCGTCAGTGGTACTAGCTGTATGTAACGGATGCCCATGTACTGAGTGAAAGGGAGTCCGATGAGCGAACTCATCCTGGAATCCTACTGAGCCTATGTGTGACAATATCCGTACAGTCCGGTCCGTCCGTCTATGAGTATCGCATATCGGGCCTAGGGAGCTGGTAAACGTCAGACCCCCAAAAGCGGTATAAGTCGTGTCGGAGTGTAGCCCAAAACACCCTGAGTTACTACTGGAATACCTACCAGTAAATCTCGCTTGCCATGGCCATGTACTTTGTGTAATGGCTCTCCTAAACACAGCGCGATCTCACCCCTAACGTTGGGAGACACGAATCCCCTGCCGATCCGCTCACTGCCTCCTTGTGGCTCGGGACTGTACCCAACTAAAACCTGTTTGCATGAATCCTTTGAGCCGTGGTAGGGTAATAATCAAAGTACAGTGGAAACTCACACGAAACAAATGACGATCTCAGGTCGATAGACTAACCTGTACACATGTTACCTGGGAATTGCTATCTGACGACGGTTTTAATAACCAGCTAGCATATTCCCGGCGAGTCCTGTCCAGTGTACTCATAACCCAATGAGCACCTGTATACATCTTAGGTGAACTAACTAACACCAATGGCTTGTGAGACCGGCTATCGCCCCTCGTCGGGGTCTCGACTGTATACACTAGTCTACTCCGGAGTATCGATGCCTTATCTCGAAACTCCCGCGACTAGGGACCACTTTTAAGGATGTGCTTATAGACTACCCAACTCTCACGTATATGATTGCCATCATACTGTTGGTAGTCAAGCAAGAATCATATGAGCTCTATCAACGTGCAATAGTGATATATATAATGGCTCCTAAAGCAATACACGTATGATAAAGATAAACCAGATAGCATACTATCATCTCGAGTAAGACTGTCCTACCGGTATAGGTCCTCCCTCAATCATTGCAATCACATGCCTGCGATCCAATAATTGACTTTGAGGGCACTATATCCAACAATCTCCCACTTTCACTCAAGACTAATTATTGCGATGTCGCATACTCACAGCCCGTGTGATACCGAACACCCAACTCCTCTACTGATCAGTTTCACAAAGCTCGTTTGCAAAACTATTGTGTTCGAGAAATAGCCTCAGTGAGTGGACCCGCTTTGATGTTTCTTTCTATGTCTCTCTAAATCTCAAGTTCGCGGAGAAAACCATCTCCCGAATTGAGTAATACCTGTCTTAGAATATGTCTGGATATCTGATGGGACCTAGTTCACGAATGAACTCCAAATCCAAACTTCTTAGACTGTATCATCAACTGAGCTTAATCAGTATTCTGCGCCATGCCTCCCTCAGAATCCGCTTGGACCACCTGTCCAAACTACTGCCCCTCATCGGAGGCAAAAATATAACTCTGACAGTCACTCTGTCATCCATGTCACCTTGGAAGCCTGGAATGATAACTGTCTCCCGAAGGAGGCTACCGTTATCAAATCCCTAGAACATTCACTTATGTTCTAAAACTGCCTCCAAACGTTTCTCCAGAATTGGATCAATATCATCTTATTGCATCTAGTGCGAAAACAATATCTGGTGTGGTACTTGACATCTCATGATCAACTCAATTTCCTAAACAAGTGATCTGCCAATCATGCACATCTCTCTCCCCTTTTGTCTGTGAGACACTTTCAGAGAGGGTGACTCCATCACCTGCTGGTACACCACCATGCTAGGAGTCGTCCATTCTAAATACCTTTAGAATGCAGTCTAAGTACCCAGATTGGGAAACTACTCAAATCTAGACCTAAAACCATAGATCTAGTAACCAGAATGTCTGATATAATATCCATATCCTATGTGGAGAAAATACTGTGTGACAACCACAGTATAACTGATCGTAGTACAGGAATTTTACTTCCTATTCTGTGTATGTCATCAAAATACCAGGACATCACACCCTACTATTTTCTTAACAGATCCATCCCCCATTCTGATGAAGTCAAATCCCATGACTGTCACATCAAAAATAGATGATTTATCTCCGCTATATCTGCTTTAGTCTATAAATAGACACAAGCTTCTTTTCCACTATGCTTCCGATGCTCCCACTGACTACGACAACCCTCTGGCAGAATAATATACGCGTGCACTTCTAAAACTAGTTTAGAACGACGCTATACTTATCCTCCTGCCGGGTCTCATAGTTTGGAACGGTAGTAATGGCAAGTCTGGGTAAACAAGAACCTCCCTGTCACCATCCTTGAGGCTACCGAAGTACCTCTCGGGTGTCTGAGGTTACCCACCATATCTGCGGAGTGGATAATGGAATGTCAAACCTGATTGAATGTCTAGGTCCTATTAAATTTTCCGTAATCGTTTGCGGTTCTGGAATCTCTTCCAGTTCTACCATACTCCCACTACTGTTTTCTGAAAAAATCCATTTTACTAAAACTGTGGCGAGTCAAGAACAATATCACCATTGATCTTCCAAATGGTAGAAAGTCAACCCTCGTCAAAGCCAAGGTCAACCCACAAACTGCCATTACAGAAACGTACCTTGAGTTATCCAGAGTCTGGTTTTAAGCATAAGCCGGAAAACTCCATATACCTTAACATCATTAAGATATGATCCATTCTATATACAATATAGAAACAGAGGCACTGATTTAATTGGAACCAGATTCAAATCATGCAGCTGTCTTTAGTGCATGTCGACTAAATGGAGAGAGGCCGATCAGCATTACTCAACTTAGGAGAGCATCCAATTATGAGTAACCTGAAAGAGAAGCAAGTTCTCTAAAACATTACTATCAACTGAATACCGTAAACAAGTATCTACATCTTCGATCACCTTAAAGAATCCCGATACTTGCTACACCTGGTTCTCTACTTTATTCTTATACCTATAACTTCTCAAGACTTGGACCTTGTATTTCTACGAAACACTTGTCTAAAACTCGAGAAGTCACAAGTAAACAGAATACAGTACGAGGACAATCCCCTTTGTCCTAATGGACACTGGACAACATACAATACTATGTATAAGTCCCCTGAGTTTAATAACTCAAACCCCGTGCATCGTAGGTTGAAAACTGTACTCAGGCGATTTCCTCAAATATCACCAATTACAACGAATTCCGATATAATGAGGATGATCACCCAATTCCCAATAACTTACTCCCACTCATCATCTGTAAACTCATACAGATGTGAGAATCATACCTGGTAAATACATACCCTGGAGCAAGGATCTAATTGGGAAATCAGTTTACAATTAACAATACACAGTGAAACTGAAACATGAATATGTTTCAAAAGGGTATCCGGGTATTCCTAGTAATGCCTCTTCCATTATCCAGATTCATGACTATAACCGTATATTTCTTTGCCAACTCTCCAAATCCCTTTATTTGTCTTTAGTCGTTACCTTCTGTACACCATCGTTAGGCTTAATAGTTTTCTTCCTTCCCTACCGTTCGACACCAGCCTATAGTTTGGAAGAAGACTATCCAATAAGTATAATAGGTGTACTCTCCTAATCCTAGGAGTACTCGCAACCTGAGAGAAGGTGATGATAAAAGACAACTGAATAAATCTTTATTCTATTTCTCCTGAACCAGAATGCATCCTCGAAATGGAATAAGTTCCATCGAGTTCGTATATAACCATACGATGGATTATCCAAATAACTGTGGATCTTCATAGTGATACGCGGTGTTCTGGAGAAATAAAAAGTGAAGTAGGAGTGGCGATGAAATACTTGGTTTGGTCGTGAATAGCAGTCGCAATTTACTTTGCCCTCTTTCTAATCCCTTTATTTGTCTTTACCTATTACCTTCTGTACACCGCCGTTAGGCTAATTGGTTTTCTTTATTCCCTACCTTTCGGCACCTGCCTATGGTTTGGAAGAAGACTATCCAATAAGCGTAATAGGTGTACTCTCCTAATCCTAGGAGCTCTCGCAACCTGAGAGAAGGTAAAAGGGAAAAGACAACTGAATAGTCCTATTCAATCTCTTCAGAACCAGAATCCATCCTCGAATCTAGAACAAGTTCTTCCGAGTTCGTATATAACCATACGATGGATTTATCCAATGAAAGTGGACGTTCATAGCGATACGAGGTGTTCTGGAGAAATGCAAAGGGTATAAGAAGGAGTGGCAATGATGTATGCAACTCGGACAATCCAAAAGCCAGTGTTTTGAGAAAGTTCGGTTAACTTGGTTACTGAGTCAAAGTCTAGGGTCGGGCCATGGACGCTGTCAAAGAGAGAGAGAGAAAAGAAACACTCTGCGTGCACTCTAACCTAGATCAGAATGGTTATCACTTTATCTAATCAGGAAACCTCCCACTGTAACCTCAAATTCTCCTCCAAACCTGAAAGAAGAATTAGTCGGGATCACCCGAGGAGTAAACCAGCTCATCAGTGGGAATCGGGATCCAACTATCATCGCATGATAACATGATGGAATCCACTCACGTTATCACACTCCAGAAGGTATGCGCATGCTTGGCAAGTTTCAGTTTCTTTAGAAACTCCCGATGTGATTTTTACCCCATGCTCTTATGACCTTGACGAGGCCAACATATCATAAGTCACATGTCAAGTTCTACCCGTCATTATCCAGGTTAATTTGAACCCACCCATACATACCCTTGACAAAGGCCAAAATGGCAGTACGACTGTCCCAAACCAACGCATCTATCTATGCAACAGAAGAGTAACAAATAGCTACCATACATTATGCCTTGACGAAGGCCAACATACATAGCATGAATACTAAGTGCTACCCGTCTGAAATGACGGAGGGCTACGAATGGTTTTTAGCAAAAAACCTTTAACGTAATGAACTTGATATCATTGAAGGAACCGGATAGCTTTTATAAAAATATAGTAGCGAAAACCTTTGCTAAAGAGGTCACTCCCGGTGAAGGGATATCGGCTCTTTCCCCGTAGAATGAGGTGCAGGATATTCCAAACTGAATACCACGATGCAAAGCAAAAAGTAATCGACTATAGTGAAGTTATTACCCTGACGCAAACCTCTGTCCAAGGGGTCACTCCCGATGAAGGAATCTCGGCCCTTGCCTCGTCGAATGAGGTGCTGGATATTCATAACCGAATACCACTATGCAAAACAAAAGAGAACGTCCTTGCAATAACAGCGTTTTGAAAAATGTTCCAACAACATCTGTATAGGTCTGTTTTCCTTGCATTGATACGAATCAACGCAGTCCCATCAATTAATCACACCAATAAAGAACGAAAAATAAAATGTATGTATATGCCATCCGCATTCGCCACTGGGTCCTGTCATCACCCGTTAGGTTACTTAACTAACGATAGAGCGGGGACTGGACTAGCGCGGGTGTAAAACATATACAACATCTACCAGTATATATATATATATATATCAATATACAATAATCGCTCCAGGCGTGATAAAATACAACATCACAGAAAAGTAATAAGCATCACAGAATAATACAGATAATCTGGGATCCCTGGGTTTCATAGAGCCACAAATAAAACCCGACGTTCCCCTGGTCGTGTGGATAGCCTGTGCAATGAAATCCTAGACCCCTACGGGTGCGGCAAGTTACCCGCCAAAACCTGAAGAGAGGCAGCCCCCTTCAACAGAGTGAATGGACCACCCAGCACTTCACGGAATCCGGTAACTTGAGCACCCCTTCTTAGGTCAACCTATACCCCTTATGAGTGCGGTGAATAGCCCGCCAATTCTAGAGTAAAGCCCCCTCCGTCTCAAAACCATGAGATGTGGGCCCGTTGCCCTCTAGAACCCGGCTACCCGTGCACTCCACCGCGGGGTAATCCTAGTACAGAAAGAAAAAATATATACACCAGGTACATCAACCTCAACCCGGTCGTGCCCCAAAAGAATAATATACAAGCAGGCTGTGACGGCAGTCCACATGTCGGACGCTCGCCCCGCAATATCAAATGTACAAATATATCCAAACTGCACTACCATTGCACGCAAGCTATCCACCATGACAAATCTGCAACATCACAGCACAACACAGAATATCAACGTGAATGTCACGTTCGCAAACCCGTCTAAAAGAGCTATAGCAATTAGACAAGATTTACTAATCGAATGACATTCACGGTCACAGATAATAATGAAATGCACTGTAAAATAACATATTTAAAATCTCGATCGATAAAATTTCCCGAAGCGGGCCCCAAGTACAAATCCAGCAATCAAAATAATCTGGGCCAAAACTAAAAATTCCAGAAACCACAATTCCATGTTAAAGACCCAATGGAAAAAAATAGTGCACTGAAATACCAACACTGCGGCGGAACCGCGGCCAAAACGTGGGTACGTCCGCATTTCCGCGGCGCTACAGTGGGATCATGCTACAAATTTTTTACAGTGGTCTTAAAAAATCCTGCCTGATTTTCTGAAATACTCAAAATAATTTTTCAACGACAAAAAATTTCGACAGAAACTTTGAACTTGGAATTGCAGTTTTGGAAATTTCATCCGATCGATATTTTAAACAAGTTAGAACAAGCTATTAAAGGTTAATGGCATGGCTCTGATACCAATGTAAGTCCACGGTAGTGCCCCGGCCGTCTATCCGAGGCCAAATGCGGAACAAAAACTTTTTATGAAACTGGCGCTATCGTAGTCTTTTACCCGGATCTAACCATTAACACTAAACTAGCAACTACTAAAAAGGTAGAAAGGATATACCGATCGATCCGAGTCCTTCGGTCTTTAACCTCTGCCCCTAGCTTGTTGCTGATGCACTGACGAAGCTCGCTCCCCGATCTCGCTCGATCTTCGATCTCCTCCTCGCAGAAAACTGCGCCACGTCAACGAATCTTTATACGGGATCCCACCTCTGAACCGAGGCAACTCGGACACGAAGTTTGCTAGCCGACGTGTCCAAGGTTGCTTTAGAATAAGTGTAGAACACTTTGTCTCTAGGGTTAATCGAAGTTGCCTTTGGAGTTGTGATGGAAAAATGAGCAATGGAAGTGAACTAAGGATTTTCTTGTGTTGCAAAAGAAAATGAATGAATCTCATTTCTCACAAAACCAGGGGGCTGCCTTATATTGTGATCGGCCACAAGCAAAGAATGCTTGCTGGAAATATGAAGAAGAGAGGGGTGAGCACAGGCAAGAATGAAATGGTGACCATAAGCACAAAAATCCTCACACATATCCAAAGCATTAAATGCTACAAGATGGCTCACAAACACTCAATCAATCGAGGAGCTTGCTGGAATTTTCTGGGGCCCCATCACCACAGAAAACCCCCCCATTTTGTAAAAGCCACTTTTACAAAAAGCCCTCTCAATGGAAAATTCAGCCATAAGAGAGAAGAATGGAAAAATGGCCAAATAAAGAATGCAAACTAGCAACTTCAAAAAGCGATCTGGTAACAAAATTACAGGATAACTCCGCAACTGTATATACATACCCGCATTTGTATTACGACCCAATACAAATACAATGAGACAAAATCTACACAGTATAATACTAGGATCCGGCTTAAACCAAAACCCGCTAGTATTATCCGTCCGAACCATGACACGTGCACAAGTGCACGTGTATGTTCGAACCCTGCCATAAAACCATACGGCCTCTACAACGTTTCGCCCGAACTGGGAAACTTTCTGTGGGGGACTCTAAAAACTTGTCAATACTCTGGCAGTGGGTTTAACCACAAGCCGTCAGTGGTACTAGCTGTACGTAACGGCTGCCCATGTACTGAGTGAAAGGGAGTCCGATGAGCGAACTCATCCTGGAACCCTATTGAGCCAATGTGTGACAATATCCGTACAGTCCGGTCCGTCCGTCTATGAGTATCGCATATCGGGCCTAAGGAGCTGGTAAACGTCAGACCCCCAATAGCGGTATAAGTCATATCGGAGTGTAGCCCAAAACACCCTGAGATACTACTGGAATACCTACCAGTAAATCATGCTTGTCATGGCCATGGACTTTGTGTAATGGCTCTCTTAGATACAGCGCGATCTCACCCCCAACGTTGGGAGACACGAATCCCCTGCCGATCCGCTCACTGCCTCCATGTGGCTCGGGACTGTACCCAACTAAAACCTGTTTGCATGACTCCTTTGAGCCATGGTAGGGTAATAATCAAAGTACAGTGGGAACTCACACGAGACAAATGATGATCTCATGTCGATAGACTAACCTGTACACATGTTACCTGGGAATTGCTATCTGACGACGGTTTTAATAACCAGCTAGCATATTCCCGGTGAGTCCTGTCCAGTGTACTCATAACCCAATGAGCACCTGTATACATCTTAGGTGAACTAACTAACACCAATGGCTTGAGAGACCGGTCACCGCCCCTCGTCGAGGTCTCGACTGTATACACTAGTCTACTCCGGAGCATCGATACCCTATCTCGAAACTCCCGCGACTAGGGACCACTTTTAAGGATGTGCTTATAGACTACCCAACTCTCACGTATATGATCGCTATCATACTGTTGGTAGTCAAGCAAGAATCCTATGGGCTCTATCAACGTGCAATAGTGATATATATAATGTCTCCTAAAACAGTACACGTATGATAAAGATAAACCAGATAGCATACTATCATCTCGAGTAAGACTGTCCTACCGGTATAGGTCCTCTCTCAATCATTGCAATCACGTGCCTGCGATCCAATAATTGAATTTGAGGGCACTATATCCAACAGTATATTCCTGACCTTGAAGACGACCCTGAATGTGAATTTCTTCTTCGAAGAACATTTCCTCGATAGAATACAAGCGACCAGCCATTATACCTAGAGAAGGAGAAAGTAGAATGATATCAGCAAAAGAACAAACCACTGTAAGTTGAAACGGTATAGAGTCTCTAGCTTTGAAACTAAGAGACCCCTTT
Organism: Agapanthus africanus; assembly: GCA_030015575.1. Classification (NCBI taxonomy): domain Eukaryota; kingdom Viridiplantae; phylum Streptophyta; class Magnoliopsida; order Asparagales; family Amaryllidaceae; genus Agapanthus; species Agapanthus africanus. Next base: position 559,285,389 of record JASDDO010000016.1, read on the forward strand.
GATCCAAAATTTTTGGATCTTGCCCCATTAAAATAATTTTTGGGCGCAGATATATGGGATGTTTATGGGAAATAAAGTATTTCCTATAGAACTTAAGAAAACATATGCCCTTTATAGAGAATAAAATATCTTTCTCTATAGAACTTAAGTTATGCAAAATCCCAATATAGGGAAGGCCAATACGCGCCAGGCATATGCGCCAGATCTTAAAATCTGGGAAAACCTAAAAACAGGTTTTAATATTCATATTTAAAGATCAAAACTTAACAATACAAGAAAATTGTATTTATTCCGTCGGCATAAGCCCGGGGAATTAAATTGTTTTCCGATGGAATAACTTTATTCCGTCGGACATTATCCGACATATAAAAGTAAGACGTTATAAGGTTTATTACGTCGGTTTTTTAACTTATTTCGTCGGCAATTTTTTTCCGTTGGCTTCATCCTGACGGAAAAAGTTAAAAAAACCTGGGAAGATAAGTCATTTTTTTCTAGGTTTGAAGACTATTTTCGTCGTCTCTTTACCTTTTCCGTCGGGTATGGCCCGACAAAATAAATTGGCAACAAAGAAAAAAAGTCTAAACTGCAATTGCTTCATCGAAAAATTCGATACACAAAAATATATACCTGCTATACAATGCAGCTCCAAATTCAATTCAAAATCCATTTCCATTTCACCAATTCGCGCAAACGATACATATTCAATTCAATATACTGCTATACAAGATATATATTCACAACAAACTCAATTCAATTCACGACAAATTCAAATCAAATATCTACACAATCAATTCATTTCACAACAAATCAATTCAAATATATACAAATCAATTCAAATAATATTTTAATCAACTCAAATATATACAAAATCATGGGCTTACATCGGGTACTTTTTCCCCTTGATAGGTTAAGCTCTGTATGAACACAATTGTATACAACAACGATCGACTTCATCCTCATCCGACTTTGACAAAGCACACATCACATATTTAACTGTATGCTCAAAATTTCTGTAAATAATAACTATACAACCGTAGCGGTTATCTTACCCAACACAAGTAAAAATTAGCTTTGAAACAAGCCTGCAACAGTTAAACTTCACAAAAGTATCTTCAGTGTCACCAACAGTCCTGTAAATCAAATTAGATTGTACAAATCAGGTTATGATATCAATGATGTTAACAAAAGATGGTCTCCATTAAGAAAACATTACCCTTCAAATACAAATTTCTTGGTCGATTGTCCGATACAGCAGGTAGACTCCATGTTCCTTCCGATGCTAGATAGGGAGTGAAACACAAAGCACAAAATAAACTACCTAGTAGATCTATTGTCATAAATAAATAAGCAACCATTCCAATATCTCTCCATCTATCCACTCATTTTTCACATAAAAATGATGGATAGAGGTGAGTCACAATGCACATCACTCGCCGATGCTCGATAACATATTTTCACCCCAATTCCGATTTAGAAAAGTTTTCATCGAATATCAACAAGTGTTGTGCATTGTGTCTCACTCTTTATCCATCTTTTCGATGTGAAAAATGAGAGGATAGAAGGAGAGAGACTAAAATGGTTGCTTGGTAAGAGATATACTAGCTAGATGTGCATAATAAGTCGGGGGAACTGCAAATGAGGAAGAAATCGAAAAATTAGCTCAATTTTACTAATTACATTAAAATGCCATAAACTGTTGCTATTTATTCACTTGTGTATGTGTGTATGGGTTCTTGTGTGTGTATGTACACACACAGAAACATACACAAACATGTGTGTGCGCGCGCATACTCTTTCTCACATACATACTCATATGCAAATGGTTTATTTGTGGCAAGAGACTAGCTTGATGTGCATAATAAGCCGAGCACTCCAAATGAGGAACAAATCGATAAATTAGCTTAATTTTGATCAATTTTACTATCGCGTTATTCATATATAAGTATTAATTAGTACACAATACTATCAATAATTATATGAAAAATGTATATAAAATAAGGATTATCAAACTTACATCCGGTACTTTCTTCTCTCGATGCCTCAAGAGAGAATGGCGACTATTAATTTGTATACCTTGCATATTTCACGCTGGAATATGAATCCAAATCTTAGTCCTTTTAGATCTAACTCATTTTTCACATTGAAAAGATGAATAAAGAGTACGAGGAGATGTGCCACAACTACAAATCCAAGCATTCCTATAAATTAAGCAATCCATGCCTTCATAATCCAAGCCTTCGCAATATGAAAATTTAAGGAATGATCCGGGAAAAGAATGTGTTATATGCCTTTTCGATCTACTTAAACTCTAGAATTCATTTTTTCAAAAGATCATCCCATCAATATGAAAATCTAAGGTGCGTTTCGATTTTTTGAATATGAGATTCTTGATGAAAACAAGTTTATTTCATGTTATCATCGAGTTTCATCCACTAAGTCTGAGATTTTCGTGTTCTTTTGATGTTCAAAGTTCGATTTTTTTGATTGTGAGATCCTTGAGGACAACATGTATATTTCATATTATCATTGAGTTGCATCCACTAAGTATAAGATTTTCGAGTTGTTTTGATGTTCAAGGTTTGATTTTTTGAATGTGAGATCCTCTATGACAACAAGTATATTTCATATTATCATCGAGTTCCATCCACTAAGTATAAGATTTTCGTGTTGTTTTTATATTTAAGGTTCAATATTTTTGATTGTGAGATCCTTGAGAACAAAAAGTATATTTCATGTTATCATCGAGTTGCATCCACTAAGTATAAGATTCTCGAGTTGTTTTGATGTTCAAGGTTCGATATTTTTTATTATGAGATCCTCGATGACAACAAGTATATTTCATGTTATCATCGAGTTTCATCCCTAACCCTAACCCTAACCCTAGCACTAACACTTAACACTTAAATATTATTACTTTTTACTAAACAATTTAAAGAAATTAGCTAAATTATACATCCCCTAACACCTAATCCTAACCCTAACACTCACCCTAACCCTATCACAAGCACTTAACCCTAACCCCCAACCGAACCGTCCCTAACCCATCAACAACAACAACAGCATCAACAACAACAGCATCAACAACATCATCGACATCATCATAAAAAATTAAAATTGAAAAAAAATTAAAATTAAACCAAAATCAATTACTTCTAGATCTCGACGGCAGTAGATCTCGGCGGAGGAGTTTAGCGGCGGATTGGAGGGTCGGCAATGGCTGCAGGTTGATTGGGTCGGTGATGAGGCCGCGGGGTCGGCGATGAGGAGGTCGGGGTTTTCTGCGAGCGAGTGAGAGAGAGAATGTTAGTGAAAAAGAGAAAGAAAGACAGTGATTGAAAGAGAGAGAGAGAGAGAGAGAGATGGACTTACCAGAGGACACGGTCGCCACCTGACCAGGCCACTGGAGGGAGGGAAACAGAGGAAGGGGAGGGCTTGGCGATGAGGGGGACAGGGTCGTCGATGAGAGAGCCGGGGTTGGTGATGAAGAGGACGGTCACCGATGAGGGGGTCGGGAATTCCTACGAGAGAGCGAGAAAGAGAGAGAGTCAGAGAAAGAGAGAGAGAGAGAGACAGAGATTGAGAGAGTGAGAGGGACTTACCGGAGGAGGCAGTCGCCGCTGGAATAGGCCACCGGAGGGAGAGGATTAGAGAAGGGGGAAAGGGGATCGGAGGAGGGGAGGGAATTTAGGGATATTTTTGGTATAGAATTTGGGTGATTGATCTGAGTCGAGTGTTTATTTTATGTATTGGCTTATTCCGTTGGTATATAACCAACGGAATAACCCAATTCAAAAATTTATTAACAATATGCCAGAATTTTTTAATAATTACTTTATTTCGTCGACTTTTAGAGTTTATCCATCGGCTTATAGCCGATGGATAAACCTAGCCGATGAAATAGCTTATATTTTCTTATAGTGTAAGTTTTGGTTTTGTCACGCCCCGCTTCCCAATGTACGGGTAAGAATATGTGGCAGGGACACGACGTATTTACTCAGAAGTAAACACGTTAAGCATAAATAAGCAATATAAAAGTAAATCACAAAAATGATAAGATATGTAATGAAACAATAACTTTTTATTTATATTCATTCTTTACATACACTGGAAAGTAAAATACAATAATGGAAAGCGATGTCTAAACAATGGCATGTGAACTGAAAGTAAGATAAGTACAAGTAAATCTAGAACTCTGGATCCTCAGTGAACTGCTCTAAATCTTCCTGGCTAGGCTCGATCTCCTGAGAGTCGGGTCCTTCTGACAACATTCCAAATAAAGAAGAAATAGGAATGTCGTCAGTGAACAATTGCTCGGTAAGTCCCAAGTGAAAGATAAGATTCGATCAAGTAATGAAATATATCTGGTAATTTATCTGTTTTTGTTATACTAACGCAGTTGTTTGTATCGTGGTACAGAATGTATCAGTGTATACGAAAGGAGTCCAACTATTCCGTAGACTAAGGTATACGGAGCAAAAGGACCCATCAAGCCACGGGACAACGGCACGGATATTCAGGTTAGGTGTATTATGGTGACCGTCTCATGCCACTTCTAATACATTCCTTACCAATCTATCCTGTTAAAACCCTGTAATGCATATTGTATTGATTATAATGATTTGTTGTATAAGACTTGTCGAAACCAAGGTATAAGTTTTTCATGTAAACGGATAGTCATGTAGTCAAGTTCAAAATATATCCATAGTTCGGTCCAGTCGAGTCATGTTGCATGTTCATGTTCAAGTTTTTATGTTGATACATTGGGTTCATGTTGAAATGGAATTATAGTTGGATTCATATTTGGATTGTATTCCGATTAGACTGAGACTCAGATTGAGTCAGACACTTTAGACAGATTTGAGTTCTGAATTAAGTTTAGGAGTCATCGGTAACTGCTGCACATGGACGGCAGAATTTGTGACTTTTTCCAAGCCAATTACTATTGATTACCCCGTTTCAGTTTTCTACCTTAAATAGGCAAGCACCCACTTTCTCCGGCTCCCAGAGGCTCAAGAGAATTGGTCCCTCTTAAACCTATGTTTACCAGGGTCCTTATTGTAATTTATTATAACTTGAGGGGGTTTTATTAAAAATATTTTTAGTATAATTTCAAAATAATTCTCAAGTATTTATTTATCGTATTTATGGTTTTCATGGATATAAATTTTAAAAGTGAGGTATTCTAGTGAATAAATACCTAGTTGAATAGTTCATGGTATTTTTTTGTAAATTTTACTTGTATGGATTCTTGATGGTATTTTCTTGAAACTTGTGATTCTTTTCTTTTGTTTAGAAAACACAGAATTTATTATATATTTAAAATAGATGGTTTGATAATATTTATATATAGTTATTAAAAATAAAATTTATTTATTAAATAGAAAATCACGTTTTTCTTAAAAATTGCTTTAAAAATTCCATCGAGATCGGATGCTCCGTGAGGAGGTCTGTATCTCGCTCTTCTAATCCCGAGGATGTGCGATAACCCACACCAACCCAATCGGGTTCTCCAAAATGGGTTGTAGTGGCTTAATCGCAAGGAATGTAAATAACACAATTCAAAGAATACGGTTTTTAATAGTTTATGGTATTTTGATGTAAAAGTCGTATTTGTCCCGAAAATATTGCTAAAAGGAAATCGTTCTATGTCATGATGCGTGTTGTGAGAGATAGGTCATTACCTTGTGAGATTTTCCTAGAGGTAGTTGTTCTCCGCCGAAAGCCGGGAAAGACTGACGTCTTGCCTGAATTTGGGGGCAAATGCTATTTAGTTTTATCCGTCCACCTCTCCGAAAATGCCAAGTTGATTTATGGCACCATTTATCGAAGGTTTAGACGGATGCGACCGTTGTAGCAGACTTTTTCAGATTCCCCCTCATTGTGAGGGGTTTTTGATTGTGGGGACACTTTTCCCTGCAGGCGCAAGCCCCTGCAGTTAATTACGCTACCGCATCACGGTAACCATTTTCTCCTTCTCCAGATGATCACTTCGTGTCATGTGTGTTTGTTTTATTTTTGGTTGCCCGTGGATTGTATACGGAAACTAATTTATGTTGTCGTCCGTAGGGTGTGAATTAGTCCAAATCCGTATTTTCTTAGATTTGGGTTTGAGTTGGGTTTAAGGATCGTTAATCTCATTTGAGACTAAGATCAACTTAAACGTTTGTTAAGGATACGTTAGTCTAATTTTAGACTAAGATCAACTTAACAATTTGTTAAGAATACGCTAATCTAATTTTAGACTAAGATCTACTTAACAGGATCATTTAGATCCAACAAAAGAGCATTTGGGCTCTATTGTTTTAGTTTAAGGACTTTGCGGTCCAGTTTAAAGACGTCATGGTCTGTATAGTTTAAGGACATCATAGTCCATGAGTTTAAGGACCCCACAATCCGTAGTAGTTTAGAGACATTATAGTCTGTAAAGTTTAAGGACATCATAGTCCATGAATTTAAGGACCCCACAGTCCGTAGAATGTCTGGTTGTCGGGACCCGTCACCTTTCTGAAGACGTTGAAGGATTACAACGACAAATATTAGAGGAGTGAAGAGATGTACCCTTGAACCAATATTGGTTGGGAGATCTGTAGTCCAATTTGGGACTAAGATCAAAGATTTATGAGCATATGGGCTCAATTAATCTGAATGAGGGTTCTGTGGCAACTTTGGGCTCGGCCTACTCAGTTAAAGTGTAGAACATTTAGCAATGCTGAGCATTGGTTTAGATCCTGATAGCCTTTTCATCTTTTATTGGGTGCTGAGCACTTATTATAGCTCCGGGGCTTTGTTATTTAAAGAACAATTTATGTTCATTTAGTGCGCACATGAGAAGCATATGACGCGCTTGGCGCTGAGCGCCAGTCAATGAGCGCATTGCGCTTCTGATGAAGCAGCGCACACGTGAGGAGCACGTGGCGCGCCAGACAATGAGCGCCAGACAATGAGCGTATTGCGCTTCTGGTGAAGTAGCGCACACGTGAGGACCACGTGGCGCGCTTGGCGCTGAGCGCCAGACAATGAGTGCATTGCGCTTCTGGTGAAGTAGCGCACACGTGAGGAGCACGTGGCGCGCTCGGCACTGAGCGCCAGACAATAAGCGCATTGCGCTTCTGGTGAAGTTTGGAGCGCTAAGGCTCTGCGACGCTATGCGTTAATTTTGGAGCGCTGAAGCGCATCTTTTAATTGGAGCGTTATGGCTCTGCAGCGCTGTGCGTTAGTTTTGGAGTGCTGAAGCGCTTCTTTTGATTGGAGCGCTATGGCTCTGCAGCGCTGTGCGCCAGATTTGGAGCGCTGAAGTGCTTCTTTTGATTGGAGCGCAATGGCTCTGCAGCGCTGTGCGCCAAAATTTGGAGCGCTGAGCGCTAGATTTAATTAGAGCGCTAAGGCTCTTTTTAGGCGGCTTTGCACTATGAGAATTAAGTTCTTTCTTATAAGAGACTTTGTCTCATGGATTTAAGAACAAAGTTCTTACTTTATAGGAGATGTTTTCAATCTCTTATGTTTTGGTGAAAAGGCTTTGCTTTTGTGGATCTATGATTTTAAGAGAATTGAATCATTCTCCCCCATTTTATAATGAGATATTATAATCTTTGAATGACAATTTGTCTTATAGATCTATAATATGAGGAAGATTAAGTTCTTCCCCTTATTCTTTTATGATGAGATACTTTGATCTCTGTTGTGAAAGACCCTGGTCTTATAGATCTATGATCTTAGAAAAAGAAGTAAATTCTTCTTTTATATGAGATGATTTCATCTCTCTGTTCTCTTTTTACCTTGAAAAAAATCTTCTTCTTCTGAGAGCTTGCTCTTTGTCTTTGAAATTTCTCAAAGTTTATAGGGGGTTCCTCTATATCAGACTTGAAGTCTTGGGGCCTTTATATAGTGAAGGCTGATTTCTTCAGTCGGTTAAGGAGATCTTTTCTTTAAGTGATTTGGGGATGTTTCCCCCGTTGGATCTTTGAACCAAGGGCTTCTGATTTACAGAAGGCAATTTTCTTGTTTTTAACAAGATTTGGAAATCTTTCCCCACACAGAATTTATTCTGTATTTTAGTGATTTTTAATCACCATTGGATCATTGATCCAACGGTGCTCTGATTTGCAGAGCAAAATCTTTTTTTTTTTGTTTGGAAAGATTATGAGGAATGTTTTCTTAACAGAATTTTATTCTGGTCAACTGATGATTTTTAATCCTGTTCAATGGATCTTTGATCCCACGGTTGGGAACATTTAGTTCCAGCGCTAGTGCTCTCGTGCTTTGCACGTGGTGCGCTGCCTAGAGTGCAGTGCACTTAGCGCTAGGGCTTACGCGCTTTGCACGTGGTGCACTGTTTAGAGTGCAGCGCTATTACCGCTAGCGCTCATGTGCTTTGCACGTGAGCGCCGTCTCAGAATTTTTGACTCTCTCAGCGCTGGCGCTGCTATGAAGCACTGCTTTATTTCAAAATTTAAAATTTGAACAGAGCTTTGCTCTGATTGGGGGAAATAAATGACCCCCCACAGTTGCGCTCATGTGGTCTACACGTGAGTGCAGCGGTAGCAGCATCTCTACCATTGGATTAACTCAGAAGTTGAAATGGCTCTCTAGGCCTATAAATAGGACCCTTGGCCTTTTGAGATGATCTCTGTTCATCTTCTTATTTTTTTTTGAGAATTATTTCTCCTTCAGAGCATAGCTCTTCATCTTAAGAATTTTCTTAGGGACAAAACTTTATCAAAAATTTAGGTAAAGATTAAATCTTTGAAGGGTTTAGTTAGCAATCTAGGGTTTCACCCATTAACAGGGCTTTGCTCTTTTCAAATCATATAGATTTTTAGGGTTTCTTAATTGATCTTTGCTCTTCGTAGATCTAAAGAAATCTTTCTTAGGGTTTCTTAACCCATTAACAGAGCTTTGCTCTTTTCAAATCATATAGATTTGTTAATCTTTCATGAAAACTCTTAGAGTTTGTTCATAGATCTTGAAAATCTTAGAATTTTTGATTCATTAAAAATCTTTGCTTTAAATTTTCTGATGGGTTATTCTATCATTTTACAGAGAATGACTCTTAGAATTCTCGGGGAACTTTCTTTTATTCCCCTCATAATTGATTTTGACAGGTGTCACTCCTGTCTGCAGAGCATTGCTCTCGAGGATTTTAACTCCTCGGCCCGAGGAGCCTCTCATTAAATGAGAAATCCTTTTAGGATTCCCTCCTTAATTATACAAAATTAAATTCGTTTGGTGTTTTAATCAGTACTTGTTTTCTTCGTGAGGATATCAAGAGTTGTTTAAATCCCCGTGTTTGTTTCAATAACCTTTTTCAGTCTGTCCACTAACTCTCACTGATTTTCTTTTTCAGACGTTATGGCCGCTCATCTGTATGATCTCGATGAGATTATTTCTTACGGAGACATCCGCTCACTAGGCCGCTGCCAGAACCGAGAGTTCACAAACGCTCAGTGCGCCGAAATCATGCGTCGTTTTGATGTATACAATGGTCGACTGCTTCCTCGTCGTTCTGCTCTTTTAAAGGTTATTGTGAGAGCGATCTGGGGCGCACTTCCTTTATTTTATCAAGGCATGCCGCTTAAGAAATTGGATGATGCCGAAGATAAAGTGCACTCGGTGTATCTGATGGGCCTAATTTCAAAGAAAAGGTGACACAATCTTGTTAATATTCTGCATCAAACTTTTCAACAGGCGACGATAATCGCTTCTTATCGAAGGGTAGAGGATATCAGCGAGGACCCTGACGCTTGTGATCGTGAGAGGAAGCACACAAGAATGGTCCGAGAGACCCGAAATATTTTAGATGGCCTTACTTTTGAATTTCTCAATCCATGTCCTGGATTTGATGTCTTGCCATTTGTAATCATTTTAATAATGTTTTTGTTTATTGTTTTCATCGATGTACGAACCTTTTGAAGTATGAATAGCAAATTCCTCGTTTCCGTCTGTTTATTTTATGCACTAAATCTTTTGCACACGCATGAGTAAGTACGCTTTGAACGCTTAAACGGATGCGAATCAAACGTTCTTTTTACTGTCTTGCATAATATATGATTGACGTCTGTAGGTTATGCCTTTCTGTTTTGACTTGGCGCAGAGCAGTTGACGTACTCTTGAGCAGCATCTCGATTTCAACGGCCTGTAATTTTGGCAAGTGTGGCTTGTAGATAGTATGTAGCTGTCTATTTTGGACTCTTTGAAGGGTGATGATGGCTTAGGAAACAGGGTTAGGATCTGTCACCTAAGACTTTTCAATTTTATGAGCCATGAGGGTCTCATAAAGATTTTTCTCCCTATGAGTCATGAGGATCTCGTAGGTGTATTTTCTCCTTAGAAATCGTGAGGATTCCTAAGCGTGTTTTCTCCTGAGAGTCGTAAGGATCTCGCAAGAGAATTTTCTCCCTTACAAGTCGAGAGAACTCGTAAGTGATTGTTTCCTTCCTTGTCGATGTTCGACTTTGGAGAATATGGCCCATAGATAGTCTATCTTGACCTCCCTACAGAGCAATGATGGCTTAGGAGACAGGATTAGGATCTGCCACCTAAGACTTTTCAACTTTATGAGCCGTGAGGGTCTCATAAAGATTTTTCTCCCTACGAGTCGAGAGGATCTCATAGGTGTATTTTCTCTTTAGGAATCTTAAGGGTTCCTAAGTGTGTTTTTCTCTTGAGAGTCGTAGGGATCTCGCAAGAGAATTTTCTTCCTTACAAGTCGAGAGGACTCGTAAGTGATTGATGAGTTGACCTGCTCCCGAATCAAAGCGTTGCTTTGACGGGGAGGTCGAGGGTTGACTTTGGCCATTTTCCATGGGGTCAGGACTGACTTTAGCCGTGTTCCGGGGGTCAGGGGGTTGACTTTAGCCATACGGAGTCAGGATTGACTTTGGCCGTACGGGGTCAGAGGTTGACTTTAGCCATATGGGGTCAGGATTGAGTTTGGCCGTACGGGGTCAGGGGTTGACTTTAGCCATACGGGGTCAGGATTGAATTTGGCCGTACGGGGTCAGGGGTTGACTTTAGATTGTCTGTGCACCACCGAGTCCTAGAACAGGGAACTTTGTCGTGGCTCCGCTTTGCTAACGTCGTATATTCCTGCAGAGACACTGATTTCTCTGCGGGTCAACGTGAATCGAGATGCTCTCGTCAAGGACGCTGATTTCCCCGAATCAAGGTATTTGCCAAGGACACCGGTTTCCTCGGAGTTGAAACGAATCGAGGTATTCCTGTAAAGACACTGATTTCCTTGCGGGTCGACACGAATCGAGATGCTCTCGTCAAGGACGCTGATTTCCCTGAATCGAGGTTTTTGCCAAGGACACTGATTTCCTAGAAGTTGAGATGAATCGAAGTATTCCTGCAAAGGCACTGATTTCCTTGCGGGTCGACGCGAATCGAGATGCTCTCGTCAAGGACGCTGATTTCCCTGAATCGAGGTTTTACCAAGGACACTGATTTCCTCGGAGATGAAACGAATCGAGGTATTCCTGCAAAGACATCGATTTCCTTGCGGGTCGATACGAATCGAGATGCTCTCGTCAAGGATGCTGATTTCCTTGAATCGAGGTTTTTACCACGGACACTGATTTCCTCGGAGTTGAGACGAATCGAGGTATTCCTGCAAAGGCACTGATTTCCTTGCGGGTCGACGCAAATCGAGATGCTCTTGTCAAGGACGCTGATTTCCCTGAATCGAGGTTTTTCCAAGGACACTGATTTCCTTGGAGTTTAAACGAATCGAGGTATTCCTGCAAAGACACCGATTTCCTTGCGGGTCGACACGAATCGAGATGCTCTCGTCAAGGACGCTGATTTCCTGATCGAGGTTTTTGCCAAGGACACTGACTTCCTGGGAGTTGAGACGAATCGAGGTATTCCTACAAAGGAATTAATTTCCTTGCGGGTCGAAGCGAATCGAGATGCACTCGTCAAGGACGCTGATTTCCCTGAATCGAGGTATTTTGTCAAGGATGCTGATTTCCTTGGGGGTTGAGACGAATCAAGGTATTCCTGCAAAGACACTGATTTCCTTACGGTTCGACGCAAATCGAGATGCTCTCGCCAAGGACGCTGATTTCCCTAAATCGAGGTATTTGCCAAGAACGCTGATTTCATCGGAGTTGAGACGAATCGAGATATTCTGGCAAAGACACTGATTTCCTTGCGGGTCGACGCGAATCGAGATGCTCTCGTCAAGGACGCTGACTTTCCTGAATCAAGGTATTTTGCCAAGGACACTGATTTCCCTGGGGTCGGTTGACTTGTTTCCGAGACGGAGCGTTGATCCGGCGGGAAGGTCATTGGTTGACTCTATGTTGTCTGTGGACCGTAGAGTCTTGGAACTAGGGACTTTGTCATGGCTCCGTTGGGTGATGTTGCGTACGAATCCTGTTGGGATGAGGAGGATCACCGTTGCTGATTTTTAGGCTGTAGATGTTGCCGTTAAGATTTGGAACTAGGGACTTTGTCGTGGCTCCGATTGGTTTTGAACCTGGGGTCGCTTGTTGACGTCGTGTCTGCATCTTACTGGAGTGAGAAGAAACGCCGTTGTTAATACTATATCTGCTGTGACGAGATGAGTGTCAAGGTTGTCTCTAGATTGTTTTGTGAACTTTCGAGACTTGGCTCTCCTTTTGACGGAGCCTGGTGGGAAAATATGGTTCCCTTTTCTGTTTGATTGTATACAGGGATCAATGTGATCTTATCTGTAGGGCAAAAAGTTTCATTTCATTTCATTTTTTTATTTCTTTCCGCGGTGCTCTATCATTTCAGCTTTTTATATCGCGAAAGTCGCGATTGCCCAATCATTTGGGCTATTTTTCGCGGTGCCCAATCATTTCGGCTATTTTTTTTAACTCGCTACTTTTTATAGCGAACCGCCCAATCATTTCGGCTAATTTTTATGCATATATTTTTACTTGCTGATTTTGTTGCAAGTTGCCCCATCATTTCAGCCATTTCATATGCATTTTTGGCTCGCTGAATTTTTATCGCGAGTGTGGAACTTGGAATCTGGTACCAATCTCAGTATCAGCATCGCTGCGACTGGAATATTGCCAGGAGCGAATCATCATTTGCCGTGAAAGGACTTGGGATTTGATACCGATTCAGGCATCAGCATCGCTACCACTAGGACATTGCCAGGAGCGAATCATCACTTGCCTCTGTCGATGTCGAACAAAGATGGCTTAGCAAACAGGGTTAGGATCCTGTTGACTAAGGCTTTTTGACTTCATGAGCCGTAAGGGTCTCATAAAGGTGTTTCACCCTACGAGTCGTGAGGATCTCGTAAGTGCGTTTTCTCCTTAAAAATCGTAAGGATTCTTAAGTGAATGTTCTCTTATAAGTCGTAAGGATCTTATAAGAGTGTTTTCTTCTTATAAGTCGAGGGGACTTACAAGGGTCGTTCGCCATATGAAGATATCTCTCGTTAGTGGTGGGACTCTATTGGGGAAATGTTTATTTGTGCCCGTGGATTGTATACAAGGTTCAATATTGAACCGCTTGTAGGGTATAATCGGGATGTATAATGGCTTAAGAACAGGTTCAGATCCCTGTAGCTTAAGGCTTTTGAATCCTATGAGCCGTGAGGGTCTCAAAGGGGAATTCTCCTTACGAGTCGTGAGGATCTCATAAGTGTGTTTTCTTCTTAGGAATCGTGGGGATTCCTAAGTATATTGCTCCCTTGTGAGTCGTAAGGATCTCACGCAGGTATTTTCTCCTTACAGGGTCGAGAGGACCTTGCAAGTGTCTTTTAACGAGATTGCGCCCTTTCGGGTTTTCACAAACTCGCCGGTAGCCCTGCTGTTTTTACTCATGGAGCCCTTTCGGGTTTTCATCCGTGCCCATCTCGCTTATGGACGTGCCATTTTTTTTGCGTAAGCCTTGGGATGCTGCGGTCCGTAGTAGTTTATAGACGTCTCGGTCAATTGCAAGTTTTAGGACATTGCGGTCCATCGTTAGTTTAGGGACATTTTGGTCCGTTGTTTATCCTGTATGCACGTGCATTTGTCACGTGACGAGATACATGACGCTGATGTGGAATACACCCATTTAGGGTGTGATTTGAAATGGTTGGAGTGTTTTGTGACCCATCTCTATCACGGCTTCTCCAACTTGACACTGACGCCTGGCCCTTTCGAATAGGGCCATTTGGCGTTCTCGATCAGCTTTGCTCTTCTGACGGGCTTTATTCAGTAGCATGTCGATCCTCTCGTCTGACGGTTCCAAGGATTTTGGCATTGATGCTGCCCCCAGCTCCTCTATATTATCTTTTGATACAGAGTGAGCTTCTTTGTTATTTAGCGACGAATGAGAAATCATGTGGCGACTTACCACATAATCTTCTGGTTCCTGTGACGAGTTGTCTCCCTCATCATCATCGCTATATCTGCCCTCCAGGATATGGTTAAGAAATTCTTAGAGTGTGGCCGGGGTTCGCGCCTTTTGGTTGTATTCCTCCACCGCGTCAATATGCTTTTGCAAGTCCGTGTGCTTGTAATCAGGCTTCACGGGCTTCTTCTTCTTCTTTGAAGACTTTGACAGCTGGGCCCGAGTGTTTTGCCCATCGCTACTAACTCCCGATGTTGGGCGTGGTTTCAGCATCGCATCGATGATCATGAGTTCTTGCGGGTTTTTCCACCTGATCGCCGGATATGTTTGAAGATCTTTCAGCATTCTTTTCGCTTTTGCCGAAAGAACAACTTTCCATGGAGCTTCCTCTATAAATGAGCATGATGCCCCCGGCGTGTCCATCTTTCTCTGAGCATGTGGCTGTGGCGGGTTCACTTCCAGTTTCCGGACAGCGCGAACTTGCTCTGCTGGTATTGGTCTTCAACCCAATTTTTGAAGACGTAGCAATCTTCGAGTAGATGACCCAATACTCGATGGTAGGGGTAGTAATTGGGATCGTTGACATTGTTCGGTTGTAGTGGGTATCTCGGCTCCAGTAGAGTGATAAGCCCATTGCTCACTGCTAGTTCGAACAGTCTCCTTGTTTTATCCCGGGAAAACGAGTAAGGACGTCTCAACTTCTCATCGAGGGATTGCCGCTTGTTGCTTCGGCGAACGAATGGTTTCGGGCCACTCGGTTGTTGTTGAGCGTTAGCGACGAAGGTTACTTTCCCTTTCCCCTTCTCATTCCGGGGATCTGTCTTTGAGGAGGAAGGTCTATGGCCTATCTGGTCCATTTGGGCCAGCTTGTCAATCAAGGCCTAGAAAGTGGTCGGCTTGAAGAACATCATGAATTGGGATATGGTCGCCTGCGGATCGAGAGTTCCCACAAACATGCCCACTGCAGGTGCCTCTTCTATGTGCTGTTCATACTTCGACCATAGATTTCGCCATCGTATCGCGTACTGCACCCATGTTTCGCCTGGTTTCACCCTGGCGTTAATTAATACGGTAATCGGGGTGCGCTTGCTAGCGCTTGCGAATCTTTGTGTAAACAGTAGCTCCATTTCTGCAAATATCTTAACGGAGTCATTCGGGAGCTCTGAGTACCATTCAAACGCTGTTTCCGACAAGCTGCCAACAAACTGGCGAAGCAGTAGGTTATCGTCACCTCCGGTGTTGCCGCACAGAGCCTTGAATTGAGCAACGTGCTGGTGTGGATTTACCGTCCCCTTATATACGTGAAACTTAGGGATCGTATATCCTGGGGGTACTTTATTTGATCATACCAACCCGGATAGGGTCGTCCAGTCTTAACAATTTGGTCGGCCGCTTCATTCTCCTGATGAGCTTGTATCTGTTGAGCGATATAGTCATCCAGGATGGCTTTAGAAATGGTCTCCTCTTTGGCTGCTGAACAAGCCGGAAGAGGGTTCGATGTCTCTCCCCTATCGTCTTCAAGGATAATCGGAGGGTATTCTGCTGGAGGATCCGGCTGTAACATCATCCCGACCATGTCTTGGAATAAAAGCGCTATTCTTTTTATGTTGGCAGCTTGTTCCGCTACCTCTTTGTCCTTCTTCTCGAGGATTCTGCGGAGGAACTCAACATCAGTTTCTTGTTCATGACGCTGCTCTGACGATACCTCCGGGCTTTCTTTTGGCCCAGTGAGTGCGGCCATCTGTGTTAAAATTTCCTGGAGCTTCTATTGTTGCTCCTGAGCTTTTGTTACCGATCGGGTGAGTGGTCGATGACCCATGGAGATACGGCTATCCTCTTTCCCGGATGCCGTATAAACAGTATGCACCACCATGCCCCCAGACTTAGGGCGTTTGGATTCAGTGCATTTGAGCTTTGTCATAGACACGGGGATTTTCTCCGGCCTTCCCCTTTTGTGAGCGGTCGAAGTTGAGGGAGCCGTTGCAGCGGGCATCCAAGTAGACGACACCTTCTATGGTACAACAAGGTGGTCTTTCTCTTGCCAAACTTTCATCTTCTTCGGTTGGCGGGATTAGTCTTAGTTGATCACCGAGTCTTGGACCTGTCACCAAACTTTATAAATTTTAGAGGACAGCCACTAAAGGGGCTGCTCTGGCTTCACCTTTGCAACATTTTCCACAGGTGGAAAAGATCTTTTCGGCACAGCAGTCGAAGAGTTCTTGCGCACCCTCTTAAGTGGTTCAAAGCTGTTCCCAGTTGGAACAGAAGCATTAATCTCCACGATTGGAGCTAGTGGAGTCAGTCCAGAAGGAGAGCTGCCTCCAGCCTTTCTTACTCGGCGCCAGCAACGATAGCGAGCATGTCGTGCTGACGGGACCGGGTCAGTTATGGGGGTGGCTTCATCATGCCCCCTGTCCTGGTGAAGGGTTGCTGTTGGTGCCAGCCTATCGAAGACTGACCTCCGCTGAGAGGGAATGATCAATCTTGAAAAGACCTACCTTTTGGCAGGGGAAACAGCCTTGGTTACTTCAACTAGAGCGGGAGCTGGAACAACCAGTCTCGCAAAGACTGATCTTTTAGCAGGAGAAACCGTTTTGACGACTTCTTTCACTGGAGCGGGGATGGCTATCCGTTTTGGGATGGTCGCTTCAGGTATCGCGGGCTTCTTCACGGGCCCACTTGAGCTTTGGCCCAATCTGTTGAAAACCGAGGCGCTGGATTTGGGCGACCCGTTGAGAGGGGCCGCAGTAGTTGCAAGCCGATCAAAGACCGGCTTCTTCGAAGCTTCTTGCGATGGTACAGGAGCGCTGAAGCTCGTTGGCGGGAGCATGGTCCCGAAGAACAGTCCAGTGGTGGCCTGAGTCACCTGTTCCACCGGCATGGCGAAGATGGAGGCCGCTTGGGGCCCGTAAATCACTCCTCCGGACGGGACGGAGCGAGAGTTGCAGTTGCAGTTAGTGCAGTTTGAAGCCATTGATCTTCTGTTTTCTGCACGGAGCAAGAAATCAAATCTTAGTACCTCGAATCCAGGGGCAACCATATCAAACCGCGATTCGTTCACGAAACACGATACACGAAGTGTGGAGTGGAAAGAGGAAAAGGTCCGACCGGGCGTGCCAGAATATGTTCTCCGCCAAAAGCCGGGAAAGACTGACGTCTTGCCTGAATTTGGGGGCAGATACTATTTGGTTTTATCCGTCCACCTCTCCGAAGATGCCAAGTTGATTTATGGCACCGTGTATCGAAGGTTTAAATGGATACGGCCGTTGTAGCAGACTTCGTCATATTCCCCCTCATTGTGAGGGGGTTTTGATGTGGGGACGCTTTTCCCTGCAAGCGCAAGCCCTGCAGTTAATTACGCTACCGCATCGCGGTAACCACTTTCTCCTTTTCCAGATGGTCACTTCGTGTCATGTGTGTTTGTTTTATTTTTGGTTGCCCGTGGATTGTATACGGAGACTAATTTATGTTGTCGCCCGTAGGGCGTGGATTAGTCCAAATTCGTATTTTCTTAGATTTGGGTTTGGGTTGGGTTTAAGGATCGTTAATCTTATTTGAGACTAAAATCAACTTAAACGTTTGTTAAGGATACGTTAGTATAATTTTAGATTAAGATCAACTTAACAATTTATTAAGAATACGTTAGTCTAATTTTAGACTAAGATCTACTTAACAGGATCATTTAGATACAAAAAAGAGCATTTGGGCTCTATTGTTTTAGTTTAGGGACTTTGCGGTCCAGTTTAAAGATGTCATAGTCTGTAAAGTTTAAGGACATCATAGTCCATGAGTTTAAGGACCCCACAGTCCATAGAAGTTTAGAGACATCATAATCTGTAAAGTTTAAGGACATCATAGTCCATGAGTTTAAAGACCCCACAGTCCGTAGAATGTCTGGTTGTCGGGACCCGTCACCTCTCTGTTAGTGTATATGCCCTAGGGGCCATTATTGTATCATACTAGCATGTATATTACTTAATGGAAGCTTGGGATATTCACAGTTATATAACAGTCTTGCTAAATATGGTAGTATGCTACTTGGTTTTATCTATCTTAATATGTGAGTATACGTATTGATAGAGCTCTTAGGATCTTGCTTGACTACTAGCGTTGTGATGGCAGTCACACTAGTGGGGGCTGGGTAGTCTACAAGCACATCCTTTTTCAGGTCCCTAGTCGTAGGATTATCGAGACAGGGCATCGATACTCCGGAGTAGACTAGTGTATACGCTTCTCGTCCCAGTTGGGGAGATGGTCTGACCCACAGCCGTCAGTACGTCGTACTGGAGATAGTATACAGGTGCTCGTTGGGTTATGGGTACACTGGACAGGACTCGCAGGGAACTGTTGGTTGGTTTTATACCAGTCGTCAGTTAACAGTTTCCAGGTGACATGAGTACAGCATAGTCCGCAGACTTGACACTGCTACTTCGCCTCAAGTGTGTCCCACTGTTATTAGATTGCTACCCTACCACGGCTCAAAGGAGTCGTGCAAACAAGTAGCAGTTGGGTGCAGTCCCGAGCACTTGGAGGCAGTGACGGTTAGACAGGATTCGTCTCTCCCGGTATTGGGAGTTGATATCGCGCTATGTCAGAGAGCCATTACGCAAAGTCCCTGGCCAGGGCAAGCGAGATTTACTGGTAGGATCCAGTTGTTTCTCAGGGTGTAATGGGCTACGCTCCGACACGACTTATACCGCTATTAGAGGACTGACACTTGCCGCCCCCTAGGCCCGATATGCGATAGTCTTAGTCGAACAGACCGGACTGTACGGAGATTGTCACATCAGGCTCAGTAGGAGTTCGGATGGGTTTCCTCATCGGCCTTCTTATCGACATCTACCTGGGGACCGTTACGTACAGCTAGTGCCGCTTGCGGTTTGTGGTTAAACCCTCTGCCAGCGTAGTAATCGAGTCTTTAGATTCCCACACAGAGAGTTTTCCTGCTCCAGGCGAAACGATATAGAGGTCGTATGGTTTTACGACAAGGGTTCGGACGCATACGTGTGTTTACACACGTACGACATTCGGACAGTTTTTACTAGCCGGCTTTGGTTTAAGCCAGATTCTAGTATCGGGTTATTGGATTTATACAGTCTAAAGTTTTTCTGTGTTTTCACGGATAGGAGGGGCGTTCTCGTAATTTCGCGAGAAGCTTCTAGAAGGATGGTGACTTGGGGGTTTAGGTGGCATTTGCATTTTTTGTTTTAATGACTCATTTGTATGATTCATTCATGGAGTTAATGCTTCATTAATTGTTCTAATGACTCATGAGATGAATCACTCATATGAATAAATGAAGCATGGTTGTTAAATCATTTATTTATTTTTTTGATAAAAGATAATGCTTCATATATATTTAAATGAGTTCATTATCTCTTCTCATTCTTATGCTCACCTTCTCTCTCCTTAAGCTCTCTCTTCAAACCCTAATCCTCCCCTCTCATGTGTTGAGATCAAGGATTAGATAGACTAATTAATCCATAACCTCACTCTATATCACCTAGGTACCTTTGATTAGCAACTAAAGAAACCTAGTTACCTCAAGTTTAGAGGTGAAGCTTGGAATAGAAGCTCTCGGGTGGATCGTTTATTACGTAGAGGAGGCCGAGGAGGAGGTGGATAACGAAAAGAAGAAGGACTAGGTTCACTAGGTATAATCTCTTTTCATAGTAGTTAAGAACTCTTATGCATGTGTTAGTTATAGTTTAGCAAAGATTCTTCGGTTAGTCGATGTTAACTCAAAGAACAAGATCGTTTTTCATATTTCTGCATCCCCGTACCTCGTGGGGTGTTGTACATCGACTTACAGTGGTATCAGAGCCTGGCTAAAAAATAATTAACTTATTAGCAAAGTCGTATGAATTTCGAACGAAAAAAGAACCGGAAAAAACATCGATATCACTAAGTTTCTGTCGATTTTAAAACAGGCCTTAAAAATTTTTCAGGGACCTCTAAAATAACAAGCAGGGAATTATAAGGTTACTGGAGAAAAATGGGTTCATGAATCGGCCAAACAGCCGCGGAACCGCGGCCGATCCCACCGATCCGCCGCGGATCTGCGGCCGAGTTGAAGCCGATTCAACCCGGTTTGCTCCAGTAACTCTTCTGTGATGTTTTTGTATTTTCTGGAATGTTTATTTTCTGCTCAAGTCTCAGGTGCACAGAGAAGTTTTGGAGTAGAATCTAATGTGTTTGATCGATCGAAATTATACGATGTTTGGCTAATTAGATTATATCTGTGAACTGTATAATGTGTTCGTAAACCTCCCCTAACTGCTAGTATGTCGGTTGGTAGGGGGTTGTACATTTCTGTAATGGATTTTACTGTTTGTGGTTATGAACTGTATTGGATTGTTGTGATGATTAGCCGGGGTTTGAGATGGGTTATAATATTCATTCATTCAATATAATTGTAATATGTTGTAATATTATTTTGCGGGGCACATCCTGGTTGCGGCTGTAGCCACCGTTGTATTATTTCATTTTACTGTTTTTGCTCTTAGGATAGACCCAAGGTGGGGTGCACAAACTACCGGGTACTTTGAAGTGATTAGTGGCCTACTCATGTTGTTGAGGGAGACCGTTTCACTTCGGGTACTTGGCGGGTAGTTTGCCGTACCCGTAGGGGTCTAGGGTAGGGTAATGGCTATTCATCACAACTGTGTAATCCATCTTTCGTTGCAGGCTCAAAAGAAATGCGGATTGCTTACATATCCAATAATGTTCATCTGTGATCTGGAATGCCTATTATTGCGTCTGACAAATGTACAATATCTATATATGATAGCTATTTAGACATCACTTATGTTTTACACCCGCGCTAGCCCAGCCCCCGCTCTGCCGTTAGTTAAGTAACCTAACGGGTGATGACGGGACCCAGTGGCGAATGCGGATGGCATAAGAGGATGTTGTATTTTCGTTGTTTTCTGCAATGATAGGTTAATGATGGGACACATTATTATTAATGCAAAGAAAATAAACCAAAGTTGAATCGTTGGAACAGTTTAAAAGAAACCACTTGGTTATTTTTAAAACAAAAGATATTTTTAAATTGCGGAGCTTTAACCACTCCTTTTAAAAAGCTATCAGGTTCCTTCGGTCATATCAAGTTCACTACGTTCACGGTTTCGCCAAAACCATCTGTAGCCCTCCGTCATTTCATTTGGGTATTCAGTAGTATTCAAGCTATGTATTTTGACCTAACGCCAAGGCATAGTGTTTGGTAGCTGCTGGGTATTCATTTGTTGCGTAGATAGATGAGTTAGTTTGGGACAGTCGTATTATCATTTTGGCTGAACGTCAAGGATATGTACGGATGGGTTCAAATTAACAAAATAATGATGGGTAAAACTTGATATGTGACTTATGACATTTTGACCTAACGCCAAGGTCATAAGAGCATGGGGCAAAAATTAATATCAGGAATTTCTAAAGAAACTGAAATTTGCAAAGAGATGCATACCATTTGGAGTTTGATGAATGTTGGTAGGATTCCTTCAACATTATCATACGATGATATTTGGATCCCGATCCTACTGTGAGTATATGCTACTCATCAGGAGATTCGTCACTTAACGATCAATGCTATAAACCAAGTAGGTGCCAAGAAAGGTGTCAGCGGGGCTACGGCCCCAGAGAAAAGAGGTTATTTAATTAAGGAACTTCGCGAAAGCGTTGGAAAACCTCCCTCGAAGTACCGACACCAGCCTGGCTGAACGGTTAAGCAAGTATTGTACGGTGAGAATAGTCCTGGCTAGTTCTTCCTTTTTAGTTTGAGGAGGGATTCGAGAAACAGTGGGAGTCATCCGGTTTAGATAAACTAAAAACCACTCTAAACTTGCAAGAGCATCATGCTAAAGTGTTCTTCTCTCTCTCCTATTTGCAGCGACCCTGAAAATGACTGGACTTAAGTTACTTTTAGAAAAAAATATACTGACAGGGCCAAACTATAAAGATTGGCTGTGGAATGTCAAAATGGCTTTGACTTATGACAAGTTGGGGTATGTCCTCACCGCTAAGGCACCTGCAGTCCCAGGTCCCAAATACAGTAATGCGGATAAGGAAATCCGCAAAACCTGGGAGTATGATTGCGCGAAGGCCAAGTGCATCGTGCTTGCCTCGATGAACAATGAACATCAGAGGAGGCACGAGGATATGGATCTTGATGCCATATTTCTCCATACAAAGGAACTTTATGGAGAGCAATCTCGTATAGCAAGATACGAGACCTCAAAGAACTTGTTTCGAGCGAGGTTGGCCGTCGGATCATCGGTAGGAGAACATGTCCTAAAGATGATTGGCTATATAGAAGAGCTCGCAGACCTTGGGACGACTTTGGATAATGAGCTCTATACAGACCTGATTCTCCAGTCCCTTCCTTCCACCTACGCCCAGTTTATTCTGAATTTCAACATTCAAAGAAAAGAAATTGAACTTTCAGAACTCCTTAACATGTTGAAGAGTGCAGAAGGCACTTGCAAAAGGCAAGGGAAACACCCGCTATGTTTGTTAGCGGTGCTTCTTCTTCCGGGTCCAAGGCTAGGGCCAAAGGAAGGAAGAAGAAGGCCACCACCAAACCTAGAGGAGGTGTAAGTAAGGTGGGAGCGAAGGGAAAGAAAAAGATTGCGGTGCCAGTAGTGGCCCAGGATGAGTGCTTCCATTGTCATAGGAAAGGGCACTGGAAGAAAGATTGCAAGGCGTGGAATGCCAAGAACCAGGGACCGAAGCAAGCTGTGGCTTCGACTTCAGGTGTGTTTGTAATTGAGAATTGTCTGTCAATCAACTCTACTTCATGGGTATTGGATACCGGATCAGGATCTCATATATGCAATTCATTGCAGGTACTGGGAAACCGTAGGGTGCTGAAGGATGGTGATATGACCCTGATGGTTGCTAACGGAGCTAGCGTGGGAGCTGTGTCCGTAGGGAATTATCACCTGGGATTGACGAGTGGACATATTTTGGTTTTACATAACTGTTTTTGTGTACCTAGTTTAACGTGTAATATCATATCAGTTTCCTTGTTATCAAATAAAGGTTATGATTTCACGTTTGTAAGCGATGTTGTTAACATCCACCTTAATCATAGTTTGATTGGGTCCGGTAAACTGGATAACGGTATATATGTCTTAAACCAACTCCAAATTTTCAATGTCCAGAACACACTAAAAAGAAAGTCTCCAGATTTGAATAAGGCTTTCTTATGGCATTGTAGACTAGGTCACATCAATGAGACAAGGTTAACTAAGTTACATAGAGAAGGATATTTGGACTCGTTCGAATATCAAACTTATACCACTTGTCAATCATGTCTCAAAGGAAAGATGACAAAGACTCCATTCACTGGACATGGAGTAAGAGACTCATACACAGCGATGTATGTGGTCCAATGTCTACACATGCAAGAGGTGGTTTTTCCTATTTCATTACTTTTACAGATGATTACTCAAGGTACGGATTCATTTATCTGATGAAACATAAATCCGAGGCTTTTGAGAAATTCCAGGAGTATAAGAATGAAGTAGAAAACCAAACCGGCAAAAGTATCAAGACACTAAGATCTGATCGAGGTGGTGAATACTTAAGTGCCGAGTTCCTAGGTTACCTAAAAGAGAAAGGAATTCTTTTTCAGCTTACTCCTCCATACACTCCACAGCATAACGGTGTATCGGAGAGACGGAATCGAACCCTATTGGATATGGTACGTTCCATGATGAGTAATGCTGAGTTACCGCGATCTTTCTGGGGTTATGCGCTAGAATCAGCGGCATTTCTTTTAAACATAGTTCCTACCAAGACTGTGCCTACCACGCCATATCAGATGTGGAGTGGGAAGAAACCCTATCTTCAGTAACTAAAGATATGGGGATGTCTAGCTTTTGTTAAAAAGTAGCATGTGGACAAGCTCGAGGCACGATCAGTAAAGTGTAAGTTTGTGGGATATCCAAAGAACTCCAGGGGGTATCTATTCTATTACGCAGAGGAACAAAAGGTTTTTGTTTCTCTTAATACCCATTTTCTAGAACATCAGTTTTTAGAAAAGGAAACAAGTGGGAGCGAAATAGAATTGGAAGAAATTCCAGAACCACAAACTACTACTGAAAGTTTGGTAGAACCAGTAGTTCAAGAAGAACAAGACATTCCCGCACCCCTCCGCAGAAGTAGTAGGCCGTCTCATCCGCCTGAGAGATACTACGGTTTTCTCATAGATGGGGATAGAAAGGATTGCATCATTGATGATGATGAACCTACTAGCTTCCAGCAGGCCATCCAGAGCGGCGACTCGGTACGATGGCTAGATGCAATGCGGACCGAGATGGAGTCTATGTACACCAACAAAGTATGGACTTTGGATTTTGCTCCAGATGGGGTAAAACCCATAGGATGCAAATGGATCTTCAAGAAAAAGATTGGTGTAGATGGACAGGTGGAAACCTATAAGGCTAGACTTGTTGCAAAGGGTTTTCGTCAAAGACCTGGTTTGGACTATGACGAAACTTTTTCTCCAGTGGCTATGCTCAAATCCATTCGGGTCCTTCTTGCTATTGCTGCCTTCCATGATTATGAAATCTGGCAGATGGACGTAAAGAAGGCTTTTCTGAATGGTAATTTAGAAGAGTGCGTCTATATGGATCAGCCAGAAGGTTTCAATCAGAGTGGGAGCAGCGGGAAAGTATGCAAGTTGCTTAAGTCCATTTATGGACTAAAGCAGGCATCGCGAAGTTGGAACATCTGTTTTGATGAAACGGTCAAAGAATATGACTTTATCAAAAATCCAGATGAACCATATATATATAGTAAAGTTGTAGCACGAACTGTCGTATTCCTCGTCTTGTACATGGATGACATTATATTGATAGGAAATAACATTCCTATGCTACAATCTGTCAAAGGATTCTTGTCACACAGGTTCTCCATGAAAGACCTGGGTGATGCCTCTTACATTCTGGGGATCCGGATCTATCGTGATAGATCCAAGAGGATGTTGGGACTTTCGCAATCCAGGTATATCAACACTATACTGAAAAGATTCAGTATGGAAGATTCTAAGCGCGGTAATCTACCGGCTTGTTATGGAATCACCCTCTCCAAAGAGATGTCTTCCAAGACTGATTTAGAAAGGGAACGCATGTCTATTATACCCTACGCTTCTGCGGTAAGCTCTATAATGTATGCGATGTTGTGCACCAGACCAGATGTAGCTTACGCACTGAGCGTGGTAAGCCGGTATCAGTCAGACCCAGGGGAGAAGCACTGGATAGCAGTAAAGAACATTCTCAAGTACCTGAGAAGGACTAAGGAGATGTTCTTGGTTTACGGTGGAAAAGACCTCAAGATGGAGGCCTTTGCTGATTCCGGCTTCCAGAGTGATAAGGACGATTCCAAGTCCATGTCAGGTTATGTCTTTACCATCAATAAAGGGGCGGTGTGCTGGAAGAGTTCCAAGCAGGACACCGTTGCTGACTCGACGATGGAAGCGGAGTATATTGCTGCTTGCGATGCCGCAAAAGAAGCGGTCTGGATGAAGAAGTTCCTAACAGAATTTCAGGTGGTTCCTACCATTGTTGATCCAATACCTCTGTATTGCGACAACAACGGAGCTATAGCTTTAGCGAAGGAACCAAGGTCCCATCAGAAGTCCAGACACATCTTAAGGCGGTATCACCTGATCAGGGAGATCATAGATCGCCGGGAGATCGAGGTCCGGAGAGTTGCTACTGAAGAGAACATTGCTGATCCATTCATAAAGGCCCTACCTCAGATTCAGTTTGAGAGGCTACTCGAGATCATCGGTCTTCGATATGCCAGTACATGGCCCTAGTGCAAGTGGGAGATTGTTAGTGTATATGCCCTAGGGGCCATTATTGTATCATAGTAGCTTTTATATTACTTAATGGAAGCTTAGGATATTCACAGTTATATAACAGTCTTGCTAAACATGGTAGTATGCTACATGGTTTTATCTATCTTAATGTGTGAGTATACGTATTGATAGAGCTCTTAGGATCTTGCTTGACTACCAGCGTTGTGATGGCAGTCACACTAGTGGGGGCTGGGTAGTCTACAAGCACATCCTTTTTCAGGTCCCTAGTCATAGGATTATCGAGACAGGGCATCGATACACCGGAGTAGACTAGTGTATACGCTTTTCGTCCCAGTTGGGGAGATGGTCTGTCCCACAGCCGTCAGTACGTCGTACTGGAGATAATATACAGGTGCTCGTTGGGTTACGGGTACACCGGACAGGACTCGCAGGGAACTGTTGGTTGGTTTTATACCAGTCGTCGGTTAACAGTTCCCAGGTGATATGAGTACAGCATAGTACGCAGACTTGACACTGCTCCTTCACCTCAAGTGTGTCCCACTGTTCTTAGATTTCTATCCTACCACGGCTCAAAAGAGTCGTGCAAACAGGTAGCAGTTGGGTGTAGTCCCGAGCACTTGGAGGCAGTGACGGTTAGACAGGATTCGTCTCTCCCGGTATTGGGAGTTGATATCGCGCTGTGTCAAAGAGCCATTACGCAAAGTCCCTAGCCAGGGCAAGCGAGATTTACTGGTAGGTTCCAGTTGTTTCTCAGGGTGTAATGGGCTACGCTCCGACACGACTTATACCGCTATTAGAGGACTGACGCTTGCCGCCCCCTAGGCCCGATATGCGATAGTATTAGACGAACAGACCGGACTGTACGGAGATTATCACATCAGGCTCAGTAGGAGTTTGGATGGGTTTCCTCATCGGCCTTCTTATCGACATCTACCTGGGGACCGTTACGTACAGCTAGTGCCGCTTGCGGTCTGTGGTTAAACCCACTGCCAGCGTAGTAGTTGAGTCTTTAGAGTCCCACACAGAGAGTTTCCCTGCTCCAGGCGAAACGATATAGAGGTCGTATGGTTTTACGATAAGGGTTCGGACGCATACGTGTATTTACGCACGTATGACATTCGGACAGTTTTTACTAGCCGGCTTTGGTTTAAGCCAGATTCTAGTATCGGGTTATTGGATTTATACAGTCTAAAGTTTTTCCGTGTTTTCACGGATAGGAGGGGCGTTCTCGTAATTTCGCGAGAAGCTTCTAGAAGGATGGTGACTTGGGGGTTTAGGTGGCATTTGCATTTATTGTTTTAATGACTCATTTGTGTGATTCATCCATGGAGTTAATGCTTCATTAATTGTTCTAATGACTCATGAGATGAATCACTCATATGAATAAATGAAGCATGGTTGTTAAATCATTTATTTATTTTTTGGATAAAAGATAATGTTTCATATATATTCAAATGATTTCATTATCTCTTCTCATTCTCATGCTCACCTTCTCTCCTCAAGCTCTCTCTCTTCAAACCCCAATCCTTCCCTCTCATGTGTTGAGATCAAGGATTAGATAGACTAATTAATCCATAACCTCACTCTATATCACCTAGATACCTTTGATTAGCAACTAAAGAAACCTAGTTACCTTAAGTTTAGAGGTGAAGCTTGGAATAGAAGCTCTCGGGTGGATCGTCTATTACGTAGAGGAGGCCGAGGAGGAGGTGGATAACGAAAAGAAGAAGGACTAGGTTCACTAGGTATAATCTCTTTTCATAGTAGTTAAGAACTCCTATACATGTGTTAGTTATAATTTAGCAAAGATTCTTCGGTTAGTCGATGTTAACTCAAAGAACAATATCGTTTTTCATATTTCCGCCTCCCCGCAACTCGTGGGGTATTGTACATCGACTTACACTCTCTGAAGACTTTGAAAGATTACAACGACAAATATCAGAGGAGTGAAGAGATGTACCCTTGAACCAATATTGGTTGGGAGATTTATAGTCCAATTTGGGACTAAGATCAAAGATTTATGAGCATATGGGCTCAATTAATCTG
This sequence comes from Agapanthus africanus, assembly GCA_030015575.1. Taxonomy (NCBI): domain Eukaryota; kingdom Viridiplantae; phylum Streptophyta; class Magnoliopsida; order Asparagales; family Amaryllidaceae; genus Agapanthus; species Agapanthus africanus. Next base: position 559,313,584 of record JASDDO010000016.1, read on the forward strand.
AATGAGGGTTCTGTGGCCACTTTGGGCTCGGCCCACTCAGTTAAAGTGTTGAACATTTAGCAATGCTGAGCATTTGTTTAGATTCTGATAGTCTTTTCGTCTTTTATTGGGTGCTGAGCACTTATTATAGCTCTGGGGCTTTGTTATTTAAAGAACAATTTATGTTCATTTAGCGCACACATGAGAAGCATATGGCGCGCTTGGCGCTGAGCGCCAGTCAATGAGCGCATTGCGCTGCTGATGAAGCAGCGCACACGTGAGGAGCACGTGGCGCGCTTGGCGCTGAGCGCCAGACAATGAGCGCATTGCGCTTCTGGTGAAGTAGCGCACACGTGAGGAGCACGTGGCGCGCTTGGCGCTGAACGCCAGACAATGAGCGCATTGCGCTTCTGGTGAAGTAGCGCACATGTGAGGAGAACGTGGCGCACTTGGCGCTGAGCGCCAGACAATGAGCATATTGCGCTTCTGGTGAAGTTTGGAGTGCTAAGGCTCTGCGACGCTATACGTTAATTTTGGAGCGCTGAAGCGCTTCTTTTGATTGGAGCGCTATGGCTCTGCAGCGCTGTGCGCCAGATTTGGAGCTCTAGATTCAATTAGAGCGCTAAGGCTCTTTTTAGGCGGCTTTGCACTCTGAGAATTAAGTTCTCTCTTATAAGAGATTTTGTCTCATGGATTTAAGAACAAAGTTCTTGCTTTATAGGAGATGTTTTCAATCTCTTATGTTTTGGTGAAAAGGTTTTGCCTTTGTGGATTTATGATCTTAATAGAATTGAATCATTCTCCCCCCTCTTTATAATGAGATATTATAATCTCTGAAAGACAATTTGTCTTATAGATTTATGATCAGAAAAAGATTAAGTTCTTCCCCTTATTCTTTTATGTTGAGATACTTTGATCTCTGTTGTGAAAGACCTTGGTCTTATAGATCTATGATCTTAGAAAAAGAAGTAAATTCTTCTTTTATATGAGATGATTTCATCTCTCTGTTCTCTTTTTACCATGAAGAAAATCTTCTTCTTCTGAGAGCTTGCTCTTTGTCTTTGAAATTTCTCAAAGTTTATGGGGAGGTTCCTCTATATCAGACTTGAAGTCTTGGGGCCTTTATATAGTGAAGGCTGATTTGTTCAATCAGTTAAGGAGATCTTTTCTCTAATTGATTTAGGGATGTTTCCCCCGTTGGATCTTTGATCCAAGAGCTTCTGATTTACAGAAGGCAATCTTCTTATTTTTAACACGAATGGGAAATCTTTCCCCACACAGAATTTATTCTGTATTTTAGTGATTTTTAATCACCATTGGATCATTGATCCAACGGTGCTCTGATTTGCAGAGTAAAATCTTTTTTTTGTTTGGAAAGATTATGAGGAATGTTTCCTTAACAGAATTTTATTCTGGTCAATTCATGATTTTTAATCATGTCCATTAGATCTTTGATCCAACGGTTGGGAACATTTAGTTCCAGCGCTAGCGCTCTCATGATTTGCACGTGGTGCGCTACCTAGAGTGCAGCGCACTTAGCGCTAGCGCTTACGCGCTTTGCACGTGGTGCGCTGCCTAGAGTGCAGCCCTATTAGAGCTAGCGCTCATGTGCTTTGCACGTGAGCGCCGTCTCAGAGTCTTTGACTCTCTCAGCGCTGGCGCTGCTATGAAGCACTGCTTTATTTCAAAATTTGAAATTTGAACAGAGCTTTGCTCTGATTGGGGGAAACAGTAGTACAAGCAAAGGTATTAAAATATGTCATATGTAAGTTTGTGGTATTTAAACGAAAATTTCAAATAGAAGGTACGTAACATAGTATTTTGAGATGAAACTTGTTCTTAAAGGTTGTTTCATGATTACTAAGCAAGTTGTAATAACATAGATCAATGGTTATTAAGAAAAGTTATGTTTTTAACGAGTTTAGAAACGGATTTCGGAATAACTCCACTTCCGACGATCTTTAAAAAGAAAACATTTTAATTTAGGAAGAGAGGAGAAGAGAGGGGACTTACAAGCTTAGAGAAGAAAGGAGAGGTTGAGGGAACGTTTGTTGGCTTCGCAGAGTCGCGGGGTCGCAAGCTCGCCGGAACTTGACCTAGTACTAACTCCACTTGTATCCTTCTTTGGGTAGGAATTTTTTTGAGAATTTTAACAATAGATTTCAGAATGAGGAAGGCTATGGCGTGATGCTATATTTATAAGATAGAATTAGGGTTTTGGGAATTGAAAAGAGAATTAAAATGCATTAAAATTTGGATTAATGCTGAATTTTAATTCTCTGGATAATTGTAGAGAAAACAAACAGTACTGGGGTTAAGGGGGGAGGCCAAAGGACTAGTGTGCAAAACCCAGGGGCATTACCCACGGTTTAGCCCGGCGGTGCCGGCCCAAAAGGAGATCTCGCCAGCCAATGGGGTGAGTTGGATCGTCGGATTCTTGCCACGTGTCTTGGTCGGTTCATATATCATTCAGCACATGTTTGATTTTATCGGACTTTTCATTTTTACGTGTAAATTTTTAGGCTTCCAAAAGGTTTAAAAGAAAAATCATAAAAAAATAATATGTGGCTGGGTGGATTTGAACACAGGGGCTACTTCACAGTAGTGCAAGGCTTTACCAATGAGCTACAAGTGCTTTCTTATTGTTCTTAAACAATTTTAATTTATAACTTATGCTTAGGCTTGAAACTCTATTCTGTACATTAACTTGAAAATTTTTGTACAATGAAATTAGAGTTGTTACAGGTTTTTACCAAAACTTCTGATGTGATGTTTGTAAAAAAATTTGCAAGGGTTTCCCTCGATTCGATAAGAAAAAGATGGAAGCTTAAGCTTCGAAACAGAGCTTAAGCACTTAAAGAAAGAAAACTTAAGTTTTTGGAAGATAAAGAAAAAAAGATGCACGGAAACCTAAGGGCTTAAGTCCTATTTATAGCAGAGAGTCAGTTGGTCTCCCTTCAAATCTCGAGCGAATCTAAGTGTCAAAGATTTGACACCAGAGCCCCTACGTGATATACACACGGCACCTCTGGTGGGGAGCATTTTTTCCCTCCCAAATAATAATAATAATAATATAACTCATGGGACTTAAGTCCATGCTCAAAAAAGATGGGTGCTGCCATACGCCAATAATTCTTTGCGCTGCGCCAATACTTTGAGGCTCTTGCTTCTTTGAAATTTGGAAAAATATTTTCCAATCTGGTTAACATGAAAATCTTTAAATAAAATATTTTTAAAATATACATAGCTTAAACTATTTGAGATATTCTTCATCTTTCAAAAACAGAAAGATAATTTTATTAACAAGAGATATACTCTTTTATATTTTTCTAAATAAAGGAAAATATAATCCTTGTTAAAAAAGACCCTTGGATCTATAATCCAATGGTGCTTAAGCACCAGGGATAATATTAGCTTTATTCTTTTAAACAAATGAATCGAATGAATATCTTATTTAAATAAGAAAGATATAAATCATATCAACAGATAACCCTTAGATTTATAATCCAATGGTGCTTAAGTATCCGGGCTTGATCTTAAGATCAATTAAAAAAATCTCAAAGAGAGATTGTCTCTACTTGCCCAACAATACTTATACCCTATATAAATGACCCTAGAGGTCAAAATTTCATATACACAGTCGACCCTATAAGCTTGATCGGGAACATAAGTTCTCTGCAATCACAATTTCGTCTTCTTCCTCACCATTATAATCAATCAAGGTAAGAAAAGAAAAATGATTTCCATGACGTAATAGGTTTAATCTCATCCATGAATAGATTAATCTTTATATAAAGAGAGAACTTAAGTTCTTATCGATGATCTTAAGATCTCTGGATCAAACTTCGCCTTGAGAAAACTTAAGTTTTCATCAAAGGGATTTTTTTGATCTTAAGATCTAGGGTTTGAGATATAGAATCGAACCCCTGCATAAAATATCGCCTTGAGAAAACTTAAGTTTTCATCAGAGGGATTTTTTTGATCTTAAGATCTAGGGTTTGAGATATAGAATCGAACCCCTGCATAAAATATGATGATGATGGATCAGGAAATTTATATTTCTAGAGAGTAGATCATATGATCTATATACATGTAAAAAAAAAGATTCCAGATCACAAAAGTTGTGATCTTGATGTTGCTAATGGCCAAAATAGCCATTAACAGAAACTTAAGCCTTATGAAACTTAAGTTTTAGAAGAAAAGAGATTAATCTCTATGAAAAATCCTAAGCGGCTATGTGCCGGAGGTATATCGCCAATGAGTATGCGTTACATAGAGATGTGCCAGTAAAGGGCATGCGCCAATAAGGGGTATGCGCCAATATAAGGGCCATGCGCCAATAAAGATATGTTCAAATAAACATATGCGCCAATATGGGCATATGCACCAATGTGGGCATACGCGCCAGAGACATGCACCACATACCAATGTAAAAGACATGCGCCATAGTCAAAGGCATATGCGCCAAAGACCAAAGTCAAAGACATGCGCCACAGTCCATGGGCATTGATATTAACGCGCCAGAGACCCAAGAAACCAAACCCATGCGCCAATACCATTGATAAACGTGGCATGCGCCATAACCCTGAGGCGATAATGAATCAATGATTCCACATACCCATGTAGTCTTTTATGTGTGACACGTGGAATGCGCCAAAACTTTTAGGCGCTAATATATATGTTCTAGAGACCCATTCTTAGTCCATATTAGCTAAGTGATAAAACTTAAGCTTTTATGATATTTCCGGAGCCCATATGCTCACATATTTTAAGTTGACCAAAATCTAAAACGGGATTAACGACCTTTAATATATTTATTCTAAGTTGATCTTAGTCTCATTCATATAAGAAATTCTACTTATATTCAACCAAAATCTAAGATTTATGGATTTGGACTAATCCGCGTCGTACAAGCGACGACATATTAGTCTCCGTATACAATCCAAGGGCAACCCTAAATAAACAATATATAGCATGACACACAATGATTTATGGAGTAGAGAAAATTGTTATCGCTTAGCGATAACGTAATTAACTGCAGGGTTTGCGTCAGCAGAAAAAAGCGTCCCCACAATAAAAAAAAACTTCACATATGAGGGGGAATAAGATAAGTCTTCCACAACGGTCGCATCCGTCCAAACCTCCGATATATGGTGCCATAAATCAACTTGGTATTTTCGGAGAGATGGACGGATATGTTCCATATAATATCTGCCCCCAAACTTAAGGCCTTGGACGCGCTCCCCGCGTCCCGGTCCAGTTTCCAGCGGTGAACTATAGAAGCTCAAAGGAGTCAAAGCAAAAGTGGAGTGACGGCAAATTCTTAGCTCCGGGTCTCGATGGCAGTGCATACGTGCCTAAAGACCCTTGGATTCCCTCTCGCCTCAAAAGGGGGTGATTATGACTTTCCTGGGAATCAAAGAGCCTGACCTCAAGGTAAAGCGCCATGGTAACGCCCAACGCTGAATCTCTGATAGCAAGCTGCACATACCAGCCTAAGAAGATTGCTTAAAATGTCGTGTCTCGCCTCAGAAGGGATTGGAGATACGAAAAGTGCGTGGCTACTCGAACCGCGATTCGAAAGACGCAAATCGAGAAGAACTCAGCTAATGCAACAGTGCGACGGGCTACACCCAGTACCACAAACCTGACGGCCTCTTATACTAACTGGGGTATGTTAATGTCAGTCTGAGTTTATCCACGCCTAAAAAGAGGATAAACTGAACATTCCGGAACGAGTAAATAAACTAAGCAAAAATGTTTCAACACATGCAAAAGTAAAAGTGTGATGGCTGACACCACTCCACCCACATGCAATGCACGTAGGAGCAGTGGTGGGGGCATTTGTTCCCGCCAAAATTTGGCGCTCAGAGCTTAAGCTTCATCAAGGCAAAAAAGAACACTATAGAAAAGCGTCAAGCCTATGCGCAAGCGCACCACGTGTAAAGAACGTGGCGCCTACGCCCACCCAGGCCGAGCAAGCGCACCATGTGCAAAGAACGTGACGCAAGCCACCAATTCCAAGCACAAGCGCATGTTTGGTTGAAGCGCATGCTTCAATTAGAGATTATGCTCTATTTAGGAAAATATTTCCCTGTATCTTTCTAAAACAAGAAAGATAATTTCTTTGTTAACAGAGAGCCCTTGGATCAAAAATCCAACGGTACTTAAGCACCACGGGTTGATTTTAAGATCAATTAAGATCTCCCAAATGGGAGATTCTCTCAACCTCTAAAACAATCTCCTCACCTATGAATTGGAGAGTTGGAGATTAATCTCCATATACAGAATTCTACCCATGAGGTGAAGAAAAAAGACTTAAGTCTCTGCAAGTTTTTCTCCTTCTTCAAAACCCTAGGTAAGGAAATTAATATACATTAAAAAGAAGCTTAAGTTTAAAAAGAACTTAAGTTCTTCTTTTGGATCAAAGATCCTTAAGTCAAATCTCTTCTTTGTAGAGAACTTAAATTCTCATGGAGAGATTTTCGATCTTAAGATCTATAGTTTGAAGGAAAACTTAAGAATCCATTCACCAAAAGATGCAAAACAATCAAGATCTTAAGGATCACGATGAAGAACGTGTAGAGTGTTTTTCGTCACCCTATTAAGATGGGAATACGCGTGCGCTTGTCATGCCCATTACAGATTTTCCCTGCCTAAGGTAGGCTGGGGTTTATTGATTGTGGGGATTCGAATCTCCGGCAGCCGCGAACTAAGCTGCCGTCAATTACCCCTCGCCTTTGGAGCGAGAGAACCTCCGATTGACGGGTCAAACAGGTCGTGCGAACTCAATGTGCAGTGTTGTGTTTTGAAGGGGTTTTGGATATATCGGGGGCCCGCAGAGTTTTTATGGGGGTCTCGCTATCCGAATATGGGCCGGGGGTCAAGGGGGCTAGCAGTCCCCTTGCGGGGTGCGGGGCAGCGCCCCGTTAGAAATTTTTTCTAATGGGGGAGGTATTTTTTGTGTGGAGTGTATATAAAATGAGGGGGAAATAGCGTCCAAAGGACGCGTGAGCGCCGGCGCCTCACGTGCCTAGCATGCGGGCGTTGGGCACTTGGGCGCGAGCGCCTCATGTGCCTGGCACATGGGCGCTGGCGTTAGCGCTAGGTGCTGGATGCTGGGCGCCAGCGCCCTACGTGCTTGGCATACGTGCTTGGCATGCGGGCGCTAGGCGCCAGAACCCCACGTGCTTGGCACATGGGTGCTGGGCGTCAGCAGGAAAAGGGACTTTGTCCCTGCACTGGGAGCTGTGCTCCCGATTTGACTTCTGGAGTTAAACACATAAAAAGAGATTAATTTATGGAATTGAACTCCAACAGATCTTGAATGGAGTTAAACTCCTAGAAATCTTTAGAAGTGATCAAAGGGGGCCATTTTGTTTCTCTCCCCTTTGGCCCTGGATCTTCCCAAGATGGGATTTCTGGAGATGGGTCTCCTTCTTCTTCCTCTCGGTTGGCCGGATCTTGGAGAAAGAGGGTGAGATTTAAAAATCTCCCCTTTTTGAGATCTAATGGAAGATCTGAGCTCCCCTTTGTGGGTTTTGTGGTGAAAAACTATTTATTTTTGGAAAAATTAGAGTAAAACTTTTGATTTAATTGAAAAGGGGAAGAAGGTTTTGGAATCTTGAGGAAGGAGAAGGAGGCACATACCCTAATTTTTTAGAGAGAGAAAAAGTTGTTGAGATATTTTCATCATCTCTGCCTTTATAGGCTACACACTTTACATATAACCCCTTGGGATTTACAAAATGGCATTTTGCCAATTACATGGCTCATGTGCTCATTTCTTTTGCACATGAGCCATGGGTTTTACAAAAATTTGGTTTTATGCCCATTTTTTTTACATTTATTCATAAAATAAAAAAAATAAAAGAATAAAAAATAAAAAAATAAATACACAAAAATTATTTATTACAAAATTTTTACTTTAGCATGGAGGAGGCCTGCCACTTCATGTTCGGGCTCGACCCGGGCATTGACCCACTTGACCTGGGCTTGGGCCCACTTGGCTTGGGGTTGAGTTTGATTTTGACTTGGTCAACCGGGGTGTAAATTTTGACCCCAAAAAATTGCCCCCATCAATAAATGTACACCACATATGTGAGTTGTGTGCATGAAATTGATGGATCTTCTTTTGCGTGGAGGTTGATTAAATTTGGTTCCCGTTTTGACGACGTGGATGTCGTTTCTGCCATTTTAGCGACGTGGACGGTCGATTCTGCCCTTTTTGCGACTTGGATGGTCGGTTCTGCCATTTTAGCAACGTGGACGGTCGGTGCTGCCCTTTTTACGACGTGGACGGTCGGTGCTGCCCTTTTTGCGACTTGGACGGTCGGTGCTGCCAATTTTGCGACTTGGACTGTCGGTGCTGCCCTTTTAGCGACTTGGACGGTCGGTGCTGACCTTTTAGCGACTTGGACGGTCGGTGCTGCCCTTTTAGCGAATTGGACGGTCGGTGCTGCCCTTTTAGCGATTTGGATGGTCGGTGCTCCCCTTTTAGCGAATTGGATGGTCGGTGCTGCCCTTTTAGCGACTTGGACGGTCGGTGCTGCCCTTTTTGCGACTTGGACGGTCGGTGCTGCCCTTTTAGTGACTTGGACGGTCGGTGTTTCCCTTTTTGCGACATGGACGGTTGGTGCTGCCCTTTTTGCGACTTCGACGGTCGGTTCTGCACTTTTTGCGACGTGGACGTTCGGTGCTGCCCTTTTTGCAGCTTAGACGGTCGGTTCTGCCCTTTTTGCGACGTGGATGGTCGATGCTGCCCTTTTTGCGACTTGGACGGTCGGTGCTGCCCCATTAGCGACTTGGACAGTCGGTGCTTGCTCCGTTTCTTATGGTGTCGGGATTTTATTTGACTTGCTCCGCTTTCTGTGGTGTCGAGGTTGATGTTGACTTGCTCCGCTTTTTGCGGTGTCGGGGTTTGATGTTGGCTTGCTTTCGAGATGGAGCTTGATTCCGCCAGGGAAGTTGTTGGTTGTCTTGCTGATTGTGATTTGGGTTGACATCAGCATCGCTACACTGGAATATGGTAGCAGGAGTGAATCATCATCTGCCATGAAAGAATTTAGGGATTTTTATTTTGGTTTTGGTTTGGCATCAGCATCGCTGCACTGGAATATGGTACCAGGAGCGAATCATCTTTTACTGTGAGGGGATTTCTCTCGTTCCCAGTTTAATGACTTAGGGGTCATTTGTTCCCAGTTTAACGACTTAGGGATCATCTGTTCCCAGTTTAAAGACTTAGGGGTCTATTGGATTGGAGTTTGGAATTTTGGGGTTAGGGTAGGCATCAGCGTTACTAATACTGAAGCACATGTGCCAGGAGCAATTCATCGTTTGCTTTTTCCTGTTGGGGAGCGATGGCTTAGGAGATAGGTTTAGGTCCCTATCACCTAAGACTTTTCAATTTTATAAGCCGTAAGGGTCCCGTAAAAGTATTTTCTCCCTACGAGTCGAAAGGATCTCGTAGGTGTACTTTCTTCTTAGGGGTCGTGGGGACTCCCAAGTATGTTTTTCCTTTGTGAGTCGTAAGGATCCCACGAAGATGTTTTCTTACGAGTCGAGAGGATCTCATAAGTTTTGTTCTCCCCATGTATCGTGAGGACACATGAGTGGGTCTTCCCAAATGGAGCATAATTTCGATGGCGGAGATCGACCATGGGGCTTGTGATTGCCGTGGGGCCTGGGTGTGATGAGAATTATTTGAGCCCGTGGATTGTATTCGGTAGTCATTTTGGGGACTGGCCGTAAGGCTGGAAGAATTTTGGTGAAATTGGATTTTGGTTGGCATCTGCATCGCTGCACTGGAATATGATATTAGGAGCAACTCATCATTCGCCGTTTGGGGACTTAGAATTTGGATCTTGGTTGGCATCAGCATTGCAGCTCTGGAATAATGCTGGGAGCAACTCATCATTTGCCCCGAGAGGACTTGGGATTTGGTTTTTGGGCCGGCATCAGCACCGCTAACACTGAAGCGTAACGCCAGGAGCGACTCATCATTTGCCACGGGAGGACTTGGGATTTGGTTTTTGGGTCGGCATCAGCACCGCTAACACTGAAGCGAAACGCCAGGAACGACTCATCATTTTCCATTTCCCGTTGGGGAGCGATGGCTTAGGAGACAGGTTTAGATCTCTATCACCTAAGGCTTTTCAATTTTATGAGCCGTAAGGGTCTCATAAAAGCACTTTCTCTTTACGAGTCGAGAGGATCTCGCAGGTGTATTTTCTCCCTAGGAATCGTAGGGATTCCTAAGTGTGTTGCTCCTTTGTGAGTCGTAAGGATCTCACACAGGGATTTTCTCCTCACAAGGTTGAGAGGACTTTGTGAGTGTATTTTATCTCTTCTCTCGAGTTTATGCCCTTTCGGGTTTTCACAAACACGCCGGCAGTCCTGCTGTTTTTACTCACGGAGCCCTTTCGGGTTTTCATCCGTGCCTGTTTTGCTTGTGGACATACCGTTTTTTTTTCTTTTTCTTTTTTTTGCACTGATGGGACTTTAAAAGTACTCTTGCCGGTAGGACTTGGGAGAGATAGGGGTTGTTTACGCCCGTGGTTTGTATACGGTTTTACAGGATGCATGATCCAAACCGTAAGGCCGGTGTGCTCAATTCGCCTGCGACTTGGAGCATTCATGCGTAATATTTCTTGAGATATCGGCCATTGATAGGTGGCATGGGCCTTTCTCCCTCGGTTTTTATCAGCTGGTAGGATCCTCCATCAAACACTTTCTCGATGGCGTATGGTCCTTCCCAGTTTGGCTCGAATTTTCCTTTTGCATGTCGATTGGGGATGATCGGCCTTTTGAGGAGCAACACCAATTCGCCTTTCTTGAAAGCGCGGAGACGGATCATCTTGTCATAGGCCCATGACATTTGGGCTCGATATAGCTCCAGATTTTGCTGTACCGTGAGCCTCCTTTCTTCGAGGGCGTCAAGTTCTTCGAGACGAAGAAGCACGTTTTCCTCTTCCGTTAACTCATGCTGGACGACCATTCATAAGCTTGGAACTTCGACTTCGAGGGGAGGATCGTCTCCACTCCGAAGAGTAATGAGTATAGAGTGGAATGAGTTGGAGTGCGGTGCGTGGTATGTTATTCCCACAACGCCTCATGAAGTTTGAGATTCCAGTCTCTCTTGTTGGCTGAAGCATTTTTCCTCAGGAGCTTGCACAGAGTTTTATTGAAGGCTTCGGCCAGCCCATTGGCCCTTAGATTATAGATGGAGGAATATCTCCAGTCTATTTTGTGTTGAGTAGCGAACCTTGAGACTTTGAAGCTCTTGAAAGAAGGCCCGTTGTCAAATATGATTCTTCTTGGTGTACCGAAGCGGTATAGAATATTATGCTGGAAGAATGTCAGAATATTTTCTGTCTTGACTTCTTTTAGCAGGACAGCTTCAGCCCATCTGGAGAAGTACTCAGTTGCAGCCAATATGAACCGGTGGCCTTTGGATGACGGAGGATCAATTGGACCAACTATGTCGGTGCTCCAAACTTCGAAGGGCCATGACGCCACCGTAGGATGCAACGGATTGGGATGCTTGTGAATGAAATCACCGTGAATTTGGCAGATGTGACACTTCTTTGCATGCTCTTTACAATCCCTTATCATGGTAGGACAGTAATATCCAAGTCGTTTGATTTGAAGCCGCATTTTGGGGCCGTATTGGTGAGCTCCGCAGACGCCTGAGTGAACTTCTTTCATGACTTTCTGGGCTTCGGCCGATGACAGACATCTGAGCCAGAGTTGGTCATATGATCTGCGGTATAGCATATTATTTACAAACACGTATAGAAGAGCTCTCTTCTTCAGTTGAACCCTCGCAGATTTTCCTTCGGGCAGCTTGTCGTATCGGAGGTACCCTATGAAGGGCTCTCTCCAATCGTGCTCGTGAACGATCGAACCTTCTTCGGCAGGACTGCTCTTCTGTTTCGTGCTTTCCTCTTCTCGTAGAGAGACTAGGGGTAGAATTTGCCGGCTCCAGTGATCAGAATTTCGTCCATATCAGGATCAGCCAGCTCCTTGGCTAAGCGAGCGAGTACGTCAGCCTTTCCATTCAACGCCCTAGGAACTCTAATCAGCTCAATATGGGTGAACTGTTTCATAAGCTCCTCCACCCAGCTTCTGTACCGAGCTAACTCGGGTTTGCATATCTTATAGTCTCCGCTTACTTGGTTGACGACAAGCTGGGAGTCACCATAAACCTGTAGCCGAAGGATTTCCATTTCTATGGCGAGCTCCAGACCAGCTATCAGAGCTTCATACTTAGCTTCGTTGTTTGTGCAAGGCTCGATGAGAGCAAAAGAACATCGTAGGGTTTCCATCGATGGCGTGATGAACACCAATCCTATCCCCGCTTTTATTTGCGGGATGCTTGATTTGCCGGATCTCCTCATTGATGAGGCTCCGTCGAAGTAGAGCTCCCAACATGGCTCACCTTCCTCGAGGTGCAGCACTTGTTCGTCGGGTAACTCGCAATTGAGCTGGCACCCTTCTGGTATAGGATGAGCAGCGAGGAAATCCGTGAGGGCTTGCCCTTTTACTGCTTTCTGAGGAGTATAAACTATGTCAAATTCAAGCAGCATGACAGCCCATCTCGCCATTCTACCGGCTAGGCTTGCCTTGGTCATTAAGTGTTTGAGCGGGTCGACCTTGGAGATCAACATAACCCGATGAGAAAGCAAATAGTGCCTCAGCTTCTTCACAGTGAATATCAGAGCCAGGCATTGCTTTTTGATCAGGGAATAGTTGTGTTCCGCCCTGACTAGAGTTCGACTGAGGTAGTAGAGGGCATTTTCTTTTCCCTCCTCGTTGTTCTGGGCAAGGAGCGCACCGAGTGATTCATCTAGCACGGCAATGTAAAAAATTAGCGGTTTATTTGGAATGGGAGTGTCCAGCACTGGAGAGTGCAACAAGTACTGTTTGATGCTTTGAAAAGATCTTAGCTGCGTCAGACTCTTTAGAAGGGGCATCTCCATGATGGCTTTTATCTTTGATGGGTCAACTTCGATCCCTCGATGTCAGACTATGAAGCCCAGGAATTTTCCCGATGACACGCCAAAAGTGCACTTTAGAGGATTCATCTTCAGATCGTATTCCCTCAGTCTCGTGAGAACGGTCCTAAGATCTTGGATGTGATCGGTCTTGGCTTTAGTCTTGACGACCATATCATCAATATAGCATTCGACGGCTTTATGAATTAGGTCATCAAAGCTATTGGTCATTGCCCTTTGATATGTAGACCTGCGTTCTTCAGTCCGAACGACATCACTTTGTATCAGTATATTCCGATCGGGGTTCGAAATGTTGTGTGTTTCTCATCCTCAGGCGACATCTTGATCTGATTATATCCAGACAAGCCATCTATAAAGGTGAACAGCTCATAATTTGAAGTGTCATCGACCATCATTTTTATGATCGGTAGTGGGAAGTCGTCTTTAGGACATGCCTTGTTGAGGTCTCTGAAATTGACACAAACTCGGATCTGCCCATTTTTCTTCTTCATTAGGACCATGCATGCGATCCAGTCCGCATATTTCTCTTCCTTGATGAAGCCGGTATCGATGAGTTTCTTGGTTTCCTCGATGACCTTTTCTTCCAGTTCCCTTCTCATTCTTCGAGGAGCTTGTTTGACTGGCTTAGCATAAGGAGATATAGCCAGCTTATGCACGGCCACTTCAGGGGAGAGGCCAGGCATTTCTTTGTACGTCCACGCAAAGCAGTCGGCGAACTCATGCAACAGGGCAATTATCTGCTCTTTCATTTCCTCTGAGAGGAGTGAGCTGATGTAGGTCGGCCTTAGATTATTAAGCGTTCCCAAATCGATCTCGGTTAGCTCATTGAAGGTTGCTTGTCCGCCATCTTTGAGCTCTTGAGGGGCTTCTTCTGGCTCGGCGAGCTCGTCTTCATCATTTGACCCTTCGCTGGCTTTACCAATATGGATCATATAGCATGCTTTGGCATCAGGCCGAATGAAACCTAAGCCCCGTCTATCTGGAATTCATCCATCGATGAGTGCTCGGACCTGAGGCGGATGCCATAACCCTTCATAAAACTTTGCTTCAGACTCCTTTTGATATAACCGGCATCCGCACCTTTTAAAGTATTCCCACATCTCGGGCGCATAATATCTGAGATTGAGGACGACCATTATGCCTCTTTCGTATGGAAGGCATGTCACAGACAAATCGTCGGGGTGCGCGATAGGATTTGATCCATAAAATAGGATGCCCTTCTGTCCACTTTTCCTTCCGGGAACGTAGAAAGTTTTCAGCTGGTCCACGGTGGAGACTGATAATCCATCGAGCTCATTGCACATCTGCTCTAGCACCCTTTTGATGTCTAGGGACTCTTCTGTAACTTCGAAGGTCTCTCGTAGCTTTGCTTGTTGTGTGGGGGCCTGATTTGCACAGTTACTGTAAGACGGATCCTCTTCTTCTGATTCTTCAGTGCCACTGCCTATACGAGGGCGAATTTTGCTGTCGGATGAGCCTGCAATATCGGACTCGTCCGTATCACTACCGAAATGAGGGCGAGTTTTACGGAAGGACGGACTTCCAGCGTCGGACTCATCAGTGTCACTGCTGAAATGCGGACGCACATGGGGGTTTCTGCTTTTGAAAGTGACAGCCGTCCCAGACTTACTTTTGAGCTTCGGGGCCGTTCTGTCATTAGTCAGCTATGGCTCAGCACTTTGGAGGTTCACAAAGTACCGAGAATCTTCATATCGGACTTCATGTACACCGAACGGCTGGATTTCTCCGTCAATGCGTCTTTCTTCGCCGTTTTTAGTATACTTCATGCATTGATGGAGAGTAGACGGAACGATGCCGTAATCGTGGAGCCACGGCCGTCCTAAAAGAATTTTATAAGACGTGTCAGCGTCGATCACGTATAGCTTAGCTTCGGTTTGCAGATCCCCAAATTTGATTGGCAGAGCTATAGATCCCAGAACTTGCTGGCAGTTTTGATTGAAGCCTTGAATGACAATCCTTTCTCTTGACAGGTGCCGGACGTCCATTGACAAACTCTTCAGAGTCCGCAAGTTCACGATGTTCACTGAGGATCCCGGATCAATCAATATGAGATTAATCCGGTCTCCATCGCTGTACCCAGTCACGTAAAGCGGCTGATTATGCTCAGCTGTTCCCAGTAGTAAGTCTTCTTCCTTAAACGTTACTGCGGTGGCATGCAGAGCGTACAGGGCTTCTTTCATATTAATTTCCGCAAAGGGAGCCTGGTACCGCTCGGGATTTTATAAAGCGTGAATGAAAACATCCCTAAGCTCCTTAGATAGGACCAAGGCATCATAGATTCTCAGGAGAGACGGAAGCTTCCGGAGATGAGCTAAGACATTGTAGTCCACTGGGGAAGGACTCGAATCTTCATGAGCAAGTTCTCTGCCATCTTCTTCATTAGCGACTTGTTTTTCCTTCCCTTTTTGGGCGTTGCCCTGATTTAGCGGTAGAGCTCTGCCGCTTCTGAACAGGATTTGGTTGGCCTTTGTGGCGAACTCCTCGTCCTCTTTGGAAAAACAGAGCTCCTCCTCAGAGTCGCTGCCAAGATGGATAGCGTAGCAGGTCACTATAGGGATCTCTTCAGTAGAGTCTTCTTCTAACTCCTTCAATTAAATCAGAGTTCTTTTCTTCTGTTCATAGTCTTCGAGGGAATCGATATATTTTTTATCGATCTCCCTGCAGACTCCTTTTCGCGTCGAGCTGCACTTTTCTTCTTCTTGAGCTTTTTGGATTTTGAGCATGATTGAGCCGAATTAGCAGCTGGAATGGTGGGCCTCTTCTGCCCTTCCCATTCTGTTCTGGGATCTTTCCGAAGTAACTTTAGCATCTTCTTCGTCTTATTAGATATGTGTGTACTCCACGGAGGCTATGGTGAGTCAGTTTCAATTCTCAGGGCAGCGGGTTCAGCAGTCTGCTCCCAGAAGGCTTCAGCTTCTGTCTGTATAAAGTTGGTGGTTGCAACTTGATTGTTTACCAACACACTCTTGGACAGCTCGATCTCTCCAGCCTTGTACAGCTTCTCGACCCAGTCTTTAAAGATATAGCAATCCTCGATCGCATGGCTCACTACTCGGTGGTACGGGCAATACAGGG
Source organism: Agapanthus africanus (assembly GCA_030015575.1). Classification (NCBI taxonomy): domain Eukaryota; kingdom Viridiplantae; phylum Streptophyta; class Magnoliopsida; order Asparagales; family Amaryllidaceae; genus Agapanthus; species Agapanthus africanus. The sequence continues at coordinate 559,329,675 of JASDDO010000016.1, forward strand.
GATTATCGGTCATTTTTTCTTCTTGAGGTCTTTTCGACTCCGGCAATTGTAGACCGTTGTTCAAGGAATCTTTAAATAGCTTGCGGATCTTGTCCCTTCTGAAAGAGTAAACCTTGTTCTTTTCTCCTCTAGGGAAAGCCCTTCTCCTCCCAGCAATGGCTTTCAAGAACGGTTGGTTTTGGAATCGCCTGCCTTTCGCTTGTCTTCGTTATCGGACGCATTGAAGATAATGGTACTGCTGGAATTCCCGCTTCTACGGTTGTCGTCCCGCTTGCTTTTCCAAGTCATGTCTCTCTGAGAGTCCGGGGTAGACTCTTGCTTCGAGCGTTCCAGCATTTGGACTTTCTTGGTTAGCTCCTGAAATGTCTTGATGCCTTCTGTACACAAGAATGGGACCATCCAATTGCTGAGGTTCCCAATAAGAAGGCTGACGGACTAGTCCTGCTCCAGCGGCGGTTCGCACTTGACCGTGAGATTACGCCATCGGGCGATAAAGTCGGTGTTGCTTTCATTCTTCCCCGGCTTAGTCCTCACAAGGTCAGCAATGGAGATTTTATCACTGACACTCATGAACCTTTGTCGAAACAAAGTCTCCATTTAGGCAAAAGTAATGACGGACCCGTCTGGTATGCTCGCGTACCAGTCGAAAGCAACACCGGTCAGGCTGTTGACGAACTGACGAAGAAGGAGCGCATCATTGCGCCCTGTATTTCCGCACGACGCTTTAAAGTGGGCGACATGCTGATTTGCGTTTCCCGTCCCGTCAAATCTTCCGAACTTAGGAATGACGTAGTCGCTTGGGAACTCGATCAGATCGTGCTGTGCGGGATATGGCCGCCCACTGCTGCCAATTTCTTTTTGAGCTTCGGCTTCGACCACCAATGTTTTAACCTTGCTGGTGACCAAATCCATTATCCGATCTTGTGTTAGAGGGATAGTGCTATCTAGGGCCAAGGCGTCCCCAGAAGCGGAATGTGGCTGGCTTTCGTGCGGCTCAACCAATCTTGGACCCAAAGGGGCAGGCATCGGCTGCTTCGAGTTGTCATCACCCGGCTTATGAGTAGAGGCTTATGCTTGATTGGGAGGCACCCGAGCAATTTGAGCCGTAAGCCGCATCACAACGTTCGTTAGGTTATCAATTTTTGAATAGAGCTTCGCCATCTCTTTATCTTTCCTTCTGAGCTATTTTTGAAGCTCTTGAAGCAGCTTGCTCCACGGTCCTGGAGCGGAAAGTCAGCTCTTCCTCGCTGTCCGAGCTTGACTCTACATGGACTGAGGGATCTTTCTGCCTATCATCTTCATCGAGAGGGTTTTCATCATCCAGCCGAGGCGGTTGTTTTTGGGAAGCGTCAACCACATTCAAGCCAGATTGGGCTTGGGATGTAGTAGCCCCATCCTTGCTTTTGCTGCGAAGGTTGTCACTGGGGCGTGTGCATGCCATATAGACCGTGTGGACAGCATATCCGGCCATCATTTCATTATTGCTAGCTGACTTTGTGGACCACCATCTTAGCCCTTCTGTTTTGATAGAGGACAATCGATTGAAGATGGCTGGCCTGACCGGATTCATGAGTGGTGCTGGTGCTTCCTTTCTGGATTTGCCCCGCTGTTTTCACGTGGCGCAGAGTGCTTGATAGACTCTTGAAGAGATTGTGTCATTCTTTCTCTTTTGGGGCTGGGACACGTCCCTTTGTGGCATTGTTCCGACTGCTGTCTTCTTGATTCTGGCAATCATGGCATTTTTCTGAACCTACTTAAGAGGTTCGAAGGAATTGCTGACTTTTACGGCCGACTCAGTCGTCGTCACGGAGTAACCCTGCTTTCGGAACCTCACAAGATTCCACTTGGCCAAAGTCCTAGCCCTCTTGTTGGCTCGATACCTGAGTCGCTTCTGTCTGAGCCTTTCTGTTTTGAGCACTTGGCTGATTTCGGCTCTTCGGGAAGACGCCGTAGACCGATTGACCAAGAGCCCAGAGAAGTTTCCTGCTCGCGCGATTGTCAAGGGCACCATCTAAACTTGCTGGAGCTGCTTCGTGGCCCCATTGGTGTTGACGCCCTTGCCCCTAGTTGGAACAGTGAAGAGTCATTCGAATATGGATTTGCATTTGGGGTAGGATGCTTTGGCAACCACAACGTTCGACCTCCTGCCCCTTAAGGTCGGTTTGGCCGCTTGGTTTGCCGTGACCTCCACCAGATGAGCGCTTCCAGGAGGGTAGATGATGACGGAACCAAATTGACGGGGTGGCTCCTCCCACTGCCAGCTGAGACTGGCAGGGAGAACAACGCGGGCATTGATGTTGACCATGTACGAGATCGGGGTCGCGTTGGAAGTTGAATTCATCTTAGAAGACATCATCGTTGAAAGTTGATTGCTGCACTGAAAAAAAACATTATTTCAGTACAAACATCGGCATATATGTTAAATGAGTTCGCATGAACGCTTAACCCGAGATATGGGAGGAGAGAAAGGTCCCACCGGTCGTGCCAAAACCTGTAGGGTGTTTTTCGCCACCCCATTGAGATGGGAATACACGCGCACTTGTCAAGCGCATTACAGATTTCCCCTGCCTAGGGTAGGCTGGGATTTATTGATTGTGGGGATCCGAATCTCTGGCAGCTGCGGACTAAGCTGCCGTTAATTACCCCTCGCCTTTGGAGCGAGAGAACTTCCGATTAACGGGTCAAACAGGTCGTGTGAACTCAATGTGCAGTGTTGTGTTTTGAAGAGGTTTTTGATATATCGGGGGCCCCGCAGAGTTTTTAGTGTGGAGTGTATATAAAATGAGGGGAAATGGCGTCCAAAGGACGCATGAGCTCCAGCGCCTCACGTGCCTAGCATGCGGGCGCTGGCGCTGGAGCTGGCGCTGGCGCTGGGCGCTTGGGCGCGAGCACCTCTCGTTCCCGGCACGTGGGCGCTGGCGCTAGGCGCTAGGTACTGGGCACCAGCGCCCCATGTGCTTGGCACGTGGGCGCTGGGTACCAGCACCCCACGTGCTTAGCACGCGGGCATTGGCGCTAGCACCCCACGTGCTTGGTACGCAGGCGCTGGGCGTCAGCAGGAAAAGGGATTTTGTCCCTGCACTGGGAGCTGTGCTCCCGATTTGACTTGTGGAGTTAAACTCCGAAAAAGAGATTAATTTATAGAGTTGAACTCCAACAGATCTTGAATAGAGTTAAACTCCTAGAAATCTTTAGAAATGATCAAAGGGGCCCCTTTTGTTTCTTTCCCCTTTGGCCTTGGATCTTCCCAAGATGGGATTTTTGGAGATGGGTCTCCTTCTTCTTTCTCTCGGTTGGCCGGATTTTGGAGAAAGGGGGTGAGATTTAAAAATCTCCCCTTTTTAAGACCTAATGTAAGATCTGTGCTCCCCTTTGTAGGTTTTGTGGTGAAAAACTATTTATTTTTGGAAAAAGAAGAGTAAAACTCTTGATTTAATTCAAAAAGGGAAGAAGATTTTGGAACCTTGAAGAAGGAGAAGGAGGCACAGACCATAATTTTTGAGAGAGAGAAAAATTTGTTGAGATATTTTCGTCATCTCTGCCTTTATAGGCTACACACTTTACATATAGCTCATTGGGCTTTACAAAATGGCATTTTGCCCATCACATGCATCATGTTCTCATTTCTTTTGTACATGAGCCATGAGTTTTACAATAATTTGGCTTTATGCCCATTTTTCTTACATTTATTCATAAAATAAAAAAATAAATACACCAAAATTATTTATTACAAAATTTTTATTTTGGCATGAGGGAGGCCGGCCGCTTCATGTTCGGGCTCGACCCGGGCATTGGCCCACTTGACCTGGGCTTGGGCCCACTTGGCTTGGGGTTGACTTTGATTATGACTTGGTCAATCGGGGTGTAAATTTTGACCCTAACAGAACGAAGTTTAAACTTCACAAGACCCTGATTTCTTACCATGGAATATGAACAAAAGACCCAAGATCATGAAAAGTTGATCTTGATGGTTTTAATGACCAAAAGACCATTAAAACAGAAGCTTAAGCTTCTTAAAACTTAAGTTTCTAAAAGACCAAATTTTTCTATAGAGATTAATCGCTCAAAAGCCTAGCACTACGCCATACGTGCCGCGCACGTGGCACCAGCGCCAGGAAAGAACTTGCCAAAAAATAGTGCCCGAGCTTATGTTCTATTTTTGGCTGCCCAAGCCGCGCCATAGCCAAAGCGCTAAGCACCAAACCTAAATCTATGTCACATGCTGCGCCACGTGAAAGATACGTGAGTATGCGCCACCTCCAATCGAGCTGACTTGAGCCGCACCAAGCTCCAAGCGCCAAACTATATGTTTATGTCAAACAGACCTAACTCATAGCCCCAAATTGGCTAAGTCTTGAAGCTTAAGATCAATTAAGCCCATATTCTCAAAACATCTAAATTGATCTTAGTCTCAAATAAGACTAACGACTCTTAGATAAAGCCCAAATTTCCCGTGATCTGATAGACCTCACAAATGTGAGAAATGCAACCTAAGTTCATACCGTTGGCAAACCAAGCTACCAGCGTGGACCTTGTCAAGAAAATGCATGACCTAAATCTAATATATGTATGGATATGGACTACTCCGCGCACTACGAGCGACGACAAAATTAGTCTCCATATACTATCCTAGGGCAACCCAAATAAAAAACCAAAAGACATGACACACGAAGTAAAGAAACCTGGAGTGTAGAAAGTTGTTGTCATACATGACAACGTAATTAACTACAGGGCTTGTGCCTGTACAAAAAATGCGTCCCCACAATCAATAAACCTCTCATTCGTGAGAGGGAATCTGAAGTCAGTTACAACGGTCGCATCCTTCCAAACTTTCGATATACGACACTATAAATCAACTTAGTGTCTTCGGAGAGATGGATGGATCAAACAAATGCATCTTCCCCTAAATTTAGGCTAGACGTTCTATCCCGGTTCTTCTGACCTGTCTTCGGCGGTAAACAACACCGCCTAGACGAACTCAACCAAATCATTATGAATTTGCGTAGCGTAGAAGTGAAAATTGAAGACGATGACCAAGTTATGATCCTACTTTGCTCTTTGACTTATGAATATAGCCAGTTCATGAAATCGATGGTGTACAACTGAGATAAATTTTTTTAGAAGATATCAAAGCAGGCCTACACAGCGAGTTGTTGAGGGCGAAGGTATCGGGTGACAAAGGTGGTCAAGGCGATGCGTTGGTTTCTAGAGACTGTTTTGAGAAGCGGTCACATGGTGGTTCCAAAAATAGAGAGAGGTCCAAATCGAGGAATCTCACTAATGACAATGTAATTATTGCAAGATGAAAGGCCACTAGAATAGGGACTGTCAGAAGTTCAAGGAGGATACTAAGAAGAAGACTTCTAGTTCCGCAGTTGTCATAAATGATTCAGATGATGGCAGCGATTATTCCATATTATCAGTTTATGCAGTCGGCGATATACATGATCTATGGATGCTAGATTCGAGGAGCTCTTTCCACATGACTCCATATCAGAGCTGGTTTGCGACGTTTCATTCTCTTGATGGAGGTTCGATCTTGATAGGGAATAATGCGGAATGCAAGATCGAGGGGATTGGTTTTGTACGGATACGCGTGTTTGATGGGATAATGCGGAATTTGACGAATGTCAGATATGTGATAAATCTGAAGAAGTGTTTGATTACTTTAGGAGCTTTGCAGGGATCTCATGAAAGTACATAGTTAATGGATGTTCCATGAAAATTTCCAAAGGGTCTCTTATTATCATGAAAGGAATGAAGGTGAGGAAGTTGTACTTTCTAGAGGGGCGGTCAGTTACAGATGATACTGCTGCGGTATTTACTCGTTCAAGCGATTCGGATTCAGCTATATTGTGGCACTTACAATTGGGCCATATTGGAGAGTCGGGTTTGGAGGTGTTTGGTAAGAGGCAGCGACTTGGAGATGGAGATTTTAGCGGCCTTGATTCCCGTGAGGAGCAGTCAGGTTTGGAGGTGTCCACACTAATGTTTGAGGTCCAGCACCGGTTCTTTCACGAGGTGGAGTCAGATACTTCGTTTCTTTCATTACTGATTTTTCTAGAAAAGTCTGGGTGTACGTTCTAAAGTCTAAAGTCGAGACTTTCGAGAAGTTTAAGATGTTGAAAGCCAGGGTGGAGAAGCAGACAATAGGCACGTAAAGGTTCTTCGGTCCGTTAATGGCAAAAAGTTTACTTCACATTCGTTTGTATAGATCTGCAAGTCAGGAGGTATTGTGCGCCATTAAACCACTCCGAAAAACCCTCAGTCAAATGGCGTTGTAGAACAGATGAATAGGACATTACTAGAGATGACCAGATGTCTACGGTTTACAGCTGGTCTTCCTAAGGAGTTTTGGGCTGAAGCTCTATCTACTGTCGTGTACCTCATTAGCAGATCACCATCGGCGGTGATAGATAAGAAAATTCCTGAGGAAGTGTGGACCGTGAAGGCAGGAGATTACATGCGATTTCGTATATTTGGGTACCCAGCTTATGTTAAGCAGAGGAGCGATAAGTTAAATCCGAGAGCTAGGAAGTGTGTCCTACTCGGTTACGGAAGTGAAGCCAAAGGGTACAAGTTGTGGTTTCCTGAAACCCAGAAGACAGTAATCGGCCGGCATGCTACATTCGATGAGTCTGTAATAGTTCATAGAAAACAAACTCAATCAGATGGTGAAGAGAGAACGGTTGCACCACCAAGTGAGGTGGAGATCGACATTCCGGTTCAGGACAATAGGAGAGATGAGGTGATTAATACTCAGATTCAGGCGGAGGTTCCGACAGAGCCAGATGGTCCAGTAGAGATAGAGGGGCGGAGATCTAAGCGAGTTAGGCGTTCTTCGACCAGACTTGGTTTTGAGGACATGACCGTAGTTGGTCTCAATGACGTGGTATCATTTGCGTTGACTATTGAGCACGAGAAACCGTCCAGTTACAGAGAGGTTGTGCAGTCTGCTGATTTTCGTAGTTAGAGAGTTGCGATGGAGGAGGAGATAGCGTTTCTTCATTAGAATGATACATGGGATTTAATTGCTCTACCATAGGGCAAGCATGCGATTGGCTGCAAGTGGGTATTTAAGGTTAAGGAGGGTTCGTCAGAGGCAGATGACATTAGATACAAGGCGATATTGATGGCTAAGGGTTTTACACAGAGGAAGAGTGAAGACTATAACGATATCTTTTCTCCAGTAGTTCGACATACTTCTATTCGTGTTTTGTTCGTCATGGTTGCGGTTTATGATATAGAGCTAGAGCAACTTAATGTCAAGACCGCTTTCTTGCACAGTGATCTAGAGGATAATATTTATATGCATCAGCCAGATGGATTCGTAGTCGATGGCAAGAATGGATATATTTGCAAATTGAAGTATTCGCTTTTAAGGATCTTGGATCGAGTTCTTTAAGAACCAAGTTCTTGATTTGAGAGAACTAAGTTTCTAGAATATAAAACTCCTTCTTTCTTTTCTATATTGTTCTTCTCTGAATCTTTGATTCTCAAGAATAAAATCTTCCTGATGAGAATTAAATTCTCAACTTGTGGGAGACTTGTCTTGTAGATCTCAGATCCAGAGAAAGAACCATATTCTTTTAAAAAGGTTAAACCCTTAGATGTGATATGATAGGTAAAAGAGATATTTTGAACTTTTTTTTACCTAGGGTTTTGAGAAGGAAGATTTCTTTAAAGAGAATTAAATTCTATGTTACCGAAACTTTTAGAAAGCCTTCTGTATTTTTATAGAAACTTATGAGGTGGTCTCCTCTTTTTTTATATCTCGTCCCCCCTTTCTTTTCATCTCTTTGCTCCTATTTATAGGAGAAGGAAAATAATCAATTTGTTGTGAAAATCCCTCATTGAGATCAATCCAATTGATCTTTTAGATCAACCGGTGAATTTTATTCACCGTTAGATTTTTAATCCAAACGCTCTCTGTTTAACAGAGAAGATTTCTTGTTTGTTTTAATAAAATTAGAAAAATATTTTTCTAAGATAGAATTTTATTCTGTCATATGAATATCTTGTTAATTTAATAAAATTAGGAAGATATTTCTCTGACATAGAATTTAATTCTTTTATATGAATATCTTGTTAGTTTAACAAGATTAGGAAAATATTTTCCTAATATAGAATTTTATTCTATCACAAGATTAGAAAGATATTTTCCTAATATAGAATTTTATTTTATCTAATAGAGAAGATCATTCATGTTTGTTTATCAAGATTAGGAAAATATTTTCCTAAGATAGAATTTTATTCTATCATATGATCGATGGGTGATTTTATAATCAACGTTGGATTTTTGATCCAAAAGTTCTCTGTTTAACAGAGAAAATCTTTCTAGTTTGAGAAAGATCAGGAAAATATTTCCCACATAAAATTTAATTCTATCAGATGGTTTAATTGGTGATATTTTATCACAATTGGATTTTAAATCCAAGATTCTCTATTAGAAAAAGATCTTTCCATATTAGAAAGATCAGGAAAAATATTTCCCAAATAGAATTTAATTCTATCAGATAGTTTAATTGGTGATATTTTATCACCATTGGATTTTAAATCTAAGATTTTCTGTTAGAGAAAAATCTTTCCATATTAGAAAGATCAGGAAAAATATTTCCTAAATAAAATTTAATTCTATCATATAGAATTTAATTTTATTAGATGGGAGAATTTTAAATTGGGGTGCTCACATGCTTTGCATGTGAACGCTGCCAAAGAATGCGACAAGAGAACTCACGTGTTTAGCACGTGACCCCTAGTGTGGGTTTTAACCTGTTTATTTTCAGCGCTCAAATACTTTGCATATGAGCGCTCACGTGTTTAACACGTGAGGCATGTTTGGCCTTTGGTTATTTATGTCCAGCGCTCATATGCTTTGCATATAAGCGCTTACGTGATTAACACGTGAAGCATGTTTGACCTTTTTGTTATTTGCTTTCAGCACCATATGAGCGCTCACGCGATTAACACGTAAGGCCTATTTGGCCTTTTTGTTATTTGCTTTCAGCGCTTATATATTTTGCATATAAGCGCTCATGTGTTTAACACGTGATACCAAACTGTGCGAATTCTTTTTCTCTTTATTCTCTCCCATTTTTATAAGGGAACAAATAGCTCTTAGCCAAAAAAAAATTTGGCATGAATAAGAAGTATATGTCTAGAGTGCCATATGCGAGCGCAGTAGACAGTTTGATATATGCGATGGTTTGCATGCGTTCAGATATTGCACATGCAGTTGAGATGGTCAGCCGATACATAGCTAATCCGGATAAGGAGTATTGGCAGGTTGTAAAGTGGATTCTGAGGTACTTGAGGGGTACTACAGGGTTCGGTCTGTCATTCAGCAGAGGCAGTACGGATGGTTGTATTGTGACAGGGTATTATAACTGATTAGTATAATTTATTGCATATTTATATAGCCTATCTTGTCTTTTATATTTCATATATTATGTTGTCCTTGGTACTTTTGTGATTTATTATAGATTACAGGGTTTAAACGCAAAAAACAGAAAATTGTGCAAAAGACCGATCACGTGCGTGGAATGGAGATCAAATTTAAGATAATCAAATATCAGAAATAATTTAGAAAATTTGGAACAAACCTTGGAAATCTCCAGATCAAATCACAGAAGAGGAAAAAAACCAAATCTGCATATATCAATTAATTTCGGCCAAATCCATCATATCGCCAGTATTGACCGAAATTTTAAAGAACCTGGAGTCTAGATTTTTATGGAAATTTAAGATTATCTTTATATTTTCGGAAGTTTGTTCCAATTATCCGTAACTCCTATAAATACTCTGTATAGTTCATTAGGGTTTCATATCTCTCATTAATTGGATTAGGGTTTTCTTTTAGTGAGAGATGAAATAAATTATAGGTTTTTATTTCATTAATGAAGACTTTTATTTTGTTTTATGTTGTCTCTTAAATTATGAATAGATAACTTATTAGTCTACGCTTTGAGTTGCTTGATAATACGGTTGGATATTTTTAATTTTACTTTCTTCCTTTGCTTTTAATATGAATTTATTTTGAGATAAAGATTGACTCTTTTTGTTTTTTATCTTAAAAAACTAATTTTTATAATGAAAGTTGACATCTTGAATAAGATTAGGGATAGATGATAACAACTAGAAATTAATTAGGTTCATGATAGATTCACAACTTAGAAATCTAATTAGGGAAGGTAACAGAAGATTAAAATTTAAAGATATTCAATTTAGGTAATTAAGACGATCTAGGTTAACCTATAATATGGTAGTTGTAGATTGATCATCTATAAATATTAATCGACGGTTAAACTTAGGTTATTTTTAATGAACTAGAACTAGGCTTTTAATTAATTCTAAATGCTTTTATATAATTGATAGGATAATATTAATTATATTAATTTACCCTATTCTTTTATATGATTAATATATCATTAATTAAAACTAAGAAAAAGAATAAAAGTATAATCATATAAACCAACCGCATTAGAAAAGCAATTCAAAACCTTATAATTCCCTTTCTATTATTCAAACCAACATTTAAATTCATAGCTTTTAATTTTAGTTTCAAACAACAACAATTTCGTTACTTAGTTAGAATTGATTAAAATCATCTCTCTCTGTGGAACGATCCGCAAGTACTACTATGATATAACTGTGGACTTGCGGTTAAAGTTGATAGACTAATAAAATCTTCATCAATTACTCGGATTTTGCTGGTGATAAAGATAGATGAAGATCGACGATGGGTTACGTATTCACGTTGGGTATTGGCGCAGTGTCATCATCGCACATACGTTTTCGAATTTGGTTATAAAAATGTATGCATCTTCAGATTCAAGCCCGTGAAATTTGCGCGACAAGTTGATGAAGTGGGGTTTAATTTCGAAATTATCCCCATTGGCTGGTGGAAGAGACAGACACGTAGGATGGGGTCCACGTACGGGGTAGCATCTGTCTTGCATAGTGATGCGTGGTGGAATTTGCACACCTATGGGTGGCAGCAGGGTGGTGTCGTTAAAACCCGATGGAGATCCATCCATATCGGGAGATGTGGTAAGTGGAGGAGAAATAAAAGATGAAGAAATATCGACTCCGCAGTCGACAACAAAAACGCGGACTAGACGAGCACTAGAATCCTGTGTCCAGCCGATCATGCACTAAGCTGGTTTAGTGCACGTATGTCATGACCCGAAGGTACGGAACATGACTGGCACTTAGATTAAGAGACGTCTAAAGGCGTAACGTAACCTAAGTCAGCCAAAACCCAGAAAATCTAAACCAAAATCAACAAGAGTGAAAGAAAACCTTTTATGAAAACGATTTTAAACCATTTAAGTTATATTAATCCCTTTTTAAAAACATCAAAATTTTCCGAAAATTTCGGCAGAGTCTTCTTTGTAAATACTAGCCCGCAAAATGGGTACAACAAGATATATAACCTGTAATGATATAATGGCATCCCCAAACGGGAGCTAGCTCTTCGCCCAAGGCGGATCATAACCACACGCAATATATATGCAATATCAAGCAAATAAGCATAAAGAAAGGCAAAAAAAGTAAGAAAAATACTACATCGGCTCAAGTGAGCTCGACCCCAGAGAAACCACATATACACAAATCTCTCAGTCCCCTCACTAGGTTGTATATACAAAATAAGAAGTGGTAGATGGAGAATACTAGATACAATGATAGTACAAAAGGCAAAAGTGTCATCGCAACCCACCTAAGAGCAATGTCGCGAGTCTGAGCAAAAGAAGCCAATGAAAAGATACGCCCGCCGCAACGAGGCTGGCGGGTCCGACCTGCAAGGCACTGTGGCACAACGGGGGTGAGTTGCCAGCTTGTGAGTAGAAAATAACATCTAATAAGGCTATCGTAAGAATGTACGCAATGCGTCACAATCTGCATATCTAAGTATGATGCGATGCTACTAATATGTATGCACATGGATACAAAATCAATACGAAATCTTTAAGGTTTTAAATACGATAATCTCTGCATTCATAACTTAAATAAAATATCTGTACAATAGCTAAGGTACCATCAATGAAATCATCCCAAAACCGTGTCAAGCATCGACACCAAATATGGAAGTATATCTATCTCAATGTCTCACTATGTCAATATCTCAATACATCGGACTCCGTCAGTTCGGATCGGCCCATATCATCAAATCTCACGACAACGGTCGGTATTTTCCGGATATCCGCCACGCCAGACATCACTGGTAGGTAGTTTTTCCCTACAAGGCTCATCGTCTACAACTCGATCTTCTTGCCCCGGGGTATCATACCGGGCCCACCATGTACCCGAGACGGTTCATCCACTCCTCGAATCGGGTCTCGAAATCCAACAGGAAACACATCACGAGAAAACCGTAACTTTATTTTTAAAAAATGATAATAATAAGCTTTTGTTAAATTCTTGCGGTTTCCCCAAAATCCAGAAATCTCATCAATACTGAAATCCTCAAGAAAATCATAATACCTAACGTGTTGTATATGATAAATGCTTATGATGTCAAACGTATGCAATGTGATTTATGGCTAGGAATCTATATAAGCATGATGATGAAGTGAGGTATATATACATGCTATGTAATTCAATGTATCATGTATAATGCAAGTATTGATACTGAACTAAGCAGGTTCTACAGTGCTCGTGGCATGGCAATTACCAAAGGCGTGTGTGTCACATGAATAATGCGCGTGCAACATGAGCCAATGGTAATGGTGTACGTGTCCTAAGAGGTGATATCCCACATAGGTATGTAGATAACCATGCAATGCCAGCAGACGAACAACTAGAAAGATGTACGTACGAATGAGATGGTTAACTAACTAACTATGCATATAGTGTGCAAGTAATAAAGTGATCCTAACTATGAGGCGCCTCGCGCCATCCAGACGATTTCCCCATAGATGTATACATCTACTCACCCGGACGCCTCGCTAATCTGATCCAACCACCGCTTTTCTTTTGTGCGCCGCGTCCGATATTTCCGCAACCGATCCAAAAATTGCATAACACACAACATAAGATTACACATCATGAAACGACGCAAGTCATGATATGAAAAGATCAACGCACACATGTTAGGTACAACGTGCACTAGGTGCGCGGAAAACACAAGAAAATCATTAAGCCTTAACTAAAATTGTCGTTTCGGGGCAACCGTCAAAACTAAAACCCGATTAAACCAAACTCCGCATTCTCACACCCTAAATGTCGTAGGAGATGCCAATAATATCATTAAGATATCGCAATTAAATCACTTCCTAATTTTATGAAAAACCTAGTAAGGATTAACAACCCAAATTCGATGCAAAGATCGCGGATTAACGATATAGCGATCACAAACTAGCACAAACATCCAATCTAACTCACTAGATAACCACTACACCTAATTTAATCTATTAACAATGCTTCAAACCCTAATTACAAAAGCAACCCTTTTCTAGAATTTCCTAATCAAGAAATTATAACCAATTTTCACACTTTAAATTTCTAATTTAGCATATTTAAACTACAATTTAACAACTAGATTAGAATTATACTTTACAAGTTGTGAACCCTAGCTTGCACTAGCCTCCAAGACACCTCCTTTCTCCATGTTCTAAACAAATTTTGGATTGAGAAGAGGTAGAATAGGAATTAGTGTTGAATTTGTGAAGAATTTGTGGATTTTTTGGGATTTTTTGTTGATTTTTGATGGAATTTGAAGGAAAAAAGAGAGGGGGAAAATGGGGCTGCAGCAGGGAAGGCTCTCGGCCTGGGGTGATGAGAAAGAGTGAGAGAGTGTTGTGTAGAAAATTCTAGGAGAAAAGAACCTCTCAAGTGCATTTAATGCATTCACATCAATTCTTTTTCAAAAAAATTTCCATTTTCATTTATTTTTAAACCATAAAACCACAACTCTTGGAAAGTGTTGATAAAATTTTTGTTAACACTAGATTTTATTTTGTAATGGTTCCTAATTATGTAATTTACCCATTTAAATTTGTATTTATCACTAATTTAATGTATATTTAAAAGCTTAAAATAATATTAAAAATTAATTAATTAAGGAAAAAAATTTAAATGACTAGAAATTTTTAAGTGACAATTAATTAACCAATTCCTAGCAATTTCTTATCTAAATTTTGTATAATTAGGCCTATTTTGAAAAATAATTATTTTGACATTTTACGGAAAATACTGTTTATTTTACCGATTATCGAAATATTACCTAAACGAAAATTCAAAGTGTTACAACGTGGCAGCGTGTGATATGTGTGAGAACGATTTTAAGAAGGCTTATTTTGAAAAAATATCGGACGTGAGGCTTGACTGAACAAATCACAAAATCCACAATCAATCCCTAGAGTTAGGGTCACCTAGGTCAAGTCACTACAGCGCTCCTAGACTTCCAAAGGACAAGTCGTATGATCAATCCTCTACTAACTTCTTATCAATTTTGAGGCCAGGTAAGTGCCAGGTAAGTGGGAGGTATCCGCTATATGAATCACCAAAATAGCGGGCCTAATTAAGTAACCACTTTCCTTAATCACACTTTTCTAGACACCACAAGAGAAATGCGGATAAGAAATAGATTATCCACGACCCTCCTTTGTCCTAATTGAGCGCGGCAGTCCTCACGGGCTTGGTCTAGATATTTTTTATTAATATAGGGTGATAGTATGCTCGTTTGTGATTTGTGGGGCCTAGGAAGGGTGATGAAATCCCCACCTAATCTGGATTTGGATTTATTGCCCCTTAAAGTCCGGTTTAAGTATGCAAAACAAACCGAAATCAAAACACGCAAAAAGATTTTTTTTCCTTTAGTGGCGTTGTTTGAAAAGAATCCTGCAAATAAAATCAGTTTATTAGAGTTTTAGAGGAGAGAGAAAGGCTAAAGGAAAGTACCACAGAAGATTGGGGGCCCAACTCTTCAAACGAGCTGCAGTTCCGCCGCCAAATGGACCAAAAAACTGCGGTTCCGCCGCAGTTTCGCAAGAACTTCTGGTGAAATTTCTTCAGGACACTCATATGCTCTTTTGATCCAAGTTTAAATCTCTAAATCTCTATTGTCTTGCTCCAGTTACTCCAGATTCTCTTGCAAAACTCGCACAATAATCGTTAGAAACACAAGATGCGGTTTTGGTTCTCGTTTATTTTATGTTTGCTGGTTTTTATAAAAAATTAACCCGAATAACAAGAAAAAATTATGACCGTTTCCCCGGCAACGGAGCCATTTGATTATTCGTGAAAAAGTTTTTTGTAAATAACCGCAATCAAGACGGTGTCGCAAGTAGCTAGCCGCGATGAGTACGGATCGTCCGCAGGGAAACGTGAACTTCTTTTCTTGCTTTAGACAAGTTGATAAAAGATAGAATGGTTTGTTGTCATTCTATTTTAATACGGATATAAAATTTATAATAAAAAGGCTTGTAGTTTCATAGGACTTAGTAGTTAATGGATGAATATTTAGAAATGACTCTTTTTATCTTTTAATAGTTTAAAATTAGAGAGACAGCGATGAATGTGGATTAGGGTTCTTAGAGGGATTAGGGTTTTCCACTACTGACCCTTGTCCTTCCATTAATCTGTATGCATGTCAAGCCCCTGACAAAACAAGTATTAACCAATCTCAAATAGTGGTCGTGACTATCAATAAATTGATAGAGCGTCCGATTAGAAGGTTAATATTTATTTTGCTAAAATTTATAAACATTAAAATGTCAAAAGAAATTTAAAAAAATCATTCATTATTCTACCCTATCCTACAAACCTTAGTAAGTAAGGAGTTACTCGCTCATGGTTAGTAGTGATTTAGAAGAAAGGTTGAAGATGAATGAAACCATAATTAAGATGCAGAAAAGTAATGCGGAAAATTAATGTGGAAAAGTAATGCGTAAATTAAATGCGGAAAAAGTAAATGCAAAAAGAATAAAAAAAACTATTTTTATTTATTAACTATTGCATTAAAATTTTCTTCTTAGAATGTAGATTACAAAAACCCTAGTTTAGCTCCTAGATCTCGCTCTATACGGAGGTAGATGATGAGATGTGGAATGAATATCAAATGCACAGCTCTCGGTCTTTTATATAGTATTTGAAACCAGAAACCCTAGATTCCATATGAGACTAAATGTAGTTACAATCATATCCACAAAATCCCACATCTAACGGCTACCAAAGAACCGTGGTTCCGCCGCCTGATGCCACGTATGACCGCGGATCCACCGCCTCCGAGTGGAATTGGGTCTTGAGATTTTTTCTGGATTTTTGTGTTGATATTTGGAGATCCTCTTGATATATAGATTCTGAAAATATTGTCTGAGTCTCTGCCGTTGCTAGATTTCTCGGTTTGCTTCTAAAATTTCGTAGATTCGGTTTCGATATCCCGATTTGATTTGGATCTCTTACTTGGATTTCAGACCTGAGCTAATAATATCTCAAATCAAATAATTAGTAGTATTTGGTATTTTTGAGATATTATTTCAACCATTTATATGATATAATATCTTAAGAATATTGATTAGAAATATTTTGCATTATTTGCAAATTTTAATTACTTATATTTCATTTAAATATTATATGCATATATTTTCCCTTATTATATTAATTATAAATGAAGAAATATATGATAATAATCTTTTTATAAATAAACCCATATATGTTCTTTATTTACAATTAACACCATTTAGCAGTTAATAATAGTAGGGAAAATGTTCATACAAATATGTAATATTTTTGACTAATCAACCAAGTAACCACACTCAACGAGACCGCGCACATAGCGAACGTCGGGGCCAACCACAAAAGGTCCACCCGAGAATCTAAGGAACGTGATAGAGCGAAACCGAAGCCGTTCTATCGCGCAAGCCCGAATCAAAGACAGCAGGCACTCCGACTATGGAGAATCTTCGGGGTACCAACAGTGAATCGAGGTTCTTAAGAAGAAAATTGAGGACATGTGGCTCCCCACCTGTTTGCCCGGAGGATCAGCAAAATACTCCGCGGATTCTCTCACAAGACCCTTTACGGAGCAGTTACTAAGTGGGCGGGTCTTATCTCGAAACAAACCGTCCAAGGTGGCCCTTTTCGACGTGAAGTCTGACCCAAAGGACTACTTGGAGGCATTTACGGTAGGCATGAGCTTCCAAGATAACTCAGACGCGGCTCAATGCCGAGCTTTCCCCACCACCCTCATCCAGGCCGGGCAAGATTGGTTCCGCGGCCTTACTCCGTGTTCAATCTCAACTTTTAAAGAATTGGCCACATAGTTCCTCAGCCACTTCGTCGGCAACCAGCGACAAAAGAGGTCGGTTGAATACCTGTTCACAATTAAATGTGAGGCCAGGGAGTCTTTTAAAGACTATATTGCCCGTTTATACAATGCCCTTCTGAAGGTACCTGAGCACCGAGATGAGACGGTCATAACTGCCATGAGGTCTGGTCTTAGGCACAAAGAGTGGCTCCGCTCTTTTGCATTGGTACAACCTAAGACCCTGGCCGAGGTAAAGGTCTGGACCGAGCGGGAAATCCAATTCGAATCCGAAGTTAATGCTCACCTTTCCCGAGGATACCGGACAGACCAAAAGAAAAGGGACCTAGAAGAAGACAAAAGGGCTGATCGGTCAAAACCTTATACGCCAAGGTTTCATGAGTACACGCCTCTCAGAGTCTCGTAGGCCGAGCTGCTAGATGAGGCAAGGAGCGAAAGATTCTTCAAGCTGCCACCGATGACACAAAAGCTGGGCAAGCGACTCCGGGGCCCGTAATGTGCTTATCATTGGACGCAAGGGCACCCGACCGAGAATTCTAAACAGCTCCGCGATTACATTGAGGAGATGATCTGCTCCAGTTACTTAGCAAAATACCTGTGAGACAAAAGTCAAGCATATAGGGGGAAAGCCGAACAACTTGAAACCGGAGAGCTGACGATCGGGCAGATCATGGTCGTCACCGACTGATCCGAGTCCAAGCAATAAGATCACCCGCTGTATCTGGTCATTCAATACAGGAGAGTTTAAACTGGCCGGTGGGTAGCTTCCTGCCCGTCAAGCAAAGACCAACCCTTCACTCAAGTAAATGAAACTCGGAGGTGCCTATAGGCAGCCGACTAAAGCCCTCATCACGAGGCCGCTAGGAAGCTTCCTGCTCGGTCCATCCATAATGGGTAGTTTCCTGCCCAACGAAGGCTTGGATCTAAAGCCTTCATCACGAGGCTGCCGGGCAACTTCCTGCTTGGCCCATCAGCAGCGGGTAGCTTTCTTCCTAAAAACGCTGTGGATCCAAAGTCCTCACACGAGACCGCTGAATAGTTTCCTGCTCGGCCCATCCATAATGGATAGCTTCCTGCCCAACGAAGACGTAGATCTAAACCTCTCATCACGAAGCCGCCGGGCAACTTCCTACCCAGCCCATCTGCAGCGGGTAACTTCCTGCCTAAAAACGCTGTGGATCCAAAGCTCTCATCATGAGATGGTCGGGTAGCTTCCTGCTCGACACATCCGCAGCGGGCAGCTTCCTGCCTAATAACATTGTGGATCCAAAGCTCTCATCACGGGACGACCGGGTAGCTTCCTGCTCGGCCCATCCATAATGGGTAGCTTCCTGCCCAACGAAGATGTAGATCTAAAGCCCTCATCACGAGACCGCCGAGAAGGTTCCTGCTCGGCCCATCCACAGCAGGTAGCTTCCTGCCTGACAACGCTGTGGATCCAGAGCTCACATTACAAGACGACAGGGTAGCTTCTTGCTCAGCCCATCCGCAGGGGGTAGCTTCCTGCCTAATAATGCTGTGGATCCAAATCTCTCATCAAGAGACAGCCGGGTAGCTTCCTGCTAGGCCCATTCACAATGGGTAACTTCCTGCTAAATGAAGACGTGGATCTAAAGCTCCCATTACGAGGCCGCCGAGCAGCTTCCTGCTCGGCCTATCCACGGTGGGTAGCTTCCTGCCTAACAACGCTGTGGATCCAAAGCCCACAACATGAGGCGGCCGGGTACCTTCCTGCTCGGCCCATCCATAATGGGTAGCTTCCTGACCAATGAAGATGTAGATCTAAATCCCTCATCACAAGACCGCTGGACAGCTTCCTACTTGGCCTATCCGCAGCGGGTAGCTTCCTGCCTAACAACAATGTGGATCCAAAGCTCTCATCACGAAATGGCTGGGTAGTTTTCTGCTCGGCCCATCCGCATGGGGTAGCTTCTTACCTAACAACGCTATGGATCCAAAGCTCTCATCACGAGACGGCCGGGTAACTTCCTGCTCATCCCATCCATAATGGATAGCTTCTTTCCTAATAAAGACGTGGATTTAAAGCCCTCATCACGAGAACGTCGGGCAGCTTTCTGCTCGGCCCATCTACAGCTGGTACCTTCCTGCCTAACAACGCTGTAGATCCAAAGCCCTCATCACAAGACGGCCGGGTAGCTTCCTGCTCGGCCCATCCATAATGGGTAGCTTCTTACCCAACGAAAACGTGGATCTAAAGCCCTCATCACGAGGACAACGGGTAGCTTTCTGCTCGGCCCATTCGCATTGGGTAGCATCTTGTTTAACAACGCTGTGAATCCAAAGCTCTCATTACCAGACGACAGGGTAGCTTCCTGCTCGGCCATCCGTAGCGGGTAGCTTCCTTCCTAACAACGCTATGGATCCAAAGCTCTCATCACAAGATGGCAGGATAGCTTCCTGCTCGGTCCATCCACAATGGATAGCTTCCTGCTCAATGAAGACATGGATGTAAAGCCCTCATCACGAGGCCACCAGGCAGCTTCCTACTTGGCCCATCCACAGCGGGTAGCTTCCTGCCTAACAACGCTGTGGATCCAAAGCCCTCATCATGAGGCGGCCGGGTAGCTTCCTGCTCGGCCCATCCACAACGGGTAGCTTCCTGCCCAACGAAGACATGGATCTAAAGCTCGTATCACGAGACCGCCTGGAAGCTTCCTGCTCGGCCTATCCATAGCGGGTAGCTTCTTGCCCAACAACGCTGTGGATCCAAAGCCCTCATCACGAGGCGGCCGGGCAGCTTCTTGCTCAGCTCATCCACAGCGGGTAGCTTCCGGCCTAACAATGTTGTGGATCCAAGGCTCTCATCACGAGACGGCTGGGTAGCTTCCTGCTCAGCCCATCCATAGCGGGTAGCTTCCTGCCCAACAAACATATGTATCCAAAGCCATCATCACGAGGAGGCCGGGCAGCTTTCTGCTCAGCCCATCCGCAGCGGGTAGCTTCCTGTCTAACAACGCTGTGGATCCAAATCTCTCATCACGAGACAGACGGGTAGCTTCCCGTCTAACAATGATGTGGATCCAAAGCTCTCATCACGAGACGGCTAGGTAGCTTCCTGCTCGGCCCATCCACAATAGGTAGCTTCCCGCCTAACAACGCTGTGGATCCAAAGCTCTTATCACGAGACGGCCGGGTAGCTTGTTGCTCAGCCCATCCACAACAGGTAGCTTCCTGCCTAACAACGCTGTGGATCCAAATCTCTCATCATGAGATGGCCGGGTAGCTTCCTTCTCGGCCTATCCATAACGGGTAGCTTCCTGCCCAACGAACCGCCTGGTAGCTTCCTACTCGGCCCATCCGAAACGGGTAGCTTTCTGCCCAACAATGCTGTGGATCCAAATCTATCATCATGAGGCGGCCGTGCAGCTTCCTGCTCGGCCCATCCACAGCGGGTAGCTTCCTGCCCAACGAAGATGTGGATCTAATGCCCTCATCACGAGGCCACCGGGCAGCTTCCTGCTCAGCCCATCCACAGTGGGTAGCTTCCTGCCCTACAGCACCGTGGATCTAAAGCCCTCGCCACAAGGCCAGCGAATAGCTTCTTACCCATCTCAACCATTCACAGCGGGTAGATTCCTGTCCAACATAAGTTATGAATCCTAAGCCCTCGCCACGAGGCCGGCGGACAGCTTCCTCCTGCCCGTCGCAACCCTTCATGGCGGGTAGATTCTTACTCGTCCTAACCTGTGAATCCTTAGCCTTCGCTACTAGGCTGGCGAGCAGCTTCCTCCATGATGATACGCCACGTGGACTCGGGGATCAAAGAGACACAACCGCCGAACGCCATGTCGTTCCCGGACAAACCACTCCGGAGAATCCTCGACACGCCTCCCTCTTCGCCATGCCAGTGGAATAGGTGGCTCAGGCCACCACTGGACTGTTCTTCGGGACCATGCTCCCACCAATAAGCTTCAACGCCCCGCTGCTGTCACAAGAAGCTCTAAAGAAGTCGGTCTTTGAACGGCTTGCAACTACTGCAGCCCCTCTCAACGGGTCACCCAAATCCAACGCCTCAGTTTTTAACAGACTGGGACAAAACTCCAATGGGCCCGTGAAGAAGCCCGCGATACCTGAGGGAGCTATCCCAAAACGAATAGCCCTTCCTGCTCCTGAAGTCGCCAAAGCGGCTTCTCCTGCTAAGGGGTCGGTCTTCGCAAGACTAGCCGTTCTAGCTCCCGCTCCAGGCGAAGTAACCAAGGCTGCTTTCCTCGACCCGACCCATAAGTAGGTCGGAACGAGAGTAGGGGCTAATGATGATACTCATATTTGGGAATTCCCCAGATCTCGACACGTAGCGGATGACGTGTCATCCACATAAGCCCGCTAGATTCCTGAGGGCTACGGAGCTAGAATAAGTATGATGCATTAGGGACATTTCTCGGCGTCTCATCTCCGAGGTTGCTCCCGACGTTTTAGAAGGCCTCCTTTGAGTAAATTCCTTATCCGCCTAGCAACCAGCCAACGGCTCGCCTCCGAGCTAACTTACAGCTGAGCTTTCTCAGTCTCCACGCTCGTCTCCGAGCTATTACAGAGCTGAGCTTCTTCAGCCTCCACACTCGTCTCCGAGATGTCACCAGCAAGATGAGCTTCCTCAGCCTCCTCACTCATCTCCGAGCTGTCACCGAGCTGAGCTTCCTCAGCTTCCACGTCTGGTGTTCATATCAGATTTTTGCATTTTTATACCGCCCAATTTTTATCACATTGCTTATCGGTAGGTACTCTTGAGCCGTGTTTGCTAGTCAAGTGCAGGATACATATTCTCGGCTCTAAACGGTGAAATTCATGAAAAAGCACGACAAAATCCGGATTACCGCCAACCACAGATAAAACACAGGTCTTCGCTCTCTATCCGTATGTTGCCGCACACCAGTTTAAGAAACAAAATGGAAAATCAATGTTATTTTCATGCACAAAGCTCAATGGCAACATAAGATCCAACACATCTACGCGGAGCTCGAGAAAATCATGGCAAAAGATCCACATCACATCACCTTTTGCTCAACAGAAATTCTGGAAAAATCGTGAAGAAAATCTGAGAAAAAACATGTACCAGACTAAAGGACATACAAGAACAGAGAAGCACACAAAAATATAGACCCCAACTCCCCTATAGGGCCGCAGATCCGCGGCCAATAAGGGGTCTAGGCCGCGGATCCGCGGCCGTACAGGCGCCGCAGCTGATGAGTTTTCAAGTGGTGTTTGGTCTTTTCATGTTGATCCAGAATGTTGCCCTAGAATTTCTGTTTCCTGTCGATAAATAGTCCAGAACTTGCCAAAGCGTGCTTATTCTTGTATTTAGATTTTAGGTTATATGTTGTTGTTCTTCTTCCTCCTCTCATCTCTTCTCCATTAAAAAACTTGTAGTGAGCTTTTGTGAGTGAAGAATGAATAAAGGAGTTCTAGTTCTTACCATGCTTGTCTTTTTATTTAGTTAACTATTATTGCTTGTAATTTTCATTTGCTAATTTAGTTGTTGTTATTTGTGTTTGTTTCTTTCTTGTTCTCTTTTTCTTTATCCTTAAACAACAATGATGCTTACGCTTGATCCTTGCCGAGGTGAGGTCGCAAATAGCTAGTTGTAATATTCTAACCTCTTTCTTTCTACCTTCCTCCTTTGTTTTATTTTTCATTTTCCTTATAATGGGTGAGTAGTTTCCATACTTGTTAGGGTAGGATAAGGAAAGTTTGAGAGAAAGAAATCTCTCTCACTCTTTCCTTGCCCAACATCTTAAATCGGACTCCCGTTAATTGAACCACAATCCGCTCCCTACGGTACCCTATCCTATCTGATAGCGGTGATTCCGTAGTGAGACCGGTTGTGGTTGAATTAACCGGAGGTTAAAGCTAAGAGCCAAGAACGGACGGACAAGCACCAAAGGGAAGAACTTATGCGTTGGAAAGCCTAGCTTATACTCGCAAATTCCTTCCTAGTCGTGCTAATCCCCGTTGTTGCCGATTACCGTAACACCGTTATTAAGAGTGGCAACGAAAGAAGTGAGTGACTCCTAACTCAAACTAACCTAATCCTAACCCTAACAAGCTCTCTTTACATATCATTTAGCACATAGTTAATCACAAAAAAATCTGGACATTTGAACTTAACTCGTTAAAGTACATAGAAAAAGATTCCCATCTCCCTGCGGACGACCCGTACTTAACCGGCTAGCTACAAGCGAAACCGTCTTGATTGCGGTAATTAACTAAACTTGAACACGCAAAAACTCCACCAATCAAATGGCGACGTTGCCGGAGAGACGGTAGTTTATTTCTTTGTGTAATTTCGGGTTAATTTGTGAATATAAATATAACCGAAAAACAAAACAAAAAATGTATACATTGTAAAAAAAATCATCTTGTTATTTTTGATTAGTTTTTGTGCAAGTGTGCAGGATAAAACGAAGTTCAAGTTCAGTGCCAAAGACGTGGGAAGTTAGACCCATATCTTTGCGGCTACACCGCGGGTGAACAAGACGGAAAAGACGGTCTATTGAAAAATTCTGGAGATATACAGTGAGCAAATCAAGATTCAGGAGCTCCAGACAAGAAGAGGACATCCAAGGAAGCAAACCCAAGAAATCCAGAAGACCAATTCTTCCTTCTTGCCGTGGAACCGCGGCCTGAGCACGTGTCTGGCCACGGAACCACGGCCATTTGTTGGCTTCAGGGTTTCAGTTTTTTTGTGAGTATTTCTTCCTCCATCCCCACTCCTCTGAACTCCACTGAACTGTGTTTCCTGCAGCATTCTTTGCGCAAACTCTCTTCCCCCTTCCAATAAATTGTTTTTGTGCAGGATTCTTTGTGCCGCGCTAAAAAATAAAAATTGATGGCAGTTGATTTGTTACTGCTTTGCATTTATTAATACGGACTTTAAGTGGCTTGAAACCAATTCAGATTGGGTGGGGATTTCATCACCCTTCCCAGGACCCCAGAAATCACAAAAAGCATATGCATTGACCATTGTTAATTAAAAAATACTAGACTCAGCCCTAAGGACTTCGCGCTCAATAGGACAGAGGACTAATTACAGGCATCGGCCGTTTATCCTATCCTGACTTTGCGGTGTCTAAGCAAGTGTGTCCAAGGCAAGTGGTTACTTAATTAGGACCACTACTTATGTAGTGGGGAGCCTCCCACTTACCTGGCACTTACCTGGCCGCAATTGGCGGAGAAGAGGCGGTTTGAGGTCCTATTTCTAGCCCTTTGGAATAGTTAGGAGCTGTCTAGCTGACCTAGGTGACCCTGGATCTAAGTGTGATTATGCATATCTTGTTTGTGATTGCTTAAAGCCGTAAGTCCGTACATATTTCTGTAAAGCTCTTTCTAAAAAAAAAGGAAAAAAATCAAAAACTTTTTATAAAAACTTGCCCTTTGTCACCAAAATCTCATTTTTCACCCACCACCCATCGTATTTCTCCATTGACGTTTTCTTACCCTCACCTTCTCCGCTTTGACTATACTAAACTCGTTTAGTGTATGTCCGCTTGGACTCGGGACACTAGCGCCCGCCTAGTCCGCGTTACGTTAGTCGCTACCGACTATGCGATCGACTCAGACGTCGAAACTCCGTCCACGCCTCTTTCACCCTTACCTTTGCCGGGCCAACTCCGACGTTGACCGGAATTCTGTTCATACATCCTCACCCTCACCTTCACCTTCACCAACCTCTTCTTCCGCGATGTCAGGATTTAATCCAAACATCCCTTTGACTCCCCCGGGATTGATTCCGCCACCTATGGATGCGAATAACCCACCACCACCGTCTGTTGTAGCGCCGCAGCGAATCGCGCTCCAGGATCGTTTCTATCCCACCCGTTCTGCACTTCCCACCTGTCTTTCCCTTCCACCGGCCAATGGGGATAATTTTGAAATTAAGCCCCACTTCATTAACATGCTTCCAAAATTTCATGGGCTTGAATCTGAAGATGCCTATATCTTCATCAACAAATTTCAAAACGTTTGTGCCATGATGAAAACCACCCAGCTGTCGGACGATGCTATACGGCTATGGGTCATTCCGTTCACTTTGTGCAATCTTGCTGAAAAATGGCTGTATAGCACCGCTTCCCACTCCATAACCAGTTGGGACGAGTTTGTGAAAGCGTTTCTCAAGAAATTATATCCGAATCATAAAACCGCAAGGATCCGTAACGAAATCATCCAATTCTCTTAGCTTCCTACTGAACCCTTCTGGAAGTGTTTTAACCGGTATAAAGACCTTCTTGTTCAGTGCCCTCACCATGGTATCGAGAAATGGCAACTTTGTCAAACCTTATACGAGGGCCTGAACCCAGCAACCAAGCAGTTGTTGGAAACCATTTGTCAGGGCCACTTCCTATCAAAATCTGACGAGGAAGCGTAGCAATTCTTCGACGGCCTTGCAGAACAAATGCTATAATGGGAGAGCACCAGACCGACTTCTTCTTCTACCTCCACTTCTACCGGTCAGTCTAGGGTAGGAATTCACCAACTTGATGTCTCTATTGCGATGAAAGCTGAAATGGCTGCAATAACGAGAAAACTTGAAGCGATAGAGAGTAAATTTTCATCTCCTGCTCCTGCCCCTGTTCTTCCCCTTCGTACCATTTATGCTTGTTGTTCCGATCCTTCTCACTTGACCGAAGAGTGTCCTTACAATCCACCATCTCAAGGACAGGATCAGGTTAATGCTGCATTTCAGCAAAGACCAAGAAATGATCCATACTCTTCCACCTACAATCCCGGTTGGAGGAACCACCCCAATTTCGCCTGGAATCAGAATCAGCATCAATTCCAAGGCAACAATTTCCAGAGGCCCCCTCCTCCACAACAACAAGCGCAACAACAAACTCAACATCAGTTTCAGCAGCCCTTCCAACCCCAACCTTTTCAAAATCAGACGAACAACTTTGCACCTGTTCAGACCTTAATATTGCATTTTTCATTCCCCTATTCTTATCCATTTTATAAATAAACAGGTACTCTTAACGCACGTTTGTTGCATATTACAGGATACAGGCTCTTGGAGCGAATACAGTGAAAAAGACGAAAGTTGATACAAAAAAGGGACTTTTGACCAACAAGTAGACGGATCCTAGTCAAGCCTACAACGAAGAACAGTTCACAATGAACAAGGCAACGCATGGTCCGAAATGTCAAGGGAAACAGTCAAAAGATCATTACAAGTTTTCACTGAAGATCTAGAGAAGACACAAAAGTCAAATTGAGAAAAGAATTGGAAAAATAGAAAGCCCAAGAATCCAAGAAGAAAGCCCAGAAGTTTCATGACCCAACTCCCTTCTTTGGCCGTGGAACCGCGGCCAAACCTAGGCTGGCGCCGCGGTTCCGCGGCCATTCAGAGCCCGTGTCGGTGGAATTTTTCTGTGTCGGTGCGTCGGTGCGGGTGTTGGGATTTTCCGTGGGCAAATCTGTAATTGCGCATGTGCGAGAGTCTGTAACCCTAGTTTTCATGTTTTCCTATAAATTGTAATCACAGATCTGTAAAACTCATGCCTCTTTTCAATAAAAAAATTCAGATCTGTTCTGTATTCTCGCTTGGAGGGAGCCATCAAATTAGTAAGTAATTTTATTTTTGTGCTTTTAATTCTCTTTTAATTAGTATGTTTTATCATCCCCTAATGAGCGAGTAATCTCCTCGCTTGTTAGGGTTAGCCTTAGGGAAAGGTTTGAGAGATGAGATCTCTCACCCTTTTCATGCCCCTTCACAAGAATTAGAACTCCATGCATACACGCATAACCGCTCCCTACGGTACCCTACCCCTCGAGGTAACGGTGACACCGTAGTATAAAGGCCCGGTTGCGCGCGATTTCCATAGAGGTTAGGATAATTATCGATAAAGGAAGGATAAGAATCTAGAGGAAGAAACATCTTCCCAAAAGATTCCAATCCACTTCATTGATAATTACCGTAACATCTAATAGATCAAAAATAAGGCATTGAAAGCAGTGAGGAAACCTTTAATCTCCAAATTTCCCCTAAACCTAACCCTAACAAGACTTTAATTTAGATTAATTTAGTTTAGTGATAGATCTAGGTTTTAGATTTAATCAATCCAAACAACATTTGGAATCAAATCGTAAAAACACCTTAAGATAATTACCCATCTCTGTGGATCGACCCGTACTCACCGGCTAGCTGCAAAGCGACGCCGTTTCTGATTACGGTAAATACAAATTTTTGGATTAATCAAATGGCGCCGTTGCCGGGGATGGCATAAATTTCTTTTGTATAATTTCGGATTGATATAAATTTTAAAAATTATAAAAATCTGAAAATAATAAAAAATAAAAAAAATTATCAATTTTTATCTGTTTGAAGGGTGTGTCTTTTGAATCTTGCAGGAACAGCGAAGAATCGCAGATCTGAAGATTTACAGAGGGCAAATCAAGAAAAATCACATCAGAACAGAGGAGAATTGGAGAACAGGAGCCACACAATTTTTTTCAGGAGCTGATCCCATCAACAGAGCGCGAAACCGCGGCCAACTGGGGCATAAAGCCGCGGAACCGCGGTGGTGTAGTGGCAACACTGCGCGAAATTTTTTGGTTTGTTCCTCCTTCTCCCCTTTGTCAACCTACATATATCTCTCTGTAAAAAAAAATTTTGCAGGAATTCTTTGCGCTAAAAATTTTCTCTCCCCTTCTAAATAACAGATTTTCTGCAGGTTTCTTTGCGCCGCGCTAAAAATTGATTGCAAGTGAATTTTATTGTTTTGCATAATTTAATCGGACTATAAGGGGCTAATTGACCAAACTCAGATTGGGTGGGGAATTCATCACCCTTCCCAGGACCCCAGAAATCACCTTAAAGCATTTTGCATCGACCACAATTAATTAAAAAAAATACTAGACTCAGACCTAAGGACATCGAGCTCAATAGGAAAAGGACTAGTATAGGCATCGACCGTTTATCCTAACTGACTTTGCGGTGTCTAGGCTAGTGGTTTTTAATTAGGCCCACTACTGTGGTTCCTTCCCACTTACCTGGCCGCAGTGTCGGTGAAGAGGCGGTTTGAGGTCCTATTTCTAGCCCTAGTTAGGAGCTGTCTAGCAGACCTAGGTGACCCTAGATCTAGGTCTGATTGTGCATGTGTGGTTGATAGTAATTGTGTCACGGGTCTCTTTTCAAAACTTCTTTGCAAAACTCACACATAAAAAAAAAGAAAAAAATCTTTTCAAAACTTGCAACTTGTCGCTACGAAAACTTGCAACTCACTTCCACCACTTCTCTTCACTGACGTTATCTTACCCCCACATTCTGTTTTTTTTTTCTGACTACACTACCCCTTTTAGTGTATGTCATTTTGGACTAGGGATACTAACGCCCGATTAGTCCGTGTTTCGTTGGTACCGACCGATGAACCTTTCGACACCGAAGTCGAAATTCCCTCCATTTCCTTACCTCCACCTTCAAATTCTTCTTTCGAAGGTATGTCAGGACACGACCCCAACGATACCTTACCGACGGGAATGATTCCACCTCCGTTAGGTGCGAATAACCCGAATCTTCCGCCTATTGTAGCGCCCGCACGAGTTGCGCTCCAGGATCTCTTCTACCCCGTCCGCACTTCTTTACCTACATGTCTTTCACCCCCACCGGCAAATGGGGACAATTTTGAAATAAAACCACATTTCATCAATATGCTGCCAAAATTTCATGGTTTGGAATCCGAAGATGCATATATCTTTATCAATAAATTCCAAAACGTTTGCGCTATGATGAAAACGACCCAATTAAATGATGACGCTATAAGGCTAAGGGTCATTCCTTTTACCTTATGTGACCTAGCCGAGAAGTGGCTATATAGCACCGCATCACATTCCATTAGAAATTGGGACGAGTTTGTGAGAGCTTTTCTGAAAAAGTTCTATCCTCATCACAAAACTGCTAGAATCCGCAACGAGATTATACAATTTTCACAGCTTCCTTCCGAACCATTTTGGAAGTGCTTCGAGAGATTTAAAGACCTACTCGTTCAATGCCCTCATCATGGGATCGAAAGTTGGCAACTTTGCCAAACATTATACGAGGGATTGAACTCGGCAACGAAGCAGTTGCTAGAAACCATATGTCAAGGTCATTTTCTTTCCAAATCTAGCGACGAAGCTTGGCAGTTTCTTGAGGATCTTAGTGAGCAAACAATTCAGTGGGAGAGTACCAAGACCACATCATCTTCTTCTGTTGGTCAATCTAGGGCAGGCATACATCAAGTAGATATGTCAATCGCTATGAAGGCCGAGATGGCCGCACTTATGAAAAAGCTAGAAGCCATTGAGACCAAAATCTCATCGTCTTCTCCTGCCCCTGTTATGCCTCCACGAACTGTTTGTGCTTGTTGTACGGATCCATCGCATCTAACCGAAGAGTGTCCTTATAATGCATCTACTCAAAAACAGGATCAAGTCAATGCTGCATTTCAGCAACGACAAAGAAACGATCCGTACTCTTCGACATACAATCAGGGGTGGAGGAGTCACCCAAATTTCGCTTGGAACCAAAATCAACAAGTCCAAGGAAATAACAATTTTCAAAGACCTCCTCCTCCACAACAACAACAAGCACCTTCACAAACTCAAAACCAGCAACCTTTTCAACAACAACCTTATACAAATCAAACGAACAATTTGTTTCAACCAAATGATGATAAGGTTATCTCGCTCGAAAAAAGTCTAGATGCATTTCTTAAGCAATCTACAGAATCCGCAGCAAAATTTGAAAATTATGTTCAGTCTTTGATGCATAACAATGATTCACACGATCAAAGTATCAAATCTATTGAGGCATAAATTGCACAATTAACTGCTGCGTTGAGCGAGAGAGAAAAGGGAAAGCTTCCATCTCAACCATTGCCAAATCCTGGTCACACACAAAATGCATATCACAATCACAATGTAAATGCGGTGACCACGTTGAGATCCGGAAGAGTGTTGCAGAATAATGTGGAAACTAGTGATAACATCCCCGCCGGTGGTTCTTCTTCTTCTTCTTCTTTTTCTCCATCGTCATCCTCCCCTTCTTCATTTTCTTCACTTTCTTCTTCACCTTTTTCTTTAGAGCCTATTCTCCACCATTCACATGGCTCTACTTCTTCTAGCTCGAACGGACCCATTTCTCACAACATGAACACATCTACACCGGGATCCGTTCCTACTCCACATTCTACTCCACAGACATTTGACTCAACGAATTTTCAAAATGCTCCATTCCCAAACAGGTTGAGTCCTAATAAACCAACTGCACAAGTGGAGAAGATTGTGGAGATATTTAAGCAGGTTAGCATAAATTTACCTCTCTTGGATGCAATCCAACAAGTCCCTTCATACGCGAAAATCTTAAAGGGCTTATGCACCTCGAAGAGAAAGGCATCTCAAGTACCCAAGAAAGTGCTAGTGGCTAGTGCAGTGAGCAATGCTATTGACCACCATCAAACCTTACCCCAAAAACGAAAGGACCCCGGCTGTCCTACGATTTCAATCACAATTGGGGATAAGAAAATTAATCGAGCACTTTTAGATCTTGGGTCTAGTGTTAACCTGATTCCCTACTCCGTGTACGAATAATTAGGGGTTGGAGAGTTGAAACCCACTCGTTGTACTCTCCAAATGGCTGATCGATCAATCACCCATCCTAGGGGTCAGCTAGAGGATGTGTTGATCAAAGTTGGGGAGTTCATATTCCCCGTTGATTTTATTGTTATGGATACACAACCTGTTGCTAACCCACGGAACCAAATTCCGGTGATCCTCGGTCGACAATTTTTGGCCACTTCCAATGCTGTAATAAACTGTCGCAATGGCTCCATGACTCTATCCTTTGGGAAGATGTCTAGTGAGTTCAATATTTATAAGATGGGAAGTCTGCCCTCCGTGCCTAAAACTAGTACACGAGAAGTTTGCTCTATTCACGAAATCACGCAGGAGGACTGCGAGCTTGAAAGATTTCTATTTGATGAAAACAGTTTTGACGCCACTAGTGCGTCCCTCCTTGAGCCTATCACCGTTGACACAACCGATATGGATTATGAATGTTTCACTTTTTCGGATGATGATGACTCACAGCCCGAATATGAGTCTTTTGAATTTGTGGATGAGTTAGTTGAACCATCCGAATCGGTTGTTTGCAGTTATTTCGAACCTGTGTTGGAGTCCTTTGAGTTCGAGGTAGATTCCGCAATGATTCTTTCGCCTCTGAAACTCGAACTCATGCACTTACCGCCTCACCTTAAATATGCTTACATAGGTGAAAATGAGACCTTTACCATTATAATATCAGCTTCTCTAGCCCTTGAGCAAGAGAACGCCCTTTTGATGGTCTTACAAGATAGGCGGCAAGTTTTCGGTTGGACTGTGGCGGACATCGAGGAGATCAGTTCCCTTATAATTGAATATCATATGAAATTGATGGATGATGCCAAGTCAATAGAGGACCCACAGGAACATTTTGGGGATATTGTGGTTAGTCAACCTCCTCTTTTAGAAGTTGAACCACCCCCATTCCTTTTAATAAGCTACGAGAATGCCAATATTCCACTGATTGCTGATCATTCGCATTCTCGTTTTGATTCATCACCACCTCCTGTCTATTCACCTCCATACTTTCCATACCACCACTTTTATCTTTCCCAATTTTTTTTGGACCGCCACAACTTATTCTTCCACCAACCAATACTCCTTACTGATAAATTTTTCAACTGGTTGGTGTTGACTTTTGGACTATGCAAAGTTTGGCAGTAATATCTAACATAGTTTAAATGAAGTTTGGGGGAGGGCCTTTTTGTATATATATTTTTTGTTTTTCTTAACAATAAAAAAATTATAAATAAATAAGCAGGGAAGTGCCGGTATTTTAACCCTCTTGGTTTAGCATGAGAGTGAGGACACTGTCAAGTTCAAGTTTGGGGGTATACTCGGTACGTCTTCTTCCTTCGCATTCATTTGTACATATTTTTGCATTTGCATACTTATTTGAAAACCCATAAAAATTGAAAATTTTTGAAAAATTATAAAAATAATTGTATTCAATTTTGGCCTTATTTGACTAGAGTTTGACATATAGGTTAACTAGCTAGGAACAACTAGATCTTAGACTTAGTGAATTAAAAACCCTAAAAATAACATTCCTTAAAGTTTAATGGTAGAAAGTATATGCCTTATAGTTTATTTAGAAATAGGCAAATTTTGGGTTCACTTCTTGGACTAAGTCAAAACAAGGGAAGAGTATTGATTTTCTTATTAGAGTATAAGTTTGAAAAATAGTTCCTAACTTAAGTCTAGATTCTGAAAATGTATACCCTACAACTTGCACAATCACGCACCTTGAAACTTGGAATAGTAGAAGAGACCTTGAATTGCTCTTGTCTAAAGTCCTTAGTACAATGAAAATAAAGAAAAAAAAAGTGAATAAAAAAAAAATGGACACTGGTTTTTGTGATTACTTAAGGCTGTAAAAATAGAAAAATCTTTAGCGAGGGTGCTTCATCACCTAGTGTCTTAGACCAATTGGTTTGGGAGTCACTGCTAAAAGCCTTGGGTATTGCAAAAACTAGGAAGTACGCTTTAAAGTGCTAACGCATCTTGTAATCGGTTGTTGGTACCTCAAGAAGTATTAACAGTCGCATGAAGGATGTGTAAGCGAAATTCAAAATTAACGAATTAATAAGTGCTTTGGACAATGGACGAGAGTACGATTGCTTGATTTGAATTTCCAAGTGTAGGGGTGATATTTACACACACGTGGGGATATGTGATTAGAGTTTAGATAAGAGAAAGGAATGAAAGATAGAACTTGTATCTTTAGTAGAGTTGATAGAAATTCCTAAGTAGAGATGAAACCCTAGAAGGAAGACTTAAGAGATGCCAAAAGCTAAGTAGGTCTACATAACATATATAATCTTAAGTTAGATGATTAGGAAGCGTGAAGAATGTGGGTGGATAATTTGCGAGTCAAAAGATAATAGAATTCCTTGTTAGAAGACCTAATTGGAAAACAAAAGTAAATGGGCTGAATTGATAGGATTTTGTGGGTAGTATCCGCTGAAAACCATCAGGAGACAACACTCCTCCTACTAGGGACACCTAGAGGTTTAACGGCTTGTTGCACGTGCTCAGTGCAATCGCGTTTCCCTGCGAAAGTGTGGTTAGGATTTTAGTGAATAAAAAAATAATAAGTTTGCTCGAGGACGAGCAAAAGATAAGTTTGGGGGTATTTGTTCAGACCTTAATATTGCATTTTTCATTCCCCTATTCTTATCCGTTTTATAAATAAACAGGTACTCTTGACGCACGTTTGTTGCATATTACAGGATACAGGCTCTTGGAGCGAATACAGTGAAAAAGACGAAAGTTGATACAAAAAAGGGACTTTTGACCAACAAGTAGACGGATCCTAGTCAAGCCTACAACGAAGAACAGTTCACAATGAACAAGGCAACGCATGGTCCGAAATGTCAAGGGAAACATTCAAAAGATCATTACAAGTTTTCATTGAAGATCTGGAGAAGACCCAGAAGTCAAATTGAGAAAAGAAGTGGAAAAATAGAAAGCCCAAGAATCCAAGAAGAAAGCCCAGAAGTTTCATGACCCAACTCCCTTCTTTGGCCGCGGAAGCGCGGCCAAACCTAGGCTGGCGCCGCGGTTCCGCGGCCATTCAGAGCCCGTGTCGGTCGAATTTTTCTGTGTCGGTGCATCGGTGCGGGTGTTGGGATTTTCCGTGGGCAAATCTGTAATTGCGCATGTGCGAGAGTCTGTAACCCTAGTTTTCATGTTTTCCTATAAATTGTAATCACAGATCTGTAAAACTCATGCCTCTTTTCAATAAAAAAATTCAGATCTGTTCTGTATTCTCGCTTGGAGGGAGCCATCAAATTAGTAAGTAATTTTATTTTTGTGCTTTAATTCTCTTTTAATTAGTATGTTTTATCATCCCCTAATGAGCGAGTAATCTCCTCGCTTGTTAGGGTTGGCCTTAGGGAAAGGTTTGAGAGATGAGATCTCTCACCCCTTTCATGCCCCTTCACAAGAATTAGAACTCCATGCATACACGCATAACCGCTCCCTACGGCACCCTACCCCTCGAGGTAACGGTGACACCGTAGTATAAAGGCCCGGTTGCGCGCGATTTCCATGGAGGTTAGGATAATTATCGATAAAGGAAAGATAAGAATCTAGAGGAAGAAACATCTTCCCAAAAGATTCCAATCCACTTCATTGATAATTACCGTAACATCTAATAGATCAAAAATAAGGCATTGAAAGCAGTGAGGAAACCTTTAATCTCCAAATTTCCCCTAAACCTAACCCTAACAAGACTTTAATTTAGATTAATTTAGTTTAGTGATAGATCTAGGTTTTAGATTTAATCAATCCAAACAACATTTGGAATCAACTCGTAAAAACACCTTAAGATAATTACCCATCTCTGTGGATCGACCCGTACTCACCGGCTAGCTGCAAAGCGACGCCGTTTCTGATTACGGTATATACAAATTTTTGGATTAATCAGCACCCAACAATTCTTTTCCCCAAAACAACTTTGTTCCGTCAAACAACGATAAGATTTCCTCGCTAGAACGAAGTCTGGAGGCGTTCGTTAAACAATCGACACAATCCACCGCCAACATCCAGTCTTACATTCAGTCCTTGGTGCAACACACTGCCGCTCACGGGCAAAGCATCAAAACCATCGAAGCCCAGATAGCACAACTGAATGCAGCCTTAAGCGAGCGAGAGAAGGGGAAGCTTCCATCTCAACCACTCCCAAATCCCGGTCACCCACATAATGTACATGTTGCTCTTGAACAACAGAACCATAATGTGAGTGCCGTGACTACATTGAGATCGGGAAGGATGCTGCAAAACAACATTGGCACACGGATCGACGATGACACCCCGGCCGCTGCTTCTTCTTCTTCTTCTTCTCGTTCTTCATCTTCTGAGCCTATTCTTCATTCTTCAAAAGGCTCTTCTTCCTCTTCTTCTGCTCTGAACGGACCCACTTCTTACTCCACGAAAACACCAGCTCTGGGATCCGTTCCAACTCCACAATCTCCTCCACAAACATTGGACTCAACCACTTTTAAAAAAAACGTTTCATTTCCAAACCGGTTGAGGTCCAATAAACAAAATCCACAAATGGAGAAGATTCTGGAGTTGTTTAAGCAGGTTAACATCAACATTCCCCTTTTAGATGTTGTCCAACAAGTCCCGTCCTACGCGAAAATCTTAAAGGACTTGTGCACAAAAAAGAGGAAGTCTCAGGTACCCATGAAAGTTTTCTTGGCTGGTGCTGTGAGTGATGCTCTTACCCAATCTTTACCGCAAAAACGGAAGGACCCTGGCTGTCCTACGATTTCTATTACCATTGGGGATAAGAACATCAACCGCGCACTATTAGATCTTGGTGCCAGTGTTAACCTACTTCCGTACTCAGTATATGAGCAATTAGGTGTAGGAGAGCTGAAACCCACACACTGTACTCTCCAAATGGCCGACCGATCGATCACCCATCCTAGGGGTGAGCTAGAGGATGTGTTAATCAAGGTTGGGGACTTCATATTCCCCGTTGACTTCATTGTTTTAGACACACAGCCTGTAGCTAACCCCCGGAATCAAATTCCGGTGATACTCGGTCGCCCATTCCTTGCAACCTCAAATGCTGTGATCAATTGTCGAAATGGTTCGATGAACCTATCTTTTGAAAACATGACAATTGAACTCAACATTTTTAGGTTGGGGAATCAGCCCTCCGAACCTAATACTCATATATTAGACGTTTGCTCAATCCAGGAGATCACCCCAGAAGAGTGTGAATTCGAGGAGTTTCTGTTTGATCACGATAACCTTAACGCCACTAGTGCGTTCCTCTTCGAACCTGTTGCTGTTTCTGCGCCCGACAATGACTACGAGTGTTTCACTTTCTCGAACGATCTTAGCCACTCACCACCCGAGTTTGAATCCTTTGAATTTCCGGATGAGTTACCTGAACCATCCAACTCGGTCGCTTACACTCGTTTTGAACCTTTGCTGGAATCTTTTGAGTTCGAGACCTTTTCACCAATCTTGCCTTCAATCGTTTCACCTCCAACGCTCGAACTCAAGCCTTTGCCGTCTCACCTTAAGTACGCTTACTTGGGTGAGAACGAAACCCTCCCTGTTATCATCTCGGCTTCTCTAGCTCCCGAGCAAGAGAGAGCCCTTCTCGCGGTCTTGATGGATGATGGCGGACATCAAGGGGATTAGTCCCCTGATCGTTGAACATCACATTCATTTGATGGATGATGCCAAACCGGCCAGGAATCCACAAAGACGTCTCAATCTAGTCATGAAGGAGGCTGTAAAGAAGGAGATCGTAAAATGTCTGGATAGTGGTATCATTTACCCTATTTCTGATAGCCAGTGGGTTAGCCCCATTCACGTTGTCCCCAAGAAATCAGGCATAACGGTCATCACTAACGAGGCGAACGAGTTAATCCCTACTCGCACCCAAACTGGGTGGCGAGTATGCATCGATTACAGAAAACTCAACGCCGCAACGCGGAAAGACCACTTTCCGCTACCTTTCATTGACCAAATGCTTGAACGATTGGCCGGACACGAGTACTACTGCTTTCTTGATGGCTACTCCGGCTATAATCAAATTCCCATCACCGAAAAAGACCGGGACAAGACCACATTCACTTGTCCTTTCGGCACGTTTGCATATCGTCGCATGCCCTTTGGGTTATGCAATACGCCCGCTACCTTCCAGCGGTGTATGATGGGAATCTTCTCAGACATGGTGGAAAAATTCCTGGAGATCTTCATGGACGATTTCTCCATCTTCGGCGATTCCTTTAACGAGTGTTTGCTGCATCTCGACGCTGTCCTTACCCGATGTAAGGACAAGAACCTCACTTTGAATTGGGAGAAGTGCCACTTCATGGTGCGCGAAAGTATTGCCTTAGGACATATCATTTCGCAAAATGGCATAGAGGTTGACAAAGCGAAGATTGGGGTCATTTCCAATCTCCCACCTCCCAGATGCGTCAGAGACATCCGAGCCTTCCTTGGCCATGCCGGTTTCTATAGACAGTTCATCAAGGACTTTAGCAAGATTGCTAGGCCCTTGACTCTTTTGCTGGCCAAGGACACGCCATTCGACTTCAACTCGAGCTATGTGGCTGCGTTTGAGTCACTAAAAAGCTCACTCACTTCTGCTCCCGTTCTTTCTTCCCCTGACTGGACACACTCATTTGAGATTATGTGCGATGCATCCGACTTTGCCATTGGTGCTGTCCTTGGACAACACATTAACAAGATGCCGCACGTAATCTATTATGCTAGCCGAACCCTGAACGACGCCCAACTGAATTATACAACAACTGAGAAGGAATTCTTGGCTGTTGTATTTGCTTTAGAAAAGTTCAGGCCCTACCTCATCGGCTCTCCAGTCATTGTCTACACAGACCATTATGCTCTGCGCCATCTTTTTGCGAAGAAAGATGCAAAATCTCGGCTGATACGTTGGATCCTCTTGCTTCAAGAGTTTGACCTTGTCATCAAGGACAAAAGAGGATGTGAAAACGTAGTCGCCGACCATCTCTCACGACTTCCTTCTTCGCCTTCGCTTCAAATTCCGATCAACGACGTTTTCCCGGATGAACAGCTCTTGACAGTATCTTGCGAACCCTGGTTCGCAGATATTGTGAACTATTTGGCCATCGGGTTACTACAGACTGAATGGTCAAGTCAGGACAGACTTCGATTCTTATCCTAAGTAAAACACTTTTACTGGGACGAACCCTATCTGTTCAAGTACTGTCCCGACCAGATTATTCGTCGGTGTGTCCCTGACGATGAATTCAAGAGTGTGCTGTCATTTTGCCACGATCAAGCATGTGGCGGGCATTTTGGCCCCAGAAAGACAGCTGAGAAGATCTTGCAATGTGGTTTCTACTGGCCACAACTCTTCAAAGACGCTCATGACTATTGCAAGACTTGCTCCCGGAGCCAACACTTGGGCCAGATATCCCGGAGGAACGAGATGCCGCTCCAACCAATCTTGGTTGTGGAGACTTTTGACGTTTGGGGGATAGATTTCATGGGGCCGTTTCCCAGCTCTTTCGGGAACTTATACATCCTTCTCGCTGTGATTACGTCTCTAAGTGGGTCGAGGCTGTGCCCAGCCGGACTAACGACAACAAGGTTGTCATTAGGTTTCTTAAAGAAAACATTTTCTCCAGGTTTGGGCACCCCCGAGCGATCATTAGCGACAATGGAACTCATTTCTGCTATAAGACTTTCGAGGCCTTGATGCGGAAATATTCCATTAATCATAAGCTATCCACGCCCTACCACCCCCAAACCTGTGGGCAGGCCGAAGTTTCAAATCGGCAAATCAAGCAGATACTGGAGAAGACGGTTTTCAAGAACCGTAAAGATTGGTCGTTGAAACTCACTGATGCCCTTTGGGCATTTCGAACCGCTTATAAGACCGATCTTGGCATGTCTCCCTATCGGCTTATGTACGGAAAGGCTTGCCACCTCCCTGTCGAAATAGAGCATCGCGCATTTTGGGCGATAAAGGAGCTGAATCTGTCTCTCGAAGATGCGGGCAGCCATCGGAAGCTGCAGTTGAACGAATTGAGCGAGCTTAGGGATGAGGCTTACGATAACGCGGTTGTCGTTAAGAACCGAACGAAGGAGTTTCACGATAAACACCTTTTGCGCAAAACTTTCGTACCTGGTCAACAGGTACTTCTTTACGACACCCGGCTACACTTCCATCCAGGAAAGCTCAGATCTCGCTGGAAAGGGCCGTATTTTATGCCGAATGTGTATCCGCATGGCGCTGTGGATTTGGAGAATCCAAAGGACGGTTCATTTTTCAAAGTAAATGGACACCGACTAAAAC
Organism: Agapanthus africanus; assembly: GCA_030015575.1. Classification (NCBI taxonomy): domain Eukaryota; kingdom Viridiplantae; phylum Streptophyta; class Magnoliopsida; order Asparagales; family Amaryllidaceae; genus Agapanthus; species Agapanthus africanus. The sequence continues at coordinate 559,368,848 of JASDDO010000016.1, forward strand.
CGTACCTTAGCGCCGAACCAACAGAGGAGCTCCTGGTCTTACAGGAGCCAGTTTACCCTGCATAATCTTCCTCTACCTACCACCAAACTTCGGTTATCCAGCCAAGAACAGTGGACACTGTTCCAAATAAGTTTGGGGGTATGTATATACCATTTTGTACATATTTGTGGATATTCTTTTCCATTTTTGCTATTTTTCTTTTCTTTAAAAACAAAAACAAAAGAAATTGTGTATATCTAACCGACAATTTTGACCCTTCAATGATCTCTTCATGCAACGACAGTAAGGACACTGTCCAGTTTAAGTTTGGGGGTACGCTCGGTGCGCATTTCTAACCTTCGCATTCATATGTATATTTTGCATCTGCCTATTAATCTATAAAATCCATAAAAATCAGAAAATTTTCTAAAAACATAAAAACTTTTTGTCAAGTTAGCTAGTGGGAGAACTCTGATTCAACATTTCGACGGTTTTGTTTGATAAGATAAGAATAACTAAATCTTATTTTTAAATTTTGAAAACCTAAAAGATAACTCTCCTTTGAAGTTAACTATAGCTGATATACGTCTTTACATCACACTACACGTGTCGTGAGTTTTGGAAATTAGATGACAAGTCTTTTATGTCTAAAAACTTTTAAATGGACAAATGATTTTCTGAGGATCAAATAGATTTGTTCTGAAATAAGTAATATCAAGAATAGTTTATGAAGTGAAGTGAATATGAAGGAATGTATTGATGCCTTAATTGGAACTAAGTCTGAAAAATAACCCATCTGAAACTTGACTGGAATGATTACACACCGAACCCACTAAACACGTCTTTTATCCAAAAAAATAATAATTGAACTGCCGGTTATATCTCCGTTCGTATTGAATCATCATGATTTTCACGCCAAATTGTCTTTTGTTTTTGGACCTAGGTAACTTGAGTAATTAAGTCCGCTGGAGTGTTTCTACACCTAATGCCCTAAAGCCAACTGGTTTGGGTGCATTGGCCCAAATCTCGTTAAGAAGCCTAGAAAGTCCAGATTAAAACAAAGTCAAGCAAGTGTTCTCTCCGAGTTAAAATTCCTAACGGTTCTTTGTGTGAGAATAATCTTGATAAAAGACAGGCTTTTATAAAAAAAAAAAAAAAATTTAGCGGAGATATGAAGGTTTTATTCTATGATAAAGACTATTGCACGTTCACAAAGGTGTGTATGAAATGAAAACAAGAAAAAGATGGAGTGAAAAATAAGATCTAGTTTCCTGTTACGGAAGATAGAAATTCTGAAGTTGAAACCTTACTGGAAAACGAAACTTGAAAAATTCTTAACTCTTTATAAAACTTATGTGATCCTTTTAAAATTTTTATCTGGGCTTTATTGTGTGACATGATGACTTTAATCGATCTTTCTGGAACTTAACGACACTATTCGCACTGCACGTAAATACATATAAAATCTTTAGTTAAATAAGAAGCGATGTGTGAAAAATAAAGGTTCGATAGTCTAGACTTAGGATAATAGAATTGTTACTTTCTGAAATAAAACCTTAGGGTTTGGATCATAGTTATTTTGCAAAACTAGCTTGACCGGATTTTGTGGATAGTATCCGCTGAAAACCCTCAGGAGACAACACTCCTCCTACTAGGGACACCTAGAGGTTTAACGGCTTGTTGCACATGCTCAGTGCAATCGCGTTCCCTGCGAAAGTGAGGTTAGGAAATTTTTTGTGAATAAATTGGTTTTGCTCGGGACGAGCAAATAATAAGTTTGGGGGTATTTGTTCATATCAGATTTTTGCATTTTTATACCGCCCAATTTTTATCACATTGCTTATCGGTAGGTACTCTTGAGCCGTATTTGCTAATCAAGTGCAGGATACATGTTCTCGGCTCTAAACGGTGAAATTCATGAAAAAGCACGACAAAATACGGATTACTGCCAACCACAGATAAAACACGGGTCTCCGCTCTTTATCCGTATGTTGCCGCACACCAATTTAAGAGACAAAATGGCAAATCAATGTCATTTTCATGCACAAAGCTCAATGGCAACACAAGATCCAACATATCTACGCGGAGCTCGAGAAAATCATGGCAAAAGATCCACATCACATCACCTTTTGCTCAACAGAAATTCTGGAAAAATCGTGAAGAAAATCTGAGAAAAAACATGTACCAAACTAAAGGACATAGAAGACCAGGGAAGCACACAAAAATATAGACCCCAACTCCCCTATAGGGCCGCGGATCCGCAGCCAATAGGGGATCTAGGCCGCGGATCCGCGGCCGTACAGGCGCCGCAGCTGATGAGTTTTCAAGGGGTGTTTGGTCTTTTCATGTTGATCCAGAATGTTGCCCTAGAATTTCTGTTTCCTGCCTATAAATAGTCCAGAACTTGCCAAAGCCAAGGGTGCTTATTCTTGTATTTAGATTTTAGGTTATATGTTGTTGTTCTTCTTCCTCCTCTCATCTCTTCTCCATTAAAAAACATGTAGTGAGCTTTTGTGAGTGAATAATGAATAAAGGAGTTCTTGTTCTTACCATGCTTGTCTTTTTATTTAGTTAATTATTATTGCTTGTAATTTTCATTTGCTAATTTAGTTGTTGTTATTTGTGTTTGTTTCTTTCTTGTTCTCTTTTTCTTTATCCTTAAACAACAATGATGCTTACGCTTGATCCTTGCCGAGGTGAGGTCGCAAATAGCTAGTTGTAATCTTCTAACCTCTTTCTTTCTATCTTCCTCCTTTGTTTTATTTTTCATTTTCCTTATAATGGGTGAGTAGTTTCCATACTTGTTAGGGTATGATAAGGAAAGTTTGAGAGAAGGAAAACTCTCTCACTCTTTCCTTACCCAACATCTTAAATCGAACTCCCGTTAATTGAACCACAATCCGCTCCCTACGGCACCCTATCCTACATGATAGCGGTGATTCCGTAGTGAGACCGGTTGTGGTTGAATTAACCGGAGGTTAAGGCTAAGAGTCAAGAACGGACGGACAAGCACCAAAGGGAAGAACTTATGCGTTGGAAAGCCTAGCTTATACTCGCAAGTTCCTTCCTAGTCGTGCTAATCCCCGTTGTTACCGATTACCGTAACACCGATATTAAGAGTGGCAACGAAAGAAGTGAGCGACTCCTAACTCAAACTAACATAATCCTAAGCCTAACAAGCTCTCTTTACATATCATTTAGCACATAGTTAATCACAAACAAATCTAGACATTTGGACTTAACTCGTTAAAGCACATAGAAAAAGATTCTCATCTCCCTGCGGATGACCCGTACTCAACCGGCTAGCTACAAACGAAACTGTCTTGATTGCGGTAATTAACTAAACTTGAACACGCAAAAACTCCACCAATCATCTAGCCAGGAGCATGGAGCACGGCCGCCCCCGTAACGGCTCCGTGTATCTCGCCACGACGATATCTCCGCTGCTCCACGTCCTGCATCCTACGCTGGCATATCTCGTCATTAATGAGCGTATCCCGCTATCTACAAGAACGTGACGCGGAGGCGAAACGGACGGCGAGAATCTCGCATCGGCACACTCCAATGTGACCCCTATATAAACCCCTCCTCCAGACGACTCGGGTACGTCGAACTCATTCTCAAGACACCGCTACTTTGCCCAATTACTTCTCGGTACTTACTTGATCGTCGGAGGGTTTTACGGTGGTTTCCTACTCCGGGACTTCCTTTGCAGGTAGCTCAGTGTCAGCAACAACCGACAAGCCATTAAGACCCGCACACTCAATCCTCATACCGAATCTCAACCGTTCAGCCTCGCTGGCCGCAAAATCAACAAAGGACAACATCTGAGAGAGATTCCGACCTCCATCAGATCGAGAGGGCATAAATTATCAATTGTAATTCTTTCTCGAATGGTGAAAGCAATTCGTCGTCGATTTGCAAGATTATGTGCAAATGCGCACCAAACCTGGGTAATGTCTTGTGTCCTTTGCTTGGTGTGATTTTCCTTTTATTATTTATTGTTTTTGCGTAGTTGCTGCGTTTAATCTTTATCATCTTGTGTCCTTTGCTTGGTGTGATTTTCCTTTTATTATTTATTGTTTTTGCGTAGTTGCTGCGTTTAATCTTTATCATTAGTTCTGATTCACACGTATCGATAATCCGCTGCGTACTTTGATGCTATTTTTTCACAACACATGATAACATAGCTGTTGAATTCGATTTGTTTACCTGGTGTTTATGCATGTTTACTTATAATGTAATGCATGTACCATTAGCATGCACCAAATTAGTTACTAATTTAAGCTATGTGCCATATCATTAGCTTAATGAACAAGTGCTTAGTGACACTAATTATTTTGTATATCATCAAGTAAGTTAAAGGGTGTGATAAGCCCCCAAAAAAGTTAAAAGAAGAAGTGATGACTGGTTTGGGGTTAAGGAGTAGAAGATATGTAGATTCTCCTTCTACTCTCTCATATATAAAAGAAGCAAAAATGATGAGTGCTAGAGTATCCCATCAGAGTTTGCCAAGTAGGCAATTTATAAACTAATTTAAATGAGCCCACGGCATGCCCATGTGCTGAGCAACACCATCTCTTGTTTTTTAACTATAATAATGTTCATTGGTCTATGATGAAAGAGATCCCTCACCTCTAGTTCTCGCTCTCCCCTTTATTTAAGCACTAAAAATTACTTTATCTTTTGGTTTATTTTTATATACACCCCTTAAAAATCAGCTATTGTGAAAAACAATCTTAAAAATCAATAATTTAAAACAACCCGTAAAGATTTCAAGTTAACTAAACAGGACCTTGCAGTTAACATCCGTTACGTACCAACAGCGTTAGAAGCAGTCGTTGGGAGAGTAAAAGACGCTTCTACTCAATCCAATGGCTACTTGCGGTCCTCTATCCTAGCTCGCTTAGGAAATAAAATAGGAAAAAACCTCTAATCTTACCTTCAATCTCCTCTTCTTAATCTTCTACTCTCTACTCGTTAAGTATAAGAACGGTAGGATGAAAGGGCTTGTTGGAAAAACTTTTAGAGATTGACGAAGCTTGAAAGATCCAAGAAGCAAGTTGGAGGTTTAGATGGGATCGAGCACGATAGGATTTTTATATAGGATTATGAGTTGGAGATGAGTGGAATCATTGAGGTTACTTTAGACATGTGACATGTACAAGAAATCTACAATTAACCGTGGTTCAGTATAACCCATGGTTGAAGCCAAGTTATCGTAACATACCGTTGTATTTAGTTACCAACAAATCTTTGAAGGTTGTTCTCCGACACATTGATCTTTGGAGGGTTATGTTATAAAAATAGCAAATCTTTGAGGGTTTTATATAACCCTTTGTCTTTTAAATAGCAAATCTTTGAGGGTTTTATATAACCCTTTGTCTTTTATATTTTTTTAAAATAAAATTAATAATACCCCTAGGTTGTCCTCTGTATAGAGCCAGCACTTTGTATAGGTCCTTATAGTGGCTTTGACGTTTTTTCCCCCTAAACAACAAGAATCTAATCCAGCAAAATTCAAGGTTAGAAAGTTGGAAAAGCACCAAAATTATGTTAATGCATGTTGTAAAATTTAAATTAAAAATGTCCAATCCTATTAATATGGAGGATGGTGGGTAGCCTGTACGGTCAAATCTCGTTGCTCCAAAACATCATATGTAGAACAAAAATGTCAAAGTCATCTGAATTCCGATATTGCTATCTGGGCAATTATTGTTTAGTATCGCTTCTATCATCATTGTTGTTGCTCCTATCATCAGCGATATTGTAATCCATGTCTTCTTGGGGCTTCCCTCACCACTGCAATGATCCCTCTAACAAACTATTTCATGATCTTATGTTACTATGCAAATAAAACAACCCTTCAAGTTTTTTGTTCTAATTTACTGTATAAGTTACAAACTTACAATTTTTTATGTGGCCCCCTAAAAATTAGTATTCTGAAAAACACCCTCTAAAACTTTATATTTTTAATAACGTACATCCCCTAAAATATCTCTGTTAACTAAAAACACTCATTTACTTAAATTAATTAGGATTAATAATTGGATTAGAGTTAATAGGATGAATTGTGAGATAAAAAGTCTTACGTAATATCAAAAACCCTCATCTCTTTCATTTCTGTGCAAAACCCATTAATCTTACACTCTTCAAAACTCTCATTTTCAAGTTATAATTTTAGATTCTTAATGGAGATTTCTAAAGTTATTGGGGATGCTAATTAAACATAGGGGCCAATTTAATTTAATTAAGAATTTCAGAGGAAGTACTTAAAATATAAAGTTTTAATAGTGTTTTTCAAAATAGCAATGTTTTAGGGTAGGCTGTATAAAAATTATTAGGTTTTTTTCTGATGGAGCTCCTTTTCGGGCCTCCATCAGATGTCGTCTTCCGTTGATCTCGCGGTGAACTTAGCTGATTATCCTTCGTCGTGTGTGGGTCTCAATGGATTTTTGGAGGAAGAGGTGAGGTGAGAGAGTTGTCGCCGAGTACCTGCAAAGAAGTCTTGGGGTGGTCTGGTACCACCAAGGACCCTCCGACGCTCAAGTTAGTGATGAGATCCGAGCAGAGTAACGGCGTAAAGGTGTCCAGAATTGCTTACCTGATCCCTCTGTGATGGGGGTTTATATAGCGACGGAGCACGCAGCAGCGGGCGCGAGAATCTCGCCGGCAGTTACGCTCCCGACGTCACGCCCGCGTAGAGAGCGGATCGTCCATTAATGGGGATCGTGATGGAGTGGAACGTGGGACGTTGCTGACGTAAACTCCGCGCATGGCGAGATTCGCGGAACGGCGGTTACGCCTGGGAGTAGGTCGGAGGGCCGAGGAAGACGTCCTCGGCGGGAGCTCGCCGATGAGCAAGGAGGCCGAGGAGTCTTGGTCCTGTGGTAGCTCGGGGGCAAGCTGAGAGGCCGAGGAGGCCAATTTGCAGGGGCCCCATGGGGGGCCAGCTTGTGCTTATTGGTCGGGCACGGGGTGGCGAGATCGGCCCCTGCGGGCCCTTTCTTCTGAGTTCTGGGACACGTCACCTGCCACGTGTCATGATCTTGGAGATCGCCAATATCGAGCACTATCATTTTCCATTACCGTCCCCATACTTCAATAATTTTCTCTGTCCCCCCAATAGTTAGTATTTACATGTAGCCCCTCATACTTATAGGTTAATTCTGCAGTCCCCTACTTTACTTTTGAAAATTTTTCCTTCTCTCTTATAAATTTTAAAAGTGTTTTTCAAACTTTTGTTATGTTTCTCATATATCCGCCAGCGTCATTTAATTCATGTATGTAGTAAAAAAGGAGATTTGCTTTATAAAATTGAATCTACAACATGAGGCAACCGCACCATAGACATCAAGCAGATTACACTAAGAAAATTACCTATCAAAATAATAGACACAGATTATGATTAGAGTTTTGCGTCGTGCGGTATGTCATGTGTCATCGTAATAGTTTTGGTCATACAAAAACTCTCTGTAGAGTTGAGAAATATTCAACGTTGAAATCTTGTTATGACTGTTGTGAAGATCTTTATGCGATTGAAACTGCAACCAATAAGCTGACGTTTGTTTCGTTATAAACAAAGTAACTGGTACAAATTCTTTATTCTAACCAAAACATCAAATGATTATTGCCATGGCCAAATATCCTCGGCAGACACAAATAGAAAACTACCGATCAGAAATATTTTCTTACAGCAAACAAGGAAAAAAAGTAAGATAAATCTATTATGCTATATATATAGAATTGTAATTAACAAGCCGACATTTGTTTTATTCAAAACTCTGCATACAAAGCAATCTCGTAATGGCACCAATTCGTTATTGTTTCGGATAGCAATGAAAACCAACACCACCAGGAAATATATTTGGTTAGTTTATAGCAAAGAAATATAAATTAAGAAGAGTGAGATAAAGATACAAGCCACCTTTCTTTATTATATTTTCAAAAACCTTAGAGAAGAAAAGTACAAAGTGAGTTATCCCATGATAATGATTAGAAGCCGAAAATTGTGGATTTCCTTTTGCACGAGTGGAGTTTGGAGTGCTAGCTCAAAAGTGAGATCCAATGAAACAAAACAATCTAATTTAATCAACGAGATGCCTCACGCACCACAAAACAAATAATCAAGGATATATATATATATAAGATGAGAATAATGGAGAAAAGATGCCATAGGAGGGAATTTCCTCTTATGGCATCGGAAAAATACAATCTCCATCGTGTTTTCCGACGATCGACAACCATCATCTTCATCGTTATCATCTAAGATGTGGGTACGCCAAATTTCATGTGATTCTACAACTTTTTCACCGTTGATTTAGCAATATAAAAAGTTCTATTGTTGGTAAACCGTTAATTTTGAACCCACTAATTCAACGGTGAAAAGGTTGTAGAATCACATGAAATTTGGTGTACTCATATCTTAAATGATAACGATGAAGATGATGAATACCGATCGTCCGAAAACACAATGGACATTGTATTTTTTTGACGTCATAGGAGGAAATTCCCTCCTAAGGCATCTTTTCTCCATTATTCTCTCTCTCTCTCTCTCTATATATATATATAAGTCACTCTCTCTCTCTCTCTCTCTCTCTCTCTATATATATATATATATATATATATATATGAGAATAATGAAGAAAAAAGCCCATAGGAGGGAATTTCCTTCTATGGCGTGGAAAAAATACAACCTCCACCATTTTTTCCGACAATCGGCACCCATCATCTTCATCGTTATCATTTAAGATGTGGGTACACCAAATATCATGTGGTTATACAATTTTATCACCGTTAATTTAGCAATGTAAAATGTTCTATTATCGGTAAACCATTAATTTTGAACCCATTAAATCAACGATGAAAGTTGTGGAATCACATGTAATTTGGTATACTCACTTCTTAGATGATAACGATGATGATGATGGGTGCCGATCGTCAGAAAAAATGGTGGAGGTTGTATTTTTTCCACGCCATAGGAGGAAATCCCCTCATATGGCCTCTCTCTCTCTCTCTCTCTCTCTCTCTCTCTCTATATATATATATATATATATAGGGTTAATGGAGGAAAGGTGCCTTAGGAGGGGATTTCCTCCTATGGCGTCGGAAAAATACATCCTCCTGATTTTTTTCGACGATCGGCATACATTACCTTCATTTTTATCATCTAAGATGTGCATACACCAAATTTCATGTGGTTATACTACTTTTTCACTGTTGATTTAGTTGGTGCAAAATTAAAGGTTTACCGACAATAGAACTTTTTACATTACTAATTCAACGGTGAAAAAGTGGTGGAATCACATGAAATTTGGTGTATGCACATCTTAGATGATAACGACGAAGATGATGGATGCCGATCGTCGGAAGAAATAGCAGGGGTTGTATTTTTCGACGCCATAGAAGAAAATCCCCTCCTATGCCCCCCCTCTCTCTCTATATATATAGAGAGAGAGAGCGAGAGAGAGAGACAATGACGCTATTAAATGATGCTATGGGCTGAGTTAAGCTCAATTTCTATGGTTATGGGCAGGGCTCTGCAAATTATACTCGATTCGACCAAAATCGACCGACCCGACCAGAGCTGACCGAATTCTGTCGATTAATGAGCTAGGTCAAGTCAGGTCGGGTCGGTTCCAACAAACCAACTAAACGGTTATTGTGTCGGGTGTTCCAAACCCTACCTGACAATATATAAACTAAATACAAAACCCTAACTCTAACCACTCTCATTTCCCTCTAATGTTCTCTCCAGCGCTGCTGCCACCTCACTCCTCACTCTCTCTCTCACACACCCCTCTCTGTCCTGGCTTCTGAACCCTAATTTTCTCTCTTTAAGATACGCTGCCTCCCTCCTGAGCCTCCTCTGAGTCCTCACCGGACCTCACCGGACCCTCGCCAAACCTCGCCGGCCCTCCAACACCCCCGACGAGGTGGATCGACAACAAACTAGACGGATCGAAACCTCTCCAAGGGCCGTCGACCTCATATCTGCAAGAAGTGAGTTCGAAATGGCCGTTGGGGGTTTGATTTGATGTCTTGACCTCGTGAATGTGTAGGGTTCCAAGGTACTCTTGTGAGGGTTCATAAGGCATCAACCATACCCGAATAAAATTTTAGACGTGCCGAACAATCCAAAGCCGGGATCTTTGCTAGATTATTAGGGTTTAACATGCAAGTAAACATCTTTACTACTAAGTGTGAGGGATTACAACCTTTGTAGTCCGCTCCTTCGTTTCATAAGCTCCGAGTAGAAGTCCCTTCGCCGCGATCCACGATCTCCCGGACTCAAGAAAGGCTCCACGACTCGAACGATCCATGCTACCTTGTAGTGTTCCGTTTCTCCGATGATCTACGTCGAAATTGAAATAACTCAAGCTCACTCACTCTAATGAGGTGAACACCCTAATCTAATGGGCTAGATTAGATGAGGATGATGGAGTAGTATTTATGATTTCTTTTTATATCAAATTCTCACAAGAAATCATCACCAAAGGAAAATCTAGTAAGCTATTTCAAAACTCAAGAGAGAAGAAGATGATGAATAATGAGATAATCCTTTTGTGATGAATAATGAAATGAGTATATGAATAATAATGTAACCATGGTTAATGATGACAAGGATAACCCTTGTAGAGAGTTAACTAAGGCTAGGGTTTGGTTGGGTTAAGAAATGAGTCATAAGAAAATATCTATCATAATATCTTCTTCATGACAAAAGAAGAACTTCTAGAAGGTGCAAGAAGAAACTAACCCAATTAAACCCTAACCTTGTTTAATCACCACTAAACATGTTTCATTATTAATCATATCATATTACTATAATATATATCACATATTTATTATATTATAACACAAGACTCTATGACGATCTCGGGTCTATAGACTACCCTGTACCAGTGTCACCGGAGAACTGCCATCTGACGTGTGGTCTATCACCATCTGGGAGTTCTCGGCGAGTCCGTCCAGTGTACCCAGTCTCCACTGAGCACCCGCATACTATCCTTGATGTCCAACACCGATAGATATGGGATCATCCATCACCCATCATATGGGTCAAGATGCGTATACGCTAGTCTACCCTGGTGTATCGATGCCCTGTCTCGATATACCCTCGACTAGGAACAATTATAGGATGTACTCATCGACTACCATGGCCCCACTAGTATGATCTCATCATAGTCCTAGCAGTCGAGTACAGATCCTAAGGGATTTATCAACATGTGAGAGTAAGACAGTAAACCAATACAAGTCAACATGTTAAGATAAAGTGAAACCAAATAGCATACTATCATGACAAGCAAGAAAGTCCTCTCTATATATATCCAAGCATCCATTATAATATATATCATATGTACAACAATGGCCTCTAGGGCATATACATAACTAACAGAATGGAGTCTATATACTGCTTCGAAGTTGCTGGTGGTAGTTCTTGGTGATTCAAGGTGAGTTCTTCGACTTGATCTTGTTTTTGGAGTTTTTTGTTGACTTGACTTCGATTTAAAGCAGTTTTTTGGTATTTCTTGATAATTTGAGATAGCTTTTTTGCTGATTTTGGAGATTCCTCACGCTAATGGTGGTGGTGGTGGTGGTTGTTCATGGCTGCTTGGAATCGATAACTGACCCGAACCGACCCAAACCACTCCGTTCAGTTTATTCCGGTTTGGATTCGGTCGTGTCGGGTCGGTCCTGGGTCTTGGTCGGGTCGGATCGGTTTGGATTTTTTCGAATAAAAACCGATCCTATCTGAACCGTGCTCAGCCCCTATTTATGGATGCAAAACAAATGGGCATTTTAAGCGACAAACTCCAACTCTTGCCTTTGCCTACCAACATGAAAAGAAAGTTGGTTACGCATTTTATAAACATGGCACTCCAGTACTAGCAAGGAGGATTTGCAGAACATTTCTAAAACTTTCCTTTTCTTGCGAATTTACTTTTCTTCATGTAAGAGCACCCCCCCAACCCCACCCCAAAAAAAAAACCCAATCCCTCTCTACGCTTTTTTGTGCCTTTAGCTACGAGATTAGTCGTCTTGGTTGTGTACATGTCATTGTGGTAACGGTACAAGTTCTTGCTCGTGGTTGTGTATGAGTGTGAATGTGACGTTATACTGCTGAAATCGAGCTATGGTTTATTTTCAGAAATTGGGTACCATGAAGAAACAGAGAAATGGTTGGAAAATGTTTAAAATTATGTAGAATTATGTGCTAAGGTTTTGCTGTGTGGTCACGTGGAAGGTAGCCGAAGAATGGTTCGTCGATACGCAGGGGGGATTTAGCATAACCAGGAGCCAAGTTGCAACCAATAGAACCTGTTGGGGTCAAAATTTACACCCCAGTTGACCAGGTCAAAATCAAGGTCAACCCCAAGTAAGCGGGCCCAAGCCCAAGCAAGTGGGCCCATGCCCAAGTCAAGCCCCGCGGCCGGCCTTCCCATGCCAAAATAAAAATCATGTAACAAATAATTTTGATATAAATTTTTTTTTTGTGCATGAATGTAAGCAAAATTGGCATAAAACCAAATTTTTTTAAAGCTCATGGCTTATGTGCAAAAAGAAATAGCACATGAGACATGCGATGGGCAAAATGCCATTTTGTAAAGCCAAAAGGGCTATGTGTAAATTTGTAAGCCTATAAGAGGCAACATGATGAAAATATCTAGAACAACTTTTTTTTCTCTCTCCCAAAAATAATCAAGATTTGTGATCTTCTCTTTCGTCAAGGTTCTAAAAGCTTCTTCTTTCTTTTGAATTAAATCAAGAGTTTTACTCTTCCTTTTCCAAAACTAAATAATTTTTCACCACAAAACCCACAAAGAGGAGCTTGGATCTTCCATCAGATCTTACAAAGGAGAGATTTTTAAAATCTCACCCCTCTTATTATCCAAGAGCCGGCCAACAAAGGAGGAAGAATGGGACACATCTCCAAAGACCCCACTTTGGGGAAGATGCAAGACTCAAGGGGAGAAACCCCTTCATCAGCTTCAAAATATCTTAGGAGTTTAACTCTTCATACATACACACACACACAAAAAAAAATAAGTATTTCTTTCTGGGAGTAAAACTCCCAGTGCAGAGACCAAGTCCTTTTTGCTGCCCAAAGTGCGAGCGCCCGAGCGCCCAAAGAGCGAGCGTCCAAAACGCGAGCGTCCGAGCGCCCGCGTGCTTGGCACGTGGGGCGCTAGCGCCCGAAGCGCTAGCGCTCAAGCGCCCACATGCTTGGCATGTGAGGCGCTAGCACGTGAGACGCTAGCGCCCGAGCGTCCAAAACGCCGGTGCCCGAGCGCCCACATGCCTAGCACGTGAGGCGCTAGCGCCCGAGCGCCTAAAACGCCGGCGCCCGAGCGCCCACGTGCCTAGCACGTGAGGCGCTAGCGCCAAAAGCGCCGGCGCCCGAGCGCCCACGTGCCTAGCACGTGAGGCGCTAGCGCCAAAGCGCCGGCGCCCGAGCGCCCACGTGCCTGGCATATGAGGCGCTAGCGTCCTGGCGCCCGGCGTCCAAGGCGATAGCGTCAGCGCCCAAGCGCCCGCGTGCCGCGCACGTGAGGCGCTGGCGCTTTCTCTCACGCATCCTTTGGATGCCCTTTCCCTTATATATATATATATATATATATATATATATATATATATATATATATATCTGTGTGCGCGCGCGTGTGCGTATGTGTGTATACACACACACACACATACTCTACAACACTGTCTCCCGTTAGAAAAAATTTCTAACAGAGCGCTGCCCCGCACCCCGCAAGGGGGCTGCTAACACTCTTGACCCCCAGCCTGCTATCCGGGTAGTGGGACCCCCTTAAAAACTCTGCGGGGCCCTCGATATATCTAAAACCCCTTCAAAACACAACACTGCACATTGAGTTCGCATGACCTGTTTGACCCGTCAATCGGAGGTTCACTCGCTCCAAAGGCGAGAAGTAATTAACGGCAGGTTAGTCCGCGGCTGTCGGAGATTCGAATACCCACAATCAATAAACTCCCGCCTACCCTAGGCAGGGAGAATCTGTAGTATGCCTGACAAGCGCGCGCATATTTCCATCTCAATGGGGTGACGAAAAACACCCTACAGATTCTGGCACGTCCGGTGAGACTGATCTCTCCTCCCATATTTCGGGTAAAGCATTCATGCGAACTCAATCAATATACATATCGATATTTATACTAAAATAATGCTCTTTCATGCAGGACTTCAAGCGATCAAGCCTCAACCATGTCTTTAAGGATCGGCTCAGCTCTCAACACCACTCCCGTCTCCTACACGATGAAGATAGACGCCAGGACGGTCCTCCCGGCAAGTTTCGGACGACAGTGGGAAGAACCGCTGCTACAATTTGGGTCTATTCTGTTTGTCTCGGCTAATGCCATCCCTGCACCTCAAGCTCCGGTAACCGACAAACCGGCCTCGAAAGGCAAAAGGCCAAATGTGGTGATCTCGAGGGTGCCCCAACCTAAACATGAGTCGGTGTTCAAACGGCTCTCCATGGCCCCAGCTGGGGGCAAAGCCGTCAGAACAAAAGAAGTTGCCGGACGTCGTGGGCAAGCCCAGACGATACCTTCGACGGACACGCGGGCGGATGTCTTCTCAAGCCTCCCCATCACTCAGCCTATGGCGGCTTCCCAAAGGGCCGAAGCCTGCCAAGCGCTCAAGGCAGAAAAGCTGAGGCAGAAACGGCTCAGATACAGAGCCAACAAAAAGGCTAGGGCTCTGGCCGTATTAAAATTTATGAATCTAAAGCCCGGACTGCTCCGCGAAATCAGCTGCCGGTGATGAAAGAATGGCTGAATGTGTTATCCACTCCATCTACATGGTGGGCACGCGTCCCAGCGACAACCTTCGCAGCAAAGGCAAGGATGGGGCTACCGCATCTTAAATCCAACCTGGTGTGAATATGGCTGCCACATTCCAAGACTAGCCTCCTATGGAAGGTAATGAAGACCCTTCCAGTGAGGCTGATAAGCGGAGAGAGCCCTAGGTTCATGAGGAGTCGGACTCGGAAAGCGAAGAGGAGCCAATCTTCCGTCCTAAGAACGCAGAGCAGCAATTTCTCCAAGAGCTCCGAAAACAGCTCAGAAGTAAAGATAAGGAGATGGCCAAACATTAATCCAAAATTGACAACTTGACGAATGTCGTCTTGCAGCTCACGGCCTGACTTGCCTCTCAGTCGCCCAATCAAGCACAGGGCTCTACTCATGAACCAGGAAACGGTGTCCCAAGGCAGCCGACGCCTATTCCCTCAAATCCAAAGGTGTTTGGACGCATGAAAGTCAGTCGCATCCTATCTCAGGAAATGTCTTGACTACCGATGATAGTAGCCCGCTAACTCAAGATCAAATCATGGATTTGGTTGCCAACAAAGTCAAAACATTGGTAGCCGAAGCCAAAACACAAAAAGATATTAGCAGCAGTGGGAGACCCCATCCTGCTCAGTATGATCTGGTAGAATTTTCTAGCGGCTATGTCATCCCTAAATTCGGAAGATTTGATGGGACGGAAAATGCGAATCAGCACATCGCCCACTTCAAAGCCTCATGCGGGAATACTGGGGGCAATG
The DNA here is from genome assembly GCA_030015575.1 of Agapanthus africanus. Taxonomy (NCBI): domain Eukaryota; kingdom Viridiplantae; phylum Streptophyta; class Magnoliopsida; order Asparagales; family Amaryllidaceae; genus Agapanthus; species Agapanthus africanus. Next base: position 559,384,393 of record JASDDO010000016.1, read on the forward strand.
ATGCGCTTCTCCTCCACCAGTTCGTTAATAGCTTGGCCGATATTGCTTTCAACTGGTACGCAAGCATACCGGATGACTCCGTCACAACTTTCGTCCAAATGGAGTCTCTGTTTCGGCAGAGGTTCATGAGTGCCAGCGATAAGATCACCATTGCCGATCTCGTAAGGACCAAGCTAAAGAACAACGAAAGCAGCACGGATTTTATAACCCGATGGCGCAATCTCTCCATCAAATGTGAACCACCGATACAGCAGGACAAATCTGTCAGTCTCCTTGTCGGAAATCTCAACAATTGGATGGCCCGTTTCTATGCACCGCGGGTCTCAAAACATTCCAAGAGCTGACCAGGAAAGTTCATATGTTGGAACGCTCAAAGCAGGAGTCCTCATCTGACTCCCAAAATAACAATAGGTCCTGGAGAAACCGAAAGGACGAAAATCGCAAAGGCGGAAATTCCGACGATACTGAATCTTTCAACACTTCGGCTAACCGAAATAAGCGAGGGATGAGCGGGCCTAATGCCAACCAGCCTCAGAGGACAGTGTTCGAAGAGGGAGGAGAATCTCCACTGAAAGAGAAGCTGGATAAGGTCTATTCCTTCAGAAGAGACAAAATCCGTAAAATATTCAAAGACGGCCTGAGGAACGGTCTACAACTGTCAGAGTCAAAAAGACCGCAGGAAGCGAATATGACCAACGACCCCAAATACTGCCCCTATCACAAAGTGATAGGTCATGCCATTGAGGACTGCTTCGTCTTCAAAGATTGGGTCAAAAAGCAATACAAGGCAGGAGAGATAAAATTGTCCAAAGGCGTGTTAACAAACAGTCAAGCCGCGATTGCCAATTTCATACAAACGGAGACCGAAATTCTTCGTGAAACTGATTCTCTCAGACATATGACTTTCTCTGGGAACAATCGACCACCACGTCATTACACTGGGAACAGTCGACCTCTAAGTCGTTAAACTTGGGATGTAAAAATGTGTAAATAAAACAAATATATATATATATATATATATATATATACACATACACACACACACACACACACACACACATATATATATAAATCCAAAATGATGGGGCAACTCGCAATAAAAATCAGCGATAAAAATAAAAATAAAGCCGAAATGATGGGGCAACCACGAATAAAAAGCCGAAATGATAGGCCAATCGCGACCTTCGTGATAAGAAAAGCTGAAATGATAGAGCAATCGCGGTAAAAAAACGGCGAATGATGAGTCTCTCCTGTTACCATATTCCAGTGCAGCGATGCAGACGCCAACCAAATTCCAAATCCCATACCCCAACGGCGAATGATGAGTCGCTCCTGGTAGCATATTCCAGTGCATCCCGAAATTTTTCTGGCCCTACGGTCTGGATCATACATCCTGCAAAACCGTATACAATCCACGGACGTAAAATGAGCTCAATATCTCCCAAGTCCTACCGGCGAAACCACATTCAAAGTCCCACCGGCGATGAAAATACAAAAAAAAGGATATGTCCACAAGCAAAATGGGCACAGATGAAAACCCGAAAGGGCTCCGTGAGTAAAAACAGCAGGACTGCCGGCGAGTTTGGGAAAACCCGAAAGGGCGCAAACTTGTGAAAAAGAGATGAAATGCACTCGCAAAGTCCTCTCGACTTTGTGAGGAGAAAATTCCCGAGTGAGATCCTTACGACTCACAAAGGAGCAACACACTTAGGAGTCCCCATGACTCCTAAGGAGAAAATACACCTACGGGATCTTTACGACTCGTAGGGAGAAAATGCTTTTATGGGACCCTTACGGCTCATAAAATTGAAAAGCCTTAGGTGATAGGGATCTAAACCAGTCTTCTAAGCCATCGCTCCCCAACGGGAAAAGGGCAAATGATGAGTTGCTCCTGGCATTATTCCAGTGCAGCAATGCAGATGCCAAACCAAAACCAAATCCCCAAATCCTCTCATTGCAAATGATGATTCGCTCCTGGTACCATATTCCAGCGTAGCGATGCTGATGTTAACCCAAATCAAATCAAACCAACAACTTCTGCGTCGGAATCATGCTTCGTCTCAGAGTGTACCCCGTGTCGAAATCATGCTTCGCCTCAGCATATCTGCCTTCCCTGTCGGAATTATGCTTTGGCTCGGAATCAACCAACGACCTCCCTATCGGAATTAAGATCCGCCTCGGAATCAAGTCGATTAACAAGCTCTGCGTCGAAATCATGCTTTGTCATGCCCCGCTTCCCAAAATACGGAATACGAGGGGTTGACAAGGCCAGCCATGCTCCTATGGTCAAGAAAATATCCTGCCGTAGTCACACTTCGGTTTCTAGCTTTACGTGGTAATCAGTAAACAATGCACAGGTAATGAGAAATGCAGTAACTAAATCGAAAGAACTAACCAGATAGAGATCAAGAGAGTATGGCTCTTGGTAACTGATCAAGATGTCCGCGATGTCCTCGAGGTACGTCAGCTCCTGGTCCAGGCTAGATCCACTTCTCATTCTGAGCATGCATACTCAGGTCGTCAGAGCGACACGATAGCAATATATATATGGGCACAAATAATAACTCGTGTAATAATTATGAATATGTAACAGTAATCAAAAGAGTAAAGACGTGAACAGGAAGTAGCCAATGCAGGTATCTAATAGAGTAGGCAAACAGTAAAGCAGTAAACAGCATGGCAGGGATGTTGAATCAGTAAGCAACGCATGTCAATGTCACTATACCTATCAGTCTCTAAGTCTCACTGTACAGGTCACTAAGCCTGTCGTCAGTCCAAATGTGAGAGTCAACCACTCGTGAGTATCCCCCATCCAAGGGTAGGACCCAAGGATGTCACGCCCCGCTTCCCAAAATACGGAATACGAGGGGTTGACAAGGCTAGTCATGCTCCTACGGTCAAGAAAATATCCTGCCGTAGTCACACTTCGGCTTCTAGCTTTACGTGATAATCAGTAAACAATGCACAGGTAATGAGAAATGCAGTAACTAAATCGAAAGAACTAACCAGATGGAGATCAAGAGAGTATGGCTCTGGGTAACTGATCAAGATGTCCGCGATGTCCTCGAGGTACATCAGCTCCTGGTCCAGGCTAGATCCACTTCTCACTCTGAGCATGCATACTCAGATCGTCAGAGCGACACGATAGCAATATATATATATGGGCACAAATAGTAACTCGTGTAATAATTATGAATATGTAACAGTAATCAAAAGAGTAAAGACGTGAACAGGAAGTAGCCAATGCAGGTATCTAATAGAGTAGGCAAACAGTAAAGCAGTAAACAGCATGGCAGGGATGTTGAATCAGTAAGCAACGCATGTCAATGTCACTATACCTATCAGTCTCTAAGTCTCACTGTACAGGTCACTAAGCCTGTCGTCAGTCCAAGTGTGAGAGTCAACCACTCGTGAGTATCCCCCACCCAAGGGTAGGACCCAAGGACAAGGGAACACGGGCCCGAGTCGCTCGCTAATAATCAGTGATACCCCTGTATATCTCCATATATCTCCATATGTGCCGGCATGGGACTCCCGAGATTCTGTTGAACTCACATTCAAACTACCCCACACCCCGTGGTCTACATCAAACACCAACCATAAACTCAAACACCAGTCGGTCCATGACAAGTCTGAGCGAGAACTGGAGACAGGATCTCCATCAAGCATGTCCCGACTGATACCCAAGATAAATGGACGGTGTTTGGTGCCTTACCTGTGACACCCATACAAGTGCTTCCATAACTGTCCCATACCAACTATAGTCACACTTATACGCGTCCCACAGACGTCGACAATGCAATAAATCAATAGGGTTCACCGATTGTGTACAAGTACGTGTTACTTTCATTTATTCATTCATGCTCAACCACTAACGTACTTGCCACAATCACCACTACTAGCCTACACTGGGTAACACACATGATCACTAGATTACCAATGCAATGACATATATATGATGTAATGAGAAAACAGTATTTAAGGCATAATTAAGATGTCATCAAACGATGTCCTACCACTTGCATAATTCTTCATAAATCGTACATGCACAATTTAGCAAAACAATGAACAGGGGTTAAGTAGTATGTTTGATTATCTATCCAGCAAATTTAGTTTCACATCAATCGGGTTTCAGGATCACTAGATATGGCCATTTCATTTTAAGCGTTCACTGCTGGAAATCCGGTTTCAGAATCAGAAGTCCGTTTCGTAACGCATTTTAATCCCAGTTGGGATCAGAATTTAGTGATGCTACAGTTGAATGAAATTTAGGATTCTCAATAAGGTTTCGAACTCACCAGACGTATTCTCAATCGCGTCTCTATGTCAGAAGTTACGCACTGTTCAACACTAGGGTATCAGTTCTGGTTCTGTTTGGGACTGCTATACGTCCCGTTCTTTTAAATTGCAGATTAAATAGTAAATGACGATAAAAGGGTGTGAAATCACTTGTGTTATTTAGCTAACAGATTCATCTTCCATAAAATGCAGGGTTCCGCAATAAACAAGTTCAGGCAGCGAAGGGGTAAGCATTATGAGACATAAAACAACAACCAGAGATGCTCTGGACTGCAGTCCAGAGCCGCTCTCCGAACCAATTCTCGTCATAATTTCTGTACAGAAACAATTAAGAGCTTGTATAGGGTTATAGTTCGTCGAGTCGGATTCGATTCGATCCCTCGAACATATCATTTCAATATGTACACAATTAATTGTGATTTAAACAAGTTTCAAGTGCGGGAATTTCTCAGTTTTTACGGGTATAATTGGGGGTGATCGTTTAAGCCAGTAACAATCACATTTTCCAGTAAAAATTCTATACAAGGTTCATTGCCAGATGGGACAGAATATGCAATCGAGTTCCGTCAATTTAAAGAAGGGTTTTCGTTCGAATTTTGCATCGAACACATACACTGTTTTAAGTCGCACTAAATGTTCATATGAATTTTAACGGTATTTCAAGTTCTAATAAAATAAATAGCATGAAGCAAGTTGGTAACTTGCCTAGAGACGCTTTGGTGATGCACGGCAGCGGAAACGGCACGAACGAACTGCACGGTTTGGATTCGCGGCCTCGGCTCGCGTATCGGGTTCGTCGTCGGAGTTGCCCGGAGATGTCTCGTGATCACCGGAGGCGGAGTGGGATGCTCTGTGGATCTCCTGGGATGTGTTGGGGTCGACGATGGTCGGCGGGGTCGCTCTGGCGATGGCAGCAGTAAGGGTGAGGTTGCAACGAGGTTTTTGGTGTGGTTTTGGAGTGAGAGGGGGAGCAGTGGGGCTCGGGTGTGGTGATAATGATGATGATGTTGAGGATGAAGGGGTGTCGACGAGGTGGTTAAGGGCAGTGGGGGCTCGCCGGCGTCGAGGTGCAGGGGGTGGCCGAGATGGGTATAGGGGCTCGAGCTCGGTTGTGGGGTGCTCGGTCGAGGGGGTGAGTCACGGGGCTCTGTTGATGGAGAGAAGAGAGCGAGGTAGGTAGGATGAGGGGGTTGTAGTCGTCGGCGGCGGCGGCGGCGAGTGCAGTGGGTTCGAAGTTGGGAGTTGGGAGAGAGGAGAGTATGGGTTAGAGAGTGAGATGGATAGAGGAGAAGTTTGAGATGATAAGAGGTTGAGGAGCTCGGGGGCCGTGGTCGTGAGGGGCGAGAACGTGGGTCGACGGCGTGGAGACATGGGCGCGCGACAAGGGACGTGGGTTCGCGAAAGGAAAAATGAGCGGGAAGTTTTACGTTGAGGGAAGAAGGATGAGTTGCGAAGCGGGTCGGGTCTGGGGTGTTAGGGGACTTGGGCTGGGCCGGTTTTTTTTTGTTTAATTAATCTAATTTATGTTGGGCTGAGAGAGGGAAATTGGGCTGGGGATAAGGATTAATTTATTTGTTAAGGGAGGAAAGGAAGTGGGCCGGGGAGCAAAGAGCTTGGGCTGAGGAAGGTTTGTGTATTTGTAAATATATTTTGGGTTTTGATTTAATTTAAATATTGTTCTGGGCCGAGGAATTGGGAATGGGGAAAAGAAATTGGGAAAAGGAGATGGGCCTGGCCAAGAGAGGGGATGTGATTTAGATTAAAATAATAAAATAAGAATTGGAATTATCCGGTAAAATTCTAGGGGATTACTATAAAGGAATGGAACATAAATAGAATAAAATATAGGAAAATTATTTCATTCAAATATGTAAAATAGTACGTCGAAAACTGGGTATTACATGCTGTTTCCCCCAATCAGAGCAAAGCTCTGTTGAAATTCAAAATTCAAATTTTGAAGCAACGCTTCAAATCTCGGGCGCAACGCGCCACGTGTCAGGCGTTGATACGTCCGCACAACGCCCAAGGCAGCGCGCCCAATCAGAGCAAAGCTCTATTTAAAATAAAATTAAAGGAAGTAACGCTTCGTTTGCGCAAGCGCTGCGCTGTGCGACACGTGTCAGCAAGCGCAGTTGCGCAAGCGCAGTAGCGCAAGCGCTGCGCTGCGCGACACGTGTCAGCGCAGTTGCGCAAGCGCAGTAACGCAAGCGCTGCGCTGCGCGACACGTGTCAGCGCAGTTGCGCTGCGCTGTGCGCTGCGCGACACGTGTCAGCGCAGGGGCATTTGCGCCAAACAGAATTAAAAGTTTAAAGAAATCTTTCTGTTCTTGTTAAAACAAGAAGATTTTCTTCTGTAAAACAGGAGCCCTTGGATCAAAAATCCAACGGTGGGGAAAATTCCCCAAATCACTCAGAGAAAGATCTCTTTAACAAATTTAACTAATTTATGGGCACTATAAAAAGGACCCTAGACCTCAATTCAAAGGGATGAACATTGTGAAAGATTAAGAACTTCAAACAGAGAGAACTCTGAAGAAATTTCAAAAGAAGAAAAAGTAAAAACCTTTAAGATAGAAGAATTTCTTCTAATAGATCATTGATCTAAGAACAAGATCAATGATCTCCAATAAAAAACAAATAATAATAGTGCTTTGCACTTATGAACCATTGGTTCTCTGAGATCAAAACAAAAAACAATAAATACTTGTTTTCTTTGATCTAAATTAGATCAAGAAATCAAACGGTGCTTTGCACTTTTTCATGAACCATTGGTTCTGCAATCTAAAAGATTCTCAAAATAATAGTGCCTTGCACTTGCAAAACTGCACTGTTGCGCTCCTGGGTTGGCGCAAGCCACCAGAGAGCGCCACGTGTCAGTATCTGACTCACTTGGGCTGTGCGCTTTTAAGATAGAGCTTTGCTCTCTGAAACTGGCGCAACCCACCAGAGCGCGCCACGTGTCAGCAGCGCAAGCGCAGCGCACTGCGCTTGCGTGACACGTATCAATACCATAAGCGCTTGCGCTCTCTGATTGGCGCAAAGCGCCTGACAAATGCAATGCATTTTACTAAAGGGGCAGCCCCAAATCAGAAAGGCCTAGTAGGCCAAATTAAATTGCAATGCAATAAAAAGGGCAGAGCCCAAACAAAATTGATGCTCTGCATCATTTATAAAAGGGAAGAGCCCAACCAAAACAAAGAAAAATAATGCAATGCATTACTAAAAAGGGGCAAGGCCCTAGCACAGGTCTAATAGGCCAAAGACAAAGGAATATTGAAACTGGACTTAGCCCAGTCATGGCCATAAGTCCTCAAATTAAATTGACTGAGCACGGCTGCTGATTGGTAGAGATTCTGCGTGTTCAAGTTTAGTTAATTACCGCAATCAAAACGGTTTCGCTTGTAGCTAGCCGGTTGAGTACGGGTCGTCCGCAGGGAGATGGGAATCTTTTTCTATGTGCTTTAACGAGTTAAGTCCAATTTTCCAGATTTATTTGTGATTATCTAAGTGTTAAAATGATATGTAAAGAGAGCTTGTTAGGGTTAGGATTAGGTTAGTTTGAGTTAGAAGTCGCTCACTTCTTTCGTTACCACTCTTAATATCGGTGTTACGGTAATCGGCAACAACGGGGATTAGCATGACTAGGAAGGAACTTGCGAGTATAAGCTAGGCTTTCCAACGCTTAAGTTCTTCCTTTTGGTGCTTGTCCGTCCGTTCTTGGCTCTTAGCCATAACCTCCGGTTAATTCAACCACAACCGGTCTCACTACGGAATCACCGCTATCATGTAGGATAGGGTGCCGAAGGGAGCGGATTGTGGTTCAATTAACGGGAGTCGATTTAAGATGTTGGGCAAGGAAAGAGTGAGAGAGATTTCCTTCTCTCAAACTTCCCTTATCCTACCCTAACAAGTATGGAAACTACTCACACATCATAACGAAAAGAAAAGAAAACAAAGAGGAAGATAGAAAGAAGGAGATTATAAGATAACAACTAGTTATTTGCGACCTCACCTCGGCAAGGATCAAGCGTAAGCATCATGGTTGTTTTTAAGGATAAAGGAAAAGAGACAAGAAAGAAACAACAAGAAATAACAACAACTAAATTAACAAATGAAAATTACAAGCATTTAACATAAGAGCAAGACAAGTATGATAATGAAATGAACTTCTTTATTCATCATTCTTCACTCACAAAAGCTCACTACAAGTTTTTCAATGGAGAAGAGATGAGAAGAGGAAGAAGAACAAGTATTCTAAACCCTAAAAATACAAAATTATGCACCCTTGGCTTCACAAGGTTCTGGGCTATTTATAGGCTGGGAAATGAAAATTTAGGGCAACATTCAGAACAAAGATGAAAAGACAAAACGGCCCCTAAAAATTGGTCGACTGCCGCCACCATACGGCCGCGGAACCGCGGCCTAGACCCCCTATTGGCCGCGGTTCCGCGGCCTTATAGATGAGTTGGAACCTCTAGTTTTTTGTGCTTCCCTGGTTTTTCTTGTCCTTTATTCTGGCATATGATTTTTCTCAGAATATCTTCACGATTTTTCCAGAATTTCTGTTAAGCAAAAGGTGATTTGATGTGGATCTTTTTATCATGATTTCCTCGAGCTCCGTGTAGATTTCTTGGATCTTGTGCTGCCATTGAGCCTTGTGCATGAAAACGACATTGATTTGCCATTTTGTCTCTTAAACTGGTGTGTGGCAACAGACGGATAAAGAGCGGAGACCTGTGTTTTATCTGTGGTTGGCAGGAACCCGGATTTTGTCGTTTTTTTCCATGAATTTTATTGTTAAGAGCCGAGAACCTGTATCCTGCAATTGACTAGCAAACACGGCTCAAGAGTACCTACCGATAAGCAATACGATAAAAATTGGGCGGTATAAAAATGCAATAATCTGATATGAACAAATACCCCCAAACTTATCATTTGCTCGTCCCGAGCAAAGCCAATTTATTCACAAAAAATTTCCTAACCTCACTTTCGCAGGGAACGCGATTGCACTGAGCATGTGTAACAAGCCGTTAAACCTCTAGGTGTCCCTAGTAGGAGGAGTGTTGTCTCCTGAGGGTTTTCAGCGGATTACACCCACAAAATCCGGTCAAGTTAGTTTTGTAAAATAACTAAGATTCAAACCCTAAGGTTTTGTTTCAGAAAATAACAATTCTATTATCCCAAGTCTAGACTATCAAACCCTTATTTTTCACACCTCGCTTCTTATTTAACTACAGATTTTATATGTCTTTACGTGCAGTGCAAATAGTGTCGTGAAGTTTCCAGAAGGATCGATTTACGTCATCATGTCACACAATAAAGCCCAGATAAAATTTTTGAAAGGATCACATAAGTTTTATAAAGAGTTAAGCATTTTTCAAATTTCGTTTTCCAGTAAAGTTTCAACTTTAGAATTTCTATCTTCTTTAACAGGAAACTAGGTCTTATTTTTCACTCCATCTTTTTCTTGTTTTCATTTCATACACACCTCTGTGAACGTGCAATAGTCTTTATCATAGAATAAAACCTTCATATCTCCGCTAAAAAATTTATTTATTTTTTATTTTTATAAAAGCCTGTCTTTTATCAAGATTATTCTCACACAAAGAACTGTTAGGAATTTTAACTCGGAGAGAACACTTGCTTGATTTTGTTTTAATCTGGACTTTCTAGGCTTCTTAGCGAGCTTTGGGCCAATGCACCCAAACCAGTTGGCTTTAAGGCATTAGGTGTAGAAACACCCCAGCGGACTTAATTACTCAAGTTACCTAGGTCCAAAAACAAAAGACAGTTTGGCGTGAAAATCATGATGATTCAATACGAACGGAGACATAACCGGCAGTTCAATTATTTTTTGGATAAAAGACGTGTTTAGTGGGTTCGGTGTGTAATCATTCCAATCAAGTTTCAGATGGGTTATTTTTCAGACTTAGTTCCAATTAAGACATCAATAACATTCCTTCATATTCACTTCACTTCATAAACTATTCTTGACATTATTTATTTTGGAACAAACCTATTTGATTCTCAGAAAATCATTGATCTATTTAAAAGTTTTTCGACATAAAAGACTTGTCATCTAATTCCCAAAAACTCACGACACGTGTAGTGTGATGTAAAAACGTATATCAGCTATAGTTAACTTCAAAGGAGAGTTATCTTTCAGGTTTTCAAAATCTAAACATAAGATTTAGTTATTCTTATCTTATCAAACAAAACCGTCGAAATGTTGAATCAGAGTCCTCCCACTAGCTAACTTGAAAAAAAGTTTTTATGTTTTTAGAAAATTTTCAGATTTTTATGGATTTTATGGATTTTAATATGCAGATGCAGAATATACATATGAATGCGAAGGTAAGAAATGCGTACCGAGCGTACCCCCAAAGTTAAACTGGACAGTGTCCTCACTGTCATTGCATGAAGAGATCATTTGAAGGGTCAAAATTGTCGGTTAGATATACACAAAATTTTTATTTTTATTATATATTATTTTTTTTTTTGGTTTTAAGAAAAAGAAAAAGAATATCCACAAAAATGTACAAAATGGTATATACATACCCCCAAACTTATTTGGAACAGTGTCCACGTGTTCTTGGCTGGATAACCGAAGTTTGGAGTTAGACGGAGGAAGATTATGCAGGGTAAACCGGCTCCTGTAAGACCAGGAGCTCCTCTGTTGGTTCGGCGCTAAGGTACGGTTTTAGTCGGTGTCCGTTCACTTTGAAAAATGAACCGTCCTTTAGATTCTCCAATTCCACAGCGCCATGCGGATACACATTCCGCACAAAATACGGCCCTTTCCAGCAAGATCCGAGCTTTCCTGGATGGAAGTGTAGTCGGGTGTCGTAAAGCAGTACCTGCTGACCAGGTACGAAAGTTTTGCGCAAAAGGTGTTTATCGTGAAACACCTTCGTTCGATTCTTAACGACAACCGCGTTATCGTAAGCCTCATCCCTAAGCTCGCTTAATTCGTTCAACTGCAGCTTCCGATGGCTGCCCGCATCTTCGAGAGACAGATTCAGCTCCTTTATCGCCCAAAATGCGCGATGCTCTATTTCGACAGGTAGGTGGCAGGCTTTTCCATACACAAGCCGATAGGGAGACATGCCAAGATCGGTCTTATAAGCGGTTCGAAATGCCCAAAGGGCATCAGTGAGTTTCAGCGACCAATCCTTACGGTTCTTGGAAACCGTCTTCTCCAGTATTTGCTTGATTTGCCGATTTGAAACTTCGGCCTGCCCGCAGGTTTGGGGGTGGTAGGGCGTAGAGATCTTATGATTAATGGAATATTTCCGCATCAAGGCCTCGAAAGTCTTGTTGCAGAAATGACTTCCATTGTCGCTAATGATCGCTCGTGGGTGCCCAAAACGGGAGAAAATGTTTTCTTTAAGAAACCTAACGACAACCTTGTTGTCGTTAGTCCGGCTGGGCACAGCCTCGACCCATTTAGAGACGTAGTCAACAGTGAGAAGGATGTACAAGTTCCCGAAAGAGCTGGGAAACGGCCCCATGAAATCTATCCCCCAAACATCGAAAATCTCCACAACCAAGATCGGTTGGAGCGGCATCTCGTTCCTCCGGGATATCCGGCCCAAGTGTTGGCACCAGGAGCAAGTCTTGCAATAGTCATGAGCGTCTTTGAAGAGTTGTGGCCAGTAGAAACCACATTGCAAGATCTTCTCAGCTGTCTTTCTGGGGCCAAAATGCCCGCCACACGCTTGATCGTGGCAAAATGACAGCACACTCTTGAATTCCTCGTCAGGGGCACACCGACGAATAATCTGGTCGGGACAGTACTTGAACAAATACGGTTCGTCCCAGTAAAAGTGTTTTACTTGGGATAAGAAGCGAAGTCTGTCCTGACTTGATCATTCAGTCGGTAGTAACCCTGTGGCCAAATAGTTCACAATATCTGCGAACCAGGGTTCGCAAGATACTGTCAAGAGCTGTTCATCCGGGAAAACGTCGTTGATCGGAATTGGAAGCGAAGGCGAAGAAGGAAGTCGTGAGAGATGGCCGGCGACTACGTTTTCACATCCTCGTTTGTCCTTAATGACAAGGTCAAACTCTTGAAGCAAGAGGATCTAACGTATTAACCGAGATTTTGCATCTTTCTTCGCAAAAAGATGGCGCAGAGCAGAATGGTCAGTGTATACAATGACTGGAGAGTCGATGAGGTAGGGCCTGAACTTCTCTAAAGCAAATACAACAGCTAAGAATTCCTTCTCAGTTGTTGTATAATTGAGTTGGGCGTCGTTCAGGGTTCGGCTCGCATAATAGATTACGTGCGGCATCTTGTTTATGTGCTGTCCAAGGACAGCATCAATGGCAAAGTCGGATGCATCGCACATAATCTCAAATGGGTGCGTCCAGTCAGGCGAAGAGAGAACGGGAGCAGAAGTGAGCGAGTGTTTCAATGACTCGAATGCAGTCACACAGCTCGAGTTGAAGTTGAATGGCGTATCCTTGGCCAGCAAATGAGTCAAGGGCTTAGCAATCTTGCTAAAGTCCTTGATGAACCGTCTATAGAAACCGGCATAGCCAGGGAAGGCTCGGATATCTCTGATGCATCGGGGAGGAGGTAGATTGGAAATGACCTCAATCTTTGCTTTGTCAACCTCTATGCCATTTTGCGAGATGATATGTCCTAAGACAATACCTTCACGCACCATGAAGTGGCACTTCTCCCAATTCAAAGTGAGATTCTTGTCCTTACATCGGGTAAGGACAGCGTCAAGATGCAGCAAACACTCGTTGAAGGAATCGCCGAAGATGGAGAAATCATCCATGAAGATCTCCAGAAATTTTTCCACCATGTCTGAGAAGATTCCCATCATACACCGCTGGAAGGTAGCGGGCGCATTGCATAACCCAAAGGGCATGCGACGATATGCAAACGTGCCGAAAGGACAAGTGAAAGTGGTCTTGTCCTGGTCTTTTTCGGCGATGGGAATTTGATTATAGCCAGAGTAGCCATCAAGAAAGCAGTAGTACTCGTGTCCGGCCAATCGTTCAAGCATTTGGTCAATGAAAGGTAGCGGAAAGTGGTCCTTCTGCGTTGCGGCGTTGAGTTTTCTGTAATCGATGCATACTCGCCACCCAGTTTGGGTGCGAGTAGGGATTAACTCGTTCGCCTCGTTGGTTATGACCGTGATGCCCGACTTCTTGGGGACAACATGAATGGGGCTCACCTACTGGCTATCAGAGATAGGGTAAATGATACCACTATCTAGACATTTTACGATCTCCTTCTTCACATCCTCTTTCATGACTGGATTGAGCCGTCTTTATGGATCCCGGGCTGGTTTGGCATCATCCATCAGATGAATGTGATGTTCAACGATCAGGGGACTAATCCCCTTGATGTCCGCCATGGACCAGCCAAAAGCTTGCCTGTTGCTGTGCAAGACCGCGAGAAGGGCTTTCTCTTGCTCTGGAGCTAGAGAAGCTGAGATGATGACAGGTAGGGTCTCGTTCTCACCCAAGTAAGCGTACTTAAGGTGAGACGGCAAAGGCTTGAGTTCGAGCGTGGGAGGAGAAACGATTGAAGGCAAGATTGGTGCAGAGGTCTCGAACTCAAAGGACTCCAGCAAAGGTTCAAAACGAGTGTAAGCGACCAAGTCGGATGGTTCAGGTAACTCATCCGGAAATTCGAAGGATTCAAACTCGGGTTGCGAGCGGCTAAGATCATTCAAGAACGTGAAACACTCATAGTCGTTGTCGGGCGCAGAAACAGCAGCAGGTTCGAAGAGGAACGCACTAGTGGCGTTAAGGTTAGCATGATCGAACAGAAACTCCTCGAATTCACACTCTTCAGGGGTGATCTCCTGGATCGAGCAGACGTCCAGTATATGAGCATTAGGTTCGGAGGGCTGATTCCCCAACCTAAAAATGTTGAGTTCAATTGTCATGTTTCTAAAAGAGAGGTTCATCGAACCATTGCGACAATTGATCACAGCATTTAAGGTTGCAAGGAATGGGCGACCGAGTTACACCGGAATTTGATTCCGGGGGTTAGCTACAGGCTGTGTGTCTAATACAATGAAGTCAACGGGAAATATGAAGTCCCCGACTTTGATTAACACATCCTCTAGCTCACCCCTAGGATGGGTGATCGATCGGTCGGCCATTTGGAGAGTACAGTGTGTGGGTTTCAGCTCTCCTACGCCTAATTGCTCGTATACTGAGTACGGAAGCAGGTTAACACTGGCACCAAGATCTAATAGTGCGCGGTTGATGTTCTTATCCCCAATGGTAATAGAAATCGTAGGACAGCCAGGGTCCTTCCGTTTTTGTGGTAAAGATTGGGTAAGAGCATCACTCACAGCACTAGCCAAGAAAACTTTCTTTGGTACCTGAGACTTTCTCTTTTTCGTGCACAAGTCCTTTAAGATTTTCGCGTAGGATGGGACTTGTTGGACGACATCTAAAAGAGGAATGTTAATGTTAACCTGCTTAAATAACTCCAGAATCTTCTCCATTTGAGGATTTTGTTTATTAGACCTCAACCGGTTTGGAAATGGGACGTTTTTAAAATTTGTTGAGTCTAATACTTGAAGAGGAGATTGTGGAGTTGGAACGGATCCCAGAACAGGTGTTTTCGTGGAGTGAGAAGCGGGTCCGTTCAGAGCAGAAGAAGAAAAAGAAGAAGCAGAGCCTTTTGAAGAATGGAGAATAGGCTCAGAAGACGATGAAGCAGGAGAAGAAGAAGAAGAAGCAGCGGCCGGGGTGTCATCGTTGATCCATGTCCCAATGGTGTTTTGCAGCATCCTTCCCGATCTCAATGTGGTTACGGCACTCACATTATGGTTCTGTTGTTCAAGAGCAACATGTACATTCTGTGGGTGACCGGGATTTGGGAGTGGCTGGGACGGGAGCTTCCCCTTCTCTCGCTCGCTTAAGGCCGCATTCAGCTGTGCAATCTGGGCCTCGATGGTCTTGATGCTTTGCCCGTGAGCGGCAGTGTGTTGCACTAAGGACTGAATGGAAGACTGGATGTTGGTGGTGGATTATGTCGATTGTTTAACGAATGCCTCCAGACTTCGTTCGAGCGAGGAAACCTTATCGTTGTTCGACGGAACAAAGTTGTTTGGTGGAAAAGAATTGTTGGGTGCAAAGTTGTTCGTCTGATTTTGGAAAGGTTGGGGTTGGAAGGGTTGCTGAAACTGCTGTTGAGTTTGTTGTTGCGCTTGTTGTTGCGGCGGAGGGGCCCTTTGGAAATTGTTGCCTTGGAATTGATTCTGATTCTGATTCCAGGCGAAATTGGGGTGGTTCCTCCAACCGGGATTGTAGGTGGAAGAGTATGGATCATTCCTCGGTCTTTGCTGGAATGCAGCATTAACCTGATCCTGTCCTTGCGATGGTGGATTGTAAGGACACTCTTCGGTCAAGTGAGAAGGATCGGAACAACAAGCGCAGATGGTACGAAGGGGAAGAACAGGGGTAGGAGCATGAGAAGAAAATTTGCTCTCTATCGCTTCAAGCTTTCTCGTTATTGCAGCCATTTCAGCTTTCATCGCAATAGAGACATCAAGTTGGTGAATTCCTACCCTAGACTGACCGGTAGAAGTGGAGGTAGAAGAAGAAGAAGTCGGTCTGGTGCTCTCCCATTTTAGCGTTTGCTCCGCAAGGTCGTCAAAGAATTTCCACGCTTCCTCGTCAGATTTCGATAGGAAGTGGCCCTGACAGATGGTTTCCAACAACTGCTTCGTTGCTGGGTTCAGGCTCTCGTATAAGGTTTGGCAAAGTTGCCATCTCTCGATACCATGGTGAGGACACTGAACAAGAAGGTCTTTGTACCGGTCAAAGCACTTCCAGAAGGGTTCAGAAGGAAGCTGAGAGAATTGGTTGATTTCATTGCGGATCCTTGCGGTTTTATGATTCGGATAAAATTTCTTTAGAAACGCTTTTACAAACTCGTCCCAACTGGTTATGGAGTGGGAAGCGGTGCTATACAGTTATTTTTCAGCAAGATCGCATAAAGTGAACGGAATGACCCGTAAACGTATAGCATCGTCCGACAGTTGGGTAGTTTTCATCATGGCACAAACGTTTTGAAATTTATTGATGAAGATATAGGCATCTTTAGATTCAAGCCCATGAAATCGTGGAAGCATGTTGATGAAGTGGGGCTTAATTTCAAAATTATCCCCATTGGCCGGTGGAAGAGAAAGGCAGGTGGGAAGTGCAGAACGGGTGGGATAGAAACGATCCTGGAGCGCGATTCGCTGCGGCGCTACAACAGGCGGTGGTGGTGGGTTATTGGTCTCCGTAGGAGGTGGAGCCAATCCAGGGGTAGTCAAAGAGATGTTCGGATTAAATCCTGACATCGCGGAAGAAGAGGTTGGTGATGGTGAAGGTGAAGATGTATGAACAGAATTCCGGTCAACGTCGGAGTTGGCCGGCAAAGGAAAGGGTGAAAGAGGAGTGGACGGAGTTTCGACGTCTGAGTCGATCGCGTAGTCGGTAGCGACTAACGTAACGCGGACTAGACGGGCGCTAGTGTCCCGAGTCCAAGCGGACATACACTAAACGAGTTTAGTATAGTCAAAGCGGAGAAGGTGAGGGTAAGAAAACGTCAATGGAGAAAGGCGATGGGTGGTGGGTGAAAAAAATGGATTTGGCGACAAAGGGCAAGTTTTTATAAAAGTTTTTGATTTTTTTTTCTTTTTAGAAAGAACTTTACAGAAATATGTACGGATTTACGGATTTAAGCAATCACAAACAAGATATGCACAATTACACCTAGATCTAGGGTCACCTAGGTCAGCTAGACAGCTCCTAACTGTTCCAAAGAACTAGAAACAGGACCTCAAACCTCCTCTTCTCCGCCAATTGCGGCCAGATAAGTGCCAGGTAAGTGGGAGGTTGTCCAACGCTTTCGCGAAGTTCCTTAATTAAATAACCACTTGCCTTCGTCACACTTGCCTAGACACTGCAAAGTCAGGATAGGATAAACGGCCGATGCCTGTAATTAGTCCTCTGTCCTATTGAGCGCGAAGTCCTTAGGGCTGAGTCTAGTATTTTTTTAATTTAATGATGGTCAATGCATATGCTTTTTATGATTTCTGGGGTCCTGGGAAGGGTGATGAAATCCCCACCCAATCTGAATTGGTTTCAAGCCCCTTAAGTTCGTATTAATGAATGCAAAGCGGTAACAAATCAACTGCAAACAATTTTTATTTTTAGCGCGGCGCAAAGAATCCTGCACAAGAACAGTTTATTGGAAGGGGGAAGAGAGTTTGCGCAAAGAGTGCTGCAGAAAACACAGTTTATTGGAGTCCAGAGGAGTGAGAGAGAGGAAAGGAGGACTTACAGAGATTTTTGCACACTGACTCCACCAAGTGGCCGCGGTTCCGCGGCCTAAGCTTGCTTATGCCGCGGTTCCGCGGCAGTAAGGTAGGATTGGGCCTCTGGAATTTTTGTGTGTGCTTCCTTGGATGTCCTCTTCTTTTCTGGAGTTCCAGAAACTTGATTTGCTCACTGTACCTGCTCCAGATTTTTACAGTAGACCGTTTGCTTTGTTTTGATCCGTCGCGGTGTAGCCGCGAAATGTGGGTCTATCTTCCCACGTCTTTGGCACTGAACTCGAACTCCGTATTATCCTGCACACTTGCACAAAAACTAATCAAAAATAACAAGATGATTTTTTACAAAGTATATTTTTTTTTCGTTTTGTTTTTCGGTTAGCTTTATATTCACAAATTAACCCGAAATTACACAAAGAAATAAACTACCGTCTCCCCGGCAACGGCGCCATTTGATTGGTAGAGATTCTGCGTGTTCAAGTTTAATTAATTACCGCAATCAAAACGGTTTCGCTTGTAGCTAGCCGGTTAAGTACGGGTCGTCCGCAGGGAGATGGGAATCTTTTTCTATGTGTTTTAACGAGTTAAGTCCAATTTTCCAGATTTGTTTGTGATTATCTAAGTGTTAAAATGATATGTAAAGAGAGCTTGTTAGGGTTAGGATTAGGTTAGTTTGAGTTAGGAGTCGCTCACTTCTTTCGTTGCCACTCTTAATATCGGTGTTACGGTAATCGGGAACAACAGGGATTAGCACGACTAGGAAGGAACTTGCGAGTATAAGCTAGGCTTTCCAACGCTTAAGTTCTTCCTTTTGGTGCTTGTCCGTCCGTTCTTGGCTCTTAGCCATAACCTCCGGTTAATTCAACCACAACCGGTCTCACTACGGAATCACTGCTATCATGTAGGATAGGGTGCCGAAGGGAGCGGATTGTGGTTCAATTAACGGGAGTCGATTTAAGATGTTGGGCAAGGAAAGAGTGAGAGAGATTTCCTTCTCTCAAACTTCCCTTATCCTACCCTAACAAGTATGGAAACTACTCACACATCATAACGAAAAGAAAAGAAAACAAAGAGGAAGATAGAAAGAAGGAGATTATAAGATAACAACTAGCTATTTGCGACCTCACCTCGGCAAGGATCAAGCGTAAGCATCATGATTGTTTTTAAGGATAAAGGAAAAGAGACAAGAAAGAAACAACAAGAAATAACAACAACTAAGTTAACAAATGAAAATTACAAGCATTTAACATAAGAGCAAGACAAGTATGATAATGAAATGAACTTCTTTATTCATCATTCTTCACTCACAAAAGCTCACTACAAGTTTTTCAATGGAGAAGAGATGAGAAGAGGAAGAAGAACAAGTATTCTAAACCCTAAAAATACAAGATTATGCACCCTTGGCTTCACAAGGTTCTGGGCTATTTATAGGCTGGGAAATGAAAATTTAGGGCAACATTCAGAACAAAGATGAAAAGACAAAACAGCCCCTAAAAATTGGTCGACTGCTGCCACCATACGGCCGCGGAACCGCGGCCTAGACCCCCTATTGGCCGCGGTTCCGCGGCCTTATAGATGAGTTGGAACCTCTAGTTTTTTGTGCTTCCCTGGTTTTTCATGTCCTTTATTCTGGCATATGATTTTTCTCAGAATATCTTCACGATTTTTCCAGAATTTCTGTTGAGCAAAAGGTGATTTGATGTGGATCTTTTTATCATGATTTCCTCGAGCTCCGTGTAGATTTCTTGGATCTTGTGCTGCCATTGAGCCTTGTGCATGAAAACGACATTGATTTGCCATTTTGTCTCTTAAACTGGTGTGTGGCAACAGACGGATAAAGAGCGGAGACCTGTGTTTTATCTGTGGTTGGCAGGAACCCGGATTTTGTCGTTTTTTTCCATGAATTTTATTGTTAAGAGCCGAGAACCTGTATCCTGCAATTGACTAGCAAACACGGCTCAAGAGTACCTACCGATAAGCAATATGATAAAAATTGGGCGGTATAAAAATGCAATAATCTGATATGAACAAATACCCCCAAACTTATCATTTGCTCGTCCCGAGCAAAGCCAATTTATTCACAAAAAATTTCCTAACCTCACTTTCGCAGGGAACGCGATTGCACTGAGCATGTGCAACAAGCCGTTAAACCTCTAGGTGTCCCTAGTAGGAGGAGTGTTGTCTCCTGAGGGTTTTCAGCGGATTACACCCACAAAATCCGGTCAAGTTAGTTTTGTAAAATAACTAAGATTCAAACCCTAAGGTTTTGTTTCAGAAAATAACAATTCTATTATCCCAAGTCTAGACTATCAAACCCTTATTTTTCACACCTCGCTTCTTATTTAACTACAGATTTTATATGTCTTTACGTGCAGTGCAAATAGTGTCATGAAGTTTCCAGAAGGATCGATTTACGTCATCATGTCACACAATAAAGCCCAGATAAAATTTTTGAAAGGATCACATAAGTTTTATAAAGATTTAAGCATTTTTCAAATTTCGTTTTCCAGTAAAGTTTCAACTTTAGAATTTCTATCTTGTTTAACAGGAAACTAGGTCTTATTTTTCACTCCACCTTTTTCTTGTTTTCATTTCATACACACCTCTGTGAACAATAGAGCCCTCAAATGCTTTTTTGCCATCAAATGCTTTTTTGCCGGATCAAAACGGTCCCATTTAAGTTGATCTTAGCCCCAAACACGGTTAACGTATCCTTAAACATTCAAATGGACTATAAAACTCCAAATCAACTTTGGTTCAAGGGTACATCTCTGAACTCCTCTGACACCTATCGTTGTAATTCTTCAACGACGTCAGAGAGGTGACGAGTACTGACGGCCATATAATAAATAGGTCACCACGTTAAGTTGATCTTAGTCTCAAATAGGACTAACGTATCATTAACGAACGTTTAAGTTGATCTTAGCCTCAATACGGCTAACGCATCCTTAAACTAAAAATACCAAACCCAAATCTAAGTAAATACGGATTTGGACTAATCCATGTCCTACGGGCGACGGCATTACTCAGTCTCCGTATACAATCCACGGGCAACCACAAACAAAACAAACACACACGACATGAAGTGAAATTCTGGAGAAGGAGAAAGTGGCTATCGCGATGCGGTAGTGTAATTAACTGCAGGGGCTTGCGCCTGCAGGGAAGAGCGTCCCCACAATCAAAAACCCCTCTAGCGAGGGGGAATCTGACGAAGTCTGCTACATCGGCCGCATCCGTCTAAACCTCCGATACACGGTGCCATAAATCAACTTGACATCTTCGGAGAGGTAGACGGATAAAACCATATAGCATTTGCCCCGAATCTCAGGCAAGACGTCCTCACGTCTCGGCCGTCTTTCGGAAGGGAACAGATTCTGGCATGTCCGGTGGGACCTTTTCCTCTTTCCACTCCTCACTTCGTGTGCCACTGCAATGGACGCTCCACCTCACCTGCAGGTGTAGCATATGGGCCCCAAGCAGCCTCCTTCCTCGCTCTGCCCATAGAACAGGTGACCCAGGCCACCACCGGCCTGTTTTTCGGGACCATGATCCCACCTACAAGCTTCTTTATGCCAATACCTGCACCAGAAGCGAACAAGAAGTCGGTCTTCAACCGGCTCACTGCTACGACGGCCCCTGTCAACGGGTCGTCCATTACCAAGCCAACAGCCTCTGTCTTTGCGAGGCTGGATCAAAACTCTGAGGGGCCCGCCAAGAAGCCTGTGAATCCCAAGGTGGCTGTCCCAAGGAAGGCAATAGCCGCTGCTCCAGAAGTCATCAAGGCGGCTTCCCCTGTCAAAGAGTCAGTCTTTTCAAAACTGACTATTCCTGCTCCTGCCCCTGCTCGAGGATCTGTCTTCGACAGGTTGAATATCACTCCTCAAAGGACAACCTCAGTCTTTAAGAGGTTAACACCAGCGGCGCCTCATTCAGACAGGGGGCAAAAAGAAGCTGTCTCTATCTCCGAGCCAGTCCCAACGGCTCGTCATGCTCGACGTCGCCATTGGCGACGTGTAAGGAAGGCAGGGGGCAACTCCCCCTCAGGGCTAACTCCACCTGCTCCAGTGGTGGAGGTCAACGCTGCTGTTCCAACTGGGAACAGGTTTAAACTATTGAGGAGGGTACGTGAGAACTCTCCAACTGCTACATTGAAAAGATCTGCTCCGCCCGCGGAGAGAGTTCCGGAAACGAAGCAAGAACAGCCCCCTCAACGGCCGTCCTAAAAAATATACAAGGTTTGGCGGAGGGTTCAAGACTCCGTGATTGACCCAGATCACTCTCGTCAACAGAAAAAGGCGAAGGTGCAAAAATAAAAAGACCGTCCTATTAAACAGCAGAGGACAACAATCGCTAGGGTGCCCACTGCAACGGCCCCCTCCACTTCAACGGCCCACAAAAGAAGAAGGCCGGAGAAAACCCCTGCGCCCGCGGAAAATGCCAAAGGTGGTGAACCTAAACGCCCTAAGTCCGGGGGCATAACAGTTCATACAGTATACATGGCATCGGGAAAGGAGGACAGCCGTGCACCCACAGGTCATAGACCGCTTACACGGTCAGTGACCAAGGCTCAGAAGCAACAGCAAAAGCTCCAGGAGATGATGACCGCGATGGCCGCACTCACTGGGCCAAAAGAAACCCCTGAAACGTCCTCGGATGAACGTCAGCAACAAGAAACTGATGCCGAATTCCTTCGTCGCATACTGGAGAAGAAGGATAAAGAAGCTGCGGAACAGGCAGCCAGCATAAAGAAAATGGCCCTCCTGTTCCAGGACATGGTGGGCATGATGATTCAACAGGATCCACCTGCTGAAGATCCCCCGATCATCATTGAAGACGATAGGGGAGAAACGTCGAATCCTCCACCGGCTCTGTCAATAGCCAGGGAGGAGGCGATCTCCAAAACCGACCTGGACGAATATATAGCTCAGCAGATCCGGGTTCATCAAGCGACTGAAGCAGCGGGTCAGGTGGTAAAAACGGGGCGACCGTATCTGGGCTGGTACGACCAGATCAAGTACCCGCCAGGTTATACGATACCAAAATTCTATGTGTATAAGGGGACTGGCAATCCCCACCAGCATGTTGCCCAGTTCAGGGCGCTCTGCGGCAACACCGGCGGTGATGATAAGTTGTTGCTCCGCCAGTTCGTTGGTACTTGTCAGATACAGCGTTCGAGTGGTATTCTGAGCTCCCGAACGACTCTGTCAAGACCTTTGCTGAGATGGAACTACTGTTTACCCAGCGTTTCGCGAGTGCCAGCGAGCGTACCCCGATAACGGCATTGATCAATGCCAGGGTAAAGCCGGGCGAGACGTGGGTCCAATATGCTATACGGTGGCGTAATTTATGGTCAAAATGCGAGCAGCACATAGAAGAAGCTCCTGCAGTGGGAATGTTTGTGGGAACCCTCGATCCGCAAGCAACCATCTCGCAATTTATGATGTTCTTCAAGCCGACCACCTTCCAGGCACTAATCGACAAGCTGGCGCAAATGGATCAGATGGGCCATAAACCTCCTCTTCCAAAGCCGGACTCCCGAAATGAGAAGGGGAAGGGGAAAGCGATCGTTGTCGCTAATACTCAACAACAGCTGAACAACTTGAAGCCGGTCGTTCATCAAAATAATATGCATCCGTACGTAGCCCTTGAGGAGAGGATGGGACGTCCTTACTCGTTTCCTCGAGATAAAACGAGAAGGTTATTCGAGCTGGCGTTGCGCAACAGACTCATAAATCTGCCGGATCCAAAACGTCCGTCGCAACCAAATGATGTCAATGAGCCCAACTACTGTCCTTATCATCGAGTACTGGGTCATCCGATCGAAGATCGCTACGTCTTCAAAAATTGGCTTGAAGACCAGTACCGACAGGGCAAATTTGCATTGTCCGACAAATAGAAGGTGAATCCACCGCAGCCCCACACCTCTAAAGGAATGAATACGCCGGGGGCAACATGCTCTGTCGTTGAAGAAGCTCCTTGGGAGGTTGTATTATCAGCCAAGACGAAGAGGATGCTAAATGATCTTCAAACATGCCCAGCGATCAAGTGGAAGAACCCGTTGGAGCCGCAGATCATTGAAGGGATGTTGAAGTCTCGTCCAACTCAAAAGATCGATGGAGGCGGCCCAAGCATTCACAACCAGCCGTCGAAATCTTCAAAGAAGAAGAAAAAGAAGTCAAAGAAGCCCGTGAAGCTTGGCGACAAGCGCACGGACTTGCAAAAACAAATTGACGCACTGGAGGAATACAACCAGAAGGCACGGACTCCCATTACATTCCAAGAATTCCTCAATCACGTCTTTCAAGAGGAAGATGAGGGAGAAAGTTCATCTGATGAATCTGAAGAATACGTGGCGAGCTGTCATGTGATTTCCCATTCGTTCATGGGCGATGAGGAGACTCCTTGTACTGAAACGCTGGGGGCAGATCCCGAACCAAAAATTCTGGGGCCATCGGATGAAGTAATCGATGCATTCCTCAATGAAGCTCTCTTAAAAAGCAAAGCTGATCGAGAGTGCAAGGCGGTTATGTTCGAAAGGACCAAACGCCAGCGCCTTGACGAAAGAATTGAGATACTCCCGTTGGAGCAAAGTACACCCACTGCGGATAAAATCAAATTCAAGATGAGGAAGAGGTTTGCTAAAGCCGTGTCAATGGGTATGGAGCTACCATCCTCTGAGGGAAGCGTTACTGGTGAAGCGGAAATGTACCCCTCCTATTGCTTGTATCATCGGAAGATTTCGCACCCCACTGAAGAGTGCAAAGCTTTCGATAGATGGTGGCAAAGATACGTTGCTCACCGGCAGCATTTTAAGCGGGAGAAGCGCAAGACTCGCCGGGAGCAAAACAGTGCGACCGAAGGGCTTAACAGAACTACCGGCAATTGTCGCATGGTCAACGCCGGAGGATCACAAGTGCTCACATTCGGGAGCGATTCCGACGAGGAGTTGGAGCTTAGCCCCCTCTTCAAAGAGTCCACTTCGAGAAAAGAAGAAGAGCCGAAGATTTGTGAAAATATTCGGCTGCGTAATCGCACGTTGCCCGAAAAGAATCTCGGACCCCCCAACAAAAGAGACAAAGGGAAAGAAAAGGTCTCTGAGGGCATCGCCTTAGATGACCAAGTCATGGAAGAGCTAACTGCCAAAGACCCGCCGAAGAAAAATAAGGTGGATTACAACGTTTTAGCGCATCTGAGGAAGCGACCCTCACAGCTCAGCATTCTTGACGCTCTTTTACTATCAAAAGAGGCGAGAGATTCGTTAATTAAGGCACTATAAGACCCAGAGCAGTTCCAAGATTTCCTGGCTGAAGAAAAGATGAAGGATGAATTGGAGGAAGTGCGCACGGCCGATGTCACTTTTGGCGATGAAGACCTTCTCCTTGGGACGTACGAACACAATCGCCCCCTCTATGTCTCAGGATACTGCCATGATATAAAGATTGGCAAAATCCTGGTCGATTACGGATCATCTGTTAATCTCCTTAACGTGCGAGTGTTGAAGGAAATCTGCATGAGCGTCCAACACCTCGCTCGAGACAAGATCACCATCTCCGGATTCGACTCCCAATCATCAAAGACTCTTGGATCTGTGATACTGACGCTACGCTTTGGGCTGCTCGTCACGGACATTAAATTCCACGTCATAGATGCCAAGACATGCTACAACGCTCTGCTC
This sequence comes from Agapanthus africanus, assembly GCA_030015575.1. Taxonomy (NCBI): domain Eukaryota; kingdom Viridiplantae; phylum Streptophyta; class Magnoliopsida; order Asparagales; family Amaryllidaceae; genus Agapanthus; species Agapanthus africanus. The sequence goes on from JASDDO010000016.1 coordinate 559,409,674, forward strand.
GGCCGACCATGGTTACACGAGTACAACATCATCCCTTCTACACAGCATCAGTGTATGAAATATTTTAGGGATGGTCTCGAGTATACCGTGACGGGAGAACTGAATCCGTTTTCCGTAAACGAAGTTCGCAAATATGAAGATGCCAAATACTTCTTGCCCAATTTCGAAGACACGGAAAGGTGTCGCAAGCCGGAGAACAAAACTAACGCTACCATCCCTGTCTTCGGCAGCGATACTGAGGAGGAAGAGAAGATAGTTTATTTGGGTCCGCCCCAATACACCAACCCGGGACCATCTGCTCCTACGTTGATCTTTGGTAGTGATTCGGAGGATGAGGTCCATGCTGTATTCTCTGCTCGACTTCAATACGAGCTTCCGCTGATGAAGAGCAAAGTCTACAAGTCGCCATGGTGCCGCTTAAACATTATAAAGAACTGGATGCACTTGACATCTACAGTGTAGAAGAGCTGCGGACGTTCTATATCCCTCCCAGGAGAAAAGGCGAAAAAGCAATTCTATTCTACCGCTCTAAAGAAAACAAAGTGGAGAAAGAAATCTGGCACGGGGCGGATCCTACGCTGGACAGGCTTCAACCCATCCGTCTACCCAGATATTATACAGAAGGCTTGAAGAGGTTGTTGAAGCGCCAAGGGATACCCTTCAAACAGACCGTTAGAAAGGCCAAATTCTATGACAGGGTCTGGAACGTCCCCGGAACTCAACACAAGCTGCCTAATGGGAGGATGGAGACAATCGAGCTCGGATACGTTCGCTCCAAGAAACGAGAGCTGCTCCGCGACTGTTACGTCGTGCATGACTTCAATGAAGAAGCAGATTCTCAACGGGAGGACACTAATCCTGAACCAGTAAAAGTTCCTGATGTAAAAGTGCCCAGTCCGTCGTTCGAAGAACAAATGGACAGGCTTATAAGGGAAGCTGGTCAAAAAGTCCGCGATGATCACAACCGCGAAATGTCCATCTACAAGAAAGCCAAAACGCAACGCCTCCTTCAACAGGCCATCAAAGATAAAAGTGCCGCCCCCTGTCAACCTGTTATAAAAAAGGCTCAACGCAGAGGCAGAAACAAGTCGAAAGGCCGAAAGAGCGCTCAACCGCAACAAAGCGGGGCTAAGAAGCCACGCAAACGGGAGTCGAGCGTTATTGATCTATCCCTCATGAAGAAAATGGGTCGAGCGTACTCGTTTCCTCGGGACAAGACGAAGAAGATACTTGATCTTGCTCTAAAACATCAAATGCTTACACTGCCGGAATCCAAAAACCCCGAACGAGCAGGTGAAGTTTCTGACCCAAATTATTTCTCTTACCATCGAGTAATTGGGCATCCTCTCGAAGACTGTTTCACCTTCAAGAATTGGGTTGAAGATCAGTACCAGCTCGGCAAGTTCGCTCTGTCTGACAACTGGAAGGTGACACCGTCACAGAAGCACGAACCCAAAGCCATAAGAGCAGAGCCAACTCCACATTGGGATTGGAAGCGGATTCGCACCTGTCACATGATAACAATATTAAAAGAAGAGCCCGAGAACGTGGATAACCTTCCCTGGTGCTTCGAGAACAGCCATGATGAGGTAATCTCAGAATTTCCACCAGCGCCGAAAGAACTGGAGGATGGAATACATACCACTGCAGATAACCTCAAGAAAATTGAGTTGGGGACGGCGAACGATCCGCGACCGACATTTGTCAGCGAGCTACTATCTGAAGAAAGGGTGGCTGCATTAAAGGACGTCCTTGTACAGCATAGAGATTGCTTCGCATGGAACTATTCTGAAATGCCGGGACTAGATCTAGAAATTGCTGTGCACAAATTGGCGATATCCCCGGACATCAAGCCGGTCAAACAGGCGCCGAGGAGAATGCGGCTCGAGCTTGAGATGAGTATCAATGCCGAGGTCAAAAAGCTAATCGACTCTGGCTTTATCCAGGAAGTTCAATATCCTGAATGGATCGCTAACATCGTCCCGGTGATGAAGAAGAATGGGACAGTGCGCATATGCGTGGACTTCCGGGATCTCAATAAAGCCTGCCCAAAGGATGATTTCTCAGTGCCAGTCACCGAACTGATGATAGACAATACGTCCACTCATGAGGTTTTCTCCTTCATGGACGGCTCATCAGGGTATAATCAGATAAAGATGCATCCCGAAGACCAGAAGCACACCGCTTTCTGAACTCCTTTGGGAATATTTTGCTACAAGGTGATGCCCTTCGGTCTAAAGAACGCCGGTGCCACTTATCAAAGGGCCGTGACGAAGATCTTCGATGACCTTATACATGAAATCGTCGAGTGCTATATTGACGACCTCGTAGTTAAGAGCAAATCATACGAGGAACATCTCGAGCATCTAAAGACTGTATTTCGACGCCTTCGACAATACAACTTGAAGATGAACCCTCTTAAGTGTGCGTTCAGGGTTTCATCGGGTAAATTCCTGGGATTCATCGTCCGACACCGAGGTATCAAAATAGATCCGTCTAAGATCAAGGCGATCATGGAAATGCCTCCGCCGAGAACTCTCAAACAGTTGCGGTCTCTCCAAGAGAAGCTCGCATATATACGGCGATTTATAGCCAACCTTTCAGGCAAGTGCCGTCCTTACAGCCACCCGATGAAGAAGGGAACTCCATTCGTCTGGGATCAAAAATGCCAGGACGCACTGGATGAAATCAAGCAGTACTTGCAAAACCCGCCAGTGCTGGTTGCTCCAGTTAGAAGGAAGCCCCTTATTCTCTATACGACCGCCCTCGAAGGTTCTTTAGGCGCATTATGGGCGCAAGAGAACGACCAAGGAAAAGAAAGAGCACTCTACTATTTAAGTCGAGTCCCACTAGGGGCAGAAAGCAATTATTCCCCCATTGAGAAACACTGCTTGGCGTTGATCTTTACGATAACAAAGCTCAGGCACTATGCATTGGCATACGAAGTCCATCTCATCTCGAAGGTGGACCCTCTTAAATATTTAATGTCAAAGGCCATATTGACGGGACGACTCGCTAAATGGGCTCTGCTCTTGATGGAGTTCTCGATAACCTATCAATCTCTCAAGGCAGTGAAAGGCCAGGCCATCGCCGACTTCTTCGCTGAGCATCCGATACCCGCCGATTCTCCTTTGAATTGCGATCTTCCAGACGAACATGCGTTTGATGCGATCGACGGTGGTGATAGCCGATGGGAGCTTTATTTCGACGGAGCATCCTCCATGAAGAAGCGCAAACAAAATACCCCTGTAATCAAATCAGGGGTAGGCCTCATCTTCGTGACCCCACAAGGAGGAATAATGCGCTTCGCTTTCTCCTTAACAGAGCCGAGGACGAATAATGAAGCCGAATATGAAGCCTTGATTGCAGGTTTTGAGATCGCCATCGACATGGGAATTGAAAACCTCCTCATATACGGAGATTCTTAACTGGTTGTTAGTCAAGTGAATGGCGACTACCAAACGTGCAAACCGGAGTTGGTGAAGTACGGTGAAAAGGTGCAACAACTGTTGACCCAAATTCCCTCCTATACTTTGGAAAGCATACCACGCGTGGAAAATAGCAAAGCGGACGCGTTAGCTAAGCTCGCTAAAGAACTGGCTGACGAGAACCTCGATGATGTCAGAATCGTGGTACAAAGCCGTCGAGTGCTCGCCCCAGCAGAAATATCTCTAGAATCATCCGAAGAATAGGGAGCGACTGAACAGACGACCTTACAGATAAAAGAATGAGAAAAGGCTGAGGACTGGAGGGAAGTCTTCATAGACTACTTTAAGTCCCATCGAATGCTCGAAGATACGTCCACAAGACATCAGCTCATGAAACGAGCTCTGTCTTTCGCCTTCGTCAACGATACTCTGTACAAGAGGTCGTTTGATTCTCTGTGGCTGAGATGCTTAAGACCGGATGAAGCAGAAAGAGTCGTTCAGGAAGTCCATGACGGAATCTGTGGTTCTCACCAAGCGGGCCCGAAGATGAAGTTGAAGATCAAACGGATGGGCTACTACTGGCCCACGATGATTCAAGATTGCCTCGAATATGCGAAGCAATGCCACTCATGCCAAATCCATGGGGACTTCATCCACCAACATCCAAATCCATTACATCCAACGGTGGCTAGCTGGCCGTTCGAGATGTGGGGAACTGACATAGTCGGCCCTATCGAACCAGTATCGTCCAGGGGACATCGTTTCATCCTGGCGACGACTGATTACTTCTCCAAATGAGCAGAAGCAGTATCGTTAAGGGAAGTGAAGACGGAGAATATCCTCCATTTCTTCAAGACGCACGTCATATACCGGTTTGGGACTCCACGACGGATCATCTCCAATAACGGGCCTGTCTACAGGAGCCACAAGATCAGTCGCTTCGCGCAACAACACAATATAGACTGGAGATATTCCTCGGTTTATAATCCGCGAGCTAATGGTCTAGCCGAGGCCTTCAACAAGACCCTGACGAAGATCATGAAAAAGACGGTGTCCCGAAATAAGAAAGACTGGCACGAGAGACTGCAAGAGGCTCTTTGGGCGTATCGAACTACGTTCAAGACGACCACGAACACAACGCCATACGCATTGGTATTCGGTACGGAAGCAGTACTCCCCCTCGAGATAGAGTTACCCTCTCAACGAGTGGCAGTCCACTACGAGCTGACGAACGAAGAAAATGCTCACCTTCGGCTTGAGGAGCTTGATGCCCTTGATGAAACACGGCTCATAGCGCAACAAAATCTGGAGGCTTATAAAGCAAAAATGACGCGCTCATATGAAAGATTGACCCGACCGAGGACATTCCGCCAAGGCGAACTCGTGCTAGTGGTCAAAAGGCCTATGATCCCCAATCGCGCCAAGCGGGGAAAATTCGAGCCAAAGTATGAAGGCCCATACATCATAGACAAAGTCTACCAGGGTGGAGCCTATCTACTCATGGATATGCACGGTGAATGGCCTTTCAGGCCAATAAACGGTAGATTCCTAAAGAAATACTACGCTTAATGAGCCACAGCCTAAGTCAATGGTAGATGACGACGACTATGTCTGCTCGCTATCTTCCTAAGCTCAAGCTTTATAAGCAGTAGCCAGCCTTCTCAATGACGGACCGAAACGTCCTTAAACTGATGATGGACCGAAACGTCCTTAAACTAATACCGCAGCATCCGTAGGCTGACGAGATAAAAAAAAAGAGAAGAAAAATATAATAAATAAAAACGGTATGTCCATAAGCAAAAAAGGGGCACGGATGAAAACCCGAAAGGGCTCCGTGAGTAAAAACAGCAGGGCTACCGGCGAGTGTTCGTGAAAACCCGAAAGGGCGCGACCTCGTAAAAAAAACGGAAGAAAATAAAAAGAATAAAAAAAAAACGGTATGTCCATAAGCAAAATGGGCACGGATGAAAACCCGAAAGGGCTTCGTGAGTAAAAACAGTAGGACTACCGGCGAGTGTTTGTGAAAACCCGAAAGAGCGCAACCTCGTTAAAAGACACTTATAAGGTCCTCTCGACCTTGTAAGGAGAAACCACCCGCGTGAGATCCTTACGACTCACAAGGAAGCAACACACTTAGGGATCCCCACGATTCCTAAGGTGAAAATACACTTGCGAGATCCTCACGACTCGTAAGGAGAACTATCTTATGGGACCCTCACGGCTCATGAGATTTGAAAGTCTTAAGTTACAGAGACCTAAACCTGTGCTTAAGCAACCCCCACAACTTCCGATATTGCCCTACAAGTGGCTCAATACTGGCCCTTGTATATAATCCACGGGCGCGAATAAACATTTCCCTAACCAAGTCCCATCCGAGACTGGGGATATATACGCATGACGAACAACCCTTATAAGTCCTCTCGACTTACAAGGAGAAAATCCTCTTGTAGGATCCTTACGACTTATAGAGGAACAAACACTTAGGAATCCTCACGATTCCTAAGGAGAAAATACACCTACAATATCCTCACGACTTGTAGGGAGAAATAACTTTGTGAGACCCTTACGGCTCATGAAGTCAAAAGCCTTAGTCGACAGAACCTTAACCCTGTTCGCTAAGCCACCCTTGTTCGACGGCGACAGAGGCAGATGATGATTCGCTCCTGGCAATATCCCAGTTGTAGCGGTGCTGATGCCGAAATCGGTGTCTAATTTCAGGTTTACGGCGAAAAGCCAGTAGGCCACACATGCATAGGAAATAGCTGAAATGATGGGGCAACTCGCAATAAAAAGCAGCGAGTAAGAATAAAATAAATAGCCAAAATGATTGGGCAACTCGCAATAAAAAGCAGCAAGTAAAAATAAAATAAACAGCCGAAATGATCGGGCACCGCGAAAAATAGCCGAAATGATTGGGCAATCGCGACCTTCACGATATAAAAGCTGAAATGATAGAGCATCGCGGAAATAAAACAAAAGAAAATTGATGATAAAACTTTTGCCCTACAGTTGAGATCACATCGATCCCTGTATATAAGCCAAGGGCGCAAACAAAGAAGGAACCATACTTTCCCAACAGGCTCTGCCAGAAAACGAAGCCAAATCTCGACGGTTCATCCTAACTCCGAAGAAACTAGCGTCTTCGATAAGTACTTCGACTCGAAGGATCAAGTGTCCTTGACGGCGAAAATCCTGATTCGCGTCGACTCGCAGAGCAACCAGTGTCTCCGTGGGAAATTCTCGATTCGTTTCAACACCAGGGAAACAAATAATCCTTGGCAAATACTTCAACTCAGGGAAACTAGCGTCCTTGATGAGAGCCTCCTGATTCGCGTCGACTCGTAGAGCAACCAGTGTCTCCGTGGGAAATTCTCGATTCGTTTCAACACCAGGGAAACAAATAATCCTTGGCAAATACCTCAATTCAGGAAAACTAGCGTCCTTGATGAGAGCTTCCTGATTCGCGTCGACTCGCAGAGCAACCAGTGTCTCTGTGGGAAATTCTCGATTCGTTTCAACACCAGGGAAACAAATAATCCTTGGCAAATACCTCAATTCAGGGAAACTAACGTCCTTGATGAGAGCCTCCTGATTCATGTCGACTCGCAGAGCAACCGGTGTCTCCGTGGGAAATTCTCGATTCGTTTTAACACCAGGGAAACAAATAATCCTTGGAAAATACCTCAATTCAGGGAAACTAGCGTCCTTGATGAGAGCCTCCTGATTCGCGTCGACTCGCAGAGCAACCGGTGTCTCCGTGGGAAATTCTCGATTCGTTTCAACACCAGGGAAACAAATAATCCTTGGCAAATATCTCAATTCAGGGAAACTAGCGTCCTTGATGAGAGCCTCCTGATTCGCGTCGACTCGCAGAGCAACCGGTGTCTCCGTGGGAAATTCTCGATTCGTTTCAACACCAGGGAAACAAATAATACTTGGCAAATACCTCAATTCAGGGAAACTAGCGTCCTTGATGAGAGCCTCCTGATTCGCGTCGACTCGCAGAGCAACCAGTGTCTCCGTGGGAAATTCTCGATTCGTTTCAACACCAGGGAAACAAATAATCCTTGGCAAATACCTCAATTCAGGGAAACTAGCGTCCTTGATGAGAGCCTCCTGATTCGCGTCGACTCGCAGAGCAACCAGTGTCTCTGTGGGAAATTCTCGATTCGTTTCAACACCAGGGAAACAAATAATCCTTGGCAAATACCTCAATTCAGGGAAACTAGCGTCCTTGATGAGAGCCTCCTGATTCGCGTCGACTCGCAGAGCAACCAGTGTCTCCGTGGGAAATTCTCGATTCGTTTCAACACCAGGGAAACAAATAATCCTTGGCAAATACCTCAATTCAGGGAAACCAGTGCCCTTGATGAGAGCCTCCTGATTCGCATCGGCTCGCAGAGAAATCAGTGTCTCCGCGGGAAATTCCCGATTCGTCTCAACTTGCAAGATGAAGCCTCAGGCAGCAGGGATTAAAAAACTTGTTTCCTGAACAATGGGACCCTGCAAGTCAGTCTAAAACGGTCTCTTGCATACTATTCACGGGTCTCACTCTCCAAAGTCGAATTTCGACAAGGAGGGAAACAACCGCTTACGGGTCCTCTCGACTCGTAAGAGGGAAAATTCTCTTATAGGATCCTTACGACTTATAAGAGAAAACGCGCTTAGGAATCCTCACGATTCCTAAGGAGAAAATACACCTACGAGATCCTCTCGATCCGTAGGGAGAAAAGTCTCTATGAGACCCTCACGGCTTATAGAGTTGAAAAGTCTTAGGCGGCAGATCTGAACCTGCGGCCTAAGCCATCGCTATCTCTTGAGAAATCTAGATACTTACTCTATTATCTGTCAGTTTTGTTTATGAAGACAACATGTTGATAAAGAGAAAGAGCAAAAGAGCATACAAGACATTGCAGAAAAGAAATGTATATCTTTATTTATTAATTCAATCAAGTACAAGGTGAAGCGTACAAAAGAATAAAGAATGGATACATCTTATTCGAAAAAGAAAACTTTTTTACAAGTATATGGATACAAGGAGAACTACTGGAAAGGAAGCGTCTTGCATATCTCTAGCAATTGCTCGCGCTCCTCCTTCCAAGCTTTCTCCTGATCAGCCACCACCGCCAGCTCTGCTTCCACTTGAGCCCACTGCTGCAAGACAGACGCAAGCTGCTCCCTAACGGCCTGATGAGCAGCTTCACGGCCTGGGGTGTCACGCTCGGCGACATCAAGCTTTCGCTTCAAGCTTAGCCCATGAGAGATGCGTTCCAGGAGGCCCTCAAAGATAGCCTTCACCTCGGCAGCGTTCGCCTCAACTTCGGCACGTAGGCGAGCAGTTTCACTTGAGGACTCCTGGCACTCCTTCAGCCTTAAAGCTGTTTCTTGTTCCAAATAGTGGACGTAAGAAGCGCTTTGCTCGATCCACGCTGCTCTTTCAGTGCTCACGGCCAAAACCTCAGGGGCAGGACGCACCGACTCTAGCTGATGCAGGCGAGCTTCGATCTCTCTGCAGTGGTTAACCCAAGACGCAACGATGCCCTCGTCATGGAAATTTACGAGTATCACCAGTATCGGGTTAACCGCCATAGCGAAGTCCACAGCAGATGTAGGAGTCTCGACGTCGAGTTCCTCGATGTAGTCGCTCAACATGCGCAGACTATTCGCGGCGCCTTTGGAAGACCGACGTCTCAGGAAAGGACCCGCCGGCATTATGACATGAGGCTCGAAGGGCGCCGAGACCGGAACGACAGCTGAAAAAACAAAATATGATCAGATAACAGTTCAAGAGAAAAAAAAAGAGGGAGTTATCAATGTGATAGTTGCTGTACCAGCTGACGCAGGTGGCAAGGCCGGAAGGGCCGGTGGCGCGGCCAATCTTTCATCCCCTCCTTCAATTTGTAGCACTGCAGTCGGGACAAGGAAAAGTTAGAAATAATTCCGTCACTGAAAAAGAAAGATATCAATTGGAAACCATACTCACCAGCGCCACCAGAAGGAGAAGCGAATTCAGGTGGGAAGGAGAAGTGTGGGAGCAACACTTGATATAGATGATCAAAGAGCACTCCTGAAAAGACACAACAGTACGACTTTAGTGCACAAATTATACATCTGAAAGATAAGATTAATAAATTGCAAACCCATACCTTCCAACATCTTCGATGGTATGAGAGAGGGTTGAGAGATAACCACCGCCAAGGCAGTCGTTGAATGTGCTCCCTCGAGCAGTGGGGAATCGGCGCTGGCTGCACCTGCGTTACGAACAAAGGTTGTCAGAAAGGATTGTAAGGTAAAGAAAGACAGCAACTTGGGATTTACCTGATGAGCTGCCGGCTGAAACGGAGGCGACTCCCTCCTCCATCGACATGAGGCCACCGCCCGTGGCCTCATCACCCGACTCGATGGGGACCGTCGTCGTGCTCGCGCAGCCAGGAGACGGCGGAAGATCGTAGGCGGGGAGGGCAATGATAGGAGCATTGCCGGACTCTTGAGAAAGAGCGGCTGACTCTCCCCCAAGAGTCGTACCCATCTCACCCGCTACTTCTTCGGGCTCAGCGGTCTCCATCAGTTCATCCGCCGTACCATGAGGTCGCAAGTCTCAAGCGCCTCATCCGCCGCTGCCCCGGGCTCAGTTATAGCGGTCGTCTCATTCGCCGCCACCTCAGGCTCGGCATCAACGACTTTCTCAAGTGCAGCTTCCTCGGCCCCCAACTCAGGCTCCGCAGCCCCAGCGACGTTGCCCACCGTCGGCTCAGGTTCGGCCAGTGCCTCCTCCTCTGTTTCCTTAGGTTCGACAGTCTCCGCCTCCCCCTCGGTCGAACTTGGCCCTGCAGGATAGAATATATAAGAACCAGCAGCTTTATAATTTTTACAACAAAATTCTGAAAGAAATATTACCTGAGGTGGACTTATCGTTAGCCTCCCTATTGGCATGCACCGCCTGTCTATGAGCCGTAGACAAGGCGACCGGGGGCTCTTCTGATGGAGTATCGGCACGAGACACGGTGCTTGGGCCCGCTCCAATGGCCAAGGCAGTCCTGCGTGCCTTTGCTTCGCGCCTCAACCGCTTCCTTTCTTCCCGGGCAGTCGCGATAGACGTTTTCGACGCTTCCTTAATTAAGGTATCGTCGTCCTCGTTTAGAGATGCCTCCAGAGCCTTTAAGGCATCTCTCATCGGCTCTTCAAGACGGACCTCCCGCGGTAGCCCTGAGGAAGCAGGAACGTCGGCAGCTGGCAGAATATCCGTGTCACTTGGCGGGAACGGCATTGAGGTTCCTGCGATAAAAAGGGAGAGGCTAGATCGACCATAACACAAGGAAAAAGAAAACTTGATGAATTTAAATTTACTAAGGCCTAAAGACGCTCTAAGGCGTTCCTCCTCTTGGAAGGTCTTGAGGGAAGCGGCGATGGCTTCTTCAGTTGTGATGCCTGTTGGAAGAAAAGAAGGAAAAATGTTAATCAAAGGCAATAATAAAGATATGATGCAATAGAGAATGCGACTAGTGATTACCTAATGCCGCAAGCTTAGCCAGCCATGCGTCATGCCTCGCTAACCGCTCCGAAGCTTCGAGGGCGGCCTTTAAATCTGTGTCATCCGGCATGAATAATCCCTCGTTAGTCCCATATTCACTCAGGCCCTCGACATAGGGAGCGTGGGGTTCCTGACCAAACACGACATCAGCGGCGAAGAGCAACTTCTTTTTCTTCTTTTGCTCACCAATCCTAGGTACCCCCGGGATCGACTTACGCTTGGCAGCCACCTTGGGGCGGCGGGTCCCAATGTCCGCACCCACGCCAGACTCTGGCGAGACTACAACCACTGTCTCCACTGGAGCACAGGGCGCTGGTGGTGCATACGCAATATTAGGGAGCGGCAATTCGCGTGGGGGACTCTGCGTACGCGGTGGCCCGGCTCTTGCATCTTTCAAAGAGGGAACTACCGGGGTCCTTGGCACCAAAGGAGCGTTGCGATCGCTACCTGGAGGCGTACCCTTACGGTCGACCAACAATCGCCTTTCCTCCTTTATAACGGCTCCCGTCGCATGATTGTACCATTCTTTATATACATTGAGGAGTCGTGGAGCATAAGCCGGCGCACTGATAAAAAAGTGAGAACCCGTATTCAGGCGCATGAAATGATGCAGCACGTTCTCCATCCCTTCTTCAGTGGCAGCAGGTTCCAGTAGGAAAGCTTCCAAGGGTACCCCTTGATCGTAGCCCAGTTGTTGGGCGAAACGATGCGGGTTATATCTCATGAAAATCGCCGCACCGTTCTGCCTGAAGACTAGGAAGCCCGGTCTAATAGAATATAAGTGGAGGGTCTCCCGGGCCGTCAAAACTGAGGCTCCATCCTTAAAGGAGTCTTGTAATGGTCGCACCGCAATGGTGGACGCCTTTCCAATAGTCAATACCTTGTCAATGAAGGACATCCCGGTTCCAACGGTGTGAGGGCGAAGGAGTAAACCCCTGGCGTTCCGTGGTGATGGGGTCACAATTGATGCGCCGATCAGCTGTATAATGCGAGGAAAACCGCACTTGTCGAAGAACGAGGGCATTTTGTGCATGCCGAAGACACCCGCCGTGTGTAGCTCGAGCCATGATACGAAGTAGTGCATCGGGAAGACCACGTGCAGTACCCCAGGCTCATTAGCATCTGCTGCTCGACTGAGGCCATGATAAAAGTGTGCCAAGCCGGCGATCCCAACGGCCACTTTTACCCCGATAGTCATTCGGTGGGCTGGGTAAAAGACAGAAGGCCGCATATGGCGAGAGTTCATCGGGATGGTAAACAAACTCAGCCATAACCCAAGAAATCCTAAGAAAAAGGCCTCCTCGTCCATCCCAGGGGCTGCAATTTCTGCAAAAGACATGGTCGGGAAGTCCGGAAGGAAAAAACCCTTTTGGTCTATTTCCTTCGCCGGCAGGTTATCCAAACCTAGACCAAAATGGTCATCCAGGGTAGCAAACTTGGCAGCTTCTGATGAGAGGATGCTTGGGCGAAGGAACCGAGCGACGAAATCCTCAAAGCTAACTCCGCGACTCCCATGTTCGATGAAAAGGGCCTCATAGATGTTCAACACTTTAATTAAGCTTGGGAATTGGTGTTGAACAGCATTCTCCGGCGTGAACCCCCTTACCACCGGCTTAGCACCGAAGACATACTCGTCTGTCGGGAGCAACTCCTCATAGTGTTCCCCTATAACCGGTAAACCGGATACCTCCGTGAACTCCTCCAGAGAGATTGACACTTCCCGATCCATGGCGAGGAAAGTGTGGGTAGGAATATTCCACTGCTCCAAAAAAGCCTTGAACCACCAGGTGGGGAGCGTGGGAACTGGAAGAGAGAGACGTAAACCGCAGTGTACAATCTTAACCTTATCAACTGCGACTTCTTCGTCGACAGGATATACCGGGCCCACGGCAGATAGCCGATCGGGTGGCGGGGGATCAGACCGATGTTATATGACTGCCCCCATTGTTAAAACAAGAAGATTTTCTTCTGTAAAACAGGAGCCCTTGGATCAAAGATCCAACGGTGGGGAAAATTCCCCAAATCACTCAGAGAAAGATCTCTTTAACAAATTTAACTAATTTATGGGCACTATAAAAAGGACCCTAGACCTCAATTCAAAGGGATGAACATTGTGAAAGATTAAGAACTTCAAACAGAGAGAACTCTGAAGAAATTTCAAAAGAAGAAAAGGTAAAAACCTTTAAGATAGAAGAATTTCTTCTAATAGATCATTGATCTAAGAACAAGATCAATGATCTCCAATAAAAAACAAATAATAATAGTGCTTTGCACTTATGAACCATTGGTTCTCTGAGATCAAAACAAAAAACAAGAAATACTTGTTTTCTTTGATATAAATTAGATCAAGAAATCAAACGGTGCTTTGCACTTTTTCATGAACCATTGGTTCTGCAATCTAAAAGATTCTCAAAATAATAGTGCCTTACACTTGCAAAACTGCACTGTTGCGCTCCTGGGTTGGCACAAGCCACCAGAGAGCGCCACGTGTCAGTATCTAACTCACTTGCGCTGTGCGCTTTTAAGATAGAGCTTTGTTCTCTGAAACTGGCGCAACCCACCAGAGCGCGCCACGTGTCAGCAGCGCAAGCGCAGCGCACTGCGCTTGCGTGACACGTATCAATACCACAAGCGCTTGCGCTCTCTGATTGGCACAAAGCGCCTGACAAATGCAATGCATTTTACTAAAAGGGAAGGCCCAAATCAGAAAGGCCTAGTAGGCCAAATTAAATTACAATGCAATAAAAAGGGCAGAGCCCAAACAAAATTGATGCTCTGCATCATTTATAAAAGGGCAGAGCCCAACCAAAACAAAGAAAAATAATGCAATGCATTACTAAAAAGGGGCAAGGCCCTAGCACAGGTCTAATAGGCCAAAGACAAAGGAATATTGAAACTGGACTTAGCCCAGTCATGGCCATAAGTCCTCAAATTAAATTGACTGAGCACGGCTGCTCCCTAAATCAATTTACATCCGGTTCGAGGGTACATCTCCGAATTCCTCTGACACTTATCGTTGTAATCCTTCAACGACGTCAGAGAGGTGACGGGTCCCGACGACCACACATCAATACGGACTGCGGGGTCCTTAAACCCGTGGACCGAAACGTCCTTAAACTAATGTTGGACCGAAACGTCCTTAAACTAATATTGGACTACCACGTCCCTAAATTGGAACATGGACCACCACGTCCCTAAACTGGCGATGGACCCCCACGTCCCTAAACTGGAACATGGACCACTACGTCCCTAAACTGGAACAATAGAGCCATCAAATGCTCTTTTGCCGGATCTAAACTGTCCCGATTAAGTTGATCTTAGCCCCAAACACGGATAACGCATCCTTAAACATTCAAATGGACTATAAAACTCCAAATCAACTTTGGTTCAAGGGTACATCTCTGAACTCCTCTAACACCTATCGTTGTAATTCTTCAACGACGTCAGAGAGGTGACGAGTACTGACGGCCATATAATAAATGGATCACCACGTTAAGTTGATCTTAGTCTCAAACAGGACTAACGTATCCTTAACGAACGTTTAAGTTGATCTTAGCCTCAATACGGCTAACATATCCTTAAACTAAAAACACCAAACCCAAATCTAAGTAAATACGGATTTGGACTAATCCACGTCCTACGGGCGACGGCATTACTCAGTCTCCGTATACAATCCACGGGCAATCACAAACAAAACAAACACACACGACACGAAGTGAAATTCTGGAGAAGGAGAAAGTGGCTACCGCGATGCGGTAGCGTAATTAACTGTAGGGGCTTGCGCCTGCAGGGAAGAGCGTCCCACAATCAAAAACCCCTCTAGCGAGGGGGAATCTGACGAAGTCTGCTACATCGGCCGTATCCGTCTAAACCTCCGATACACGGTGCCATAAATCAACTTGGCATCTTCGGAGAGGTAGACGGATAAAACCATATAGCATCTGCCCCGAATCTCAGGCAAGACGTCCTCACGTCTCGGCCGTCTTTCGGAGGGGAACACATGCTTCGTCTCAGAATGTACCCCGTGTCGAAATCATGCTTCGCCTCGGAGTATCTGCTTTCCCTGTCGGAATTATACTTCGCCTGGGAATCAACCTCTGCATCGAAATTATGCTTCAGTCCGAATGTCTGCCGCTCTTCGGAATGATGCTCCGATCCCTGGAATCATGCTCCACTCTTCGGAAAGATGCTCCGATCCCTGGAATCATGCCCCGCTCTTCGGAATTATGCTCCGATCCATGGAATCATGCTCCGCTCTTCGGAATTATGCTCCGATCCCTGAAATCATGCTCCGCTCTTCGGAATTATTCTCCGATCCCTAGAATCATGCTCCGCTCTTCGGAATGATGCTCCGATCCCTGGAATCATGCTCCGTTCTTCGGAACTATTCTCCGATCCCTGGAATCATGCTCCGTTCTTCGGAACTATTCTCCGATCCCTGGAATCATGCTCCGCTCTTCGGAATGATGCTCCGATCCCTGGAATCATACTCCGCACTTTGGAATGATGCTCCGATCCCTGGAATCATGCTCCGCTCTGCAGGAATGATGCTCCGATCCTTGGAATCATACTCTGCTCTTCAGAATGATGCTCCGATCCCTGTAATCATGCTCCGCTCTTCGGAATGATGCTTCGATCCCTAGAATCATGCTCCGCTCTTCAGGAATGATGCTCCGATCCCGGAATTATGCTCCAACCCTCGGAATTATGCTCCCGGGATGATGCTCCGCCCCTGAAATGATGTTCCACCTCGATGTCCAACTTCACGATCCATCAATTTCATGCACACAACTCATATACGTGGTGTGCATTCATTGATGGGGGGCACTTTGTTGGGGTCAAAATTTGCACCCCAGTTGACTAGGTCAAAATCAAGGTCAACCCCAAGTAAGCGGGACCAAGCCCAAGCAAGTGGGCCCATACCTAAGTCGAGCCTTGCGGCCGGCCTCCCCATGCCAAAATAAAAATCATGTAACAAATAATTTTGATATAATTTTTTTGTGCATGAATGTAAGCAAAATGGGCAAAAACCAAATTTTTGTAAAGCCCATGGCTTATGTGCAAAAAGAAATAGCACATGAGACATGGGATGGGCAAAATATCATTTTGTAAAGCCAAAGGGGCTATGTGTAAATCTGTAAGCCTATAAGAGGCAACATGATGAAAATATCTAAAAAAATTTTTTTTTCTCTCTCTAAAAAAGAATCAAGATCTGTGATCTTCTCCTTCCTCAAGGTTCTAAAATCTTCTTCTTTCTTTTGAATTAAATCAAGAGTTTTACTCTTCCTTTTCCAAAAGTAAATAGTTTTTCACCACAAAACCCACAAAGGGGAGCTTGGATCTTCCATCAGATCTTAAAAAGGAGAGATTTTTAAAATCTCACCCCTTTTGTTATCCAAGAGCCGGCTAACAAAGGAGGAAGAAGGAGACCCATCTCCAAAGACCCCACTTTGGGGAAGATCCAGGACTCAAGGGGAGAAACCCATTCATCAGCTTCAAAGTATCTTATGAGTTTAACTCCTCATATACACACACACAAAAAAAAATAATAAGCATTTCTTTCTGGGAGTACAACTCCCGGTGCAGGGACCAAGTCCCTTTTGCCGTCCAAAGTGCGAGCGCCCGAGCGCCCACGTGCTTGGTACGTGTGGCGCTAGCACCCAAAGCGCTGGCGCCCAAGGCGATAGCGCCAGCGCCCGAGCGCCCAAGCGCCCGAGCGCCCAAGCGCCCGCGTGCCGCGCACGTGAGGCGCTGGCTCTTTCTCCCACGCATCTTTTGGATGCCCTTTCCCTTATATATACATACATACATACATACACACACACACACACACACACTCTAAAACACTGTCCCCCGTTAGAAAAAATTTCTAACGGGGCGCTGCCCCACACCCCGCAAGGAGGCTGCCAGCCCCCTTGAACCCCAGCCCGCTATCCGGATAGCGGGACCCCCGTAAAAACTCTTCGGGGCCCTCGATATATCCAAAACCCCTTCAAAACACAACACTGCACATTGAGTTCGCATGACTTGTTTGACCCGTCAATCGGAGGCTCCCTCGCTCCAAAGGCGAGGGGTAATTAACGGCAGCTTAGTCCGCGGCTGCCGGAGATTCGGATACCCACAATCAATAAATCCCCGTCTACCCTAGGCAGGGGGAATCTGTAGTACGTCTGAAAAGCGCGCGCGTATTCCCATCTCAATGGGGTGACGAAAAACATCCTACAGAACCAAAAAAAAAGAAACAAAAAAGTCAAGTTAAAGAAAATGGCAAAAAATAAGAAGAAAGTTATTTATTGAAAGGTAACTTTGCATTCTTTTATACTGTAAGTTTATGATGCTATGGTTGCAACACTTGCTAACCGAAACAAAATATAGAATAAAAATTTCTAGCAAGCACCACAAACTAAAACTAAGATTATCCATAAACTAGTAGTTGTAAAAAAAATTCTAACAAAACTAACTAAAAGTTTAGAGGATGATACAATCTTGTAGCGTGTTCATACACTAGTGGAAGACCCAAGCTTTGATACTGGATGAAGGATCGAACTTGATCGGCGACCTTCTTTACTGAAGATGATCCATCTTGAACGCAAGTCACTGCAAGCTCCAACTCTAATAAAAAACACATTTTTGTGAAGTAACTTACTTTCACAAATAAAAAAATGGTAAGAGGAAGAAGATGATTTGAAAAGGGTATCTCTTTTTCTCCCAAATTCTCTTCTGATCTCAACTCATAAAAGAGATAACAATTAGCAATAAATGAGGGGATTTTTTCTCAATCACATATTAGAGCAAGTGTTTGAGAAAATATCTAGATATTTTCTCAAGCGGTCCCCATTAATCCATATGCATACTTGCCACAAAATGACAAACAAGTATATGTATCATATGCATATATAATTAGAGAATAATGTAGGAAAGAGGCCATAGGAGGCTTTTTCGTTAGGTGGCGTCAAAAAACTACACACTTTACCATTTTATTCGACGATCGGCACCCATCATTATCATCTTTATCATTTAAGATGTGGATAAACCAAATTTCATATGATTCCAACACCTTTTCACCGTAGATTTAGCAATGTAGAAATTTCTATTGTCGGTAAACCGTTAAATTTGCACCCACTAAATCAACAGTGAAAAAGTGATGGAGTCACGTGAAATTTGGTGTATCATCATCTTAGATGATAAAGATGATGATGACGAATGTCGATCTTCGGAAATAATGGTAGAGGATGAATTTTTTTGCGCCGCTTAATGAAAAAACCCTCCTAGGGCCTCTTTCCTCCATTATTCTCATATTAAACATATGTATCAAATACATATGCTAGAGAGAGTGTATCATATACACAATACTAGCAACCATATCATATATGAATATTAAGACAACACTTAACTTAATAATCCGGTTCATAATTAAACCGGCTAGTAATATCAAACGTCTAAATAATATACGCGTCTTATATACACGTGTTTAATCGAACTCCCACACGTATCAACTATACACATACCATAAATCCACATCATCATTTCACTTGAGTGGGCACTTTCGGCTTAGGACTCTAAAGACTTAATAATACGCTGGCAGTGAGTTAATAGGATCATATACGATTGAATCTGAAACAGTTTCAGATCAATCCCACAATGGGTCAACCACAAGCACGTCAGTGACGCTAGCTACATGTAACGGTTACCCAGGTATTTATCAAAAGAAAGTTCGATAAACAAACTCATCCGCACCTAATAAAACCTATCGGTGACAATTACCGTACAGTTAGGTCTCTTCATAAAAAAAAGTGTCGCGTATCGGGCCTGGGGTGGGAAATCGTCAGACCCCCAATAACTCAATAAATTATGCCGATAATAAACTCATAACCATTCAAGATACAACTGTAAGTCGATATCGCGCACCTCGTGGGTTCGTGGGGAGTCGGAATATGCAAAAAACAATTTTCAAAGCTCGCAACAACGACTTAAACTCCAGGATCAATACGGAAACCTTAACTAACACAACTACTTAGAGGTTTAGCTACTATGAAGAAAGTTATACCTCCTAGTATCAAGTCCTTCGGTTCTTGTTCTCCTCCTTCTCTTCTTGAACTCCTCGAAGAGTGTACGGATGCGCTTGATCGTCGGCCTCCTCGCGTTAAAGATGATCCACCCGAGAGTGTGTACTTTGAGCTCCTACTTCTAAACTGAGGTAACTAGGGTACCTAGTATGCTAATCTAAGTAGTCTAGAAGATGTAGAGAGTGATTATGAATTGATTAGTCTCAAGAACCCTAGGTTTCTCAACACATGAGACTTTTAGGGTTTGAGAAAGAAGGAGAGGAAACTTGGAGAGAGAATGAGAGTTTGCAAATGAACGAAAGTTGTGTGAGTGTGGAGAATGGCTTAAGGACTTCAATCATTGAAGCATGGATTATTTTCTCATAGAAAATAGCCACCATGCTTCAATAGTGATCACAAACCAATAAACAACTCAATGAGCCTTGCTTCACACCCATGCCACAAATATCTCTCCAATTTCCACCTCACTAATCTATTTTTAAAAAATAGATAAACCAATAATGAGGTGTCCCCTTCTAGAAGCATCTCTTGCAAAATTACAAGAATGCTCTCACCGTATATACATACTCATATTCGTATTCCGAAAAATATGAATACAATGAGACGAAAATAATCCAACAATATAATACTAGGATCCGGCATAAACCATACGACCATACGACCTCTACATCATTTCGCCCAAAGCCCACTAATATTATCCGTCCGAATTATGATCCGTGCACAAGTACACTTATATGATCGAACCCTGCCGCAAAACCATACGACCTCTACATCATTTCGCCCAAAGCAAGGAAACCCTCTGTGTGGGACTCTAAAGACTCGACAGTACGGTAGCAGTGGGTTTAACCACAAGCACGTCAGCGGTACTAGCTGCACGTAACGGTTACCCAGGTATCTGTCGATTAGAAGGCCGATGAGGAAACTCACCCGAATTCCTACTGAGCCTATCTGTGACAATCTACGTACAGTTTGGTCTGTTCGTCTAAGAGTATCGTATATTGGGCTTAGGGGGACGGTAACCGTCAGACCCTAATAGCGCAATAAGTCGTGCCGGAGTAGAGCCAGAACACCCTGAGAAACTACTGGAGTACTTACCAGTAAATCTCACTTTCCATGGCCAGAGACTTTGTGTAATAGCTTTCTGAACACAGCGCGATATCAACCCCTATTACCGGGGGAGAGAAATCCTATCTAACCGTTACTGCCTCCAAGTTCTTCGGGACTGCAGCAAACTACTACCTGTTTGCATGACTCCTTTGAGCCGTGGTAGGGTAGTAATCTAAGAACAGTGGGAACACACTCGAGATGGAATAGCGGGTGTCAAGTCGACGGACTAAGTTGTACTTATGTTACCTGGAAACTGCTACCTAACGATAGGTATAATACCAACCAGCAGTTCCCCACGAGTCCTGTCCAATGTAACTCATAACCTAATAAGCACCTATATACTATCTCCAGTACGACGTACTAACGGCTGTGGGACAGACCATCTCCCCTGCTGGGATGAGAAGCATATACACTAGTCTACTCTGGAGTATCGATGCCCTGTCTCGATAATCCTATGACTAGGGACCTGAATAAGGATAAGCTTATAGACTACCCAGCCCCCACTAGTGTAACTGTCATCACAACGCTGGTAGTCAAACAAAGATCATAAGGGTTCTACCAATATGTATAAGCGATATGCTAAAAGAAACACATGCAAATATTGGGGCAGAATCAAACCAAGTAGCATACTACCATATTGAGCAAGATTGTTATTATATCCGTGTATATCCCAAGTTTCCAAAATGTAATATGCAAACCAGTACTATACAATAATGGCCTCTAGGACATATATCACTAACAATCGCTCACTTGCATTAAGGCCATGTATTGGCATATCGCAGACCTATCATCTCGATTAGCCCCTCGAACTGTGTCTGAGGGATGGCTTTTCTGAGTGGATCTGCAGTGTTGTTCTCCGTATCTACTCTCCGCACTTCGATCTCCCGGTGATCAACGATCTCCCTGATCAGGTGGTACGGCCTCAAAAATGTGTCTGGACTTCTGATGGGACCTGGGTTCTTTCGCTAAAGATATAGCGTCGTTGTTGTCACAATACAGCGGTATTGGATCAACAATGGACGGAACCACTTGAAGTTCTGTTATGAACTTCCTCATCTATACTGCTTCTTTCACGGCGTCATATGCAGCGATATACTCCGCTTCCATCGTCGAGTCAGCAACGGTGTCCTACTTGGAGCTCTTCCAACATACCGCCCCTCCATTGAGGGTAAGATATAATCCGACATGGATTTGGAGTCATCCTTGTCATTCTGGAAGCTGGAGTTAGCGAAGGCCTTGATCTGGAGGTCTTTTCCGCCGTACACCAAGAACATCTCCTTAGTCCTTCTCAGGTATTTGAGAATTTTCTTTACTGCTATCCAGTATTTCTCCCTGGGTTTGACTGATACCTGTTTACCACGCTTAGTGCGTAAGCAACATCTAGTCTAGTACACAATATCGCATACATTATAGAGCCTACCACAGAAGCGTAGGGGATAGTAGGCATGCGATCCCTTTACAAATCAGTCTTGGGAGACATCTCTTTGGAGAGGGTGATTCCGTGACAAGTCGGTAGATTACTGTGCTTTGAATCTTCCATACTAAATCTTTTCAGTATGGTGTTGATGTACCTGGACTGTGAAAGTCCCAAATCCATTTAGATCTATTACGATAGATCTGGATCCTCAGAATGTAGGAGGCATCACCCAGGTCTTTCATGGAGAACCTTTGTGACAAGAATCCTTTGATTGATTGTAGCATAGGAATGTCATTTCCTATCAAGAGAATGTATTCCATGTACAAGACGAGGAATACCACAATTCTCGCTACAATCTTACTATAAATGCATGGTTCATCTGGATTTTTGATAAAGTCAAATTCCTTAACCGCCTCATCAAAACAGATGTTTCAACTCTGCGATACCTGCTTTAATCCATAAATGGATTTAAGCAACTTGCACACTCTTCCGCTTCTCCCACTCTCTATGAAACCCCCCAGCTGATCCATATAAACACAATTTTCCAAATTTCCATTCAGAAAAGTGGTCTTTACATCCATCTGCCAAATTTCATAATCATGGAAGGCGGCAATGGCAAGAAGGATCCGAATGGATTTGAGTATAGCCACTGGAGAAAGATTTCATCATATTCCAAACCAAGACTTTGACGAAAACCTTTTGCAACAAGTCTATCTTTTTAGGTTTCAACCTATCCATCTACACCAATCTTCTTTCTGAAAATCCATTTGCAGCCTACAGATTTTACCCCTTCTGAAGCAATGTCCAAAGTCCATACCTTGTTGGTGTACATAGACTCCATTTCGGTCCGTATTGCATCCAGCCATTTTACCGAGTCTCTGCTCTGAATGGCTTGCTTGAAGCTAGTTGGTTCATCATCGTCGATGATGCAATCCTCTCTATCCCCGTCTATGAGAAAACCGTAGTATCTCTCGGGCGGATGAGACTGCCTACTAGTCCTGCGGAGTGGTGCGGAGATGTCCGGTTCTTTTGAAACTTCTGGTTCTACCATGCTTTCAGTAATAGCTTGTGGTTCTGTAATTTCTTTCAGTTTTATTGCGCTCCCACTTATCTCTTTTTCTAAAAATTGATTTTCCAAAAAGTGGGCATGCCGAGAAACAAAAACCTTTTATTCCTCTGCGTAATAGAAAAGATACCCCCTAGAGTTCTTTGGGTATCCCACAAACTTACACAGTACTGAGCGTGCCTCGAGCTTGTCCGCATGCTGCTTTTTTACAAAAGCTGGACATCCCAATATCTTCATATACTTAAGATAGGGTTTCTTCCCACTCCATATATTATATGGTGTGGTAGGCACTAACTGAGAAGGAACCTTGTTCAAAAAATATGCAGCTGATTCTAGTGCATAAGCCCAGAAGGATCGCGGTAACTCAGCGTTACTCATCATGGAACGTACCATATCCAATAAAGTTTGGTTCCGCCTTCCCGATACACTGTTGTGTTGAGGTGTGTAAGGAGGAGTAAGCTGATACCACTGTAAGTCGATATCGCGCACTCCGAGGGTTCGCGGGAGGCGGAATATGCAAAAAACGATTTTCAAAGCTCGCAACAACGACTTAAACTCCAGGATCAATACGGAAACCTTAACTAATACAACTACTTTGAGGTTTATCTACTCTGAAGAAATTTATACCTTCTAGTATCAATTCCTTCGGTTCTTGTTCTCCTCCTCCTCCTCTTGAGCTCCTTGAAGAGTGTACGGATCGTGCTTGATCGTCGGCCTCCTCGCGTCAAAGATGATCCACCCGAGAGTGTGTACTTTGAGCTCTTACCTCTAAACCGAGGTAATTAGGGTACCTAGTATGCTAATCTAAGTAGCCTAGAAGATGTAGAGAATGATTATGGATTGATTAGTCTCAAGAACTCTAGGTTTCTCAACACATGAAACTTTTAGGGTTTGAGGAAGAAGGAGATGAAACTTAGAGAGAGAATGAGAGTTTGCAAATGAACAAGGTTGTGTGAGTGTGGAGAATGGCTCAAGGACTTCACTCATTAAATCATAGATTATTTTCTTATAGAAAATATCCACCATGCTTCAATAGTGATCACAACCAATAAACAACTCAATGAGCCATGCTTCACACCTATGCCACAAATATCTCTCCAATTTCCACCTCACTAAACTATTTTACAAAAATAGATAAACCAATAATGAGGTGTCCCCTTCTAGAAGTATCTCTTGCAAAATTACAAGAATGCCCTTACCGTATATACATACCCGTATTCGTATTCCGAAAAATATGAATACAATGAGACGAAAATAATCCAACAATATAATACTAGGATTCGGCTTAAACCAAAGCCCACTAGTATTATCCGTCCGAATCATGATCCGTTCACAAGTACACGTATAAGATCGAACCTTGCCGCAAAACCATACGGCCTCTACATCGTTTCACCCGAAGCAGGGAAACCATTTGTGTGGGACTCTAAAGACTTGACAGTACGCTGGCAGTGGGTTTAACCACAAGCACATTAGCGGTACTAGCTGCACGTACGGCTACCCAGATATCTGTCGATAAGAAGGCCGATGAGCAAACACATCCGAACTCCTACTGAGCCTATCTATGACAATCTCCGTACAGTCTGGTCTGGTCGTCTAAGAGTATCGCATATCGGGCCTAGGAGACAGTAACCGTCAGACCCCTAATAGCGCAATAAGTCATGTCGGAGTAGAGCCCAAAACACCATGAGAAACTACTGGAGTACCTACCAGTAAATCTCACTTTCCCTGGACAGGGACTTTGTGTAATGGCTTTCCAAACACAGTACGATATCAACCCCCAATACCGGGAGAGACGAATCCTATCTAACCATTACTGCCTCCAAGTGTTTCGAGAATGTACCCAACTACTACCTATTTGCATGACTCCTTTGAGCCGTGGTAGGGTACTAATCTAAGAATAGTAGGAACACACTCAAGACGGAATAGCGGTGTCAAGTCGACGGACTAAGCTGTACTCATGTCACCTAGAAACTGCTACCTGATGATAGGTATAATACCAACCAGCAATTCCCTATGAGTCATGTCCAGTGTAACTCATAACCCAATAAGCATATGTATACTATCGCCTGTACGACGTACTAATTGCAGTGGGACAGAGCATCTTCCCTGCTGGGATGAGAAGTGTATACACTAGTCTATTCTGGAATATCGATACCCCGTCTCGATAATCCTACGACTAGGGACCTGAATAAGGATGCGCTTATAGATTACCCAGCCCCCACTAGTGTGACTACCATCACAACGCTGGTAGTCAAGCAAAGATCCTAAGGGCTCTACCAATATGTATAAGCGATATACTAAAAGAAACACATGCACATATTGAGGAAGAATCAAACAATGTAACATACTACCATATTGAGCAAGACTATTATTATATCTGTGTATATCCCAAGCTTCCAAAATGTAATATACAAACCAGTACTATACAATAATGGCCTCTAGGGCATATATCACTAACACAACTGATAACACTTATTGGTTTATCTCAACAGCCCTAGCCAGAAACTTCAGGTCATAGTTATATCCTGTACAGTACGACATTAACTCCCTATACCGGGAGAGACGAATCCCATCTGGATCGCCCACTACCTCATTGTGCTTCAGGACTATATCCAAGAAAAACCTGTATGCACGGATCTTTAAATCCGTGGTTGGGTAGAAGTCAATGTGTCACGCCCCGCTTCCCAAAATACGGAATCCGAGGGGTTGACAAGGCCAGCCATGCTCCTACAGTCAAGAAAATATCCTGTCGTAGTCACACTTCGGCTTCTAGCTTTACGTGGTAATCAGTAATCAATGCATAGGTAATGAGAAATGCAGTCACTAAATCAAAACAAATACAAAAGAACTAACCAGATGAAGATCAAGAGAGTATAGCTCTGGGTCACCGATCAAGATGTCCGCGATATCCTCGAGGTACGTCAGGTCCTGGTCCAAGCTAGATCCATTCTCACTCTGAGCATGCATACTCAGGTCGTCAGAGCGACACGATAGCAATATATATATATATATATATAGGTACAAATGTGAATTTGTGCAATAATAACGAATATGTAACAGTAATCAAAAGAATAAAGACGTGAACATGAAGTAGCCAATACAGGTATCTAATAGAGCAGGTAAACAGTAAGGCAGTAAATAGTATGTCAGGTATGTTGAATCAGTAAGCAATACATGTCAATGTCACTAACCCTATCAGTCTCTAAGTCTCACTGTACAGGTCGCTAAGCCTATCGTCAGTCCAAGTGTGAGAGTCAACCACTCGTGAGTATCCCCCACCCAAGGGTAGGACCCAAGGACAAGGGAACACGGGCCCGAGTCGCTCGCTAATAATCAATAATATCCCCATATATCTCCAGAATCGCTGTATGTGCCGGCATGGGACTCCCGAGATTCTGTTGAACTCACACTCAAACTACCCCACACCCCGTGGTCTACATCAAACGCCAACCATAAACTCAAATACCAGTTGGTCCATGACAAGTCTACGCGAGAGCTGAAGACAGGGTCTCCATCAAGTATGTTTCGACCGATACCCAAGATAAATGGACAGTGTTTGATGCCTTACCTGTGACACCCATACAAGTGCTTCCATAATTATCCCATACCAATTATAGTCACACTTATACACGTCCCACAGACGTCGACAATGCAATAAATCAATAGGGTCCACTGATTGTGTACAAGTACGTGTCACTTTCACTTATCCATTCATACTTAAACACTAACGTACTTACCACAATCAAACACTAATATCTAACACTGGGTAATGCACATGATCACTAGGTTACCAATGCAATAACATATATGTAATGTGATGAGAATACAGTAATTAAGGCATGATTAAGATATCATCAGTCGGTGTCCTACCACTTGCATAATTTATCATAAATCATACATGCAAAATTTAGCAAAACAATAAAAATGGGGTAAGCTTTATGTTTAATTATCTATCCATCAAAATTAGTTTCACGTTAATCGGGTTTCAGGATCACTAGATATGGCCATTTCATTTTAAGCGTTCACTGCTGGAAATCCTGTTTCAGAATCGGAAGTCCGTGTTGTAACGCATTTTAATCTCAGTTGGGATCGTATTTAGGTGATGCTATAGTTGAACAATATTTAGGGTTATCAGTTAGGTTTCCACCGCAATTTGCGGATCAGTAATATATTATGATGACAGGGAGTTATGGACAGGTTATGTTCGATGTGTAAAATCTGCCTCTGCAGAATTCAGCAAGACGTATCGACATTATAAAATGAGTTAAAAATATCAAACAGTTGAGGAATTCAGTGAGACCAGTGGAGTAAGAAAGCCAACTCAATTCTCTATCTAACTATATAGGGTTCCGCGCATTCTCTTATTTGAACAGGAATATACAGGGGTTTGGAAATAGGGGTTAACCGGAATTTCCATTCTGAACTGCAGTCCAGAATCGTAATCCTCCGCAATGATCTCTATCATAGTTTATTAAAGTTCAGTGACCAGCTATAGAATGCAGTAATTTAACCAGTCATCTTCGATACGAGCCATGGAATACTAAAATTCGATTTCTACATAATTTGATATCAATTTTACGGTTTATCATGTACGAAAGTTTTCAGGCTTTACGACAGAAATCGGGACACCATTTTACGTGAGCAAACGACCTTATTTTATAACCAAAATCTTAAGGGGTATTCGTTATAACTTGGGCCACTCAATGTTATTTATTTCCGTCAATTTAACTGGGTTTGTAGTGTAGGGTTCCTAGGCACACTAAGGAGGTCTCACAAGGCATCAACCATGCCAATTTAAAAAATTACGGTGCCGAGAAACCCTAATACGGATCGTTGGCTAGAAGTTTAGGCGAAAAAGAAACTAGTTAACAACTTAACTAAATGGTAAACGGAAATACAACCTTTGTAGATCCGGTTCTCCACCTCCATGGCTCCGCGATGAAGTCTCCTCGCTGTACAAATCGGATCTTGGGCTCTAGCGTCGGCTTCATCGGAGAAAAAGCGGGCTAGGTCATCGACGACGATGCCGAAGATGATCTACGTCGAGGCATCGCTAGATCAAGCTCCAACTTCACCAAGTCATGAAACTTGTGAAGAAAACACCCTATACTACTTGGCAAGAGGTAGATGATGAAGAAATAGGAGGTTGGTTCACTTTAGAATTTGATTTCTCACTCTTTTTCTCACTTTTTCATTGATGGAGGCAAGGTTTTCTTCAAGTAGAAGATGAAGAAGAAGAAGAAGATATTATGATAAGTATTCTAGAATAATTGAAAAAGAATTATTCTTATCATAACTTGAACCATGGTTAGATGTAGAGAGTTAACTCAAGTTAGATGAATGGTTAGGGTTTTAAGAAGAAGACAAAAAGGTTACATGAGTCAAAGTTGCATGAAGCTTCAAGAAGCTTCATGTAAGAAAGCAACCTTTTTATTTTCTTTTCACTTTTTCTTTTAATCCAAATTAAAAGATAAATGAATGAATAAATGAATAAAAACCCTAACCATTTACTTAACCATGGTTTAACTCTTTACACAAACCCTAGCAATCATGTATCATCAAACATAATACAATCAAGTGCACAAAAGTATATCACATATACAATGTGCACATCCGAGTGAGAATATCCATTTAAAGTGAACCGATACTAGTTAATGCAAAGTAATATATCAAATATATAATTATACATTAAATCATTAAATCAACACTTGATTTAACGATCCGGTCATATCGCATATAACCGACTAGTATCATATGAATCGGCTTATAGAATCAATACTTGATTCGATAACTAGGTTATATCGCATACAACCAACCGATACATTCATCGCGAGAATGAAATACGGTATCACATACACGCATTATTCTCGGTCCCGCACATATCTCATATGCGCTCCTATTTCGTTTTGCTTGAGCCAGGAAACCTCTGTGTAGGACTCTAAAGACTCGTCAATACGCCGGCAGCAGGTGATGATCATATCAAACACCCGCAAGCCGCAAGCGGTCTGCTAAACGTAACGGCCACCCGGGTATTGAGCGATCAGAAGATCGACGAGCAAGCCCGCTCACACTCTTGTGAATCCAACCAGTAACACTTATCGTACAGTCCGGTCTGATCGTCTGATATGTCGCATATCTCGCCTAGGGGTGGTAAACGTCAGACCCTAATAGCTCGATAAGTCGTGTCGATATGAGGTCTATAACAGTTCGAGAAACTACTGGTAACACTTACCAGTAAATCTCAGCAACCCTGGCCAGGGATTTCCGGTTATAGCCAATCGAACACAGCGCAACATCAGCTCCCTATACCGGGAGAGATGAATCCCCTCCTATCGCTCATTGCCTCCATGTGATTCGGGACTGTACCCAAAAGCCACCGTTTTGCACGCCCTCTTGGACGTGGTAAGGTGGAAATCAAAGCACAGTGGGAACCACACAAGACTCTATGACGATCTTGGGTCAACAGACTACTCTGTACCAGTGTCACCAGAGAACTGCCATCTGACGTAAGGTATAATACCATCTGGGAGTTCTCGGCGAGTCCGTCCAGTGTACCCAGTCTCCACTGAGCACCCGTATATCATCTCTGATGTCAAACACCAATGGATATGGGATCATCCATCGCCCATCTGTATGGGTCGAGAAGGTATACGCTAGTCTACTCTGGTATATCGATGCCCTGTCTCGATACACCCATGACTAGGGACTTTGAAGGATGTACTTATGGACTACCATGTCCCCACTAGTATGATCCGCATCATAGTCCAGGTAGTCAAGTACACATCCTAAGGGCTTTACCAACATGTAACAGAGAGACAATCAGTGTACACGTTAAGGTAAAGATCAACCAGATAGCATACTATCATGTCGAGCAAGAAAGTCCTCCCTATATACGTCCTAGCATCCACAACAATATACATCATATGTACAGTAATGGCCTCTAGGGCATACATATAACTAACAATCTCCCACTTTCACTAGGGCCATCTGTAGCAGTGGTTGTAGTATCTCATACTCAACCATCCCATAAAAGTCTCTCTTCTGGGAAAAGGCCTTTGTGAGTGGATCCGCCGTGTTTTCCTCTGAGTCTACTCTCCTAACCTCGATCATCCTGGAGATCAACCATCTCCATGATCAGGTGACACTGCCTTAGAATATGTCTGGATCACTGATGGGACCGTCGTTCCTTGGCATAAGCCACAACTCCATTGTCACACAATGGGAGGAACAAAGTTCATCTCATGAACTAGTATATACACCCAGACAGCCTCTTTAGTAGCATCTTAAGTAGCGATGTATCCTGCCTTTATCGTCTAGTTAGCCACGGTATCTAGCTTGGAACTCTTCCAACATACCGTCCCTTTACTGAGGGTAAAGACAATGCCTGTGACTCACATTCAGTCGTCTGTATCACCCTGGAACACTTCCAGTGATTTTCCCCAGTGTCAACTGATACCATCTCACTACAACTAGTGAGTGTCCTAACATCCATTTAGATCTATCTCATAGATCCAAAATCCAGGATTTAGTAGGTATCACTTTGATCCTATGTGGAGAATCCTTGTGATATGCGGAGATTTGATCGAGCGTAGCATAGGAAACTCTTTCCCTATCAAGAGTATGTCATCCACGTACTCTACGAGGATCGTCACCATACTCCTTACTACCTTTTTGTTTATACAAGGTTCATCTACCATTTTGATGATGTCAAACTATTTGACTAACACATCAAAACAGATGTTCCAACTCCGCGATGCCTGCTTTATCACATAAAACATCTTGCACACGTTTCCGCTGCTCCTACTGTCTACGAAGCCCTCTGGCTGTGTACTTATAGACGCCCTCTTCTAAAACATCATTTAGAAAAGATGTCATGACACCTAACCGCCAGATATCGTAGTTATGGTATGTAGCCGTGGCAAGTAGGATCTGGATGGACTTAAGCATAGCCACTTGAAAAGGTTTCATCATTATCCACGCCTGGTCAATGACGAAAAGCTTTAACAAGTCTATCTTTGAAAGTCTCAACTTTTCCATCTACACCAAGTAATCTTCTCAAGATATACTTGCTCCTGATGGGGATTTAACCCTTCAGATATAGCAACCAAAGTCCATACTTTGTTGGTGTACATGGATTCCATCTCAGATCGCTAAGCATCCAGCCATTCTTATAGAGTCTTACTCCTGATGGCCAGCTCAAAACTAGTTGGGTCATCATCTCATGATGCAATCCTCGCTCCCACTGTCATAGAGTAACCGAAGTATCTCTCAGGTGGGTGAGGAACCCTACTAGATCAGCGGAGAGGCTGAGGTTCGTTGGAATCTGCTGAATCCTTTGGTTCTACCAAATCATCTGCTATAATTTGTATAGCTGAAACCTTTCCAGTTCTACATTACAGACTTTGCCTCGAGCTTATCCAGATTTTGCTTTTAGACATAGGCCGGACAACCCCAAATCTTAACTAACTTAAGATATGGGCTCTTCCCTTTCCATATCACATATGAAGTGGTAGGCAACTGATTTGATTTGAACCCTATTCAATAAGTATGCAGCTTCTCAAGCGCATAACTCCCATAAAGGAAATAGGTAACTCAGTAGTACACATCATAGAGCACACCTTATCATATAGGGTGTGATTGATCCGCCCCGATATACCATCGTGCTATGGTGTATACGGAGGAGTAATGCTGAGAGAGAATCTCATTCTCCTTTAGAAAGGTCCAAGAATTTCGTGCTCAAGTATTCTCCTCCTTGATCTCATCAAAGGACATAATACTTATACCCGTATTTTGGTTCTCTACTTCTAACTTATATTCTGTGAATATCTCAAAAGGTTCGGACTTGTGTTTCAACAGGAACATAGGTCTGAATCTCGAAAGATCATCAGAGAATGTAATGAAGTATAAAGAACCGGTCTTGGCATGTGTAGACAGGGGACCTACATACATCAACATGTATCATCCCAAGAGTTTACTAACTCTTTCTCTGCTTCCGGTAAACAGAGCTATGGTCATCTTATCTCTGTGACATGACTGGCGAGTTTCACAAGATGTAAATTCAAACTAATTTAAATATGCATCTAAATGTAACTTCAGTCAGTCGGGTCGCATTGATATGACCTAGTCTACAATACCTAAAGAAGGATCCGTTCATCTCTGAACTATTCCTCTTATGTGTGTTCCGTATACTAAGAATCTGTAGTTTGATTTAGAACATCAATGCTTTTAGATAACGTGCCTGAACCGATCAACTTTTGATATAGGAAATGTTCAAAACATTATCCAACTATACAAAATTTTATCATTTCTTTACTAATAAAGAGACTGATATGATTTTGTATATCAGGTTCGGTATCTAATAACATTCGTTCAGAATCAATGTATTTGGAATACAGGGTGACAGTGACCAACAGACTTGGATGCAACACTTACCCCGTTTTCTGCCTCATGAAACTAATCACCCGTTCTCAGTTCTCTACCTATCTGTAGCCCTATGTAACAGATTACATATCTGGGATCCTGATCTGGTATCACATACCCAGGACGTAGAGGATACAGAGAAACAGTTCTTTGTAACGAACACACCCGAAGATGATGCATCAACATGCACTTTCTTCGTTTGGGCGGCACGGGAATTCTGGTATTTCCCAATTTCCTACTCTGTCTTATAACAATTATAAGTTGGAGCAGGACCAACGTTCCCCAGCTCAGTATAACAAGCGGGTTCGGTCAATATTCCGTATTATTATCTTGATTAAAGCGTGATATGGTCGCTACCAGGAGAGAGAGAGAGAAGAAAACACTCAGCGTGCGCTCTTGCAAGAATAGATTGGTTATTATTTTATCTAATCAGGATGGCTCCCACTGCTTTTTATCAAATCTTCCTTCAAACCCTAAAAGGAAAGAATAGCCGGGATTAATTACACACTACAAGTTCGCCAATCTTTCAGCCAGGCCAGTGTCGGTACTTTGAGGGAGGTCCCCCGTGCTTTCGCACGAACCTAATTAATGTAAACCTCGTTTTCCCAGAGGCGTAACCTCGTTAACACCTTTCTAGACACCTACTTGATCGGCTAATTGTAATGTGTAAAACTCTCCCAGGAGTAACAATTACCCGCAGTGGGTATCGGGATCCAACTATCTCATAGAAGGTATGCAATCTCATTGCAAATTTCAACACTTGAAATTCCCGATAATATTTGCCCCAAACGATCTATGACCTTGACAAGGTCAACAAACCATAGACCGCAAATCAAGTTCAACCGTCATTTCTTGATTGAATCAAACCCACCCGCACGACCCTTGACAAGGTCAACAAGGCCGCACGACTACCCTAACCCAATCTGCATCATATGCATAAGCAGATAAATACTGGTTAGCTACCGCACACTGCGCCTTGACAAGGTCAACAAACGCAGCACGAATACTAAACAGGACTTATCTGAAATGACAGAGGGCTACGACAGGTTTTTCTGAAAACCTATTGCGTAATGAACTTGATATCGTTGTAGAATCAAATGATTTTAAAATGGAGTGTTTTTGAGGCTTTTCTAGTTTTGCTAAAGGGGTCACTCCTGGTGAAGGGATCGTCGGCCCTTTCCTCGTCGAATGAGGTGCGGGATATATCATATATATCACTGTGCAAAGCAAAAACTCTTAAAAGCAATCAGAAAACAAACCGAGTGTGTAGCATCTGCCAGTTATTGCTAAAGGAGTCACTCCCGGTGAAGGGATCTCGGTCCTTTCCTCATCGAATAAGGTGCAGGATATATCATATATATACCGCTGTGCAAAGCAAGAACTGTAGCTACCTTTTTATTTTGCAATTCGATTCTACAACATCTTAGGTTTCTTTTATTTCATTAATCATATTAATGAAGTCCCATCATTTAAGTACCTAAACATCACAGATAAATACAACGTATACTTATGCCATCCGCATTCGCCTCGATGTCCCCTCGTGCACCGTTAGGTTAGGTAACTAACGGCAGAGCGGGGCAGGGCTAGCGCGGGTGTAAAACATAAGTAACGCCTATATAATATATCATATATACTATATACAGTATCCATCACAGAATATATCACATGATCACATCACAGATATCGCAGCAGAAGAATCATATGAAATATTGGATATACTAGGACGTCCGTGTTTTCAATACGAGCCAGTATAAAACACGGATTCCACGGTCGTGATGAATAGCAAAACCCACACCCCTAGACCCCTACGAGAGCGGCAAGCAACCCTACCAATTCTAGAGTTAGGAGACCCGGACTCGACTCCTCGAGTTGGTCTCCCACTGGACTCCAGAACCCGGTTACTTGTGCTCCCCTCCTTGGGTCTATCCTAGTGCGGAAAAGTAAATAATATACAAAGGGTGGCAACTTCCGCAACCTGGAAGTGCCCCAAATAAAAGAATATTACATACAAGTTTTTACATGAATGAAAATGAAAACACTCATCTCACATAAAAAAACCCCGGCTATTCAAACACGACGATCCAATATAACATATCCAGCAACACAAAATATCACATGTCATCAACGTAAGTAAATATGCGCATCCCAATTGTCGTTGACATATAGCAACGAAACCGGCGATATCACATATTACACTTACGGTCACAGAAAAGAAAGTGTAAAACTACAATAGTTGGAATCCGCAACCTCCATAGACATCGCATGCCTAATCAAATGAATTCCTTAGACATCGCATGCCTAACAATTATAAACCCCGCATTTTAGTCTCGTTATCGAAAACACTTTTCAATACCAAGTCGGGCAATTCAACAAGATTCCCGACATCCTGATCGAATGCTCGTCGCAAACTTCAGTAGACGGTCGCACCCCCGATACCGTCGACGAAGTGCACCAAGGCGGAACACCGCTACCGGGGGTACCCTAACGGATGCTTTCGGCGACGGGATTCTCCTACAGTCACTTGGTCGGGGCTATGGGATGTAACTGTCTATTAAGTTTATCCGGCGAGTATCCGCGTACGCTACGTGATTGCGACGGACTTTTGATCACATCAAAATTTCGTGGCAACCGATCAAGTGAGACTAAACTGCTATGTTTATAATATTCATTCAGTTATCTCATAACTACTTGTGAATTCCAATTATTGTATCACATTCCAGATAATTAGAAAATGTTAAACTTTCCGATCGAACATTCAAACACCCAAGTTTTCCCGATACAGATCAACACATGAAACAAGTCTAAAAACATTCAGTTCGTGCCACAGTACCAACGGTCCAGCCGTAGAAGGGTCAAGCCAACGCCTCACATGTGGCACGCCGTACTGCCCCAAACCCGAAGGTTCAAAGGGCAGTTCAAGACGGTCACATAATCGAGTTAAGGTTTGTTGTCTTCTAGAGGGTCCATCGAGTTACTTGCACTACTTAGAACGTCTTTAAACCATGGAAAAATCCAACACTTGGAAATTTCCCGACAGGGGAAAAATTGGGTATTTATATCCGGTCGAAGTTTTTAACATATTCAAAAATTATCCGGAAAGCCAAATAGACAAAGTTAAATAATCCGATCGATTCATCGAATCCCCAAAACAACCCCAGAAAATTCAACTCTTGAATAAATATTAAAAATTCCCAGAAAACTCAAAACCTGAAAACA
Source organism: Agapanthus africanus (assembly GCA_030015575.1). Classification (NCBI taxonomy): domain Eukaryota; kingdom Viridiplantae; phylum Streptophyta; class Magnoliopsida; order Asparagales; family Amaryllidaceae; genus Agapanthus; species Agapanthus africanus. The sequence continues at coordinate 559,444,925 of JASDDO010000016.1, forward strand.
TGAATTACTATGCAAAAATTAAACAGTGATAACATATATTGGCCGCGGAACCGCCGCAGATGCCAAGCTTCCGCCGCGGTTCCGCCGCACTGTAGCAGCTTCACTCAAAAAATTTTGCATCGTAATTCATAGTTTTTCCTGCTGAATTTTTTAAGAATTTTTAATCTGGAAAAAACCCAGTTTTTAGAAAAAGTCCAGAGAGCACTTTGATGTTAGGGTTTCGGGTCGATCGGGTTTCAAACTTCGTCTACGCTTCACCTAAGGCTCTAGCTAGGCTCTGATACCACTGTAGGTCAGGCAGCCACCCCATCCAATGGGGTCACCGTGGCACCCACGGGTCCCTCAGCAGCTACTTTTTACGCATGCCCTCTCGCGAGGACTACAACCCGCCGAAACACCTTCCGGTCTCGGGACACCCTGGGGGTAAGAGCCTATGCTTCGCCACACTGTCACACAGTGAGAACCCCCCATAGGTCGACATCCAATGCCTAGTAGCTCTGATACCACTGTAGGGTTCCTAGGCACACTAAGGAGGTCTCACAAGGCATCAACCATGCCAATTTAAAAAATTACGGTGCCGAGAAACCCTAATACGGATCGTTGGCTAGAAGTTTAGACGAAAAAGAAACTAGTTAACAACTTAACTAAATGGTAAACGGAAATACAACCTTTGTAGATCCGGTTCTCCACCTCCATGGCTCCGCGATGAAGTCTCCTCGCTGTACAAATCGGATCTTGGGCTCTAGCGTCGGCTTCATCGGAGAAAAAGCGGGCTAGGTCATCGACGACGATGCCGAAGATGATCTACGTCGAGGCATCGCTAGATCAAGCTCCAACTTCACCAAGTCATGAAACTTGTGAAGAAAACACCCTATACTACTTGGCAAGAGGTAGAGGATGAAGAAATAGGAGGTGGGTTCACTTTAGAATTTGATTTCTCACTCTTTTTCTCACTTTTTCATTGATGGAGGCAAGGTTTTCTTCAAGTAGAAGATGAAGAAGAAGAAGAAGATATTATGATAAGTATTCTAGAATAATTGAAAAAGAATTATTCTTATCATAACTTGAACCATGGTTAGATGTAGAGAGTTAACTCAAGTTAGATGAATGGTTAGGGTTTTAAGAAGAAGACAAAAAGGTTACATGAGTCAAAGTTGCATGAAGCTTCAAGAAGCTTCATGTAAGAAAGCAACCTTTTTATTTTCTTTTCACTTTTTCTTTTAATCCAAATTAAAAGATAAATGAATGAATAAATGAATAAAAACCCTAACCATTTACTTAACCATGGTTTAACTCTTTACACAAACCCTAGCAATCATGTATCATCAAACATAATACAATCAAGTGCACAAAAGTATATCACATATACAATGTGCACATCCGAGTGAGAATATCCATTTAAAGTGAACCGATACTAGTTAATGCAAAGTAATATATCAAATATATAATTATACATTAAATCATTAAATCAACACTTGATTTAACGATCCGGTCATATCGCATATAACCGACTAGTATCATATGTATCGGCTTATAGAATCAATACTTGATTCGATAACTAGGTTATATCGCATACAACCAACCGATACATTCATCGCGAGAATGAAATACGGTATCACATACACGCATTATTCTCGGTCCCGCACATATCTCATATGCGCTCCTATTTCGTTTTGCTTGAGCCAGGAAACCTCTGTGTAGGACTCTAAAGACTCGTCAATACGCCGGCAGCAGGTGATGATCATATCAAACACCCGCAAGCCGCAAGCGGTCTGCTAAACGTAACGGCCACCCGGGTATTGAGCGATCAGAAGATCGACGAGCAAGCCCGCTCACACTCTTGTGAATCCAACCAGTAACACTTATCGTACAGTCCGGTCTGATCGTCTGATATGTCGCATATCTCGCCTAGGGGTGGTAAACGTCAGACCCTAATAGCTCGATAAGTCGTGTCGATATGAGGTCTATAACAGTTCGAGAAACTACTGGTAACACTTACCAGTAAATCTCAGCAACCCTGGCCAGGGATTTCCGGTTATAGCCAATCGAACACAGCGCAACATCAGCTCCCTATACCGGGAGAGATGAATCCCATCCTATCGCTCATTGCCTCCATGTGATTCGGGACTGTACCCAAAAGCCACCGTTTTGCACGCCCTCTTGGACGTGGTAAGGTGGAAATCAAAGCACAGTGGGAACCACACAAGACTCTATGACGATCTCGGGTCAACAGACTACTCTGTACCAGTGTCACCAGAGAACTGCCATCTGACGTAAGGTATAATACCATCTGGGAGTTCTCGGCGAGTCCGTCCAGTGTACCCAGTCTCCACTGAGCACCCGTATATCATCTCTGATGTCAAACACCAATGGATATGGGATCATCCATCGCCCATCTGTATGGGTCGAGAAGGTATACGCTAGTCTACTCTGGTATATCGATGCCCTGTCTCGATACACCCATGACTAGGGACTTTGAAGGATGTACTTATGGACTACCATGTCCCCACTAGTATGATCCGCATCATAGTCCAGGTAGTCAAGTACACATCCTAAGGGCTTTACCAACATGTAACAGAGAGACAATCAGTGTACACGTTAAGGTAAAGATCAACCAGATAGCATACTATCATGTCGAGCAAGAAAGTCCTCCCTATATACGTCCTAGCATCCACTACAATATACATCATATGTACAGTAATGGCCTCTAGGGCATACATATAACTAACAATCTCCCACTTGCACTAGGGCCATCTGTAGCAGTGGTTGTAGTATCTCATACTTAACCATCCCATAAAAGTCTCTCTTCTGGGAAAAGGCCTTTGTGAGTGGATCCGCCGTGTTTTCCTCTGAGTCCACTCTCCTAACCTCGATCACCCTGGAGATCAACCATCTCCATGATCAGGTGACACTGCCTTAGAATATGTCTGGATCACTGATGGGACCGTCGTTCCTTGGCATAAGCCACAACTCCATTGTCACACAATGGGAGGAACAAAGTTCATCTCATGAACTAGTATATACACCCAGACAGCCTCTTTGGTAGCATCTTAAGTAGCGATGTATCCTGCCTTTATCGTCTAGTTAGCCACGGTATCTAGCTTGGAACTCTTCCAACATACCGTCCCTTTACTGAGGGTAAAGACAATGCCTGTGACTCACATTCAGTCGTCTGTATCACCCTGGAACACTTCCAGTGATTTTCCCCAGGATCAACTGATACCATCTCACTACAACTAGTGAGTGTCCTAACATCCATTTAGATCTATCTCATAGATCCAAAATCCAGGATTTAGTAGGTATCACTTTGATCCTATGTGGAGAATCCTTGTGATATGCGGAGATTTGATCGAGCGTAGCATAGGAAACTCTTTCCCTATCAAGAGTATGTCATCCACGTACTCTACGAGGATCGTCACCATACTCCCTACTACCTTTTTGTTTATACAAGGTTCATCTACCATTTTGATGATGTCAAACTATTTGACTAACACATCAAAACAGATGTTCCAACTCCGCGATGCCTGCTTTATCACATAAAACATCTTGCACACGTTTCCGCTGCTCCCACTGTCTACGAAGCCCTCTGGCTGTGTACTTATAGACGCCCTCTTCTAAAACATCATTTAGAAAAGATGTCATGACACCTAACCGCCAGATATCGTAGTTATGGTATGTAGCCGTGGCAAGTAGGATCTGGATGGACTTAAGCATAGCCACTTGAAAAGGTTTCATCATTATCCACGCCTGGTCAATGACGAAAAGCTTTAACAAGTCTATCTTTGAAAGTCTCAACTTTTCCATCTACACCAAGTAATCTTCTCAAGATATACTTGCTCCTGATGGGGATTTAACCCTTCAGATATAGCAACCAAAGTCCATACTTTGTTGGTGTACATGGATTCCATCTCAGATCGCTAAGCATCCAGCCATTCTTATAGAGTCTTACTCCTGATGGCCAGCTCAAAACTAGTTGGGTCATCATCTCATGATGCAATCCTCGCTCCCACTGTCATAGAGTAACCGAAGTATCTCTCAGGTGGGTGAGGAACCCTACTAGATCAGCGGAGAGGCTGAGGTTCGTTGGAATCTGCTGAATCCTTTGGTTCTACCAAATCATCTGCTATAATTTGTATAGCTGAAACCTTTCCAGTTCTACATTACAGACTTTGCCTCGAGCTTATCCAGATTTTGCTTTTAGACATAGGCCGGACAACCCCAAATCTTAACTAACTTAAGATATGGGCTCTTCCCTTTCCATATCACATATGAAGTGGTAGGCAACTGATTTGATTTGAACCCTATTCAATAAGTATGCAGCTTCTCAAGCGCATAACTCCCATAAAGGAAATAGGTAACTCAGTAGTACACATCATAGAGCACACCTTATCATATAGGGTGTGATTGATACGCCCCGATATACCATCGTGCTATGGTGTATACGGAGGAGTAATGCTGAGAGAGAATCTCATTCTCCTTTAGAAAGGTCCAAGAATTTCGTGCTCAAGTATTCTCCTCCTTGATCTCATCAAAGGACATAATACTTATACCCGTATTTTGGTTCTCTACTTCTAACTTATATTCTGTGAATATCTCAAAAGGTTCGGACTTGTGTTTCAACAGGAACATAGGTCTGAATCTCGAAAGATCATCAGAGAATGTAATGAAGTATAAAGAACCGGTCTTGGCATGTGTAGACAGGGGACCTACATACATCAACATGTATCATCCCAAGAGTTTACTAACTCTTTCTCTGCTTCCGGTAAACAGAGCTATGGTCATCTTATCTCTGTGACATGACTGGCGAGTTTCACAAGATGTAAATTCAAACTAATTTAAATATGCATCTAAATGTAACTTCAGTCAGTCGGGTCGCATTGATATGACCTAGTCTACAATACCTAAAGAAGGATCCGTTCATCTCTGAACTATTCCTCTTATGTGTGTTCCGTATACTAAGAATCTGTAGTTTGATTTAGAACATCAATGCTTTTAGATAACGTGCCTGAACCGATCAACTTTTGATATAGGAAATGTTCAAAACATTATCCAACTATACAAAATTTTATCATTTCTTTACTAATAAAGAGACTGATATGATTTTGTATATCAGGTTCGGTATCTAATAACATTCGTTCAGAATCAATGTATTTGGAATACAGGGTGACAGTGACCAACAGACTTGGATGCAACACTTACCCCGTTTTCTGCCTCATGAAACTAATCACCCGTTCTCAGTTCTCTACCTATCTGTAGCCCTATGTAACAGATTACATATCTGGGATCCTGATCTGGTATCACATACCCAGGACGTAGAGGATACAGAGAAACAGTTCTTTGTAACGAACACACCCGAAGATGATGCATCAACATGCACTTTCTTCGTTTGGGCGGCACGGGAATTCTGGTATTCCCCAATTTCCTACTCTGTCTTATAATAATTATAAGTTGGAGCGGGACCAACGTTCCCCAGCTCAGTATAACAAGCGGGTTCGGTCAATATTCCGTATTATTATCTTGATTAAGGCGTGATATGGTCGCTACCAGGAGAGAGAGAGAGAAGAAAACACTCAGCGTGCGCTCTTGCAAGAATAGATTGGTTATTATTTTATCTAATCAGGATGGCTCCCACTGCTTTTTATCAAATCTTCCTTCAAACCCTAAAAGGAAAGAATAGCCGGGATTAATTACACACTACAAGTTCGCCAATCTTTCAGCCAGGCCAGTGTCGGTACTTTGAGGGAGGTCCCCCGTGCTTTCGCACGAACCTAATTAATGTAAACCTCGTTTTCCCAGAGGCGTAACCTCGTTAACACCTTTTTAGACACCTACTTGATCGGCTAATTGTAATGTGTAAAACTCTCCCAGGAGTAACAATTACTCGCAGTGGGTATCGGGATCCAACTATCTCATAGAAGGTATGCAATCTCATTGCAAATTTCAACACTTGAAATTCCCGATAATATTTGCCCCAAACGATCTATGACCTTGACAAGGTCAACAAACCATAGACCGCAAGTCAAGTTCAACCGTCATTTCTTGATTGAATCAAACCCACCCGCACGACCCTTGACAAGGTCAACAAGGCCGCACGACTACCCTAACCCAATCTGCATCATATGCATAAGCAGATAAATACTGGTTAGCTACCGCACACTGCGCCTTGACAAGGTCAACAAACGCAGCACGAATACTAAACAGGACTTATCTGAAATGACAGAAGGCTACGACAGGTTTTTCTGAAAACCTATTGCGTAATGAACTTGATATCGTTGTAGAATCAAATGATTTTAAAATGGAGTGTTTTTGAGGCTTTTCTAGTTTTGCTAAAGGGGTCACTCCCGGTGAAGGGATCGTCGGCCCTTTCCTCGTCGAATGAGGTGCGGGATATATCATATATATCACTGTGCAAAGCAAAAACTCTTAAAAGCAATCAGAAAACAAACCGAGTGTGTAGCATCTGCCAGTTATTGCTAAAGGAGTCACTCCCGGTGAAGGGATCTCGGTCCTTTCCTCATCGAATAAGGTGCAAGATATATCATATATATACCGCTGTGCAAAGCAAGAACTGTAGCTACCTTTTTATTTTGCAATTCGATTCTACAACATCTTAGGTTTCTTTTATTTCATTAATCATATTAATGAAGTCCCATCATTTAAGTACCTAAACATCACAGATAAATACAACGTACACTTATGCTATCCGCATTCGCCTCGATGTCCCCTCGTGCACCGTTAGGTTAGGTAACTAACGGCAGAGCGGGGCAGGGCTAGCGCGGGTGTAAAACATAAGTAACGCCTATATAATATATCATATATACTATATACAGTATCCGTCACAGAATATATCACATGATCACATCACAGATATCGCAGCAGAAGAATCATATGAAATATTGGATATACTAGGACGTCCGTGTTTTCAATACGAGCCAGTATAAAACACGGATTCCACGGTCGTGATGAATAGCCAAACCCACACCCCTAGACCCCTACGAGAGCGGCAAGCAACCCTACCAATTCTAGAGTTAGGAGACCCGGACTCGACTCCTCGAGTTGGTCTCCCACTGGACTCCAGAACCCGGTTACTTGTGCTCCCCTCCTTGGGTCTATCCTAGTGCGGAAAAGTAAATAATATACAAAGGGTGGCAACTTCCGCAACCTGGAAGTGCCCCAAATAAAAGAATATTACATACAAGTTTTTACATGAATGAAAATGAAAACACTCATCTCACATAAAAAAACCCCGGCTATTCAAACACGACGATCCAATATAACATATCCAGCAACACAAAACATCACATGTCATCAACGTAAGTAAATACGCGCATCCCAATTGTCGTTGACATATAGCAACGAAACCGGCGATATCACATATTACACTTACGGTCACAGAAAAGAAAGTGTAAAACTACAATAGTTGGAATCCGCAACCTCCATAGACATCGCATGCCTAATCAAATGAATTCCTTAGACATCGCATGCCTAACAATTATAAACCCCGCATTTTAGTCTCGTTATCGAAAACACTTTTCAATACCAAGTCGGGCAATTCAACAAGATTCCCGACATCCTGATCGAATGCTCGTCGCAAACTTCAGTAGACGGTCGCACCCCCGATACCGTCGACGAAGTGCACCAAGGCGGAACACCGCTACCGGGGGCACCCTAACGGATGCTTTCGGCGACGGGGTTCTCCTACAGTCACTTGGTCGGGGCTATGGGATGTAACTGTCTATTAAGTTTATCCGGCGAGTATCCGCGTACGCTACGTGATTGCGACGGACTTTTGATCACATCAAAATTCCGTGGCAACCGATCAAGTGAGACTAAACTGCTATGTTTATAATATTCATTCAGTTATCTCATAACTACTTGTGAATTCCAATTATTGTATCACATTCCAGATAATTAGAAAATGTTAAACTTTCCGATCGAACATTCAAACACCCAAGTTTTCCCGATACAGATTAACACATGAAACAAGTCTAAAAACATTCAGTTCGTGCCACAGTACCAACGGTCCAGCCGTAGAAGGGTCAAGCCAACGCCTCACATGTGGCACGCCGTACTGCCCCAAACCCGAAGGTTCAAAGGGCAGTTCAAGACGGTCACATAATCGAGTTAAGGTTTGTTGTCTTCTAGAGGGTCCATCGAGTTACTTGCACTACTTAGAACGTCTTTAAACCATGGAAAAATCCAACACTTGGAAATTTCCCGACAGGGGAAAAATTGGGTATTTATATCCGGTCGAAGTTTTTAACATATTCAAAAATTATCCGGAAAGCCAAATAGACAAAGTTAAATAATCCGATCGATTCATCGAATCCCCAAAACAACCCCAGAAAATTCAACTCTTGAATAAATATTAAAAATTCCCAGAAAACTCAAAACCTGAAAACATGAATTACTATGCAAAAATTAAACAGTGATAACATATATTGGCCGCGGAACCGCCGCAGAAGCCAAGCTTCTGCCGCGGTTCCGCCGCACTGTAGCAGCTTCACTCAAAAAATTTTGCATCGTAATTCATAGTTTTTCCTGCTGAATTTTTTAAGAATTTTTAATCTGGAAAAAACCCAGTTTTTAGAAAAAGTCCAGAGAGCACTTTGATGTTAGGGTTTCGGGTCGATCGGGTTTCAAATTTCGTCTACGCTTCGCCTAAGGCTCTAGCTAGGCTCTGATACCACTGTAGGTCAGGCAGCCACCCCATCCAATGGGGTCACCGTGGCACCCACGGGTCCCTCAGCAGCTACTTTTTACGCATGCCCTCTCGCGAGGACTACAACCCGCCGAAACACCTTCCGGTCTCGGGACACCCTGGGGGTAAGAGCCTATGCTTCGCCACACTGTCACACAGTGAGAACCCCCCATAGGTCGACATCCAATGCCTAGTAGCTCTGATACCACTGTAGGGTTCCTAGGCACACTAAGGAGGTCTCACAAGGCATCAACCATGCCAATTTAAAAAATTACGGTGCCGAGAAACCCTAATACGGATCGTTGGCTAGAAGTTTAGACGAAAAAGAAACTAGTTAACAACTTAACTAAATGGTAAACGGAAATACAACCTTTGTAGATCCGGTTCTCCACCTCCATGGCTCCGCGATGAAGTCTCCTCGCTGTACAAATCGGATCTTGGGCTCTAGCGTCGGCTTCATCGGAGAAAAAGCGGGCTAGGTCATCGACGACGATGCCGAAGATGATCTACGTCGAGGCATCGCTAGATCAAGCTCCAACTTCACCAAGTCATGAAACTAATGAAGAAAACACCCTATACTACTTGGCAAGAGGTAGAGGATGAAGAAATAGGAGGTGGGTTCACTTTAGAATTTGATTTCTCACTCTTTTTCTCACTTTTTCATTGATGGAGGCAAGGTTTTCTTCAAGTAGAAGATGAAGAAGAAGAAGAAGATATTATGATAAGTATTCTAGAATAATTGAAAAAGAATTATTCTTATCATAACTTGAACCATGGTTAGATGTAGAGAGTTAACTCAAGTTAGATGAATGGTTAGGGTTTTAAGAAGAAGACAAAAAGGTTACATGAGTCAAAGTTGCATGAAGCTTCAAGAAGCTTCATGTAAGAAAGCAACCTTTTTATTTTCTTTTCACTTTTTCTTTTAATCCAAATTAAAAGATAAATGAATGAATAAATGAATAAAAACCCTAACCATTTACTTAACTATGGTTTAACTCTTTACACAAACCCTAGCAATCATGTATCATCAAACATAATACAATCAAGTGCACAAAAGTATATCACATATACAATGTGCACATCCGAGTGAGAATATCCATTTAAAGTGAACCGATACTAGTTAATGCAAAGTAATATATCAAATATATAATTATACATTAAATCATTAAATCAACACTTGATTTAACGATCCGGTCATATCGCATATAACCGACTAGTATCATATGTATCGGCTTATAGAATCAATACTTGATTCGATAACTAGGTTATATCGCATACAACCAACCGATACATTCATCGCGAGAATGAAATACGGTATCACATACACGCATTATTCTCGGTCCCGCACATATCTCATATGCGCTCCTATTTCGTTTTGCTTGAGCCAGGAAACCTCTGTGTAGGACTCTAAAGACTCGTCAATACGCCGGCAGCAGGTGATGATCATATCAAACACCCGCAAGCCGCAAGCGGTCTGCTAAACGTAACGGCCACCCGGGTATTGAGCGATCAGAAGATCGACGAGCAAGCCCGCTCACACTCTTGTGAATCCAACCAGTAACACTTATCGTACAGTCCGGTCTGATCGTCTGATATGTCGCATATCTCGCCTAGGGGTGGTAAACGTCAGACCCTAATAGCTCGATAAGTCGTGTCGATATGAGGTCTATAACAGTTCGAGAAACTACTGGTAACACTTACCAGTAAATCTCAGCAACCCTGGCCAGGGATTTCCGGTTATAGCCAATCGAACACAGCGCAACATCAGCTCCCTATACCGGGAGAGATGAATCCCATCCTATCGCTCATTGCCTCCATGTGATTCGGGACTGTACCCAAAAGCCACCGTTTTGCACGCCCTCTTGGACGTGGTAAGGTGGAAATCAAAGCACAGTGGGAACCACACAAGACTCTATGACGATCTCGGGTCAACAGACTACTCTGTACCAGTGTCACCAGAGAACTGCCATCTGACGTAAGGTATAATACCATCTGGGAGTTCTCGGCGAGTCCGTCCAGTGTACCCAGTCTCCACTGAGCACCCGTATATCATCTCTGATGTCAAACACCAATGGATATGGGATCATCCATCGCCCATCTGTATGGGTCGAGAAGGTATACGCTAGTCTACTCTGGTATATCGATGCCCTGTCTCGATACACCCATGACTAGGGACTTTGAAGGATGTACTTATGGACTACCATGTCCCCACTAGTATGATCCGCATCATAGTCCAGGTAGTCAAGTACACATCCTAAGGGCTTTACCAATATGTAACAGAGAGACAATCAGTGTACACGTTAAGGTAAAGATCAACCAGATAGCATACTATCATGTCGAGCAAGAAAGTCCTCCCTATATACGTCCTAGCATCCACTACAATATACATCATATGTACAGTAATGGCCTCTAGGGCATACATATAACTAACAATCTCCCACTTGCACTAGGGCCATCTGTAGCAGTGGTTGTAGTATCTCATACTTAACCATCCCATAAAAGTCTCTCTTCTGGGAAAAGGCCTTTGTGAGTGGATCCGCCGTGTTTTCCTCTGAGTCTACTCTCCTAACCTCGATCACCCTGGAGATCAACCATCTCCATGATCAGGTGACACTGCCTTAGAATATGTCTGGATCACTGATGGGACCGTCGTTCCTTGGCATAAGCCACAACTCCATTGTCACACAATGGGAGGAACAAAGTTCATCTCATGAACTAGTATATACACCCAGACAGCCTCTTTGGTAGCATCTTAAGTAGCGATGTATCCTGCCTTTATCGTCTAGTTAGCCACGGTATCTAGCTTGGAACTCTTCCAACATACCGTCCCTTTACTGAGGGTAAAGACAATGCCTGTGACTCACATTCAGTCGTCTGTATCACCCTGGAACACTTCCAGTGATTTTCCCCAGGATCAACTGATACCATCTCACTACAACTAGTGAGTGTCCTAACATCCATTTAGATCTATCTCATAGATCCAAAATCCAGGATTTAGTAGGTATCACTTTGATCCTATGTGGAGAATCCTTGTGATATGCGGAGATTTGATCGAGCGTAGCATAGGAAACTCTTTCCCTATCAAGAGTATGTCATCCACGTACTCTACGAGGATCGTCACCATACTCCCTACTACCTTTTTGTTTATACAAGGTTCATCTACCATTTTGATGATGTCAAACTATTTGACTAACACATCAAAACAGATGTTCCAACTCCGCGATGCCTGCTTTATCACATAAAACATCTTGCACACGTTTCCGCTGCTCCCACTGTCTACGAAGCCCTCTGGCTGTGTACTTATAGACGCCCTCTTCTAAAACATCATTTAGAAAAGATGTCATGACACCTAACCGCCAGATATCGTAGTTATGGTATGTAGCCGTGGCAAGTAGGATCTGGATGGACTTAAGCATAGCCACTTGAAAAGGTTTCATCATTATCCACGCCTGGTCAATGACGAAAAGCTTTAACAAGTCTATCTTTGAAAGTCTCAACTTTTCCATCTACACCAAGTAATCTTCTCAAGATATACTTGCTCCTGATGGGGATTTAACCCTTCAGATATAGCAACCAAAGTCCATACTTTGTTGGTGTACATGGATTCCATCTCAGATCGCTAAGCATCCAGCCATTCTTATAGAGTCTTACTCCTGATGGCCAGCTCAAAACTAGTTGGGTCATCATCTCATGATGCAATCCTCGCTCCCACTGTCATAGAGTAACCGAAGTATCTCTCAGGTGGGTGAGGAACCCTACTAGATCAGCGGAGAGGCTGAGGTTCGTTGGAATCTGCTGAATCCTTTGGTTCTACCAAATCATCTGCTATAATTTGTATAGCTGAAACCTTTCCAGTTCTACATTACAGACTTTGCCTCGAGCTTATCCAGATTTTGCTTTTAGACATAGGCCGGACAACCCCAAATCTTAACTAACTTAAGATATGGGCTCTTCCCTTTCCATATCACATATGAAGTGGTAGGCAACTGATTTGATTTGAACCCTATTCAATAAGTATGCAGCTTCTCAAGCGCATAACTCCCATAAAGGAAATAGGTAACTCAGTAGTACACATCATAGAGCACACCTTATCATATAGGGTGTGATTGATCCGCCCCGATATATCATCGTGCTATGGTGTATACGGAGGAGTAATGCTGAGAGAGAATCTCATTCTCCTTTAGAAAGGTCCAAGAATTTCGTGCTCAAGTATTCTCCTCCTTGATCTCATCAAAGGACATAATACTTATACCCGTATTTTGGTTCTCTACTTCTAACTTATATTCTGTGAATATCTCAAAAGGTTCGGACTTGTGTTTCAACAGGAACATAGGTCTGAATCTCGAAAGATCATCAGAGAATGTAATGAAGTATAAAGAACCGGTCTTGGCATGTGTAGACAGGGGACCTACATACATCAACATGTATCATCCCAAGAGTTTACTAACTCTTTCTCAGCTTCCGGTAAACAGAGCTATGGTCATCTTATCTCTGTGACATGACTGGCGAGTTTCACAAGATGTAAATTCAAACTAATTTAAATATGCATCTAAATGTAACTTCAGTCAGTCGGGTCGCATTGATATGACCTAGTCTACAATACCTAAAGAAGGATCCGTTCATCTCTGAACTATTCCTCTTATGTGTGTTCCGTATACTAAGAATCTGTAGTTTGATTTAGAACATCAATGCTTTTAGATAACGTGCCTGAACCGATCAACTTTTGATATAGGAAATGTTCAAAACATTATCCAACTATACAAAATTTTATCATTTCTTTACTAATAAAGAGACTGATATGATGTTGTATATCAGGTTCGGTATCTAATAACATTCGTTCAGAATCAATGTATTTGGAATACAGGGTGACAGTGACCAACAGACTTGGATGCAACACTTACCCCGTTTTCTGCCTCATGAAACTAATCACCCGTTCTCAGTTCTCTACCTATCTGTAGCCCTATGTAACAGATTACATATCTGGGATCTTGATCTGGTATCACATACCCAGGACGTAGAGGATACAGAGAAACAGTTCTTTGTAACGAACACACCCGAAGATGATGCATCAACATGCACTTTCTTCGTTTGGGCGGCACGGGAATTCTGGTATTTCCCAATTTCCTACTCTGTCTTATAACAATTATAAGTTGGAGCGGGACCAACGTTCCCCAGCTCAGTATAACAAGCGGGTTCGGTCAATATTCCGTATTATTATCTTGATTAAGGCGTGATATGGTCGCTACCAGGAGAGAGAGAGAGAAGAAAACACTCAGCGTGCGCTCTTGCAAGAATAGATTGGTTATTATTTTATCTAATCAGGATGGCTCCCACTGCTTTTTATCAAATCTTCCTTCAAACCCTAAAAGGAAAGAATAGCCGGGATTAATTACACACTACAAGTTCGCCAATCTTTCAGCCAGGCCAGTGTCGGTACTTTGAGGGAGGTCCCCCGTGCTTTCGCACGAACCTAATTAATGTAAACCTCATTTTCCCAGAGGCGTAACCTCGTTAACACCTTTCTAGACACCTACTTGATCGGCTAATTGTAATGTGTAAAACTCTCCCAGGAGTAACAATTACTCGCAGTGGGTATCGGGATCCAACTATCTCATAGAAGGTATGCAATCTCATTGCAAATTTCAACACTTGAAATTCCCGATAATATTTGCCCCAAACGATCTATGACCTTGACAAGGTCAACAAACCATAGACCGCAAGTCAAGTTCAACCGTCATTTCTTGATTGAATCAAACCCACCCGCACGACCCTTGACAAGGTCAACAAGGCCGCACGACTACCCTAACCCAATCTGCATCATATGCATAAGCAGATAAATACTGGTTAGCTACCGCACACTGCGCCTTGACAAGGTCAACAAACGCAGCACGAATACTAAACAGGACTTATCTGAAATGACAGAGGGCTACGACAGGTTTTTCTGAAAACCTATTGCGTAATGAACTTGATATCGTTGTAGAATCAAATGATTTTAAAATGGAGTGTTTTTGAGGCTTTTCTAGTTTTGCTAAAGGGGTCACTCCCGGTGAAGGGATCGTCGGCCCTTTCCTCGTCGAATGAGGTGCGGGATATATCATATATATCACTGTGCAAAGCAAAAACTCTTAAAAGCAATCAGAAAACAAACCGAGTGTGTAGCATCTGCCAGTTATTGCTAAAGGAGTCACTCCCGGTGAAGGGATCTCGGTCCTTTCCTCATCGAATAAGGTGCAGGATATATCATATATATACCGCTGTGCAAAGCAAGAACTGTAGCTACCTTTTTATTTTGCAATTCGATTCTACAACATCTTAGGTTTCTTTTATTTCATTAATCATATTAATGAAGTCCCATCATTTAAGTACCTAAACATCACAGATAAATACAACGTACACTTATGCCATCCGCATTCGCCTCGATGTCCCCTCGTGCACCGTTAGGTTAGGTAACTAACGGCAGAGCGGGGCAGGGCTAGCGCGGGTGTAAAACATAAGTAACGCCTATATAATATATCATATATACTATATACAGTATCCATCACAGAATATATCACATGATCACATCACAGATATCGCAGCAGAAGAATCATATGAAATATTGGATATACTAGGACGTCCGTGTTTTCAATACGAGCCAGTATAAAACACGGATTCCACGGTCGTGATGAATAGCCAAACCCACACCCCTAGACCCCTACGAGAGCGGCAAGCAACCCTACCAATTCTAGAGTTAGGAGACCCGGACTCGACTCCTCGAGTTGGTCTCCCACTGGACTCCAGAACCCGGTTACTTGTGCTCCCCTCCTTGGGTCTATCCTAGTGCGGAAAAGTAAATAATATACAAAGGGTGGCAACTTCCGCAACCTGGAAGTGCCCCAAATAAAAGAATATTACATACAATTTTTTACATGAATGAAAATGAAAACACTCATCTCACATAAAAAAAACCCGGCTATTCAAACACGACGATCCAATATAACATATCCAGCAACACAAAACATCACATGTCATCAACGTAAGTAAATATGCGCATCCCAATTGTCGTTGACATATAGCAACGAAACCGGCGATATCACATATTACACTTACGGTCACAGAAAAGAAAGTGTAAAACTACAATAGTTGGAATCCGCAACCTCCATAGACATCGCATGCCTAATCAAATGAATTCCTTAGATATCGCATGCCTAACAATTATAAACCCCGCATTTTAGTCTCGTTATCGAAAACACTTTTCAATACCAAGTCGGGCAATTCAACAAGATTCCCGACATCCTGATCGAATGCTCGTCGCAAACTTCAGTAGACGGTCGCACCCCCGATACCGTCGACGAAGTGCACTAAGGCGGAACACCGCTACCGGGGGCACCCTAACGGATGCTTTCGGCGACGGGGTTCTCCTACAGTCACTTGGTCGGGGATATGGGATGTAACTGTCTATTAAGTTTATCCGGCGAGTATCCGCGTACGCTACGTGATTGCGACGGACTTTTGATCACATCAAAATTCCGTGGCAACCGATCAAGTGAGACTAAATTGCTATGTTTATAATATTCATTCAGTTATCTCATAACTACTTGTGAATTCCAATTATTGTATCACATTCCAGATAATTAGAAAATGTTAAACTTTCCGATCGAACATTCAAACACCCAAGTTTTCCCGATACAGATCAACACATGAAACAAGTCTAAAAACATTCAGTTCGTGCCACAGTACCAACGGTCCAGCCGTAGAAGGGTCAAGCCAACGCCTCACATGTGGCACGCCGTACTGCCCTAAACCCGAAGGTTCAAAGGGCAGTTCAAGACGGTCACATAATCGAGTTAAGGTTTGTTGTCTTCTAGAGGGTCCATCGAGTTACTTGCACTACTTAGAACGTCTTTAAACCATGGAAAAATCCAACACTTGGAAATTTCCCGACAGGGGAAAAATTGGGTATTTATATCCGGTCGAAGTTTTTAACATATTCAAAAATTATCCGGAAAGCCAAATAGACAAAGTTAAATAATCCGATCGATTCATCGAATCCCCAAAACAACCCCAGAAAATTCAACTCTTGAATAAATATTAAAAATTCCCAGAAAACTCAAAACCTGAAAACATGAATTACTATGCAAAAATTAAACAGTGATAACATATATTGGCCGCGGAACCGCCGCAGAAGCCAAGCTTCTGCCGCGGTTCCGCCGCACTGTAGCAGCTTCACTCAAAAAATTTTGCATCGTAATTCATAGTTTTTCCTGCTGAATTTTTTAAGAATTTTTAATCTGGAAAAAACCCAGTTTTTAGAAAAAGTCCAGAGAGCACTTTGATGTTAGGGTTTCGGGTCGATCGGGTTTCAAACTTCGTCTACGCTTCGCCTAAGGCTCTAGCTAGGCTCTGATACCACTGTAGGTCAGGCAGCCACCCCATCCAATGGGGTCACCGTGGCACCCACGGGTCCCTCAGCAGCTACTTTTTACGCATGCCCTCTCGCGAGGACTACAACCCGCCGAAACACCTTCCGGTCTCGGGACACCCTGGGGGTAAGAGCCTATGCTTCGCCACACTGTCACACAGTGAGAACCCCCCATAGGTCGACATCCAATGCCTAGTAGCTCTGATACCACTGTAGGGTTCCTAGGCACACTAAGGAGGTCTCACAAGGCATCAACCATGCCAATTTAAAAAATTACGGTGCCGAGAAACCCTAATACGGATCGTTGGCTAGAAGTTTAGACGAAAAAGAAACTAGTTAACAACTTAACTAAATGGTAAACGGAAATACAACCTTTGTAGATCCGGTTCTCCACCTCCATGGCTCCGCGATGAAGTCTCCTCGCTGTACAAATCGGATCTTGGGCTCTAGCGTCGGCTTCATCGGAGAAAAAGCGGGCTAGGTCATCGACGACGATGCCGAAGATGATCTACGTCGAGGCATCGCTAGATCAAGCTCCAACTTCACCAAGTCATGAAACTTGTGAAGAAAACACCCTATACTACTTGGCAAGAGGTAGAGGATGAAGAAATAGGAGGTGGGTTCACTTTAGAATTTGATTTCTCACTCTTTTTCTCACTTTTTCATTGATGGAGGCAAGGTTTTCTTCAAGTAGAAGATGAAGAAGAAGAAGAAGATATTATGATAAGTATTCTAGAATAATTGAAAAAGAATTATTCTTATCATAACTTGAACCATGGTTAGATGTAGAGAGTTAACTCAAGTTAGATGAATGGTTAGGGTTTTAAGAAGAAGACAAAAAGGTTACATGAGTCAAAGTTGCATGAAGCTTCAAGAAGCTTCATGTAAGAAAGCAACCTTTTTATTTTCTTTTCACTTTTTCTTTTAATCCAAATTAAAAGATAAATGAATGAATAAATGAATAAAAACCCTAACCATTTACTTAACCATGGTTTAACTCTTTACACAAACCCTAGCAATCATGTATCATCAAACATAATACAATCAAGTGCACAAAAGTATATCACATATACAATGTGCACATCCGAGTGAGAATATCCATTTAAAGTGAACCGATACTAGTTAATGCAAAGTAATATATCAAATATATAATTATACATTAAATCATTAAATCAACACTTGATTTAACGATCCGGTCATATCGCATATAACCGACTAGTATCATATGTATCGGCTTATAGAATCAATACTTGATTCGATAACTAGGTTATATCGCATACAACCAACCGATACATTCATCGCGAGAATGAAATACGGTATCACATACACGCATTATTCTCGGTCCCGCACATATCTCATATGCGCTCCTATTTCGTTTTGCTTGAGCCAGGAAACCTCTGTGTAGGACTCTAAAGACTCGTCAATACGCCGGCAGCAGGTGATGATCATATCAAACACCCGCAAGCCGCAAGCGGTCTGCTAAACGTAACGGCCACCCGGGTATTGAGCGATCAGAAGATCGACGAGCAATCCCGCTCACACTCCTGTGAATCCAACCAGTAACACTTACCGTACAGTCCGGTCTGATCGTCTGATATGTCGCATATCTCGCCTAGGGGTGGTAAACGTCAGACCCCAATAGCTCGATAAGTCGTGTCGATATGAGGTCTATAACAGTTCGAGAAACTACTGGTAACACTTACCAGTAAATCTCAGCAACCCTGGCCAGGGATTTCCGGTTATAGCCAATCGAACACAGCGCAACATCAGCTCCCTATACCGGGAGAGACGAATCCCCTCCTATCACTCATTGCCTCCATGTGATTCGGGACTGTACCCAAAAGCCACCGTTTTGCACGCCCTCTTGGACGTGGTAAGGTGGAAATCAAAGCACAGTGGGAACCACACAAGACTCTATGACGATCTCGGGTCAACAGACTACTCTGTACCAGTGTCACCAGAGAACTGCCATCTGATGTAAGGTATAATACCATCTGGGTGTTCTCGGCGAGTCCGTCCAGTGTACCCAGTCTCCACTGAGCACCCGTATATCATCTCTGATGTCAAACACCAATGGATATGGGATCATCCATCGCCCATCTGTATGGGTCGAGAAGGTATACGCTAGTCTACTCTGGTATATCGATGCCCTGTCTCGATACACCCATGACTAGGGACTTTGAAGGATGTACTTATGGACTACCATGTCCCCACTAGTATGATCCGCATCATAGTCCAGGTAGTCAAGTACACATCCTAATGGCTTTACCAACATGTAACAGAGAGACAATCAGTGTACACGTTAAGGTAAAGATCAACCAGATAGCATACTATCATGTCGAGCAAGAAAGTCCTCCCTATATACGTCCTAGCATCCACTACAATATACATCATATGTACAGTAATGGCCTCTAGGGCATACATATAACTAACATGTAGGTCATGGTTTACATCGAACACTTAAGCTATAACAATTTACACGAAAAGTATATGCGGGAATTTTTGGTAACTAGAATTGTAATATAAAAAGTAGCATGAAGCAAGTATTAAACTTGCCTGAAAACGTGTCGACGACGGTACAACAGAGGCAACGGCACGATCGCGTCACGAACACGACACAGGTTTAGCCTTGTCGAATCTTGCTTCTTGGACTCGATGGCTCGGTGGGTGCGACGGGCGTGCGCTGGCGTTGCGACGGGCGTGCGCTGATGGTGGTGACTGCTACAGAGACCGAGGCAGTGGCTCGAATGGTGACGACAACAACTCGAACAACGGCGATGGCGATGGTTATAGGTGTTCGATGAAATGACCGGGGCTCGGTTTGAAACTTGGGCTAGCTTTGGTGCTGCGGTGGAGGTGATGGGTACGCTGGAAGTGATCGTCGGTGCACCGAGAAGAGCTAGGAGAGGCTACGGAGGTCCAAGGGCGTCGGAGATGCGAGCTCAGGCGATGTGAGCGAGAAAGGTGCTGTGAGAGGGAGATGTTTTTTTGAGAAAGAGAGAGGTGCTGAGAGAGAGAGGGAGAGGTGCTGTGTGAGAGAGAGAGAGAGCTAGGTGGTGACGAAGTTGGGGGACTCGTCGACGGGGAGGGTGCAAGGGAGTTCGGCGGTGGGGTTCGGTCGAGGGGAGGTGAAGCAGTGTAGGGGCTCGGGGTAGTGGGTAAAGAGGAGAGAGATGTGAGGGAGGAAGGACGAGATGATTGTCGTGGTCGTCGTCATCGTCGGGGTTCAGTGGGTTGTAGGGAGTGAAGCTGGGAGTTGGGAGAGAGGAGTGGAGGAGGGAAGAAAGAGATCGAGAGTGAAGGGGAGGAGAGAGTTAGAGAGACGGGGAGGGGTTGAGGAGCTCACGAGCGTGTGCGGTCGTGGTCGGGGTCGTGGGTTCATGGTCGCGACAGGGTGTTGGCGACGTGGGCGGCGACGTGGGGACGCGCAGCGAACAACACAGAAAAGGAGCGGGAAAACGAGTGGGGAAGAGGAAATGATAACAGGTCGGGTCGAGTCGGGTATTGGGCGCGGGCTTAGGCTTAGGCCAGCTATGGAAATTAAAAAATGAAAACAAGAAAAGGAGATAGTGAAAGTGGGCCGGCTGAAGGGGGATAGGCCGATAAAAGGAAAAGGAAAAATAAAAGGGAAGGGGAGGGGTGTGATGGGCCGGGAAATAGTGAAAGAAAAGGGGAGTTAGGGTTTGGGTTTAGGAAAAGGAAAATATATTAGGAAAAATAAAAAGGATTTGGAGTTTAGTAAATTAGTTTAAATAAAAGTTATACACATTTAAATTGGAATAAATCTAGATTAAATTCTGGAAAAATACGGAAAATTTGTAGAAAATTTTGGGGAAAATAAACATATGGGGTTAGGGTTTTAAAATAAATAAAATATTTGAAATATAAATAAGCAATTTTGCAAGTAACAAAATACGGGTATTGGTGTATAGAAGAACTGGGTATTACATTTTACCACCCTTACAAAAATTTCGTCCTCGAAATTTAAAATAAACGATAGTCTATAAATAATATGCAAAAAGCCACAGGGTCAATCACTACTATATATATAAAATCAAAATCCTAAATATATATTTTCATACACATATCCAAAAATAGCGCAACCAAAATGATAAGCATAAGGCATGACCATTTATAATAGCAAACTATAAGCACAATACCCGGGAAAATAAAATAACAATAATAAAATAGTGAAGGATTTGTCGATAGGTTAAAACATTTTAGAATAATGTATCGATCAAACAATTTTAAAAAAACATAGAAAACCCACATGGTGAAAATAAGAGACATAGAACAAAGTAAAATGCGCGATATATGGTTGCGCTATTGAAAATGTGAAGAATAGTAGAGCATTTAAAATGGGTAAAACGGAAGTAGTCAATAACACACAATTTTTTGATAAATGCGAAATAATGAAAACTAAATTTTCGAATAATGATGTCCCTAAATGTAATAAAAGGAAGCACTATTGATGTATAAGGGCTAGTCAGGGTAGGGGTTGTTAGTGTATATGCCCTAAGGGCCATTATTGTATCATACTAGCTTGTATATACTTAATGGAAGCTTGGGATATTCACAGTTATATTAACAGTCTTGCTAAACATGGTAGTATGCTATTTGGTTTATATCTATCTTAATATGTATGTACGTATTGATAGAGCTATTAGGATTTTGCTTGACTACCAGCGTTGTGATGGCAGTCACACTAGTGGGGGCTGGGTAGTCTACAAGCACATCCTTTTTCATGTCCCTAGTCGTAGGATTATCGAGACAGGGCATCGATACTCCGGAATAGACTAGTGTGTACGCTTCTCATCCCAGTTGGGGAGATGGTCTGTCCCACAGCCATCAGTACGTCATACTGGAGATAGTATACAGGTGCTCGTTGGGTTACGGGTACACCGGATATGACTCGCAGGGAACTGTTGGTTGGTATTATACCCGTCGTCAGTTAATAGTTCCCAGGTGACATGAGTACAGCATAGTCCGCAGACTTGACACTGCTGCTTCGCCTCGAGTGTGTTCCTACCCTACCACGGCTCAAAGGAGTCGTGCAAACATGTAGCAGTTGGGTGCAGTCCCGAAGCACTTGGAGGCAGTGGCGGTTAGATAGGATTCGTCTCTCCCGGTATTGGGAGTTGATATCGCGCTGTGTCTGGAGAGCCATTACGCAAAGTCCCTGGCCAGAGCAAGCGAGATTTATCGGTAGGTTTTCCAGTAGTTTCTCAAGGTGTAATGGGCTTCGCTCCGACACGACTTATACCGCTTTTAGGGGACTGACGCTTGCCGCCCCTAGGCCCGATATGCGATAGTCTTAGATGAACAGACCGGACTGTACGGAGATTGTCACATAAGGCTTAGTAAGAGTTCGTATGGGTTTCCTCATCGGCCTTCTTATCGACATCTACCTGGGGACCGTTAAGTACAGCTATTACCGCTTGCGGCCTGTGGTTAAACCCACTGCCAGCGTAGTAGTCGAGTCTTTAGATTCCCACACAGAGAGTTTCCCTGCTTCGGGCGAAACGATATAGAGGTCGTATGGTTTTACGACAGGGTTCGGACACATATGTGTTTTCACGCACGTACGATGTTCGGACAGTTTTTACTAGCGGGCTTTAGTTTAAGCCAGATTCTAGTATTGAATTATTGGATTTATACAGTCTCAGTATTTCCGTGTTTTCACGGATAGGAGGGGCGTTCTCGTAATTACTCGAGAAGCTTCTAGAAGGTTGATGAGGTGGAGAGTTTATGTGTTATATGCATTAAATGGTTTTGTGACTCATGGAGATGATTCATCAAGAGAGTTAATGAAGCATTAATGTTTTTAATGACTCACTAGATGATTTATTATGTATTAAATGAAGCATGAAGATATTTGTGCGAAGATATTTGTGCAAAGATATTTTTGGGCAAGATATATTATGCTTCATATATATACACAAATGAGTTATTTTCCATTTCATAATTATTTTCACATTCTCTCTCCTCAAGTTCTCTCTCTTCAAACCCTAACCCTAACCTCTCATGTGTTGAGATCAAGGGTTAGCAAGACTAATTGATCCCTAATCCTATTCTATATCCTCTAAGTTGCTTTGATTGGCACTCTTAGTTACCTAGTTACCTCAAGTTAGAGGTTAAGCTTGGAGAAGTAGCTCTCGGGTGGATCTTCTATCACAAAGAGGAGGCCGACGAGGAGGTGGTCAACGAGAACAAGAAGGACTTGGTTCATTAGGTATAATCTTATTTCATAGTAGCTAATCCCTCCTATGATGTTGTTAGTTAGGGTTTGACAAAGATCCGTAAGTTAGTCGATGTTGTTTAAACAAAAATGATTGTTTTACCTATTCCGTCACCCCGCAACTCGTGGGGTGTATAACGTCGACTTACAGTGGTATCAGAGCCAGGCTAAACCATAACTAACTTGTTAGCAAAGTCGTTAGAAATTCGATCGCAAAACGAACCGGAAAAAACATCATTTTCATATAGTTTCTGTCGATTTTAAAACGGGGTCTAAAATTTTTTCAGGGACCCTTAAAATTACAAGCAGGGAATTATAAGATTACTGGAGAAATTTGGGTTCCTAACTCGGCCAAACAGCCGCGGAACCGCGGCCGATCCAAGCGATCCGCTGAGGATCCGTGGTCGAGTTGAAGCCGAGTCGGCCCAAATTTGCCCAGTAACTCTTCTGTGTTAATTTTGTTTTTTCTGGGATGTTTTGTTTATGCTCAAGTTTCAGGTGCACAGTGAAGTATTTGGAGTAGAATCATTTGTGTTTGCTTGATCGAAATTCTAAGATGTTTGGCTAACTTGATTATATCTGTGATTTGTTTAATGTGTTCGTAAACCTCCCCTAACTGCTAGTATGTCGGTTGGCAGGGGGTTGCACATTTCTGTAATGGTTTTTACTGTTTGTGTTTGTGGACTTGTTGGATTGTCGTGAATGGATAGCTGGGGATGTGAGACGAGCGTTTCTTTCATTCAAATGTAATTTGTAAATTTTTGTAATATTCTTTTGCGGGGCACTCTCGGGTTGAGATTGTAGCTACCGTTGTATTATTTCATTTACTGATTTTTGCTCCTAGGATAGACCCAAGGTGGGGTGCACAAACTACCGGGTACTTTGAAGTGTTTAGTGGCCTACTCACGTTGTTGAGGGAGACCGCTTCACTTCGGGTACTTGGCGGGTAGTTTTCCGTACCCGCAGGGGTCTAGGGTGGGGTTTTGGCTATTCATCACGACTGTGTAATCCGTCTTTATTTGCAGGCTCAAAAGGAATGCGGATTCGTAAAAAATCCAATATGTTCATCTGTGATCTGGAATGCCTATTATTGCGTCTGATGAATGTACAATATCTATATATGATAGCTATTAGACGTCACTTATGTTTTACACCCACGCTAGCCCAGCCCCCGCTCTGTCGTTAGTTAAGTAACCTAACGGGTGAATGACGGGGCCCGGTGGCGAATGCGGATGGCATAAGAGGACGTTGTATTTTCGTTGTTTTCTATAATGATGGGTTAATGATGGAACGCATTATATTAATGCAAAGAAAATAAACCAAAGTTGAATTGTTGGAACAGTTTAAAAGAAACCATTCGGTTATTTTTAAAACAGAAGATATTTTTAATTGCGGAGATTTAACCACTCCTTTTAAAAGCTATCAGGTTCCTTCGGTCATATCAAGTTCACTACGTTCACGGTTTCGCCAAAACCATTCGTAGCCCTCCGTCATTTCATTTGGGTATTCAGTAGTATTCAAGCTATGTATTTTGACCAATGCCAAGGCATAGTGTTTGGTAGCTGCTGGGTATTCATTTGTTGTATAGATAGATGAGTTAGTTTGGGACAGTCATATTATCATTTGGCCAATGTCAGGGGTATGTACGGATGGGTTTAAATTAACAAGATAATGATGGGTAGAACTTGACATGTGACTTATGACATTTTGACCAACGCCAAGGTCATAAGAGCATAGGGCAGAAATTTATATCGGGAATTTCTAAAGAAACTGAAATTTACAAAGAGATGCATACCATTTGGAGTGTGATAATTTTGGTAGGATTCCTTCAACTTTATCACACGATGATATTTGGATCCTGATCCTACTGTGAGTATCCGCTACTCATCAGGAGATTCGTCACTTAACGATCAATAGTATAAACCAAGTAGGTGCCGAGAAAGGTGTCAGCGGGGCTACGCCCCCAGAGAAAAGAGGTTATTTAATTAAGAAACTTCGCGAAAGCGTCGGAAAACCTCCCTCGAAGTACCGACACCGGCCTGGCTGAACGGTTAAGCAAGTATTGTACAGTGAGAATGGTCCTGACTAGTTCTTCCTTTTTGGTTTGAGGAGGGATTCGAGAAACAGTGGGAGCCATCCAGTTTAGATAAACTAAAAACCACTCTAAACTTGTAAGAGCATCATGCTAAAGTGTTTTCTCTCTCTCCTAATTGCAGCGACCCAGAACATGACAGGCCTTAAGTTATTATTAGAAAAAAATATACTGACAGGGCCAAACTATAAAGATTGGCTGCGGAATGTCAAGATGGATTTGACTTATGACAAATTGGGGTATGTCCTTACTACTAAGGCACCTGCTGTCCCTGGTCCAAAATCCAGTAATGTGGATAAGGAAATCCGCAAGACCTAAGAGTTAGATTGCGCGAAGGCCAAATGCATCGTGCTTGCCTCTATGAATAATGAACATCAGAGGAGGCATGAGGATATGGATCTTGAATCCATATTTCTCCATACAAAGGATCCGTATGGAGAGCAATCTCGTATAGCTAGATACGAGATCTCGAAGAACTTGTTTCAGTCGAGGCTGGCCGTCGGTTCATCTGTAGGAGAACATGTCCTAAAGATGATTGGCTATATAGAAGAGCTCGCGGAGGGACGACTTTAGAGAACGAGCTCTATACAGACTCGGTTCTTCAGTCCCTTCCTTCCACCTACGCCCAGTTTATTCTGAATTTCAACATTCAAGGAAAAGAAGTTGATCTTCCAGAACTCCTTAACATGTTGAGGAGTGCAGAGGGCACTTTGCAGAAAGCAAGAGAAACACTCGCTATGTTTGTTCGCGGTGCTTCCTCTTCCAGGTCCAAGGCTAGGGCCAAAGGAAGGAAGAAGAAAGCCGCTACCAAACCTAGAGGAGGTGTTGGTAAGGTGGGAGTCAAGGGAAACGAAAAGGTTGCGGTGCCAGTAGTGGCAAAGGACAAGTGCTTCTACTGTCGTAGGAAGGGCACTGGAAGAAAGATTGCAAACTTTGGAATGCCAAGAACCAGGAACCGAAGCAAGCTGTGGCTTCGACTTCAGGTGTGTTTGTAATTGAAAATTGTCTGTCAATCAACTCTAGTTCCTGGGTATTGGATACCGGATCAGGATCTCATATTTGTAATTCATTGCAGGCACTGAGAAACCGTAGAGTGCTGAAGGTTGGTGATATGACCCTCCAGGTTGCTAACAGAGCTAGCGTGGGTGCTGTGTCCGTAGGGGATTATCACCTTGGATTGACGAGTGGACATATTTTGGTTTTGCATAACTGTTTTTGTGTACCCAGTTTAACGTGTAATATCATATCAGTTTCGTTGTTATCAAAAGAAGGTTATGATTTCACGTTTGTAAGCGATGTTGTTAACATCCACCTTAATCATGGTTTGATTGGGTCCGGTACACTAGATAACGGTATATATGTGTTAAACCAATTACAGATTTTCAATGTCCAGAACACACTAAAAAGAAAGTCTCCACATATAAATAAGGCTTTCTTATGGCATTGTAGACTAGGTCACATCAATGAGACAAGGTTAACTAAGTTACATAAAGAAGGATATTTGGATCCGTTCGAATATCAATCTTATGCCACTTGTCAATCATGTCTCAAAGGAAAGATGACAAAGACTCCATTCACTGGACATGGAGTAAGAACGAGCGAGCTCTTAGGACTCATACACAGCGATGTATGTGGTCCAATGTCTACATATGCAAGAGGTGGTTTTTCATATTTCATTACTTTTACGGATGATTACTCTAGGTACGGATTCATTTTCTTGATGAAACATAAATCCGAGGCTTTTGAGAAATTCCAAGAATATAAGAATGGAGTAGAAAACCAAACCGGCAAAAGTATCAAGACACTGAGATCTGATCGTGGTGATGAATACTTAAGTGCCGAGTTTTTAGGTTACCTAAAAGAGAAAGGAATTCTCTCTCAGCTTACTCCTCCATACACTCCACAGCATAACGGTGTATCGGAGAGACGGAATCGAACCCTATTGGATATGGTACGTTCCATGATGAGTAATGCTGAGTTACCGCGATCTTTCTGGGGTTATGCGCTAGAATCAGCGGCATATCTTTTGAACAGGTCTCCTACCAAAACTGTGCCTACCACCCCATATCAGATGTGGAGTGGGAAGAAACCCTATATTCAGTATCTGAAGATATGGGGATGTCCAGCTTTTGTTAAAAAGCAGCATGCGGACAAACTCGAGGCACGATCAGTACAGTGTAAGTTTGTGGGATATCCAAAGAACTCCAAGGGGTATTTCTTCTATTACGCAGAGGAACAAAAGGTTTTTATTTCTCGTAATGCCCAACTTCTAGAACAACAGTTTTTAGAAAAGGAAACAAGTGGGAGCGAAATAGAACTGGAAGAAATTCCAGAACCACAAACTACTACTGAAAGTTTGGTAGAACCAGTAGTTCAAGAAGAACAGGACATTCCTGCACCCCTCCGCAGGAGTAGTAGGCCGTCTCATCCTCCTGAGAGATACTACGGTTTTCTCATAGACGGGGATAGAGAAGATTGCATCATTGATGATGATGAACCTACTAGCTTCCAGCAGGCCATCCAGAGCGGCGACTCGGTACGATGGCTGGATGCAATGCGGACCGAGATGGAGTCTATGTACACCAATAAAGTATGGACTTTGGACTTTGCTCCAGATGGGGTAAAACCCATAGGATGCAAATGGATCTTCAAGAAAAGATTGGTGTAGATGGACAGGTGGAAGCCTATAAGGCTAGACTTGTTGCAAAGGGTTTTCGTCAAAGACCTGATTTGGACTATGACGAAACTTTTTCACCAGTGGCTATGCTCAAATCCATTCGGATCCTTCTTGCCATTGCTGCCTTCCATGATTATGAGATCTGACAGATGGACGTAAAGACGGCTTTTCTAAATGGTAATTTAGAAGAGTGCGTCTATATGGATCAGCCAGAAGGTTTCAATCAGAGGGGGAGCAGCGGGAAAGTGTGCAAGTTGCTTAAGTCCATATATGGACTGAAGCAGGCATCGCGGAGTTGGAACATCTGTTTTGATGAAACGGTCAAAAAATACGACTTTATCAAAAATTCAGATGAACCATGTATATATAGTAAAATTATAGCACGAACTGTCGTATTCCTCGTCTTGTACGTGGATGACATTCTCTTAATAGGAAATGACATTCATATGCTACAATCTGTCAAAGGATTCTTGTCACACAGGTTCTCCATGAAAGACCTGGGTGATGCCTCTTACATTCTGGGGATCCGGATCTATCGTGATAGATCCAAGAGGATGTTGGGACTTTCACAGTCCAGATATATCAACACTATACTGCAAACATTCAGTATGGAAGATTCTAAGCGCGGTAGTTTACCGGCTTGTCACGGAATCACCCTCTCCAAAGAGATGTCTCCCAAGACTGATTTAGAAAGGGATCGCATGTCTATTATACCCTACGCTTCTGTGGTAGGCTCTATTATGTATGCGATGTTGTGCACCAGACCAGATGTAGCTTACGCACTGAGCGTGGTAAGCAGGTATTAGTCAGACCCAGGGGAGAAGCACTGGATAACAGTAAAGAACATTCTCAAGTACTTGAGAAGGACTAAGGAGATGTTCTTGGTTTACGGCGGAAAAGACCTCAAGATCGAGGCCTTTGCTGATTCCACCTTCCAGAGTGACAAGGATGACTCCAAGTCCATGTCAGGTTATGTCTTTACCCTCAATGGAGGGGCGGTGTGCTGGAAGAGTTCCAAGCAGGACACCGTTGCTGACTCGACGATGGAAGCAGAGTATATTGCTGCTTGCGATGCCGCAAAAGAAGCGGTCTGGATGAAGAAGTTCCTCACAGAACTTCAGGTGGTTCCTACCATTGTTGATCCAATAGTGCTGTATTGTGACAACAACGGAACTATAGCTTTAGCGAAGGAACCCAGGTCCCATCAGAAGTCCAGACACATCTTAAGGCGGTATCACCTGATCAGGGAGATCATAGATCGCCGGGAGATCGAGGTCCGGAGAGTTGCTATAGAGGAGAACACTGCTGATCCATTCACAAAGGCCTTACCTCAGATTCAGTTCGAGAGGCTACTCGAGATGATCGGTCTTCGATACGCCAGTACATGGTCCTAGTGCAAGTGGGAGATTGTTAGTGTATATGCCCTAGGGGCCATTATTGTATCATACTAGCTTGTATATTACTTAATGGAAGCTTGGGATATTCACAATTATATTAACAGTCTTGCTAAACATGGTATTATGCTACTTGGTTTATATCTATCTTAATATGTGTGTACGTATTGATAGAGCCCTTAGGATCTTGCTTGACTACCAGCGTTGTGATGGCAGTCACATTAGTGGGGGCTGGGTAGTCTACAAGCACATCCTTTTTCAGGTCCCTAGTCGTAGGATTATCGAGACAGGGCATCGATACTCCGGAGTAGACTAGTGTGTATGCTTTTCATGCCAGTTGGGGAGATAGTCTGTCCCACAGCCATCAGTACGTCGTACTGGAGATAGTATACAGGTGCTCGTTGGGTTACGGGTACACCGAACATGACTCGCAGGGAATTGTTGGTTGGTATTATACCCGTCGTCAGTTAACAGTTCCCAGGTGACATGAGTACAGCATAGTCCGCAGACTTGACACTGCTGCTTCGCCTCGAGTGTGTTCCCACTGTTCTTAGATTGCTACCCTACCACAGCTCAAAGGAGTCGTGCAAACAGGTAGCAGTTGGGTGCAGTCCCGAAGCACTTGGAGGCAGTGGCGGTTAGATAGGATTCGTCTCTCCCGATATTGGGAGTTGATATCGCGCTGTGTCTGGAGAGCCATTAGGCAAAGTCCCTGGCCAGGGCAAGCGAGATTTACTAGTAGGTTTTCCAGTAGTTTCTCAAGGTGTAATGGGCTTCGCTCCGACACGACTTATACCGCTTTTAGGGGACTGACGCTTGCCTCCCCCTAGGCCCGATATGCGATAGTCCTAGACGAACAGACCGGACTGTATGGAGATTGTCACATCAGGCTCAGTAGGAGTTCGGATGGGTTTCCTCATCGGCCTTCTTATCGACATCTACCTGAGGACCATTACGTACAGCTAGTACCGCTTGCGGCCTGTGGTTAAACCCAATGCCAGCGTAGTAGTCAAGTCTTTAGAGTCCCACACAGAGAGTTTCCCTGCTTCGGGCGAAACGATATAGAGGTCGTATGGTTTTACGACAGGGTTCGGACACATACGTGTTTTCACGCACGTACGATGTTCGGACAGTTTTTACTAGCGGGCTTTAGTTTAAGCCATATTCTAGTATTGGATTATTGGATTTATACAGTCTCAGTATTTCCGTGTTTTCACGGATAGGAGGGGCGTTCTCGTAATTACTCGAGAAGCTTCTAGAAGGTTGATGAGGTGGAGAGCTTAGGTGTTATATGCATTAAATGGTTTTGTGACTCATGGAGATGATTCATCAAGAGAGTTAATGAAGCATTAATGTTTTTAATGACTCACTAGATGATTCATTATGTATTAAATGAAGCATAAAGATATTTGTGCAAAGATATTTTTGTGCAAGATATATTATGCTTTATATATATACACAAATGAGTTAATTTCCATTTCATAATTACTTTCACATTCTCTCTCCTTAAGCTCTCTCTCTTCAAAACCTAACCATAATCTCTCATGTGTTGAGATCAAGGGTTAGCAAGACTAATTGATCCCTAATCCTATTCTATATCCTCTAGGTTGCTTTGATTAGCACTCTTAGTTACCTAGTTACCTCAAGTTAGATGTTAAGCTTGGAGAAGTAGCTCTCGGATGGATCTTCTATCACAAAGAGGAGGTCGACAAGGAGCTGGTCAACGAGAACAAGAAGGACTTGGTTCATTAGGTATAATCTTCTTTCATAGTAGCTAATCCCTCCTATGATGTTGTTAGTTAGGGTTTGGCAAAGATCCGTAAGTTAGTCGATGTTAGTTTAAAAAAAATGATTATTTTACCTATTCCGCCTCCCCGCAACTCGTAGGGTGTCTAACGTCGACTTACAGGGGTTACAATAGAGTAAAGCCCATTCAAAAGATCGGGGTGCGGTACTTTTAATCTAAGCGAGGGTCAAAACAGCACAAGGTGCAGGAGTGAAGGACAATAATGAATCTCAGGAGGAAATGAAATGTATAGGGGAAACAGTCAAAGCATCATGTGAACCAAAAATCAAAAGATTAGCGAACTCAGAAATTTTATTTCATTCCAGAAAATTCTAAACAAGGCATTCTCGAAAAGTAAAAGATGGCCCTAAACTATACATAGATTTATTTGGCCAGAGAAGACAGAAGATAAATCACGTCAGTCGCGGTTGTGGAAGTTCAGCAGGTTACGGTAGGCTCGTGCGCTCAGATAGGGGCGTCCATTTCCACAGTGCCTCGTAGGGATCGCCACTGGAGGTTCTTCCGCCGCGGGGTCTTCTTCTTCTGGTCCTTCTGCCTCGACTGGAGCTTCTTCATCATGGTATGCTTCTACGTGATTCGCCTCTTCTGGATCTTCTTCCACGGGATTTTCTTCCACTGGATTCTCCTTAATGTCTTCTTCTCCTGGATTTCCTTCCATCGGGTTCTCCTCGGGATCTTCCTCTATCGGGTTTTCTCCGGGGTCCTCTTCTTCGTCGTCAGAGTCGCTGATCATGTCGACTTCTGGGGCTGCGAATCCCTCGCCCTCGGAATCGCTGTTTCTGAAAATCACCTGTGGAACGTTGATCTCGTCATCCGAACTCACCAGCATGCAGTCCAAGAAAACGCACGACCGTGTGTCCTCATCTAGAGGCGGTGCTGCTCCAGGGTGGGCCATGGCCTGAAAAGAAGAGTCATGATTAGACAGTGGAACACTTTAAGAAAATAATCAAGGATATGGAGTACAAGGAAAGTATGCGGTTGGTAAGGACTGAAAAAATCAAAATTTAGAATGCTGATGCAATGAATAGTATAAATAAAGTGAGAAGCAAGGGAACGATACATACATCACAACTCAGAATTTTATTGCATTCAACTAAAAGTTCAACGGATACAGGATCTTAAACGAAAAGAAAATATTTACAAAAGAGTGACAAAAAGCAGAAAGGTGATAATCCTTCTTTGACATTTAGACCGCTGTATTCTCGTCACGCGAGTTGAATCCTGCGCTGGGTCCGTACTATCCTCGAAGCTTGAACTACGAAATAACCATCACTTAGCAGGAGTGGAGAGTGTGGACGAATCTCCTCCTTGTAGCTCCTTCCTTTTTGGGAAACCATTGACAAGGTGTTCGCTGGATCCACAAATCAGGCACTGCCCTTTGGCGCTGCGACAATCTCTCTGAAGGTGTCCTGGCTTCTTACAGTACCTACAACGTTGAGTCTTCCGCAGCTTCTGTTGTGGGGGAACAAGTGGGCGCTTCGTCTTCACTTCTTTTCCTTGTTTAACGAGGATTCCCTTACGATTGGAGGCTTCCGCTGGTGCCTGAGTTTTCTGCCTTCTTAATCCTTCAGCTAACAGGTCGTTCGTTCGCTCCTGGGCTTCCTTCAGACCTTGCAGTACATTCAAAATCTCGACGGTCCGATTCTGAGGAGTGGGGATAGAAGAAGAGTCGTAGGAAGACATAGTCCTGAAACAACAATTTTAGGATGGCATAAGGTACAAGGAGTAAAAATCAGAACAAGATATAGAATAGAGAATGAAACAAGAATATCGGGTGAGGTGAAACTCAATCGAGCGGAAATCAAATGTAGAACTCCAAGTCACTCAAGCAGAGTACAATATTGTAACTATGCTGCAGTTCACAATTACAATCACGTAACTCCACTAAGTCACCCAAAACTCTAGCGGATGGAACAAAAGGTATAGCAGAACACCCCTATGTGAATCAAGATCAAGAATAAAAAGTTTACAATCTAGACCGAAGGATGTCTTAGATTGTCAAGCATTACACGGAGACTGCAATTCTAATCGAAGCAAAACCTGGCTCTGATACCAACAAAACCATGCCACGTCCCGCTTCCCAAAATACGGAATCCGAGAGGTTGATAAAGCCAGCCATGCTCCTACGGTCAAGGAAATATCCTGCCGTAGTCACACTTCGGCTTCTAGCTTTACGTGGTAATCAGTAATCAATGCATAGGTAATGAGAAATGCAGTCACTAAATCAAAACAAATACAAAAGAACTAACCAGATGGAGATCAAGAGAGTATAACTCTGGGTCGCCGATCAAGATGTCCGCGATATCCTCGAGGTACGTCAGGTCCTGGTCCAAGCTAGATCCATTCTCACTCTGAGCATGCATACTCAGGTCGTCAGAGCGACACGATAGCAATATATATATATATAGGTACAAATATGAATTCGTGCAATAATAACGAATATGTAACAATAATCAAAAGAATAAAGACGTGAACATGAAGTAGCCAATACAGGTATCTAATAGAGCAGGTAAACATTAAGGCAGTAAATAGTATATCAGGTATGTTGAATCAGTAAGCAATACATGTCAATGTCACTAACCCTATCAGTCTCTAAGTCTCACTGTACAGGTCGCTAAGCCTATCGTCAGTCCAAGTGTGAGAGTCAACCACTCGTGAGTATCTCCCATGTCATGCCCCGTTTCCCAGTATACGGCGAAGGGGACGCGACGAGGTCCGCTACGTATATACTCAGAAGTACATACGCTAAGCGTATCTAAGCAATATAAAGATAATCACAAGAGACAAGAGGCAAAATAACAGCAACTTTATTAATAACATTCTTTTGTACAATGCATGAAAAGTAAATACATCTGAAATAAAAGCGATGCCTAAACAATGGCATAACAGGAAATGAAAAATACTGAATAGAATAAGGTACAATGTCTAGAGCTCGGGGTCTTCGTGGAACTGATCCAAGTCTTCACCAATGGGCTCGATCTCTGATGGGTCCAAAACACCTGACGACATTCAAAGAAGAAAGAAATAGAATGTCGTCAGCGAACAGGTCACTCGGTAAGTCCCAAAGATAAGGAAAGAATTAGAAAAGACAGAATAAGAGGTATCTTCTAAAAGTTGTATAATATTGTAGAATATTGTGTTTACGCTGTTGTTTGTACCTTGGTACGGAAGGATGCCAGTGTATACGAGAGGGGTCTCAGTATGTTAGAGACCAGGGCAAACGGAATGTACAAGGAACCGTTAAGCCACGGTACAACATCAACGGAATATAGGTTAGGTGTCTTAATCTTACCGTCTCGTGCCACTTCTAACACCATCCGCACCAATCTACCCCTTAAACCCCGTAGTGTTTTGATTGTATTGTTGTATTGTATTGTATAAGTTGGATGACTGACCAAAACCATGATATCAGTAAACAGATTGTAACTGCATAATCAGGTAAATGGAATAACGGGATAATGGATGTATATCCATGGTTTGATTCAGTCAAGTTGTATAGATTGATAACTGGATTCTGGGATTCATGTGTTCATATTGTGTTGGAATATTATAGATTTATATAGTACTTGAATCATATTCAAGTCGGATTATGATCAGACTCAAACCCGAGTCGGACAGAAGAAATGTAAATCGAAGTCTTATATTTACTAGGGTCCTTATTGTAATTTATAAAACTTGAGGGGGGTTTTATGTAAAATAATTTTGTATGGTTTTCAAGATACACCCCAAGTATCTATTATTCGTCTTTATAGTTATAATGAGTGTAATTTTATTTTGTGATATTTCTAGTGAAAATATCCTAATTACATAAACAAAGGTATTTATTTGTAATATTGATTTATTTGAAATTCATGGTATTTTAATGTAAAATTTATTCTTGTGATTTTTAGAAAAATGGAATATTTATATTATAACAAAATAGATCTTTTAATGATAATATACATATATTTATACAAAAATAATTTCAATAAATATTTTATATTTTAAAAGTCTCATTTTCTTAAGATGACGTATTTTAAACCTTTCGAGACCGAATGCTCCTTGCGGAGGTCTGAATCTCGCACTACTAAGCCCAAGGGTGCACGATCAACCGTACTATCCCTAACGGGTTCCCCAAAGGTGGGTTGCAGTGGTGCTTTGCAAAGATTTTATAAATACTATCCTTTAGAAAACGGTTTTATTAAAGTAAAAGGTATTTATTTGCAAAAGTCGATTTTCCGTATTTTAGATTTTAGGGTTTTCTATTTCAACTAGACTATTTCTAAAATATCTAAACAACAAGTTGTTAGAAGCCTCAAATTGCCTCTTCACCGCCAATTGTGGCCAGATAAGTACAAGTGAGGAAGGAGGGATCCGCTCACGAATCGTGAGACGGGCCTTTTAAAGTTACCTTTGCTCGCTTGCCTAGCCTAGACACCACAAACTCAGGTTTAGATAAACGATCGATGTCCACAACTTATCGTATTTTCCTATTAAAAGATATTTGTTTTAAAAGTGTATCAGACCTAAAACTTTTAGAAAAGGTTTTATTAAGAAAATGGTATTTAAATATGAAATCTTGTATTATCGTATTCTAAGTTTTGATGATATCATTTAGGTTTGTATTTGCGTGTGTGTGGAGGTAGGTCATTACCTCGTGATCTACTTTAAGACATAGCAATGTTAAGGGGTTAAATGTGAAAACTAAACATTATGGTATTTAAGTGAAAAAAATACGATAATTGGAAACGTTATCATTTCATGTGATAAAACTTGTTCAAATTATTTGTTAAATGGTTAATAGTCAACATAAACATGTTTAAGCATGATGGAATTGGTGATAAGTGAGATTTAATAGAAAACCGAATCGGAAATCGGATTTGTTCCGATTCCGTCGGGTTTGTAAATTCGTATTTTTATGAAAGAAAAGAAAGATAGAAGAGGGGGACTTACGGGTTTGGACAACACTAGAGAGTGAGAGGGAAGTAGAGAGTTTGCCGGTGCGTCGAATCGTCATTGAGAGTTCCTAGCACGATCACCGGAATTTCGCCGTCGATTTCGTCAGCGCTTCGCCTTTCGCTCGTTTTCCAACGTACCAAAGTTCTCTTGGAATTTTGAGAGAGTGGACTCAGAAATTTAGGATGAGAGGGTAGAGGGTAAGGGGTGTATTTATAGGGTTAGGCTAGGGTTAGGGTTTTTAATTAAAAATGTAAAAATTATATAAAAATCATTAAAATTTAGAGTAAAAGAGGTTTAATGTGCTCTCTGTAACCGATCTAACAATTTAGTGTGTGCAGGGGGGTTGACCAAGAAAAGATGCTCATTTTCTATGTTGGCGACTCGTCCGTCCAGCCGAGTCCGGCCGGTCCGCCGGCCGACTCGGCCGAGTCGGGCCGAGTCGGAGGCTCGGGGGGAGTGGGGGGTCTCCTGGGGTGATTTATGGTGTATCTAACTTTTTATGTGTAGAAGGAAATTTGTGAGAAACGCACGTGTAACAGTTGGTATTCTAAAAAAATCAAAATAAAATAATATTAAAAATAATGTGGAGCATGAGATTTGAACTCTGGTGGCTTAGTTCAGCAGTGCAAGGTGTTACCAATGAGTTACAAACACCTTCTTGTAATTATGGAGTGAAATAAATACTTAAAGAGATATCAGCAACAATAAATACTCCAAGTATACATTGAATTTAAATCAATTCTTTGTACATTAAAAATGGAGTTGTTACACCCCACCCAAGGGTAGGACCCAAGGACAAGAGAATACGGGCCTGAGTCGCTCGCTAATAATCAGTAATATCCCCATATATCTCCAGAATCGCTGTATGTGCCGGCATGGGACTCCCGAGATTCTATTGAACTCACACTCAAACTACCCCACACCCCGTGGTCTACATCAAACGCCAACCATAAACTCAAATACCAGTCGGTCCATGACAAGTCTACGCGAGAACTGAAGACAGGGTCTCCATCAAGCATGTCTCAACTGATACACAAGTTAAACAGACAGTGTTTGGTGCCTTACCTATGACACCCATACAAGTGCTTCCATAATTGTCTCATACCAATTATAGTCACACTTATACACGTCCCACATACGTCGACAATGCAATAAATCAATAGGGTCCACTGATTGTGTACAAGTACGTGTCACTTTCACTTATCCATTCATACTTAAACACTAACGTACTTGCCACAATCAAACACTAATACCTAACACTGGATAATGCACATGATCACTAGGTTACCAATCTAATGACATATATGTAATGTGATGAGAATACAGTAATTAAGGCATGATTAAGATATCATCAGTCGGCGTCCTACCACTTGCATAATTTATCATAAATCATACATGCAAAATTTAGCAAAACAATAAAAATGGGGTAAGCGGTATGTTTAATTATCTATCCATCAAAATTGGTTTCACGTTAATCGGGTTTCAGGATCACTAGATATGGCCATTTCATTTTAAGCATTCACTGCTGGAAATCCGATTTCAGAATCGGAAGTCCGTTTCGTAAGGCATTTTAATCCTGGTTGGGATCGTATTTAGGCGACTCTATAGTTGAACAATATTTAGGGTTATCAGTTAGGTTTCTACCGCAATTGGCGGATTAGTAATATATTATGGCGACAGGGAGTTATGGACAGGTTATGTT
The DNA here is from genome assembly GCA_030015575.1 of Agapanthus africanus. Lineage (NCBI taxonomy): Eukaryota > Viridiplantae > Streptophyta > Magnoliopsida > Asparagales > Amaryllidaceae > Agapanthus > Agapanthus africanus. The sequence continues at coordinate 559,482,875 of JASDDO010000016.1, forward strand.
CGATGTGTAAAATCTGCCTCTGTAGAATTCAGCAAGACGTATCGACATTGTAAAATGAGTTAAAAATATCAAACAGTTGAGGAATTCAGTGAGACCAGTGGAGTAAGAAATCCAACTCAATTCTATATGTAAAGATATAGGGTTCCATGCATTCTCATATTTGAACAGGAATATACAGGGGTTTGGAAACAGGGGTTAACCGGGATTTCCATTCTGGACTGCAGTCCAGAATCGTAATCCTCCGCAATTATCTCTATCATAGTTTATTAAAGTTCAGTGACCAACTATAGAATGCAGTAAGTTAACCAGTCATCTTCGATACAAGCCATGGAATGCTAAAATTCAATTTGTACATAATTTGATATCAATTTTACGGTTTATCATGTACGGAAGTTTTCAGGCTTTACGACAGAAATCGGGACACCATTTTACGTGAGCAAACGACCTTATTTTGTAACCAAAATCTTAAGGGGTATTCGTTATAACTCGGGCCACTCAATGTTATTTATTGCTGTCAATTTAACTGGGTTTGCAGGTCATGGTTTATATCGAACACTTAAGTTATAACAATTTACACGAAAAGTATATGCGAGAATTTTTGGTAACTAGAATTGTAATATAAAAAGTAGCATGAAGCAAGTATTAAACTTGCCTAAAAACGTGTCGACGACGGTACAGCAACGGCAACGGTACGATCGCGTCACGAACACGGCACAGGTTTAGCCTTGTCGGATCTTGCTTCTTGGACTCGATGGCTCGGTGGGTGCGATGGACGTGCGCTGGCGTTGCGACGGCCGCTGCGTTGACGGTGGTGACTACTACATAGACCGAGGCAGTGGCTCGAACGGTGATGACAGCAACTCGAACAACGGCGATGGCGATGGTTATAGGTGTTCAATGAAATGACCGGGGCTCGGTTTGAAACTTGGGCTAGCTTTGGTGCTGCGATGGAGGTGATGGGTCCGCTGGAAGTGATCGTCGGTGCACCGAGGAGAGCTAGGAGAGGCTACAGAGGTTCAGGGGCGCCGGAGATGCTAGCTCAGGCGATGTGAGCGAGAGAGGTGCTGTGAGAGGGAGATGTTGTGAGAAAGAGAGAGGTGCTGAGAGAGAGAGAGAGAGGTGCTGTGTGAGAGAGAGAGAGAGAGCTAGGTGGTGACGAAGTTGGGGGACTCGTCGGCGGGGAGGGTGCAGGGGAGTTCGAGCTCGGCGGTGGGGTTCGGTCGAGGGGAGGTGAAGCAGTGTAGGGGCTCGGGGTAGTGGGTGAAGAGGAGAGAGACGTGAGCGAGGAAGGACGGGGTGATTGTCGTGGTCATCGTCGTCGTCGGGGTTCAGTGGGTTGTAGGAAGTGAAGCTGGGAGTTGGGAGAGAGGAGTGGAGGAGGGAAGAAAGAGATCGAGAGTGAAGGGGAGGAGAGAGTTAGAGAGACGAGGAGGGGTTGAGGAGCTCGCGAGCGCGCGCGGTCGTGGTCGGGGTCGTGGGTTCGTGGTCGCGACGGGGCATTGGCGACGTGGGCGGCGACGTAGGGATGCGCAGCGAACAGCAGAGAAAAGGAGCGGGAAAACGAGTGGGGAAGAGGAAATGATAACAGGTCGGGTATTGGGCGCGGGATTGGGCTTAGGCCGGTTATGGAAATTAAAAAATAAAAACAAGAAAATGAGGTAGGGAAAGTGGGCCGGCTGAAGGGGGATAGGCCGGTAAAAGAAAAAGGAAAAATAAAAGGGAAGGGGAGGGGTGTGATGGGCCGGGAAATAGTGAAGGAAAGGGGGAGTTAGGGTTTGGGTTTAGGAAAGGGAAAATATATTAGGAAAAATAAAAAGGATTTGGAGTTTAGTAAATTAGTTTAAATAAAAGTTATACACATTTTAAATCGGAATAAATCTAGATTAAATTCTGGAAAAATACTGAAAATTTGTAGAAAATTTTGGGGAAAATAAATATAAGGGGTTAGGGTTTTAAAATAAATAAAATACTTGAAGTATAAATAAGCAATTTTGCAAGTAACAAAATACGGGTATTGGTGTATAAAAGAACTGGGTATTACACAACGTATAGTCGGTCCACACACAAGTTACTATGATGATCTCAGGTCAGAAGACTATCCTGTAACATTATCACCAGAGAACTGTTATCTGACACATAGATACAATACCATCTAGGAGTTCTCGATAAACCTGTTTAGTGTACTCATTCTCAATGAGCACCTACATACATCCACGGTGTCAAACACTAATGGCTGTAGTACCAGCTATCGCCCTACATGGGATCAAGAAACGTATCCAGTAGTCTTCTCTGGAGCGTCGATGTCCTGCCTCGACACTCCTACGACTAGGAACAATTTAAGAATGTGCTTAGCTACTAACCTAGCCCCACTATTATGGTCTCATCATAATTCTGGTAGTCTCCCAACAATCGAAGGACTTCATTATTATATATTTACAATACGTAAAAACAATTAAAACATATACACCATAATGATAAAGCAAACCAAATAGCATACTATTATCTCGAGTAAGAAAGTCATATACATATAGGTACATGTACAATTACAATTATTGCCTTCAAGGCATGTAACGACCTTAAAATCCGTGTACCTTTGTATTTTTTTTAATAAAAAGGCTATTTTTTTCTTTCATCCACTGAGATATATTTAATTCTTGTTAGTTATGGGCAAGAGTAATCTTGTAGCTTATTGGTGAAGTTATCGCACCGTCGTTCCATGGGCCACATGTTCAAACCCAGGATTTTACAATTATTTTTATCAATTTTTAAAAAAACTCTTTCATAACCTATAAATGACCTTTCAATTTCTTTTTTTCAAAACTCCCAAAATCAATTCACACAATAAATTAGAATGGTTATGAAAATTTAACAGGACCATGGCCTCTTCTTTTATGGTCCACTTCTTCATTTCTTATTCTTCCTCAAACTCTAGCCATCTTGTTCCTAAGACTTCTAGAAATCTCAACATCGTCGAAGGTACCCGCGTCCAAAGCCTCTCGGTCGAGGCTTTTATCGCATCGGCAATACGGTTGTTATACCTTACTGCAAGAACTAGTAAGTTTCGTGGTTCCTTCCTCCTCTTCCCATCACCTTTCTATTTCCATGTTAACGTAAGTCATGTAATGATTTTAAACAAAGAATCTTATGTTATGCCAAAATCTTTAGGGTGGCCATTAACAATCGATATTAAAAGGATATTTTGATAATGTTGCGTTCATGTTGCCTTCACTTTGGTTAGATTAACTAATTTATAATATTCCTATCTCGATAGAAATTGCTACAATGTCGATATCCTACATTCGCATGATTGCATACCATAAATTTACACAAGAATCATTTTGAATACAAACATGAACCCTTTGTTAATTGACATTTTAAAAAGAAATTATATACCGTTGGAATTCCGGACAACTGGTAGTAAAATGGACATATCTCCCTCTATAGAACTCCGAATGTTGTTTTTTTTTAATTATATGTACACAAAAAGTTCTACACTTTTCGTATTTTTAATGTCTCCCGAAAAAACTAAAATCGGGTCGTTTCGGTTAAAACAATAGCTACTGTTGAAATTTCTGTGTTCTGAAATAAAAAATTGTCGGCTGAACAATGTTTGATTTTTAGTTTATTCGTCGTTAAATATTTTACTGATCCATCTTTTGCGTTAGAAATTTCTCTGAGTCGTACATTCAAAATAAAATTTTGTGACCATTCCTGCTGCGTTTGAGTCACGACTTAGTGATAAATACGCGAATAGACAGATTCTGTCCTGAACTGCGTAATGTTTTTAAAAACGTCATATCTCGAACTACAGAACTCGGGTTTCAACAAATCTTAGATGTATGAATGCCAAATCGACAGCCCTACAACCTTTCTATATAAACCAAGACTTAGAAATGTGTATATCAACATGATATGCGCTCCACAAGTTACCCTATCTTTGCTGTCCAGAAAAAATAAAAACTGTTTTAAAACCCATAAAATAAAATAATCGTAACTATAGATTCAGATATCCAAATCATGTAAACTCAAGTTCTTTAGATAACTAGACTGAAATACCTAATTTTTTCTTGTTCAACTCCAGACCTGAAAACTAATAGAAAACATCAAAATCTGTGTTTTTAAAACTTGCGACAATTCTGGACTGTTTCTGTCCAGCTTTGCACGATGTCACCGAAAACATTATATCTCACTCGTTCGGACCCCGAATGAGGCAAACTCAGTTTTGTTGGTTGCCTGACTCCCTGATATAGAACTTTTATGTTTATTACTAATCAAATAACTATGTTTTCCTATTTTCGAACTAACATTAATTTTCTGGATTGTCATGCTTGTAAACTATGCTTAAAATTCTTGCATTGAAACTCAAACCTGACACGAACTTCATGAAAACGTGTATCCTTGAATCCGTGAATTCGTGATCTGACATGAAATTATACAACACATATACATGAACCCATGTTTGATTCACATATGAGACTAGTAGATTAGAAACGAGGTTGTGGTAGTTTGAAAAATGAGATGTTGTCAATTCCTCTAAAGATTTCCCTTACTAACATATGTGTCACACCCTGATTCCCAAAGGACGAAAATAATGACGTGGCTCGTTCCGCAACTTAATTATATTGAGGGCGGTCTAGACTCGATACCATTACGTTAAGCGTAAATACATGCAGACAATGTACCAAAACTACAAACGAAGGCAAAAGCATTTATTCTTATTGACTAAGCACTTATTACATCGCTGGGGCACCAAATAAAATATAGTGTTTATTACATCCAATGAAAGAAGTCAATTCCTAAACAGGTGGGCAACTGAAAATGGAAAAGAAATTGATCCTAGTATTATGTGGACAATTCCGCGTAGTCTTTTTCAGTTGGTTCCACGCGTCCACCTCTATCGTGTGCTCTGTCCTCATCTAACGGCAATTCCGGAAAGAGATAGGAGAAAAAGATGTCCGTCAGCGAGTTGTACTCGAGTAGGAAATCTCATAAAGGATACGTACAGTAAGGTAATATGTGTGTGCAATACATGATGTCATATGTGTGTAGTAGAAAAGAATATCAAGTATCTACTAAATGTTATGAACGTATCAGTTTGGTAGGAAAAAATACCGGGCTCTCATGATTATTCCGTTGGGACCACGGAACAAAAGCAATCGGGAGTGAATAGTACACGTTTCACTCCCCAAACCATGGTTAATCTAAAGGGGAATCTGAAACCCTTAATACAGGTTTTCCTAATCAAACTATCCCACCCCAGTTTTATACAGTGATATAGGAGTACAAATCGGTGTTATCACGCTGCACTACTTTGCGATATCACAAAGTGGGGTTCCTTTCTGGTCATGGTAAAGACGGAATTTATTGACCATCTGTAAAGACGGAATCTACATGGACCCTCCATACCTAGGTGCTCGTGTCTAACCCTCACTGTACAAGATGACATGTCCTATGGTATATCATGAATTGGGTTGAGTATAGGGTAATACTCATTTGACCAGGTTTCCACAATAGTTCATGGTATTTTAGTGAAAATATAATTTAGGGAAGCTTATGATATTTTAGTGAAAATATAACTCAGGAAAGATTATGGTATTTTAGAGAAAATATAACTTTGGGAAAATCCATGGTATCTTAGTGTAATTATAATTTAGAAAGATTTATGGTATTAGGGATAAAGGGTTTTTTAGTTTGGGGTATTTTTTTTAGAAAAATGCGACTTTAGAAAGTCGAAGTATTATTTAAAAAATATGACTTTAGAAACTTTAAGGTATTCTAGTGGAACAAAATAGTTTAGTATATTTTGGTAAAGCGAAGTTAGAACTTCTTTGCTATATATTTAATAAAATTCGAACTATTTAATTATAGATATATTTAACAAAATTCGAACTATTTAATTATAGGGTATTTAGCGACGAAAATTCACTTTCAAATTGCGCCACACTTCGGCCTATAAAAAAGTATTTTCATAGCTTCAGTTTGGACAGCACAACGTCTTATAAAACGGTGTTATCTTAGTTTCAGTTTGGGCAGCACAACTGTAACAACCCTAATTTTCCTATACAATTTTTTTTCAAATATTTTTTCAAAATCCATAAAGGGGTATTTATTGCCTGAGCACAAGACTTAAGTAATTAATTAGCAATATAATTACAAGAAAGAGCTTGTAGCTCATTGGTAATACCCTGCATTGCTGAACCAAGACACCAGAGTTCAAATCCCACGCCCCACATTATTTTTTATATTTATTTGTTTTAAATTTTATAGAAGCCCAACAGTCCACCTAAGATAACTCCCAAACTTTGAACTGAACCTGAAAAACTGAAAGTAACAGTGCCTACCCCATGAGACCCCCCACCTCCCTAGGCCGTGACTCGGCCCGACTCGGGCCGGCGCCGCCCGCCGGACTCAGCCGGACGACCGAGTCTCCAACCGGGAAAAAGTGACTTTTGATCTCCCTACCTCCACTGCATACTTTATTTCTGTAGACCACCTCCAGAGAGCCCATTAATACCTAATTACTCCAATTTTTAATGAAATTCCTATATTTTTACATTTTTAATTAAAAACCCTTCATCTACCCTAACCCTATAATACTACCCTAAACACCACTCCCCTCACTCACATTTCCGAGCCAACTCTCAAGAAAAATCCTTAGAACCCTAGTGTGCAATCGAAGCGAGCTCGAAGCGAAGCTACGACGAAATTCCCGGCGAACTTCCAGAGATCGTTCTAGGAGCTCTCGATGACGAAGCGACGCACCGGCGATCCCTCTCCTTCCATCTCACTCTCATTATTTTCCAAAACCCGTAAGTCCCATATTCTACCTCTCTTTTCTATTATCAAAATACGGATTTACAAAACCCGACGGAATTGGAACAAATCCGATTTTCGATTCGATTTCTTATAAAACGTCACTTCTCATTAATACAATTATAGTTAAACTCTCTCATGTTGACTATTAAACACTAATCAACCAAATTGATCAAGTTTCATTTCATAAAATGATGGCTATTTCAATTTATCGTATTTTTTCACTTAAATACCACATTGTTTCAATTCTACATTTAACTCCATTAAACTTTCTACACCTTTAAGTAGATCACGAGGTAACGACCTACTTCCTCACACACTCATATGCAACATAACACGATACCCTCGAGAACTCAGAATACGGGAAAACAAACATTTCATTTAAATACCCTTTACTTAATAAAACCATTTCTAAAAGATTTAATAACTTTTGAACTAATAATAAAAATATCTAGACTCAACCAATTAAGGACTGTCGCACTCTTTAGGACAGAGGAAGGCAGTGGACATCAATCGTTTATCTAAACCTGACTTTGTGGTATCTAGGCTAGGCAAGTGAGAAAGGTAACTTTAAAAAGCCCGTCTCACGGTGATTCGTGAGCGGATCCCTCCTTTCTTCACTTGTACTTACCTGGCCACAATTGGCGGTGAAGAGACGATTTGAGATATCTCACAACTTGTCGCTTTGGACCAGTTAGAAACAGTCTAGTTGACTTAGGAGACCCTAGAATATAGAATACGGAAAACGACACTTTTTCATTTAAATACCATAACTAATAAAACCGTTTTCCTTAATGATTAGTATTTATACAAATCTTTGCAAAGCGCCGCTACAAGCCATTTGGGGAACCCGTTCGGGATGGTGCGGATTATCGCACATCCTCGGGCTTAGTAGTGCGAGATTCAAATCTCCGCAAGGAGCGTTCGGTCTCGAAAGATTTAAAATATGGTATATTAAGAAAACGAGATTTCTAGAATATTATAGATATATACAAAACCTATTTTCATATAAATATATGTATATGTAACATAAAAATATCTACTTTGAATTATTACAAATATTCCACTTTTCTAAAAATGTCACAAGAATCATTTTACACTAAAATATCATGAATTCCATACAAAACCAATTTTACAAATAAATACCAATTACTATAAAATTAGGATATTTCCACTAGAAATATCACAATATAAAATCTACAAGCATTACAACTCTAAAGATGATTAATAAATACTTGAGGTGTATTTTGAAAAATATATAAAAGTATTTTTACATAAAACCCCCTCAAGTTCTATAATTTACCCTAAGGACCCTAGTAAATATAGGTTTAAGCGGGACCAATCTCTTGAGCCTCAGGAAGCCGGAGAAGCGGGTGCTTGCCTATCTAGAGTAGACAACTTAACAACGGTGTTATCAATACGGTAATCGTCTTTGAAAAAGACACGAAAGGTTACCGATAACATCAAAACAATTAGGACTTCAATTTACTTTTCTAATTGTCTGACTCAATTATAATCTGACTTGAATATAATTCAAGTACAATTTACAATCTACAATCTACAATTTACAATATTATAATTCAACATGAATCTATGAATCCATTATTTCATATATTCAATTTATCAACTTGACTGAACCGAACCATGGATATACATCCATTTACATGGTTTTGGTCAGTTATTCCATTTACATGATTATACAGTTACATCCGTTACTGATATCATGGTTTTGGTCAGTCATCCAACTATACAATCTATACAATACAATACAACAATACAATCAAAACACTATGGGGTTTAAGGGGTAGATTGGTACGGAAGGTGTTAAAAGTGGCACGAGACGGTAAGATTAAGACACCTAACCTATATTCCGTTGCTGTTGTACCGTGGCCCAACGGTTCCTTGAGTTCTTAATACCTTAGTTTCCGGGACAAGTGAGACTCCTCTCATTTACACAGGCATCCTTCTGTACCAAGCTACAAACAACAGCGTTAACACTAAATATAACAATATAACAATATAATACAACTGTAAAAGCTACTCTCTTTCTCTCTTACTCTCTGTCTATTTTATTTCTCCTCTTATTTTTGGGACTTACCGAGCGACCTGTTCACTGACGACATTCTATTTCTTTCTTCTTTGAATGTCGTCAGGTGATTTGGACCTGTAAAAGATCGAGCCAACTGCAGAAGACTTGGATTGGTACAGTGAAGACCCTGGGCTCTAGATATTGTACATTTTCTATTCAGTACCTTTAATTTCCTGTCATGCCATTGTTTAGGCATTGCTTTCATTTCAGTTGTATTTTCTTTTCATGCATTGTACAAAAGAATGTTAATAAATAAAGTTGCTGTTTTATTTATACCTTGTCTCTTGTGTATATTTTCTTTTATATTGCTTAGTTACGCTTAGCGTATTTGCTTCTGAGTAAATACGCAGCGGACCAGTCGCGCCCTTTTCGCCGTATACCGGGAAGCGGGGCGTGACAATAACGACTTATAAAACGGTGTTTTCTTAGTTTCAATTTGGGCAGCACAATGGCATAGATGGTTTTCACAGAAAAGAGGTAATAAGGGGGTAAGACGTTACCCCGTGCTTATAATGTGTAAAAATGTCGTGTATGTTGATGATTAAATGTACATCAATATGGTTTTGTTAAATTTATCTAACAAGACTAAACCAATATTAATTTGAATATCAGGTTACCCCATGCTTATAATGTGTAAAAATGTCGTGTATGTTGATGATTAAATGTACATCAATCTAGTTTTGTTAAATTTATCTAACAAGACCAAACCAATATTAATTTGAATATCAAGTTGAGGCTGTGAACATATAGGAACTAATTGGAATGAACAAAATCAGAGTAGGCGATGAGGGCAAAGGAGATCGATTAAGAACATGTAGGAGCTAATTGGCATGAAAAAAATCAGAGTAGGCGATGAGGGCAAAGGAGATCGATTGAGAATCCTACCTTGAACGAGTTTGAACGAGACGAATCGAGAATCGTCGAGTCGTACTGTAGCGCGAGACGCTCTCTCCTTGGATTTTTTTCTGATAATTTTAGTGGCACCGTTGCGAAGACATCGAAGAAATAAGAAGCTAATTTTTTTCAGAATTTTGTGAGAAGAAATGAGGGAGAAAATAGGAGAAGAAGCATCGGTATTTATAGGGCTAAAACTCTAATCCCCATGCCGGAGATCAAGTCGACCGCTGTCGCAATTAACGTTCGGCTGCCCTCCGCACTCACTTATGTCGTCGGATCGTCCAAAAGGATGATCCAGATGCACCCACATGGGCGCGAGCCGCACACGTGCTCGCTTGTGCGAGCGCGTGCTTGCGCATGCAAGCACGCGGGGCCCATGAGTCAACAGCAGCGACTGCTGCTCGTGGCGGGTCAGTTCGGTTCGGCTTAGGACAGATCCGACCCGATTCGTGCCTTTTTTGTTTTTTTTTTTGGTTAAAAACTATTTAAAAACTGTTTTAAGTTTTTCGAAAATCATCAAAAATATTTTTAGTAATTAAAAAAATATTAGAAAATTCTAGAAAATTTAAGTTAAATGTTACCTTCATTTTGTGATAAAATTTAGCCTAAAATAATTTTATCTTTCATTGTTGAAATTTTTGTATAGTTCCTTTTTCTTTTTCTAAAAAAAATCAAATTAATTGCTTAAAAATTACTAAAAATCATATTGATTAATTTTAAATATAAAACAATTATTTAAAGCATTCCCTACTAAATGAAGCCTTAAGAAAAAAATATTTTGACACAAGAAAAATTATAAAAAAGCTTTCATTAATGTATAGAAAAACCATAAGCGTTACAATGTACCCTCTTTAAAATAATTTCGTTCTCGAAATTACAGGTGTAGCACCCAAAGAATTACATAGGGGGAGTTAAAAAAACATAGAGGTATTGTTCTCTCATATCGTCCTCTCGTTCCAAGGTACTCACCTGGGGAAGCTTTCTTCCACACTACCCCGACAAGCTGAACAGTCTTGTCCTAAAGGTCTTTTCCTTCCGATCCAAAATCTCGACCTACTGTTATTAGGCTAGGTCAGCCCCCACGGTGATCTCTGAATGATTCACAACGTGACTGAGGTTGCTAACATACTTCCGTAGTTGTGAGATGTGGATGACATTGTGCACACTTTCCAATGATGGCAGTAGGCCAAGCGATACGTGAATTCACCGACTCGTTCTTGGATATCGAATGGGCCGATGAATCTCGGACTGAGCTTTCCACGCTTCCCGAAACTTATAACTCCTCGGTTTAGGAAAATCTTCAAAAACACTTGATCATCAGGTAAGAATTATGGTGTTTTCTTCTTATATATGGCCAGTGTTTCTGCCGATCTTGCGTCACTCGCAGCTGTTCTCTGATTGTTCTTATCACCTCAACGATACCCACATTCATATAAGGCCTTAAGAATTCTTGATCTCTAATATTGTCCCAACTCAATGGAGATCTGCATTTCCTTACATATAAGGCTGCAAACAGTGCCATGCTTATACTTGCGAGATAACAGTTGTTATAAGCGAACTCCATGAGGTATATGTGATCTTCCCACGATCCCTTGAAGTCTAACATGCAGGCATGAAGCATACCTTCGAGAATTTGGATGACTATCTCGGATTGGCCATCGGTCTGAGGATGGTAGGCCGTGCTAAAACTCAGACTAATGCCGAGGTCCTCCTGCAGACTCTGCCAGAATTGGGACCGGAAATGGGTGTCTCGGTCAGACACGATGCATACTGGCACTGTAGCCTGACAATCTTTTTCATGTACTTCTTTGCTAAGCTCTCTGTAGTTTGGCCGAAGCGAAACAAAATGAAATGAGCGGGCTTAGTGAATTGGTCCACTATAACCCAAACAGTATCATTGCCCTTCGTGCTGCTAGGGAGCGCAGTCGAGAGATCCACCGTGATGTTTTGCCACTTGTTCTGGCAAAAAATATAATAAGCTTAAGTTGATATTTTGATTTCTGGCGCTCATTAAATGCCAACGCCTGAGCTTTTCTGGCGCTCATTAATGACAGCGCCAGAACCCCTCTGACACTCAATAATGTCAGCGGCAAAGATCCCTAAAAGAGAATTTTCGTTACTTAAAGTTTAAGCTTTGCTTTATTTGAGAAATTATTTTTCCTATCTTTTTAAACAGAAAGATATTTGCATTGTTAATAAGAAATCAATTTAATATTTTTCTAAACAAAGAAAGATATTATCCTGTTAACAGGGATCCTTAGATCTAAAATTCAGCGATACTTAAGCATTCGGGCCTGATCTCATGATCAATTAGAGAAAAATATATGAGAGATTTTCTCTACATACCTAACAAATTCATACCCCTGTATAAAGACCTTAAGAGATAAAAAATCCGACTCCCCATAAACTTGAGATCAAAAGCTTAAGCTTTTTGCTCTTTGTAATCGATCCTATAAACTTGATAAAGAACTTAAATTCTCTTTTATCAAAACTCTCATCTTTTTCTTCTTTCAAGGAACAGAGGTAAATAGGAGATTGATCTCTATAAAAAAATGCTTCAGCTTCATATAAAGGAAGGTTAACCTTCATAAGAACTTAAGTTCTTCTCAGATCTTAAAATCCTTAAATCAAGATCACCTCTCATAGAGGGATATGAATCTTAAGATATAGGGTTTAGAGAAAATTTAAGTTTTCTTCATGAACATGATGAACAGAACCTTAATGATCTGAAGATCAACATAAAACAAAATGATGATGATGATGATGGAGTTTATACTTCAAACAACCCCTTTATGAACCAAGTACAAAAAAAGAACTCAACGTCACAAAAGTTGTGATCTTGATATTGTTAATGGCCAAAATAGCTATTAACAGAAGCTTAAGTTTCATATGAAACTTAAGTTTCAGAAGAAAAAGATACAGAGATTAATCTCTATCAAAAAATCCTATGTGGCATACGCCAATGGGCATGCGCTACGTGGCAAACGCCAATCACTAGTAAAAATTATACGTATTAGAGACCGTGTATTAGGGACCGGGTAAATATATGTGGTCCCTAATAAATTATTAGAGACCGTATATATTATACAGTCTCTAATGAATGGTCGCCAATGTATTAGCGACCGTTCACTTAATATTAGCGACCGTTCAAAACGGTCGCAAATAAGTCGATCAGATAAGAGTCGTGACAGCCCCTTCTTCCTTCTCATTCCCCCCAATTTTTTCCCAAGAGTAATTCATGATTGGTGTGTGTATGCTGAAAAGTGTGTTGTGAATAACCGCAATCAGGACGGTGTCGCTAGTAGCTAGCCGCGATGAGTACGGGTCATCCGCAAAGAAACGTGAACCTTTTTCTTGTTTTAGACGAGTTGATTGAAGATTGGTGATTGTTTGTCGTTATGGATATAAGATTTATTAAGAGAAGGCTTTTAGGGTTCATAAGACTTAGTAGTAATGGATGAATAATTAAAAATAACTCTTTTATCTTTTAATAGTTTAAAACTAGATCGATAGTGATGAATGTAGATTACGGTTCTTTTGTAAGAAACTAGGGTTTCCCTACTACTAACCCATGTCCTTGCATTGATCTCTATTCATGTCTAGCCCTTAACAAAACAAGTGTCAAACCAATCTCGAATCGTGGTTGTGACTAGCAATAAATTGGTAGTGCGCCCGATAAAAATATTAACATTTATTTTGCTAAAGTTTATAGACTTTAAAATGTATAAAAGAGATTAAGAGATTTTATCATCCATTGATCTACCCTAGCCCACGAACCCTAGTAAGTTAGGAATTACTCGCTCATGGTTAAAAATTTAGAAGAAAGGATGAAGAGTGAAAACATGAGTAAGATGCAGAAAGTAAGTGCGAAATTAATTGCAAAAAGAACAATAAAAATACCACCTTTATTAATCAACCATTGCATTTACAAATCCTTTGAAAGTATATTACAAGAAATCTAGTTGCTCTAGATCTCTTTATTGTTGAAGGTAGATGACTAGCTGATGATCACTCGGATGCATGGATCGCTTTGAACCTCTTGATCTCTTCGATGATGATTTTTAATGTGAAGCTCTCGGTCCTATATATAGTCACAAAACCAGAAACCCTAGATGCCCTGAGTGAATATATGCTGTTAGAATAAAATCACCAAAATATCACATCATAAGGCCCTAGAAACGCCGCGGAACCGCTACATATAGGCATGTTTGGCCGCGGTTCCGCTGCGGTTTGGTGGCTTCAATTCCTGGGATTTTTTGTGCTATTTTATCTTGATTTTTTTGGAGATCCTCTTGATGTCTAGATAATGCTCTGAGTCTCTGTTGTTGCTAGATCTCTCGATTTGCTTCCATATTCTGGAAGATTTGATTCCGACATCCCGATTTAATTCGGATCTCCTGGATTCCAGACCTGAGCTAATATCTGCACAATATCTCAAGTCATAGTGTTAGTAGGATTTGGTATTTTTGAGATATTATCCTAATCATTTTATATGATATTAAATCTTAAGAATATTGATTAGAAATATTTTATATGATATGCATATTTTAATCACTAATATTTCATATAAATATTATATGCATGTATTTTCCCTCATTATCTTAATTATAATGTAGAAAAATATGATAATAATTTTTTTACACATAAACCCTCATATGTTCTATAGTTACAATAAATACCTTTTAGTACTTAACAATAGTGGGGAAAATATTCATTCAAATATGCAATATTTTAGACTAATTAAATACTCCAAACTTAATTTTGATCGTCCCGAGCAAACTAGTTATTAAAGAGAAGAAGAAGAAAAAGAAAAAAATAAAAACCTAGCACACTTTCGTTGGAAACACGATTGCACTGAGCACGTACAACAAGCCTTTAAACCTCTAGGTGTCCCTAGTAGGAGGAGTGTTTTCTCCTGAGGATTTTTAGCGGATTACACCCACAAAATCCCATAATAAAAAAAAGATGATAAAAGTTACATACAAATATAAAGAACATATAAAAAAAGAACTTGAAAATAAGAGTTTCAAACTACACTAGCTTTTTAGTGGCCATGAACCCTATCTTAATGGTCATGAAAAGATATCAAAAATCACATCATCCCTCAATAAAACATTGCTTTTAGTCTTCATCCCTATCTTTTGTAACAACCCTAAACTTTCTGTACATTTTTTTTTTTTAAAAATACATAATGGGGTACTTTTGCCTGAGCACAAATTATAAGTTTGTTTTGCTTTTGAATAGCAAGAAAGAGCTTGTAGCTCATTGGTAAGACCTTGCACTGCTGAACCAAAGCAACAGAGTTCAAATCTCATGAGCCACACATTATTTTTAATTATTTTTCTTTTAATCTTTTAGAAGCCCAAGAGTCTACACGTGCACAACACGTAAAAACCAAGAGTTACACATAAAAAAAATGGGTCCATGAGATAGACCAAGCGACGGGGGACACGTGGCGGCGAGACGCGGCCCGACTCGGGCCGGCGACTCGGCCGAATCGGCCGGCAGCACCGGTCCGGCTCAGTGGAAACCCCAATTTTTTTAACTCCCCAACGACTCTTGAACTACCCCATAACCCCTGTACTATTCATTTTCCCTGAACATTTATAGATAATTAAAACACCCCTTTTAAAATTTTTAATGCAAAATTTAATACAATTTTTTATCACACCCTTTCATTTACCCTAAACCTTAATTTTTTCCTATAAATACCATACCTAAAATCATCCCTCCTTACCTCCAAATCTCTGTCCAAACTCTCAAGAAAATTCTCAAAACTTTTTGAGTTCAAGTGGAGTTAGCGAAGGGCGAAACTCCGGCGAACTTCTGACGACGATTCGAGGAGTTTCCGGCGACGAAACGACGCACCGGTGTTTCCCCAATCTTCCTCTTCCTCTTCTCTTGGCCCTAATCCCGTAAGTCCCTATTTCTCTTCTCTTCTATATTCTAAAAAATATTCAAAACTAAAACCCGACGGAAGCGGAGTTAATCCGACTTCCGATTCGGTTTTTCCTTAAAAAGTCTATTTTTTTCTTAAACAAAATATTACCAAACTCTTATGTCATGACTACTAAACATTAACAAAGCCAATAGAACAAGTTTGACAGTGAAATGATAATCGTAGTAAGTTTTATTCTATTTTTATATTAAAATACTGTTAATATTTATAAAATTCCACATTTCCAAAATTCAAGAAAAACATCCCATTTACAAGAAAATACCATACAATTCCAATATTACAAATAAATACCATATATTATGAAAAATATGTTTTATTCACTAGAAATGTCATATTGATAAAATATACATCAATGGAAACTTTAAAAACGATAATAAATTACTTGAGGTGTATTTTGAAAATTATGCAAAATTTTTTTTACATAAAACCCCCTCAAGTTATACTAAATTACAATAAGGACCCTGGTAAACATAGGTTTAAGCGGGACCAGTCTCTTGAGCCTCAGGGAGCCGGAGATATGGGTGCTTGCCTATTTAAAGTAGACAACTTAACAACGGTGTTATCAACACGGTAATCGTCTTTGAAAAAGACACAAATCCTGCCGTCCATGTGCAGCGGTTACCGATAACACCAAAACATAATTCAGGATTCAATTTATTTTCTAATTGTCTGACTCAGACTGAGTCTCAATATATACAATCTGACTTGAATGAGATTCAAGTATAAAACCACATTACAATATAAATCCATGAATCCATATAATCAATCTGTTCAATATATTCAATCTGTATCGACTAAACCGAACCATGGATATACATCTATCTACATGATTATCCAGTTACATCCATTTACTGATATCATGGTTCCGGCAAGTCATCCATCTATACAATCTATAATATAAGACAATATAATTTACAATTCAATACAATTAAGACATCGAGCGCGGTTTATGTAACACCTTAGAATGCGATTAGTGTTAATTAAGCGTTAATGCGGGTTTTTAAGGAAAAGTTTACCAAATCGGTTTCCTCGCATTTTATAACAATTAATTAATATTTTATTATTATTTGTTATGGCTTGCACACACTTTTGCATGTTAGTTTGAGGGTTAATTAGTATTAATTTTGTTAAGTGACCATGACACCTTAAGCTAATCCATGTCCTAAATTAACCTTGCCTTAGATATTTGTGTGAGAAATATCTTTGCTTTGGATTGAGAGAGAGGTGACTAGGTGATTCATGGAGGTATTTATGTGAGCATTGATAAGGAGAGGGAGAGAGTGAGTGTAAGGCTAAGACTCACCCTACACTCACCTCTCATCATTATCATCTTTCACTCTCTCTCATTTTTCTCTCATTCTCAATTATTGTTCATCTACTCAACTCTCAACTGAACCCTCACTACCCCATCACCAAAACCTTGCAAAACTTCATAAAATCCTACTAAAACACTTCACATGTCATGTTTTAGCCACTAGATTGCCTTGGAGCTTGGAAAGATTGGATTTTTTTAACAAGAGTGGCTAGGTAATGACCTCTAACTGATAATTAGGTATTTATATTGTTGTGTTGCCTTGAAGTTGTGGTTTAGAACACTAAAGGTTTAGTTTTGTGCACATATCATATTTTTAGTGTCATATTGGAGTCTCTGTGATCTGCTATGACCTGGGAATTTTACTGTAAAATCTAGCAATGTAGTAGTGATGTGCTAGTGACCCTAAGCATTCACCTGAAGCACAAACCCCATAGGCTCGGATTTGGCCGGCGACATGTAGGGAAAATCCGGCGATCTCGGTCCTTTGGTGGAGTTGGGGTTTGGTTTTTGTAGGGTAGCTGTCTGCAGTTGTTTAGAGGTGTTTGGTACTGTTTGATTTTTAGGTTTTGTCAGTATACAAAATCTGGGATCACTTTGGTATAATCTAGTATTTTGAATACGCGTGTTACGTTATCCGACACGGTTCGTGATCTTGTGTAGCTGCTGCACCAGGGTTGGATTTGGGGTGTCGCCACACACGTTAACCACTAGACGGACACTTGAGAATTGGTTTGGAGTTGGTGCGTCGGTTAAACATAGTTTGTACGTGATATTGATCGATTTATGAGATTTGCACTTGTTATGTTTGTGTTAATAGGATCGCAGGAGGGGACTTCGAACACTGCGAAGAAAGGAAAGCGAGTGACTGGATTTACCTAGTTCGAGATAGTCGGTGAGTAGATTTAACATCTACGGGGAAATCGCCTGTATGGCGTTAAGCGTCAGGGCTAGATATGATATGATATGATATTAGCTGCATGCTTATATGCTCATATAGAGATTGTGCATAGACATCATTGCATACTATTACTTGTTGTTCCTGAACTTGTACCCTGTGGACACTGCACTATTATTAACAGTTCATGTTGCACGAGCACTAATTGTATGCTACACACATACTTTCGGTAATTGCCATGATACGCACAACACATATACATATGTGATATTGTATTAATTAGTAACATTAAGGCATTGATTCTTGTGCGATGGCGCATATGAAATATAGCATACATGCATATCTACAATCTTACACATATACCTTGCTATAGCTACATGTTCACTTTATATAATGTTGCGTTGGATTTTGGATAATTGGGAACCGCGTGATATATTTAATAACTTGATGCATTTAAATAGCGAATTTTCCCTTGATATGCTCATATTGTTGTTCTATGTTGCATACATCATATTACATGGATTTACGCATTGAGATATGGATTTCATGTGATTTGCTGGATTTGAGAACCGCGGGGATATTTCAAGAAATGTGTATTGTTTTGGAAACCCGATGTGATACGTGGATTGCGAGTGTCGATATTGGACACTCAGGTTCTATGATACGTATAGATACGTGGATTGCGAGTGTCGGAGTTTGACACTCAGGTTCCGTGGATTGCGAGTGTCGATATTGGACACTCAGGTTCCGTGAGACGTATGGATATGTGGATTGCGAGTGTCGGAGTTGGACACTCAGGTTCCGTGGATTGTGAGTGTCGATATTGGACACTCAGGTTCCGTGAGATGTACGGATATGATATGCGGATTTACGTGTCGATGTTGGACACGAGTATTTCATGATGTTGGACATGAGTATTTCATGAGATTTACAGGATATGAGGGCTAGTCCTGGTGATGGCGCCTGAGAATTTTGGGATTTGGGGTGTCATTGATGGATGCCAGGTTTTCCTATGCTGATGATTTGTGCATGAGATTTATTATTTATCCCACACTCAGGATTTATTGATATGCATTTGATTCATGTAGATATAATACCCTGGTGGTGTACCTTGATCATGATAGTTGCATCTTCATATTGCCATATTTATGCCATCAGATTACATGTGATAGATTATTACTGTTAGTGCATACTTGCGATTATAGTATGATGTTATTTACTATTCATGAGTTGTCAACTCACCCCCGTTGTGCCACAGTGTTTTGCAGGTCTGATCCTCAGAGTAGTCGCGGCAGGGCGCCTTATTATCTCTACTTTTGCGGATACCGCTACGGTTGGCTGTGAGGCCTTTTGCTATAGGTGGGTTATGGTTATCCGATGATTTATATTGTATATCTTTTGTATCTAGTACTCTCCATCTACCACTTTCATATATTGACTTAGAGACGAGTTGTGAGGATCGATGTTGTATATTCTTATGACTCTGGTTGTCATGCTCGTGTGAGCCGGCCTTTATTTATGTTGATTATCTCATTTCTTCGATACAGCGTCGTATAACTGTTGTGGTGGTTGTTTCTGTCTTTGGGCGAGATTTGTTCCCGTTTGTGGATGCTTTACTTATATCTTATGTTTGTACCCGTTTCGGGGCTAGCTTTTACAAAGGAGGTGCTGCCGAAATTTTTATGAAAAACAAACTTAAGCTTTAAGTTCTTACTTGAGATTTTAAAAGTGTTTCTATCCGTTACTTCTTGTAATGGTTTAGATCGCTGGGTTTTCGGCTTACTTAAATTGCGTTACGCCTGTTGACGTTACGTTGTCTAAGTGCCGGTCATGTGCCCAATTTGGGTCGTGACAGTTTATAAGGGGTAGATTGGTACGGAAGGTGTTAGAAGTGGCATGAGACTGCAACCATTAAGACACCTAACCTGAATTCAATTGCCGTTGTACCGTGGTTGAACGGTTCCTTGTATTCCGTCCACCTTAGTCTCTGGTCTATTGAGACTCCTCTTGTATAACTGACATCTTCTATACCAAGGTACAAACAACAGCGTTAACAATATAATACAACTTTAAAAGCTACATTCTATCTCTGTCTATTCTACTTCTCTCTCATCTTTGGGACTTACCGAGCGATTGTTCGCTGATGACATTCCCTCTCTTTCTTCTTTGGAATGTTGTCAGGTGGATCGGACCTTCAGGAGATCGAGCCCACCGGCAAGGACTTGGATCAGCTAGCCTTCGACCCGGAGCTTTAGTTACTTGTACATTTCATTTCAGTACTTTCCATTTCTGTGTGCCACTGTTTAGGCATCGCTTATCCCATGTATTTATTTTTTCTGATGTATTGTAAAAAGAATGTCAATAAATAAAGTTATTGCTTAGATACGCGTAGCGTATTTACTTCTGAGTAAATACGTAGCGGTTTCGTCGCGTCCTCTGCCCGTATACTGAGAAGCGGGGCGTGACACCTTTCTTCCAAACATAGATCGTATACTGATTAGTGTCAAAACTTGTATTTACCGCAATCAGAAACGGCGTCGCTTCGCAGCTAGCCGGTGAGTACGGGTCGATCCACAGAGACGGGTAAATTTCTTTTATGTGTTTTAACGAGTTGATTCAAAATGTCGTTTTGATTGGTTTATAAAAATCTATAAAAACTGGATCTAATTAATCTAATTAAAAGTCTTGCTAGGGTTAGGCTTAGGGGAAGTTTTGGAGATTAACGTTTTTCTTCACCGCTTTCAATGCCTACTTTTTTTAGATCTGTTAGATGTTACGATAATTATCAATAAAGTGGATCCAAATCTTTTGGGAAGATGTTTTTTCCTCTAGATTTGTATCCTTTCTTTGTTGATAATTACCCTAACCCCCACGGAAAACGAGCGCAACCGGCCCTTTATACTACGGTTCATCGTTACCTCGATGGGTAGGATGCCGCAGGGAGCGGTTGTGCTCGTATGCGTGGAGTTCTAATTCATTAAGTACATGTGGCATCGAAAGGGGTGAGAGATCTCATCTCTCAACCCTTTCCCTAAGGCTAACCCTAACAAGCGAGGAGATTACTCGCTCATTAGGGGATGAGAAAACGTTTTAATTAAAAGAAACAGAAATAAAATACCTTCCTAAGTTGACGGCTCCCTCCAAACAAGAAGAACAGATCTGAATTTATCTCTCAGAAATTCTGAAATTTATTGATTGAAAAGAGGCATAGGGTTTTACAATTTTGAGATTACAATTTATAAGCAAACAGGAGAATTAGGGTTTCAGAGTCTCGTAGATGTGAAATTACAGATTTGCCCTCGAAAAATCCCAACACCCGCACCGACAAGGCAACAGAAGAAAATTCCACCGACACGGGCATTATACGGCCGCGGATCCGCGGCATTGGTTGGCTTGGGCCGCGGATCCGCGGCCCTTTGGTGGTCTTGGGCCGCCAAACTTTTGGGCTTTCTTATATGCTTCATGGGCCTTATATTTCCATAGTTCTTTTCTTTGTTGGGCTTCTAATTCTTCTCCAGATCTTCAGTGAAAACTTGTTCGTATCTTTTGACCGTTCACTTGACATTCTGGACCTTGCACTGTTCTTCGACTAGACTTGTTTAGGATCCGTCTACTTGTTTGTCAAAAGTCACTTTTCCGTATCAGCTTTCGTCTTTTTCACTGTATCTGCATCCAAGCCCTGTATCCTGTAACATGCAACAAACGTGCGTCAAGAGTACCTGTTTACTTATAAAACAGATAAGAATAGGGGAATGAAAAATGTAATATTATGGTCTGAACATATACCCCTACGTGTATGTAAAAAACATCGCTACACTTAGAGAATTCAATTCAAGTTATCATACTCTTGTCCATCTTCCTTAGTACTTTTTAGTCGGTGAATGTTTCAGATGGAATTGCCCACACATTCTTCAAACGACCGTTAATACTTCTTGATATACTAACCTACCGATTACCGAATGTGCTTACTCATTAAGGCGTATTTAGTAATATCCTAGTCTTACAACACCCCAGGCTTAGCAGTGGCTCCCAAACCAGTTAGTCTAAGGCACTAGGTGATAAGGCACTCACGCTATATTTTTTTATGCTGCCTTAAATAATTACAAAACCGGTATTCATTTTTTTTCACCATTTTTTAAAATATTTTTCATTTATATTTTTGTTTATATATTTTTTCCTTCATACTAAGGCTTTTAGACAAGAGATTTTCAAGGTATCCTCTACTATCCTAAGTTTCAAGATGTGTGCAAGTGCGTATAGTAGCGTATCAACGTTCAGATGTTTGGACTCAAGAATAGGGACTATTTTTCAAACTTATTTCTATCCTCATATTAGTGATTTACTTCATCTTACTAACTCTTAGGACAACAGCTCATGACTACCTATTACTAGCTTCATTTTAAAACATCGAATTTTCATGCTTTTCTTAAATCTCTTCCTTCGTATCATATGTATTTTTCACTTTCTAACTTTCATTATCAAAAAATTTTTGTGCTATTATTTAGTATAATGCAAAATGATGTGTGAATAAGCACAAATCTCCCCCAAACCTATTTGCAGCAGTGTCCTCACTAATGTCATCTGTTAAGCTTAAAAACCTATAGACTTGGGGCGAAAAGTTAGTAACGGGGACAAGAATTAATGACAGTGAAATACTCCCCCAAACTTATTTTTGGCTCACAATTTTAAAAATTTTGTTTTTCTTTCAAGAGCCAAAATATATTCACCCTCCCCCCAAACTTGAGTGAAACAGTATTAAGCATTTAAAATTATAAGAGGGGGGTAAAGTTCTTGGTCTATGCAAAACTTTACAAAGACCAAATGTCATCACCAACCATTCGAATATTTTATCGATGTAACAACATAGTTGGTAGAAGATCATAGATGTGAAAAAGTGGGGAGATAAGAGGCGTAATCGATCGGGTTTACGTCTCAGTTGGTAGAGATGAAACAGTGATGGTGCACTACTCGCATTCTCGTTCTTGATAAGAAGAAGGGGCGGCGGGTCAACTTCTTTGGGTGGACGTTGATTCATCACAACTCCCATGTCTTCTAAAAATGTGAGTTCTTCGGCAAAAATGTCTTCAAAACTTTCATCGATATTCCGAATGATAATCTTAATGGAAAGGATGATATGAAACTCGGATAGCTTGACTAAATCATTCAAAAAGTCAAAGGGTTCGGACTTAGGTGTGGTCTTATCGACAGAAGGGTCTTCACGTGTATGATAAATAGTATGATCAAACAATAATGCACAAGTGGCGTCGAGATCAATATCGTGATGCTCTTCAAATTCGCAACTGTCGGTAGCTATCATGTCAACAAAACATACATCACTTAGCTGAGCATAAGGTTCGGATGGTTGACTTCCTAGATTGTAGATGTTAAGTTCAATTGCCATCTTCCCGAACGACTGGTTCATTGACCCGTTACGACAATTTATTACAGCATTGAAAGTTGCTAGAAAAGGCCGACCTAGAATCACTGGGATTTGGTTTAGTGGGTTTGCTACAGGCTTTGTATCTATGACTATAAAGTCCACAGGGAATATAAATTCTCGGACTTCGATTAACATGTCCTATAGCTCACCCCGAGGTTGGGTGATAGATCGATCGGCCATCTGGAGAGTGCAATGCGTAGGTTTCAACTCTTCTATGCCTAATTGCTCATAAACAGAATACGAAAGCAAGTTAACACTAGCGTTTAAATCGAGTAAAGCACGATTGATATTTTTACCCCCAATGGTTATAGATATTGTAGGACAACCGGGTCCTTACGTTTCGTGGGCATCAATTGGATAAGAGAATTGCTTATATTACTCACTAAGAAAACTTTTTTAGGTACTTGAATTTTTCTTTTCCTAGTGCACAAGTCCTTTAAAATTTTCGCATAGGAAGAAACTTGTTTGATAGCATCTAGGAGAGGAATATTTATGTTAACTTGTTTAAAAATTTCCACAATCTTCTACATTTGGGGACTTGGTTTGTTGGCCTTCAACCTGTGTGGAAAATGAGCTTTATCAATAAGGGTTGGGTCCAACTTTTGAGGAGAAATTTGTGGGGATGGAATGGATCCCAAAATTGGATTTGGGATGGTTGTAGATGGTAATTCCTTCAAGGAAGTGGGATGAGAGCTCGAGCCTAGTGGAAAATGGAGAATAGGCTCGGAAGAAGATGTTGGATTAGACGAAATGGGAGTAGAAGTAGGAGCCGGGGTTTCATTTGATTCATCATCCTCTTATTTACCAACATGTTTATTCAGCACTCTTCCCGATCTCAACGTGGTTACGACACTCACATTATGATTTTGAAGGATGAGATTCGCGCTTTGTGAGTGGCCGGGATTTGGTAGAGGTTGAGGTGGAAGCTTTCCTTTCTCTCTTTCACTCATTGCGGCATTTAACTGTGCAAGTTATGCTTCTATTGATTTTATGCTTTCACCGTAGGAAGCAGTGCGTTGCACTAACGTTTGGATAGAAGACGTTAAATTAGCCGTCGTTTGTGTTGATTGTTTAATGAACGTTTTTTTAAGTTTCGTTCTAGTGCAGAGGTTTTATCGGTACCGACCGTTGAAATAGTATTATAAGGAGCAACGTTGTTGCCCGGATTTTGAAGAGATTACGGTTAAAAGGGGTGCTGAATTTGGTGTGGTGGCTGTTGTTGTAGAGGAAGCCTTTGATAGTTATTTTGGCTTGGGACTCGATTTTGATTTTGAGACTGGTTTTGGCTCTAAGCAAAATTAGGGTGATTCCTCAATCCCTGATTATATATGGAGGAATAGGGATCGTTTTTAGGTCGTTGCTGAAAATTAGCATTAGTTTGTTCTTGACCTTGAAACGGAGGATTCAAACGACATTCTTCCGTTAAATGCGATGGGTCAAAACAGCAACCACACATGGTTTTGGGGGCGTAACTTGGTTTAGGGAGGTTGACGAGACTTTGTTTTCGATAGCTTCGAGTTTCTTTTGCATTGCGGCCATTTCGGCTTTCACTGCGATGGAAATATCGAGTTGATGGATACCTGCCCTAGATCAAGATGATGTTGCTCTAACGCTCTCCCATTGTGATGTTTGTTCGGCGAGATCTTCTAAAAATTGCCAAGATCCGCCATCATCTTTTGACATAAAATAGCATTGACAAATGGTTTCAAGCATTTGTTTCGTGGCAAGGTTAACACCCCCATATATAATTCGGCAAAGTTGTCATCTATCAATTCCATGATGGGGGCATTGTACAAAAAGATCCTTAAACCGTTCAAAGTATTTCCAGAATGGTTCATTGGGAAGTTGGGTAAACTGGTTAATCTCGCTTCGAACATGGGCGGATTGTGGTTGGGATAAAATTTCTTAAGGAATGCTATAACGAATTCATCCCATTTAGCGACAGAATGTGCAGCAGTGCTATAAATCCATTTTTCTGCTAGATTGCACAAGGTAAAAGGGAGAAGATGTAATCGTATAGCATCCACTGAAAGTTGGGTTGTGCTCATCATTGCATATACATTTTCAAATTTGGTTATGAAAACATATGCGTCTTCGGATTCAAGCCCGTGAAATTTGGGCAACAAGTTGATGAACTAGGGTCTACGTATGGGGTAGAATATTTCTTGGATAGAGATGCGCGGTGGATTCTGCGCACCTACAGGTGGTGGAAGGGTGGTGTTGTTAAAATCCAATGGAGATCCGTCCATCTCGGAAGATATGGTGGGTGGAGGGGAAATAAAAGATGAAGAAGTACCGATTTCGGAGTCGATAGCAAAAACACGGACTAGACGGGCACTAGAATCCCGTGTTCAGCCGATCATGCACTAAGCGGGCTTAGCACACATGGCAACGTGTGTGAGAATGATTTTTAGAAGTTTTTTTTTGAAAAAAGTCGGACTTAAGGCTTGAATCAATAAATCATAAAATGCACAATCAAACCTTAGAACTAGGGTCACCTAGGTCAAGTCACTAAACCGCTCCTAGAATTCCAAAGGACAAGTCGCAGAATCAATCTTCTACCACCTCTTTATCATTATTGTGGCTAGGTAAGTGGAAGGTATCCGCTATACGAATCACCGAAATAGCGGGTCTAATTAAGTGACCACTTTCCTTAGTTACACTTGCGTAGACATCACAAGAGAAATGCGGATAAGCGATAGATTACCTACGACCCTCCTCTGTCCTACTTGAGCGCGACAGTCCTTAGAGGCTTGGTCTAGATATTTTTTAATTAATGTAGGGTGATAGTATGCTCGTTTTGTGATTTGTGGGGCCTAGGAAGGGTGATGAAATCCTTACTTAATCTGGATTTGGGTTATTGCCCCTTAATGTCCGGTTTAGATATGCACAAACAAACCGATATCAAAACAAGCAAAAAGATTTTTGAGCGGCGATATTTACAAAGAATCCTACAGGAAAGATCAGATTATTGGATCTTATAGGAGAGAGAAAAATATTAGGAAATTACCTGAAAATTTTGGCGCCGCAATTCCTCCAACGCGCCGCGGTTCAGCTGCAAAATGCTTGTTCCCGCCGCAGTTTCGGCGCAATTTTGTAGGGTCGATTGCCAAATTTTTTTCAGTGCTCCCCTCTGCTCATCTGGGCTACGTTGAAAGTCTCTGAATCTCTGTTTTCTTGCACCAGTTACTCCAGATTCCTTTGCAAAACTCGCACAATAATCGTTAAATATACAAGATGCGGTTTTGGTTCTTGTTTATGATATGTTTGCTGGATTTTATAAGAAATCAATCCGAATAACAAAAAAATTACAGTTGTTTCCCCGGCAACAGAGCCATTTGATGGGTGTGTGTATGCTGAAGAGTGTGTTGTAAATAACCACAATCAAGACGGTGTCGCTAGTATCTAGTCGCGATGAGTACGGGTCGTCTGTAGGGAAACGTGAACCTTTTTCTTGTTTTAGACGAATTGATTGAAGATGGGTGATTGTTTGTCGTTACGGATATAAGATTTATGAAGAGAAGGCTTGTAGGGTTCATAGGACTTAGTAGTAATCGACGAATAGAACCCATTTTCGACGTGATGTGATAGAAGAACATGTGTTTGTAGAGGGTTTTGAACCGAACTAAATACATTGGAATTATCATGGCGAGAGAATACGTGACGAGAAAATAAGGAAGGATAATGAGACCGCAGCTTCGCAAGCTGAATTGCCGATGGGTGACAGGATAGAAGACACGCATGAGATATTGGAAGATTTATTTGCTGAAGAGGAAATGAATGATATTGAACCATCTGAAGGTACCAGTGAATTAGAAGAATTGCAGAAACTTTTGAAGAAAAACAAACAAGATCTGTACGAAGGCTGTACGGAATTTAGTAGCTTGTCATTTGTAATAAGGCTCCTCCATCTGAAGATGATCAGCGAGATGGATAACAAGCACTTTGACATGCTTCTTGATCTCCTATGCAAGGTAATTCCTGAAGGCAAAGAAAGCATTCCAGAGAATTATTACCAGGAAAAAAAGATTGTTAAGACACTTGGTTTCTCGTATGAGAAGATCGATACATGTCCTAATGATTGTGTGTTATATCGTAGGGATTACACATCTCTTGATGAGTGTCCCACTTGTAACTTGTCTACGTGGAAAAATGTTAAGAGAAATTCAAACACAGAAACGTCCGATGTCAGCAAAAAGAGCAAGAAAACTTCAGCCAAAGTCCTTCGTTATTTCTCCTTGGCTAAGAGATTGCAAAATTTATATATTTCAAAGGACATGGCGAAGAGCATGCGATGTTATTCTGATCGTCGGATCAAAGATGGGAAGCTGAGGCATTCGGCAAATGCAAAAGCATGGAAGCAATTAGACAGTGTTGATCATTTTGGGGATGATCCGAGGAATGTACGTCTAGGTTTGGCAACTGACGGTTTCATGCCTTACGGACTCATAAGCTCTAGTTGGTCCACGTGGCTGGTATTACTTATGCCTTACAATCTGTCTCCCTGAATGTGTACGAAGCAACCGTATATGATTCTTTTCTTATTAATTCTTGGAAAATATTCACCTAGCCAGAACATCAATGTCTATATGGAACCTTTAATTGAAGAGCTGATAGAAATCTGAGAACATGGAGTAGAGACATATGATGTGTATGCCAAGGAGAAGTTTAGAATGCAAGCGGCTGTTATTTGAACAATCAACGATTTTCCAGCATACGACATGTTATCTGGATGGTCTACCTACGCGAAGCATGCATGTCCATTATGTGGTCTTGATTACAGTGCCCTCTAGCTTATGACACGTGGTAAGTTTTGCTACTGGTTTCATCGTAGGTGGCTATCGGCGAATCATCCGTACAAAAAAATGGAAAATTAAGTTTGATGGAACATTGGGAAAGGGTGAAGCAGCAAAACAATTGTCAGGGATAGAAATTTTTGAGCAAATTTCATCATGTCAATTCCAGTAAGGTTCTGATCGTTTTAACTCAGATAGCTCCTTCAATAAACAAAAAAGGAAGCGATTCGAAAATAACGAATTGTTGAATGTGTGGAAGAAGAAAAGCATATTATGGAATCTTCCTTACTGGAAATATTTGTTGATTCGACACAATATTAATGTCATGCATGTAAAGAAGAATGTATTTGATAATATTGCTGGCACATTGTTATAGGACGATTCTAAGTCCAAGGATAAGTTGAGTGCTCGCGAGTGTTTGGAGGAGCTTGGAATCTGACAGGAATTGCATCCAGTATTTCGTGATGATGGTGTATATGAATTACCAGTTTCGAGACACACAATATCGAAATTGGCTATGAAAAGATTTTGTGAGGTGCTAAAGAGCATCAAAACCCCAGATGGGTACTACTCTAACATAGCAAAGAATGTGTAGGTCGAGCCACCAAAGCTCTTAAATCTTAAAACCCACGATTTTCATATATTTCTGCATCAATTGATTCCAGTGGCTCTTCGATATAATTTGTCATCCAACATCACCAAAACTTTGATAGAGTATTGCGAATTTTTCAATAAATTTTGTTTTAAAGGGATAGATGTGGCCAAATTCGAGGAGTTGCAAAAGAGTATTGTTGAAACCCTCTGTAAGTTGGAGATGATATTTCCATCATCTTTCTTCACCGTCATGGTTCATCTTTCTGTGCATCTAACTACAAAGGCAATGATTGGTGAACCTGTCTCATATTGATGGATATATCTAGTAGAAAGATAATATATTTTTTCAGTCAATTGTATTATTTATTTAATTATAATATTCATATTTTTCTAAATTATTCGTTAACGTTTTAGATACTTGGGATTCTTGAAATGGCAAGCGCGCAATCGAGCTCGACCGGAAGGGTCAATAGCCGAGAGTTATTGTGCCAACGAATACCTCAACTTCACTTCTCGTTACTTGCGTGGAGTTGAAACAACATTAAACCGTCCTTCTCGAATTAACGATGATCAACTATCACATTCACAAGAGGAGGATCGATCCTACCGGAGAGAGTGGCTCAATCAAGCGCATTCATATATCCTTAATAATCTTGAAATTACTGCCGATCACAGAAGATATATAATTTAAAAATTTTAATCGCATCAATATTTTGATTTCCTACATCTATATATGCCTAAATAATTAATATTGTTATTCTTTTAGTCGACATATTGACGAACTTACAAATGCGATTTCCAGAAAGAGTGCTAATTGGAAGATTAATTAAGAACATAAGAAATATTTTTCACAGTGGTTCTGTAAACACGTACGTATGTCTTATATACTTCACGTTTCACATGTATATATCATATATAGCTTATACATTTTACGTGTAAATGCATTGTAAATTGAAGATGACATAGTAAAAGGGATGCAATTCCCGGATGTAATCGTGTGACTATCTAAAGGTCCTATTGCAAAAGTGAATCGATACGGTTCATATTGTATTAATAACCTAAAATTTCTTACAACCGAGAAATTAACTACCCAAAACAATGAGATTTATTGTCCATTTGAACAAACACGCTTCTCAAGTTCCCGTGATCAAAGACCGTAGGGAGGAAAAAAAGAATATTACGGTCAGCTGGAGGATATAATAGAGTTATTTTACGGGAATAATGAGTAAGAAAAGTTTGTTATGTTCAAAGTTTGTTGTTGCTCTTGCATCCAGATCGATGAGTACGATTTTCAGCTTATCAATCTCAATAAAGAAATTTATCGAGATGATAAGTTTATATTAGCTTCACAAGCTGAGCAGTTTTTCTATGTCAAAAATTCTAATCGTGAAGAAACTTGGATTGCATTTCTGGCACCTCCTAAATCCCTTTTCGATAGTTCTACCGACGAGATTTACATTGATGAAGCAGATCCGGTTGACATATGAAAAACTTTGCAGTTGTAAAAACTTATAATCACTTGCATGTAAATGATATATGAAAAACCTAGCAGTTCTAATCACTTGTAACATTTTGATTTGTTAGTTTAATGATTTATGCATATTATATATTTTGTATCGTCATTACTCTTGCATGAAACAGATGGGACAAAAAGGCATATTCGAATAATACGCCAAAGCATTTTCTTCAAAGAAAAGAGATCAAGATACTGAATTCTCGACACAGCCTGATACTGAGAGTAGAGGTATATATTACGAGTTTTAAATAATCATCAACCGCATTATTTTATTCAAATAACTATTGCATTGATTATAATAAATTAAAATGTGTAGGTATATATGATCAGGAGGATGCAGGTCCATCAGTGCAGTATGATCTGTATGTACATCTAGACAAGCAGTGCACAGACTTGAGTAGAGAACCTGGGGAATTCTCAGATCCCGTCATCGATGAGTGGATTCATGCATTGCCTCTTCCACGCAATTTACAAAATGAAAAACCGTATCGTGATAACGACAATGCGAAGGCAATGGCACGGTGGGCTGCTACTCGACCTCAAATCGATATGATGATTGAGACAGCAGACACGAGTATTGATGAGGCATGGGCTGCAGGGGATAATCTGGCCCGATTTGAACACCAAGGAAGAGGTGTTGCAAATGAAATTACGAAATACAATATGCGTAGAAAAAGGGCAATTCTACAATGGGTAGGTGGGAAGCCCGTAGGTCCGAATATGTGGGCTACACATTTCCATAGCTATATCGGTATTCTCGTCCGTAACACCGACTTCTGGAACGTGGGCTTCACATTTGCAGATAACCCCTGGGAAGCATACTTATGGACTTGGCGCTCACTCTTGGTAATACATAATTCAACTATATTTCAACATTATATGCATACATGTTATATGTTATAAATTTATTAAATAATATATTTATTAATCTGTATTATAGAAATATTTCGTCTTAGAAGATGATATAGACGAACATTGGACGCATATCCGGTATGAGATGTCACAAATATTTAAAAGATGGCGTCAAAAATTGAAGAAAAATTTCAAACAGCCGGAAAAATTTACGGATGATTAGGAACGTTTTTCCGTTCTTCCGTCCATCATCCCTAAAGATCAGTTTGTGTTTCTCCTATTGCATTGGGATACACCCGAAACAAGGGTAATTAAAAATATACTTAAATAATTTGAATACAGAATTTAGATTAAATTATATTTAGAGATATTATCTTATGAATAAGCAGGAAGTATGAGAAAGGAATAAGCAGATCCGAGGAAAATCCACAGATGACTAGTATGGTGGTTCGGTTTCTGCTGATCGGTATAGGGCTATTTTGGTTAGCTTATCTTTAATTATATAAATGTTCGATTTTTCAATTTCATCATTACATATCTTCACGTATAAATAAATCAAATATCCATTACACAAGAAGGCTGGAAAAAAGCCGAGCATCCCTATGACTTGGGAGGCATTGCACATGAGAGAGGGCATGTCAGAAGAAAGGATGGATATAGCCATAGTCACATAATTCGTGAATTATTCGGCGAATTCGTGAATTTTTGATCGGACAATTAAATCTCCGATTTAATCGTCGTTGCCGAACGCGTCGAATAATTCGCAAATAATTCGTGCATTATTCGCGAATTATTCAAAAAAATAGCGAATAATTCACAAAAACAGCGAATAATTCACAAAATCAAAACCTAGCGTCTCATATATTAATTTCTTGCTCGAAATCCTTCTCGAACATTTCCCGAACACTTACCGAATCTTCCCCGAATACCTACCATTTTTTTCCGAATAGTTCTCCGAATTCGAATTTTCGACCTTACCGAATTATTCCCGAATCACGAATTTGTGACTATGGATATAGCCACTCAACATGTGGTAAGCTTGTAATTTTCAATTATTTTAAGTAAATTAATTACACTTGTTAACTTCGTAAGAAAATTAATTATTGTTTTATTTATTGAAGGAGGATTTCGAAGAGGCGGAAAGGACCTATCGGGCCGAATATCCGGCCGATGATCCTCTTCTTACGGAGGTCGAGGAATCTATTATAGAGCAGTTTTTCTCTCAGTCGAGAAGACATGGTCGTATCCCCCTATACGGTGGTCACGTTAGTCTTTCACGGTCCGATTTCAGAAGAAGTACTTCAACTTCGTCGACCGCTCGTTCCAACTAACAATTGGTTGAGGCACAACGGATCAATAAGCTAGAGGAGCAGCTCAGGAGGAGGGATGAAGATGAAGAGGCTTGGAGAGCTCAAATGGAGGTGCGGTTGGAACAATTCTCACAACAATACGTTCCGCGTCCGCAATTGTGGTCAGCACTGGGTTCATTCCCGCCGAGCCGGCATATTACTCTCCTCCGATGCAGCAACCGTATTACCCTCTCTCATCACATGGAATGTCGTACTATCCTTATGCTGGGTTCCCTAGGGTCGCCGCTGGGTTTTGAGAGGCATCGACCATGCCATTTTTTAAAAAATTGGCGTACTAAAGAACCCTAACCTAGAATCTTAACTAGAGAATTAGACGAAACTAGAATGTAAACATCTTTACATCTAAGTGAACAAGAAATGCAACCTTTGTAGACCGGTCCTTCACTTCATAAGCTCTGTGTAATAGTCCCTTCGCTCCAAGTAGTGATCTCCCGGACTCTAGAAAGGCTACACAAGATGAAAGGAACAAGCTTGCTTGAAGTCTTCGAGGCCGAAGATGATCTACGTCGAGGAGACACTAACCCAAGCTACCTCTTCACCAATATGGAATTAGTGAAGAAAACACCCTAAACTAAATGGGTAATCTAGTAGAGGATGATGAAGTAGGATTTTTTCTCACTTTAGAAATATTTTTCTCAAGGAAGGAGATGAAGAAAAACAACCGGAAAAAATCTAGTGTTGAATGGAAACCATGGGTGAGTTAATATCATATACTAACTCTTGTAGAGATTAAACCATGGCTAATCATAATGGTTGGGTTAATAAATATCTTAAGTAAAACAAAATTGGTAGACTTAGTCAATGATTCTACAAGCTTCCACTAAGCAACAACCATGACTAATTTCCACCCAATTTTGAATTACTTTAAACAAATAAAACCCTTGATTATGTTAAGCATGGTGTGAGTCTCACACACCCATGTCCCATGTATCATCTAGCATGACACAAAAGAATGTACATTAATATATATCACATATATACTAAGTGTACACATGTGAGAAAATAAATTCTTAAGTGAGCTAATATTAGTTAATGTAATTTAATATATCAAATATATAATTATACATTAAATTATTAAATAAACACTTGATTTAATAATCCGTCTATATCACATATAACCGACTAATATTATATGTATCAACTTATCGAATTAACACTTGATTCGATAACCCGGCTATATCACATATAACCGATCGATATCACATATCGCGAGAATAAAATACGGTAACACATACTCGTATTAATCTCGGTCCCGCACATATCACATATATGCTCCTATTTCGTTTCGCTTGAGCCAGGAAACCTCTGTGTAGGACTCTAAAGACTCGTCAATACGCCGACAGTAGGTGGTGATCATATCAGTCACCCACAAGCCGCAAGCGGTCTGCTAAATATAGCGGCCACCCGGGTATTGAGCGATTAGAAGATCGACAAGTAAGCCTGCTCATACTCCTGCGAATCCAATCAGTAACACTACCGTAGAGTCCGGTCTATTCATCTGATATGTCGCATATCACAGCCCGGGGGTGGTAATCCTCAGACCCCAATAGCCTGATAAGTCATGCTGATATGAGGCCCATAACGGTTCGAGAAACTAACGATTACACTTACCAGTAGATCTCAGCAACCCTGGCCAGTGATTTCCTGTTATGGCCAATCAAGTATAGCGCAACATCAACCCCCAATACTGGGAGAGACGAAATCCCCTCCTATCGCTCATTGCCTCCATGTGACTTGGGACTGTATCCAAAAACCATCGTTTTGCACGATCTCTAGAACGTGGTAAGGTGGAATTCAAAGCACAGTGGGAATCACACAAGACTCTATGACGATCTCGGATCTACAAACTAACCTATACCAGTGTAACCAGAGAACTGCTATCTGACGATAGGTATAATACCATCTAGGAGTTCTCGACGAGTCCGTTCAGTGTACCTAGTCTCCACTGAGCACCCATATACCTTCTCTGATGTCAAACACCAATAGATGTGGGATCATCTATCGCCCATCATATGGATCGAGAAGCGTATACGCTAGTTTACTCTGGAATATCGATGCCCCGTCTCGATACTCCCACGATTAGGAACGTTTGAAGGGTGTACTTACCGACTACCTCTGCCCCACTAGTATGATCTGCATCATAATACTGGTAGTCAAGTACTCATCCTAAGGGCTTTATCAACATGTAATAGAGAGACAATAAGTGTACATGCTAAGATAAAGAGCAACCAGATAGCTTACTATCATGTCGAGCAAGAAAGTCCTCCCTATATATGTCCAAGCATCCACTATAATATACATCACATGTATAATAATGGCCTCTAGGGCATACATATAACTAACATCTTATCCACCACTTCTACAATCACAAGGAGGGTAATACCCTCGGCCTCCGCCTTCGCCAAAAAATCCTTATTATCCTAACTCTCCGCCATAGGAACCGTATAATCCTGATCAGCCAACCCCACAGGGAAGGTTATTAGGTAACTTTTTTCGCAGGAAGACTTCAACGATGTGAATCGATACTATCCAAGGCAGGGTTTTGATGGCGATGGTAGCGGTGGGAGTTAGTGAGGTACGTCTAGTTGTTATTTACAGAAATTTGAGCATACAATTAAACTGTGTTGAGTTTTGAATTTTAAAATTCATGTTGTGTATTCGTAGGGTTCTTATAAATTAATGGCGAAAGGATTATGTTTTGACGATAGAAGTGGTGGGATTTAGTGAGGTAAGCATATATATGTGTTAGTATAGCTAATATTGTTTCGAAGATTATAATTTGAGTTCATATATTTATATATTTTGTAACGAATCTGAAATCCCTGTACAGAATTATTTATTTAAATGTATAGAAAAGGGTATTTCAGCCTGCTGTGGAGTTATAAGTTATTTTTGTTCAATAAAAGCAAGAAGCAAATTGCACCTCACTGGTAAAGTCTCTACACTGCTGTGACATAGCCCGTGTGTTCGAATCCCATCAGCCATAATTATTTTTTTAGATTTTTCTTTTCAATTTTTCAGAAGCCCAAGAGTTGTATGTGCAATTCATGGAGAAACAAAAAGTTTCAGAAAAATCAAACAGGCGTAATGAAGAGTAAACAGCGATTAAAGCATGTGGTACGAATCTCGAGGCAATCCATCGAAATCCAACCGCCCGTTTCCCTATATTGGCCGCTACCGACGGTCCAATCTGGTCTAAATCACTCCGTGCTTTGCATACAAGTCCCTTCGACTCCCCTCTACTCCCCTACACTGTTTGATTTCCCTGCAATTAAACAGTGACCATTCAATTCATCATTTAACACCAATTTGAATTCCTTTAATCCAATTTTTAATTCCCAAACCCTAAATTCTTCACTTTAAATACCACACCACTTTCCTAGTTCTCTATTCTGAAATTCTGTCAAAAAATCCTCAAAACTCTCTAAGTACAAGTGGAGTTAAGACTAATCAAAGAGGAGTAAGAGATCAAGCCTCTTTCGTTGAAAATCGGAGTTGTTTCCGAAGCAACTGCGACACCATGGAGCCTCCTATCCCTTTTTTAGCCTCTTCTTAGAACTACTCAACCGTTAAGTCCTTTTTCTCTCTTTCTTTGCATCTCAAAAATTCAATATATAAAACAATATCGACAAGTGGAATTATCTCGTTAACTTTTATTATAAATAACTTTATCACATTCACCAAGGTTAAATGTTCATTTTAAATCTCTAAATATCATCTTAACATGTTGTTCACATCTTTGCCTTTTCATATAATTAGAAATTCAAGTGAAATACGTCTATAACGGACTTTTTCAAAAAAATACCATGAGCTTTATTATAACTGTATTATTGATAACTAGCATATGTACCTGTAGAACATTCATGGGGTAACGACCTACCCCACATGCACACTTTTGATTCATAGCACGAGATTTAGATGTATGGTTAATTTAAGAGAATAATTTTTTCAAATAAATACCATCACTTTTATAAAAATGTGTTTTTATCGATATTTTTAAATTCTTGGCAATTGCGCCTCTACAACCCTCATTAGTGGACATATTTATAGACGGTGTGGGTTATCGCATATTCTTGAGATAGTAGAGCGAGATGCAGAGCTCCTCACGGAAAATTTGGTCTCGAAAGGAAATAAAAATACGGTTTTTAAGAAATACGAATTTTCTATTCAAAACTAAATTTTGGAAAATTATATATAATTATGAAACCGTATTTTCAGTAAAAAAAATTATGAAAATCATATTTTCAAATGAAAGGTTAAAGTTAAACGAAAAATACCATCAAGTTTCCAAAAGAGACCGTTTTCATAAAAATACCATACACTTTTAAAAACTAGGTTTTATCACTAAAGCACCATCTGAATTCAAATGCATGTTCATAAAAATGCTAAATATTATAAATCGCCCTCGAGGTTTTTTTTAAAACAATATTAAAGTATTTTCATAAAACCCCCTCGAGAGATGCCAACAATATAAACATAATGTAAACAACAAAATAACAAATATTTAAGGACTATAGATTAATATAGGTTTAAACGGTATCATTTTTCTTGAGCCATAAAGAGCCGGAGAAAGTGTGCTTGCCTATTCAGGTTAGACAAGCTTAACGGAGTTATCAATGGCAATTGTCTTGGAAAAAACACAAATCTTGTCATCCATATGCAGCAGTTGCCAATTACTCCCGAACTTAAGAAATTTCAAGAACTAAATACTTTCATAAGATTCTAACTCCATCCTGAATCCAAACTCAAATTAGATTCCAAAAATCAAACACGAACTTGAAAACTTGATCATGAATCTGAACACTCGAATTCAAATATCAATCTCAAACTTGTATATTTGACTCGACTTGACCGAACCATGGTTATAACTTGACATGAATACCTGAACATATAATTACATCTTGAACATGAACTTGTACATTTTATATCCACGTGCCAAGGCCTGTAATCTTAATCTATACAATACAATACGCAGGGATAAAGGGGTAGATTGGTACGGAACGTATATCGTGGCACGAGAGGTCACTTTAAAAGACACCTACATGAATTCACGTGCCGTTGTCCCGTGGGTTATGACGGGCCTTATACTACATGGTACCATAGTCCACGGGGTAAGATGGACTCCTTTCGTATACATGAATACCTTCTTTATCAAACTCAAATTAACCACATTAGGATAACTGTCTTATACCTGTGAGTGATCATATACAACTTTACCGTCCATTGTCATTTAGTTTTTATTCACATTATATACTATCTTCTCTTACTTCTTTTGGGACTTACCGAGCTCTAGTTTACTGACGACATTCCTCTCTGTTTTCTTTCTTTGGAATGTTCATCAGGAGGACGGACTCTGAGGACATAGAGCCGAGCCAGAAGGACTTGGACCAGTTTGCTATTCAGCCAGACTACTAGTTTCTTACTATCTGTACTTACTTTCATTATGTCATTATTTAGACATTTGCATTATTATTGTATCTTTTATTTCCAGACAGTTGTATGTAAAGTTGAATGTAAATAAAGTTGTTGTTTCATTTTATTACTCTTGTCATTCTTGCTCATTATTATATTGTTTAATTACGCTTAACGTATTTTCATAGTAATACGTTGCGGGTTTGCCACGTCACCATTTCCGTTTACTGGGAAGCGAGGCATGACAGGTTTTGTTAATGGCCCATGCAGGTCTGTTCTGCATGAAGTCTTAAGAAATATATCATAAGAATTATAAGAATCAGCAACTATACATTCCTTACATTTCAAAATTCTTAAATCTATCCTAACCTTTTCTTTTCAATCAAGGTGATCGATTCTCCCAACAACACCAGCACCAACGTCAATGGCAACATACCACCACCTACTTTAACACCTCCCCCTACCATTGCTACTCCGATCAATGAACAGACGGTGCTTCTAGAAGCCATCAAAAGTCTTCTGGAGGGCTAGCAGCAGCAGACTACTATTCTCATGAACCGCCCTAAAGCCGAAGTATCAGGAGTAAAGCAATTCCGGGCATTGCACCCTAAGAACCTTTCAGGGAAAGAGAGTTCTCTTGAGGATAAGGAATAGGCACAAAATATCAAGGACGTCCTTGCAGCAACATAGGTACTAGACCTAGCTTGGGTTCGTGTGGCCAAGCTCTAGCTCACCGACAATGTAAGAGTCTGGTGGAGAGCCGAAGAAAGCCGTCTCACACAACCAGTATAGTGGAAGACATTCCGTGATCTGTATGATGCGAAGTTTTTCCCCGAGACTGCTCATTTTGAGATGTAACAATAGTTCATCCACCTGCAATAAGGCTCCATGTGGGTAAAATCGGTGGATGAATATGATGCCGAATTCATCATGCTTAGCAGGTAAAGAATTCGTATCAAATTCTGTTCCGTAAAACACATCTCTATCCTGACATCAACATCTTATCAGGTTCGTGGCACACTTGATCCAGACCGATAAGATTCGAGCTATACGAGTCCAACAGGGCTTCGACTTGAAGATTCAGGCGGTTTTAGCCACAGGCGACTATCCAACTCATGAACTCACACAGAAGGCAGCACGCCGTTATAAAGCTGTGGTCAAAAAGAAGGGTAAGCCTCAAGCAGCCGGAATCAAACGCTCTGCTACCCAGATGACAGGAAGAGCCTTTTCTAGGTTGACTTTTACACCCAAGAGGCCAAGAGGATCATTTTACCGGTCAATTCCAGGTTTCTGTTTCTACTGCAAGAGATCTGGATACTTGGCGAAGGCCTGCAAGTGTGCAAATGGCCTATATTTGATTTGTGGCGCATCTACTTACTCTATAAGAGCATGCCCATATCGTAGTAACACAGCACCAGCACCCAGACCCGCAATTCCAGTTTTGCAGAGGCCAGCCATTCAGGCACCTGTACCCCGCTCAGCTCTTCCTGCACCAGCTCCATGTGGACCACCTGCACAACCTTAGTGTCAATTTTATCAGGCATAGAGAAACGTGCTCAAGGGCAGAGGAATGTGCCTCCGGCAAGGAGGAATGTACTGAGACGATAGGCTTTTACAATGACGGTCGAGAAGGCCGAACCCACAAGACAAGTCATCACCGGTAAATTCTCTCATCCTTTCAACCTTTTAATTCTTGTGCATCATTATACTTTCTATGTATCTAAACACAACCTTACACAACTTAGGTACTATACTAGTAGCCACCCTTCCTGCACTCGCACTTTTCGACACTGGAGTTTCGCACTGCTTCATGTCACAACGATTCTTGAGAACGCACGCGATTCCCATGAAGCCACTCATTTCAAGCTGGAATGTCAGTTTCGGAAATAGAGTCTTAAAGGCAACTTCGGGATATGATCAGTGCCCAGTTATAATTTGTGGTCGAGAATTCTATGCAAATTTCAAAGTACTGGACATACCAAATTTCGATATTGTGTTGGGAATGAATTGGCTGAGAGTATTATATGCTACCATTGATTGCCGTCAAAGAAGGATAGTATTTGAGATACCAGATCATCCAGTTTTCTATTTCAAAAGTGGAGACAGAGCCTTGGAGCCAGGAAGCTCCCGTGCTAAACCGAAGAATGAAGAAGTGTTCCCTCTACCAGCTGAAGAAGAAAAACCTGAGGTAGTTCGAGAGTTTGAGGATGTGTTCCCTGAATACATATCATCTTTGTCTCCCGATCGAGCTCTTGAATTTAGTATTGATTTACAACCTGGTGCACAACCTGTAATCAAAAATCCATACCGATTAGGTCCGGAGGGATTGAAGGAGATCCGTATTCAGTTGGATGAACTGCTGAAGAAATTTTGGATCCAACCCAGTACTTCAAGTTGGGGATCTCCGGTGTTACTAGTGAAGAAGAAGGAAGGTTCCTATCGGATGTGTGTAGATTATCGAGCTCCGAACGAAGTGACAATTAAGAACAAGTATCCACTATCGTGCATCGATGGCCTTTTCGATCAGTTAAGTGGATCCTGTGTCTTTTCAAAGTTAAATTTTCGTTCGGCTTACCATCAGGTGAAGGTCAAAGAGTCCGATATTCCAAAGACGGAGTTTAGGACTCGTTATGGCCATTATGAATATCTCGTAATGCCATTTGGAGTGACCAATGCACCTGCCATCTTGAACATGAATACATGAACACATGATTACATCTTGAACATGAACCTGTATATTTTATATCCTTGGTTTCGACCAAGACCTGTAATCTTAATTTATACAATACAATACGCGGGGATAAATGGGTAGATTGGTACGGAACGTATATCGTGGCACGAGAGCTCACTTTAAAAGACAACTATATGAATTCACGTGTCGTTGTCCCGTGGGTTATGACAGGGCCTTGTACTATATGTTACCATAGTCCACGGGGTAAGATGGACTCCCCTCGTATCACTACTAAAATAGCGGGTTGCCCCTACAGATAACGAAATCCGTAGGGGCAGATTTAGTTTGGCCCTACGGACTAATCTGTAGGGCCATAAGATTGCCCCTACGGTCCTTACATATTAATTTAAAAATATTAAATCGTAAATTGTTGTTTGCCCCTACGGAGCCGCAAACCAAGAACCTACGGACTTATCCGTAAGGGCATCTAAATAGGGATTTAATTAAAAAGGCACAGATCGATCCCTACGTTGATTATCTAATTATTCTCGATACTCTGCGCGCGAGACCAAAATCCCCAAACCCTCGTTCCCGCCGATCGCCTGTGTGTTTCGTCGCCGTTCTAGTCGTCGCCAGCACAGGCCGATTCGTCGTCGCCACAGCCTGGTTCTTCCTCATCTCCGTTTTCGTCGCCGCCTCCGTTTCGTCGTCGCCACCGATCGATCGTCGCCTCCACTGCACAGGTTAGGAAATCTTCAATTAAACAAATTTTTGATTATTTTAGGGTTTGGGTACCGATGAGGCATCGGTTGGGGTTAGGGTTAGCGTTAAGGTTAGGGTTGGGGTTGCGGTTGGAGCTGGGGCTGGGGTTGCGTTTGGGGTTGGGGTTCGGCAGGGGGTTACGGTTGGGGTTGGGGTTGGGGTTCGGCTGGGGTTAGGGCTGGGGTTGGGGCTGGGGCTGGGGTTAGGGTTAGGGTTAGGGTTGGGGTTGGGGTTTGGCTGGGGCTGGGGCTGGGGTTAGGGTTGGGGTTCTTAAATTTTAACAAGGTATACTTTCTTTTCTTGTATATAGCTTTTAGACTTTCTGAGATTTTCCTCCGTTCCTTTATGCTCATGTTGTTTTTGTACTTAGCATCCAAACAATTTACAATCCAATATCTAACAAGTTAACCTTTACCATGTCATTCTATATAACTGATGACTTACTCATCAATTGCATTGGGATCGGGCTGAATCAGTTTAACATCTTAAATAATTTTAGCCGGTCTTTCAGCAACAATGAAAATGAATAAGTTTTATTACCAAACCATATGGTTTCGTATAATTAATTTATAGGCGTAATTCTAAGTACAAAAACAACTGTTTTTTTTTGTGGGAAAACTGGTCTCAGGGGACGGAGATTTTATTTATGATCTGCTGAGTGCAACTGCATATACAACAAAGACAACAAAGCTGAATACACTTTCATTTTTAGCAAAAGTAATTAAAAATTTAGAGCTTGGGATTGAACTTCCTTGAATGTAACTCTGATGTATGGTAAATTTGTTATACTTGATTTTGCACCATCTGCATTCAATTCGTGTCTATCTTTGTGAGGTTTTACCCAGCGGGTATATCCGATCAGGTTAAATTTGTTAACTCGACAGATAATATTTAGTATGCAGGCTAGTTGAGGATAAGGGTTGCTTCCTGTATGTCAGGACCGGGTTTCTGATACCAGTTATATTTTATTTAAATACTTCGTATAGTCTATATGACGGGAATATTCAATCGTATGATAACCGATAGAAGGCTTACCCCCGACAGCCGAAACACACACACACAACAAGAATACACAACAAACGCATCATTAGAGAGTGATTCAAGGTGTTCAAGTTAAAATCAATATATGATACTCGATGATAATATGAAACTTTCATATTCTCATCGATACTCATATATGAAACTAAAAGCACCACTTAGTCCCCGTCTATCGGTTAACTTACGTTCGATATTCGTCGTGACATAGAACTATACGAAGGTTGTTAAATATCGGACAGTATAGCTCGATACTAACAACCGTCGTATAGTCTATGTGACGAGAAGATTCAATCGTATGATAACCGATAGATTTGTCCCGTGTAGACAAGTTAGGAATGTATAAAGCAAACACCTTCATTCACTTGTGTTTTCATCCGTTTCGAGATATTTCGTCTGTACCTTTCCGCTGGTTCTCCGTGTACAAAGATAGATTAGATGTTCATTTCAACGTTGTTTCACAGCTTTGAAATGATTATCTATTCTATTACAGTGTACTCGGAGAACTGCGGGGAGGTGCTGCCGAAATTTACTCGAAACGGTTGAAAGCACAAGCGAATGGGTGTTCGCTCTATACATTCTTAATGGGATAGAAGCTTTACCCCCGACAGCCGAAACACACACATACAACAAGAATACACAACAAACGCATCATTAGAGAGTGATTCAAGATGTTCAAGTTAAAACCAATATATGATACTCGATGATAATATGAAACCTTCATATTCTCATCGATACTCATATATGAAACTAAAAGCGCCACTTAGTCCCCGTCTATCGGTTAACTTACGTTCGATGTTCGTCGTGACATAGAACTATACGAAGGTTGTTAAATATCGGACGGTATAGCTCGATACTAACAACCGTCGTATAGTCTATGTGACGAGAAGATTCAATCGTATGATAACCGATAGATTTGTCCCGTGTGGACAAGTTAGGAATGTATAAAGCAAACACCTTCATTCACTTGTGTTTTCATCCGTTTCGAGATATTTCGTCGGTACCTTTCCGCTGGTTCTCCGTGTACAAAGATAGATTAGATGTTCATTTCAACGTTGTTTCACAGCTTTGAAATGATTATCTATTCTATTACAGTGTACTCGGAGAACAGCGGGGAGGTGCTGCCGAAATTTACTCGAAACGGTTGAAAGCACAAGTGAATGGGTGTTTGCTCTATACATTCTTAATGGGATAGAAGCCTTACCCCCGACAGCCGAAACTCACACATACAACAAGAATACACAACAAACGCATTATTAGAGAGTGATTCAAGATGTTCAAGTTAAAACCAATATATGGTACTCGATGATAATATGAAACCTTCATATTCTCATCGATACTCATATATAAAACTAAAAGCGCCACTTAGTCCCCGTCTATCGGTTAACATACGTTCGATGTTCGTCGTGACATAGAACTATATGAAGGTTGTTAAATATCGGATGATATAGCTCGATATTAACAACCGTCGTATAGTCTATGTGACGAGAAGATTCAATCGTATGATAACCGATAGATTTTTCCCGTGTGGACAAGTTAGGAATGTATAAAGCAAACACCTTCATTCACTAGTGTTTTCATCCGTTTCGAGATATTTCATCGGTACCTTTCCGCTGGTTCTCCGTGTATAAAGATAGATTAGATGTTCATTTCAATGTTGTTTCACAGCTTTGAAATGATTGTCTATTCTATTACAGTGTACTCGGAGAACAGATGGGAGTTGCTGCCGAAATTTACTCGAAACGGTTGAAAGCACAAACGAATGGGTGTTTGCTCTATACATTCTTAATGGGATATAAGCCTTACCCCCGACAGCCGAAACACACACACACAACAAGAATACACAACAAACACATCATTAGAGAGTGATTCAAGATGTTCAAGTTAAAACCAATATATGATACTCGATGATAATATGAAACTTTCATATTCTCATCGATACTCATATATGAAACTAAAAGCGCCACTTAGTCCCCGTCTATCGGTTAACATACGTTCGATAATTTATTCTTTTCAACGACAAGCCCACACACAAAACATATACACGGATTTTCTCCTTTGTCAGTAACTATCTCGTTCTCAGATTTCTCAATATAGTCACCATAACCCACAATTTATATGTTATACAGTCTAACATGGCCCATGAGTACGTCAGAGTTAAGGACTGGATGTATGTGGATTGGCAACAACGTATGCAACCTAAGTTTGTCGCAGGAGTTGCTGCTTTTATTGAATTTGCACGCGCACATAATAAGATCGTGATAGAGAAGATTCTATGCCCGTGCGATAGATGTGGCAATAAATACTGGCAGAAGGTAGAATTGGTAGAGC
Source organism: Agapanthus africanus (assembly GCA_030015575.1). NCBI lineage: Eukaryota > Viridiplantae > Streptophyta > Magnoliopsida > Asparagales > Amaryllidaceae > Agapanthus > Agapanthus africanus. The sequence goes on from JASDDO010000016.1 coordinate 559,527,622, forward strand.
TTCATATTGTAAAATATGGGTTTACTAGACTTTATACAACTTGGAAATATCACGGGGAAGGAGAAGAACGCAGTAATGCGGCAGAAGAAGAAGGAGAACACGATAATGCGGCAGTAGAAGAAGGAGAAGACGGTAATGCGGCAGAAGGAGAAGACGGTAATTTATTTCCATCAGAAGAAATGGAAGATATGGTTGAGGCTGTCCTTGGTGAATCTATTCGTACCGAAGATGACATTCTTTCCGATCAAGGACCGCGTGCGGATAAATATGAAAATTTCATGAATGATACTAGAAAATCAATTTATGAGAATGCAAAGTATTCCACCCTCTCATGGTTCATCCAACTTTTTCAGATTAAGTGCCTAAATGGATGGAGCAACAAGTCATTCACAATGCTTCTTTCGTTCTTGAAAGATTCTATGCCCCCGGGAAATAACGTGCCCGACAGCTGGTACGGAGCCCAGGAGATGATGTCTGATTTGGGTCTAAAGTGCGAGAAGATTCAAGCATGTCCTAAAAATTGCGTGTTGTACCGGAACGAGAATTCAGATTTGAAAGAGTGTCCAACATGCAGAGAGGCCAGGTATAAGCTGAAAGATTCTGATAAGAAGCCTGATATACCTGTCAAGATAGCACGATACTTTCCCATAACACAGAGGCTACAGAGGCTATTCAGGTGCAAGAAAACAGCCGAGGCAATGATTTGGCATCACCGTGCTCCTCCAAGTGAAGATGGAAAAATGAGCCATCCAAGAGATTCACCGGCATGGAAGGATTTCGATAGGAGGTACGCAATATTCAGTAGCGATCCTCCCAATGTCCGGCTCGGACTGGCTAGTGATGGCTTCTGCCCATTCAACTATATGGCTGGAAGTCACAGCACATGGCCCGTTGTAATGATAATTTATAATCTGTCGCCTTGGTTGGTTATGGACTAATCATACTTTATGATGCCTCTTATTATAGACGGACCAAACTCACCAGAAAATAATATTGACGTCTATCTCCGACCTCTGATCGAGGAGTTAAAATCTTTGTTCATTGATGGTGTAGAGACATACGATGCAAACATAAATACAACCTTCATACTGCGTGCGGCTTTAATATGGACAATTAATGACTTTCCTGTGTATGGAATGCTATTAGGTTGGTCCGTACATGGTCACAAAGCATGTCCTCATTGCCATCAACACACAACATCGAAATTCTTGAATTTTAGCAGAAAGGTTTATTATTGCGGCCATCGACGTTTCCTGCCTCTAGACCACCCCTACAGGTTAGACACTGTTCACTTTGATGGTCATCAGGAGCTTCTTGGACCTCCAGCCCCATTGTCCGGAGAGGACGTGACAGCTCAATGGGATGGTTACAATAATGTGACCTTCGGGATGGATCCGACGAAACAGGTCAAACCACCATTTTGGAACAAGTTAAGCATTTTCTTCGAGCTTCCGTACTGTCAACAAATTTAGTGCGTCATTGTCTGGATGTCATGCATATAGAGAAGGGAGTATCAGAGCACATACTCAACTTGCTTCTTTGTAAAAACGGGAAATCGAAAGACAACCTGAATGCTCGGATAGATCTACAGGAGTGGGGAATAAGAAGTGAATTGCACCCTAGACCGGTAGCGGGTAAACTAGGCAAGTTTGTACTTCCCAATGCCGCTTATCATATGTCATAATCGGAGAAGAAAAGATTCCTGCAGGTGTTGCATGATTTGAAAGTTCCCACAGGTTTCTCAGGATCATTCAGCAAGAAAATAAAAATTGCGAAAGGCAAGATCGATGGGCTGAAAAGTCATGATCACCATGTTATCGTGGAGCACCTTCTTCCATTAGCCCTCAGGACTTCTCTCCTCGAATCGATTGGTCTATTAATCAACGACCTATGTTGTTTTTTCAGAGAGTTGTGTGCTAAAACACTGGAGGTTGTGACGCTGGATAAACTAGAAAATTCTATTGCGTTGATACTTTGCAAGTTTGAGCGTATTTTCCCACCGTCATTTTTCGATATCATAATACACTTGACGGTTCATCTTGCAACTGAGGCTAAGTTAGCCGGACCGGTACAATATCGATGGATGTATCCCGTTGAGAGGTACGTATAATTTTTCGTTTCGTGCAATTTTTAAAATTATTGTTGTCCTGTATGCCCGTATTTATTTATTCAACATACTTTCTTTAGGTACCTCTACACTCTTAAAAAATATATACGCAATAAAAATCGACCAGAGGGTTCTATCATGCAAGGTTATCTTCTTGATGAAGCAACCACATTTTGTTCCCGCTATCTGGACGAGAACATTGAGACGAGACTTAACCGGCCTCGAAGAATTCAAGACGGGCCATATGGTAAAGCCGATTATAAGAGGGTAGACACTATGTTTATCAACAAGATATACCGGTTTATCTTGCTTAATTGCGCATGTTTTGAACAAATTAGAGAGTAAGTTTTTTTGGATTAATTGTTATTTTTGTGTTTGTGTGTGTATGAAATGATATAATATTAATGTCACCACTATTTGTCGAAAACAGAATTCATTTTAACGAGGTACGTGAGGGGCATCCTGATTGGAACGAAGAACGATTGGAAAAATATCATCAGGATAATTTTTGTGATTGGGTCACAGATCATGTAAGTTATTCGAATAACATGTTATTGCTATCAGTTTTAATCTAAACTTATATCGTTATGTATTTATCGTAAAATTTGTTTTGTTAGATCCACGATCCGAACTTGTCTGCATCATTTGAGAGTGATTCAAGATATTTAGCTCAATTTCCTAGTATGGAGGTTGCATATTATAAATGATTCGGTGTCCTTGGATACAAATTCGAAGTTAAGGACATAGAAACATCTAGAACCACTTAGAATAGTGGGATTGCGACGGTAGGATCGGACAGTGTAATTTATTATGGGTACTTAAATTGTATACTCGGTATCCACTATCCCGGACGATCAGAACCCTTTTATATATTCCAGTGTACTTGGTACGATACGTGAACCGATACGGATAAGTGGAGAAGCAATCTTGGGACTTGGAAAGATGAATATAGATTGACCAGTGTGAACACACTTCGATTTTACGGTCAGGAAGATCCGTTTATCTTTCCGAACCAAGCGTTCCAAGTATACTATTCACAGTGTTTGAAGTATCCGGGATGGAGTGTCGTATGCCGTTGGAAACCCAGGGATGTCTACGATGTCCCAGAATTCGAGGACAGCGATGAGGATGAAGAAGAGAGAAGGCTTAGAGTGCTCCGACCGTCAGTTTCGATGGACGGGTTGTCTTCGGCCGATCATGAAGTTACGTGGGTTAGAAATGATATCGATGATGAAATCCAAGTAGATATGTTTAATGCGCCCACGAAATGAAAAAGGTTATCAGTAATGTTATATTATTACTTCACATTTTACGATCTATACATATATAGTCAATACTTGTAATGATTGTCTAATGCGTCCACGAACCGTTTATCTAGATTTGATGGCGATGACGGGAGCAGCGAGGGGCGGCACGAGCTCCAGCCGCGGCACCGGCAGAGGCAGAGGCAGAGCGGTTCTGCCGCCCGGAGAGCTGCGTAGGGAGATTCAGAGGGCCGGTCTTGCACCCAGATCGGAGACCCCTTCGGATGCCTCCTTCCATGTGGACTTTGCCATACCTCCAGGTATATTGCACGCATATCCATTTTGAATGTAATATTATAGATATTCATACCTGTTCATGTCAAAATTACTTATATTGTCGATGTTTGATTGTCTAGTTATTGGTGATGCGTCCACATCAGGGACAGAGGCCACTCCCGCACCTCCAGGTATGTTTATATATCATATAGTGCATGTATATTGATTTAGAATGCTATATCATAAATATACACACATTCTTTTTGCTTACTTAGATAGTAATTTTTTTTATTGTCTAGCTGTAGGCGGTGACACCACCGCACCTGCGGGTATGTTTATATATCCTATAGTGCATGCATATTGATTTAGAATGTTATAGTATTGATCTACACATTCTTTTTGTAATTACTTATATAATCTATTTTTAATTGTCTAATTATAGGTGGCGCGTCCAAATCTGTCGCAGGGGCCACTCCTGCCACTTCCGTACCCTCCGCATCGTCTATAGGTTAGTATGAATAAATATAAGATATTTATTCATTTTACATATCCTCTATAGAATAAATATGAAATTCATGGAAATTTAGCATCAATATTTATTTTCTAGTTGGAGGGGATGCGTCCGCATCCGGGACACCGGCCGTTCCTCACCGGAGGAACTATCGTCCCGCTCGTGCTGCTGCCCGGGCCTAGGCTCATGCTTTAGTCACCGGAGGTATATATCACACTTCAATTTTCGTTTAATCTTGATTTCTTAATACAACTTTGTCTTAATATTGATTGTCTTGATATTTCTTGCAGACGCAGGGCCTCCCCATCCCCAAAGGGGGACTCAAGGCCCGAATCAGTCCCACAGGCTGAGGCCTGACGGAGCTAGGGGAGGCAGCATTCCCCCTCTTTTTTACCCCTGATTATCGCTATACCGGTCCTCATGCTGAGAGGTTCGGCCGGTATATGGGGGATGAGAGCCAGCTTGTGAAGAACTATCCACTTCACGTTGAGTGGGACGACCAGCATCGGCGCTCAATCGCCCTCTTCTTTGATCAGGCTCGGGTATTAATATATATTTTCATTTGATTTATCCAATATATTTATTATTAACACTTGCAATCTAATAACAATGTTTTTTTGTATTTTCAGTTGGATTATGATTTTCAGCCTGTACCCGACCCTGATCACCCTGGGAGGGTGCTCGACCTTCATGCTCTGTACAATGGCCTGATGAAGAACATGCAGACCAAGATCCGATACAACAGGAATGAGCTGAAGGCCGACTGCTACTCCCTGTGGATGGCGACCCCCGAAGAAGAGAGAGCGGCCCTCCTATCTACTCCGGCCTTTGCGAGAGTCGACGTAGAGACATGGCCTCTATTGTGCGAATATTTCGACTCTCAATGCAAACAGGTATGTATTTTAAATGTAATTCATTGTTTAGTATATAATTTATTTTTTTGTGTTCCTTAATTAGAAAACTAAATGTGAATGTGTTGTGCAGAAACAGGACGCTCAAAATATAGAGAATAGGAAGTCGGCGAAGAGGGGTCGCCCCACTTATACAGGTGGCTCGAAGAATATTACTCGAGCCATGGAGTTATCGGTAAATTACAATAGACCGGCCTTTGTGATATAATGCAATATTAAGAGTTATTTTCTAATATATCTAATATTAAGAGTTATTTTCTAATATTGCAGAGAGCTCAGACCCTGGCGCAAGGTAATACACCGAGCGTGCTGTCCGCATATCTTGCCGTCCACGGCACCTCGACAGATCTCGCCACGGGCGAGCTTCAATACTCCGATGTCTCTACCCAGGAGTATTGCGTAAGTGTTAATATTTATTCAACCCCTATTTGAAATTTTAGTTTTGAAAGGTTCAAATTTAAATGATATACGTATATTTTACTGGTTAATGTGGGTGTAGGAGCTCAAATTTAAATGATATACGTATATTTTACTGGTTAATGTGGGTGTAGGAGTGGGTGGTTGAGCAGGCCGAGGCATCGGGGATCGATTTTACCGGACAGAGCGATCCGATGTTGCTGACCCCAGTCCTGGACGCCGCACACGGAGGGCACCACGGAGGTTGGGAGAGAGGCCGGGGACTGGGCCCTAGCAGGGCCCATATGAGGTTGGACTCCACCCCGGCGGTTACTTCCTCCGTCTCCAGTGAGCGACGTTTCCAGCAGGAACTGGAGAGCTTGAAGGCCACCGTTCAGGAGTTGAAAGAGATGCTGGTATGTATACTACTTAATAGTAAAATATTATGTCATATTATAGATAGCAACATATCCAATATTAGTACGTAGCCTGAGCTTATTTGATTGTAGACTTAGCTTTGATTAATCATACATACATATCTAATCAAAATAAACTACGGTTTTCCAAACTAGATATCCAAACGAGGCCTAAGTCCCCAAGTATATATAGATTGGGGTTTCGAAATAACTTGATAATGATACGAGTTCGAATAATACACAATTCTTAGTCGCTTATTACACGCGTAGGTCCAGACACGACAGGGTACATCGGCCGAGCCTCCACATGCATCTCCTTCGGCTGCGGCTCTGCAAGCCACTACATCGGCTGCGGTTCCGCAGACAGCTCCTATAGCTCCACCGCCCGCTCAGACTCCCGCAGCCGCGGCTCCGCAAGCCACTACCTTGACGGCGGCTGCGCAGACCACATTGCCAGCTCCATAGCCTGCTCAGACTCCCGCACGCTCCGCATTGCATGATTTATTGACCGAGGAGCAGGCACGCCAGATTCTGGCGTTTATCAGAGGTGGAGCTGGACCGAGCTAGGGTAGCTTTTTGATTCTTATATTTTAAACATGTATATATTTATATGATACATATTGTACTACATTTTGGACGATATTGATATTGGTGGTGTTTGCGTGTTTATATTGATATCGTATTCTGCTTGTTAGTTTCTTTTGTATATTATGCGTGATGTGATTATGAATACTGCGTTATATGTTCTGCGTGATGATTAATTTTATATATGATCGATGTATATATTATTGTGCACAGGGCGAGAAAAAAATAGGCAGCCCTTTTTTAAAAAAATACCTGATAATATGTACCTACGGATTTAACCGTAGGGCCCACTATTGCCTCTACGGATTAATCCGTAGGGCCCAACTATGTACCTACAGATTTATCCGTAGGGGCAAAATATCAGGATACCTGATATTTTGCCCCTATAATCTCAGTTTCAGGGTTAAGCTTGCCCCTACGGATATCCTGATATTTTGCCCCTATGATCTCAGTATCAGGGGTAAGCTTGCCCCTACGGATATATCCGTAGGGGCAAACAAATGCCCCTACACAGGTATCCGTAGGGGCAAAATATCAGGTATTCTGATATTTTTCCCCTACGGATATATACCTACTCACTTATCCGTAGGGGCCACTACTTGGACCTACGGATAAGTCTGTAGGTACACCTAATCTATTTTATAAAACCGTAAATAAAATAAAATTTTTGTCCCTACGACCTAATCTGTAGGGAAAACTGGACCTACACATAACTCTGTAGGGGCAAGTTTTAGTCCGTAGGGGCAAGTTCAAGGCTTCGACTTGCACCTACGGCCTTTGCACCTACAGTGTATTTTATTGTCCCTACGGATATATCCGTAGGGGCAGTGGTTTGCTCCTACGGATAAATCCGTGGGGGCAACCCTTATTTGTAGTAGTGTATATATGAATACATTCTTTATCAAACTACAAATAACGATGTTAGGATAATTATCTTATACGTATGAATGATCATATACAACTTTACCATCCACTTTCATTTGGTTTCTATTCACATTATATACTATCTTCTCTTACTTCTTTTAGGACTTACCGAGCGCTAGTTCGCTGATGACATTCCTCTCTATTTTCATTCTTTAGAATGTTCGTCAGGAGGACCGGACTATGAGGACATAGAGCCGAGTCAGGAGGACTTGGACCTGTTTGCTACTAAGCCAGACTACTAGTTTCTTACTACTTGTACTTACTTTCATTATACCATTGTATAGGCATTTGCATTATTATTGTATTTTTTATTTCCAGACAGTTGTATGTAAAGTTGAATGTAAATAAATTTGCCCTTTCATTTTATTACTCTTGTCATTCTTACTCATTGTTATATTGCTTAATTACGTTTAACGTATTTTCATAGTAATACGTTGCAGACTTGCCACGTCACCGTTTCCGTCTACTGGGAAGCGGGGCGTGACATATTTATTTATTTTGATTCACAGGGTTGAGTGGGATGCGATTGCGAGTGATTTGGAGATTTTTTCGTTTTGTTGATATTGGTGGATATATCGTGGATAATATTTATATGTTGGTTTGTATGCGTATGTGTTCGTATTCATTGTTGATCTTATTGGATAGGTTATGGATTATGTGTATATATTGATTTGTATGTGAAACGCTATTGTGGCTTAATATATTGTGATATTGTGTATTATTGTATTGAATACAGCATTTTTCTGTAATTTTTTTCCAGGAAAAATAGTTATTAGTGACCGTATAAGAAACAGGAATGGTTGCTAATACCTCATCAACGACCGTTCGCTGATATTAGGAACCAGGTAAATTCGTTGAGATGTCCACGTGTCTGCTTATTAGCGTCCGGTGCAAACGGTTCCTAATACATTTATTAGTGACCCCTCGTATTAAAGATCATTCATTAACGGTCGCTAATAGATATATCAGCGACCACCTAATCAATGGCCGTTTTTAGCGACCGTTTAAAATATAAACGGACGCTAATATACATTACGGATCGTTCATTATTTTTTGGAGACCGTTCCATACGGTCTCTAATAGTGACTATATGTAGTAATGAATGGAACATGCGCCAATGAACCATATACTGAGGACTTAAGTCCATGCGCCAAAGACATAAAAGTCAATGGGTGTTCAGACCATAATATTGCATTTTTCATCCCCCTATTCTTATCCGTTTTATAAATAAACAGGTACTCTTGACGCACGTTTGTTGCATGTTACAGAATACAGGCTCTTGGAGCAAATACAGTGAAAAAGACGAAAGTTGATACAGAAAAGGGACTTTTGACCAATAAGTAGACGGATCTTACTCAAGCTGAGACGAAGAACAGTGCAAAAAGACGAAGGTGAAACGGTCAAAAGATCCTTACAAGTTTTCACTGAAGATCTGTAGAAGACCCAGAAGTCAAACAGAGAAAAGTGGTGAAGAAACAAGAAGCCCAAATGCCCAGAATACAGCTCAAGAATTTTGGTGAGCTGAGCTCACCAAAGGGCCGCGGAACCGCGGCCCAAGCCAACCAATGCCGCGGTTCCGCGGCCGCTTAGTGCCCGTGTCGGTGCAACTTTCCTGTGTCGGTGCGTCGGTGCAGGGGTTGGGATTTTTCGTGGGCATATCTGTAATTGCACGAGCGCGAGACTCTGAAACCCTAAATTCTCCTGTTTGCTTATAAATTGTAATCAAAATTTGTAAAACCCTATGCTTCTTTTTAATCAATAAAATTCAGAATTGCTGGAAGTTTATTCAGATCTGTTCTATATTGCTTGGAGGGAGCCATCGAACTAGTAAGTTAATTTTAATACTTTGTTTTAATTCTTTTAATTAGTATGTCTTATCATCCCCTAATGAACGAGTAGTCTCCTCGCTTGTTAGGATTAGCCTTAGGGAAAGGTTTGAGAAATGAGATCTCTCACCCCTTTCATGCCATCCACACCTAAGAGTTAGAACTCCATGCATGCACGCACAACCGCTCCCTACGGCATCCTACCCCACGAGGTAACGATGAACCGTAGTATAAAGGGCCGGTTCCGCGTGTTTTCCATGGGGGTTAGGGTAATTATCGATAAAGGAAGGATACGAATCTAGAGGAAGAAAAATCTTCCCAAAAGATTCGGATCCACTTTATTGATAATTATCGTAACATCTAATAGATCTAAAATAGGGCAATTAAAGCGGTGAGGAAACCTTTAATCTCCAAACTTCCCCTAAACATAACCCTAGCAAGACTTTAATTTAGAATAATTTAGTTTAGTGATAGATCTAGTATTTTAGATTAAATCAATCCAAACAACAGTTGGAATCAACTCGTAAAGACACAATAAGAAATCTGCCCATCTCTGTGGATCGACCCGTACTCACCGGCTAGCTGCAAAGCGACGCCGTTTCTGATTGCGGTTTAGAAATAGTTTTCGACATACAAATCAAATGGCGTCGTTGCCGGGGATGGCGTAAAATTCTTTTTGTGTATTTTCGGGTTGATATAAATTTTAAAATCATAAAAATCAGAAAATATAAAAAAGTACAAAAACATTTTATCAATTTTTATCTGTTTGAAGGGTTTATTGCTTGAATCTTGCAGGAACAGCGAAGGATTGCAAATCTGGAATTTTACAGAAGGTCAAAACAGAAAAAGAACCATTAGAACAGAGTAGAATTGGTGAACAGGAGCTGCACAAATTTTTTCAGAGGCTGAACCCACTGAACTGCCGCGCTTCCGCCGCATAAGTAGGTCTCCCGCCGCGGTTCCGCGCTCTGCCTGCCACGTCAGCACCTAAAAATTGCAGGGTTTGATTTCTCCTTCTCCTCTCTTCAACCTCCCATATATCTCTCTGTAAAAACTTTCTGCAGGACTTCTTTGCGCTAAAAATTCTTTCTCCCCCTTCTAAATAACAGATTTTCTGCAGGTTTCTTTGCGCCGCGCTAAAAATTGATTGCAAGTGAATTTTACTGTTTTGCATAATTTAATCGGACTTTAAGGGGCTAATTGACCAAACTCAGATTGGGTGGGGATTTTATCACCCTTCCCAGGACCCCAGAAAACACCTAAAGCATGTGCATTGACCACAATTAATTAAAAAAGACTAGACTCAGACCTAAAGACATCGAGCTCAATAGGAAAAAGGACTAGTATAGGCATCGGCCGTTTATCCTAACTGACATTGCGGTGTCTAGGCTAGTGGTTATTAATTAGGCCCACTGTAGTGGTGGTTCCTTCCCACTTACCTGGCCGTACTTGTCCGTGAAGAGGCGGTTTAAGGTCCTATTTCTAGCCCTAGTTAGGAGCTGTCTAGCAGACCTAGGTGACCCTAGATCTAGGCCTGATTGTGCATGTGTGGTTGATACACTTGTGTCACGAGTCTCTTTTCAAAACTTCTTTGCAAAACTCTCACATAAATAAATAAAAAAAGAAGGAAAAAATCTTTTCAAAACTTGCAACTTGTCGCTAAGAAACCTTGCAACTCACTTCCATCACTTCCCTCCATTGACGTTATCTTACCCCCACATTCTGTTTTTCTATTTTTTTCTGACTACACTACTCCTTTAGTGTATGTCACTTTGGACTAGGGATACTAACGCCCGATTAGTCCGTGTTTCGTTGGTACCGACCGACGAACCCTTCGACGAACCCTTCGTCGAAATTCCCTCCATTTCCCTACCTCCACCTTTAAATTCTTCTTTCGAAGGTACGTCGGGACACGACCCCAACGATACCTTACCGGCGGGAATGATTCCACCTCAGTTAGGTGCGAATAACCCGAATCTTCCGCCTGTTGTAGCGCCCGCACGAGTTGCGCTCCAGGATCTCTTTTACCCCATCCGCACTTCTTTACCTACATGTCTTTCGCCCCCACCGGCAAATGGGGACAACTTTGAAATAAAACCACATTTCATCAATATGCTGCCAAAATTTCATGGTTTGGAATCGGAAGATGCGTATATTTTTATTAATAAATTCCAAAATGTGTGCGCTATGATGAAAACGGCCTAATTAAGTGATGACGCTATAAGGCTAAGGGTCATTCCTTTCACCTTATGTGACCTAGCCGAGAAGTGGCTATATAGCACCGCATCATATTCCATTCGAAATTGGGACGAGTTTGTGAGAGCTTTTCTGAAAAAGTTCTATCCTCATCACAAAACTGCTAGAATCCGCAACGAGATTATACAATTTTCACAGCTTCCTTCTGAATCATTTTGGAAGTGCTTCGAGAGATTTAAAGATCTACTCGTTCAATGCCCTCACCATGGGATCGAAAGTTGGCAACTTTGCCAAACATTATACGAGGGATTGAACTCGGCAACGAAGCAGTTGCTAGAAACCATATGTCAAGGTCATTTTCTTTCCAAATCTAGCGACGAAGCTTGGCAGTTTCTTGAGGATCTTAGTGAGCAAACAATTCAGTGGGAGAGTACCAAGACCACATCATCTTCTTCTGTTGGTCAATCTAGGGCAGGCATACATCAAGTAGATATGTCAATCGCTATGAAGGCCGAGATGGCCGCACTTATGAAAAAGCTAGAAGCCATTGAGACCAAAATCTCATCGTCTTCTCCTGCCCCTGTTATGCCTCCACGAACTGTTTGTACTTGTTGTAAAAATCCATCACATCTTACCGAAGAGTGTCCTTACAATGCACCTATTCAAGGACAAGATCAAGTCAATGCTGCCTTTCAGCAACGACAAAGAAACGATCCGTACTCTTCGACATACAATCAGGGGTGGAGGAGTCACCCAAATTTCGCTTGGAACCAAAATCAACAAGTCAAGGAAATAACAATTTTCAAAGACCTCCTCCTCCACAACAACAACAAGCACCTCCACAAACTCAAAACCAGCAACCTTTCCAACAATAACCTTATACAAATCAAACGAATAATTTTGTTCAACCAAATGATGATAAGGTTATCTTGCTAGAAAAAAGTCTAGATGCATTTCTCAAGCAATCTACTGAATCCGCAGCAAGATTTGAAAATTATGTTCAGTCTTTGATGCATAACAATGCCTCACACGATCAAAGTATCAAATCTATTGAGGCACAAATTGCACAATTAACTGCTGCATTGAGCGAGAGAGAAAAGGGAAAGCTTCCATCTCAACCATTGCCAAATCCCGGACACACACAAAACGCATATCACAATCACAATGTAAATGCGGTGACCACGTTGAGATCCGGAAGAGTGTTGCAAAATAATGTGGATACTAGTGATGACATCCCCGCCGGTGGTTCTTCGTCTTCTCCTTCTTTTTCTCCATCGTCATCTTCCCCTTCTTCATTCTCTTCACTTTCTTCTTCACCTTTTTCTTTAGAGCCTATTCTCCACCCTTCACACGGCTCTACTTCTTCTAGATCGAACGGACCCATTTCTCACAACATGAACACATCTACACCGGGATCCGCTCCTACTCCACATTCTACTCCACAGACATTTGACTCAACGAATTTTCAAAATGCTCCATTTCCAAACAGGTTGAGTCCCAATAAACCAACTGTACAGGTGGAGAAGATTGTGGAGATATTTAAGCAGGTTAGCATAAATATACCTCTCTTGGATGCTATCCAACAAGTCCCAAGTCCCTTCATACGCGAAAATCTTAAAGGGCTTATGCACCTCGAAGAGAAAGGCATCTCAAGTACCCAAGAAAGTGCTAGTGGCTAGTGCAGTGAGCAATGCTATTAACCACCATCAAACCTTACCCCAAAAACGAAAGGACCCCGGTTGTCCTACGATCTCAATCACAATTGGGGATAAGAAAATTAATCGAGCACTTTTAGATCTTGGGTCTAGTGTTAACCTGATTCCCTACTCTGTGTACGAACAATTAGGGGTTGGAGAGTTGAAACCCACTCGTTGTACTCTCCAAATGGCTGATCGATCAATCACCCATCCAAGGGGTCAGCTAGAGGATGTGTTGATCAAAGTTGGGGAGTTCATATTCCCCGTTGATTTTATTGTTATGGATACACAACCTGTTGCTAACCCAAGAAGCCAAATTCCGGTGATTCTTGATCGACCATTTTTGGCCACTTCCAATGCTGTAATAAACTGTCGCAATGGCTCCATGACTCTATCCTTTGGGAAGATGTCTAGTGAGTTCAATATTTATAAGATGGGAAGTCTGCCCCCCCATGCCTAAAACTAGTACACGAGAAGTTTGCTCTATTCACGAAATCACGCTGGAGGACTGCGAGCTTGAAAGATTCTTGTTTGATGAAAACAGTTTTGACGCCACTAGTGCGTCCCTCTTTGAGCCTACCACAGTTGACACAACCTATATGGATTATGAATGTTTCACTTTTTCGGATGATGACGACTCACAGCCCGAATATGAGTCTTTTGAATTTGTGGATGAGTTAGTTGAGCCATCCGAATCGGTTGTTTGCAGTGATTTCGAACCTGTGTTGGAGTCCTTTGAGTTCGAGTTAGATTCCGCAATGATTCGTTCGCCTCCGAAACTCGAACTCATGTCCTTACCGACTCACCTTAAATATGCTTACATAGGTGAGAATGAGACTTTTCCCATTATAATATCAGCCTCTCTAGCTTTCGAGCAAGAGAACGCTATTTTAAAAGTCTTACAAGATAGGCGGCAAGTTTTCGGTTGGACTATGGCGGACATCGAGGAGATCAGTTCCCTTATAATTGAATATCATATGAAATTGATGGATGATGCCAATTCAATAGAGGACCCACAGGAACATGTTGGGGATATTGTGGTTAGTCAACCTCCTCCTTTAGAAGTTGAACCACCCCCATTTCTTTTAAGAAGCTACGAGAATGCCAATATTCCACTGATTGCTGATCAATCGCATTCTCGTTTTGATTCATCACCACCTCCTGTCTATTCACCTCCATACCTTCCATACCACCACTTCTATCTTCCCCAATTCTTTTTGGACCGCCACAACTTATTCTTCCACCAACCAATACTCTTTACTGATAAATTTTTCAACTGGTTGGTATTGACTTTTGGTCTATGCAAAGTTTGGCAGTAATGTCTAACATAGTTTAAATGAAGTTTGGGGGAGGGCCTTTCTGTATATATTTTTGTTTTCCTTAACAATAAAAAATTATAAATAAATAAACAGGGAAATGCCGGTATTTTGACCCTCTTGGTTTAGCATGACAGTGAGGACACTGTCAAGTTCAAGTTTGGGGGTATGCTCGGTACGTTTTCTTCCTTCGCATTCATTTGTACATATTTTTGCATTTGCATACTTATTTGAAAACCCATAAAAATTGAAAAATTTTGAAAAATTATAAAAATAATTGTATTCAATTTTGGCCTTATTTGACTAGAGTTTGACATATAGGTTAACTAGTTAGGAACAACTAGATCTTAGACTTAGTGAATTAAAAACCCTAAAAATAACATTCCTTAAAGTTTAACGGTAGAAAGTATATGCCTTATAGTTTATTTAGAAATAGGCAAATTTTGGGTTCACTTCTTGGACTAAGTCAAAACAAGGGAAGAGTATTGATATTCTTATTAGAGTATAAGTTTGAAAAATAGTTCCTAGCTTAAGTCTAGATTCTGAAAATGTATACCCTACAACTTGCACAATCACGCACCTTGAAACTTGGAATAGTAGAAGAGACCTTGAAATGCTCTTGTCTAAAAGTCCTTAGTACAATGGAAAAAAAAGTGAATAAAGAGAAAAAAATGGACACTGGTTTTTGTGATTACTTAAGGCTGTAAAAATAGAAAAATCTTTAGCGAATGTGCTTCATCACCTAGTGCCTTAGACCAACTGGTTTGGGAGTCACTGCTAAAAGCCTTGGGTATTGCAAAACTAGGAAGTACGCTTTAAAGTGCTAACGCATCTTGTAATCGGTTGTTGGTATCTCAAGAAGTATTAACAATCGCATGAAGGATGTGTAAGCGAAATTCAAAATTCACGAATTAATAAGTGCTTTGGACAACGGCCAAGGGTATGATTGCTTGATTTGAATTTCCAAGTGTAGGGGTGATCCATACACACACGTAGGGGTATGTGATTGGAATTTAGATAAGAGAGAGGAATGAAAGATAGAACTTGTATCTTTAATAGAGTGATAGAAACTCCTAAGTGGAGATGGAACCCTAGAAGGAAAACTTAAGAAATGCCGAAAGCTAAGTAGGTCTACATAACCTATATAATCTTAAGTTAAATAATAAGAAAATGTGAAGAATGTGGGTGGATAATTTGCGAGTCAAAAGATAATAGAATTCCTTGTTAGAAGACCAAAGTGGAGAACAAAAGTAAATGGGCCGAGTTGATAGGGTTTTGTGGGTATAATCCGCTGAAAACCCTCAGGAGACAACACTCCTCCTACTAGGGACACCTAGAGGTTTAACGGCTTGTTGCACGTGCTCAGTGCAATTGCGTTTCCCTGTGAAAGTGTGGTTAGGATTTTAGTGAATAAAATAATAAGTTTGCTCGAGGACGAGCAAAAGATAAGTTTGGGGGTATTTGTTCAGACCATAATATTGCATTTTTCATCCCCCTATTCTTATCCGTTTTATAAATAAACAGGTACTCTTGATGCACGTTTGTTGCATGTTACAGAATACAGGCTCTTGGAGCAAATACAGTGAAAAAGACGAAAGTTGATACAGAAAAGGGACTTTTGACCAACAAGTAGACGGATCTTACTCAAGCTGAGACGAAGAACAGTGCAAAAAGACGAAGGTGAAACGGTCAAAAGATCCTTACAAGTTTTCACTGAAGATCTGTAGAAGACCCAGAAGTCAAACAGAGAAAAGTGGTGAAGAAACAAGAAGCCCAAATGCCCAGAATACAGCTCAAGAATTTTGGTGAGCTGAGCTCAAGAATTTTGGTGAGCTGAGGGCCGTGGAACCGCGGCCCAAGCCAACCAATGCCGCGGTTCCGCGGCCGCTTATTGCCCGTGTCGGTGCAACTTTCCTGTGTCGGTGCGTCGGTGCAGGGGTTGGGATTTTTCGTGGGCATATCTGTAATTGCACGAGCGCGAGACTCTGAAACCCTAAATTCTCCTGTTTGCTTATAAATTGTAATCAAAATTTGTAAAACCCTATGCCTCTTTTTAATCAATAAAATTCAGAATTGCTGGAAGTTTATTCAGATATGTTCTATATTTCTTGGAGGGAGCCATCGAACTAGTAAGTTAATTTTAATACTTTATTTTAATTCTTTTAATTAGTATGTCTTATCATCCCCTAATGAGCGAGTAGTCTCCTCGCTTGTTAGGGTTAGCCTTAGGGAAAGGTTTGAGAGATGAGATCTCTCACCCCTTTCATGCCATCCACACATAAGAGTTAGAACTCCATGCATGCACGCACAACCGCTCCCTACGGCATCCTACCCCACGAGGTAACGATGAACCGTAGTATAAAGGGCCGGTTGCGCGTGTTTTCCATGGGGGTTAGGGTAATTATCGATAAAGGAAGGATACGAATCTAGAGGAAGAAAAATCTTCCCAAAAGATTCGGATCCACTTTATTGATAATTATCGTAACATCTAATAGATCTAAAATAGGGCAATGAAAGCGGTGAGGAAACGTTTAATCTCCAAACTTCCCCTAAACCTAACCCTAGCAAGACTTTAATTTAGAATAATTTAGTTTAGTGACAGATCTAGTATTTTAGATTAAATCAATCCAAACAACAGTTGGAATCAACTCGTAAAGACACAATAAGAAATCTACCCATCTCTGTGGATCGACCCGTACTCACCGGCTAGCTGCAAAGCGACGCCGTTTCTGATTGCGGTTTAGAAATAGTTTTTGACATACAAATCAATGGGCATGCGACAATACCCATCCTCCACGTGCGATGTGCCACAATATCATGCCCCACAATACCATGCGCCAAAGATCCCTGCGCTAGAGACCATATGCCTCTATCTGTGCGCCAATAACAAAGCGACACGTGGTATGCGCCAGAGCTTCTGTGCGCCAACACATATGTAACCCATGGATCCTAATATGCATGCGTTGGTAATCCTAACTATGTGTAGAATTTTATCACTTGTATTCGTATTTGAAATTATGAATTTTCTTGAAATTAGAAAAATTACTCGTATTTGTATTTGAAAAATATTTATGAAATTTCTGATATTTTAAAACTAATCGTATTTTTGATAAATATGTTTTCTTCTTAAATTTTAAATGTAAGTTTATTTTACATATTTTTGTAAAAAAATTTAATTATGCAAAGCTTTGGATGATATGTGTAAATATTAAAATTTAAAGGGTTAAAAGGAGAAATACCTTATCCTAGAATTTTCTAAATTCTTTTCTTTTCTTTCCTTTACTTTTCCTCTAAGTTTTCCTTACTTTTTCTCCAAGTTTCTCTTCTTCCATAAGCTTCTTTCTTTTTCTTCTCATTTTCTTATATCTTCTCTTCTCTAAACCATTTCTTCATTCCTTCTTCATTCCAAACTTTTACAAAATTTTCAAGAAGGGAAGTGAAGATAAATTAGTAAATAAAGGTAAGTGCATTAACTTGTTTTTTTTTATATAATTTTTATCTAATTGATTACTTGATTATCATGCAAGTGTTTTAATTTATTTTGTTTGAATAATTGTTAGTTTATATAATTGATCAATTGATACTTCATATATAATTGACAACTTGTTTAGTTTCATGTTTATTTTGTGTGATATACAATTGATAAACTTGTTTACATAATTCTTAGTTTCATTTACTTGTTATTTTTATATAATTGAATGTGTAACTTATCCTTAACAATCACCATATCATGTCTTTAAAGTAAAAGGTAATGAAAAAATTAGGGTTCATGAAGACTTAGTAATCAAATTAGGGTTCATGCAAGTGTTATTCTTGTCTAAATTAATTTTAGTATCTACAATTATTTTGTTTACTTTATATAGAATTAGTTACTTGAATCCTTGATTGATTTGTGTTGATTGTTAACTTGCTTAGTTTATTTAATTGATTGTTCAAATTCATATTTTAGTCACTAAACCATATTTTAAACGTATTGGTCATGAATAATTAGAGCAATTCTAAACTACCCTCACACATACATACCCATAACCCTAATCCTACACCAAAATTTTAAACCCTTCACCATTAAATTTTGGCCTCTTTTCCAAATTTTTCTCAAGTGAAGTAATTTAATTACACTTAGTGGCCTCCTACAAGCTATGAATGGTTTCTTTTACTCTCAAATTAGTGTAAAAATATGATCTTTGATAAGTTCTAAACTTGGTTTATATGAAAAACTAGGTTCCAAATAGAATTATAAGGTTTGGTTCAAATCTGAAATTTACCGCGTATGTCGTCTTGAACAATTAATATTAAATTAAATTCACATCGAAATGTAACGTTCCAGAGCTCGTATCGAATCCAATTAATATCCTATAAACCTATGTAAGTTGTTACTGAATATTGCCATGTTACAATAACGAAAATTTGAGAAAAGCACGGTTCCAGACAACAATCCAGAGCAATACTTCTAGTTGAAGCCTGATTTGAAACATCCATATCTCACTGTAGGAATTTCATATTCTACGGGAACCCATATCATTACATAGATAATCGAGTTAGCTAACTGATAGTGTTGATTTCATGTAATTTAAATGTTTTTTATTATTTTAAAATTATTTTTAGTTGTCGACATGTCCGGCTGATTTCTGCAGTGACAAATTTTACATATTGAATTTAAACAGAACATAACTCTCTGTATATAATGGTTATTACGAATCTGTCTTTTTAGTTGAAAACTTAGCTGATAAACATAGATTTTATTGGACAGTAGCAACGCCTAATTCAGAACTTAACTAACAGCAAAGAGCGTTCTAAATTAGACTTCTAGTATAGAAACTAGAATTCCAACAGTAAACTTCTATTTTAAGACGATCACATCTCCCTAACCAGTATTCTTATAGAGTTGAAATCAATTTTACAGTTTAGATAAATAAGTCCACTTTGTATGAATTTTATATTGTTTCGCATGTTTTTGCACGTATAAATTACTGTGAATTTTACAAACTGAATGACACCGGATGCCTATATTTTATGTGTAGCATATTTGATTGCATTCTTATCATATCATGTGTCTACTATACACTCAGAGACTAGTGATTTAATTTGACATGATCCATATACATGATATTTGCACCTAACTTGCCACTGGCTTTATTTGATATGATTTATATATTTACCTGTTATAAATGTTTATTACATTTACATGTTTCATGTTAAGACAAGTTTATCTGAACATCGATATAATTACTGATAAAATTCCTGGAATCCATATACACAGATTTTCATGACATGTTTGATATATTATCTATTTCATGATATGACACTGTTACCTGAGTACTGATACAGTTTCAAGTATTGAATGGTACTATAAAATCATGTTTCAATCTATAGAATTCCATAAATAAAACTGATACAGCCGGGGGATGGGAAAAGGACTTAGTAAACTAGGTTAATAGCTTTGAAAAGTTTTATTTATGGTACCACATGTTAGGGCCCAACCATGGAAGTCCGGGTAGTAGCTGAACTACCATATGTCACTGTGATTATTACAGCTCGTTAGGGCCAGCATTAGTCTTCTGGGTAGCTTGTTGCCATATGTTACTGTTTTTCTACTTCATGAAAAAAAATTACAAATTTTTCGAGCTGTAATACAATGTTCAATGTTCATGAGCGCCAAGTGGTGCATCCTGGGTCAGCACCAGGAATTTAGGGCCGTGGTCACGGGTATGCACGTGATGCTTTTCATTATCATTCGCTGGCTATCAGGTGCTTTCACAAATGTAAGAACAAGCTATTTAAAAACTTGATGTGGGCTGCTACGTATACTCGGGTGTCGGTATGGAATGGTACCGAGGTATATGCGAGGCAGTTCATGCTCACAAACTAAATAAAACAATAACAACCTAAATATCAAACTAAATAATAAACTGTTTAAGCTTAATATGAGAGACTACTTATACTCAGGTGCTGGTATGAGACAGTACCGGGGTATATGCGCATTCGTTCATGTTCACATTACATAAAAAAATCCATATTATTAATTAACATTCATTGTTAGTGAACTATGAAACACTCAAACTATCACACATAATGGTACTTGGAAAGTGTGCATCCATGTTACAGGTTAATGACTTGATATCAGTTTATTACTACATATTGATACTTGTTACCGATATGATCTTTCTGTTGAGTTGACCAGTGGTTTATTGATGAATGGAAGGTAAGAATACTCGTACTCTTGGATAATATCCACACTATGCCCATTGATACTGACTACCTAATACTGTTTACTGGATACGGTTCACTGGAATCAGATTACTGAATACTGATTACTGGATACCATTTATCATGTTTACTGGATACCGTTTATCATGTTTATTGGACACCGTTTATCATGTTTACCGGATACCGATTATACTTGATATAAGCTTGTCAGCTAGTCATAGGATATCCCAAGATATGAGTACCTTACCGTCCATTTCCATAATACTCTCCTAACCATATCCCGATTCATCCTGACATCCATATACATTTTTATTATACACTATATTTTTGTATACGCACATCTGTGCACGATTTCATTCATTTTACCACTTGCTAGGTCGCTTTCTGATGACCCTGGGCTTGCAGGTCCAGACATCGGAGATCAAATGATTGACGTTCGAAAGTACAGATTATGATTTTCATCAGAGTTAATCAAAGATAGATTACTGGATATCCATCTATTCTTTTTTAAATTTTGATATTCTTGTATTGTCATGACCTGAAAGTGGCACGTGACCGGCACTTAAATCACGTGACATCTAAAGATGTCGACACGGTCTGAGTAAGCCAGAACCCGAAATCTAAACCTTTTTACGAAAATATGGGAGGTGAAGTTTTTTTTTAAAAAAAATAGTCATTAGATGGAATCAGTTTAAATAAGTGTGTTTGAAAAGCATCTATGACGTTTTAAAAATCGGCAGCACCTCATTTGTAAATTTTGAATAAAACCTGATAGAAGCATAATATATAAAGCATTCCAACAAGAGCTGGCTTCCATGCCCAAACGGTGGAGAAACCACACAGATAATATACGATGCCCAATGACGAAGAAAAGAAAATCGAAACAAAACCAACAAGTATAAAAAGTCGACTTCAATGAGTGCGACACCAACAAACACGTAAACTATAAGTCTCGCTTCTAAGTCCACAATATATAAGTTCTAGGTCGATGGAGTTTTAACTAGATGCAAAAGAATATATGTATACAAGTGTGGATACGATGCAACAATAGCCCACCTACCAAAGCAATCACTGATCAAAAGAGTGTGCCGCAGGCCGCTGATGATCCGAGCGGTATATCTTGCAAGAAACTGGGGCACAACAGGGGTGAGTTGCCAACTCAGTAAATAAAAGTATATCGCAAGGTAGAAACTCCCACGTCTAAGGACATTTACGGATGTGCTTATAGACCACCCAGCTCCCACGTATATGATCGCCATCATAATACTGGTAGTCAAGCAAGAATCCTATAGGCTCTATCAACATGTGATAGTGATTTGTAATACTACATAAAACATGTACATGATGATAAAGACAAATCAAATAGCATACTATCATCTTGAGTAAGACTGTTCTATCCGTATAGGTCCTTCCTCAATTATCGCAATCGCGTGCTTGCGATTCAATAATTGACTTGAGGGCACTATAACCAACAATCTCCCACTTGCACTTAAGGCTAATTATTGCGGTGTCGCATACTCACAGCTCGTGTGATACCGAACATCCAACTTCTCTACTAATCAGTTTCGCAAAGCTCGTTTGTGAAACTATTGTGTTCGAGAAATATCCTCAGTGAGTGGATCCGCTCTAATGTTTCTTTCTATATCTCTCTTTATCTCAACTTCGCGGAGAATGACTATCTCCCAAAATGAGCAACACCTGTCTTAGAATTTATCTGGATATCTGATGGGAACAAGTTCATAAATGAACTCCAAATCCAACAAACTTCTCAGACTGTATCATCAACTAAAATTAATCAGTATCCTGCGCCATGCCTTCCACAGTATCCGCTTGGACCACCTGTCCAACATACTGTCCCTCAAAAGAGGGAAAACGATAACTCTGACAGCTACTCTGTCATCCAGGTCACCTTGAAAGCCTGAAATGATAACTGTCTCCCGAAGGAGGATGTTGTTACAATACCCTAAGTACATCCATTTATGTTCATAACAGCTTCCCAACGTTTCTCCAGGATTGGATTAATATATATGCTTATTGCAGCAAGTGCAAAAGAAATATCTGGTGTGGTACTTAACATCTCATGATTGACTCAATTGCCTAAGCAAGTGATATGCCTATCAAGCAACTCACTCTCCCCATCAGTCTGTAAGACATTTCTTTAGAGAATGTGACTCCATCACCAGCGGGTACACCACCACGCCAGGAGTCGTCCATTCTAAAACACCTTTAGAATAATGTCAAAGTATCCAAATTGGGACACTTCCCAAATCTAGATCTAAAACCATAGATCTAGGCACCAGAATCCCTGATATTATATTCATATCCTATGTGTAGAAACTCCTTGTGACAACCACAGTATAACCGATCGTAGTATAAGAATATCTCTTCCTATCAAGCGCATGTCATCCAAATACCAGGACATCACTCCCTATTACCTTCTTACCAGATCCATCTCCTATTCTGATGAAGTCAAAACCTATGACTGTCACATCAAAAATAGATGATCTATTTCCGCTATACCTGCTTTAGTCTATAAATAGACATAACCAACTTGCCCATTATGCTTCCACTGCTTCCACTGACTACAACAACCTTCTGGCAGAGTTATATACGCGTGCACTTCTAAAACTAGTTTAGAACGACGTTATACTCATCCTCCTGCCGGGTCATATAGTCTAGAACAACAGCAATGACAATTCTCGGTAAACAAGAATCTCCCTGTCACCGTCTCTGAGAAGACCGAAGTACCACTCGAGTGCCTGAGGTTACCCACCAAATCTGCGGAGTGGCTAATGGAATGTCGAATCCAATTGAATCTTTAGGTTCTATTAAATTTTCAGTAATCGTTTGTGCTTCTGGAATCACTTCTTATTCTACCATACTCCCACTAATGTTTTCTGAAAAGAATCCATTTTACTAAAACTGTGGCGAGTTAAGAACAATATAACTATTGATCTTCCTGATGGTAGAAAGTTAACCCTCGTCAAAACCCGGGATAACCCACAAACTGCTATTACCAAAACGTGCCTAGAGTTTATCCGGATTCTGGTTCTAAGTATCAGCCAAACAACTCCATATATCTTAACATCGTTAAGATATGAATCCATTCTATATATCCAATATATAAACAAATGCACTAATTTAATTGGAACCAGATTCAAAGTCATGCAGCTGTCTCTAATGCATATCAACCAAATGGAAGGAGGCTAAGCAGCATTACACATCTAGGAGTGCATCCATATATGAGTAACCTGAAAGAGAAAAAATTTCTCAAAACCATTACTTACAACGGAATACCTAGCACAAATATCTATATCTTTGATTACCTCGAAGAATCCAGATACTTCCAACAAATGGTTCTCTACTTTATTCGTATACCTATAACTTCTCAAAATTTGGACCATGTATTTCAACGAAATACTTGTCTAAAACCAGAGAAGTCAAAAGTAAAGAGAATATAGTGCGAGTACCAACCCTTTGCCTTGCAACATATGGTTCTCTACTTTATTCTTATACCTATATCTTCTCAATATCTGGACCTTGTATTTCAATGAAATACTTGTCTAGAACTGGAGAAGTCATGAGTAAACAGAATATAGTATGAGTACCAACCCTTTTTCCCTAACGTACATCGGACAACATACAATACTTTGTATAAGTCCCCTGAGTTCAATAACTTAAACCCTGTGCGTCGTGAGTTGAAAACTGTGCTATGGTTAAGAAGAATTACACTGCTGTTTAATGCACCTTACCTAATCACCAACTGATGTAGGTAAATGTCATAGACATAATATCAAAAAGTTATATATCACTTTATAAAATAAACGTACAGATATATCAGTTTGAAATTGGTGCATAACAACGGATATTCAAAACCAAATATTTTCCGTCAGGCAAAACCCATGCGATTTCCTCAAATATCACCAATTACAAAGAATTTCTATATACAGAGGATCTAATCACCCAATTCCCAATATCTTACTCCCACTCACCATCTGTAATGCTATACAGATGTGAGAATCAAATATGGTAAATACATACCCTGGAGTTATAATGTAATTGGTTAAACAGTTTTCACTTAATATCGCACAGTAAATCTGAAACATGAAAATGTTTCGAAGGGGTAACCGGGTATTCCTAGTAATGCCTTTTCCATTATCCTGATTCATGACAGTAACCGTATACTTCCTTACCCTCACTCTAATCCTTTTATATGTCTTTACTTATTACCTTCTGTACACCACACTTAGGCTAATTGATTTTCTTCCTTCCCTACCCTTCAGCACCAGCCTAAGGTTTGAAAGAAGACTATCCAATAAGCGTAATAGGTGTACTCTCTTAATATCAGGAGCCCTCGCAACCTGAGAAAAGGTGAAGAGAAAAGACAACTGAATAATCCTATTATATTTCTCCTGAACCAGAATCCATCCTCGAACTGGAACAAGTTTCTTCAAGTTCGTATGTAACTATACGATGGCATATCCAAGTATTATGGATCTTCGTAGTGATACGAAGTGTTCTGGAGAAATTCAAAGTGGATGTAGGAGTGGTAGGGGTATACACGGTTTCGTCGTGAATGATAGCAGTCACAATTTCCTTTGCCCTTACTCTAATCCCTTTATATGTTTTTACTTATTACTTTATGTACACCACACTTAGGCTAATTGGTTTTCTTCCTTCCCCACCTTTGGGCACCTGCCTATGGTTTGGAAGAAGACTATCTAATAATGCAATAGGTATACTCTCTTAATACCAAGAGCCCTCGCAACCTGAGAGAAGGTAAAGGGAAAAGACAACTAAATAATCCTATTCAATTTTTTCAGAACCATAATCCATCCTCGAACCGGAACAAGTTCCTTCGGATTCGTATGTAACTATACGATAGCAGATCCAAGCTATATGGATTTTCATAGTGATACTAAGTGTTCTGGAGAAATGCAAAAGGGATGTAGGATTGGCAATGATACACGCGACTCCGTGACAATCCAAAAAGCAAAGTGTTTTAAGAAGGTTCGATTAAATTGGTTCATGAGTTTTAGTCTAGGGTTGGGCCATGGTCGCTGCCAAAGAGAGAAAGAAAAGAAACACTCAGCGTGCACTCTAACCTAGATCAGAACGGTTAATCACTTTATCTAATCATGATGTCTCCCACTGTTTCCTCGAATTCTCCTCCAAACCCAAAGGAGATCTAGTCGGAATCATCTAAAATCACCCGAGGAGTAGTCCTACTCATCAGTGGGAATCGGGATCCAACTATCATTGCATGATAACTTGATAGAAGCCACGCAGGTCACCACACTCCAGAAAGTATGTGCATGCGTAGAAAGTTTCCTGTACGTTTGAAACTCCCGATGTGATTTTTAACCCTAGGAC
Source organism: Agapanthus africanus (assembly GCA_030015575.1). Lineage (NCBI taxonomy): Eukaryota > Viridiplantae > Streptophyta > Magnoliopsida > Asparagales > Amaryllidaceae > Agapanthus > Agapanthus africanus. Next base: position 559,553,607 of record JASDDO010000016.1, read on the forward strand.
CCAAGTGACCTTGACTAAAGATCAAAATGTCAAAAGGTCATAGTCAATTTCTACCCGTCATTATCTTGATTGCATTAGACCCATCCATACGAGCCTTGACTAAAGATCAAAATGATCGCACGACTGTCCTAACCAATCGCATTATCATACAATGGAAAACCGTTACATAGCTACCGAACACTACGCCTCAACTAAAGATCGAAAAGCGTAGCATGAATAATAATCACTACCAATCCGAAATGTCGGAGGGCCACGGCTGGTTTTTCGCGAAAATCTTTAACATAATGAACTTGGTATCATTGAAGGAATCCAAGTGGTTTTACAAAAATATAGTGACGCAAACTTTTGCTAAAGAGGTCATTCCCGGTGAAGGGATCTCAGTTCTTTCCTCATCGAATGAGGTGCAGGATATTCCAAATTGAATACCACGATGCAAAGCAAAAGAATCGACTATAGTGAATTTATTAAGTTGACGCAAACTTCTGCCTAAGGGATCACTCCCGATGAAGGGATCTCGACCCTTATCTCGTCGAATGAGGTGCAGGATATTCCCAATCGAATACCACTATGCAAAGCAAAAGGAAACATCTGTATTATCAGTTTTTTAAAAAACTTGGATCCAAAAACATCATATAGGTTTGTTTTCCTTGCATTGATCAGAATCAACACAGTCCTATCAATTAAACATATCACACCAGATAAAGGAACAAAAAATATAATGTACGTATATGCCATCCGCATTCGCCACTGGGCCCCTTCATCACCCGTTAAGTTACTTAACTAACGACAGAGCGTGGGCAGGACTAGCGCGGGTGCGAAACATATACAACATCTATTAGTATATATATAAATATATATAACATTCATCCCAGGCATGATATAAAGCAACATCACAGAATCTCAGCCAACAACATAGAGTGGTGGATAATCTTGGAGCCTGAGATTTCACTTGAGCCGCAAATGAGACCCAATGTTCCCTGTCGTATGGATAGCCTGTGCAAAGAAAACCTAGACCCTTACGAGTGTGGCAAGTTACCCAATTCCATAAGTGAGGCAACCCCAATCATCAATGTGAATGGGCTACCCAGCACTCCACAGAATCTGGTAACTTGGGCACCCCTCCGTGGGTCAACCTATACCCCCTACGAGTGTGGCGAATAGCCTGTCGATTCTAGAGTAAGGCCCCCTCCGTTCTCAACGCCATGAGATGTGGGCCCGTTGCCTTCTAGAACCCGGCTATTCGTGCACTTCGCCTTGGGGTAATCCTAGTACAGAAAAGAAAATAATATGTACAAGGGTGACATCGACCTCAACCCGGTCGTGCCCCAAACAAATAATATACAAACTGGCAGAGATGGCAGTCCACATGTCGGACGTTCGCCCCGCAATATCAAATGTACAAATGAATCTGAACCGTACTACCATTGCACCACTGGCTATCCATACGACAATCCAACCACAACCACAGCACAACACAGAACATCAACGTGAATGTCATGTTCGCAAACCCGTCTAAAAGAACATATAATAGTTATACGAGTTATACTGCTATAATGACATTCACGGTCGCAGAAAGTAATGGATGTACTGAAAACTTTTAAACAGTGTTAAAAATAGCGACTTCGAATTACTCCGTATTGCCCCAAATTAATGATAACACAATATACAATATGGGAAAAAACAAACAATACCAAAAACCAAATATTCCAGAGACCCGAGCACCCAAAAAATTTCGAGACCCAGAACTAATAAAAAACCGGCTAGGCCGGTTTTTAGGTAATTCTCGTCGGCCAGTGTTTGGAAGTTGAGGCTCAGGTTTTGTGAGTGTTCTAGTTATAACATATATAGCCTTTTGTAATTGTTTAAAAATTTTTAGAAGACTCTAAAAAATTGACAGCAACTAGAATATTCGAGGTATTGTTTCAGAGTTGTTTCGGTTTAATTACTTTAACATCGTCTAAAACTGCTAGTAAGAGGTTAATGGGTTGGCTCTTATACCATTTTGGGTTATGCAAGCACCCTGGCCATCAAACAGTGGCCGATTGCAGAACAAAATTTTTCTAAACTGGCGCTAACACAACCCGCTACCCGGATCTACCATTAACCCTAAATTAGCAATATACAATGGAGTGAAGAATGGTTATACCGAATTGATCTGTGTCCTTCGGTCTTCAACCACCTTCCTAAGTTCCTAAAGGCTACCACGATCTAGCTTGATCTCCGGTCTCCCTCCATCGAAGATGATCCACCAGAGGATTTGTATTCCAAGCTCCTACCTCATTAGCCGAGGTAACTAGGGTACCTAGATCGCTAAACTAGATAGTCTAGAGGATGTAGAGTGTGGTGATGAATTAATTTGTCTCATAACACCCTAGGTTTCTCAACATATGAGACTAGAAGGGTGGAGGTAGAAGAAGAATCTTGAGGATGAGAGTGAGAAGCAACTCAAGAAACATGGCTAAGTCTCTTTTGTTTTTGTGTGTTGTGTTGTTGTGAGATAATTGAAGACATCCAATAAATATCTCAAGTCTCTAAAATATCTTAAGTCAACCCAAAATATCTCAAGTCACCAAAATATCTCACAACAAACAAAAGCCAAGCATGCTAGAATAGTAACCATGAGTCACTATAAAGCCATGCCACAAAAATGCAATAAACACCTCATCCTCTCCACCTCATTAACCATTTAATCCTAAATGCTTAAAACTAAATGAGGTGGTATCTTCTAGAAGCACCTTGTAAAGAATTACAAGAATACCCATCATCCGTATATACATACCCGTATCCGTATTCCGAAAAATACGAATACAATGAGACGAAAATAATCCAACAATATAATACTAGAATCTGGTTTAAACCAAAGCCACTAGTATTATCCGTCCGAATCCTGATACGTGCACAAGTGCACGTATATGATCGAACCCTGTCGTAAAACCATGCGGCCTCTACATCGTTTCGCCCGAAGTAGGGAAACCCTCTATGTGGGACTCTAAAGACTCGTCAATACGTTGGCAGTAAGTTTAATTACAAGCATGTCAGCGGCACTAGCTGTACGTAACGGCTACTCAGGTATTGAGCGAAAAGGAGGCCGACGAGCAAACTCATCCTGACCCCAACTGAGACTGTCCGTGACAATATCCGTCCAGTCCGATCTGTTCGTCTAAGAATATCGCATATCGCGTCTAGGGGGTGGATAAAGTCAGACACCTAATAACGCAACATTTCGTATCGGTATGAAGCCCATCATCAACTGAGAAACTACTGATCCAAATCAATAATTCTCGACTACCTTGGCCAAGGATTTCTGGTGATGGTCACCCATGCACAACGCGACATCAACCCCCAATACCGAGCGAGACGAATCCTCAACGATCCGCTCACAGCCTCCATGTGGCTCGGGACTGTACTCAACTAAAACCTGTTTGCACGACTCCTTTGAGCCGTGGTAGGATAGTAATCAAAGCACAGTAGGAACTCACACTAGACAAAATGACGACCTCATGACGACAGACTAAACTGTAAACATATCACCTGGGAACTGCTATCCGACAATAGGTATAATACCAACTAGTAGGTTCCCGGCGAGTCCGTCCAGTGTACTCATAACCCAATGAGCACCCGTATACTATTTTGGATGAACAAACTAACACCAAAGGCTTGTGAGACCTGACCACCGCCCCTCGTCGGGGTCTCGATCAGTATATACTAGTCTACTCTGGAGTATCGATGTCCAGTCTCGAAACTCGCATGACTAGGGACATTTAAGGATGTGCTTATAGACTACCCAGCCCCACGTATATGATCGACATCATAATGCTGGTAGTCAAACAAGAATCCTATGGGCTCTATCAACATGTAATAGTAATCTGTAATACAACATAAAGTATGTACATGATAATAAAGACAAACCAGATATCATACTATCATCTTGAGTAAGACTGTTCTATCCGTATAGGTCCTCCCTCAATCATCGCAATCGTGTGCCTGTGATTCAATAATTGACTTGAGAGCACGATAGCCAACAAAAATCTACATGTTTTGTTTAACAGTACTATTCATTCATTTGATCAATGTCATTATTTAATACCATTAACTAGATTAACATTAATAAGTTTCACTAATAAGGATAAATTAATTTGTAATAGGTAAGTCCAATTAATATAGTTAGTTTATATAATAATACTTGATTATCTTGACAACATTATTTAAAATATGGTCATACTAATCTATTGCACAAGTAATAGTTGATACATTATTTTCTTCACATCATGTATCGTATCTAGATAATTGTTACAACTATATTCCTGCTATTCATCATGACTTGTTGTGTATTATTATTGTGATATAAACACTTCACTTTTTGTAGTATATTATCCCTAAAATTCTTGTAACCTGCCATCTTGTTACCGTTATTGCTATAATTGTATTGTCTATACCTGTTACCTATAATAGCCATCATGCCAACAATATTAAATTGTTATCCTGATTGAGCTGACTTGTTGTCTTGCTAGACAAGATCTGCACATGATTGTCCCGATATTTGCATTAGGTAGACATTCTATTGATACTTGACTTGAACATGAACCTGAGGAAAAGGGGGAAATTAAGAATATAATTGAAACGTAACTTAAGAGGATATTATTGTTGTCGTGATTCCAGGAGTTTACGGAATAACTATTGTTTATTGTACCGTGGTCCTGTGGGAAATGAACGGGATATATTATACCGTGGTCCCGTGGGGAATGAACGGGATATATACTGTTGAGTTATGATGAGAATTATATTAATTAGTTTCAAATACCCGTAGGATAGTAAATCTAGAAACAAAGATTTTAGGATACGCGTAACATACCTATAACCTATTGTTATATCATCTATGATTGGTTTGTTTGTACTCATACCTCAATTTGCACATGGCACCCTATATAGTACATTACTCAGTTTATTATTATTATGATATTTATGACGCATTGACGTCTGGGTTTTGCATGGCCCGGATACTTGACTTTAGCATATGAGAATCGTGAGTACTTCAACAGGATCGCCGATCAGTGAGGATCATTCTACTGATATAGTTCTTATTTATGGTTTAGATATTCTCTTATTTCCATGGATTTTTACTGCTTTTGTTATCGTTTCCTGTTATCATTTGTGGTTATTTGGATATGTTTAGAGATAGATAGTTATAATACTGTTCCTGATTACTGATTGATAGCCGTAATATGATTATGGGAGAATATTTCCTTACCATGGGTAGCAAGGTTGGCTTTGTCACGTTCCGAATTGACGTATTTTAGGAAGCAAGGCATAACAGGTGTAAATCTACACTCTTTCCCCTAATAGGTAGTGTCTCCAAATTTTAAGAGCAAAAATTACCGCAGCGAACTCAAGGTCGTGCGTTGGGTAGTTACGTTTTTCACACCCCGCTTCCCAGTGTACGGGTAATGAGACGTGACTAGGCCTGCTACGCATTTACTCAGAAACTAACACGCTAAGCGTAAATAAGCAATATGATAAAGTACACAAGAAAATGACAAGAGATGTAAATGAACAGCAATTTTTATTTATTAAACATTCTTTACAATACAACTGGAAGTAAAATACAATACTAGAAAGCGATGTCTAAACAATGGCATGTACTGAAAGTAAAAGTGAGTACAAGTGAAGCCTAGTAGTCGTGCTGCTCAATGGTCTGCTCCAATTGCTCCTGGCTGGTCTCGAACTCCTCAGAGTCGGGTCCTCTTGACAACATTCCAAGGAAAGAAGAGAAATATAAATGTCGTCGGTGAACAATTGCTCGGTAAGTCCCAAAGAGAGATAGAAATAGAATAGACAGATAAGAGAATGTAACTGGTATAATATTTGATTGTTATACTAACGCAGTTGTTTGTAGCTTGGTACAGAATAAGCCAGTGTATACGAGAGAAGTCCAACTTACACCGTGGACTATGGTAACCCGTGGTACAAGGCTTCATCGATAAAACCACTGAACAACGGCAATGGATGTATAGTTACGTCTTTTAGTGACTATCTCGTGCCACTTTTAACACATTCCGTGCCAATCTACCCCTTTAAAACCCCGTAATGTATTTTTTATTGATGTGTATTGTTTTGGTTAAAAGATGTACGACTTGCCAAAACCATGATATCAGTAGTTCATGTAAACGGAACGGATAATCATGTAATTAGAGTATATCCAAGGTTCGGTTCGGTCGAGTCATATTGATATAGATTGAATTCTGGTATAAATGGATTCATGTTGAATTGGAGTTATACTTGAATCATATTCAAGGATTGATTGATTGATTGATTTCAGATTAGAATGAGACCCTATCTGAGTCAGACACTTTAAAACGAATTGAAAACCTGAATTAGTTTTGGAGTTATCAGTAACTGCTGCACATGGACGACAGGATTTGTGTCTTTTTCCAAGACAATTACCGTATTGATAACACCATTTTTAGGTTATCTATCTTAGATAGGTAAGCACCCATATTCTTCGGCTCCCTGAGGCTCAAGAGAACTGGTCCCGCTTAAACCTATGTTTACTAGGGTCCTTATTGTAAATTAATATAACTTGAGGGGCTTTTATGAAAAATAGTTTTGACATATTTTCAAAATACACCTCAAGTATTTAATTATCGTCTTTAGGGTTTTCATGGTTGTAATTTTTTATAAAATTGAAATGTTCTAGTGGATATAAACCTAATTTTGAATAGTATATGGTATTTTCTTATAATTTGACTTGTATTGAAATGTGATGGTATTTTCATGATCTTTTGTGATTCTTATCTTTTGATTAGAAAACATGGAATATATATTATATTTAAAATAGATATTTTGATAATATTTATATATATATATATATATATATATAATTATAAAAAATAGCATTTATTTATCAAATATAAATCACGTTTTCTTAAAAATTGTAATAAGAATTACATCGAGATCGAATGCTCCGTGAGGAGGTCTGCATCTCGTTCTACTAGTCCCAAGGACGTGCGATAACCCGCAACATCCCGATCGGGTTCCCTAAAATGGGTTGTAGAGGCTTATTTGCAAGGAATTAATTAAAACAATTTAAAGAATACGGGTTTTGATAGTTTAAGGTATTTTAATGTAATTTGTGTTTTGTCCCACAAAAATTGTTACAAAAGCCATCGTGCTATGTCAAGATGAGTGTTATGATGAGATGGGTCATTACCTCATGAAATTTCTAAAGGTATTATGAGTAAAATGAAGAAATAATATCGTAGGTAAACTTGGTAGTATTTTAACGAAAAAGTGAAATACAAGTTGCATATCATTTTATTTTGAATTGAAACTTATTCTAAATGTTGTTTTAGGGTTATTAAACAAGATATAAAGAGATGGTTATTGTGTGGTTAAGAAAAATTAAGGTTTTAAAGAAATTAGAATCGGAAGTCGGATTAACTCCGCTTCTGACGAGTTTTGAAAAGAGAAGTCTTTTTAATAGAAAGAGAGGAGGGGAGAGGGGACTTACTGATTGATTATAGAGGGAGGAGGTAGAGGAAGATTTCAAAGGCGTCGTGGAATCTCGTCATCGCCGTATTTGTCTTGAAATGTCGCCGGAACTTTGACCTTGGTTAACTCCACTTGTACAACTTTTGGGACTTAGAAATTTTAGAGAGTTTTGGCAAAAGAATTCTGAATGAGGAGGGCTATGCTATAGTTTGGTATTTATAGGAGAATTTGGGGTTTAGGGTAACGAAGAATGAATTAAAAATATGCATTAAAATTTGGATTAATGCCTTATTTTAATTCTCTGGAAATGTACAGGGAAAACAAACAGACTAGGATTAGTTGGGTAGGCCAAAGGGTGCTAGGGTTAAAAGATGGAAGCATTCTCTACGGATTTACCCGGCGGTGTCGTTCCCATATGTTGATCTCATCGGTCGGATCCGAAGGGTTATGGCTTAGATCCTGGCCATATGTCAGGGTCTGTTTGAATAGTATTTTGCACATATTTGTTTTCAGTGTGACTTTTCATTTTATGTGTAGTGCACGTGCAAACTTTTGAGCTTCTAAAAGTTTAAAAGAAAAATGAATAAAAATATTATGAGACTAAGGGGATTCAAACACAGAGGCTACGGCACAGCAGTGCAAGGCTTTACCAATGAGCTACAAGTACTTTCTTGTTGTTCTAAAGCAAATTAATTTTATAACTTGTCATCAGGCTATGGTATTCCTTTCTGTACTTTACAAAAAAAAATTGTACAAAAGTTTTAGGGTTGTTACAACGTTCATGAATCTTCAATTATCATGATGCATACGACACTCCTTACCATGCTAATGCAACACACAAGAAGTTACCTTCCCTGAGGCATCACAATGGATGCTGAAACATTCAGATTTGTCAAGGATAGTAAGGATTGGTGCTGTGATCAAACGAGTCTTCAAATCCGTAAACGCTTGCTCACGACCTTCTGATCATGTCACACTCCGCTTCCCAAGATCTCGGAGCGGAGACGTGATGAGGCCCGCGGCGTAGCTATACCGAGAGAGAGACTCAACTTGATACAGTTATATTAAGCGTAAAGTATGCTGGAATATACAAAATGGAAGATAAATAAAAGCAAATTTATTCATTAACCAACATTTATTACAAACGAGACAAACAAGATTTATTACATCATTAAAGCAATCCCTAAACAGGTGGGAAAAAGTAACGGAAATAAGGGAACAAAAAATCCTAATCGTAAGTTGATAGTTGAGCGTAGTCTTCCTCCATAGCTTCGTCTTCAGCCAAGACTTCTTCCTGATCTAACAGAAATTTCAGGACAGAGAAAGAGAGAGAAGGAAATGTCTGTCAGCGGGTTAAACTTGAGTAAGATTCTCAAGGAGTTTAAAAGTGAAAGTAAGGCATAATGTAAGCTCATGTAAAGAGAAATTGACGCGCGCACGTGTAAAATCATGTTTTATCTTGTACGAGTCGAAACATGAATAGGGCATGTAACATCGTGAATATTCCGTTTACAATGTCGGAACATCATATGAGGATTCTAAAGGTGGCCCCTGTGCAAGAACGTAGCACTTTGTTCCACGTGACACTTAGTTCCGCATACAATAGTATTACCGCCTTCCCGATATATATGGCTCTATTCCTTTCCCACCCACCCACCCCCCCCACCCCCACATTTATTTGAAAATAAGACCTTGCATAAGTTGAGGTATTTAACTAAAATATGGGATTATGAAAACTTGAGGGTATTTTATTGCAAATACGAGTTTTTGAAACTTCAAGATATTTTAATACATATACGGGTTTTGGAAACCTTAGGGTATTATTTTGAAGATACGGAATTTGGAACTTTAGGCTATTTTATTGAAAATACAGGTTTAGAAAACATAGGGCATTTTCGCAGGAAAAACGGTCACAACTTATTAGTAATAAGGTCGTTCTAAAAATCGGCAGTATTTCGGCTGCAAACTAGTATCATATCAATATAGGTTTGGACAGCATAATGGTATAGTTAGCATGAAAGGGTTATATTTGGTATAAGTCGTGGTAGTTCATTACCATGATGCCTAAAGAACAAGGTTCCTAAATTAAAAACTATTTCCTAGCAAGTTGCTGAATCGGGATGTATTTCGGTATCTAAGTTAACCACTAAATTAAGTAAAACCATGTGGGTTTTCCATATTATAGTTTTATAATAACTCTAAGAAATGTGTAAAAAATATTGAGAAGAAGATATGACGAGGTCGAAAGAAGAGAGATGGAATCCTGCATCGTGAAGATTTTGCCAACACAAACCAACGACTCGCAACGAATCTTACTCCTGTCTCGGATTTTTATAGAACCCGTTATCCGTACCTATGGGTAGATCGTCGAGAGAAGATTGCACAGGAAATTTTCTAGAATTTCTTGGGCGCCAGAAGTGTGACAAATGAGAGAAGTGATAGATATTTATAAGGTTCAAAACCCTAGCTCGAGCCAACCCCTAGCCGACCGCCGTTGCCCCCGCTGCTCACCCACAACCATTTGATCGCTCGGATGAGCAACCTAGGTCCCTCCACGTGGGCATGAGCCGCCCACGTGCAGACACACGTCTGCGCAAGCAGGCGCTTGGGGCACACGCGGCAGCAGCTACTGCTACTGCCCGTGGTAGGCCGGGCACAGGTCTGGGCTCACGGTCCTGGGTCATGGGCCTGGGCTCGGGTTTGGGTTTTTAAAAAACATTTTTCTCTTGTCATATAAAACTGTTTTTAAAAATTGTATTTTCTTTTCTAAAAATTATTTTAAAATACTTTTAGTTACCGTAAAAATATGGAAAGTTTATAGGAAAATTCTAAATCAATACTTACTCATTTCCAACCATTTTTACCTCAAAAATAATTCACTTTTCCAATATCCATCTTTTTTAACAAATCTTAAAATTTTCAATAATTATATTTAAATTCTTTTCTTTCTCCTAAAAATTACATTGATTATATTTAAACTCAAAATTACCTTTTTCCAAACGTTTCCATCAAAAGAAAATATAAAATAAGTACAAAGATATGAAGCTGAATTATACGAAGACTTTATTAAGGCATAGACAAAACGTTGACGTTACAGACCATACGTAAGCCACCTCCTTCCGGGTCAAGCTAGTCAACAGCTCAGCACCACTCGAAAAAATCTTGATGAACCGACGGTATTAACCGGCAAGCCCCAAAAACTTCTAATCTCCACAGCTGTTTTTAGAGTCGGCCATTTCTAAACTGCAGTCACCTTGGCGGGGTCCACCGAAATTCCCTCGCCATAATCTATATGCCCGAGAAAGGCCAAACGCTCCAACCAGAATTCATATTTACTGACCTTCACGTACAATCGGTGCTGTCGGAAAATCTCTAATACGATACTTAGATGTTCTGCATGCTCCTCCCCGCTTTTCGAGTATAAGAGGATGCCATTGATGAAGATAACGACGAACTTATCAAGATATTCGTAGAATATTTGATTCATCATATTCATGAGCACTGCAAGGCGTTGGTGATGTAGATTTTATAGTCTCTCAAATTTAACCACAAGTGCACAATTACATTGTTGTAATACTTACGGATCGTACCACAGGAAGGCGTTGAGAATTCGAATTAACTTTAATACGAGTTAAAATAAAAGATTTATTTTATTTAACTAAACTAATTAAAAGAATATAAAAACAATTAAAGCACCAAATTTTAAAATAAAAGATTAAAATAAATAAAAAGGCCTGGGGTTTTGAATTATCTTTACTAATCATGGTGTTTTATAAAATATCCATGCTTTTCTGATTCGCATGTTTAAATTCGTTACTTTCAATTATATAAAAGTACAGAGTAATCAAGTTTCGCAATGAAATATCAATCAACGAAAGTATAAATCATACGTTTATAGATCTATCCTATCAATAACACCACATCATCTAGCAAAAGAATTTAAACATAATATTCAATTTAACCTAACAATAATTAGATTTACCCTTGTATAAATTAAACCCATAAGTTTTCAATTTATGAATTAACTTTGCTTTATTGGAATAATTTAAATTATCCTACTTTAATTAGGTTGAATCTATGTTGATAAAAATTTCATCTTACCTTCCCTAATTAGTTTTCTAGGTTGTCAACCTATCATAAAAATAATTAGTTTAACGGCGATACCACCTTTTCCTAAGCAAGTTTCAAAGACGTCAATCTTTCAATAACAAGTTTAGTTTATTAGTATGTCATAAAAAAGAAGCAAACTTTTATCAAGAGAATCATCATTAAAAACTATAGAAAAGAATAGAGAAGAGAAATTAAACACACATGATAGTAAGAATAAATCAAACCCTAGAAATAAATTAGCTACTCATGACATGAGAAGAAGAATTCAGAAAATAAAATAATTTCATATCAAAATGTAACTACAAAAATAACTTTGATATCTCTCAAAACGTTAAACAATTAACCTATGGAGAGATGAAACTGTAATGATATATACAGCAGTATTTATAGAGGTTATGGAAAATCAAAGGGTGAGTAACAAAACATATGCGAAGTAGTAAAAATACCTCAAAATCTGAGCATCTAACTCTCTAAAATTTTGGCCTAAATCATGGTAATTTCGGCCATGGCCGGTTTTTGGTAATATTTGGCCACCCGATTTTTTCTGTAGATTTATCTCGATTTTATGAATATTGTTCCACTCATGGCTTTTGGTAATTTTCACCCTTGGTGCTGTTTTAGCTTAATATAGTCCACATCCAATGCACGTAGTCTGTCTTTTGCATACTTTTCCATTTTAGCCCTGTCATCTGCAATAATTGACAAAATATACCTGTAACAGCATAAAATACGCAAAATAAAGATAAACATGGCTATATAAACATGCATTAAAATGCACCAATCAAATACCCTCTTTTGCTAGTCCTCGAGCAAATCTAGGGTTTCAAATCTAAGAACTAAAAACATAAAAATAAAAATCTAACTAAAATCTACTCTTATTTCTATGCTCCTTTTTGCAGGCGTGCAATTGCACTGAGCACGTGCAACAAGCCGTTAAATCTCTAGGTGTCTCTAGCAGGATGAATGTTGTCTTTTAAGAGTTTTCAGCGGATACTACCCACAAAATCCCAAAAAGGAAAACAAAAATAAAAGAAAAACCAAAAATAAAAGAAAAAAAAATGAAGAAAGTGAAAAAACTATATATTTCATTTCTGTACTAGGATTAACCCAGGAGAAGTGCTCGAGTAGCTGGGTTCTAGAGTGTGGTAGGTGGCCATTTCATTGAGTTGAAACCGGGCCGCCTCGCTTTAGAATTTGAGGGTTACTCGCCGCACTTGTAGGGGTTATAGGATCGACCCACGGAGGAGTGTCCAAGTTTCTGTATTCTAGAACGGGTAGCCCACTCATGATACTGAGGCCAGGTGCCCAGTTTCTAGAATTGGCAGGTACCTTACCGCGTGTGTAGGGGTCTTGGATCGATGTTGTACCAGCTATCCATACGACTGGGGAACGTCGTGTTTTATTTGCGTCTCAAATGAAATACGGAGCTCCTAATTTATTCGCTATTCTATTTTGTTTGCTGCATATCTGTGATATTTTTACATGCATGTGATGATATATATATATATATATATATATATATATTAGATGCTTCTATATATTTTGCATCCACGCTAGCTCTGTCCCCGCCCTGTCGTAAGTTAAGTAATCTTACGATGAAGACCCAGGACCCTGTGGAGATTGCGGATAGCATATAAATTATGCTATTTTGGTTGTTTCCTGTGTGGCTTAGAAACTTAAATGATGGGACTGCATTGATTTGGATTAATGCAAAGGAATAAACCCAGTATGATGTTGTTGGAACCAAATTTTAAAACTATAGTCTTATTCTTTTTCTTTGCATAGAGGTATTCGATTAGGAATATCCTGCACCTCATTCGATGAGAAAAGAGCCTTGATCCCTTTACGGGAGTTAGCTCTTGAGCAAATTTTATGTTACAATAATACTCGGTTTTCTTTAAAACTACTCGTTTTAAAAGCGAAGCTTGAACCACTCCTTTTCAAAACCACTTAAGTTCCTTCAACTATATCAAGTTCATTACGTTATAGGTTTTTCGCCAAAAACTAGTCGTAGCCCTCCGTCATTTTAGATAGGTAGCGCTTAATATTTGTGCTATATTTGTTAGCCTCCGTCAAGGTATAGTTTCCGGTAGCTATGTGTTACTTTTCTGAAGTATAGAGATGCATTAATTTAGGACAGTCATACAGTCTTGTTGGTCTCCATTAAGGGTGAGTACGAGTGGGTCTAAACTAATTAGGACAATGACGGGTAGAACTTGACTTGCAACTTATGATTTGTTGGCCTCCGTCAAGATCATAAGATACTTGGGGCAAAAACCATATCGGGGATTTCAAACATAAAAAAAAATTGCCAAGTTTATGCATACCTTCTAGAGTGTGCTGATTTTGGTTGGCTTCCATCAAAGTTATACACAATGATAGTTAGGTCCTGATTCCCACTAATGAGTAGGTATTACTCCCGGGAGATTTTCACTTCACAACTACCTAACCCATTAAGTGTCTAGAAAGGTGTTAACGAGATTATGCCATGGAGGAAACGGGGTTATTTAATTGGGTCCGTAAGAAAGCATGGGGGACCACTCTCGGAGTACCAACACTGGCCTGGCTGAACGGTTAGTGAACTTGAAAGGTGTACATGATCCCAACTAGTTCTCCTTTTAGAGTTTGAAGGAGAATTTAAGGATACAGTGGGAGCCATCCTAATTAAATAAAGTAATAAACCAATCTAATCTTGATAGAGTGTACACTGAGTGTTTCTTCTCTCTCTCTCTCTCTCTCTCTCTCTCTTTCTCTCTCTAGCAGTGACCTATGACTTACCTTAAATTTAAACTCATAAACCAAGCAGACCGAACCTTTTTTACACTATGGCTTTGGATTGTCATGGTTCACGACAAAGTCGCATATATTATTGCCGCTCCTACTTCCCTTTTGCATTCTCCAGAACACTTAGCATCACTACAAAAATCCATATTTCTTAGAAAGGCCATCTCGTATAGTTACTTATGAACTCGAAGAAATTTATTTCTATCCTAAGATGGTCATAGGTTCTGAAGAATTTGAATTGTATAATTCTGTTGTCTCCCCTTCTTCACCTTCTCTCCAGTTGGAGAGCTCCTTATAATAGGAGTGTATACCAATTATGCTTGTTGGATAGTCTTCTTAACCTTGGGCTGGTGCCGAAAGGTAGGAAAAAAAGAAAATCAATTAGCCTGAGTATGGTGTACAGAAGATGAGATGTAGAGAAATATAAAGAGTTGGAGTGAGGGCAAAAAAAATTCCGATTACTGTCGTAAATCTGGACGGTGGAAGATTCATTACTAGGAATCCCCGGCCACCCCCTTAAAACATTTATGTTTCAGATTTTCTATGATATTATAATTGAAAACCGTTTTCCCGATTAATTCTAACTCCAGGGTATGTATGTATCGGATTTGGAACTCACATCTATAGGGCGTTACGGATGCTGAGAAGGAGTAGAACATTGGGAAATGGGTGATTTGATATCGGAATTCGTAGTAATTGGTGATATTGGATTAAATCGCCTGTATTTGCTTAACGATAAATATTTGGTTTCAAATAATCTTTGTTATGCACCAATTTTTAAAATTGAACATCTGTATCTTTATTTTGAGATATAAATTTTGAAAATTGTATTATAAACATTCATCTTTACCAATTGAGAATAAGGTAAAGTGCATTGAATAACGGAATAGACGTTCTTAATCAAAATACAGTTTTTCAATTTACGACACACAAAGTTTGAGTTAATATACTCTTGGGATTTATACATGGTAATGTATATTATCCAGTGTCGTTTAGGACAAGGGGTTGGTAATTTTACTTCATTCAATTTACTTATGAGTTCTCTGTTTTTAGACACGCATTCGTTGAAATGCAAGGTCCAAACATTTTTGAGAAGTTTATAGGTGTTCTTGCTAAAAATTTTGGCTCAAAACTTATTGTTTCCTTTATAAAAATAGAGGACATCCCCCACGTGTTAAACACGTGATCACTCACATACAAAGCATGTGAGTAGCAGTTTCAGATAGATTTAAATCCTAGACAGCCCCCCACATGCAAAGTACGTGAGCACTCACATGCAAAGCATGCGAATACCTGCTGCATTTCGGATTACGCTCACGTGTTAAACATGTGAGTACCGGTTTTAGATAGGATCAATTCCTATGATAGCCCATATGTGTTAAACACGTGAGCACCCACATGTTTAACATGTTAAACATGTGGGTTCTCTTACCGTATTCTTATGGCAGTGCTCACATGCAAAACACGTGAGCGCTGCAGCCATATATGTATATGGCAGCGCTCACATAATAACACGTGAGCACCCCAATTTGAAACGCTCTCATCTGATAGAATTAAATTCTATGTGATAGAATTAAATTCTATTTGGAAAATATTTTTCCTGATCTTTCTACTATGGAAAGATCTTTCTCTAACAGAGAATTTTTGGATTTAAAATCCAATGGTGATAAAATATCACCAATTAAGCTATCTGATAGAATTAAATTCAATGTGGGAAATATTTCCCTAATCTTTCTAAAATAAGAAAGAACTTCTCTGTTAAACATTATTAAATTCTAATGTAAGAAAAATATCTTCCTAACAAGATATTCATATGATAGAATTAAATTATATGTTAGAAAAATATTTTCCCAATCTTGTCAAACAAACAAGATATTCATATGATAGAATTAAATTCTATGTTAGGAAAATATTTTCCTAATCTTATTAAAACAAATAAGAAATCTTCTCTGTTAAACAGAAAGCCTTTGGATTAAAAATCCAACAGTAAATAAAATTTACTGGTTGATCTTTAAGATCAATTTGATTGATTATGAAATCAATCATGATCTCTCAATGAGAGATTTTCTCAAAACAGATTGATTTTTCCCTTTTTCTATAAATAGGAGCAAAGAGATTAAATCTCAAAGGAAGGAGAACCCCCCCAAGAAGCTTCTGTAAAAATAAAGAAGGTTCTCTATAAGCTTCCATAAAAAACAGAGAATTTAATTCTCTTCGAAAAAGAAGATATTCCTCCTCTCAAATCCTAGATAAAGAAAACACGGAGATAAAAAAACATCTCTTCTACCTATGATACACATAAAAGGGTTTAACCCTTTATAAGAACGTAGTTCTTTCTCTGAATCTAATATCCATAAGACAAGTCTTTCATGAGAAAGAGAATTTAATTCTAATAGGGGGGCTTAATCTTAATTTTAGATTCAGAGGAGAACTATTAGCATTCTGTCCGCCATCATTACAAAAGAAAAGGATGGAGTTTAAGCTCCAGGAACTTAGTTCCTTCAAAATATTCCGAAGAACTGAGACTTCATACAAAAAGATGGGGGGTTTACCCTTTGGAACTTCATTCCCGTATAAAAAGAAGAAGAACTTAGTTCTCGTATAAATGAGATCTACAGGAAAAAAATAGAGAGATTTTGATTATCTCTGTGAGAGTTTAACTCTATACCGGAGTTTAATCTCTGCACGCATATGGAAACGCCTCTCCAGTTGATACTCATGCGAGCGCTAAATCTTTAGCGCCCACATAATATCCACGTGAGCATCAATACATGATTTGGATAATATATTCATACTCTAAACCACTAAATGCTTAGCGCTAGTATGGCAACTCCCAAACCTGAACGCCTCATGTGATACTCACGTGAGCGTCAGAACATGAGCGCCTCACGTGATACTCACGTAAGTGCCAGAGCATGATTTGGATAATATATCCATAGTTCTAAATGACTAAGTGCTTAACACTGCTGGGTGACATAGAAACCCAACATTTAGCCCCAAATTGGCAAAGTCTGTGAAGTGAAAACTTTTTTGAGCCCATATGCTCACATGTTTAGGTTGATCTTAATTTAAAACAAGATTTATTATCATCAACCATATTTCCAAGCTGATCTTAGTTGGATATATGACTAATGATCGTTCATCCAAATTGATTTTAGTCGGATATATGACTAAACATATTTCATCCATGATGATCTTAGTCCCATATACGACTAACGATCTTTCATCCATTTGATCTTAGTCTTATATACGACTAATGATCGACCATCCAAATTGATCTTAGTCCAATATATGACTAATGATCTTTATCGCAGTCTCATATAAAGCTAACGATCCTCAGTTCTAACATGATATTTTCCCTCATTTATGGAATTTGGTTCAAGGATACATCTTTCCACACCTTTGATATACGTCGTTGTAATTCCTTAATGTCTTCATAGATGTGGCGGGTCCCAACAACCAACAACTCCTCCACATTTGTCCCAACTTGATGAGAATTACCAGTGTTACCTTGGTCTACAGCCTCTGCTTCATCGGCTGCTAAAAGAAAAGCTTGACGCCAGGGTACATTCTTCCTAGCCGGAGGCATATTCCTCTGTCCTTGGGGAATTTTCTCAGTGCTTGTTGGAATTGGCAAGTAGGCTGTGCAGGTAGTGGGGCTGTGAGTGCGAGACGAGGTGCAGGAGCCTGGATAGCTGGCCGCTGCGGGTAGTTGGTGGTTGTATGAGCTGGATTGCGTCTATAAGGACAGTTTCCAATTCCGTGATTGGATGCACCACAAACTAGGCACATGCCTTTTGCGCGCCTACAGTCCTTCCACAAGTGTCCTTCTCTCTTGCAATAGAAGCAAAAGTCGGGACTCGATAGGTTATTGATTTCTTCTGATCTCCTGGATTCAATAGTTAGCCTTGAAGAGGCTCCTCCTGCCATCTGAGTGGCAGGGCACTTCACTCCGGCAGATTGAGGTCTGCCCTTTCTCTTTACTACTACCTCGTATCTTCGGGAAGCCTTCAAAGCCAAATCATGGGTTGGGAAATCCCCTATAGCTAGAGCGGCTTGGATTTCTGGGTCCAACCCTTGCTGAAATCTTCTAACCCTGATCTCAGCAGTCGGTATGAGATGGGCCACAAACCTGTTACGGTCTTGTGTTAGCTGTGTAGTATGTGATATAAAATCGAACATTGATACATATCTTACCTGAAGAGCATGGTAAACTCAGCATCATACTCATCTACTGATTTGGTCCACATTGAACCTTGTTGCAGATGTATGAACTGCTGTTCCATATCAAAGCGGGCAGTCTCAGGGAAGTATTTTGCATCGAACATGTCACGGAAAGTCTTCCATTCGATAGTTTGGTCAAGACGGCTTTCTTCCGCCTTCCACCAAACCCGTGCATTGTCAGTGAGCTGCAGCTTTGCAACTCGTACCCAAGCTTGTGCCGCTGCCAGGTCATCTTCAACGCTTTGAGCTCATTCCTCTGCTTCCAGAGGGCTCTCTTTTCCTGCAAACTGTTTGGGGTGCAAGGCCCTGAATTGCTTCACCCTAGGTGCTTCTGCCTTTGGTCGGTTCATCAGGATAGCAGTATGCTGCTGCTGTCCTTCCAGGAGGCTGTGGATTACCTCAAGAAGAACCGTCTGCTCGTTAATTGGAGCAGCGACGGCAGGTGTGAGTGGTAGTGGTAGGGGAGTGTTGTTGACATTCGTACTGGTGTTGTTTGGGGAATCCATAATCTTAAAAGAAAATTTTGGGTTAGGACAGATTCAAAGTATATGAAATAATAAGATTCAAGAAGTATGAATTGAAAAGAATGTTTTTAGTTGCTGGTTCTTGTGTTATATTGCTTAGGTTTTCTACGCAGAGCTGAACTGCATGGTAGGGTTCCATACAGCTCTGACCTGCATGGGCCACCAACAAAACCTGTCACGCCTCTCTTCCCAGTATACGGGCAGAGGACGCTACGAAGCCGCTATGTATTTACTCTAAAGTAAACACACTAAGCGTATCTAAGCAATATAAGTAAAATACACAAGAGACAGTGACAAAAGATATAATTGAACAGCAACTTTATTTATTAACATTCTTTCTACAATACATCTGAAAAGTAAATACATGGAATGGAAAGCAATGCCTAAACATAGGTATAGCAGAAATGGAAAATACATAATGTAAATGTGTACAAGTAACTAGAGCTCCGGGTCGAAATCTAGCTGGTCCAAATCCTCGCTGGTGGGCTCGATCTCCAGTGAGTCCAAATCACCCGACGACATTCCAAAGAAGAAGAAGAGAATGTCGTCAGCGAACAAACCGCTCGGTATGTCCCAAAGAGGGGGAGAAGTAGAATAGACAGAAAGAGAGTATAACTATTATAGTGTTGTTTGTTATGTTAACGTATTTGTTTGTTATGTTAACGTAGTTGTTTGTAGCTTAGTACAGAAGAGGCCAGTGTATACGAGAGGAGTCCAACTTTCCCCGTGGACTAAGGTAAAAGGAGCACAAGGAACCGTTCAGCCACGGTACAACGGCAATTGAATTCAGGTTAGGTGTATTATGGTCACAGTCTCGTGCCACTTTTAACACCTTCCGTACAAATCTACCTCTTTATAACCCCGTAGTGTTTATGGATTGATTGTATTGATTGTATGGATTGTATTGTCTTGTCTTGTATTATAATTTGTATAGATGGATGACTTGTCGAAACCATAATATCAGTAATGGAACGGATATAATGGATGATCATGTAAATGGAATATATCCATGGTTCATTTCGGTCAATATAGATTGTTTAGATTGAACAGATTGAATATATGGGTTCATAGATTCATGTTGAATTGTAGTTTGATACTTGAATCATATTCAAGTCAGATTGATTATATTGAGACTCAGTCTGAGTCAGAAAATTAGAAAAGAAATTGAATCCTGAATTATGTTTTGGTGCTATCGGTAACTGCTGCACATGGACGACAGGATTTGTGTCTTTTCAAAGACAATTACCGTGTTGGTAACACCATTTGTTAAGTTGTCTACCTTAAATAGGCAAGTACCCATATCTCCAGCTCGCTGAGGCTCAAGAGACTGGTCCCGCTTAAATCTATGTTTACTAGGTCCTTATTGTAATTTAGTATAACTTGAGGGGGTTTTATGTAAAAATAATTTTGTATAATTTTCAAAATACACCTCAAGTATTTTATTATCGTCTTTAAAGTTTTCATTGATATATATTTTATTAATGTGACATTTCTAGTGAATAAAACCTAATTTCATAATATATGTTATTTATTTGTAATATTGGAATTGTATGGTATTTTCTTGTAAATGAGATGTTTTTCTAGAATTTTGGAGATGTGGAATATTATAGATATTAAAAATAGGTATTTTGATATTAAATTACATATATATATATAAATATTAATTAAAAATATAAGGTTTATTTATAATAGAAATCACATTTTCTAAAGAAAATTGTATTTTAAATCTTTCGAGACCGTATGCTTCTTGCGGAGGTCTGCATCTCAGTCTACTAAGCCCGAGGATGTGCGATAATCTGCACCATCCCGAACGGGTTCTTCAAATGGGTTGTAGAGGCACATTGCAAAGATTTGTTAAAATACACATCTTGTAGAAAAATGGTTTTATAAGTCGAAGGTAGTTATGTGTATAAACGTATTTTTCCCAAATCTATATTTCCAAATTTCATCGTGCTATGTTACATATGAGTGTTGTGAGGAGGTAGGTCATTACCTCGTGAGTTTTCTAAAGCTAGCATGGTTAAAAGGTATAAACATGTCGATATGAAACATAAAGGTATTTTAATATAAAATTGAAATAAAACTGGCTATGTTTATCATTTTAATCTCAAACTTGTTTTATTGTCTTAGTTAATGAGTATTAAATAATATATCAAACATTATAGGTTTGTTATTAAGAAAATGTTGTATTTTTTGAAAGAAAGAGAATCGGAAACCGGATAACTCCGCTTCCGACACGTTTTAAGAATTAAGAATTTGAGAATAGCAAAAGGAAGAGAGAAGGGGGACTTACCGGATTAGGGTCAAAAGAAGAGGAAGAGGAAGATTGGGGAAACACCGGTGCATCGTTTCATCGCCGGAAACTCCTCGGATTGTCGTCGGAAGTTCACCGGAGCTTCATGCTTTGCTAACTCCACTTGCACACAGAAAGTCTTGGGAATTTTCTTGAGAGTTTGGGCAGGGTTTGTGAGTGAGGGGGTGATTTAAAGGGTGGTATTTATAGGAAAAATCTAGGGTTTAGGGTAGTGAAAGGGTGAGATAAAAATTGTATTTAATTTTGCATTAAAAAGGATTAAAATGGGGTATTTTAATTCTCTGGTTAATTGCAGAGAATTTAAATAGTGCAAGGGGAGTGGGGTAGTCCAAAGGGTGCAGGGGAATGAAGAAAATCGGGGTTTCGACCTAGTCAGACCGGCGACGCCGGCCGAGTCGACCGAGTCGCCGGCCCGAGTTGGCCGAGTCGGGCTGCGTCTCCTTGCCACGTGTCCCCGACGCTTGGTTTACTGCAGTGGACTCGTTTGTTTTATGTGTGACTCTTGGTTTTACGGGTTATGCACGTGTAGGCTCTTGGGCTTCTAAAAAGATTAAAAGAATTTTAAATAAAAAATAATGTGTGGCTGATGGGATTTGAATTCTGGTGCTTTGGTTCAGCAGTGCAAGGTCTTACCAATGAGCTACAAGCTCTTTCTTGCTGTTCAAAAGAAAATCAAACTTATAACTTGTGCTCAGGCTCTAATACCCCTTTATGTATTTTTTTTTTGGAAAAAAATTATACAGAAAGTTTAAGGTTGTTACATTCTACCCTTCTTAAAAAAAATCGTCCTCGAAATTTGTAAAAAGAAGGTGTAACGGATTCAAGGAAAGTTTAGTGATAGAGAACTGATAGTGTATGAAAATAACAAAGTGGTACAAGAGTTTGAAAAGGTTGAAGAGCATTACCAGTGATACATTGGTCTACAGCCTCTGCTTTTTCAACTGCTAAAAGGAAAGCCTGACGCCGGGGTACATTCCCCCTAGCCGGAGGCATATTCCTCTGTCCTTGGGGTATGTTCCTCAGTGGTTATTGGAATAGGCGAGTAGTTTGTGCACGTAGTGGGGCTATGAGTGCAAGACGAGGTGCAGGAGCCTGGATAGCTGGCCGCTGCGGGTAGTTGGTGGTTGTGTGAGCTGGGTTGCGTCTATAAGGACAGTTTCCAATTCCGTGATTGGATGCACCACAAACTAGGCACGGGCCTTTTGCGCGCCTCCAGTCCTTCCACAAGTGTCCTTCCCTCTTGCAATAAAAGCAAAAGTCGGGACTCGGCTCGTTATTGATTTCTTCCGATCTCCTGGGTTCAATAGTTATCCTTGAAGAGGCTCCTCCTGCCATCTGAGTGGCACGGCGCTTCACTCCGACAGATTGAGATCTACCATTTCTCTTTACTACTGCCTCGTATCTTCGGGAAGCCTTCAAAGCCAAATCATGGGTTGGGAAATCCCTTGTAGCTAGAGCAGCTTGGATTTCCGGGTCCAACCCTTGCTGAAATCTTCTAATCCTGATCTCAGCAGTCGGTATGAGATGGGCCGCAAATCTGTTATGGTCTTGTGTTAGCTGTGTAGTATGTGATATAAAATTGAACATTGAGACATATCTTATCTGTTGAGCATGCTCATCTACTGATTTGGTCCATATTGAACCTTGTTGCAGATGTATGAACTGTTGTTCCATATCAAAGAGGGCAATCTCAGGGAAGTACTTTGCATCGAACATGTCACGGAAAGTCTTCCATTCGATAGGTTGGTCAAGACGGCTTTATTCCTCCTTCCACCAAACCTGTGCATTGACAGTGAGCTGCGGCTTTGCAACTCGTACCCAAGCGACCTCTGGCACTTGTGCTTCTGCCAGGTCATCTTTAACGCTTTGAGCCCGTTCCTCTGCTTCCAGAGGGCTCTCTTTTCCTGCAAACTGTTTGGGGTGCAAGACTCTGAATTGCTTCACCCCAGGTGCTTCTGCCTCTGGTCGGTTCATCAGAATAGTAGTCTGCTACTGCTGTCCTTCCAGGAGGCTACGGATTACCTCAAGCAGAACCGTTTGCTCGTTAATTGGAGCAGCGACGGCAGGTGTGAGTGGTAGTGGTGGAGGAGTGTTGTTGACATTCATACTGGTGTTGTTTGGGGAATCCATAACCTTGAAAGAAAATTTTTGGTTAGGACAGATTCAAAGTATATGAATGATAAGATTCAAAAAGTATGAATTATAAAGAATTTTTTTAGTTGATAGTTCTTCTGTTATATTTCTTAGGTTGTCCACGCAGAGCTGAACTGCATGGTAGGGTTTCATACAGCTCTAACCTGCATGGGTCACCAACAAAACCTGTCACGCCCCACTTCCCAGTATACAGGCAGAAGACGCGACGAGGCCGCTACGTATTTACTCTGAAGTAAACACGCTAAGTGTATCTAAGTAATATAAGTAAAATGCACAAGAGACAGTGACAAAAGATATAATTGAACATCAACTTTATTTATTAACATTCTTTTTACAATACATCTGAAAAGTAAATACATGGAATGGAAAGCAATGCCTAAACAGTGGCATAACAGAAATGTAAAATTCATAATGTAAATGTGTACAAGTAACTAGAGCACCGGGTCGAAAGCTAGCTGGTCCAAATCTTCGCTGGTGGGCTCGATCTCCAGTGAGTCCGAATCACCCGACGACATTCCAAAGAAGAAGAAAGAGAATGCCATCAGCGAACAAATCGCTCGATAAGTCCCAAAGAGGGGGAGAAGTAGAATAGACAGAAAGAGAGTATAACTATTATAGTGTTGTTTGTTATGTTAACATAGTTGTTTGTTATGTTAACGTAGTTGTTTGTAGCTTAGTACAGAAGAGGCCAGTGTATACGAGAGGAGTCCAACTTTCCCTGTGGACTAAGGTAAAAGGAGAACAAGGAGCCGTTCAGCCACGGTACAACGGCAATTGAATTCAGGTTAGGTGTATTATGGTCACAGTCTCGTGCCACTTTTAACACCTTCCGTACCAATCTACCCCTTTATAACCCCGTAGTGTTTATGGATTGATTGTATTGATTGTATGGATTGTATTGTCTTGTCTTGTATTATAATTTGTATAGATGGATGACTTATCGAAACCATGATATCAGTAATGGAACGGATATAATGGATGATCATGTAAATGGAATATATCCATGGTTCGGTTCGGTCAATATAGATTGTTTAGATTGAACAGATTGAATATATAGGTTCATGAATTCATACTGAATTGTAGTTTGATACTTGAATCATATTCAAGTCAGATTGATTATATTGAGACTCAGTCTGAGTCAGACAATTAGAAAAGAAATTGAATCCTGAATTTTGTTTTGGTGCTATCGGTAACTGCTGCACAAGGACGGCAGGATTTGTGTCTTTTTCAAAGACAATTACCGTGTTGATAACACCGTTTGTTAAGTTGTCTAGCTTAAATAGGCAAGCACCCATATCTCCGTCTCCCTGAGGCTCAAGAGACTGGTCCCGCTTAAACCTATGTTTACTAGGGTCCGTATTGTAATTTAGTATAACTTGAGGGGGTTTTATATAAAAATAATTTTGTATAATTTTCAAAATACACCTCTAGTTTTTTATTATCGTCTTTAAAGTTTTCATTGATGTATATTTTATCAATGTGACATTTCTAGTAAATAAAACCTAATTTCATAATATATGGTATTTATTTGTAATATTGGAATTGTATGGTATTTTTTTGTTAATGAGATGTTTTTCTAGAATTTTGGAGATGTGGAATATTATAAATATTAAAAATAGGTATTTTGATATTAAATTAAGTATATATTTTTATTAAAAATATAAGTTTTATTTATAATGGAAATCACATTTTCTATAGAAAATTGTATTTTAAATCTTTCGAGACCGTATACTCCTTGCGGAGGTCTGCATCTCACTCTACTAAGCACGAAGATGTGCGATAATCCGTACCATCCCGAACGAGTACCCCAAATGGGTTGTAGAGGCGCATTGCATAGATTTGTTAAAATACACATCTTGTAGAATAAATTTTTTATAAGTCGAAGGTAGTTATGTGTAAAATCGTATTTTTCCCAAATCTATATTTCCAAATTTCATCGTTCTATATTACATATGAGTGTTGTGAAGAGGTAGGTCATTACCTCGTGAGTTTTCTAAAGCTAGCATGGTTAAAAGCTATAAACATGTCGATATGAAATATAAAGGTATTTTAATGTAAAATTGAAATAAAACTGGCTATGGTTATCATTTTAATGTCAAACTTGTTCTATTGTCTTAGTTAATGAGTATTAAACAATATATCAAAAGTTGTAGGTTTGTTATTAAGAAAATTTTGTATTTTTTGAAAGAAAGAGAATCGGAAGCCAGATAACTCCGCTTCCGACACGTTTTAAGAATTAAGAATTTGATAATAGCAAAATAGAGAGAGAAGGGGACTTACCGGATTAGGGTCAAGAGAAGAGGAAGAGGAAGATTGGAGAAACACCGGTGCATCGTTTCGTCGCCGGGAATTCCTCGGATCGTCGTCGGAAGTTCGCCGGAGTTTCGCCCTTTGCTAACTCCACTTATACATAGAAAGTCTTGGGAATTTTCTTGAGAGTTTGGGTAGGGGTTTGTGAGTGAGGGGGGTGATTTGAGGGGTGGTATTTATAGAAAAAAATCTAGGTTTTAGGGTAGTAAAAGGGTGTGATAAAAATTGTATTTAATTTTGCATTAAAAAAGATTAAAAGAGGGTATTTTAATTCTCTGGTTAATTGCAAAGAATTTAAAAGGTGCGGTCGGAGTGGGATAGTCCAAAGGGTGCAGGGGAATGAAGAAAATCGGGGTTTCGACCAAGTCAGGCCGGCGGCGCCGGCCGAGTCGACAGAGCCGCCGGCCCGAGTCGACCGAGCCGCCGGCCCGAGTTGGCCGAGTCGGGCCGCGTTTCCTTGCCACGTGTCCCCGACGCTTGGTCTACTGCAGTGGACTCATTTGTTTTATGTGTGACTCTTGGTTTTACGGGTTATGCACGTGTAGACTCTTGGGTTTCTATAAAGATTAAAATAATTTAAATAAAAAATAATGTGTGGCTGATGGGATTTGAACTCTGGTGCTTTGGTTCAGTAGTGCAAGGTCTTACCAATGAGATACAAGCTCCTTTTTGCTGTTCAAAAGCAAATCAAACTTATAACTTGTGCTCAGGCTCTAGTACCCCTTTCTGTATTTTTTTTTGAAAAAAAATTATACAGAAAGTTTAGGGTTGTTATAATATTCATATAGTATCTGTCCCCAAATTCAGATTAGACGTCCTCCCGACACCACAGACCAGTCTTCGGTGGTAAACAATAGGTATAAGAATAAAGTAGAGAACCATACGTTGGAAGTATCAGGATTCTTCGAAGTGATCGAAAAGGTAGAAACTTATGCTACGTATTTCGTCGTAATAATATTGAGAACTTGATTCTCTCACAGATTACTCATCCGTGAGTGCGCTCCTTGGTGAGTAATATTGTATGGCCTTTTTCCATTTAAGTGATATGTACTGGAAACAGTTGCATACAAATTGAATATGGTTCGATCTAAATTAGTGTCTTAGATTCTATATGGACATAGAATGTAGCATATCTTCAGCTTTCTAAGATATGGAGTTATCTGGTTTTTTTTTTAAATGCATAATCCGGACAAACTCAAGGCACGTTTCAGTAATGGCAGTTTGTGGGTTATCCCAAGTGTTCGTAGGGGTTTAACTTCTACCATTTTCAAGATCAATAGTTGCATTATTCTTGACTCGACACCTTTTTATAGAAAGGACTTATTTGCAAAAAAAATTAGTGGGAGTATGGTATAACTGGAACTGATTCGAGAACCATAAATGGTTACTAAAAACTTAGTAGAACCTGAATATTTGATTGGACCCAACAAACCTTAGCCACTCCGCTGATATTAGTAAGTGATCCCAGCCACCGGAGAGATACTTCGGTTTTCTCATAAACGGTGACAGGAAGTCAGCATCATGATTATGGTGGCCCTACTAGTTATCAGTAGGTCATAGGAAGTGGTAACTTCCAGGTGACCAGATGCGTCATGTCCAAATTGGACTCCACGTACTTCAGCAAATTATTAAATTTGTTGGGTACTTCTGAAGGGGTAAAACCTATTAGGAGGAAGTAGATCTTTCGAGATCTGTACAGATGGAAAGGTATTAACCTAATACATCTAGACTTGTTGTAAAATTTTTCATCAAATATCCGGTGTGGATTGTGATGAAACTTTTACTTCAGTGTCTATACTGAAATCCAAACGGATATGGTTTGCCACTGCTGCTATTCAAGACTATGATACCTGGTAAAAGGATGACTATAACGTCTTTCTAAAATGGGAATTTAGAAGTGCATGTATATACGACTCTGCCAGAGGGTTATCATGGTCAGTAGGAGCAGCGGAAAGTGTGCAAATAGCTTATGTCTATTTTATGGACTAAACCAGACATAGCGGAGACAAATCATCTATTTTGATATGACAGTCATAGTATTTGACTTCATCAAATAACAGTTGAACCGAGTAAGAAGGCTGTAGAGAGTAATATCCTGGTATATAGATGGCATTCTTCTGATAGGAAGTGAGGTTTATATACTACAATCGATCAAACTATGGTTTTCACAGGTGTTTCTCCACATTGGATATGGACAATATATCAGGAATTATAGTGACTCGATTTATCTAGATTTGGGAAGTGTCCCAATACGGGTACTTGGACATCATTCTAATGTAGTTTAGAATGGGTGACTCCTTTCATGGTAGTTTACCTGCAGGCGATAGAGTCACTCTCTCTAAAGAGATGTCTTCTGAACTGATAAGAAGAGGGGCCTGCTTGAATGACAAATCACTTGCTTAGGCAATTGAGTCAATCATGTGATATCATGTACCATACCAGATATTGCTTTTGCACTAGCAGCAATAAGCAGATATTAATCCAACTCTGGAGAAACAAAGTGAAGCAGTTAAGAACATAAGAGAATATACTTGGTAGATGGTAACGGCAACCTCCTACAGAAGGCGATTACTGGTTCAGGCATCAAAGGTGACCTTGATGACAAAGTGGCTGTCAGAATTATTAATTTACCCTCTTCTGAGAGGCAGTATGTTGGATAGGTTTCCAAGCAAGATGCTGAGATAGGCATGGCGTGGGATACTGATTAAATTCAGCGGTGGATACAACCCAAGAAATTTGTTGGATAAAATTGTTCATTTGTGAATTTGGTCCCATCAAGTATCCCAACAAATTTTAAGGCAGGTATCGCTCATTTCGAGAGATAATTCATCTTTGCGAAATTGAGATATAGAGAGATACAATTAGAAATATTATAGCGAATCCATTTACTTAGGCTATTTCTCGAACACAGATATTTTACAAACACGGTTTGTGAAACTGATTAGTAGAAAAGTTATTAAATCAAGTTTTTATTTAATAATCTACACACACATATATATATTTAATATATATATTCTAGTATTATGTTCACTATTCATTTTCTCTCTCGGCTGTCCATATTTTTATACGGATACGCGTGATTGTATTTCGATATATATACCGGGGTCGTATTCCGTATTTATACGAAATACTTTTAGAATGAGGTCACCTTGTTTCTTTGGATTTCCATTTATGGAAAATAGAAATGAGATGGCTAGGTAAGGTGTAAAGAGAGTGAGGTAAGAGGAATAGGCATCCAATATTCAATTGGAAATTCATTTGTATACACTATTGAATCATGGCTCATTCTCTCTCATGAATAATTCATTCTCTCAATTTTTTTATTCTCTCTCATCATTCTCATTCTTACCTCCTCTCCTTCATTCTCCAAGATCTCATGTGATGAGAAAAAATGGAGTAATTTGAGAGAGATAAATTATAGTGATAATCCCTACATGCTTAAAACTACAATTCTTGCAAATTTGGATGGTTAGTTGCTTTACTGGAGTTCTGTAGGTGAAGTTAGAGCTTGGACCGGTTTCCCTCGGGTGGATTATTTTCGGTAAGAGCGGTCGTCTCTCAAGCTTGTTCTCGATGGCCGCCGAGAAGTTTGGAGGGGTCTTCCACGATTGAATGGACACACGACGAATGTTGTGGTTTCTATAACCTTGTATGTTGTTTTCTAGTTTAGTCTTTGGAACGGATTCTAGGTTGCAGTTTTCTCGCGCTCGCTAAAATTTTTGTTCGCGTTTTTCGCTTCCGCTGTGCATTGGCAGCGAGCGTCGGGGAACCCTAACATGGTATCCGGGTATTGTAATAAAATTAAAATCATAAGGATATTTTAGCATAATTAAAAGTTAACTAAAATACATAGCAAATACGTAAAATTTTAGTCATGTGTCGTGGTAGATCATTACGACGACATCTAAAATCCTAGGTTAAAACTTGTCACGCCCTGCTTCCCAATAGACGAAAACGGTGACGTGGCAAGCCCGCAACATATTTACTATGAAAATAAATACGTTAAGCGTAATTAAACAATATAACAATGAACAAGAATGACAAAAGTAATAACATGAAACAACAACTTTATTTACATTGAACTTTACATACAGCTGTCTGAAAGTAAAAGATACAATAACAAAAGAAAATGCCTAAACAATGGCATACTGAAAGTAAGTGCAGGAAGAACTAGTAGTCGGGCTGAGCTACAAGATGGTCCAAGTCCTCCTGGCTTGGCTCTACGTCTTCAGAGCCTGGTCCTCCTGACGAACATTCCAAAGAAAGAAAACAGAGAGAAATATCGTCAACGAACTAGCGCTCGGTAAGTTCCAAAAAAAGAAAGAAGAAGATAGTATATAATATAAAATGAATAGATAAAGTTGTATATGATCGTTCACTAGTATAAGATAGTTATTCTAACGTGATTATTTGTAGATGTTTATCGCCGAAAACTGGGAAGACAAATGTCTTGCCTGAATTTGGGGGCAGATGCTATTTGGTTTTATCTGTCCATCTCTCTGAAGATGCAAAGTTGATTTATGGCACCGTGTAACGGAGGTTTGGACAGATGTGGCCGTTGTAGCAGACTTCGTCAGATTCCCTCTCGTTTGCGAGAGATTTTTTGATTGTGGGGACACTCTTCCCTGCAGGCGCAAGCCCCTGCAGTTAATTACGTTACCGCATCGTTGTAACCACTTTCTCCTGCTCCAGAAATTCATTTCGTGTCGTGTGTGTTTGTTTTATTTTTTGGTTGCCCATGAATTGTATACGGAGACTAATTTATGTTGCCGCCCGTAGGGCATGGATTAGTCCAAATCCGTATATTTTAGATTTGGGTCTTTATTTAAGGATCGTTAATCTCGTTTGAGATTAAGATCAACTTAAATGTTTGTTAAGGATACGTTAGTCTGATCTTGGACTAAGATCTACTTAACGAAGGTTAGGATCGTTTTTAATCCAACAAAAGAGCATTTGGGCTCTATCGTCTTAGTTTAGGGACGTGACGGTCCATAGATCACCATTTTTGGGGTGAAGGTTTAGTTTAAGGACGTTGCGGTCCACAGCTAGTTTAAGGACATTGCGGTCCATTGGGACGTGCTCATGGATTTGGGAGTGCACCAAAGAGCTGTTTGTTGTCGGGACTCTCCACCTCTCTGAAGATGTTGAAAAATTACAATGACATTAATCAGAGGTTGTTCAGTTGATAAAACTGCACATTTAATATGACATTTTTCCTACTATTTCTATACTAGAAAAGGTGTTTATTATAATATATGATACATATGAGGGTTTATCTGTAAAAATACTATTTTCATGTGTTGATTTATTATAATTAACATTTGGTAGGAAAATGTAGGCAAAAATACCATTGACCAAATCTTAATGCTGAAATTAATATCTTAATAAAACAAACTCTACTAATATTATTTGTTGAGTTGTTGTGCAGAATTTTCAGGGCTAAAATCAAGGGAATTAAAGTTGTTAGTGCAAACCTGCCTAATTAAGAAAGCAAAGTAAGAAATCAAGTCTGGCAGTAACTACGAGAAGATTTTCAGTTTCCTGAGATTCAAAAAGATCGCCACGTGTCATACAGATGAAGCCCAGAAAACCAAATCAAAGGATCGCACCATAGGGCCGCGGATCCGCGGCCAAACCCACCTGTTGGCCGTGGATTCGCCGCGTGCCAGAGGAGTTATGTGCAGTATTTTTGTTGTTAGGATCTAAACGACTGGCTTCTAATTTAGAAAGCTAGGGATATGGTTTTGGGACTGTAAATAACGACTGAGAGCCCCTTGGAAAAATTATCAAGTCGATGCGATCACGAAGTCCAAGACGGCTCACGCATCCAGGCTGATCATCAACGGTTCATCTACCTCCTTAGAAGAGATCGAGAAGCAAACTGGTATTTGTAATCATTTTCTAAGGAAACAAAGTGTAAATGAGTTTTGTTGATTAATAAAGATAGTTCTTTTTCTTATTCTATTTCTTTGTAGTTTTAATATGATTTCCCTCTCCATCTCTTCTTCTCCCAACATGCACGAGTAATTCTCCGCTTGTTAGGGTTCGTAGGATTAGGGTAGGTTAATGGATGATGAAGATCCTTAAACTCTTTTTACGTCCTATAAAGTTTATAAACTTTATCAAAAGAATCATTAACATCCTAATCGGGCGCGCTACCAATTTATTGTTAGTCTCGACCGCGATTAGAGATTAGATTAATGATTGTTTTGGTAAAGGCTAGATATGAACGGAGTTCCATGTCGAGATAGGGGTTAAGAGTGGGAACACTTTTCCCTCCAGAAACCCTAATCTACATGCATCACGGCCGTTCTAGTTTTAAATCTATTAAAGGATAAAAAGGGTAATCTTTAATTAATCATCCATAACTACTAAATCCTAATGAACCGTACAAGCCCCTTTTTTATATAAACTTACCTCCGTAGTTAATCTAGATCTATATTTTGCATTAGTGTTTAAACGTAGATCTAGATCCTACAACCATTCTTCGCTATTCTTTATTCTTCCTCCTCTCTTTCTCAACACATCTAAAGTAAGAATAAAATATTCAACGTTTCCCTGAGGACGACCCGTACTCACCTCGGTCTAGCTACGCGCGACACCGTTCTGATTGCGGTTATTCTACAAACTACACTCTAAATCTAGAAAAATCAAATGGCGCCGTTGCCGGGGATACGTGCGTAATTTTTTTAGTTTTACTATTTGTGTTGAATTCTTATTCGATCTATATCATAATTGAAACAAAACTGCAAATTGCATGTTTAACGAATTGTGTGAATTTTGCAAGGAGATCTGGAGTCACGGACTTAAGAAAACAGGAAGACAGAGACATTCATTGAGATCCAGAGGAGTATAGGAGGCCACGTAGCAAACTTCATCACCTGATCCATCTCTCTTGCGGCGGATCTGCGGCAGGAGGTGCACATTGGCGGCGGAAGCATGGCCAGTTAGAGGATCTAGGGTTCCACATTTCTCTGGTAAGATTCTAACCTCTTTCTCTCTCCTCTGAAATCCAATAAAATCTCTTTTCTACAGGATTCTTTGCAAAATATCGCCGCTCAAAAATCTTTTTGCAAAATTTTGTGATTGGTTTTGTTTTGCATATTTTAATACGGACTTTAAGGGGGAAAATCTAGATTAGGTGGAGATTTCATCACCCTTCCTAAGCCCCAAAAATCACAAACTGAGCATCTGCATCAACCCTACATTAATTTAAAAAAATATCTAGACCAGACTCTAAGACTGTCGCGCTCAATAAGGACAGAGGAAGGTTGTGGGTAATCTATCGCTTATCCGCATTACTTTTGTGGTGTCTAGGCAAGTGTGTCTAAGGTAAGTGGTTACTTAATTAGGACTACTACTTACGTAGTGGACAAGCTCCCACTTACCTGACACTTACCTGGCTACAAGAGTAGTAAAGAGGCGGTAGAGGATTGATCCTACGGCTTGTCCTTCAGAAGTCTAGGAGCGGTCTAGAGAGTGGACCTAGGTAACCTTAGTTCTAGGGTTGTTTGTGCATTTTTGTGTGTTTTGTCTAAGTCCGACACACTTTTCAAAATAGCCCAATTTTAAATCACACACACGCTGCCACTTGCGCTAAACCCGCTTAGTGCATGCTTGGCTGGACACGGGTTCCTAGTGCCCGTCTTGTCCGCGTTCCTGCTATCGACTCCGAGGTCGGTACTTCTTCATCTTCTTTTCCCCCACCACACACCAAATCGACTTTGATAGATGGTACTCTATCAGATTATAACACCACGCTGCCATCGCCCGTAGGTGCGCAGAATCCACCGCGCATCTCTCTCTAGGAGAGATGTTATCCTATCCGTGGTCCACTTCCCACTTGTCTATCTATTCCACCAGCTAACGGGGATAATTTTGAAATTAAACCACACTACATCAATCTGTTGCCCAAATTTCACGTGCTTGAATCTGAAGACGCGTACATTTTCATCACTAAATTCGAAAATGTATGCGCAATGATGGGTACTTCACAACTGACTGTGGATGCTATACGCTTGCGTCTTCTCCCATTCCCTCTGTGCGACTTGGCAGAAAAATGGCTTTATAATACTGTCGCACACTCTATCACTAATTGGGATGAATTCGTAATAGCATTTCTTAAGAAGTTTTACCCAAACCATAAGACTGCCCATATTAGGAGCGAGATCAACCAGTTCACCCAGCTTCCCAATGAACCATTTTGGAAGTGCTTTGAACGTTTCAAGGATCTGCTTATCCAATGTCCTCATCATGGAATACAAAGATGGGATTTATTCCGAATTATATATGAGGGCATTAATCCAGCGACAAAACAGATGCTTGAAATAATGTGTCAATGCAATTTCATGTCTAAAGATGACGGAGAAGCTTAGAAATATCTGGAAGATCTCGCTGAAAACACTTTGCAGTGGGAAAGCGTAAGACCACCTTCATCTAGGGGAGGTATTCATCAGTTCGATATTTCCATCGCAGTAAAAGCCGAAATGGCAGCGATGCAGAAGAAACTCGACGCTATTGAGAACAAATTTTCATTAGCCTCCCTAAATCAGGTAACGCTTCCCAAGACCGTCTGTGGTTGCTGTTAAGATCCTTCACACTTAACGGAAGAATGCCTATGAATGCATCGTTTCAAGGTCACGAGCAAACTAATGCTGCCTTTCAGCAGCGACCTAGAAACGATCCTTATTCTTCCACGTACAATCAAGGATGGAGGAATCATCTTAATTTTGCTTGGAACCAAAACAACAACAACAACTGAGCCTTTTATCCTAAGCATATGGGGTAGGCTACATGAACCAACATGAGAATCACGCCGGGTACAGCACATGAATCCTCCGCCTCCACTCACTCCTATCGAACAATATACTTTCATCGAGTCCTTTGGCACCCATATCGTTTCGTATCACCTCCATCCATGTTTTCTTCGGTCTTCCTTTTGCCTTTTTGCTATTGCCCATATCTAGAGTATCTATTCGTCGAACCGGTGCTTCCATAGGTCTGCCTCGCACATGACCAAACCATCTTAGCCGGTTTTCCCGCATCTTCTCCTCCACAGGTACTACACCAACTTTTGCACGAATATCCTCATTTCTCACCTTATCTTTTCTAGTGTTACCGCACATCCAACGAAGCATGCGCATCTCTGCTACATGCATCTTCTGTGTATGATGCTTCTTACGAGCCCAGCATTCTGTACCATATAATAAGGTAGGACGAATAGCGCTCCGATAAAACTTTCCTTTCAATTTTAACGGAAAGTTACGATCACACAAAATTCCTGTT
Source organism: Agapanthus africanus (assembly GCA_030015575.1). NCBI lineage: Eukaryota > Viridiplantae > Streptophyta > Magnoliopsida > Asparagales > Amaryllidaceae > Agapanthus > Agapanthus africanus. The sequence goes on from JASDDO010000016.1 coordinate 559,588,800, forward strand.
GCACTCCTCCATTTCAACCAACCAGCTTGGATCCTTTGATTAACATCACTATCGATCTCCCCATTCTTTTGGATGATGGAACCTAGATATCTAAACTGGTCGCTCGGTGATATCTCTTGCCCTTCCAATGTTATACCAATATGGTTTTGACTTCTCTGGTTACTAAATTTGCAATGCATATATGCTGTCTTGGACCTGCTCAATCTGAATCCCCGAGATTCCAATGTTTGCTTCCAAAATTCCAATTTGGCATTAACCCCTGCTTTCGTCTCATTTACTAGAACAATATCATCAGCGAATAGCATACACCAACGTACCTCACCTTGGACAGTTCTAGTAAGTTCATCCATCACGATGGTAAACAGGAATAGACTTAATGCAGATTCTTGATGTAAACCAATTGTAATTGGAAAATCACTCGTTAAACCGCTGCAGGTTCTGACATTTGTCACTACTCCATCGTACATATCCTTGATTATGTCAATATACTTGACCGGGACCCCCTTCTTCATCATTGTCCCCCATAATACCTCTCTAGGTACCTTGTCGTACGCTTTTTCTAAATCAATAAATATCATATACAAATCTTTTCTCCTCTCTCAAAAATGCTCGACAAGTTGACGAAGCAAATGAATAGCTTTTGTCGTCGATCGTCCAGGCATGAACCCAAACTGGTTCTCTGTTATCTTAATATCCTTCCTTAGCCTGTGTTCAATCACTCTCTCCCAAAGTTTCATGGTGTGACACATAAGTTTTATTCCACGGTAGTTTGAGCAACTTTGAATGTCACCCTTGTTCTTGTAGATAGGTACAAGGATACTTTTCCTCCATTCATTTGGCATTTTTTTTGTCTGCCAAATCTTATTAAACGAATCTGTCAGCCATTTAACGCCTATTTCTCCTAAGCATCTCCAAATCTCGATAGGAATCCCGTCGGGACCAACCGCTTTTCTTAAACTCATTCTATTTAAAGCTTCTTTAACCTCAGGTAGTCTTATTTTACGCATGAAATCACGGTTTATATCTTGAGATTGAATGACAAGTCCATCCAAATTCTTAGTAAAGCTCTCATTGAACAATTTGTCAAAATAATCTCTCCATCTTTCCTTGATATCCTCATCTCGAACTAAAACTTTCTGATTTTCATTTTTGACACTTCACCGCACATAAGTCTCTAGTCTTCCTTTCCCGCATCCGAGCAATCCGGTATATATCATTTTCAACCTCTTTAGTGTCTAATTTCTCGTACACCTCCTTGTAGACCTTAGATTTAGCTTCCCGAATACATTTCTTAACTTCCTTTTTAGCCATTTTATACTTCTCAAATCTCTCCACATCTCTACTTTTCTTCAAATCTTTATAAGAATCCCTTTTAATTTTAATAGCAGCCTTTACTTCTTCATTCCACCATGATGTGTCCTTAGATGATAGAGCACCACCTCTCGACTAACCAAGTAGATCTCTAGCTACCTTCTTAATACAACTAGCCATTTTGTTCCATGTTCTGTCTGAATCATCTTCCGACTGCCAATCCGCTTCTTGGACAACACGATCTATAAAAGCCTTTTGGTTACCTTCTTTCAATCGCCACCATTTAATTTTAGGCTCTACCTTACGTCTAATCTTTCTAAGTCCTCTTCTAAATCGAAAGTCTAGAACTAAAATTCTATGTTAAGTGGTTACACTCTCACCTGGCACTACCTTACAGTCGATACAACAACCTCTATCTATTCTTCTCGTCAGAAAAAAGTCTATTTGACTAGCACTTGATCCGCTCTTAAAAGTGATAAGGTGGGACTCACTTTTCCTAAACCAGGTGTTTGCTAAGATCAAGTCATAAGATAAGGCAAAATCTAGAATCGAGTCACCTACTTCATTCTTTTGTCCAAAACCAAAACCTCCATGGATAGTATCAAACCCACTACGACTAGTACCTACATGTCCATTAAGATCACCACCAATAAATAACTTCTCTCCACTAGGTATACTTTGCACCATCTCGTCTAAATCCTCCCAGAATAGACGCTTACTAGCGTCATCAAGACCTATCTATGGTGCATAAGCACTAATAACATTAAGGATCTCTCCACCTAGAATAAGCTTAACCAGTAAAATTCTATCACCTTTTCTTCTAATCTCAACTACATCCTCAAGCAACCGTCTATCTATGATTTTGCCTACCCCATTACGATTTTTATCTCTACCCGTATACCAAAGCTTATAACCCCAAGGCTCTATGACTCTACTCTTTTCACCTACCCACTTAGTTTCTTGCAAACACATAATACCAACTCTCCTCCTAATCATCACCTCCACTAATTCTATTAGTCTACCCGTAAGGGAACCTATGTTCCAGGAAGCTAGACGGATCCTATGAAACCCTTGCTTATTTGTCACTACACCCGGGGTCCGATGTAGCGTGCCGTTTCTGGACGAGTTCCAAAGCAATTATTAAAGACCTCCTCCACAGCAACCACAAAATCAAAGTCAGCACCCCTTTCAGTCACAAGATTTTCATAATCCAGCCAACACTTCTGCACCGCAACTGGCCGGTACTGATAACTCTTCACTCGCACAAACTTTGGATTTGTTTATGAAACATTCCATTCAAATGTCGGCTGATATGAAGTCTTATATTGATTCCATAAAGAAAGACTCCGCCTCCCACGGTGAGAGTATTAAGTCAATAGAAAACCAAATTGCACAGTTGAACGCCGCAATGAGTGCGGGGGAGAAAGGGAAACTCCCATCTGAACCCCTACCGAATCCTGGACATTCACAAAATCATAATGTGAATGCCGTTACTACGTTGAGATCCGGGAAAGTGCTAAATAACCGAGTGGGTGAGCAATTTGATGATGTTAGTGACACCAATGATACCCCAGCTTCTTCTTCTTCCCCTAATTCGTCTAGTCTCCCACCTTCATCCGAGCCTATTCTCCGTTTTCCCCAAGGCTCGAACACTTCACCCAATCTATCTAAGTCGATTCCCACTCTAATTTTGGGATCGAATCCGTCCCCACAATCTTCTCCACAAATGTTGGACCCAAAACTTATTGATCAAGCTCCATTTCAAAACAGACTAAGGACCAACAGACCTAACCCACAAACGGAGAAGATTGTGGAAATGTTTAAGCAAGTTAACGTGAATATTCCTCTCCTAGATGCTATTCAACAAGTCCCATCTTATGCAAGAATCCTTAAAGACTTGTGCACTAGGAAGAGAAAAACTCAAGTGCCTAAGAAGGTTTTCATGACGAGTAATGTTAGCACAGCTTTTACCCAGCAAATACCAAAGAAACGTAAGGACCCTGGCTGTCCTACCATATCTATTTCTATTGAGGGTAAAAATATTAATCGTGCTTTACTCGATCTTGGCGCTAGCGTTAACTTGCTTCCTTATTCAGTATACGAGCAGTTAGGAATTGGAGAGTTGAAACCTGCCCATTGTACTCTCCAGATGGCAGACCGATCAATCACCCAGCCTAGGGGTGAGCTAGAGGATGTGTAATCAAAGTCAGGGAATTCATATTTCTTGTGGACTTTATTGTTTTAGATACACAGCCTGTGGCAAACCCACGCAATCAAATCCCGGTGATACTTGGTCGACCCTTCCTAGCAACTTCTAACGCTGTAATTAATTGTCATAACGGTTCTATGAACTTATCCTTCGGGAAAATGACAATTGAGCTTAATATTTACAAGCTAGGAAGTCAACCATCAGAACCTTCTGCTCATTTGCTGGATGTTTGTTCCATCCACGAGATAACTCCTGAAAGCTGCATGGATGAGGAACTTTGCTTTGATGATCTCGACAACACTAATAAGACATCGTTTGATCTTGCACTACTTCATAGTGAGGATATGTTGAATGAGTCAGTCCCAGAGTTTGAACCCGTTGACTCGTTGCAAAAGTTAGCAGCACTTTCCGAGTCAATATCTTATGCAAGTTTTGAACCTCTTAGGGAGTCCGAATATCATTCTCTTACCCCACCTTCTATTGTCTCTCCGCCAATTCTTGATCTCAAACCGCTACCTTCTCATCTTAAATATGCATATTTAGGAGAGAATGAGACTTTGCCAGTGATTATATCCGCTTCTCTAGCCTTAGAGGAAGAGAACGCACTTTTGGCAGTGTTGAGATCGAATCGGCAAGCATTTGGTTGGACAATGGCTGACATCAAAGGGATTAGTCCCTTAATTGTTGAACATTATATACATCTGATGGATGAAGCCAAACCAACCCAAGACCCACAAAGACGGTTGAATCCCGTTATGAAGGAGGCGGTAGAGAAAGAAATCGTTAAGTGCCTTGATAGTGGAATAATTCACCCTATATCTGATAGCCAATGGGTAAGTCCAATTCATGTGGTCCCTAAAAAGTCTGGAATCATGGTCATAACTAATGAGGCTAATGAGTTAATCCAAACACGCACCCAAACTGGGTGGCGCATATGTATTGATTACAGAAAACTCAATGCCGCGACAAGGAAAGATCACTTCCCTCTACCTTTCATTGACCAGATGTTAGAACGATTAGCTGGACATGAATACTACTGTTTCTTGGACGGATACTCTGGCTATAACCAGGTCCCCATCGCCAAAAAGGATCAAGATAAAACCATATTTACTTGTCCTTTCGGTACTTTTGCTTATAGACGCATGCCCTTTGGGTTATGCAACGCTCCCGCTACATTTCAGCGGTGTATGATGGGGATATTCTCAGATATGGTAGAGAATTTTCTGGAAATTTTTATGGACGATTTCTCCATTTTTGGGGACTCCTTTGAGAACTGCCTTCGTAATCTTGACGCAGTTCTTACCCGCTGTAAGGATAAGAACTTGACTTTGAACTGGGAAACATACCATTTTATGATCCAAGAAGGTATTGTACTTAGACATATAATTTCACGAAAAGACATTGAGGTTGACAGAGCTAAAATAGATGTCATTCATAACCTCCCTCATCCCAAATGCGTCAAAGATATACGATCCTTCCTTGGTCATGCAGGATTTTATAGGAGATTTATTAAGAACTTTAGCAAAATCGCTAGACCCTTAACCCTTCTATTGGCCAAGGATACTACATTTCACTTCGATTCGGATTGTAAGGATGCTTTTGAATCGCTTAAAGGATCGCTCACTACAGCCCCCGTTCTATCATCTCCGGATTGGAACCACCCGTTCGAGCTTATGTGTGATGCATCAGATTTTGCTATTGGTGCTGTCTTAGGACAGCACATTGATAAGATACCATATGTAATTTACTATGCAAGTAGGACCTTGAATGATGCACAAATAAATTACACAACTACCGAGAAAGAACTCTTGGCAGTTGTATTTGCATTAGAGAAATTCAGGTCCTACTTGATTGGCTCGCCAATTGTGGTTTACACTGATCACTCCGCCCTACGACATCTTTTATCGAAGAAGGATGCTAAGGCTAGGCTAATACGTTGGATCCTATTGTTACAAGAATTTGATCTTGTCATCCGAGACAAGAGTGGATGTGAAAACGTTGTAGCCAACCATCTTTCATGCATCACTTCTTCACCAACTTTGACCGTGCCGATAAATGACTCATTTCCTGACAAACAGCTCTTGACTGTATCCTACGAACCTTGGTTCGTGTATATTGTGAACTATCTTGCGACGGGACTTATTCCTAGCGATTGGTCGAAACAAGACAAACTTCGATTTCTATCCCAGGTAAAATATTTTTACTGGGATGAACCTTATCTGTTTAAGAATTGTTCCGATCAAATCATTCGCAGGTGTGTCCCTAACGATGAATTCAAGAGTGTGTTATCATTTTGTCATGATCAGGCATGCGGCGGTCATTTTGGTCCTCGAAAAACGGCGGAGAAAGTTTTGCAATGTGGCTCTTATTGGCCAATATTATTTAAAAATGCATATGAACATTGCAAAACTTGTCCACGATGTCAGCATTTGGGTCGGATTTCACGAAGAAACGAGATGCCGCTCCAACCTATATTGGTTATGGAAATATTCGATGTTTGGGATATTGATTTTATGGGCCCTTTTCCCAACTCCTTTGGGAATTTATATATCTTGTTAGCGGTTGATTATGTCTCGAAATGGGTGGAAGCTATACCGTGTCGCTCTAATGACAAAAAAGTTGTCATTAAGTTCCTTAAAAAAAATATCTTTTCGCGATTCAGACACCCTCGCGCTATAATTAGCGACAACGGGACACATTTCTGTAATCGGTCTTTCGAGGCCTTGATGCGAAAATATTCAATCACTCACAAGCTTTCTACGCCCTATCATCCTCAAACAAGCGGGCAGGCTGAGATATCAAATAGGCAGATCAAACAAATTTTGGAGAAGTCGGTTTCTAAAAACCGTAAAGATCGGTCAACCAAATTGACAGATGCTCTTTGGGCATTCCGCACCGCTTATAAGACCGATCTTGGTATGTCTCCATACCGCCTAGTATTTGGGAAGGCATGCCACCTTCCTGTCGAGATCGAACATAAAGCAATGTGGGCTATTAAAGAGCTTAACTTCGATTTTGATCATGCAGACAGCTATCGGAAGCTGCAATTGAATGAGCTAAGCGAACTCCGTGATGAAGCTTACGATAATGTGGTGATAGTAAAGAACAGGACTAAAGTGTTCTACGATAAAAACCATTTTAGAAAAACTTTCACATCGGGGAAACAAGTCCTTCTTTACGATTCCCGTCTCCATCTTCATCCGGGTAAGCTTAAATCTCGTTGGAAAGGACCTTTTGTGGTGCGGTATGTACACCCGCACGGGGCAGTAGAAGTTGAAAATTTGAAAAACGGTTCAATTTTTAAAGTAAATGGGCATAGATTAAAACCGTATTTCTCTGCTGACCCCGCGGAGGAGCTCCTGTTTTTACAGGAGCCGCTTTATCAGAACTGAATTTCCTCCGCCTCACCTCCATATTTTGATAACATTTTATCATTTTAAGAATGGAGGTGAGTAAAAATGGATTTAACTGAATATCTGTGCGTGCCAAAGATCAAGTTTGGGGGTAGTTTTCAATTACTTATTATTTTACCCCTTTTATCTCTCCCCAAGTATACAGGTCCATGCTCTCAAAAGACAACATCAGTGAGGACACTGCTGAAAACAGGTTTGGGGGGGAGGTTTGTATTCACTGAATTATCTTTGACACTGGGCATTCAAATTTTTTTTTTATAACAAAAGAGTAGAAAGTGAAAACTTACATCCAAAAGATAGGAATAATTTAAGAAAACCAAGAAAATTAGAAGTTTTCTTAAACGAACTAGTAATAAGTAGTTATGAGCCGTTGTCCCAAGGGTTAGTAAGATGAAGGAAGTCACTAATCTGAGGATAAAAATAAGTCTGAAAAATAGTTTCTATTCTGGAAGCCAAACATTTGAATGTTGACACCCTACTATATGCACTTACACACGTCTTGAAACTCGGGATAGTAGAGGATACCTTGAAATGCTCTTGTCTAAAAACCAAAGTATGAAGGAAATAATAAATGAAGAAAATATAAAAATGGTGAAAAGAAAAATGAACACTAGTTTTGTTATCGCCAAGGCAGCAATAAAAAAATATAGCGAGGGTGCTTCATCACCTAGTGCCTTAGACCAACTGGTTTGGAAGTCACTGCTAAGCCTTAGGTGGTGCAAGATGAGAAAAATACTATCACCTAATCAGCAAGCACATGAGTAATCGGTCGGTTAGTACCTCAAGAAGTATTAACGGTCGCATGAAAATTGTGTGAGCAAACTAAATATTCATCGATTAAAAAGCACTGAGGCAGATGGACAAGAGTATGATAGCTTGAATTGAATTCTCCGAGTGTAGGGATGTTCTATACACACACGTAGGGTTATATGATCGATGTTTAGATGAAAGGTAGGAATTAAGAATAAAGACGATGTTTTATTGAGGGATGATGTGATTTCTAATATCTTTTCACGAATATTAAGATAGGGCTCATGACAACTGAAAAGGTAGTGTAGTTGGAAACTCTAAATTTTCAAAGTATTTCTTTTATGGTTCTTATCTTTATATGTAAATTTCACCATCTCTCTTTTATTATAGGATTTTGTGGGTGTAATCCGCTGAAAACCCTCAGGAGACAACACTCCTCCTACTAGGGACACCTAGAGGTTTAACGGCTTGTTGCAGGTGCTCAGTGCAATCGTGTTGCCTACGAAAGTGTACTTAGTTTTCTCCTTTCTTTTTATCCTCCTCTTGAATAAACTAGTTTGCTCGGGACGATCAAAAATAAGTTTGAGGGTATTTGTTCAGTTAATAAAACTGCACATTTAATATGACATTTTTCCTACTATTTCTATACTAGAAAAGGTGTTTATTATAATATATGATACATATGAGGGTTTATCTGGAAAAATACTATTTTCATGTGTTGATATATTATAATTAACATTTGGTAGGAAAATATAGGCAAAAATACCATTGACCAAATCTTAATGCTGAAATTAATATCTCAATAAAACAAACTCTACTAATATTATTTGTTGAGTTGTTGTGCAGAATTTTCAGGGCTAAAATTAAGGGAATCAAAGTTGTTAGTGCAAACCAGCCAAATTAAGAAAGCAAACTAAGAAATCAAGTCTGGCAATAACTACGAGAAGATTTTCAGTTTCCTGAGATTCAAAAAGATCGCCACGTGTCACACAAATGAAGCCTAGAAAACCAAATCAAAGGATCGCACCATAGGGCCGCGGATCCGCGGCCAAACCCACCTGTTGGCCGTGAATCCGCCGCGTGCCAGAGGAGTTGTGTGCTGTATTTTTGTTGTTAGGATCTAAACGACTGGCTTCCAATTTAGGAAGCTAAGGATATGGTTTTGGGACTATAAATAAAGACCGAGAGCCCCTTGGAAAAATTATCAAGTCGACGCGATCACGAAGTCCAAGACGGCTCACGCATCCAGGCTGATCATCAACGGTTCATCTACCTCCTTAGAAGAAATCGAGAAGCAAACTGGTATTTGTAATCATTTTCTAAGGAAACAAAGTGTAAATGAGTTTTGTTGATTAATAAAGGTAGTTGTTTTTCTTATTCTATTTCTTTGTAGTTTTAATATGATTTCCCTCTCCATCCCTTCTTCTCCCAACATGCACGAGTAATTCTCCGCTTGTTAGGGTTCGTAGGATTAGGGTAGGTTAATGGATGATGAAGATCCTTAAACTCTTTTTACGTCCTATAAAGTTTATAAACTTTACCAAAAGAATCATTAACATCCTAATCGGGCGCGCTACCAATTTATTGTTAGTCTCGACCGCGATTAGAGATTAGATTAATGATTGTTTTGGTAAAGGCTAGATATGAACGGAGTTCCATGTCGAGATAGGGGTTAAGAGTGGGAACCCTTTTCCCCCCAGAAACCCTAATCTACGTGCATCACTATCGTTCTAGTTTTAAATCTATTAAAGGATAAAAAGGGTAATCTTTAATTAATCATCCATAACTACTAAATCCTAATGAACCCTACAAGCCCCCTTTTTATATAAACTTACCTCCGTAGTTAATCTAGATCTATATTTTGCATTAGTGTTTAAACGTAAATCTAGATCCTACAACCATTCTTCACTATTCTTTATTCTTCCTCCTCTCTTTCTCAACACATCTAAAGTAAGAATAAAATATTCAACGTTTTCCTGAGGACGACCCGTACTCACCTCAGTCTAGCTACGCGCGACACCATTCTGATTGCGGTTATTCTACAAACTACACTCTAAATCTAGATCAATCAGAGAGATGTACCCTTGAACTGAACTCCAGATTGAAGGGAGAGATCATGGTGGGATGAACATCATTTTAGATACCATCTGTTAGGAGATCATTAGTCATTTTTGGAACTAAGATCGATTTGAGGAGACCTGAGTATAGGAAGGCTCGGTTGATTGGTGATCAAAAGGTTTTTGGCCTCGGGAACTTGGCTAGTTTAGGTTAAGGTTGGCTTCTCATAGTGTTAAACACTAACATCTGCTCGGCGCTCACGTGCTCCCATGTGAGGCTCTAAAGCAGTGTTAAACATTACTTTTTTGGAGCGCTCACGTGTTGCACGTGAGGCGCCTGAGAACTGGGCACTGCTTCGTTGGGTTTATTCCCTCTTTCTTTTATAAGTGCTAAGCACTATTTGGGGGGTCACGTGGGATCATGTGAGGCACCCCAAAAATGGGAACTGTATCTGATCTATTCCCTTTTATTTTTATAAGTGCTAAGCACTGTTGGGGGGTCACGTGGGAACACGTGAGGCGTTTTCAAATGAGAACTGTCTTTGGGTTTATTCCCTTTTTCTTTTATAAGTGCTAAGCACTATTAGGGGGTCATGTGAGATCACGTGACTCAATCTCAGTCGTTCCTTTTTGTTCCTCAAAGGTGCTCACGTGGGAACACGTGATCTGTCGTTATAACGTTGAATGCTAATATGCATGGAGCTCTTGATCTGAGTTTTGAGAATTTCAGGACCCTTATTTTTATAAGAATTAAATTCTTTTATAGGGTTAAACCCTAGTTTTATCAGAGGAATTAAATTCCTATATCTTTTGGTAAGAATTAAATTCTTTGAACTTAGTTCTTTCCCTAAGTTTTGAATCTGCATGACAGAATCTCCCCGATGAGAATTAATTCTCAACTTGTGGGGGAATCTGCTTCTGCAGACCTCAAACAGAGGAAGAACTAATGTAATACCCCAGGTGGAGTTGGGGTTGAATACCACCTACCCCGTGAGAAGTGTGGTGTTATTCGGTATCGAGGTGGGGATGTAACCGATATGGATACACACGGGGAACCACTGTAAAACAATGGGGAGTATCGAATTCCATTCCGAAAGAGGGCACGATCTGAACTATAAATGGAATGACACACTCCTATAACACAGAGGCGCCTTTTGGATGAATCGGAACTCCGGAGTTTGAAAAACTCCGTAGTTAAATGTGCTTGAGACAGAGAAATTCTGGGATGGGTGACCTACTGGGAAGTAGCCCCGGGTTCATTCAAAGGGACAAAACCGTGCGGTTTCGACCAGAGCGGACAATACCATCTGTGTTTGGGGGTGGGTCGACACAAATATGGTATCAGAGCCGGTCCCTCAAAAGTAAGTTTGTGGTTCGAGGACGAACCATTGTTCTAAGTGGGGGGAAACGTAATATCCCAGGTGGAGTTGGGGCTGAATACCACCTACCCCGTGAGAAGTGAGGTGTTATCCGGTATCGAGTTGGGGGTGTAACCGATACGAATACACACGGGAAACCACTGTAGAACAATGGGGAGTATCGAATTCCATTCCGAAAGAGGGCACGATCTGAACTATAAATGGAATGACCCACTCCTATAACACAGAGGAGCCTTTTGGATGAATCGGAACTTTGGAGTTTGAAAAACTCCGTAGTTTAGCGTGCTTGAGCCAGAGAAATTCTGGGATTGGTGACCTACAGGGAAGTAGCCCCGGGTTTATTCAAAGGGACAAAACCGTGCGATTTCGACCAGAGCGGACAATACCATCTGTGTTTGGGGGTGGGTCGTCACAACTAAGTTATTTTTAGAAGAGTTAAACTCTTGAAATGGCAAAGAAGAGATAAGATAATCTCTATGTCTTTCTTCGTACCTAGGGTTTCTTTCTCTAAAAGAGAGCTCTTCTTTTTCTTTTTTGTTTTCTCAAATCTTATGGGGGGTCTCCTCTCTACAAAACTTGAAGTCTTGGGTCCTTTATATAGTAGAGGCACATCTGTTGATTAAGTTAAAGAAATCTCTCGTTAAGAGCTCCTGATTGATTTGGGGATTTTATCCACCATTGGATCTTCGATCCAAGGGCTTTTGTTTTACAGAAAATATTTTTCTTTTTTTTAACAAAATTAGGGAAATATTTTCCCATACAGAGGTTATTCTATAGCTTGGTAATTTTTAATCACCATTGGAATTTTAATCCAACGGTACTCTATTTTACAGAGAGTAATCTTTCTTGTTTAGAAAGATTTAAGGAAATATTTTCCAAATAGAATTTAATTCTATCGAATGGCTTAATAGTGATATTTTATCACAATCAGATTTTAAGTCCAAGATTCTCTGTTAAAGAAAGATCTTTCCATATTTAGAAAGATCAGGGATATATTTCCCATATATATAGAATTTAATTCTATCGGATAGTTTAGAAAGATTTAAGGAAACATTTTCCAAATATGGTTTTAATCCCTTTATTTAGAATTTAATTCTATCAGCTTGAAAGGTGTTTAGGACCACTCACGTATAGCACGTGACCCCCACTGAGTTAACTTGTTTGATTATAAGCAACAGCCTAATAGGGCATCACGTGCTAACACGTAATCTTCTCAAGCCTGCTATTTGTTTTAATATGGCGCCTATATACTTTGTATATAGACGTCACGTGCTTACACGTGAGGCTCTATTTCAGCCTATCAATTGTTTAAACCCAGCGCCTATAATCTTTATATAGGCGCTCACGTGTGGGCACGTGATGTTTTATTAGTGGAAATTTTCCCATCGCTTTTTCTCTCTTTCTTTTCTTTTCTCCCTTTATTTTTTATAAGGGAATAAACGCCCCCACAATATTGTTCTCACGTGGTTTGCATATGAGTGCAACGCTGTCACCTTTACAGTCGTTGGATTGCCTAGGGGAATAGGGAGATGAACCGCCCTCGTCACATCTTATAAATGCAAGGGTCTTGTCTTTGGGAAGCCACTGTTCTTTCATCTTCTTCCTTGGTTATTTTCTCGAGAATTTAATTCTCTTCTTCAGAGCTTAGTTCTCTACCCATTGAAATTTCAGAGTTAAACTCTGTCAGAAAAAAAGAAACTTTTTTGGGTAATGATCTTGAACAACAAAGAAAACCCTTTTCTTTAATTCTTTTTTTGGATTTTAAATCCACCATGAGGGCTTTTTTTCTCTTCTGAAACCCATCTATTAGAGATCCAAAGACGTGATCTTTGATTAGTAAACCTCAATTTCTTGGGCATTCCTCCTTTGATCCTTAAGGATTCATAGCATTGTAATTTTATTTTTCGTTTCCTCATCATGGGGGTTTCTGAAATTTAATTCCACCGCATAAAAGGAATTTAATTCCTCACCAAAAGAGCTTGGCTCTGAAGATCAAGAGGGGCCCTTCGGGAATTTCATTCCCTGGTGCTCTTGAGAATATTTTCATAGGGTTTTTCCCTTAATTGCACAAATTTAAATTTGTTGGGTATTTTAACAGAACGTATTTTCTCTATGAGGATGTCAAGAGTTGTTTAAACTCCCGTCTCTGTTTAATGAGAATCTTTTTTGATTCTCACAATGATTGTCCTGTCTCATCGTTGGTGAGCCGTGTTCACACCATAATATTGTATTATTATATTCCCCATTCTTATGCGTTTTATAAATAAACAGGTGTTTTTGACTCATGTCTGCTACATATTACAGGTTATAGGTTCTTGGAGCAAAAACAGTGAAAAAGACAAAAGATGATACAAAAGAGAGACTTTTGACCAACAAATAGAAGAATCCTAGTCAAGCTTAGATGAAGAACAGTTCACAATGTACAAGGCAACGCAAGCTCCAAAATATCAAAACGAACGGTTAAAAGACCACTATAAGTTTTCACTGAAAGATCTGGAGAAGACCCAGAAGCCAAATGGTGAAAAGAACCAAAGAATCAGAAGCCCAAAAAGACCCAGAAGTTGACCCCAAAATTTTATCCAATGTTCTCACCAATGGGCCGCGGAACCGCGGCCCTAGCCCTACCCATGCCGCGGTTCCGCGGCCATCTTGTGCCCGGGGTTCGTGAAATTTTTACCAAAATATTGTGGCGGCGCTGAATAGTCAACCTTAGGGAAATTTGTAATTGCAGACGTGCGAATCAAATGTAACCTAGGGTTTCCTATTCTCTATAAATAGGAACTTTAAATCATTGTATTCTTTTCATGCCTCCCTATGCCTCCCTGTGCCTCTTTTTATCAATAAAATTTAGATTTCTTTTGGAGAGCATCGATGCCTCTTTTCATTTCAGAAATTCAGATCTGACAAGTCTTGTGTTGATGTTTGGAGAGAGCCATCTGTAAAGTAAGTAATTAATTTCAATTCTTGCCCTAGGTAATTTTTCATTCTCTGTCCTAAATTAAATTTAATTCCTTGCCCTAGTTAGATAGTTAGATCTTTAATTCAATTGCCCTAGATTAATTTAGTTTTTAGATTTAATTAATCCATTCACACCGTTTGGAATTAACTCGTTAGCGCGATCAGGAAATTCACAACATCCCTGTGGACCGACCCATACTCACCGGCTAGCTGCAAAGCGACGCCGTTCTTGATTACGGTTAATAGATAGTTTTTGACAGATCAATCAAATGGCGCCGTTGCCGGGGATGGCGTAGTATTTCCTTTTTGCAATTTCGGGTTAATCTAAATTAAAAAATCATAAAAACAGAAAAAGAAAAATTATAAAAATTTTATCATTTATTTTTTGAAGGGTATTTTTTTTGTGAATCTTTGCAGGATCGACTGATCTGGAAAAATCCAGAGTGCTAAACAGAAAAAGGTACATCAGAACAGAAAGGAATTGGGAAATCAGAGCAGCACAATTTTTTCCGAGACCTGAAGCTTCATTTCCGCCGCCTTTCCGCCGCGTAAGCCGTCTCCCGCCGAGGATCCGCGGTCCCATTGCCACGTTAGCGCGCGAAAATTCACTGTTTGTTTCCTCTTTTCCCTCTTCTGCCAATCCCCATATATTTTTTGTCAAATATTCTGCAGGATTCTTTGCGCTTAAAAAAATCTTCTCTTCCAAATAACAAATCTTGTGCAGGATTCTTTGCGCCGCACATAAAATAAAAAAGATTTGATTGCTTGTGATTTACTGTTTTGCATATCTTTAAAACTGACTTTAAGGGGCTTTTGACCAATTCAGATTGGGTGGGGATTTCATCACTCTTCCCAGGACCCCAGAAATCAGAAACGGCATTTGCATTGACCAATCTTAATTAAAAAATACTAGACTCAGCCCTAAGGACGTCGTGCTCAATAGGACAAAGGACTAGTTATAGGCATCGACCGTTTATCCTAACCTGACTTTGCGGTGTCTAGGCAAGTGTGTCTAAGGCAAGTGGTTACTTAATTAGGACCGCTACTTGTAGCGGGGAGCCTCCCACTTACCTGGCACTTACCTGGCCGCAATTGGCGGTGAAGAAACGGTTTGAGGTCCTATTTCTAGCCCTTTGGAACAGTTAGGAGCTGTCTAGCTGACCTAGGTGACCCTAAATCTAGGCCAGATTGTGCATTTTTGGTTGATCGAAAGTGTGTCTTAGCTCTTTATCGAATTTTTTTTGCAAACAGTTACAAATAAAAAAAAGGCGAAGAAAATTTTTATAAAAAAGACTTGCAACTTTTATCGCTAAGAAATCCGTGCACCCCAACCTTCTTTCTCTTCTCCTTCTTACATCATGGGTACCCCACCTCATAAATCCCTTGCCGAACTTTGGTATCCTGAACCTAACTTTGCCTCGTACGTCAATTGTTTCGGTCGACTTAAGGACGATCCCTCCATGCCCAAAATTTCTTTGAAAGATCAAATAGAAGCGTCTAGGAGAAACAGTTCGACGTTGCAACCCACTTTGTGTCAACCATGTCAACCTTCACCACCTTCTTATGTTGATACCACTTATTCGAGTCCTATTGTAACTCATAAACCGATGTCTATTGCTGAGCATATCGCACAATCTCGTAGCCGATCTTTCACTCCTCTCCACACATCCACTTCTAGGGATCAACAAGTCCATTCACCTCTTTATCCAAATGTTGATCCTACTCCTGTCCAACCATCCAATTCCTACCAGTCCTACCCGACTTTCACACCTTCCCTAGACATTGCTTCTACACAGCCTTTTGGGAGTTTCACATATCCAAACAATTTCGAATATTTTACCGAAACCCCCTTACCACCCAAGTCTAGTTTGGAACAGTCGTTGGAGGCTTATATCTTAGCAACAACAAAATGACTAGGAATGTGAAAGCGTCCATGGCCGCCCTTATGCAACCCACTGAACCGGTAGCTAGTTTCCAACTAGCTTCAAATTTTCCAATGTATGAGGAGGCGGTTGGACAGAGTGCAAATTTGAGAGGAGCGAGTGTGTTCTACACATTTCCAAATCAAACCTACCCCTACCCAATTGAAGCCCACAACTCCGGTTTTCTATCGATTACCCTAAATAGTTCACCTGTTGAAAATAAAAACGAGTTGTGTGATTTTGTAGTGCTTGATTTACCAGATTGTGAAGAACCCCTTTCGAGTGAAACCACACTTAATCCTTTCGAACTTTACACCTCCACTCTAGAACCGAAAGTGATAAATATCCATGCTTTTGATGAGGTGTCAAAAAAAATTTGATTTCCACTTGATTGAGGATATAGACACCGGGAATATTTCGGATGATGAACCTGTCGATTTGATTGAAATTTTATGTCCAAGTCATCATCCCGAGTCATTAAATGTTTCTCCCGAATTTCATATGCGTCTTGATTTTGATGATAATGGTATGGATGAGTTAAATATTGAGGAGAATTATGAGGATAGTATTGAGGAGAATATTGAGGATAATATTGAGGTTGAACCATTTTTGTTTGATGTGTCGGATTTTCAAATTCATCCTCCTAAATCTTTAACTGTTATATCACCCTCCCTCCTTCCTATCGTTCCGACCGTACAAGAGACCGTTACGCTTTCATCTCCAATACCAAGTTCGGCGTACCCATGCTTTCTTGCGAATCTTGAGGAATTTGACCCCATTTCTCGACGGGTTGATAGGTTAGCACAATCGCTTTTAACACATCGGTCATCACAAATTACGTTAATTTATTCACTCGATTTACACCCTCAAGATCGTACTCCACTTCTTTTCTTTTCCGCCATTCTTCTCCCCCACCGAGACCATATCCCGTTTCTACCTCCACATGGTCTCGTGTGCTTCTCATCTCTTTTCTTTCCACTCCATTCTTTCACCAACTCGACCATTACCACGATAAGATTTTTGAATGGTTGGTGCTAACCTTTGGCTTGTGTAAGGCCAAGCTTAAGTTTGGGGGGAAGCTTATTGTATATATGTATATATATTTTTTGTTTTCTTTTTCTATAAAAAAATTTTAAAAAAAATTCAAAACATTAAAAAATATATAAAAAATTTATAAATAAATAAACAGGGGAGTGCCGGCATTTTGACCCTCTTGGTGTAGCATGACAGTGATGACACTGTCAAGTTTAAGTTTGGGGGTATGCTCGGTAAGTCTTCTTTCTTCGCATTCATGTGTACATTTTTTTTTTTTGCATTTGCATATTTATTTTAAAACCCATAAAAAATTGAAAATTTCAAAAATTATAAAAATTAATGTATTCAATTTTGGCCATAATTGACTTGAGTTTGACAAATAGGTTAACTGGCTAGGAACAACTAGATCTTAGATTTAGTAAATTAAAAACCCTAAAAATAATCTTCCTTAAAGTTTAACGGTAGAAAGTATATGCCTTTGTAGTTTATTTAGAAATAGGCAAATTTTGGGTTCACTTCTTGGGCTAAGTCAAAACAAAGGAAGAGTATTGAAATTTTTATTAGAGTATGAGTTTGAAAAATAGTTCCTAGCTTAAATCTAGATTCTGAAAATGTATACCCTACAAATTGCACAAACACGCACCTTGAAACTTTGAATAGTAGAAGAGACCTTGAAACGCTCTTGCCTAAACTCCTTAGTACGATGAAAAATAAAAATATAAAAATATACAAGTGTGAATAAAGAATAAAAAAATGAACACTGGTTTTTGTGATTACTTAAGGCTAAAAATAGAAAAATATTTAGCGAGGGTGCTTCATCACCTAGTGCCTTAGACCAACTGGTTTGGAAGTCACTGCTAAAGCCTTGGGTGTTGCAAGACTAGGAATTACGCTTTAATGTGCAAACACATCTTGTAATCGGTTGTTGGTACCTCAAGAAGTGTTAACGGTCGCATGAAGGATGTGTAAGCAAAATTCATTTAAAAATTCACCAATTAAGAAATGCTTTGGACAACGGACAAGAGTATGATTGCTTGATTTGAATTTCCAAGTGTAGGGGTGATATATACACACACGTAGGGGTATGTGATTGGGATTTAGATAAGAGAGAGGAATGAAGAATAGAACTTGTATCTTTAATGGAGTTGATAAAAATTCCTAAGTGGAGATGCAACTCTAGAAGGAAAACTTAAGAGATACCGAAAGCTAAGTAAGTCTATACAACATATATAATCTTAAGTTAAATGATAAGGAAGTGTGAAGAATATGGGTGGATAATTTATGAGTCGATGATAATAGAATTGCTTGTTAGAAAACCTAATTGGAGAATTAAAGTCGAAAAAGCCAAATTGATAGAATTTTGTGGGCAGTATCCGCTGAAAACCCTCAGGAGACAACACTCCTCCTACTAGGGATACCTAGAGGTTTAACGGCTTGTTGCACGAGCTCAGTGCAATCGCGTTTCCCTGCGAAAGTGCGGTTAGGTTTTTGTAGTGAATAAAAATAAGTTTGCTCGAGGACGAGCAAAAGATAAGTTTGGGGGTATTTGTTCACACCATAATATTGTATTATTATATTCCCCATTCTTATGCGTTTTATAAATAAACAGGTGCTTTTGACGCATGTCTGCTACATATTACAGGTTACAGGTTTTTGGAGCAAAAACAGTGAAAAAGACAAAAGATGATACAAAAGAGACTTTTGACCAACAAATAGAAGGATCCTAGTCAAGCCTAGACGAAGAACAGTTCACAATGTACAAGACAACGCAAGGTCCAAAATATCAAAGCGAACGGTTAAAAGACCACTATAAGTTTTCACTGAAAGATCTGGAGAAGACCCAGAAGCCAAATGGAGAAAAGAACTAAAGAATCAGAAGCCCAAAAAGACCCAGAAGCTGACCCCAAAATTTTATCCGATGTTCTCACCAATGGGCCGCGGAACTGCGGCCCTAGCCCTACCCATGCCGCGGTTCCGCGGCCATCTTGTGCCCGGGGTTCGTGAAATTTTTACCAAAATATTGTGGCGGCGCTGAATAGTCAACCTAAGGGCAAATTTGTAATTGCAGACGTGCGAATAAAATGTAACCTAGGGTTTCCTATCCTCTATAAATAGGAACTCTAAATCATTGTATTCTTTTCATGCCTTCCTATGCCTCCCTGTGCCTCTTTTTATCAATAAAATTTAGATTTCTTTTGGAGAGCATCGATACCTCTTTTCATTTCAGAAATTCAGATCTGACAAGTCTTGTGTTGATGTTTAGAGAGAGCCATCTGTAAAGTAAGTAATTAATTTCAATTCTTGCCCTAGGTAATTTTTCATTCTCTGCCCTAGATTAAATTTAATTCTTTGCCCTAGTTAGATAGTTAGATCTTTAATTCAATTGCCCTAGATTAATTTAGTTTTTAGATTTAATTAATCCATTCACACCGTTTGGAATTAACTCGTTAGCGCGATTAGGAAATTCACAACATCCCTATGGACCGACCCGTACTCACCGGCTAGCTGTAAAGCGACGCCGTTCTTGATTGCGGTTAATAGATAGTTTTTGAGATCAATCAAGCCGCCATATTGATTTTGTGGGGTCCATTGGTTTTGCAATCAGTGGTCCTATGGAACAAACTTTCTATCGTTTCCTTCTGTTGTTATATATATATATATATATATATATATATATATATAGGTTTCATTAACGGTTGTTCTTCCCCTTATTTCAGAAACAATGGATTCTCTTCCCTATTTTCCTTTTACTCGCTCAGACGCCGATTTTCCGCAATCGCCGTCGGATGAGGAGGCTATGGCGATGATCATGGCCTATGATAGGGACTGTACTAGTTTGCTCTCATGAGGAATTTGGTATGGTCACATCATCCGGGGCCGTCGCAGTTTTACTTGTGAGGTGTCAACAGAGCCTCTCCGCTCCATATCGCTGATGGACCGCCCGTAGACCGCTTATGCGGTGGAGGCGGCTAATTAGACTCCTACAGGCCAGCTTGAGCTGTCAACAACTGGGATACCCAACCAGCCTCTGCCGGCTATAGATATCTTAGGGCGCCGCATCTGTCAAGGTGAAGCCCAACCCTGGGGACAAGTTTATAAAGTAGGGCTTACCCCTCGCCACCCAGTAGGCTATCTTCCCTGGGCTCGATATGTTCTTTCTGCCCACCGCGCACGGCTGCAGAAGGTTGGGCTATATCAAGCGGTGTACGCGTCTCTTTTCCACTACCAGGCTCCTCAAGTCTGGTGGGTTAAAGCTTTTCTGAATCAATGGAATCTTCCCACCGACATCTTCTTGCTAGGGGATCGCGAAGTCTATATTTCACTGGAAGAATTTCGTGAGATCTCTGGACTGCCCATCAGGGGAGAGCATTATGAAGAGTTTCTGCATCCCGACGGGTACGTGTTCGTGACCATGCCGGCTATGCTTGACGGGTTGACGACTGAAAACGCCATCCGCCATAAGTACCCTAGTCTAATCAAGGTTTTAGGTATTTTTGAGAAATTGTTCGCGACGTCGGAGGGGCAGGACGTCACCTTTGAGAGCTTCATCGCCTGCTTTATCCGTGAAGACGCTTTATCCAAAGAGGCTCCAAAGTTTGCAAACATTGACGACCCTTTTGAGTTCGAGCTGAATAAACTGTCGGCCAAAGAAAAAGACTTTCCACAGTTTTATATTCCGATCTCGTCGGCCGTGTCCTTCAATGCGATTGCGGCCCCTGGCATGGATGAAGAGACCTTCTTCATCGGTTTTATCAGCCTTTAGCTCAGTTGGTTTGCTATTCCGACTCATCGACGCTACATGAGAGCTTCCGTCTTCTATCCCGCTCATCGCGTAGCTGAAAGGGCACGATTGGCCGTTGGTATTGCGGGACTGTCGCACCTATACCATGGATTAAGCGTTGCGGCCAATACTTCGACCCTAGGTGCGGATGTCGTGAATTTCTCCCTCCACTACTTCACGTCGTGGATCGAGATGCATTTACTGGGAGCATTTGCAGCACATCGTGTAAGTCCACGTTACCCACCCCGGTGCTTACGGGGAGGCGGAATAGGTAAAAAAATAATTTTTGACACAAGGTAACATGGACTAAAAACTTGAGAATCTTTGCCAAACCATCGCTAACAAACTACAAGAGGTTCTATCTACTATGCTCAATAGATTATACCTCACGAACCAAGTCCTTCGGGTCTTCTCTCTTCTTTCCTCCTCATCCATGCAAGCTCCAAGGATCAATCCGGATCTTGGTCACCTCCGCGGCCTCCTTGAGTCGAAGACGATCCACCCGAGAGTTTGTAATCCGAGCTCCACCTCAAGCCGAGGTAACTAGGGCAACAAGTGTGCTACTCTTGATGTCCTAGGTGGTGTAGAATATGATGGTGGATTTATTTGTCTATTTAAATCCTAATTATCTCAACACTTGAGTGTTCCCCTCCGAATGACCGCAAGACAAACATCTTGCCTGAGATTCGGGGCAGATGCTAATTGGTGCTATCCGTCCACCTCTCCGAAGATGCCAAATTGATTTATGGCACCATGTATCGAAGGTTTAAACGGATGCGGCCGATGTAGCAGACTTCGTCAGATTCCCCCTCGCTTGAGGGGTTTTTGATTGTGGGGATGCTCTTCCCTGCACGCGCAAGCCCCTGCAGTTAATTACGCTACCGCATCGCGGTAACAACTTTCTCCTTCTCCAGATGGTCACTTCGTGTCGTGGGTGTTTGTTTTGTGTTTGGTTGCCCGTGGATTGTATACGGAGACTAAGTTATGTTGTCGCCCGTAGGGCGTGGACTAGTCCAAATCCGTATCTTTCTTAGATTTGGGTTTAGGGGTTTTGGGTTTAAGGATAAGTTAGCCTCATTTGAGACTAAGATCAACTTAAACGTTAGTTAAGGATACGTTAGTCTGATTTGGACTAAGATCAACCTAACGGGATCATTTAGATCCAACAAGAGAGCAATTAAGGGAGCCATGTTGTTTAGTTTCGTGACATTGCGGTCAATAGGTAGTTTAAGGACATTGCGGTCTATTGTTAGTTTTAAGACGTTGTGGTCAAGGTTTGGGACATTATAGTCCGAGAACTTAAGGACTCCACAGTCCGGCGTTAGTTTTAAGACATCACGGTCAAGGTTAAGGACATCATAGTCCGAGGATTTAAGGACTCCACAGTCCGGCGTTAGTTTTAAGACATCTCGGTCAAGGTTAAGGACGTCATAGTCCATTGTTAGTTTTAAGATATCCCAGTCAAGGTTAAGGACCTCATAGTCCAAGAGTTTAAGGACCCCACAGTCCGTATCAATGTGTGGTCATCGGGACCCGTCACCTCTTTGAAGACGTTGAGAAATTACAACGCCAAGTATCAAAGGAGTGAAGAGATGTACCCTTAAACCAAGGTAGATTAAACGACCTGATCAGTCAAAAATATTGCATCTTTTAATCGGCAATTTCCCTATCATTTGCATTCATATAGAAGTGTTCGGCATTCATATAGCACATATTAGCAAATCAGTCGTTAAATATCAGATTGCATGTGTTAGACTCTAAAACCGGCACTATAAAGGAAATTGACTGCATTTCATGGCATCGCATCATCCCTATATTGCGCAACACTTGTCTCGAGAATTTGCAGGAACAAAAGCCAAAAGAAGCTGATAAAATACACCAACTCCAAGTTTTGAGATCTGGTAACAATACAAAGGGAAAAATACAATTCAACATATCACAAAAGGGCCCAAAAGTCAGTACCAGAGAAGCCCAGAAATCCCAAGCCTCCAACATGGCCGCGGAACCACGGCGGGAGCCGGCTTGAGCCGCGGTTCCGCGGCGGTATTGCCACATCAGCGCTCCATTTTCTGTGCACAACTCTTATCTCAGGGCCCACATTCATTTATGATATGTCAAATTCCAGAATTCTCACGAAGCTACTGCCAGATCAGCAAAGATGATTAATTAAGCTAATCCTAATTAAGCTCCTAACAAACTATTTCTAGAAGCTCCCTCCTAACTAATCACATCTAGAAGCTTCTCCTCAACAAACTTTTGGAGGGAAATTCAAATTTCCTCAACAAACTTTTGGAGGGAAATTTAAAATTCAAATCCTAGATCTAGGGTTTTGATGTCTATAAATAGGAGCCTAGATCTAAGGGTTGAGGTTGTTCATTAGTTGTTGTTCATTAGTTGATTAATTCTTCATCTCTCCCTCTTCTTCCACAAGTTGAGTGACACAACTTGTGCGAAACCCTAACCCTAATTCCAATCCAAATTCAAGATCCCGAGTACCAAATCAAGTGAGAAGCCTTCAACCTTTTAGGAGCCGAGCCGATCTTCAATCGGGCAAGTGATCCAAGCCGATCCGCGACTCAAGGAGACGAGCGAAGCCAAATCAATGATCGAGTTCTTCCTCTTGTAGTTCTTGAGCGATTGTAACGAAATTGTCGATATAAATAAAAGGTGAAATTCTTTAATCTTGCTTTCTTTTAATTCTTGCATCATGATTCGATCTCAATTTGTGATTGTAGTTCTTGTTGTGATGTTTGAGTAAAACTCCGCTCATAAAGGAGTCGAGACGATCAATAGAATGATGATGTAACAAATCTTAAAACGATTCTTAAGTCCTACGAGTCTTGTAAACCCTGGCAAGTTCAAGAATCGACAACCTAGTTTCGTTGCGATACTTTCTTGATTGTTATCGCTTGAAATTAGGGATCTACGATCGTTTCTTGAATTTACTAGAGGCTAGAATGTGAATGATATCGACGAAAGAACAAGGGATAAATGATGAAACCCTAGTTTCACAAGAAATCCCTAATTCTTGTCGATCATCATCGATCTAGTATCAATTCATCGAAGGATAAGAATACATCATTGTAAGATTACAACACATCTATAGATCCGATCGATTTCTACGAGCTACACTTCGATTCTTGATATTTGGTTGGAAAAATCATCAAACTCTCAATTCTTGATTTTATCGTTTCTTATTATTAGATCTAGATTTTTCTAATTCTTGAACTTCAACTACAAATCATGAATTGTTTTCGTTTCTTTTCTTTAAAGTTTCGACTCGTCTAATTCTAAAGACGAACGATAACACTTTCCCTGTGGACGATCCGCACTTACTAACACGCTACATCCGACACCGTTATTGATTGCGGCCAAAAATATTTTTGGTTGTGATTTCTAAATACAATTTTCTCATTTTATACACAATCGAGAAATTCATTCAATCAAATGGCGCCGTTGCCGGGGATTGTGCGCTAATTGTTCGTATTTTGAAATTTGAGTTGAAAAGTTTATTCCATCCAAATTTTTAGATCAAAATTCACGCAAACACTAATACGAGTTGTTGTGATTTGTGCGAGGAAATCTGGAATCATTGGAGCTGTGGAAATTTTTTTCAGAAAATACCAGAGAGCTGAGAAGTTCAATAGGAACAGTACCAAAAATTTTGAAGCAGTGAACTGATCAAATTGCGGCGATTCCGCGGCATAAGTCTCCCATTGCGGCGGTTCCGCGGCAACCTGACGTCATCCCTGCACCGAAATTGCTCAGTAAACTTCTAACTTTCTTATCTCTCCCCTCATCTGCTCCAATTAACATTTTGTGCAGGTTTCTTTGCAAATAATCGCAGCGCCGCGCAAAAAGCAAAAATTAAATTGTGCGTGTTTTGATTTTTGGTTGTTTGCATAATTAATACGGACATTAAGGGGCATGGCCAAATCCAAATTAGGTGGGGAGTTCATTACCCTTCCTAGGCCCCGAAAATCACAAAACTTGCATCCGCATTGACCCACATTAACTAAAAAATATCTAGAGATGACTCTAAGGACCGTCGCGCTCACTTAGGACAGAAGAAGGCCGTGGGTAATTCATTGCTTTTCCGCGTTTTCTTATGGTGTCTAAGGCAAGTGTGTCGAAGGCTAGCGGTTATTAATTAGGCCCACTACTTACGTAGTGGAGTACCTTCCCACTTACTTGGCACTTACCTGGCCACAGGGGGACAAAGAGGCAGTGGAGGATTCTATCCTGCGACTTGTCTTTTGGCAGTTAGGAGCGGTCTAGAGCCGGACCTAGGTGACCACTAGATTCTAGGGTTTTGCTTGCTGCATTTGTTGTGTCGCATCATTTTTTCAAAATCCGTCCATTTTCAAAACAAACACCAGCATTCATTCTTTCCCCTAATTATAAAATCACGCTGCCACTTTTACTAACCCTTTTTAGTGCAAGATAGGCTGGACAACAGGATTCTAGTGCCTGTTTGTCCGTGTCCCCCGATCGACCCTAAAGTCGGTATTTCTATATTTACCTTTTCTTTACCCACCACCACACCCACATCGATGAATCCGTCTCCATCGAACTTCTTTTCCACTACTCTGCCGCCGTCCGTTGGTGCGCAGAATCCACCTCGCATCTCTCTCCAAGAGAGGTGATATCCTACTCGAGGTCCCCTTTCCACCTGTCATTCCACTCCACCAGCCAACGGGGAAAATTTTCAGATTAAACCCCAATACATCAACCATCTACAAAAATTTCACGGTCTCGAGTCTGAAGATGCATATGCGTTTATCACCAAATGTGAAAATGTATGCGCAATGATAAGTACTTCACAGCTTTCTATGGATGCTTTGCGTCTTCGTCTTCTCCCATTTACCTTGTGCGATTTAGCTGAGAAGTGGCTATATAACACTACCGCACATCCCATTTCAAATTGGGACGAATTCGTCAAAGCATTCCTTAAGAAATTTTACCCACATCACAAAACAGCTCGAGTCCGTAGCGAAATTTATCAATTCACCCAGCTTCCAAATGAAACATTTTCAAAATGTCTTGAATGTTTCAAGGATTTGTTAGTCCAATGTCCACATCACGGCATCCCGAGATGGGAACTGTGCCGAATCATTTATGAGGGCATTAATCCTAACACAAGACAGACCCTTGAATCCATGTGTCAAGGCAACTTTATGACTAAAGATGATGGGGAAGCATGGAACTTTCTAGAAGATTTCGCTGAAAAATCTTTACAGTGGGAGGGTGTGAGTCAATCGTCTAGGGATGGCAATGATATTTTCATAGGAGTTAAAGCTGACATTGCAGCTTTACATAAGAAATTCGACACTATGGAAAACAAATTTTTAGCCGCTGCCCTAAATCAAATGTCACTCTCCAAAACTGTCTGTGGCTGCTGTTCTGATCCTTCTCATTTGACGAAAGAATGTCCACTTAATTCTCCGTTTCAAGGTCACGAGCATACCAATGCCGCATTTCAAAGACCTAGAAACGACCCATTTTCTTCCACATATAATCAGGGTTGGAGGAATCACCCGAACTTTTCTTGGAACCAATCCCAATCTCAAAACACGATTCCAAACACGAATCATTTCCAAAGGGTCCCTCCACCACAACAGCAACCACCACACTTGAGTCAGCACCCCTTTCAAGCACAAAATTTCCAAAATCGGTCAACACACCTTCACCGACTAATCCTTTGCAGTTGACCGGTGCTGATGAATCCTCTTCATTCATGAATTTTCTTTGGACAATAAAAACTTCCGTCGATGATATAAAGAAAAACTCTGCGTCCCAAAGCGAGACTATAAAATCGATGGAAGAAGAAATTGCACGATTAAAAGCCGAAATGAGTGCAAGAGAGAAAGGGAAACTTCCAGCTCAACCCTTACCCAATCCTGGCTATTCACATCATATGGATGCAATCACGTTGAGATCTGGAAGAGTGCTTGACCATCACCTTAGGGAAGAGTTTGATGATACTGAAAAATCAATCAATAACACCCCGGCTGAGACCTTTCCTCACACACACACTTCTACTTCTGATCCTTGTTCTTCTACCCCACCACCTTCTTGCGAGCCTATTCTTCGTTTCCCACAAGGCTCGCCACCTCAGCCCATCTCTTCTAGTTCTCCACAGACGATCCCCACTCCTCTTTTGGGATCATGTCTACCCCCACTTCCTTCTCCTATGATGGACCCAGCGCTTATTGCTCAAGCACCTTATCCTAATCGGTTAAGGGCTAACACATCAAGTCCACATATGGAGAAGATCATGGAAATTTTAAAGCAAGTTAACATCAACATCCCTCTCCTAGATGCCATCCAACAAGTTCCGTCCTATGCGAAAACTCTTAAGAACCTGTGCACTAGGAAGAGGAAGACTCAAGTGCCCAAGAAGATATTCATGGCAAAGACTGTAGACACGGCTTTCCCCCAACAATTACCGAGGAAACGTAAGGATCCAGGATATCCTACGATTTCCATTTCTATCGGGGAAAAACACATCAACCGTGCTCTACTAGACCTTGGCGCTAGTGTTAACTTGCTTCCATACTCAGTCTATGAGCAACTAGGTATCGGAGAGTTGAAGCCAACCCATTGCACTCTCCAGATGGCTGACCGATCAATCACCAAACCTAGGGGTGAACTGGAGGATGTGTTAATAAAAATCGGGGAATTTATATTCCCTGTGGACTTTATTGTAATTGATACACAGCTTGTAGCGAACCCACGGAATCAAATTCCGGTGATTTTAGGTCGCCCCTTTTTGGCCACTTCCAATGCAATAATCAACTGTCGTAATGGTTCTATGACCCTATCTTTCGGGAATAGGTCAATAGAACTGAACATTTACAAGTTGGGAAGTGTACCCTCCGAACCTACTGCTCAGGTCTGTTCTGTCGACTTAATGGATGTCGACAGCAGCGAATTTGATGATCCTCCTGATACCGATCATGACTGTTTTCATATGTTGTTGTTTGACCCTACTATGTATCATACACATACGGACTCTTCCACCAAGATGTCCGGGTCAACAATTAACACCGATTATGAACTGTTTTTGGAGTCTGAAGATCACCCCGCACTTTGTGATGACATTATTCATCGGGGTATTGATGGAACTTTTGAGGAAATCTTCGCTGAAGAACTCACATTTTTGAATGACACGGGTGTTGAGATGAATCATGTCCAAATCAATGAAATTGAATCGCCACCCCTTCTTTTGAACTGTAAAAAGAATGCGAGTAATCCATCACAATCACTGCATCGTCTCTCCAAAATGAGACGCACACACTTTCTATTCCACCACTTACCCTTTCCCCACTTCTTTTTCCACCAACCAGAGCACTGCATTGATAAAATTTTTGAATGGTTGGTGTTAACATTTGGTCTTTGCAAAGCTTGGCATCGACCACTGATTTTTGACCCCCTCATGTGATTTTCAAAGCTTAACATTGCATAACTCAAGTTTGGGGGGGGACATTTTTTCGGGCTCTTAAAAAGAAAATTTTTACAAAATTTTGAGCCAAAAATAAGTTTGGGGGAGGTTCTTCACTTAAATATTTTGCCCCCACTAATAAATTCCTCCCAAGTTTACAAGTTTTTGTAGATATAGCGGATGGCAACAGTGGGGACACTGTTGAAAATAAGTTTGGGGGAGGTTTGTGCTTATTTTTGCATCATTTGCATATCATTTGCATAAGCACAAAACATTTTTTGAAAACCTATAAAAATTTAAAAAAATTCAAAAAATAAAAATAAAAATAATTTTTGTACATAAATAAGATAATAAAAGATTAGATAGTGAACAATTACATCCATGAGATTAGAAAAATTTAAGAAAACTAAGAAAATTAGAAGTTTTCTTATACGAACTAGTAATAAGTAGTTATGAGCCGTTGTCCCAAGGGTTAGTAAGATGAAGCAAGTCACTAATCTGAGGATAAAAATAAGTCTGAAAAATAGTTTCTATTCTGGAAGCCAAACATTTTGAACGTTGATACCCTGCTATTCGCACTTACACACGTCTTGAAGCCTGGGATAGTAGAGGATACCTTGAAATGCTCTTGTCTTAAAGCCGATGTATGAAGGAAATAAAAGAAAAGTGAATAAAAAATATATAAAGTGGTGAGAAAAATGGACACTGGTTTTGTTATCGCCAAGGGCAATAAAAAAATATATAGCGAGGGTGCTTCTTCACCTAGTGCCCTAAGGCCAACTGGTCTGGGAGTCACTGCTATACCTGAGGTGGTGCAAGACGAGGAAAATACACCAAATAAGCAAGCACATGAGTAATCGGTCGGTTAGTGCCTCAAGAAGTATTAACGGTCGCATGAAAGTGTGTGAGCAAATTCATATAAATATTCATTAATTAAAAAGTACTGAGGCTGATGGGCAAGAGTATGATAGCTTGAATTGAATTCTCCGGGTGTAGGGATGTCCTTTACACACACGCAGGGTGATATGATCGATGTTTGGAAGAAAGATAGGAATGAAGAATAAGACGATGTTTTATTGAGGGAGGACGTGATTTCTGACATCTTTTCATAACCATTAAGATAGGGCTCATGACAACCGAAAAGCTAGCTTAGTTGGAAACCCTAATTTTCAAGGCTTTTCTTTTACAATTATTTTCTTTAAATGTAATATTCATGATCTTCTTTTTATTATTGGATTTTGTGGGTGCAATCCGCTGAAAACCCTCAGGAGACAACACTCCTCCTACCAGGGACACCTAGAGGTTTAAAGGCTTGTTGCACGTGCTCAGTGCAATCGTGTTGCCTACGAAAGTGTGCTAGTTAGTTTTTTTCTTTCTTTATTTTCTCCTTCTTTTTAATAAACAGTTCCCTCGAGACGATCGAAAATAAGTTTGGGCCAATTTGATCAGTCGAAAATATTGCATCTTTTAACCGGCAATTTCCCTATCATTTGCATTCATATAGAAGTGTTCGGCATTCATATAGCACATATTAGCAAATCAGTCGTTAAATATCAGGTTGCATGTGTTAGACTCTAAAACCGGCACTATAAAGGAAATTGACTGTATTTTATGGCATCGCATCATCCCTATATTGCGCAACACTTGTCTCGAGAATTTGCAGGAACAAAAGCCAAAAGAAGCTGATAAAATACACCAACTCCAAGTTTTGAGATTTGGTAGCAATACAAAGGGAAAAATACAATTCAACATATCACAAAAGGACCCAAAAGTCAGTACCAGAGAAGCCCAGAAATCCCAAGCCCCAAGCCTCCAACATGGCCGCGGAACCACGGCGGGAGCCGCGGAACCGCGGCGGTATTGCCACATCAGCGCTCCATTTTCTGTGCACAACTCTTATCTCAGGGCCCACATTCATTTATGATATGTCAAATTCCAGAATTCTCGCGAAACTACTGCCAGATCAGCAAAGATGATTAATTAAGCTAATCCTAATTAAGCTCCTAACAAACTATTTCTAGAAGCTCCCTCCTAACTAATCACATCTAGAAGTTTCTCCTCAACAAACTTTTGGAGGGAAATTCAAATTTCCTCAATAAACTTTTGGAGGGAAACTTAAAATTCAAATCCTAGATCTAGGGTTTTGATGTCTATAAATATGAGCCTAGATCTAAGGGTTGAGGTTGTTCATTAGTTGTTGTTCATTAGTTGATTAATTCTTCATCTCTCCCTCTTCATCCACAAGTTGAGTGACACGACTTGTGCGAAACCCTAACCCTAATTCCAATCCAAATTCAAGATCCCGAGTACCAAATCAAGTGAGAAGCCTTCAACCATTTAGGAGCTGAGCCGATCTTCAATCGAGCAAGTGATCCAAGCTGATCCGCGACTCAAGGAGACGAGCGAAGCCAAATCGACGATCGAGTTCTTCCTCTTGTAGTTCTTGAGCGATTGTAACGAAATTGTCGATATAAATAAAAGGTGAAATTCTTTAATCTTGCTTTCTTTTAATTCTTGCATCATGATTCGATCTCAATTTGTGATTGTAGTTCTTGTTGTGATGTTTGAGTAAAACTCCGCTCGTAAAGGAGTCGAGACGATCAATAGAATGATGATGTAACAAATCTTAAAACGATTCTTAAGTCCTACAAGTCTTGTAAACCTTAGCAAGTTCAAGAATCGACAACCTAGTTTCGTTGCGATACTTTCTTGATTGTTATCGCTTGAAATTAGGGATCTACGATCGTTTCTTGAATTTACTAGAGGCTAAAATGTTAATGATATCGACAAAAGAACAAGGGATAAATGATGAAACCCTAGTTTCACAAGAAATCCCTAATTCTTGTCGATCATCATCGATCTAGTATCAATTCATCGAAGGATAAGAATACGTCATTGTAAGATTACAACACATCTATAGATCCGATCGATTCCTACGAGCTACACTTCGATTCTTGATATTTGGTTGGAAAAATCATCAAACTCTCAATTCTTGATTTTATCGATTCTTGTTATTAGATCTAGATTTTTCTAATTCTTGAACTTCAACTACAAATCATGAATTGTTTTCGTTTCTTTTCTTTAAAGTTTTGACTCATCTAATTCTAAAGACGAACGATTACACTTTCCCTGTGGACGATCCACACTTACTAACGCGCTACATCCGACACCGTTTTTGATTTCGGTCAAAAATATTTTTGGTTGTGATTTCTAAATACAATTTCTCATTTTATACACAATCGAGAAATTCATTCAATCACGACCTTTGCCCCAATTTGGAGTCAAGACCAATTAATTATGTTATGAGCCCATTAGCCCAGTTAAGTTTGTATAGAGGACTTATGGCCAGCTTAGGCTAAGTCCAATCATGTTTAGAATATTGGCCCTCTGTTGGCTCATTGAAGGAGAGGCTTTGCCTCTAGAAACTTAGCCAATTGGGCTAAATCTAGTGTTAAATACTAAAGACCAACGGTGTTGAACACTGGGATTATGATTAGAAAGTTAGTGTTTAACACTAAATGATAATCAGTGTTAGACACTAGCAAAAGGGCTTTCAAATTAGTGTTAAACACTAAAGCAAATCAGTGTTAAACACTGGAAATAGAGATTCCAAGTTAGTGTTTAACACTAAGGAAAATCAGTGTTAAACACTGGGTACAGAGGTTTTAATTTAGTGTTAAACACTAAGAAATTCAGTGTTAAACACTGCGAATAGAGTTTTTCAATTAGTGTTAAACACTAAGGCAAATCAGTGTTAAACACTCGATACAGAGGTTTCAATTTAAGGTTAAACACTAAGGCAAGAGGGGTCACGTGGTAGCACGTGAGAGCGCCCTGCTTCTCTTTATTTTGTTCTGCCAAAAGTATTGAATACTTTGGAGCATCACGTGCTGTCACGTGATGGGAATTTAGGTGTTTATTTGTTAGAGCTTCAGCCAAGGGGTCACGTGGTAGCACGTGAGAGCGCCCTAGAGCTCTTTTATGTTTCTTTTGCCTCTTTCTGTATGTTCCAGAAGTCACGTGGGGCGCATGAGGCATTGCCTCAAAACTCTTTTCTGTGGATCTTTGCAGGGGTCACGTGGTAGCACGTGACCCTGATCCTTTGCTTTTTTAAGGATCTATTCATCTCTTAAGGATTAAATTCTTCATAACAATAAACTTTAGAGGAATTAAATTCCTGTGATTTTGATAGAATTAAGTTCTTAATTAGGGTTAAACCCTAGTTCTGTCCATTTTGAAGGAATTAAATTCCTATAACATAGGGTTGAACCCTAATTTTATCTCAAAGGAATTAAATTCCTATAATTCTGTGAGAATTAAATTCTCAAAATTCCATTCCTCCTCTATGCTTTGGATCTGCATGGCAGGATCTCAACCCAATGAGAATTAAATTCTCAATTCGTGGGGAGATGTGCACTTTGCAGATCCTCTACCAGAGAAAGAACTAACTTCTTTTCTTTTATATAAGAGTTAAACTCTTTTGAGAATTAAATTCTCTTTTCTTACCTAGGATTTTTCTTTTGCAGAGGATCAAATTCTTCCAAAATCCCAAGGCTCTATATCTTTCTGTGTATGTCTCTGTGTCTCCTCTTTTTTTTAACTCTCTCTTCTGGCTCTTATTTATAGGAGAAGGAAAAGAATCAATCAGTTTTAGTGAATTTTTCATTGAAAGATTTGATTTGTTTACTGAGAGATTTGATTTATATTTATCATTCATCTGGGCCTTTGGATTATTAGGTGAATTTTCTTCACCATTGGATTTTAAATCCAAAAATATCTCTTTGTTATTTCGGTTAGATTTAAAGAGGAAATCTTTCCAAGTCGAAGATTTTTCCATAAATTGGTGATATTTAATCACCTTTGGATTTTTAATCTAACGGTTCCAGACAATCTTTTTTCATTTTGGAAAGATTTGAAAGATCTTCCCTCAGAATCCAATTCTGCTAAGGAAATAAGGCTTTTAAGGCCGGTCACGTGTGCGCACGTGACCCCCGGTCACGTGTAAGCACGTGACCCCCGGTCACGTGTAAGCACGTGACCCCCTGGAATGGGCTTCCCTTCCTTCTGCGCTCTGTTTTTTGCCGCTGCTTAGCAATCACGTGCCAACACGTGACCATTGGTCAAGTGTGAACACGTGATGCTTCTTCTGAAGCTTTTTCTTGATTTAATGAATGTGGTTTGTGCCGCTGTTTTTAAACGTCACGTGCCAACACGTGACCGCTGGTCACGTGTTAACACGTGATACTTCCTCTGTAGCTTTTTCCTGATTTTATATCAGGGAACAAATGCCCCCACAGCGTTGTTCTCACGTGTCAGCACGTGAGTGCAACGCTGTCACTTTTGCGACCGTTAGATTCATCTAGGGAATCGGGGAGATGAAGCGTTTCCATCACATCCTATAAATGCCCATGTCCCTTCAGAAGAGCCTCCACTTTTGCTCATCTTCTTCCTTTGAGAACTTTTCCTTTGAGAATTTAATTCTCGTTCCTCAGAGCTTAGTTCTCTGCTTCAAACTTTTCAGAGTTTAACTCTGTTGACTGATTCCTTTCCCTCAGATGATCATCTTGAGCGAACGAAGAACTTTCATACATAACATTCTCTGGATTTTAAATCCACATCAAGGGGTTTCACCCCTTTTAACATGAACCCATTTTTCTTCAAGTTCATCAACAAGAACAGAGACCCATCTAATTTTCAAACTGTAGATTTCTTAGGGTTCATCTGATCTTTTAGGGAGATGATGATGGCGGTTGTTTTTTACGAGGAATTTAATTCCATTTAAAGAAAATGTTTCTGGGAATTTAATTCCCTTCTTTCAGTAAGGAA
Source organism: Agapanthus africanus (assembly GCA_030015575.1). Lineage (NCBI taxonomy): Eukaryota > Viridiplantae > Streptophyta > Magnoliopsida > Asparagales > Amaryllidaceae > Agapanthus > Agapanthus africanus. Next base: position 559,622,885 of record JASDDO010000016.1, read on the forward strand.
TTTAATTCCTGTGAAGAACTCAGATCTTCCCATGGAGGCCTCTTAGGGTTTTCTTGCCCTGGGTTGTCCTTCTGTAGTCAATGAAGAAGAAGCTTGCAATGATGTCTTTTGTGGGAATTTAATTCCCTTGATCTTGTTTGATTTGTTGTAGAGTCCAAGGTGGATTTCTTTTAGGGGAGTGTGTAGGGTTATTTGAAGTCCCCTGTCTATTTGATTAGAATACTCCCTTTATCTCATTATAATTGCGGTGCCTCATCATTAGCCAGCCGTCATCTTGATTTTGTGGGACCCACATGTTTTGTAACTAATGGTCCTACCAAACAAGTCATCTGTCGCTTTCTTCAACTGTCTTCATATATCTATGCTCATATGTATGTGTGTGTGTGTGTGTGTGTATACACACACACATTTATATATATATTGTTGGCTTCACTTTTGACAGTTTTCCTTTACTTTGTTTCAGGTGCGATGGCTTCTGTTCCGTGCTTTCCCTTTACTCGCTCGGAGGCTGCTTTTCCTCAGTCACCATCTGATGAGGAAGCGATGGCGATGATCCGGGCTCATGACCCAAACTGCACTAACTTACTTCTATGGGGAACTTGGTACAGCCACATTATCCGGGGTCGCTGGAGTTTCCTTTGCGAAGTGCCGACAGAGCCCACTTTCCCGTTTCTGCTGATGGACCCTCCGAGGATGGTTTTCGCTGTGAAGATGCCAAACTGGACTCCGACGGGACGGCTCGAGCCTTCGACGACCGGTATCCCGAACTATCCGATCCCGGCTATAAATATCCTGGGACGACGTATTTGTCAAGGTGAGGCCCACCCGTGGGGACAGATTTATAAGATAGGGCTCACTCCTCGACATCCCACGGGTTACCTCCTCTGGGCTCGCTATATCCTTGCTACCCATCGTGCGCGGCTGCAGAAGGTTGGGCTTTACCAGGCAATATATGCGTCGCTCTTCCATTATCAATCCCCACATGTCTGGTGGGTTAAGGCGTTCTTGAATCAATGGAATCTCCCCACCAACACTTTTCTTCGGGGGGACAGAGAGGTTTCGATCTCTTTAGGGGAATTTTATGAGATCTCGGGGCTGCCAATTCGAGGGACGCTTTATGAGGAGTTGCTGCCCTCTGATGAATACGTCTTTGAACCCGAGCCCGCACCGCTTGATGGCTTGTCTGTCGAGAACGCTGTCCGCCCCAAACGTCCCAGTTTGATCAAGGTGTTAAGTATCTTAGATCGATTGTTCACCGAGTCTAAGGATCAAGGTGTTACTTTCAAGAGCTTCATTGCATGTTTCCTTCGCGAGGGCGTCTTATCGAAGACAGCTCCGAAGTTTGCAAAGATTAAAGACCCCTTTGGGTTTGGTCCGAAGAAGCTGCCGACTAATGAATCGCATCTACCGCAATACAACATCCCCATAATGTCGTCGACGTCTTTCGAATCCATTGCATCTCCCGGCATGGATGAGGAGACGTTCTTTGTTAGGTTTATCAGTGTCTGGCTCAGCTGGTTCGTCATCCCTATGCACCGCCGCTTTATGAGAGTTTCGGTCATTTATCCGGCTCGCCATATTGCTGAGGGAACGCGGCTGGCCATCGGCATCCCGGCATTGGCGCATCTTTATCACGGGTTGGGTGCTGCAGCTAATAGTTCCACCCCTGGCGTAGATGTGGTAAATTTTTCGCTTCACTACTTTACGTCTTGGATCGAAATGCACGTCTTGGGTGCTTTCGCTATGCATCAAAAGCCCGCACTCTACGACGCCTATACCTTCCCGCGGCTTATGCGATTGGTGGATGCTTCTGCCGCTGACCCGACTCAATTCGGGACTATTCGGACGTTGATTTCTCCTTATGCTACTGCTGGCGGGTTGGTATTTAATGATCGGGTCTTATCTTCTTCCGCGGGTTCAGCCCAGCCGCTTTAGGATCGGTCAACAGATAACGCGCCCTCTTTGAAGCCCCGGGAAGCCGCGCGCTTATACGCAATCAGACCGGGTTACTTGGTATTCCATCAGGATTGTGCGGCCCTCTTCATGCGGTACAATCCGCATCGCTTTGCCCGGCAGTTTGGCTATGATCAGGGCGTCCCGTTTGAAGCTTTCATAGTCGCGCCGGTTCCTTCGCTCGAGGCCGTTCGAGATGCCGCCCATCATTTTGTGAGGCTGAACACCGGTTCTCAGTTCATGATCCCCAATGGTGATTACATGCCCCGATGCATGGGGTCGTTCACAGGTTGGTATCTCCATCGGGTCAACCCGATTATTATTGAGGAAAGAAGGGTACTTCTTGGCCACGGTGCCCCTACTCAGGTTCCGGCCGCGGGAGCTACGCTGCGACTGCGCGCCCCGGTCCGTTTTCCTCTGAGGGATACCGGCGCTGCGCTTATTCCGGGAGAGTCGGGAGTAGATCTTACTCCAACAGCCGGTATGCCCCTGGGTACCCGGTCGCGGGGTAGACGGGCTCCGGTAACAGTACCACCACCCGAGGCAACATCGCCCTCCGTGGCATCGACAATGGCGGTGTCATCCCCAGTTGTGGCGCCGAGTGAGGGTGACAGGGATGAGGGTGTTGAGGGTGTTGAGGGCGACGTGGGCCGACGCCACACTAAGGCTTCGAGGGGAAAGAAACGGTCGTCTTCGGCGGCCGGTTCTGGATCTAAGAGGCGAAGGAAGGTGGCCACCAATTTACTTGATTCTTTAATGGAGTCCGAGCCCATACTTCCAGACGAATCGTTGGTTGTGCAAGAGTCGGAAGATGGTCTTCTTTTCCCGGGCTCGGCTGCCGAGGAGGCCACACAGTTGGCTGAGGCCATACAGCGTTCTAAAGATGAGTCTCATAACGCAAGGGTTCCCAAGAAAGCTTACCCCGTCGTGATTTTCTACGAAGACCCTTCATGGATCCGGCGACGGTTTATCGGCCCCTTGCAGGAGTGGGGTGAAAGGGCGCTGAAGCAAGCCGCTTCGGAGGATGTTGCGGACGCACTTTCTTTATGGACTGGCAGTCATGAGTCCACCCTCGAACCCCGGCGAGCACGCCTCCTTGAGAAGGAGAATCGGCTTGAAGAAGCCATATTGAAGGCTTCCCTGCACATTGGTATGTTTTTTTTATACTTCTTTGCGATTTTTCAGATTGTTTATACTTGTATATATGTATTCTGATTCTTGTGTTGATTGTGCAGAGTCCTTGGCGATGGGGGAGGTCCCTACAGGCTTGTTGAAGCTGAAGCCCATTGACATCCCCGATGCAGCCTTACTCGATGTGGAGGGGGATGACGAGGTTGTTCCTCTTGCAATAGAGCCTCCAGTGGCGGTTCTCGATCATGAAGCGCTTGCTCCTTTAGGGAGGCTCCTTTGGTGGTCGCCGCCCCAATGACTCTTCCTGAGGGCGGCCCAGAGGCTGAGAGAGAGGTAGTCAAGACTACCCTCCCTTTGTTGGAGCCTGAGGTCACGGCGGAGGCCGTTGAAGCTGCTATCCCTCCGGCTCAGAATGGGAGGAGTGTTGAAGGTAAGCTTCTGCATTTTAAATTAGCAATCTTTCCGTTGTCTGAACTTTTTGTTTTCTCAGAATTGCGCGGGCTGGCGGCCTCTATTGCCGATCTGTCTCCCCGGCAATCGTTTCAGTATCTATTGGAGACGGCAGCTCCGCAGGCGATCTCCCCTCAACGCATCGTCCTTTCCTCCGGGAAAGGTTAGCGTCGTTCGCCATTTTTTATTATAGCATTGTTGCTATTCTGCGAAATAACATTGATGTCTCTTACAGTTTTGGAGGCCGATGACGAGGTCGAGGTCGTCGAAGAGACAGGGGAACCTTCAGCTCCTACTTGCATGACCGTAGGTAAGTGACATTTCAATATAGTCCCACCTGTTCTTTTGCTTAAGAGTTTTACTGACATTTTCCAAATCCGAACAGCCTTGCCAGCCCCCACAGCGCTGGACTCACGCATCGCTATGCCGTCCGGCCCTTATGCTTTGCGAGCATCAGAGCGCTTGGCCCAGTTAAGCCTTGTCTCCTTGTCGTCTTTGATCAAGGAGCTCCGTGCTGGAAGCGCAACCACAGCTGAAGCCTTTACCGCTGAAGCTAACGGTTCTCTTCCTTTTCTTGCCACCTACCATAGCGAAGAGGTGGTGCGAGTCTGGGTGGAGTTCTGTCGGCAGGTGGAGGCTTGTTTGCACGCCCTTGAATGTTCCTGCCTTTCCTCGGAGGCCGTGGCTGCAAAGGCGGAGTTACGGGGGCTGATAGCACGGTGCGCGGCAAACATGACATCATGTGAGAAGAGGCTCGGCCGTAAATTCTTGGAAAGGGAGCTGGCCTCCAAGGCATTGAGCGAGCTTCAAACCTGCCTACAAGCCCAAGCCAGTAAAGCGTATGAACTCTGGCGGGTACTGCAAGAGTCTATCAGAGAGGTGGTGGCTCTTGATAAAGCTGTCGTGTTCACTCGCGAAAGGGTCGAGGCTCACAAGGTCACTGAGAAAGAGCTTGAAGGCCGGCTCGCCTCGTATCAGGCCCAGCAGGCTCAGGCGGAGGCCCGTCTTCTGGCGATCCTGAATCATGAAGCCGTGGCCCAGCAGAAATAGGATGAGCTAGCAAAATTATTAAATCGCCCGCCGGCTTGAAAACTTGTATCTCTTCCTTTCTTTTTGTACATACTCCTAAATGAGAGTATTTTCTTTTTGTTCTTTCATGAATTGTATTTTGTATCCATTTTGGTCTATGAATAAAGACATATTTTTCTTCTCAATGGTGTGTCTCCTTTTTATTGAATGTGTTCTGCGGACAATTTATCTTGGTCTCTTTGCAAGGCAGCGATGGCTTAGGATTCAGGGTTAAGGTCTGCCTCCCAAGACTTTTGAGCTTTACGAGCCGTGAGGGTCTCATAAAGAGTTTTTCTCCCTACAGGTCGAGAGGATCCCGTAGGTGTAAGTTTTTCTTAAGAATTGTGAGGATTCTTTAGCGGGTTTTCCCTTGGGAGTCGTAAGGATCTCACAAGAGATTTTTCTTCTTTGCAGGTCGTGAGGACCTGCAAGTGCTGGGTGCGGTCACCTATATCCGTATCTCACGGGGTCAGGGGTCGCTTTGGGATGTTTTTTCAAGTTACCGTAGTTTAAAGACATCGCGGTCAAGGTTAAGGACCTCATAGTCCGTGGGTTTAAGGACTCCACAGTCCAATGTTAGTTTTAAGACATCACGGTCAAGATTAAGGACGTCATAGTCCGTGGATTTAAGGACTCCACAGTCCGATATTAGTTTTAAGACATCACGGTCAAGGTTAAGGACGTCATAGTCCGTGGATTTAAAGATTCCACAGTCCGATGTTAGTTTTAAGACATCACGGTCAAGGTTAAGGACCTCATAGTCCGTGGATTTAAGGACTCCACAGTCCGATGTTAGTTTTAAGACATCACAGTCAAGGTTAAGGACCTCATAGTCCGTGGATTTAAGGACTCCACAGTCCGATGTTAGTTTTAAGACATCACGGTCAAGTTTAAGGACCTCATAGTCCGTGGATTTAAGGACTCCACAGTCCGATGTTAGTTTTAAGACATCACGGTCAAGGTTAAGGACCTCATAGTCCGTGGACTCCACAGTCTGATGTTAGTTTTAAGACATCACGGTCAAGGTTAAGGACCTCATAGTCTGTGGATTTAAGGACTCCACGGTCCAATGTTTGGTTGCCGGGACCCGTCACCTCTCTGAAGACGTTGAGGAATTACAACGATAAATATCAAAGGAGTGAAGAGATGTACCCTTGAACCAAGGTAAAATCAGTCTTCAATCATGGTGGGTTGATTGTTAGTTTTAAGACATTATGGTCGAGGTTAAGGACATCATAGTCCGTGGATTTTAAGGACTCCACAGTCCGGTGTTTGCTCTGGATGCTTCACACGGGTTCACTACCGTGCTTGGCGAGGACCAGGCTCCGCTCTGGGCGTTTTCCGCGGGGTCAAAGAGTGACGTTATCCGCGTTCCACGTGACCAGGAATTTTGCACTAGATGCTTCACACGGGTTCACTGCCGTGTTCGGCGAGGACTAGGCTCCGCTCTGGATGCTTCACACGGATTCACTGCCGTGCTCTGCGAGGACCAGGATCCGCTCTGGACATTTTCCACGGGGTCAAAGAGTGACATTATCCGCGTTCCACGTGACCAGGAATTTTGCACTAGATGCTTCATACGGGTTCACTGTCGTGTTCGGCGAGGACTAGGCTCCGCTTTGGACGTTTTCCACGGGGTCAAAGAGTGACATTATCCGCGTTCCACGTGACCAGGAATTTTGCACTAGATGCTTCACACGGGTTCACTGCCGTGTTCGGCGAGGACTAGGCTCCGCTCTGGACGTTTTTCATAGGGTCAAAGAGTGACATTATCCGCGTTCCACATGACCAGGAATTTTGCACTAGATGCTTCACACGGATTCACTGCCGTGTTCGGCGAGGACTAGGCTCCGCTCTGGATGCTTCACACGGGTTCACTGCCGTGCTCTGCGAGGACCAGGATCCGCTCTGGACGTTTTCCACGGGGTCAAAGAGTGACATTGTCCGCGTTCCACGTGACCAGGAATTTTGCACTAGATGCTTCACACGGGTTCACTGCCGTGTTCGGCGAGGACTAGGCTCCGCTCTGGATGCTTTACACAGGTTCACTGCCATGCTCTGCGAGGACCAGGATCCGCTCTGGATGTTTTCCACGGGGTCAAAGAGTGAAGTTATCCGCATTCCACATGACCAGGAATTTTGCTGATTATATCCGCATTTCACGGAGTTGGGATTTGACTCTCGGTGGGAGTACATCGTCGAGTTATGGAAATGGGAGTTGCCGCTGTTCCGCTTTGCTTGATGTTGTGTCTGCTGTAATGAGACGAGTGTTGAGAGGATCTCTAGGCTGTCTGTGAACCATCGAGATTTGGCTTCTTCTTCTATTGAAACCTGGAGAGGAGGAGTGTGATTCTTTCTTCGTTTGCGCCCGTGGATTGTATACAGGGATTGATATAGCATCACCTGTAGGGCAAAAATTTCATTTTTATTTTATTTCTTTTTCCGCGATGCTCTATCATTTCAGCTTTTATATCGCGAAAGTCGCGATTGCCCCATCATTTCGGCTATTTATTTTATTTTTACTCGCTGCTTTTTATTGCGAGCTGCCCCATCATTTCGGCTATTTTTTATGAATACATTTTTACTTGCCGCTTTTTATTGCAAGTTGCCCCATCATTTCGGCTATTTCGTATGCATGTGTGGCTCGCTGGCTTTTATCGTGAGCGTAGAACTTGAAGTCTGGTGCCAATCTCAGAATCAGTATCGCTACAACTGGAATATTGCCAGGAGCGAATCATCATTTGCCTTGGAAGGACTCGGAATTTGATACCGTTTTAGGCATCAGCATCGCTACAACTGGGATATTGCCAGGAGCGAATCGTCATTTGCCTCTGTCGATGTTGAACAAAGGTGGCTTGGTAAACAGGGTTAAGGGTCCTGTCGACTAAGGCTCTTGACTTCATGAGCCGTAAGGGTCTCACAAAGGTATTTCTCTCTACAAGTCGTGAGGATCTTGTAGGTGTGTTTTCTTCTTGGGAATCATGAGGATTCCTAAGTGCATGTTCTCTTGTAAGTCGTAAGGATCTTATAAAAGGGTTTCCTCCTTATAAGTCGAGAGGACTCACAAGGGTTGTTCACCATGTGAACATATCCCTAGTCACGGATGGGACTCGGTTAGGGAAATGTTTATTCGCGCCCGTGGATTGTATACAAGGGTCAGTATTGAGCCGCTTGTAGGGCAATATCGAAGTTTGTAGGGGAATTGCTTAAGCACAGGTTTAGGTCTCTGAAACTTAAGACTTTCAAATCTTATGAGCCGTGAGGGTCCCATAAGAGATTCTCCTTACGAGTCGTGAGGATCTCGCAAGTGTAATTTCTCCTTAGGAGTCGTGAGGATTCCTAAGTGTATTGCTCCCTTATGAGTCGTAAGGATCCCACGCGGGTGGTTTCTCCTTACAAGGTCGTGAGGACCCTGCAAGTGTCCTTTAACGAGGTTGCGCCCTTTCGGGTTTTCACAAACACTCGCCGGTAGCCCTGCTGTTTTTACTCACGGAGCCCTTTCGGGTTTTCATCCGTTCCCATTTCTCTTATGGACATACCGTTTTTATTTTTATATTATATTTTTTTTATCAGCTTTGAGATGCTGCAATCCACCGTAGTTTATCGACGTCTCGGTCAACAGCTAGTTTTAGGACATGGTGGTCCATCGTTAGTTTAAGGACGTTTCGGTCCGTTGTTAGTTTAAGGACATTTCGGTCCGTTGTTAGTTTAAGGACGTTTCGGTCCGGTGTTGAAGAAGGCCGGTTACTACTTATAGAGTTCGGGCTTAGGAAGATAGCGAGCGGACATAGTCGTCGTCATCTATCATTGACCTAGGCCCTGACCCGTTAAGCATAGTATTTCTTCAGGAAGCGACCGTTTATTGGCCTGAAAGGTCTTTCACCGTGCATATCCATGAGTAGATATGCTCCACCCTGGTAGACCTTGTCTATGATGTACGGGCCTTCATATTTTGGCTCGAATTTTTCCCGCTTGGCGCGATTGGGGATTATAGGTCTTTTGACCACTAGCACGAGTTTGCCTTGGCGGAATGTTCTCGGCCTAGTCAATCTTTCATATGAGCGCGTCATCTTCGCTTTATAAGCTTCTAGATTTTGTTACGCCATGAGCCGTGTTTCATCAAGGGCATCAAGCTCCTCAAGCCGAAGGTGAGCATTTTCTTTGTCCGTCAGCTCGTAGTGGACTGCCACTCGTAGAGAGGGTAACTCTATTTCGAGGGGGAGTACCGCTTCTGTACCGAATACCAGCGCGTATGGCGTTGTGTTCGTGGCCGTTTTGAACATAGTTCGATACGCCCAGAGAGCTTCTTGCAGTCTCTCATGCCAGTCCTTCTTATTTGGGGACACCGTCTTCTTCACAATCTTCGTCAAGGTTTTATTGAAAGCCTCGGCTAGACCATTAGCTCGGGGATTATACACTGAGGAGTATCTCCAGTCTATGTTGTGTTGTTGCGCGAAGCGGCTGATCTTGTGGCTTCTGTAGGCTGGCCCATTATCGGAGATGATTCGTCTTGGTGTTCCAAACCGATAAATGACGTGCGTCTTGAAGAAATGGAGGATATTCTCTGTCTTCACTTCCCTCAACAGTACTGCTTCGGCCCATTTGGAGAAGTAATCAGTGGTCGCTAGGATGAAACGATGTCCCCTAGACGATGCTGGTTCGATAGGGCCGACTATGTCAGTTCCCCACATCTCGAATGGCCAGCAAGCCACCGTCGGATGTAGTGGATTTGGATGCTGATGGATGAAGTCCCCATGAATCTGGCACGAGTGGCATTGCTTCGCATATTCGAGGCAGTCCTGAATCATCGTGGGCCAATAGTAGCCCATCCGTTTAATCTTCAACTTCATCTTTGGGCCCGCTTGGTGAGAACCGCAAAGTCCGTCATGAACTTCCTGAACGACTCTTTCCACTCCGTCAGGTCCCAGACATTTCAACCACAGAGAATCAAACGACCTCTTGTACAGAGTATCATTGATGAAGGCGAAGGATAAAGCTCGTTTCATGAGCTGATGTCTTGAGGATGCATCTTCGGGCGTTCGACGGCACTTGAAGTAGTCTATAAAGACTTCTCTCCAATCCTCGGCCTTTTCCCAGTCTTTTATTTGCAGGGTCGTCTGCTCAGTTGCTCCCTTTTCTTCGGATGTTTCCGGAGATATTTCTGTTGGGGCAGGCACCCGACGGCTTTGTTCCACGATTCTTACGTCATCGAGATTCTCGTCAGCCAATTCTTTAGCGAGCTTGGCTAATGCGTCCGCTTTGCTGTTTTCCGCTCGCGGTATGTTTTCCAAAGTGTAGGAGGGAATTTGGGTCAACAGTTGTTGCACCTTTTCGCCGTACTTCACCAACTCTGGTTTGCACGTTTGGTAGTCGCTATTTACTTGACTGAGGACTAGTTAGGAGTCTCCATATATGAGGAGGTTCTCAATTCCTATGTCGATGGCAATCTCGAGGCCTGCTATCAAAGCTTCATATTCAGCTTCATTGTTCGTCCTCGGCTCTGTCAAGGAGAAAGCAAAGCGCATTATCCCTCCTTGTGGAGTTACGAAGATGAGGCCTACCCCCGATTTGTTTACAGGGGTACTTTGTTTGCGCTTCTTCATGGAAGATGCTCCATCAAAATAAAGCTCCTATCGGGTATCGCTTCCGTCGATCGTGTCGAACGCATGTTCGTCTGGTAGTTCGCAATTCAGAGGGGAATCGGCAGGTATCAGATGCTCAGCGAGGAAGTCAGTGATGGCTTGGCCTTTCACTGCCTTAAGAGGCTGATAAGTTATTGAGTACTCCATCAAGAGCAAGGCCCATTTAGCGAGCCGTCCCGTCAATATGGCCTTTGACATCAGATATTTGAGGGGGTCCACCTTTGATATAAGACGGACTTCATGCGCCAATGCATAGTGTCTGAGTTTTGTTATCGCGAAGATCAACGCCAGAAAGTGTTTTTCGATGGGGGAGTAATTACTTTCTGCCCCCAGGAGAACTCGACTCGAGTAATAGAAAGCTCTTTCTTTCCCTTGGTCGTTCTCTTGTGCCCATAATGCACCTAAGGAACCTTCGAGGGCAGTTGTATAAAGAATAAGAGGCTTTCCCTTGACTGGAGCAGCTAACACCGGCGGGTTCTGCAGGTACTGCTTGATCTCGTCCAGTGCGCCTTGGCATTTGTAGTCCCAGACGAACGGGGTTCCCTTCTTCATCAGGTGACTGTAAGGGCGGCACTTGCCTGAGAGATTGGCTATGAAACGTCGGATGTACGCGAGCTTTCCTTGGAGAGACCACAATTGTTTGAGAGTCCTTGGCGGTGGCATTTCCATGATCGCTTTGATCTTCGACGGATCTATCTCAATACCCCGGTGCCGGACAATGAATCCTAGGAATTTGCCTGAGGACACACCGAACGCGCATTTGAGGGGGTTCATCTTCAAGTTGTATTGCCGGAGACGTTGAAATACGGTCTTCAAATGCTCCAAATGTTCCTCGTATGATTTGCTTTTCACTACGAGGTCGTCGATATAGCATTCGACGATTTCATGTATGAGGTCATCGAAGATCTTCGTCATGGCCCGCTGATAGGTGGCACCGGCGTTCTTTAGACCGAAGGGCATCACCTTGTAGCAGAATATTCCCAGAGGGGTCCGGAAAGCGGTGTACTTCTGGTCCTCGGGGTGCATCTTTATCTGATTATACCCTGATGAGCCGTCCATGAAAGAGAAAACCTCGTGAGTGGACGTGTTGTCTATCATCAATTCGGTAACCGGCACTGGGAAATCGTCGTTCGGGCAGGCTTTATTGAGATCCCGGAAGTCTACGCAGATGCGCACTGTCCCATTCTTCTTCATCACTGGAACGATGTTAGCGATCCAATCCAGGTACTGAACTTCCTGGATAAACCCAGAGTCGATCAGCTTCTTGACTTCGGCGTTGATGCTCATCTCAAGCTCGAGCCGAATTCTTCTCGGCGCCTGTTTAACTGGCTTGATGTCCGAGGATATTGTTAATTTATGGACAGCTATTTCTGGATCTAGTTCTGGCATTTCGGAATAGTTCCACACGAAGCAATCTCTATACTGCATAAGCACGTCTTTTAACGCAGCCACCTTTTCTTCAGATAGCAGCTCGCTGACGAACGTCGGTCGCAGGTCGTTTGCCATCCCTAACTCAATCTTCTTGAGGTTATCTGCGGTAGTATGTATGCCATCTTCCAGCTCTTTCGGTGCTGGTGGAAATTCCGAGATGACCTCGTCGTCATTGCTGCTTTCAAAGCACCATGGAAGGTCATTCACGTTCTCGGGCTCTTCTTTTGATACCGTTATCATGTGACAAGTACGAATTCGCTTCCAAGACCAATGTGGAGCTGGTTCTGCTCTTGTGGCTTTGGATTCGTGCTTTTGTGGCGGCGTTACCTTCCAGCTGCTGGATAGAGCAAACCTGCCTTGCTAGTACTGGTCTTCGACCCAGTTCTTGAAAGTGAAGCAGTTTTCGAGAGGGTGTCCTATTGCTCGGTGATAAGGGCAATAGTCTGGATGAGAGACCTCGTTAGCTTGCTCGGGGTGCTTGGACTCCGGAAGTGTGATCATTTGATGTTTTATAGCGAGATCGAGTATCTTCTTCGTTTTGTCTTGAGGAAGGAGTATAATCGACTCATCTTCTTTATGAGGGACAAGTCCGGACCGCCTAATTCCTGATTACGTGACTTTCCAGTCCCGCTTTGTCGTTGTCCAATGCCTTTTCCGCCCCTTGACTTATTTTTGCTTCTAAGTCGGGCCTTTTCCACGACAGGTTGACAGGGAGGAGCATCTTCGTCTTTTGCAGCCTGTTGAAGAAGACGTTGCGTCCTGGCTTTCTCGTAGATGGCCATTTCGCGATTGTGGTCGTCCCGAGCTTTTTGACCCGCTTTCCTGATAAGCTTGTCCATTCTCTCTTCAAATGACGGACTCGGCATTTTAATTGCGAGCTCTCGTTTCGACACGGGGTCGGCGCTTTCTGACAGGGCGTCCTCTTCTCCGTCGAAGTCATACATGGCGTAGCTACTGTGGACTCGTTCCCGTTTCCCGAATCTCACGTATCCAAGCCCAAGCGTTTCTATTCTCCCGTTGGGCAATTTGCGCTGAGTCCCAGGGACATCCCAAATCCTGTTATAAAATCGAGCTTGTCGAATAGTCTGTTTTAAGGGTACCCCTTGGTGCTTCAATAGCCTTTTCAATCCGTTTGTGTAATATCTGGGCAAACGGATGGGTTAAAGCTTGTCAAGTGTAGAATCCGCGCTATGCCAGATCTCTTTCTCCACTCTTGTTTCCGAGGATCGATAGAATAGGATCGCCTTTTCGTCTTTTCTCCTGGGAGGGACGTAAAATGTCCGCAGCTCCTGCACGCTGTGAGCTTCAAGCGCGTCAAGATCTTTGTAGTGCTCCCGTGGAATCATGGTAATTTGCAAACTCTGATCACCACCAGGGAATTCTCGTATTGACGGCCGACTGGAGAACACAGCATTCACATCATCTTCCGAGTCGCTTCCGAAGATCGACATAGGGGCGGACGGTCCCGAGTTGTTGTGTCGAGACGGCCCAGCGTAAACTATCTCTTCTTCATCTTCGGTATCACTCCCGAAAACAGGAATGGTGGCGGCGGCTTTGTTCTCTGGTTTGCGACACCTCTCCGTGTCCTCGAAATCTGGCAAAAAGTACTTCGCATCCTCGTACTTGCGGACTTCATTCACGGAGAATGGGTTCGGCTCACCTGTTACGGTATACTCGAGACCATCCTTGAAATACTTCATACACTGATGTTGTGTAGAAGGGATGATGTTGTACTCGTGTAACCAAGGTCGGCCAAGCAGAGCATTGTAGCATGTCTTAGCGTCTATGACGTGAAACTTAATGTCCGTGACGAGTAACCCAAAGTGTAGCGTCAATATCACAGATCCAAGAGTTCGTGATGACTGGGAGTCAAAACTGGAGATGGTAATTTTATCACGAGCGAGATGCTGAATGCTCATGCAGATTTCCTTCAACACCCGAACATTAAGGAGATTGACGGAGGATCCATTATCAACCAGGATTTTGCCTATCTTGATATCGTGGCAATATCCGGAGATGTATAGGGGACGGTTGTGGTCGCACGTCCCATGGAGAAGGTCTTCGTCACCGAAAGTGATATCGGCCGTGTGTACTTCTTCCAGTTCGTCCTTCATCCTTTGTTCGGCGAGTTCGGCGAGAAAGGCTTGGAATTGCTCGGGCTCTTGTAGCGCCTTGATTAATGAATCCCTCGCTTCTTTTGATAATAGGAGGGCGTCGAGAATGCTGAGTTGCGAAGGTAGCTTCCTCAAGTGCGCTAGGATGTTGTAGTCCACCTTACTCTTCTTAGGCGGGTCCTTGGCAGTCAGCTCTTTCATGACTTGGTCATCTAAGGCGATATCCTCAGTGACCTTTTTCTTTCCCTTATCTTTCCTAGTTGCAGGTCCGAGATTCTTTTCCGGGAGCGTGCGGTTGCGCAGCTGAATGTTCTCGCAGGCCTCCGGTTCTTCCTCTTTCCCTAAGACAGATTCTTTAAAGAGAGGGCCCAGAGCCATTTCCTCATCAGAGTCGCTCCCAAAGGTGAGAACTTGTGATCCTCCGGCGTTGGCCGTGTAACAGTCGCCGGTAGCTCTTTTATGACCTTCGGTCGTACTTCTCTGCTCCCGACGAGTTCTGCGTTTCATTCGCTTAAAATGTTGTCGGTGAGCAACATACCCCTGCCACCATATCTTAAAGGCGTCGCATTCCTCAATAGGGTATGAAATCTTCCGATGATACGAGCAGTAATTAGGGTGCCTCTCTACCCCATTGAGCGTGTTTTCTTCCGATGGTGGTAGTTTCATTCCCATTGACATGGCTTTGGAAAACCTTTTCCTCGTCTTGAATATTTTTTTATCCGCATAGGATGTTTTTTGACCTGGCAGAAGTGCTTTGCATCTTTCGTTTAGACGCCTACGTTTGGCTTCTTCCGATGCGGCCATCTCACGCTCCCGATCGGCTTTACTTTTCAGAAGAATCTCGTCTAGAAAGGCGTCGATCATTTCATCTGTCGGCCATACAAGTTCTGGCTCAGGCTGTGCCCCTAGTTTCTCAGTGCCAGGAATTTTCTCATCGTCCGTAAACGAGTGGGAAATCACATGACAACTCGCCACATATCCCTCGGATTCTTCCGACGAGCTTTCTCCATTATCTTCCTCGTGAAAGACGTGGTTGAGGAACTTTGGAGTGTGATGGGAGTCCGCGCCTTTTGATTGTACTCTTCCAGCGCGTCAATCTGTTTCTGCAAATCCGTGCGCTTGTTTTCAGGCTTCACGGGCTTCTTGGATTTCTTCTTCTTTTTCTTCGAAGATTTTGACGGTTGGGTGTGAATACTTGGGCCATCATCACCGATCTTTGTAGCTGGGCGCGGCTTCAACATCCCTTCGATGATTTGAGGTTCGAGCGGGTTCTTCCATTCGACCGCCGGGCATGTATGAAGATCACTCAGCATCTTTTTGGTTTTAGCTGATAGCACGACCTCCCATGGCGCTTCTTCAATAAAAGAACAGGTTGCCCCCGGTGTATCCGCCTTCTTAGGAGTATGCAGTTGTGGCGGATTCACCTTCCACTTCTCGGACAGCGCAAACTTGCCCTGTAGGTATTGATCTTCAATCCATCCTTTGAAGACGAAGCAATCCTCAATCGGATGGCTTACCGTTTGGTGTTAAGTGCAGTAGTTGGGGTTATTCACATCATTGGGTTGCGGCGGTCACCTTGGGTTTGGCAAGTTGATAAGCCTGTTGCGTACCGCCAGCTCGAATAACCGTTTCGTCTTGTCTCGCGGGAACGAGTAGGGGCGCTTCATTTTCTCATTATAGTACCGCCGTCTTTCTTCCAGTTGATCCGCCGGCTTTGGGGCACTGGGTTGCTGCTGAGCGTTCGCAACGAAGGTTGCCTTCCCTTTACCCTTGTCATTCCGAGGTTCTGGCTTCGGGGGAGACGGTCTGTGACCCATCTGGTCCATCTGGGCCAACTTGTTGATCAAAGCATAGAACGTGGTTGGCTTAAAGAACATCATGAACTGGGAGATAGTTGCATGAGGATCTAGGGTACCCACGAACATGCCCACCGCGGGCGCTTCCTCAATGCGTTGTTCGCATTTCGACCACAAGTTTCGCAGCGTATAGCGTACTGGACCCACGTCTCGCCTGGTTTCACCCTGGCATTAATCAACGCCGTTATCGGAGTGTGTTCGCTGGCGCTTGCGAAACGCTGGGTAAACAGCAGCTCCATCTCCGCAAATGTCTTAATAGAGTCGTTTGGGAGCTCGGAGTACCACTCGAATGCTGTCTCCGATAGGCTACCGACGAACTGGCGAAGCAACAATTTATCATCACCGCCGGTATTGCCGCAAAGAGCCCTGAACTGGGCAACATGTTGGTGGGAATTGCCAGTCCCCTTATAGACATGGAATTTTGGTATTGTATAACCCGGCAGGTATTTTATCTGATCGTACCAGCTTGGATATGGTCGCCCTATTTTTACGACCTGACCGGCTACCTCAGTCGCCTGATGAACCAGGATCTGCTGGGCTATATATTCGTCCAAGTCAGCCTTGGATATTGTCTCCTCCTTGGCCGTTGAAAGAGCCGACGTAGGATTCGACGTTTCTCCTCTATCATCTTCGAGGACGATCGGTGGGTCTTCAGCTGGAGGATCTTGCTGGATCATCATCCCTACCATGTCTTGGAATAGGTGGGCTATTTGTTTTATATTGGCTGCTTGTTCTGCAGCCTCTTTATCTTTCTTTTCCAACATCCTCCGGAGGAACTCAGCGTCGGTTTCTTGTTCTTGTCGTTGATCCGAGGATGCTTCGGGGTTCTCTTTTGGCCCAGTAAACGCGGCCATCGCGATCATCATTTCCTGGAGCTTCTGCTGTTGCTCCTGAGCTTTGGTCACTGACCGTGTAAGCGGTCTATGACCTGTAGATGCACGGCTGTCTTCCTTCCCCGACGCCATGTATACAGTATGGACCATGATGCCCCTGGACTTAGGGCGTTTAGGCTCACCTCCTTTAGCATTTGCCGTGGGCGTAGGAATTTTCTCCGGTCTCCTTCTCTTGTGGGCCGTTGAAGTTGAGGGGGCCGTTGCAGCGGGCACCCTGGTGACTGTCGTCCTTTGTTGTTTGATAGGACGTCTCTTTTCTTCCATCACTTTCGCCCCTTTTTGCTGACGAGAGTGACTTTGTTCAATTAAGGAGTCTTGAACTCTCCGCAAAACTTTATAAATTTTGGAGGACAACCGTTGCGTGGGCTGCTCCAGCTTCGTTTCTGTAACCTTCTCTGCAGGTGGAGGAGATCTTTTTAGCGTAGCAGTTGGAGAGTTCTTACGTACCCTCCTAAGTGGTTCAAAGCTGTTCTCAGTTGAGACAGTAGCATTAGCTTCCACCATTGGAGCGGGTGGATTTAGCCCTGAGGGGGAGTTGCCCCCAGCCTTCCTTACTCGGCGCCAGTGGCGACGTCGAGCATGACGAGCCGTTGGGACTGGCTCGGCGATAGGGACAGCTTCATCTTGCCCCCTGTCCGAATGAGGTGCTGCTGGTGTCAGCCTCTTAAAGACTGAGGTTGTCCTTTGAGTGGTGATATTCAGTCCGTCAAAGACAGACCCTCGAGCAGGAGCAGGAGCCGAAATAGTCAGCCTTGAAAAGACTGGCTCTTTAACAGGAGAAGCCGCCTTGACAACTTCTGGAGTAGGGGTGGCTGTCTTCCTCGGGACGGCCATTTCAGGGTTCTTGGGCTTCTTGGCGGGCCCATCAGAGTTCTGATCCAGCCTGGCAAAGACGGAGGCTGCTGGTTTGATATTGGACGACCTGTTGAAAGGGGCCGTTGTAGCAGTGAGCCGATCGAAGACCGACTTCTTGTTCGCTTCTGGTGCGGGCACTGGCATGGTGAAGCTTGCAGGTGAGATCATGGTCCCGAAAAACAGACCCGTGGTGGCCTGGGTCACCTGTTCTATCGGCATGGCAAGGATGGAGGCCGCGTGAGGCCCATAGGCTACGCCTCCAGGTGAGGCGGGGCGTTGATTGCACTTGCACTTTGAGCAGCCCGAGCAGTTGGAGGCCATTGATGCTTGATTTCTACGCCAGGAAAAAGACCAAATCTTAGTAACTTGAAATCCAAAGGCAACCATTAACAAACCGCGATTCTTCCGCGAACATGACACACGAAGTGTGGAGTGGAAAGAGGAAAAGGTCCCACCGGGCGTGCCAAAATCTGTTCCCCTCCGAATGACCGCAAGACAAACATCTTTCCGGAGATTCGGGGCAGATGCTAATTGGTGCTAACCGTCCACCTCTCCGAAGATGCCAAATTGATTTATGGCACCATGTATCGAAGGTTTAAACGGATGCGGCCGATGTAGCAGACTTCGTCAGATTCCCCCTCGCTTGAGGGGTTTTTGATTGTGGGGACGCTCTTCCCTGCAGGCGTAAGCCCCTGCAGTTAATTACGCTACTGCACCGCGGTAACAACTTTCTCCTTCTCCAGATGGTCACTTCGTGTCGTGGGTGTTTGTTCTGTGTTTGGTTGCCCGTGGATTGTATACGGAGACTAAGTTATGTTGTCGCCCGTAGGGCGTGGACTAGTCCAAATCCGTATCTTTCTTAGATTTGGGTTTGGGGGTTTTGGGTTTAAGGATACGTTAACCTCATTTGAGACTAAGATCAACTTAAACGTTAGTTAAGGATACGTTAGTCTGATTTGGACTAAGATCAACCTAACGGGATCGTTTAGATCCAACAAGAGAGTAATTAAGGGAGCCCTGTTGTTTAGTTTCGTGACATTGCGGTCAATAGGTAGTTTAAGGACATTGCGGTCCATTGTTAGTTTTAAGACGTTGCGGACAAGGTTAGGGACATCATAGTCCGAGGATTTAAGGACTCCACAGTCCGGCGTTAGTTTTAAGACATCATGGTCAAGGTTAAGGACATCATAGTCCGAGGATTTAAGGACTCCACAGTCCGGCATTAGTTTTAAGACATCTCGGTCAAGGTTAAGGACGTCATAGTCCGTTATTAGTTTTAAGACATCCCGGTCAAGGTTAAGGACCTCATAGTCCATGAGTTTAAGGACCCCACAGTCCGTATCAATGTGTGGTCATCGGGACCCATCACCTCTTTGAAGACGTTGAGGAATTACAACGCCAAGTATCAAAGGAGTGAAGAGATGTACCCTTAAACCAAGGTAGATTAAACGACCTTTGCCCCAATTTGGAGTCAAGACCAATTAATTATGTTATGATCCCATTAGCCTAGTTAAGTTTGTATTGAGGACTTATGGCCAGCTTGGGCTAAGTCCAATCATGTTTAGAATATTTGCCCTCTGTTGGCTCATTGAAGGAGGGGCTTTGCCTCTAGAAACTTAGCCAATTGGGCTAAAACTAGTGTTAAATACTAAAGACCAACAGTGTTGAACACCGGGATTAAGATTAGCAAGTTAGTGTTTAACACTAAAAGATAATCATTGTTAGACACTAGCAAAAGGGCTTTCAAATTAGTGTTAAACACTAAAGCAAATCAGTGTTAAACACTGGAAATAGAGATTCCAAGTTAGTGTTTAACACTATGGGAAATCAGTGTTAAACACTGGGTACAGAGGTTTTCAGTGTTAAACACTAAGAAATTCAGTGTTAAACACTGTGAATAGTGTTTTTCAATTAGTGTTAAACACTAAGGCAAATCAGTGTTAAACACTGGATACAGAGGTTTCAATTTAAGGTTAAACACTAAGACAAGAGGGGTCACGTGGTAGCACGTGAGAGCGTCCTGCTTCTCTTTATTTTGTTCTGCCAAAAGTATTGAATACTTTGGAGCATCACGTGCTGTCACGTGATGGGAATTTGGATGTTTATTTGTTAAAGCTTCAGCCAAGGGGTCACGTGGTAGCACGTGAGAGCGCCCTAGAGCTCTTTTCTGTTTCTTTTGCCTCTTTCTGTGTGTTTCAGAAGTCACGTAGGGCGCGTGAGGCGTTGCCTCAAAAGTCTTTTCTGTGGATCTTTGCAGGGGTCACGTGGTAGCACGTGACCCTGATCCTTTGCTTTTTTAAGGATCTATTCATCTCTTAAGGATTAAATTCTTCATAACAATAAACTTTAGAGGAATTAAATTCCTGTGATTTTGATAGAATTAAGTTCTTAATTAGGGTTAAACCCTAGTTCTGTCCATTTTGAAGGAATTAAATTCCTATAACATAGGGTTGAACCCTAATTTTATCTCAAAGGAATTAAATTCCTATAATTCTGTGAGAATTAAATTCTCAAAATTCCATTCCTCCTCTATGCTTTGGATCTGCATGGCAGCATCTCAACCCAATGAGAATTAAATTCTCAATTCGTGGGGAGATGTGCACTTTGCAGATCCTCTACCAGAGAAAGAACTAAGTTCTTTTCTTTTATATGAGAGTTAAACTCTTTTGAGAATTAAATTCTCTTTTGAAGCCTCTCTTTTCTTACCTAGGATTTTTCTTTTGCAGAGGATCAAATTCTTCCAAAATCCCAAGGCTCTATATCTCTCTCTCTGTATGTCTCTGTGTCTCCTCTTTTTTTTTAACTCTCTCTTCTGGCTCTTATTTATAAGAGAAGGAAAAGAATCAATCAATTTTAGTGAATCTTTCATTGAAAGATTTGATTTGTTTACCGAGAGATTTGATTTATATTTATCATTCATCTGGGCCTTTGGATTATTAGGTGAATTTTATTCACCATTGGATTTTAAATCCAAAGATATCTCTTTGTTATTTCGGTTAGATTTAAAGAGGAAATCTTTCCAAGTCTAAGATTTTTCCATAAATTGGTGATATTTAATCACCTTTGGATTTTTAATCTAACGGTTCCAGACAATCTTTTTTCAATTGGGAAAGATTTGAAAGTTCTTCCCTCAGAATCCAATTCTGTTAAGGAAATAAGGCTTTTAAGGCCACGTGACCGTTGGTCACGTGTGGCCACGTGACCCCTGGTCACGTGTAAGCACGTGACCTGGAATGGGCTTCCCTTCCTTCTGCGCTCTGTTTTTTTCCGCTGCTTAGCCATCACGTGCCAACACGTGACCATTGGTCACGAGTGAACACGTGATGCTTCTTCTGAAGCTTTTTCTTGATTTAATGAATGTGGTTTGTGCCGCTGTTTTTAATCGTCATGTGCTAACACGTGACCGCTGGTCACGTGCTAACACGTGATACTTCCTCTGTAGCTTTTTCCTGATTTTATATCAGAGAACAATGAGAACTATAGGATTTCTTAGTGAGGAGGAAGAAGAAGAACAAAGCATGAGAGCTCTAAAATGAAGAAAGAGAATGCCCAAAAGAATAATGAACCATGGAAAAATAAAAACCAATCTTTTATCATAATTATGATGGCTAAGATTGATTTGACCACTATCATGTCTTGATAAAGCAAAAAGCAAAAGAAGAGTCTAGTGCTCTCATGAAAGATCCAAGTCAACAATGGTCAAAAATGTCAACATGGTCAAAAGGTCAAAGCAATTAGCCATAACATAATTATCATTAAAAAAGATTAGTAAATATTTTCCTCACCTCATAATGGTTTTGACCGAACCAACGGTCAAAACCCTAATGAGACACCTCCTCCTTCTTCGCTCCTCACAACCGTGCATCCACACCCGCATCCACATTCCGTAGAATGCGAATGCACAGAAGACAAAACTAATCCATCCATACAATACTAGGATCCGGCTTAAACCAAAGCCCACTAGTATTGTCTGCCCGAACAGCATACGCGCACAAGTGCACGTAAGTGATCGTAGCCCTGCCGTAAAACCATACGGCCTCTACACCTTTCGCCCAGTGCAGGGAAACTCTCTGTGTGGGACTCTAAAGACTCGACACTACGCTAGCAGTGGGTTTAGCCACAGACCGCAAGCGGCACTAGCTGTACGTAACGGTCCCCAGGTATATGTCGATAAGAAGGCCGATGAGGTACACCCATCCGAACTCCTACTGAGCCTGAATGTGACAATCTCTGTACAGTCCGGTCTGTTCGTCTGAGAATATCGCATGGCAGGCCTATGGGGACGGTAAAAGTCAGTCCCCTAATAGCGGTACAAGTCGTGTCGGGGTGTAGCCCAGAACACCCTGAGATAACACTGGAAACGCTACCAGTATATCTCGCTTGCCCTGGACAGGGACTTTGTGTAATGGCTCTCCTAGACACAGCGCGATATCAACCCCCAATACCGGGAAAGAAGAATCTTGTCTAACTGTCACTGCCTCCAAGTGCTTCGGGACTGCACCCAACTACTACCTGTTTGCACGACTCCTTTGAGCCGTGGTAGGGTAGTAATCAAAGATCAGTGGGAACACACTCGAGGCGAAGTGACAGTGTCAAGTCAACGGACTAAGCTGTACTCATGTCACCTGGGAACTGATAACTGACGATAGGCATAGTACCAACCAACAGTTCCCGACGAGTCCTGTCCAGTGTACTCGTAACCTAACGAGCACCCTCATACTATCTCAAGTACGACGTACTAATGACTGTAGGACAGACCATCTCCCCTGCTGGGATGAGAAGCGCATACGCTAGTCTACTCCGGAGTATCGATGCCCCGTCTCGATAATCCTACGACTAGGGACCTGTATAAGGATGTGCTTGTAGATTACCCAGCCCCCACTAGTGTGACTGCCATCATAACCCTGGTAATCATGCAAAGATCCTAAGGGCTCCACTAATGTGTATAGGCGATATGCCAAAAGAAACACATGCACACATTAAAGTAGAAACAAACCAAGTAGCATACTACCATTTAAAGCAAGATTGTCTATACAACTGTGAATATCCCAAGCTTCCATTAAGTAATATACAAACTAGTATGATACAGTAATGGCCTCTAGGGCATATACACTAACAATCTCCCACTTGCACTAAGGCCATGTACTGGCATATCGAAGACCTATCATCTCGATCAGCCGCTCGAACTGAGTCTGGGGTATGGCCTTCGTGAATGGATCTGCAGTGTTATTCTCCGAATCTACTCTCTTCACCTCGATCTCCTGGCGATCTACGACCTCCCTGATCAGGTGGTACCGCCTCAAAATGTGCCTGGACTTCTGATAGGACCTGGATTCCTTCGCTAAAGCTATAGCGTCGTTGTTGTCATAATACAGCGGTATTGGATCAACAATGGTAGGAACCACCTGAAGCTCCGTGAGGAACTTCTTCATCTAGACAGCTTCCTTTGCGGCATCGCAAGTAGCTATGTACTCCGCTTCCATAGTTGAGTCAGCAACGGTTTCCTGCTTGGAGCTCTTCCAGCAAACCGCCCCTCCATTGAGGGTAAAGACATAACCCGACATGGACTTGGAGTCATCCTTGTCACTCTAGAAGCTGGAGTCAGCAAAGGCCTCGATCTGGAGGTCTTTTCCGCCATACACCAAGAACATCTCCTTAGTCCTTCTCAGGTACTTGAGAATGTTCTTTACTGCTATCCAGTGTTTCTCCCTTGGGTCCGACTGATACCGGCTTACAACGCTCAATGCATATGCTACATCTGGTCTGGTACACAACATCGCATACATTATAGAGCCTACCGCAGATGCGTAGGGTATAGATGACATGCGAGCCCTTTCCAAATCAGTCTTGGGAGACATATCTTTGGAGAGGGTGATTCCGTGACAAGCCGGTAGATTACCGCGCTTTGAATCTTCCATACTAAATCGTTTCAGTATGGTGTCGATGTACCTGGACTGCAAAAGTCCCAACATCCTCTTAGATCTATCACGATAGATCTGGATCCCTAGAATGTAGTTGGCATCGCCCAGGTCCTTCATGGAGAACCTCTGTGACAAGAATCCTTTGACTGACTGTAGCATAGGAATATCATTTCCTATTAGGAGAATGTCATCCATGTACAAGACGAGGAATACCACAGTTCTCCCTACAATCTTACTGTAAATGCATGGTTCATCCGGATTTTTGATAAAGTCGAATTCTTTGACAGTATCATCAAAGAAGATGTTCCAACTCCGCGATGCCTGCTTCAGTCCATAGATGGACTTAAGCAACTTACACACTTTACCGCTGCTCCCACTCTGAATGAATCCCTCCGGTTGATCCATATAGACGCACTCTTCCAAATTTCCATTTAGGAAAGCCATCTTTACGTCCATCTGCCAGATCTCATAATCATGGAAGGCAGCAATGGCAAGAAGGATCCGAATGGATTTGAGCATAGCCACTGGAGAAAAGGTCTCGTCATAGTCCAAAACAGGTCTTTGACGAAAACCTTTTGCAACAAGTCTAGCTTTATAGGTTTCAACCTGCCCATCTACACCAATCTTCTTTCTGAAGATCCATTTGCAGCCTATGGGTTTTACCCCTTCTGGAGCAATGTCCAAAGTCCAAACTTTGTTGGTGTACATAGACTCCATCTCGGTCCGCATTGCATCCAGCCATTTTATTGAGTCACCGCTCTGAATGGCTTGCTGGAAGCTAGTAGGCTCATCATTTTCAATGACGCGATCCTCTCTATCCCCGTCTATGAGAAAACCGTAGTATCTCTCGGACGGATGAGACTGCCTACTACTCCTGCGGAGTGGCGTTGGGATGTCCGGTTCTCCTGAAGCTTCTGGTTCTACCAAGCCTTCAGTAATAGCTTGTGGTTCTAGAATTTCTTTCAGTTCTACTGCGCTCCCACTTATTCCTTTTCTAAAAACTGATGTTCCAGAAAGTGGGCATGACGAGAAACAAAAACCTTTTGTTCCTCTGCGTAATAGAAAAGATACCCCCTGGAGTTCTTTGGGTATCCCACAAACTTACACAGTACTGAGCGTACCTCGAGTTTGTCCGCATGCTGCTTTTTAACAAAATCTGGACATCCCCATATCTTCAGATATTGAAGATGGGGTTTCTTCCCACACCACATCTGATATGGTGTGGTGGGCACAGTCTTGGAAGGAACCTTGTTCAAAAGATATGCAGCTGATTCTAGTGCATAACCCCAGAAGGATCGCGGTAACTCAGCCTTACTCATCATGGAACGAACCATATCCAATAGGGTTCGATTCCGCCTTTCAGATACACCGTTGTGTTGTGGTGTGTATGGAGGAGTAAGCTGAGAGAGAATTCCATTGTTTTTTAAGTAGTCCAGAAACTCGGCACTCAAGTATTCACCACCTCGATCAGATCTCAGTGTCTTTATACTCTTGCCTGTTTGTTTTTCAACTTCATTCTTGTATTCTCGAAATTTCTCAAAGGCTTCGGATTTATGCTTCATCAGGAAGACATGTCCATACCCAGAGAAATCATCCGTAAAAGTAATGAAGTATGAATAACCACTTCGCGCATGTATAGACATTGGACCACACACATTACTGTGTATGATTCCCAAGAGCTCACTTGCTCTTACTCCGTGTCCAGTGAACGGAGTCTTTGTCATCTTTCCCATGAGACAAGATTCACAAGTATCATAAGACTGATACTCGAACGGATTCAAGTATCCCTCTTTATATAGCTTTGTTAACCATGTCTCATTGATGTGACCCAGTTTACAATACCATAAGAAAGCCTGATTTAATTCCGGAGACTTTCTTTTAAGTGTGTTCTGGACATTGAAAACCTGAGCTTGATTCAGTACGTATATTCCGTTTTCTAATGTACATGACCCAATCAGAACTTGATTTAGGTGGATGTGGACCACATCGCTTACAAAAGTAAAATCATATCCTTCCTTAGAAAGTAAGGATACAGATATGATATTACAAGTCGCACTAGGTACATACAAACAGTTACGCAGAATCAATATCTGCCCAGTTGTCAATCCAAGATGATATTCCCCTACGGATTCAGCGTCCATGCTCATTCCGTTGGCAACCCTGAGAGACATATCACCTATCCTGATAACTCTACGGTTTCTCAGAGCCTATAATGAATTACAAATGTGAGATCTTGATCCGGTATCCAATACCCAGGAAGTAGGGTTAATTGACATACAGTTTTCTACTACAAACACACCCGAAGCCGAACCCACAACATGCTTCGAATCCTGGCTACTGGCTTTGCTAGCCCTGCAATCCTTCTGCCAATGTTCATTCCCGTAACAATAGGAACGACCCTCCTTTACTACATCCAGTCCCGAAACTTTTGCCCTTCCGTTTCCTTCTACTTCCCTGGTTTCCTTCAGGGTATAAGTAGAGGGCAGAGACTGTAGAATCAAGTCAGTATTTTACCCGTTCTGCAACGTGGTCTTCAGGTCCGTGAGCTCATCAAAATAGCTAGTCTCTGTAAGGACATGTCCCCTACAGATGACCCGAAAGCCAACCTCGCTTGAAGCAATTCGTTCGAGGTCTCATATCTTGCGATACGAGATTGCTCTCCATATAAATCTTTGTTATGGAGGAAGATAGAAACTAAGTCCATCTTCTCGTGCTGCCTCTGGTATGCACCATCAACTGAGGCTAACACGAGGCACTTGGCATTCGCATAGTCTTTTTCCGATGTCTTACGGATATCAATATCCGCGACAGTGGAAACTGGTCCTGAGACGGCAGGGGTTTGATTAGTTAAGAGGTGTCCCAGCTTGTCACGGGTAATGGACATCTGGACAGACCTTTGCCAGTCTTAACAGTCAGATTCAGTCATTTTATTATCTAGATGTAACCTATGTGTGGTCACTAGGTCGCTGCAATTAAGAGAAAGAGAAGAAAACACTCAGCATGACGCTCTTGCAAGTTTAGATTGGTTTTTAATTTATCTAAACAGGATGGCTCCCACTGTTTCTCGAATCCTTCCTCAAACCATAAAAGAAGAATTAGTCGGGATCAATCTCACCGTACAATACTTGCTTAACCGTTCAGCCAGGCCAGTGTTGGTACTTCGAGGGAGGTTTTACGACGCTTTCGCGAAGTTCCTTAATTAAATAACCTCTTTTCCCTGTGGGCGTAACCCCGCTAACACCTTTCTAGACAACTACTTGGTTTATAGCATTGATCGTTAAGTGAAAAGTTTCCCGAGGAGTAGCGAATACTCACAGTAGGATCGGGATCCAAATATCATTGTGAGATAATGCTGAAAGAATCCTACCAACATTATCAAACTCCAAATGGTATGCAGCACTAGCGAGTTTCAGTTTCTTTAGAAACTCCCGGTGTGGATATTTTGCCCCATGCTCTTATGATCTTGACGAAGGCCAACATATCATAAGTCACATGTCAAGTTCTACCCGTCATTATCCAGGTTAATTTGAACCCACCCGTACATACCCTTGACGAAGGCCAAAATAGTAGTACGACTGTCCTAAACCAACGCATCTATCTATGCTACAGATAAATATTCAGCAGCTACCAATCATTATGCCTTGGCGCAGGTTAAAATACATAGCTTGAATACTACTGAATATTTAACTGAAATGACGGAGGGCTATGAATGGTTTTGGCGAAACCGTGAACGTAGTGAACTTGATATAATCGAAGGAACCTGATAGCTTTTAAAAGGAGTGGTTTAAACTCCGCATTTTTAAAAGTTTTCTGTTTTGAAAAAGAAACCGAGTGGTTTTGAAATTGTTCCAACAATTTTAACTTTGGTTTATTTTCTTGCATTAATTTAATGCGTCCCATCAATTAATCCTACCATTGCAGAAAACAACGAAAATATGACGTACGCTTATGCCATCCGCATTCGCCACGGTGCCTCGTCATCACCCGTTAGGTTACTTAACTAACGACAGAGCGGGGGCTGGACTAGCGCGGATGCAAAATATAAGCAACGCCTACTAGATATCATATATAGATATATACATTCGTCAGATGCGATGATAGCCATTCCAGATCACAGATGAACACGTTGGATATGCTAGGAATCCGGGTTTCGTTCGAGCCTGCAACGAAAGACGGATTACACGGTCGCGATGAATAGCCAAACCCCACCCTAGACCCCTACGGGTGCGGCAAACTACCCGCCAAGTCCCCGAAGTGAAGCAACCTCCCTCAACAACGTGAGTAGGCCACTCGGCACTTCAATGTACCCGGTAGTTTGTGCACCCCACCTTAGGTCTATCCTAGGAGAAAAAATAGTAAAAGAAATAATATACAATGGCGGCTACAACCTCTTCCCGGATGTGCGGCCATAAAAATAATATTACATCAATTTACATATTACATCAAATGAAAGATAAAGAAACTCTCATCTCACAAACCCTGGCTATTCATCCGCGACAATCCAACAAGTTCATATACACAAACCAACATCACAGATCACAGATATGTATAACCCCCACTAATCGACGTATAGCGATTAGTAGACGTTCAACACATATATCACATCACAGAATATCCGATTAGCAAAAGTACTTAGAATTTCGATCGATAACTTGATTTAAAACTACCCCAAGCACAACACAGTACTCAGCAAAATCTGGGCAGAAACAAACTATCTTAAAAATCACAAAACCATCACAGAGAACACCTGAAGAAATTTGGTGCGCGGCCGAGTCAACTCGGCCGCGAATCCGCGGCGGATCGCTTAGATCGGCTGCGGATCCGCGGTCTTCTGAGTGACTCAGGAGCCCAAATTTCTACAGTTTTCCCAGAAAACCCTGCACGTATTTTTAAGGTCCCCTAAAAAAATTTTAGACCAGTTTTTAAAAACGACAGAAAAGTGCATTTTTCGACGTGTTTTGCGATTTTTTCCGGCGATCGATTTTCTAACACTTTGCTAACAAGTTAGTAATGGTTTAGCGAGGCTCTGATACCACTGTAAGTCCACGTTACCCATCCCGGTGCTTATAGGGAGGCGGAATAGGTAAAAAAACAATTTTTGACACAAGGTAACATGGACTAAAAACTTGAGGATCTTTGCCAAACCATCGCTAACAAACTACAAGAGGTTCTATTTACTATGCTCAAGAGATTATACCTCACGAACCAAGTCCTTCGGGTCTTCTCTCCGCTTTCCTCCTCGTCCATGCAAGCTCCAAGGATCGATCCGGATCTTGGTCACCTCCGCGGGCTCCTTGAGTCGAAGACGATCCACCCGAGAGTTTGTAATCCGAGCTCCACCTCAAGCCGAGATAAATAGGGCAACAAGTGTGCTACTCTTGATGTCCTAGGTGGTGTAGAATATGATGGTGGATTTATTTGTCTATTTAAATTCTAATTATCTCAACACATGAGAACTATAGGATTTCTTAGTGAGGAGGAAGAAGAAGAACAAAGCATGAAAGCTCTAAAATGAAGAGAGAGAATGCCCAAAAGAATAATGAACCATGGAAAAATAAAAACCAATCTTTTATCATAATTATGATGGCTAAGATTGATTTGACCACTATCATGTCTTGATAAAGCAAAAAGCAAAAGAAGAGTCTAGTGCTCTCATGAAAGATCCAAGTCAACAATGGTCAAAAATGTCAACATGGTCAAGCATGGTCAAAAGGTCAAAGCAATTAGCCATAACATAATTATCATTAAAAAAGATTAGTAAATATTTTCTTCACCTCATAATGGTTTTGACCGAACCAACGGTCAAAACCCTAATGAGGCACCTCCTCCTTCTTCGCTCCTCACAACCGTGCATACACACCCGCATCCGCATTCCGTAGAATGCGAATGCACAGAAGACAAAACTAATCCATCCATACAATACTAGGATCCGGCTTAACCCAAAGCCCACTAGCATTGTCTGCCCGAACAGCATACGCGCACAAGTGCACGTAAGTGATCGTAGCCCTGCCGTAAAACCATACGGCCTCTACACCTTTCGCCCAGTGCAGGGAAACTCTCTGTGTGGGACTCTAAAGACTCGATACTATGCTGGCAGTGGGTTTAACCACAGACCGCAAGCGGCACTAGCTGTACGTAACGATCCCCAGGTAGATGTCGATAAGAAGGCCGATGAGGTAAACCCATCCGAACTCCTACTGAGCCTGAATGTGACAATCTCTGTACATTCCGGTCTGTTCGTCTAAGAATATCGCATGGCGGGCCTAGGGGGCCGGTAAACGTCAGTCCCCTAATAGCGGTACAAGTCGTGTCGGAGTGTAGCCCAGAACACCCTGAGATAACACTGGAAACGCTACCAGTATGGACTCTGTGTAATGGCTCTCCTAGACACAGCGCGATATCAACCCCCAATACCGGGAGAGACGAATCCTGTCTAACCGTCACTGCCTCCAAGTGCTTCGGGACTGCACCCAACTACTACCTGTTTGCACGACTCCTTTGAGCCGTGGTAGGATAGTAATCAAAGAACAGTGGGAACACACTCGAGGCGAAGTGACAGTGTCAAGTCAAAGGACTAAGCTGTACTCATGTCACCTGGGAACTGACAACTGACGATAGGCATAGTACCAACCAACAGTTCCCGACGAGTCCTGTCCAGTGTACTCGTAACCTAACGAGCACCCGCATACTATCTTAAGTACGACGTACCAATGGCTGTGGGACAGACCATCTCCCCTGCTGGGATGAGAAGCGCATACGCTAGTCTACTCCGGAGTATCGATGCCCCGTCTCGATAATCCTACGACTAGGTACCTGTATAAGGATGTGCTTGTAGATTACCGAGCCCCCACTAGTGTGACTGCCATCACAACGCTGGTAATCAAGCAAATATCCTAAGGGCTCCACTAATGTGTATAGGCGATATGCTAAAAGAAACACATGCACACATTAAAGTAGAAACAAACCAAGTAGCATACTACCATTTTGATCAAGATTGTCTATACAACTGTGAATATCCCAAGCTTCCATTAAGTAATATACAAACTAGTATGATACAGTAATGGACTCTAGGGCATATACACTAATACATCGACGGCCAGATTTCTATGACTCCTATACCTTCCCACGGGTTATGAAGTTGGTGGATGCTTCTGCTCCCAATCCGACTCAGCTAGGGGCCCTCCGTGTGTTTCTCAATCCTTATTCAAATGAGGGCGAGATGGTGTTTAGTGACCGAGTCCTCTCTGCTCCTTCAAGGCCCGTTCAACAGCTTTTTGATCTCTCAAAAGGGGGACCGCCATCTTTGATTAGGCCAGGCTACTTGGTATTCCGTCAGAACAACACTACTCTTTTTATGCGATATAATCCGTACAGTTTTGCCCAGCAATTGGGTTATAACCAGGGTGTCCTTTTTAAGGCGTTCTTAGTTGAGCCCACTCTGTCTTTGGAAGTCACTCGTGACGTCATCCATCATTTTATGCGGCTGAACACCGGCCCCTGTTTCATGATCCCTGAGTCCGACTACCTTCCGAGGTGTGTGGGGTCTTTTACGAGTTGGTATCGTCATCGAGTCGGTCCTGTTATCACTGAGGAGAAGCGGGTATTCTTCGAATGTAGAGCTCCAGCTCTGACCCAAGCTACTGGCGTTCCGCTGCGACCGCGGACAGTGGATCGCCGTCCATTGAAGGATAGCGGTGTGGTACTTATCCCCAAGTCCATAGAAACATAATCGACTCCTCGCACCGCTGGTATGCCAGTGCGCACCCGAGCCCAAGCAAAGGCCTCCAACGAGGCGCCAGTGGTAGTGTCATCAGTGGCGGCGTTATCAATGGCGGTGTCATCAACGGTGGTATCGCTAAAGGGGGATACCGAGAGCGAGTTTGGTCAACGTCGTGCCAAAGCGTCGAGGGGGAGGAAGCTCTCTTCGGTCAGTGCTAGCACAAGTTCTAAGAGGAGGAAGAGATAGGTCGCCGGCTTACTATACACCTTGTTTGAGTCCGAGCCGTTCATTCAGGATGAGCCGATAGCTATGGAGGAATCGGATGCCGACCTTATTTATCCTGGCTCATCCGCCGTGGAAACCGCACAATTGGCTGAGGCTTTAAGGCGCTCACAAGAGGAGACCGAGAACGTGCACATCCCGAAAAAGCCCTACCCTCCGGTTATCTTCTATGATGTTGATCCATCGTTACGGCGGGTATACATGGGTCCTTTGCTGATGGAAGAAGAACGGGCCCTCAAACAGCCCATAACGATCGCCTCCGAAGACGAACATTCATTAAAGACCGGCAATCATTCATCTACACTTGAACCCTGACGAGCACACTTAGCAAGAAAGGAAAACCGCCTAGAGAAATCCATACTTCAAGCTCCTTGGCACATTGGTATGTGTCTTTCTCATGTCATTCTTTTAGCGAATAATCTATATTACTTTTACGTCTTCTCATTTTTGTGAAAACTTTGCAGGGACTTCGGCGGCGAAAAAGGATTTGAATCCAAATCGGGTCATAACTGTGGACTCTACAAATGTATCTCATGACGCTCCGGCAGGTGTAGAGGAGATCATTACAGCCGCTGTTCCTGCTGTGGAGCTTTCGGTGGTAGCTTCTGTTCCTTCGGTATCTATTCCTCCAGCAGTGGTGACCTTACCAGCCGTAGATCCAGTGGGTCTCTCTGGTGGTGTCCTGGAGATTGTAGAAAGGATCGTCAAGACCGTTGTTCCCTCCTCGGAGCCTGAAGTGGCGGTTGATGTTTCCGAATTGGAAGCTGCCACGCCAACAAATATCTCCGATAATGTACCTGAGGGTGTGGAGGAGGCTGCCGAAGCTTCCATCCCTCCAGTTCAAGGCGGGAGGTGCATCGAAAGTAATCTTCTACATTTCATTTTAATGACCTCTCCGTTATCTGAACCCTTCTTTCCTTCAGAATTGCGTGAATTGGCGGCGTCCATCGTGGATCTATCTTCCAGGAAGTCCTTCTAGCGTCTACTCGACATGGCTGCCCTACAGGCGATATCCCCGCAAAGCATAGTCCTTTCTTCCGGGCAAGGTCGGTGTTCTTTGACCCCTTTATTTTATTATCATTTTTTTATAACGATGCTAACATGCCCTCTGCAGTTCTGGAGGCTGATGACGAAGTTGAGATCCTCGATGGGCCTGAGGATCTTTCAAACCCTCCTTGCATGACTGTGGGTAAGTAAAGCTTTACCCTTGGCATTATTTTGTTTTTCCATATTTGCCAGTCTCGCTGACTGTTCATAAATCTTGGCAGCTTTTCCAACCCTGACCCCGTTAGAGTCTCGAATCGCTATGCCACCGGGCCCATACGCCCGACGTGCGTCTGAGCGGATGGCGAAATAAAGCATTCACTCCTTGTCGGCTCTCATTGAGGATATTCGCGCTGGTAGTTCTGTGACGGCCGAAGAATTTGCTGCCGAAGCCAACACTTCCTTGCTTTTTCTTGCCACCTATCATGACGAAACGTTGGTGTATGTTTGGGTTGAGTATTGTCGTCGAATGGAGGATTGTCTACATGAGCTTGAGTGCATACGCCTTCCCTCTGACATTTTAACCGTGAAAGCGAGCCTGCGGGGATGGATCGAGCGGTGTGCCGCTAATCTACATTCATGCGAGAAGAAACTCAACCGAAAATTTGCGGAGAGGGAGCTAGCCTCAAACGCTTTGGGGGAACTCTAGGCTCAACTCACTGCCAAGACCACACGCGCGTATTAAATTTGGAGGGTGCTTCAAGAAGCTATTACAGAGGTGGAGGCTCTTGACAAAGTAGTTATCTTTACCTGCGAGATGGTTAAGCCCATAAAGTTGCCGAAAAGGAGCTTGAGAATCGGTTTGCTTCATATCAGACTCAGCAGACTCAGGCGGGGGCCCGTCTTGTAGCAATAACGGAGCTTGAAGTCGAGATTCAGCGGAAGACTGACGAACTAACTAGCCTACCGCACCGTCCACCGGCTTAAGCATTTTTTTGTCGTTATGTACTCTCCTTTTCCCTTTTTTTTGTATTCACTCCTGAATGAGAGTATCTTGTATTCATTTTGATTCTTTTATGAAATGTACCTTGTATTCACTTGAATTCATGAATAAAAGACATATTTTATTTCATATTGGCATGTAACTCTGGCAAATATGGCCCGTAGATAGTCCATCTTGACCTCCTTGTAGGGCAGCGATGGCTTAGGAAATAGGTTTGGATCTGCCGCCTAAGACTTTTCAACTTTATGAGCCGTAAGGGTCTCATAAAGACTTTTCTCGCTACGAGTCGAGAGGATCCCATAGGTGTATTTTCTCCTTAGGAGTCGTGAGGACTCCTAAATGCGTTTTCTCCTAAGTCGTAAGGATCCAACAAGAGAATTTTTCCCCTTACAAGTCGAAAGGGCTCGTAAGTGGTTTTTTCCCTCCTTGTCGATATTCAACTATGGAGAGTGTGGCCCATGGATAGTGTAAGTCTACGGTAGCTCCCCGGCCGTCATTCTGACGGCAAACGCGGAACAAAAACTTTTATAACTGGCGTTATCGCATACTATAACCCGGATCTTGCCATTAACGCTAAACTAACAAACTGTAAAGAGGTAGAAAGGCTATACCGATCGATCCGAGTCCTTCGGTCTTTAGCCATCATCCCACGCTCCTCGCGGCAACTCCGATCTCCTGTCTCCTCGTCGAGATGGCACCACGTCAACGGATCTTTAAACGGGCTCCCGCCTCTATACCGAGGCAACTCGGACATGAACTATGCTGACCGACATGTCAAAGATGAAGTAGAGAATGAGTAGAATACTTTGTCTCAAACACCCTAGGGTTCTCATCACATGAGAGGAATAGAGTGGAGGTTAAAGAAGATGCTAAGGTTTGGAGAGTGTGAGCTCAAGAAATGAATCAAGTGGGCAAAAGAACCAAGCATAAAACTTGCCTTTGCTGCCCAAAATAATGGTGGTGATATATATAAGGTTTTGTGATGAAATATCAACGAAAATATCTTCACAAAATATCTCCACAAACCCTTCATAATATCCTACCCAAAACAAACATCATTAATTCTCCAATGACTCACTAGATGAGTCATTACATGAGTCATTAGTGAACATTCTAGAATCAATGAGTCATAACAATGAGTCACACTTTCCAAATCCAATAATCATTTAAACCAAAATGATTAATCCAAAAAGAAATGCATCTTCTAAAATATTCTCGTAACGGATTACGAGAATACTCCTCACCTGTATATACATACCTGTATCCGTATTCCGACCGAATACGAATACGAGAGACTAAAATATTCTGACTCAATATAATACTTGGATCCGGCTTAAACCAAAGCCCACCAGTATTATCTGTCCGAAATATGACACGTGCACAAGTGCACGTGCATTTTCGAACCCTGCCATAAAACCATACGGCCTCTACAACGTTTCGCCCGAACTTGGGAAACTATCTGTGGGGGACTCTAAAGACTCATCAGTACCCTGGCAGTGGGTTTAACCACAAGCACGTCAGCGGCACTAGCTGTGCGTAATGGCTGCCCTTGTACTGACCGAAAGGGAAGCCGATGAGCGAACTCATCCTGGAACCCTACTGAGCCTATCAGTGACCATACACATACAGTCCGGTCCATTCGTCTATGAGCATCGCATATCGGGCCTAGGGGGCTGGTAACGTCAGACCCCCAATAGCGGTATAAGTCGTGTCGGAGAGTAGCCCTGAACACCCTGAGAAACTACTGGAATACTTACCAGTAATTCTCACCTGCCTTGGCCAAGGACTTAGTGTAATGGCTCTCCTAGACACAGCACGATCTCACCCCCAATACCGGGAGAGACGAATCCCCTGCCGATCCGCTCACTTGCCTCCATGTGGCTCAGCACTGTACCCAACTAAAACCTGTTTGTACGACTCCTTTGAGCCGTGGTAGGGTAGTAATCAAAGCACAGTGGGAACTCACACGAGACAAATGACGACATCAGGTCGATGAACTAACCTGTACACATGTCACCAGGGAACTGCTATCTGATGCTAGGTATAATACCAACTAGCAGGTTCCCGACGAGTCCTTTCCGGTGTACTCATAACCCAATGAGCACCTGTATACATCTTAGGTGATCCAACTCACACCAGTGGCTTGTGAGACCGGCCACCGCCCCTCGTCGGGGTCTCGACTGTATACACTAGTCTACT
Organism: Agapanthus africanus; assembly: GCA_030015575.1. Lineage (NCBI taxonomy): Eukaryota > Viridiplantae > Streptophyta > Magnoliopsida > Asparagales > Amaryllidaceae > Agapanthus > Agapanthus africanus. The sequence goes on from JASDDO010000016.1 coordinate 559,658,387, forward strand.
CCGGAGTATCGATGCCCTGTCTCGAAACTCCCATGACTAGGGACCACTATTAAGGATGTGCTTATAGACTACCCAACTCTCACGTATATGATCGTCGTCATACTGTTGGTAGTCAAGCAGGATCCTAAGGGCTCTATCAACGTGTAATAGTGATCATGTCACCTAAAGCTGTACATGAATGATAAAGGCAAACCAGATAGCATACTATCATCTCGAGTAAGATTGTCCTACCGGTATAGGTCCTCCCTCAATCATTGCAATTACGTACCTGCGATCCAATAATTGACTTTGAGGGCACTATATCCAACAATCTCCCACTTGCACTTAAGGCTAATTATTGCGATGTCGCATACTCACAGCCCGTGTGATACCGAACACCCAACTCCTCTACTAAACAGTTTCACAAAGCTCGTTTGTAAAACTCTTGTGTTCGAGAAATAGCCTTAGTGAGTGGATCCGCCCTAATGTTCCTTTCTATGTCTCTCTTAATCTCAAGTTCGCGGAGAAAACCATCTCCCGAATTGAGTAATACCTGTCTTAGAATATGTCTGGATATCTGATGGGACCTAGTTCATAAATGAACTCCAAATCCAAACTTCTTAGACTCTATCGACAACTGAAACTAATCAGTTTCCAGCACCATGCCTCCCACAGTATCCTCTTGGACCACCTGTCCATAATACTGCCCCCTTTGTCAGAGGGAAAACTATAACTCTGACAATCACTCTGTCATCCATGTCACCTTGGAAGCCTGGAATGATAACCGTCTCCGAAGGAGGCCGCCGTCATCAAAATCCTTAGAACATTCACTTATGTTCTAAAACTGCTTCCGTATGTTTCTTCAGGATTGGATTAATATAAACTTATTATATCTAGTGCAAAAACAACATCTGGTGTGGTACTTGACATCTCACGATTGACTCAATTGCTTAAGCAGGTGATATGCCAATCATGCACATCCCTCTCCCCTTTAGTCTGTAAGACACCTTTAGAGAGGGTGACTCCATCACCTGCAGGTACACCACCATGCCAGGAGTCGTCCATTCTAAAATACTATTAGAATACTGTCAAAGTACCCACATTGGGAAACTACCCAAATCTAGATCTAAAACCATAGATCTAGTAACCAGAATGTCAGATATTATATCCATATCCTTTGTGGAGAAACAACTGTGTGACAACCACAGTATAACCGATCGTAGTATAGGAATTTTACTTCCTACTCTGTGTATGTCATCCAAATACCAGGACATCACACCCTACTACCTTCTTAACAGATCCATCCCCTATTCTGATAAAGTCAAACCCATGACTGTCACATCAAAAATAGATGATCTCTCTCCGCTATCTGCTCGAGTCTATAAATAGACATAAGCTACTTGCCCACTATGATTCCGCTGCTCCCACTAACCACAACAACCCTCTGGCAGAATAATATATACGTGCACTTCTAAAACGAGTTTAGATCGACGCTATACTTAACCTCCTGCCGGGTCTCATAGCCTGGAACAACAGTAGTGTCAAGTCTGGGCAAACAAGAACCTCCCTATCACCGTCCTTGAGGCTACCGGAGTACCTCTCGGGTGCCTGAGGTTACCCACCATATCTGCGGAGTGGCTAATGGAATGTCAAACCTGATTGAATCTATAGGACATATTAAATTTTCCGTAATCGTTTGTGGTTCTGGAATTTCTTCCAGTTCTACCATACTCCCACTACTGTTTTCTGAAAAAATCCATTTTACTAAAACTGTGGCGAGTCAAGAACAATATCACTATTGATCTTGCAGATGGTAGAACGTCAACCCTCGACATAGCCCGGGTTATCCCACAAACTGCCATTACAGAAACGTGCCTTGAGTTATCCAGAGTCTGTTTTTAAGCATAAGCCGTACAACTCCCCGTACCTTAACAACGTTAAGATATGAACCATTCTATATCCAATATAGAAACTTTGGCACTTATTTAATTGGAACCAGATTCAAATCATGCAGTTGTTTCCAGTGCATATTAACTTAATAGAGAGAGGCTAATCAGCATTACTCAACTTAGGAATACATCCAATTATGATTAACCTGAAAGAGTAACAAGTTTCTCAAAACCAGTACTATCAACTGAATACCAATCACAAGTATCTACATCTTCGATCTCTTTGAAAAATCCCGATACTTGCGACATCTGGTTCTCTACTTTATTCCTATACCTATAACTTCTCAAAACTTAGACATTGTATTTCTACGAAACACTTGTCTAAAAACTAGAGAAGTCATAAGTAAACAGAACATAGTACGAGGACCAACTCCTTTGTCCTGATGGACAATGGACAACATACAATACTCTGTATAAGTCCGCTGAGTTGAATAACTCAAAACCTTATGCGTCGTAAGTTGAAAACTGTACCCAGGCGATTTCCTCAAATATCACCAATTACAACGAATTCCGATATAATGAGGATGATCACCTAATTCCCAATAACTTACTCCCACTCATCATCTATAAAACCATATAGATGTGAGAATCATACCTGGTAAATACATACCCTGGAGTAAGTATCTAATCGGGAAAACAGTTTTCCTTTAACAATGCACAGTGAAACTGAAACTTGAAAATGTTTCGTAGGGGTATCCTGGTATTCCTAGTAATTCCTCTTCCATTATCCAATTCATGACTATAACCGTATATTTCTTTGCCATCTCTCCAAATCCCTTTATTTATTTTTATTCATTACCTTCTGTAAACCCCTTTAGGCTAAGTGGTTTTCTTCCTTCCCTACCGTTCGGCACCAGCCTATGGTTTGGAAGAAGACTATCCAATAAGCGTAATAGGTGTACCCTCCTAAACCAAGGAGTACTCGCAACCTGAGAGAAGGTGATGATAAAAGACAACTGAATAATACCTTATTCTATTTCTCCCGAACTGGGGAAAAAAGCAAAAGTGAAGTAGGAGTGGCGATGAAGTACGCGGTTTGGTCGTGAATGATAGTAGTCGCAATTTACTTTGCCCTCTTTCTAATCCCTTTATTTTGTCTTTACTTATTATCTTCTGTACACTCTACTTAGGCTAATTGGTTTTCTTCATTCCCTAACTTTCAGCACATGCCTATGGTTTGGAAGAAGACTATCCAATAAGAGTAATAGGTGTACTCTCCTAAACCAAGGAGCCCTCGCAACCTGAGAGAAGGTGATAATAAAAGATAACTGAATAAACCAATTCAATTTCTCCTGAACCTGAATCCATCCTAGAAGAAGTCCCTTCGAGTTCGTATATAACCATACGATGGATCTATCTAATGGAAGTGGATGTTGGTAGTGATACGAGGTGTTCTGAGAAATGCAAAGGGTAAAAGAAGGAGCGGCAATGACTTATGCAACTTAGACAATCCAAAAGCCAGTATTTTAAGAAGGTTCGGTCAACTTGGTCACTGAGTCATAGTCTAGGGTCGGTCAATGGTCGCTGCCAAAGAGAGAGAGAAAAGAAACACTCTGCGTGCACTTTAACCTAGATTAGAATGGTTATCACTTTATCTAATCAGGAAATCTCCCACTGTACTGTCAAATTCTCCTCCAAACCTGAAAGAAGAATCATTCGGGATCACCAGAAGAGTAAACCAACTCATCAGTGGGAATCGGGATCCAACTCTCATCGCATGATAACATGAAGGAATCCACTCATGTTATCACACTCCAGAAGGTATGCGCATGCCTGGAAAGTTTCAGTTTCTTTAGAAACTCTCGATATGGATTTTTGCCCTATGCTCTTATGACCCTGACGTTGGCCAAATGCCATAAGTCACATGCCAAGTTCTACCCATCATTATCTTGTCAATTTGAACCCACCCGTACATGCCCCTGACGTTGGCCAAATGGCAGAACGACTTTCCGAAACCAACTCATCTATCTATGCAACAGATGAATACCCAGCAGCTACCAAACACTATGTCTTGGCGTTGGTCAAAATACATAGCTTGAATACTACTGAATAGCCAAATGAAATGATGGAGGGCTACGGATGGTTTTTGGCAAAAAACCTTTAACGTAACAAACTTGATATCGCTGAAGGAACCTGATAGCTTTTTATAAAAATATAGTGGCGAAAACCTTTGCTAAAGAGGTCACTCCCGGTGAAGGGATCTCGGCTCTTTCCTCGTGGAATGAGGTGCAGGATATTCCAACTGAATACCGCGATGCAAAGCAACAAGCAAACGACTATAGTGAAGTTATTACCCTGACGCAAACATCTGCCCAAGGGGTCACTCCCGGTGAAGGGATCTCGGCCCTTGCCTCATCGAATGAGGCTCAGGATATTCCAACTGAATACCACTGTGCAAAACATAAGAAAACGTCCTTGTAATAACACTTTTTAAAACTATTCCAACAACGTCCAAACAGGTTTGTTTTCCTTTGCATTGATCAGAATCAATGCAGTCCCATCAATTAATCACACCAGAAAAGAACGAAAATAAAATGTACGTATATGCCATCCGCATTCGTCTCTGGGTCCCGTCATCACCCGTTAGGTTACTTAACTAACGACAGAGCGGGGACTGGACTAACACGGGTGTAAAACATATACAACATCTACTAGTATATATACCAATATACAATAATCGCTCCAGGCGTGATAAATACAACATTACAGAAAAGTAATAAATATCAAAGAACAATACAGATAATCTGGGATCCCCGGGTTTCACAGAGCCGCTGCTGAAACTCGACGTTCCCCTGGTCGTGTGGATAGCCTGTGCAATGAAACCTAGACCCCTACGGGTGCGGCAAGTTACCCGCCAAAACCTGAAGCGAGGCAGCCCTCTACAGCAAAGTGAATGGACCACCCTGCACTTCACGGAATCCGGTAACTTGAGCACCCTTCCTTGGGTAACCTTGTACCCCCTACGAGTGCGGCGAATAGTCTGCCAATTCTAGAGTGAGGCCCTCTGCCTCTCAAAGCCATGATATGCGGACCCGTTTCCTTCCAAAACCCGGCTATCCGTGCACTCCGTCACGCGGTAAACCTAGTACAGAAATGAAAAATATGTACAACGGGTACATCAACCTCAGCCCGGTCGTGCCCCAAAAGAATATTATACAAACAGGCAGTGACGGCAGTCCACATGTTGGACGCTCGTCCCGCAATATCAAATGTACAAATAAATCCAAACTGCACTACCATTGTACACAGCTATCCACCACGACAAATCCGCAACATCACGGCACAACACAGAATATCAACACGAATGTCACGTTCACAAACCCGTCTAAAATGACTATAGCAATTAGAGATGATTTACCGCTCGAATGACATTCACGGTCGGAGATATAATGTAAGTACTGTAAACTAACATATTTAAAATTCCGATCGACAAAACTTCCCGAAGTGGGCCCCAAGTATAACTGCAGTACTCAAACAAAATCTGGGCCCAAACAAAATATTACAGAAACCACAATTCCCTATGCAAAACACCCAGAAGAAATATGGTGTACTGTTGCCACAAAATGGCGGCGGAACCGTGGCGGAACCATGGTTTGTGCGGCGGTTCCGCGGCAGTATAGTGGAATCAGTGGACCAAATTTCTTCAGTATTCTTAAAAAAGCCTGCTCGATTTTCTGAGATGCTCAAAATGATTTTTAGGCCAGTTTAAAAATTCGACAGAAACTTTGACATGAAAAATGTGGTTTTGGAAATTTCGTTCGATCGATATTTTAAATATGTTAGAACAAGTTAGTAAAGGTTAATGGCGTGGATTAGATACCAAGTAAGTCTACGGTAGCGCCTCGGCCATCATTCTGACGCCAAACGCGGAACAAAAACTTTTATAACTGGCGCTATCGCATACTAGAACCTAAATCTTGCCATTAACGCTAAACTAACAAACTGTAAAGAGGTAGAAAGGCTATACCGATCGATCCGAGTCCTTTGGTCTTTAGCCATCATCCCACGCTCCTCGCGGCAACTCCGATATCATATCTCCTCGTCGAGGTGGAACCACGTCAACGGATCTTTAAACGGGCTTCCGCCTCTATACCGAGGCAACTCGGACATGAAGTATGCTAACCGACATGTCCAAGATGAATTAGAGAATGAGTAGAATACTTTGTCTCAAACACCCTAGGGTTCTCATGACATGAGAGGAATAGGGTGGAGGTTGAAGAAGATGCTAAGGTTTGGAGAGTGTGAGCTCAAGAAATGAATCAAGTGGGCAAAAGAACCAAGCATAAAACTTGCCTTTGTTGCCCAAAATAATGGTGGTGATATATATAAGGTTTTGTGATGAAATATCAAGGAAAATATCTTCACAAAATATCTCTACAAACCCTCCATAATATCCTACCCAAAACAAACATCATTAATTCTCTAATGACTCACTAGATGACTCATTACATGAGTCATTAGTGAACATTATAGAATCAATGAGTCATAACAATGAGTCACACTTTCCAAATCCAATAATCATTTAAACCAAAATGATTAATCCAAAAAGAAATGTATCTTCTAAAATATTCTCGTAACGGATTACGAGAATGCCCCTCACATGTATATATATACCTGTATCCGTATTCCGACCGAATACGAATACGAGAGACTAAAATATTCTGACTCAATATAATACTTGGATCCGGCTTAAACCAAAGCCCACCAGTATTATCTGTCCGAAATATGACACGTGCACAAGTGCACGTGCATTTTCGAACCCTGCCATAAAACCATACGGCCTCTACAACGTTTCGCCCGAACTTGGAAAACTATTTGTGGGGGACTATAAAGACTCATCAGTACCCTGGCAGTGGGTTTAACCACAAGCACGTCAGCGGCACTAGCTGTGCGTAATGGCTGCTCTTGTACTGACCGTAAGGGAAGCCGATGAGCGAACTCATCCTGGAACCGTACTGAGCCTATCAGTGACAATACACATACAGTCCGGTCCGTTCGTCTATGAGCATCGCATATCGGGCCTAGGGGGCTGGTAACGTCAGACCCCCAATAGCGGTATAAGTCGTGTCAGAGAGTAGCCCTGAACACCCTGAGAAACTACTGGAATACTTACCAGTAATTCTCACCTGCCTTGGCCTAGGACTTGGTGTAATGGCTCTCCTAGACACAGCACGATTTCACCCCCAATACCGGGAGAGACGAATCCCCTGCCAATCCGCTCACTTGCCTCCATGTGGCTCGGGACTGTACCCAACTAAAACCTGTTTGCACGACTCATTTGAGCCATGGTAGGGTAGTAATCAAAGCACAATGGGAACTCACACGAGATAAATGACGACCTCAGGTCGATGAACCAACCTGTACACATGTCACCAGGGAACTGCTATCTGACGCTAGGTATAATACCAACTAGCAGGTTCCTGGCGAGTCCTGTCCGGTGTACTCATAACCCAATGAGCACCTGTATACATCTTAGGTGATCCAACTAACACTAGTGGCTTGCGAGACCGTCCACCGCCCCTCGTCGGGGTCTCGACTGTATACACCAGTCTATTCCGGAATATCGATGCCCTGTCTCGAAACTCCCACGACTAAGGACCACTATTAAGGATGTGTTTTTAGACTACCCAACTCTCACGTATATGATCGCCATCATACTGTTGGTAGTTAAGCAGGATCCTAAGGGCTCTATCAACGTGTAATAGTGATCATGTCACCTAAAACTGTACACGACTGATAAAGGCAAACCAGATAGCATATTATCATCTCGAGTAAGACTGTCCTACCGGTATAAGTCCTTCCTCAATCATTGCAATTATGTACCTACGTTAATTGACTTTGAGGGCACTATATCCAACAGATAGTACACATTAGTCCATCTTGGAATTGCTTGCAGGGCCCCAGTTGTAAGTGCACGGCGGCGCCCCGGCCGTCTTTCCGAGGCCAAAATGCGGAAGCGATAAATTACTTTAACTTTTAAACCAGCACCACCGCGCACAAAAATCCCGGATCGGGCCATTAATCTAGTCCTAGCTAACTAAAGAACGGGAAGAGAGATATACCGAGCAATCCGTGTCCTCCGGTCTTCTCGTCGTCGTCCCGATCTCCCTGCGGAATCTCCGGTCTTCACCTCCTCGCCGGAAGGGCACCACGTCGCCGGCTTCTTTTACGGGCTCCCACCTCTAGACCAAGGCAACTCGGGCACGAAGTTGGCGAGCCGACGTGCCCAAGGTTGCTGTAGGTTGACAGTAGAACTCATGTCTCATTCGGGGTTTGTATGGAGTTGCCTTTTGAGTGGAGGAAATGATATATGAACTTTTGTAGAGGAACTTGGGAATTTTGTAGCATCAAAAGAACAAAATTCCCACATGCAAATTTTGGACAGCCCTCCCCTTGCTTGGCCGGCCATGCTCATGGTGTAAGGAGAATGAAAAAATGAGAGAAGAGAACAATAATGCAAGGGAGAGTCAAATGAGATCAAGAGAAGAAATCATCACAAGGAAAGTCCAACACTCAACCAACCAATCATAACTCCAAAAGGTCAAGCCATCATGAACCATCATGAACTAAGAAGTCAAAGTGATGGTGGAACTATCATGATACAATAATATGCAAATACCACCCTCCACAAATGCTTATTTGCACAAATGCAAATAAGCCCTCCTCCACCAATCTTCAGCCAATGAAAGATACAAAAAAAATTGGCCGAAACGGAAAACAAACTGGCAACTCCAAAAAACCGATCCCGTAATAAATTATAGGAAAACCCCGCTACTGTATATACATACCCGCATTTGTATTCCGACCGAATACAAATGCAATGAGACAAAATCTACACTGTACAATACTAGGATCCGGCTTAAACCAAAGCCCGCTAGTATTAACCGTCCGATCATGATCCGTGCAATACCGCACGTATCTGATCGAACCCTACCATATCTCCATACAGCCTCTACAGCGTTTCGCCCGAAACTAGAGAAACTGTTTTGTGGGGGACTCTAAAGACTCGTCAATACTATGGTTGTGGATTTAACCACTAGCACGTCAGATGTATTAGCCATACGTAACGGGCTACCAGCTATTGAACAAAAGGGACGTCGATGAGCGAACTCATCCTGACACCCTACTGAGCCTGTCAGTGACAATATCCGTACAGTCCAGTCCGTTCGTCTATGAGCATCGCATGGCGGGCCTAGGGGGTTGGTAAAAGTCAGACCCCAAAAGCGGTACAAGTCGTGTCGGAGTGCAGCCCAGAACACCCTGAGATACTACTGGAATACCTACCAGTAAATCTCCTGTCTCGGCCGAGGGCTTTTTGTAATGGCTCTCCTAGACACAGCGCGGCCTTACCCCCAATACCGGGAGAGACGAACCCCAGCAGCTCCGCTCACTGCCTCCATGTGGTTCGGGACTGTACCCAACTAAAACCTGTTTGCACGTCTCCTCTGAACGTGGTAGGGTAGTAATCAAAGCACAGTGGGAACTCACACGAGACAAATGACGATCTCAGGTCGATGAACTAACCTGTACACATGTCACCTGGGAACTGCTATCTGACGTCTGGTATAATCCCAACTAGCAGGTTCCCGGCGAGTCCTGTCCGGTGTACTCAAAACCCAATGAGCACCTGTATACATCTTAGGTGAACCAACTGACACCAATGGCTTGTGAGACCGGCCACCGCTCCTCGTCGGGGTCTTGACTGTATACACTAGTCTACTCTGGAGTATCGATGCCCTGTCTCGAAACTCCCACGACTAGGGACCTTTTAAGGATGTACTTATAGACCCCAGCTCCCACGTATATGATCGTCCTCATACTGCTGGTAGTCAAGCAAGAATCCTAGGGGCTCTATCAACGTGCAATAGTGACCTGTAAAGTCACCTAAAACAGTACACGACGATAAAGATAAACCAGATAGCATACTATCATCTTGAGTAAGACTGTCCTACTGGGACAGGTCCTCCCTCAATCATTGCAATCACGTGCCTGTGATCCAATAATTGACTCTGAGGGCACTATCTCCAACAATCTCCCACTTGCACTCAAGGCTAATTATTGCGATGTCGCATACTCACAGCCCGTGTGATACCGAACACCCAACTCCTCTACTAATCAGTTTCAAAAAACTCGTTTGCGAAACTATTGCGTTCGAGGAATAGCCTCAGTGAGTGGATCCGCTTTGATGTTTCTTTCTATGTCTCTCTATATCTCAAGTTCGCGGAGAAACCCATCTCCCGAAATGAGCAATACCTGTCTTAGAATGTGTCTGGATGTCTGATGGGACCTAGTTCATAAATGAAGTCCAAATCCAAACTTCTTAGACTGTATCGTCAACTGAACTTAATCAGTATCCTGCGCCATGCCTCCCTCAGTATCTGCTTGGATCACCTGTCCAAAATACTGCCCCTCGTCAGAGGGAAAACTACAACTCCGACGGTCACCCTGCCATCCAGGTCACCTTGGAAGCCTGGAATGATAACTGTCACCTGAATGAGGTTGTCGTTATCATATCCCTAGAACATCCACTTATGTTCTAAAACTGCTTCCGAATGTTTCTCCAGGATTGGATCAATATCAACTTATTGCATCTACTGCAAGAACAACATCTGGTGTGGTACTTGACATCTCATGATTGACTCAATTGCCTAAGCAAGTGATCTGCCAATCATGCACATCCCTCTCCCCTTTAGTCTGTAAGACACCTTTAGAGAGGGTGACTCCATCACCTGCAGGTACACTACCGTGCCAGGAGTCGTCCATTCTAAAACACCTATAGAATGCTGTCTAAGTACCCAGATTGGAAACTACCCAAATCCAGATCTAAAACCATAGATCTAGTAACCAGAATGTTAGATATAATATCCAAGTCTTATGTGGAGAAACCACTGTGTGACAACCAATGTATAACCGATCGTAGTATAGGAATTTCAATTCCTACTCTGTGTATGTCATCCAAATACTCGGACATCACACCCTATTATCTTCTTAACAGATCCATCCTCTATTCTGATGAAGTCAAACCTATGACTGTCACATCAGAAATAGCAGATCTATCTCCGCTATATCTGCTTTAGTCTATAAATAGACATAAGCCACCTGTCCACCAATGCTTCCGCTGCTCCCACTGACTACGAAAACCCTCTGGCAGCGTCATATAAGCGTGCACTTCTATAGCTAGTTTAGAACGACGCCATACTCATCCTCCTGCCGGGTCTCACAGTCTGGAACAACAGCAATGGCAAGTCTGGGTAAACAAGAACCTCCCTGTCACCGTCCTTGAGGCTACCGGAGTACCTCTCGGGTGCCTGAGGTTACCCACCATATCTGCGGAGTGGCCAATGGAATGTCAAATCAGATTGAATCTTTAGGTTCTTATCAAATTTTCCGTAATCGTTTGCGGTTCTGGAATTACTTCCAGTTCTACCATACTCCCACTACTGTTTTCTGAAAAAATCCATTTCTTTTAAAATTGTGGCGAGTCAAGAACAATATCACTATTGATCTTCCAGATGGTAGAAAGTCAACCCTCGTCATAGCCTGGGTCAACCCACAAACAGCCATTACAGAAACGCGCCTTGAGTTATCCAGAGTCTGGTTTTAAGCATAAGCCGGACAACTACCCGTACCTTAACATCGTTAAGATACGAACTGTTCTATATCCAATATAGAAACAGAGGCACTGATTTAATTGAACCAGATTTAAATCATGCAGCTGTCTTCAGTGCATGTCAACTAAATGGAAGGAGGCCGATCATCGTTACTCAACTTAGGAATGCTTCCAATTATGAGTAACCTGAAAGAGAAGCAAGTTCTCTTAATCATTACTATCAACTGAATCCCACACACAAGTATCTATATCTTCGATCACCTTGAAGAATCCCGATACTTGCAACACCTGGTTCTCTACTTTATTCATATACCTATAACTTCTCAAAACTCAGAACATGCATTTCTACGAAACACATGTCTAAGAACTAGAGAAGTCACAAGTAAACAGAATATAGTACGAGTACCAACCCCTCTGTCCGAATGGACATTGGACAATATACAATACTCTGTATAAGTCCCCTGAGTCTAATAACTCATTCCCTGTGTGTTGTAGGTTGAAAACTGTACTTATGGTTAAGAAGAATTACACCGCTGTTCAATGCTCCTTACCTAACCATCCACTGATATAGGTAAATTTCATAGACATAATTTCAAAAACGTATATCTCACTCTATAAAAATAGACGTACAGATATATCAATTTGAAATTGGTGCATAACAACGGATATTCAAAACCAAATATTTGCCGTCCGGCAAACAACCCAGGTGACTTCCTCAAATATCACCAATTACAACGAATTCCGATATAATGAGGATGATCACCTAATTCCCAATAACTAACTCCCACTCAACATCCGTAAAACCTTACAGATGTGAGAACCAAACCTGGTAAATACATACCCTGGAGCAAGTATCTAACTGGGAAATCAGTTTTCTTTTGACAGTACACAGTGAAACTGAAACATTGAAATGTTTCGTAGGGGTATCCGGGTATTCCTAGTAATGCCTCTTCCATTATCCAGATTCACAACTATAACCATATATTTCTTTGCCATCTCTCTAAATCCCTTTATATGTCTTTAGTCATTACCTTCTGCACACCCCTTTAGGCCAAATGGCTTTCTTCCTTCCCTACCGTTCGGCACCAGCCTATGGTTTGGAAGAAGACTATCCAATCAGCATAATGGGTGTACTGTCCTAATCTTTGGAACACTCGCAATGCGAGAGAAGGTGAAAATAAAGGACAACCGAATAAACCGTATTCCTATTTCTCCTGAACCAGAATCCATCCCCGAACTGGAACAAGTTCCTCTCGAGTTCATATATAACCATACGATGGAGTATCCATATAACTGTGGATCTTCGTAGTGATACGGAGTGTTCTGGAGAAATACAAAGGTGAAGTGGGAGTGGTAATGAAATACTTGGTTTGGTCGTGAATAGCAGTCGCAATTTACTTTGCCCTCTTGATATGTCTTTACTTAATACCTTCTGCACACCATCGTTATGCTAATTGGTTTTCTTCATTCCCTACCGTTCGGCACCAGCCTAAGGTTTGGAAGAAGACTATCCAATTTGCGTAATAGGTGTACTATCTCCTAAACCAGGGAGTACTCGCAACCTGAGAGAAGGTAAAAGAAAAAGACAACTGAATAGTCCTATTCGTTTTCTCCAGAACCGGAAACCATCCTCGAATAAATTCCTTCGAGTTCGTATATAACCATACGATGGTTTTGTCCAATAGAAGTGGACGTTCGTAGTAATACGGGGTGTCCTGGAGAAAAGGGTAAAAGTAGGAGTGGCAATGAGGTATGCAACTCGGACAATCCAAAAGCCAGTCTTATAAGAAGGTTCGGTTAATTTTGGTCTCTGAGTCATAGTCAAGGGTCGGGTCAATGGTCGCTTCCACAGAGAGAGAGAAGAAACACTCAGCGTGCACTCTAACCTAGATCAGAATGGTTACCAATTTATCTATCAGGAAACCTCCCATTGTACCGTCAAATTCTCCTCCAAACCTGAAAGAAGAATTAGTCGGGATCACCCGAGGAGTAAACCAATTCATCAGTGGAAATTGGGATCCAACTATCATCGCATGATAACGTGACGGACTTCGCTCACGTTATCACACTCCAGAAGGTATGCGCATATCTGGCAAGTTTCAGTTTCTTTAGAAACTCCTGATGTGATTTTTGCCCCATACTCTTATGACCTTGACTTTGGCCAACAAATCATAAGTCACATGTCAAGTTCTACCCGTCATTCTCCAGGTTAATTTGAACCCACCCGTACAAGCCCTTGAATTTGGCCAACAAGGCTATACGACTGTCCCAAACCAACGCATCTATCTATGCTGCATATGAATAACCAATAGCTACCAAACACTGTGCCTTGACTTTGGCCAACAAACACAGCTTGAATACTATTGACTATCCATATGAAACGACGGAGGGCTACGAATGGTTTCTGGCGAAAAACCTTTAACGTAATGAACTTGATATCGTTGAAGGAACGGATAGCTTTTTAGAAAAATATAGTGACGAAAACCTTTGCTAAAGAGGTCACTCCCGGTGAAGGGATCTCAGCTCTTTCCCCGTAGAATGAGGTGCAGGATATTCCAACTGAATACCACGATGCAAAGCAAAAGTAATTGGCTATAGTGAAGTCATTGCCCTGACGCAAACTTCTGTCCAAGGGGTCACTCCCGGTGAATGGATCTCGGCCCGTGCCTCGTCGACTGAGGTGCTGGATATTCATAACCGAATACCACTGTGCAAAACAAAAGTGAACGTCCTTGCAATAACAGCTTTTTGAAAAATGTTCCAACAACATCATATTAGGTTTGTTTTTAACTTGCATTGATCCGAATCAATGCAGTCCCATCAATTGATCACACCAATAAAGAACGAAAATAATGACGTACGTATATGCCATCCGCATTCGCCACTGGGTCCCGTCATTACCCGTTAGGTTAGTTAACTAACGACAGAGCGGGGACTGGACTAGCGCGGATGCAAAACATATACAACATCTACTAGTATATATATCAATATATAATATTCGCTCAAGGCGTGATAAAAATGCAACATCGCAGAAATGTAACCAACATCACAGAACAATACAGATATCTGGGATCCCCAGGTTTCACAGAGCCGCTACTGAAACTCGACGTTCCCCTGGTCGTGTGGATAGCCTGTGCAATGAAATCCTAGACCCCTACGGGCGCGGCAAGTTACCCGCCAAAATCTGAAGCGAGGCAGCCCCCTTCAGCAACGTGAATGGACCACCCAACACTTCACGGAATCCGGTAACTTAGACACCCCTCCTGGGTCAACCTGTACCCCATACGAGTGCGGCGAATAGCCCGCCAATTCAAGAGTGAGGCCCCCTCCGTCTCAATGCCATGAGATGCGGGCTCGTTGCCCTCAAGAACCCGGCTATCCGTGCACCCCTCCACGGGGTAATCCTAGTACAGAAAGTAAAATATACATACAACGGGTACATCGACCTCGACCCGGTCGTGCCGGAAAAGAATAATACAAACAGGCAGTGACGGCAGTCCACATGTCGGACGCTTGCCCCGCAATATCAAATATACATAATACAACCAAAACTGTACTAACATTGTATCCAGGCTATCCCCACGACCAATCCGCAACATCACAGCACAACACAGAACATCAACGTGAATGTCACGTTTGCAAATCCGTCTAAAAGGGCTATAGCAGTTAGACATGATTTACCGATCAAATGACATTCACGGTCACAGATATAATGTAAATACTGTGAACTAATGTGTTTAAAATTTTCGATCGATCAAAATTACCTAAGTGGGCCCCCAACCACTACTGTAGCACTTAAAGAAAATCTGGGCCCAAAAAGAATATTCCAAAACCCCTATTTTCAAGTCCAAGAGCCTCTGTAAAATTTTGATATGCTGAACAGTGAAAATGGCGGCGGAACCGCGGCCCAAGCATGGGTTTGGCCGCGGTTCCACGGTGGGTTAATGGGTTCAGGCGACCAAATTTTACCAGAGTTCTTATACTTCCCTGCACATCATTCTGCAACTACCTGAAAAAATTTTGGACCCAAAAAAAATTCAACAGAAACTGATGCACATGAAAACGCGGTTTTTGGAATTTTGTTCGATCGGAAATGTAAACACATTAGACAAAGCTAGACTAGGTTAATGGCGTGGCTCTGATACCAATGTAAGTGCACGGCGGCTCCCCGGCCGTCTTTCCGAGGCCAAAATGCGGAAGCGATAAATTACTTTAACTTTTAAACCGGCACCACCGCGCACAAAAATCCCGGATCGGGCCATTAATCTAGTCCTAGCTAACTAAAGAACAGGAAGAGAGATATACCGAGCAATCCGTGTCCTCCGTTCTTCTCGTCGTCGTCCCGATCTCCCCGCGGAATCTCCGGTCTTCACCTCCTCGCCGGAAGGGCACCACGTCGCCGGCTTCTTTTACGGGCTCCCACCTCTAGACCGAGGCAACTCGGGCATGAAGTTGGCGAGCCGACGTGCCCAAGGTTGCTGTAGGTTGACAGTAGAACTCATGTCTCATTCGGGGTTTGTATGGAGTTGCCTTTTTGGTGGAGGAAATGATATATGAACTTTTGTAGAGGAACTTGGGAATTTTATAGCATCAAAAGAACAAAATTCCCACATGCAAATTTTGGACAGCCCTCCCCTTGCTTGGCCGGCCATGCTCATGGTGTAGGGAGAATGAAAAAGTGAGAGAAGAGAACAATAATGCAAGGGAGAGTCAAATGAGATCAAGAGAAGAAATCATCACAAGGAAAGTCCAACACTCAACCAACCAATCATAACTCCAAAAGGTCAAGCCATCATGAACCATCATGAACTAAGAAGTCAAAGTGATGGTGGAACTATCATGATACAATAATATGCAAATACCACCCTCCACAAATGCTTATTTGCACAAATGCAAATAAGCCCTCCTCCACCAATCTTCGGCCAATGAAAGATACAAAGTAAATTGGCCGAAACGGAAAACAAACTGGCAACTCCAAAAAACCGATCCCGTAATAAATTACAAGAAAACCCCGCTACTGTATATACATACCCGCATTGTATTCCGACCGAATACAAATGCAATGAGACAAAATCTACACTGTACAATACTAGGATCCGGCTTAAACCAAAGCCCGCTAGTATTAACCATCCGATCATGATCCGTGCAATACCGCACGTATCTGATCGAACCCTGCCATAGCTCCATACGGCCTCTACAGCGTTTCGCCCAAAACTAGAGAAACTGTTTTGTGGGGGACTCTAAAGACTCGTCAATACTATGGCTGTGGATTTAACCACTAGCACGTCAGAGGTATTAGCCATACGTAACGGGCTACCAGCTATTGACCAAAAGGGACATCGATGAGCGAACTCATCCTGACACCCTATTGAGCCTGTCAGTGACAATATCCGTACAGTCCGGTCCGTTCGTCTATGAGCATCGCATGGCGGGCCTAGGGGGTTGGTAAAAGTCAGACACCCAAAAGCGGTACAAGTCGTGTCGGAGTGTAGCCCAGAACACCCTGAGATACTACTGGAATACCTACCAGTAAATCTCCTGCCTCGGCCGAGAGCTTTGTGTAATAGCTCTCCTAGACACAGCGCGACCTCACCCCCAATACCGGGAGAGACGAACCCCTGCAGATCCGCTCACTGCCTCCATGTGGCTCGGGACTGTACCCAACTAAAACCTGTTTTCACGTCTCCTTTGAGCGTGGTAGGGTAGTAATCAAAGAACAGTGGGAATTCACACGAGACAAATGACGATCTCAGGTCGATGAACTAACCTGTACACATGTCACCTGGGAACTGCTATCTGACGTCTGGTATAATCCCAACTAGCAGGTTCCCGGCGAGTCCTGTCCGGTGTACTCATAACCCAATGAGCACCTGTATACATCTTAGGTGAACCAACTAACACCAGTGGCTTGTGAGACCGGCCACCGCCCCTCGTCAGGGTCTCGACTGTATACACTAGTCTACTCTGGAGTATCGATGCCCTGTCTCGAAACTCCCACGACTAGAGACCTTTTAAGGATGTGCTTATAGACCCCAGCTCCCACGTATATGATCGCCCTCATACTGCTGGTAGTCAAGCAAGAATTCTAGGGGCTCTATCAACGTACAATAGTGACCTGTAAGGTCACCTAAAACAGTACACGACGATAAAGATAAACCAGATAGCATACTATCATCTTGAGTAAGACTGTCCTACTGGGACAGGTCCTTCCTCAATCATTGCAATCACGTGCCTGTGATCCAATAATTGACTCTGAGGGCACTATCTCCAACACCAATACTTAGGAAACGGGTTGATATCCCTGTTGACTAAGGCTTTTCCCTATGAGTCGAGACGAGTCGAGAAGTTCTTGCAGGGACATTATTTTCCCTATGAGTCAAGACGAATCGAGAAGTTCTCGCAAGAATATCTTAACGTCACAGTTAATGTCTGCGGATAGAAGTCCGTTAGGGTCTATAGTACTAGGGTTTTTGTCCGTCGTACCTTCGCGTTGGCCGATGTATTCTCCGTTACGCAATCTTGCTGTTCGAGTAGCCCCGCGACTGTCGTGTCTATGATCCCTTCGGGCGCTGGAAAAGACGTCTTCAAGTAATATTCCAGGTGATATTACCGTCAGAAGAGCAAGCATTAGGGATATTCCATGTCGCTTTTTACTTGAGGTTAGGCTCAGTTT
Source organism: Agapanthus africanus (assembly GCA_030015575.1). Taxonomy (NCBI): domain Eukaryota; kingdom Viridiplantae; phylum Streptophyta; class Magnoliopsida; order Asparagales; family Amaryllidaceae; genus Agapanthus; species Agapanthus africanus. The sequence continues at coordinate 559,676,598 of JASDDO010000016.1, forward strand.
GGAAGCCCAGATGAGTCATGACCACTCCGCGCTGGTGTGGGATGATCTCCGATAGACTTTCAGGTCTCATTTGAGTTGCCATCATAACCCTGAAGGTAGGGATCTTCCTTAGCTTCATTGGTTGACATTGTGTCTGCAATATTGCGACGGATGTCAAGGTTGCCTCTGGATTGTCAGTGAACCGTTGAGTCTTGGAACTAGGGAATTTGCCATGGCTCCATTGTTTTGACCCTGGGGTCGGTTGTTGGCGTTGTGTCTACGTCCTGCTGGAGTGGAGAAGAAACGCCATTGTTGATCTCTAGGCTGTAGATGTTGCCGTCGAGATCCTGAAGCTAAGGATCTTCTTTTGCTTCGTTTGTTGACATTGTGTCTGCAATATTGTGATGAATGTCGAGGTTGTCTCTAGGTTGTCAGTGAACCGTCGAGGCTTGGAACTAGAGACTTTGCCATGGCTCCGTTGTTTTAACCCTAAGGTCGGTTGTTGACGTTGCGTCTACATCCTGTTGGAGTGGAGAAGAAACGCCGTTGTTGATCTCTAGGCTGTAAATGTTGCCTTCGAGATTTGGCTCTCTTTCTGATAGCGCATGGTGGGAAAACTTGGTTCCCTTTTCGTTTGTACCCATCAATTGTATACAGGGGTCGATGTGGACTCACCTGCACGGCAGAAGTTTCATTTTTTATTCTTTCTTTCCGCGATGCTCTATCATTTCAGCTTTTTATATCACTAAAGTCGTGATTGCCCAATCATTTCGGCTTTTTATCGCGGTGCCCAATCATTTTGGCTATTTTTTCTTTTTACTCGCTGCTTTTTATTGCGAGTTGCCCAAACATTTCGGCTGTTTTTTTATATGCATATATTTTGCTTGCTGATTTTTATTATGAGTTGCCTCATCATTTCGGCTATTTCATATGCATTTTTCTCGCTGATTTTTATTGCGGGTATGGAACTTGAGATCCGATACCAATCTTGGCATCAGCATCGCTGTGACTGGAATATTGCCAGGAGCGTATCATCATTTGCCGTGAAAGGACTTGGAATTTGATACCGATTTAGGCATCAGCATCGCTACTACTGGGATATTGCCAGGAGCGAATCATCATTTTCCTTTGTCGATTTGAACAAAGGTGGCTTAGAAAACAGGGTCAGGATCCTGTTCACTAAGCCTTTTGACTTTATGAGCCGTAAGGGTCTTATAAAGGTATTTCTCCCCATGAGTCGTAAGGATCTAATAGGTATAGGTTCTCCCTAGAAGTCGTGAGGGCTCCTAAGCGATATTTTCTCTTGCAAGTCATAAGGATCTTACAAGAGTGTTTCCTCCTTACAAGTCGAGAGGACTTATAAATGTCGTTCACCACATGAGGACATTCTTCGTCATTGGTGGGACTTGATGAGGGAACGTTTGTTTGTGCCCGTGGATTGTATACAAGGGTCAATATTGAACTGCTTGTAGGGCAACTTGGGGAGTGTGATGGCTTAAGAACAGGTTCAGGTCCCTGTATCTTAAGGCTTTTGAATCCTATGAGCCGTGAGGGTCTTGTAGGGGGGAATTCCCCTTACGAGTCGTGCGGATCTCGTAAGTGTAATTTCTCCCTATGAATCATGGGGATACCTAAGTGTGTTGCTCCCTTGTGAGTCGTAAGGATATCACGCAGGCGTTTTCTCCTCACAAGGTCGAGAGGACCTTGCAGGTGTCTTTATCTTAATGAGATTGCGCCCTTTCGGGTTTTCATAGACTCGCCGGTAGCCTTGCTGTTTTTACTCACGGCGACCTTTCGTGTTTTCATCCGTGTCCATTTCTCTTGTGGACGTACCTTTTTTTTACTCCGTGGGAACTTTGATTGCAACACGGATCCCAGGAAAAGATATCTCCATGTTTGGGGCGGAGTACTAGTTAAGGGACATTTCAGTCCAAGGCAGTTTAAGGACATCTCAGTCCGTTGTTAGTTTAGGGAAATCTCGGTCCATTGTTAGCTTCGAGGCAAAGTTTTGCCGGATATTACTTACAGAGTTTGAACTCAGGAAGACAGCGAGCGAACACGAGCGTCATCATCTATCATTAACCTGAGCTGTGACTTGTCAAGCATAGTATTTCTTAAGGAACCGGCCGTTTATTGGCCGGAAGGGTCTTTTGCCATGCATATCCATGAGCAAGTAGGCCCCACCTTGGTAGACCTTGTCTATGATGTACGGACCTTCGTAGTTCGGATCGAATTTCCCCCGCTTTGCACGTTTGGGGATCATAGTTCTTTTTACGACTAGCACGAGTTCGCCTTGGCGGAATGTTCTCAGCCTGGTCGGTCTTTCGTATGAACGTGTCATCCTTACTTTGTAAGCTTCCAGGTTTTGCTGCGCCATGAGACGAGTTTCATCGGGGGCGTCGATCTCCTCAAGCCGAAGATGGGAATTTTCTTCATCCGTCAGCTCATGTCGAACTGCCACTCGTAGAGAGGGTGGCTTTATCTCTAAGGGAAGTACCGCTTCCGTGCCGAATACTAACGCGGATGGCGTTGTATTTATGGCCATTTTGAACGTGGTTCGATAAGCCCAGAGTGCTTCATGCAGCCTCTCATGCCAGTCTTTTTTATTTCTGGACACCGTTTTCTTTATGATCTTCGTTAAGGTTTTGTTGAAAGCCTCGGCTAGACCGTTAGCTCGGGGATTATAGACTGAAGAATATCTCCAATATATACTATGCTGTTGTGCGAAGCGACTGATCTTATGGCTCCTATAGGCCGGCCCATTATCCGAGATGATCCATCGTAGAGTGTCAAACCGGTAGATGGCGTGTGTCCTGAAGAAATGGAGGATGTTCTCCGTCTTCACTTCTCTTAGCGGTACTGCTTCTGCCCACTTAGAGAAGTAATCGGTCATCGCTAATATGAACCAATGTCCCCTGGATGATGCTGGCTCGATGGGCCCGATTATAGAGGTTCCCCACATTTCGAACGGCCAGCTAGCCAACGTCGGGTGTAGCGGATTTGGATGCTGGTTGATGAAATCCCCGTGAATCTGGCACGAGTGACACTGCTTCGCATATTCGAGGCAGTCCTGAATCATTGTGAGCCAGTAGTAACCCATTCTTTTGATATTTAGCTTTATCTTTGGCCCAGCTTGATGAGAACCATAGAGTCCGTCATGAGTTTCTTGGACGACTCTTTTTTCTTCTTCTGGTCCCAGGCAGTCAAATGATCTCTTATAAAGAGTATCACTGACGACGCGTCTTCGGGTGTTCGATGGGATTTGAAGTAGTTTATGAAGACCTCTCTCCAATCCTTAGTCTATTCTTCGTCCTCTATTTGGAAGGCCGCTTGTTTGATCGCTTCTTCTTCTTCATATATCTCCGGAGGTATTTCTGCCGGTGCGAGAATCCGGCGGCTTTGCACAATGATCCTTATGTCATCAATATTTTCGTCAGCCGGTTCCTTAGCAAGCTTGGCTAATGCATCTGCCTTGCTATTTTCCACCCGCGATATACTTTCCAAGATGTAAGAGGGGATTTGTGTCAGCAATTGCTGCACTCTTTCGCCATATTTTACCAACTCTGGCTTGCCCATCTGATAATCGCCATTTACTTGGCTAACGACCAACTGGGAGTCTCCGTATATGAGGAGGTTTTCGATGCCCATGTCGACAGCAATCTCAAGACCCGCTATCAAAGCTTCATATTCCGCTTCGTTGTTTGTTCTCGGCTCTGTTAAGGAAAGGGCGAAACGCATTATCCCTCCTTATGGAGTCACAAAGAAATGCCTACCCCAGCTTTAATTATAAGGGTGTTGCGCTTTCGCTTCTTCATGGAAGACGCTCCATCGAAGTAGAGTTCCCATTGGACATTATTTTCCTCCGACTTCCCTTCGATTGCATCGAATGTGTGTTCATCCGGCAATTCGCAATTTAAAGGAGATTCGGCTGGTATCGGATGCTCAGCTAGAAAGTCGGTGATGGCTTGGCCTTTTACTGCCTTGAGGGGTCGATATATTATTGAGAACTCCATCAAGAGGAGGGCCCATTTGGCAAGCCTTCCTATTAGTATAGCTCTTGACATCAAATATTTGAGAGGATCCACCTTTGATATGAGATGGACCTCATGTGCCAAGGCATAGTGCCTAAGCTTCGTTATCATGAAGATCAGTGCCAGGCAATGCTTTTCAATGGGGGAGTAGTTGTTTTCTGCTCCCAAAAGGACTCGGCTCAAATAATAGAGAGCTCTCTCCTTCCCCTGGTCGTTCTCCTGTGCCCATAGCACGCCTAGAGAACCTTCAAGAGCTGTTGTATACAGGATAAGGGTCTTTCCCTTGACCGGAGCGGCCAGTACTAGTGGGTTCAGCAGATATTTCCAGTGCACTTTGGCATTTACGAATCCAAATAAACGGGGTCCCCTTCTTCATTAGATGGCTGTAGGGGCGGCATTTTCCAGAGAGATTGGCTATGAACCGTCGGATATACGCGAGCTTCCCTTGGAGAGACCGCAGTTGCTTAAGATTTCTTGGCGAGGGCATTTCCATAATCGCCTTGATCTTTGATGGATCTATTTCGATGCCTCGGTATCGTACGATGAATCCTAGGAATTTGCCTGATGAGACTCTAAATGCACACTTCAAGGGGTTCATCTTCAGCTTGTACTTCCGAAGGTGCTGGAACACTATTTTTAGATGTTCCCAATGCTCCTCGTACGATTTGCTTTTCACCACGAGGTCGTCGATATAACATTCGAAAATTTCGTGTATGAGGTCATCGAAGATCTTCGTCATGGCCCTCTGGTAGGTGGCGCCAGCGTTCTTCAGGCCGAAGAGCATCACTTTATAGCAAAATATGCCCAGCAGAGTCCGGAAGGCAGTATTCTTTCGGTCTTCGAGATGCATCTTTATTTGATTATACCCTGAAGATCCATCCATGAAGGAGAAGACCTCGTAAGTAACATGTTATCGATCATCAGCTCGATAACAGGTACTGGGAAGTCATCCTTCGGGCAAGCTTTGTTAAGATACCGAAAGTCCATGCAGACGCGCACCGTCCTATTTTTCTTCATCACTGAGACAATGTTGGCGATCCAGTCGGGATATTAAACTTCTTGGATGAAGCAGGAGTCGATTAGTTTCTTGACTTCGTCATTGATGCTCATCTCGAGTTCAAGCCGCGTTCTTCTTGGTGCTTGTTTGACTGGCTTGACGTTCGGTGATATTGCCAGTTTATGCACGGCTATCTCCGGATCTAATCCCGGCATCTCGGAATAGTTCCATGCGAAGCAGTCTTTATACTGCGTAAGCACATCTTTTAGTGTAGCCACCTGCTCTTTAGACAGCAGCTCACTGATGAATGTTGGCCTCGGATCGTTCGTCGTCCCCAAGTCGATTTTCTTCAGATTGTCTGCTATGGTGTGTATCCCATCTTCCAGCTCTTTTGGCGCCGGTGGAAATTCTGAGATCACCTCATCCTCATCTTCATTCGTGAAGCACTGGGAGAGGTGGTCCACATTCTCATGCTTTCCCTCCTTTGAGATTGTTATTACGTGACAGGTACGAGTTCGTTTCCAAGATCGATATTGATCCGGACTTTCCCTCGCAGTGTAGGTTGCTTTTGGCTCATGCTTTCATGGTGGGGCTACCCTCCAATTGTCGGACAGAGCAAACCTGCCTTGTTGATACTGTTCTTCGACACAGTCCTTGAAGGTAAAGCAATTTTCAAGAGGATATCCTATTGCTCGGTGGTAGGAGCAATATGCCGGATGATGGACTTCGTTTATTTGCTCAGGGTGCCGAGACTCCGGGAGCGTCATCATTGGATGCTTCATGAAAAGGTCGAATATTTTCCTTGTCTTGTCTTGAGGAAAAGAGTACTCCCGACCCATCTTTTTCATAAAAGACGGATTCCAGCTGACTTTTTCTCGATCGCGTGGCTTCTTTAATCCGCTTCGCTGCCTTTGAATACCATTCTCGTTCTTGATCATGCCGTTGCTTCTGCGTCGGACATTCTCCTTGCCATGAGAGCACACAGCAGGCTGAGGATGAAGGGCATCGTAGTCTTCTTTTTTCGTGGACTGCTGAATGAGACGTTGCATCCTGTCTTTCTCGTAAATAGCCATCTCGCGGCTGTGGTCATCCCAAACCTTTTGACCCACTTCCCTTATTAGCTTGTCAATTTGTTCTTCGAATGATAGGCTTGACATTTTTACGGCGGAATCCCGCTTTGGCTCGATATCAGCGTTATTTGGAAAAGCATTCCCTTCTCCTCCAGAGTCGTTTATAACGTGGCAGCCATGGAATCGCTCCCGTTTCTTAGACCGAACGTATCCAAGTCCCGTTGTCTCTGTCCTCCCGTTGGGCATATTTCGCTGAGTCCCGGGAATGTCCCAAATTTTGTTGTAGAACTTGGCTTGTCGAGCGGTTTGTTTGAAGGGTATGCCTTGGCATCTTAACAGCCTTTCAATCGCTCTGTGTAATATCTGGGCAGACGGATCGGTTGGAGCATGTTAAGCGTAAAATCGGTACCATTTCAGACTTCTTTCTCCACTTTGGTCTCTGTGGATCTATAGAAGAGAATCGCTTTTCACCTCTTCACCTGGGAGGGATGTAGAAGGTATACAGCTCTTGTATGCTGTATGTATCAAGCACGTCGAGTTCCCTGTAATGCCGTTGCGGAACCATGGTGATTTGTAAACCCTGATCAGTTCCAGCGAAGGTTTGTGCTGATGGGCAAGTGGAGAACACGGAGTTGACCTCGTCCTCAGAGTCGCTACCAAAGACCAAAATAGGAGTAGATGGCCCTGGCCCGTTACCTTGAGGTTGCCCCGAGTAGACTATTTCTTCATCTTTCTCGGTATCGCTCTCAAAAATCGGGATGGTGGCGACGGATTTTTGTTTATTCTCCGGTTTACAACATCTTTCCGTGTCTTCGAAGTCTGGTAAGAAGTACTTGGCGTCTTCATATTTGCGGACTTCATTTATGGAGAATGGGTTTAGCTCCCATGTAATTGTGTACTCGAGGCCATCTTTGAAGTACTTCATACACTGATGTTGTGTAGAAGGGATGATGTTGTGCTCTTGTAACTAAGGCCGGCCGAGCAGAGCGTTATAGCAAGTCTTGGTGTCGATGACATGAAACTTGATATCAGTGACGAGCATCCCGAAGCGTAATGTCAGTATTACTGCCCGAAGCGTCCGTGATGACTGCGAGTCGAACCTGGAGATAGTAATTTTGTCCCGCGCCAGGTGTTGAACGTTCATGCAAATCTCCTTCAACACTCTCATAATGTCATGGCAGTACCCAGTGGCATACAGAGGATGGTTGTGCTCGCACGTTCCGAGGAGGAGATCTTCATCGCCGAATGTGATGTCAGCTGTGTGAACTTCTTCCAGCTCGCCCTTCATCTTTTCTTCAGCAAGGAAGGCATGAAAATGATCGGGCACTTTTAATGCCTTGATCAGAGAATCTCGTGCCTCTTTAGACAAGAGGAGAGCATCCAGTATGCTCAGTTGTGAAGGTATCTTCCTCATGTGTGCCAGGATATTGTAATCCACCTTGTTTTTCTTAGGCGGGTTCTTGGTTGTGAGCTCTTCGATGACTCCATTATCGAGGGCAATTTTCTCAGGGACTTTTTCGCTCCCCTTGTCTCTCTTACTCGAACCTTTGTTTGTGGGTCCGAGATTCTTTTCAAGCAACGTACGGCTACGCAGCTGGATGTTCTCGCATTTCTTCACCTCTTCTTCTTTTCCAGAGGTGGATTCCTCGAAGAGAGGGCCGAGGGCTATTTCTTCTTCAGAATCGCTCCCGAAGGTAAGAACTTGAGATTTCCCTTTTATTGAAATGGCATCAACCATATGAAAGTTACCGGCTGTTTTTCTGCGGTCATCTGGCACATTTTTTTGCTTTCAACGAGCTTCACACTTCATCCTCTTGAAATGTTGTCGGTGAGCAACGTATCCCTGCCACCACTGCTTGAAGGAATTGCACTCTTCGGTGGGGTGTGTGACCTTCCGATGGTATAAGCAGTATTTTCGATGTATATCCGCTTAGTCAAGGCACGTACTCCCGGGAGTATTTCCTTCGAAAGGTGGCAGCTACATTCCCATTGACAGGGCTTTGACGAACCGTTTTCCCGTCTTAAACCTGCTTTTGTCTGCCGCAGGTGTGCTTCGATCTGGTTGGAGTACTTTGTGACTCTTTCTCTCCGCATCTTCTTCATCTTGACACCAACGGTTGGCCTTTTCGTATATGGCCGTTTCAGGTTCTCGGTTAGCTTTGCTCTTCTGAAGGGCTTCACTCAACAGCCTGTCAATCAAGTCGTCTGACGGCTCCAGGGATTTTGACGCCTGTCATGCCCCCAGTTCCTCTGCGTTGCTTTCCGACACCGAGGGGGCTTCTTCGTCTTTTAACGATGGGTGAGAGACCATGTGGCAACTCACTACATACTCCTCATGTTCTTCTGACGAGTCGTTCCCCTCATCATTGTCACTGTCTCCGTTCTTAAGAATATGCTTGAGGAACTCTTTAAGTGTGAATGGGGTCCGCGCCTTTTAGTTGTATTCCTCCAATGCGTCGATGTATTTTTGAAGGTCCGTGCGCTTGTCTTCAGGCTGCGTAGGCTTCTTGGTCTTCTTCTTTCCTTTCGAGGACTTTGAAGACTTGACCTGGGTATTTTGCCCATTGTTACCGGTGTTCGGTGCCGAGCGCGGTTTAAGCATCCCCTCAATGATCTCAGGCTCCAGCAAGCTTTTCCATCTGATCTATGAGCATGCTTGAAGATCCTTCAGCATTCTTTTAGTTTTAGCCGAAAGGACAATTTCCCATGGAGCTTCTTCTATAAATGAGCATGATGCCCCCGACGTGTCCACCTTCTTAGGAGTGTGCTGCTGTGGCGGGTTTATCTTCCAGTTTTCGGACAGCGCGAACTTGCCTAGCTGGTACTAGTCCTCAACCTAGTTTTTGAAGATGTAGCAATCTTCAATTGGGTGGCCCATTACTCGGTGGTAGGGGAGGTAATTAGGACTATTGACGTCCCCAGGCTGCAGTGGGCGTCTCGGATCCGGCAGAGTGATGAGCCTATTGCGCACTGCCAGTTCGAACAGTCTCCTCATTTTATCCCGGGGAAATGAGTAAGGACGTCTCAACTTCTCTTCGAGGGATCGACTTGTGTTGATTTGGCGAACGACCGGTTTCGGGTCACCCGGTTGTTGTTGAGCATTGGCAACGAAGGTCGCCTTCCCTTTGCCCTTTTCATTCCGGAGATCCGTTTTTGAAGAGGATGGCCTATGGCCCATCTGGTCTAATTAGGCCAGCTTGTCGATCAAGGCCTAGAAGGTGTTCAGTTTGAAGAACATCATAAATTAGGATATATTCACCTGAGGATCAAGGGTCCCCACAAACATACTCACGGCAGGAGCTTCTTCTATGCGTTGTTCGCATTTTGACCATAGGTTCCGCCATCGAATTGCATATTGAACCCAGGTTTCTCCCGGTTTCACCCTGGCATTGATCAATGTGGTGATCGGGGTGAGCTCGGTTGTGCTTGCGAAACGCTGTGTGAATAGCAGCTCCATTTCTGTGAACGTTTTGATGGAGTCATTCAGAAGCTCCAAAATACCATTCAAATGATGTCTCTGCCAAGCTGCCGACGAACTGGCGAAGCAGCAGTTTATCGTCGCCTCCAGTATTGCCGCATGAGCTCTGAACTAAGTGACGTGCTGATGGGGATTGCCTGTCCCTTTATACACATGGAATTTAGGGATCCTATATCCTGGTGGGTACTTGATTTGATCGTACCAGCCTGGATAAGGTTGTCCAGTTCTGACGACTTGGCCAGCCGCTTCGCTTGCCTGATAAGCTCGTATTTGTTGAGCTATGTAGTCATCAAGGGTACTTTGGAGATCGTCTCCTCCCTGGATGCTGATAGAGCCGGAGGAGGGTTTGATGTCCCCCTCTGTCGTCTTCAATGATTATTAGAGGGTCTTCGGCAGGAGGATCCGGCTGGATCATCATCCCCACTATGTCTTGGAACAGAAGCGCCATCTGCTTTATATTAGCGGCCTGTTCCGCGGTCTCATTATTCTTTCTTTCTAGCACCCTCTGCAGGAACTCGGTGTCGGTCTCTTGTTCCTGGCGCTGCTCAGACGTTGCTTCCGGGCTTTCTTTTTGCCCAGTGAGTGCTGACATCCTCATTAGCATTTCTTGGAGCTTTTGCTGCTGCTCTTGAGCTTTTGTCACAGACCGTGTGAGTGGTCGATGACCTATGGAAGTACGGCTTTCCTCTTTCCCGGAAGCCATGTACACCATGTGTACTACCATACCCTCAGACTTGGGGCGTTTAGGTCCACTGCCTTTGAAATTTACCGTGGGCATAGGGATCTTCTCCGGTCTTCTCCTCTTGTGGGAGGACGAAGTTGAGGGGGCCGTTGCAGCAAGCACCCATGCAGATGATTTCTTCCGTGGTACGACGGAGGGATGGTCCTCCTCTTACCAATTATTCGTTTTCTTCAGCCGGTGAGAATAATCTTTATCAATCACGGAGTCTTGGACTCTCTGCCAAACCCTGTAGATCTTAGAGGACAACCGCTGAGGAGGCTATTCTAGTTTCGCCTGCGTTGTGCTTTCAACAGGCGGAGGAGAATTCTTTAATACAGCGGTTGGAGAGTTCTAGCGCACCCTCCTGAGCAGCTCGAAGATGTTCCCAGTTGGAACAGCAGCGTCAATTTCCACCATCGGAGCTGGTGGGGTAAGTCCAGAAGGGGAACTGCCCCAGTCTTCCTTACTCGGCATCAGTGGCGACGTCGAGCATGTCGTGCGTACGGGACCACCTCTGTTGTGGAAGCGACGTCGTCATGCCCCTTGCTTTGATGAGAGGCTGATGTCGGTATCAGCCTGTCGAAGACTGACGTCCGCTGAGAGGGAACGGTCAATCTGTCGAAGGCAGACTTTCTGGCAGGAGAATCATTTTTAACGACCTCGCCTGCAGCAGGAGTTGGAACAGCCAGTCTTGCGAAGACCGATCCCTTAGCAGGAGAAGCCCTTTTGACTACTTCATCTGCCGGAACTGGAATGGCTATCCGCTTCGGGATAACCCCTTCGGGTACTGCGGGCCTCTATGCGGGCCCACTGGAGTTTTGGTCCAGTCTGTCAAAGACCGAGGTGGCAGACTTGGACGACTCTGTTGGGGTCGAAATTTACACCCCTGTTGACCAAGTCAAAATCAAAGTCAACCCCAAGCCAAGTGGGCCCAAGCCCAGGACAAGTGGGCCAATGCCCGGGTCGAGCCCGAACATGGAGCGGCCGGCCTCCCCCATGCCAGGATAAAAATTTTGTAATAAATAATTTTGTTGTATTTATTTTATTTTATTTTATGAATAAATGTAAGAAAAATGGGCATAAAGCCAAATTTTGTAAAGCCCATGGCTTATGTGCAAAAAGAAATGGCACATGAGCCATGGGATAGGCAAAATGCCATTTTAAGAAGCCCAAGGGGCTATATGTAAAGTGTATAGCCTATAAATGCAAAGATAATGAAAATATCTCAATAACTTTCTCTCTCCAAAAAACAAATCGAGATCTGTGATCTTCTCCTTTCTCAAGGTTCTAAAACCTTCTTCTTTCTTTTGAATTAAATCAAGAGTTTTACTCTTCCTTTTATAAAACTAAATAGTTTTTCACCACAAAACCCATAAAGGGGAACTCAGATCTTCCATCAGATCTCAGAAAGGAGAGATTTTTAAAATCTCATATTTCTTGATCTTCAAGATCCGGCCAACAAAGGAAGAAGAAGGAGACCCATCTCGAGAAACCCCACTTTGGGGAAGATCCAGGGCTCAAGGGGAGAAGCCCCTTTATCAGTTTCAAAATACCCTAGGAGCTTAACTCCTCACACACACACACACACACAAAAAATAATAAGTGTTCCTTTCTGGGAGTACAACTCCCATTGCAGGGACCAAGTCCCTTTTGCCTCCCGAGCGCGCCCAGAGCGCTAGCGCCCTTGCACTCAGAGCGCTCGCGCCCAAAACGCCAGCGTCCGAGCGTCCACATGCCCGACACATGGGGTGCTAGTGCTCAAAGCGCTAGCGCTCTTGCGCTAGCGCCTGAGCGCCCACGTGTCCGACATGTGGGCGCTAGCGCTCAAAGCGCTAGCCCTCTTGCGCTCTTGCACTAGCGCCCAAAGTGCTAGTGCCCGAGCGCCCACGTGCCTGGCACGTATGGTGCTAGCGCCCAAAGCGCTAGCGCCCTAGAGCTCAAAGTGCTAGCGCTCAAAGGCGCTAGCACCCAAAGGCTTTCTCTCACGCATCCTTTAGATGCCCCTTTCCCTTATACACACACACACACACACACACAAACACACACATATACTCCATGAAACTGTTCCTATTAGAAAAAAATTTCTAACGGGGCGCTGTCCCGCACCCTGCAAAGGGGCTGCTAGCCCTATTGACCCACAGCCCGCTATCCGGGTAGCAGGACCCCCGTAAAAACTCTGCGGGGCCCCCGATATATCCAAACCCCCCTTTCAAAACACAACACACATACACTGCATATTGAGTTCGCATGATCTGTTTGACCCGTTAATCGGAGGTTCCCTCGCTCCAAAGGCGAGGGGTAATTAACGGCAGCTTAGTCCGTGGCTGCCGGAGATTTGGATCCCCGCAATCAATAAACCCCGGCCTACCCTAGGCAGGGGGAGTCTGTAATGTGCCTGACAAGCGCGCCTCTATTCCCATCTCAATGGGGTGACGAAAAACACCCTACAGATTCTGGTATGCCCGGTGGGACTAACCTCTCATCCCATATCTCGGGTGAAGCGTTCATGCGAACTCATTTAACATATATGCCGATGTTTGTACTGAAATAATGTTTTTCTCGTGCAGAAATCAACTTTCAACGACGATGTCTTCTAAGACGGATTCAGCTTCCAACGCGACCCCGATTCCGTACGTGGTCAAGATCAACGCTCGCGTGGTTCTCCCCGCAAGCCTCAGTCGATAGTGGGAGGAACTGCCCCGCCAGTTTGGTTCCGTCGTCATCTACCCTGCCGGAAGCGCCCATCTGGCAGAAATCCCGGCAAAACAAGTGGCCAAGCCGATCTCAAGGGGCAAGAGGCCGAATGTTGTGATCGCTAACGCGCCACAACCGAAACTTAAGACGGTCTGAACGACTCTCTTGCGCTCCAGCTGGGGGCAAGACTTCCGGTACAATAGGCAACATCAAACGTTGCGGACGAGATCAGACGATGACTCCATCAAATGCACGATCGAGCGTCTCCTCTGGACTCTCTATCAATCGGTCTATAGCGTCTTCCCGAAGGGCCGAAGTCTTCCAAGTGCTTAAAACAGAAAAGTTAAGGCAGAAGTGGCTCAGGTATCGAGCCAATAAGAGGGCCAGGAATCCGGCCAGGTGGAATCTTGTGAGGTTCCAAGAGCAGGGTCGCCCCGCGACGACGGCTGAGTCGGCCGTAAGAATCAGTAATTCCTTCGAACCTCTGAAGTGGGTTCAGAAAAATGCCATGACCGCCAGAATCAAGAAGACAGCGGTTCGAACAATGCTACAAAGAGACATGTCCCGGCCCCAACAGAAAGGGTATGACACTGTCTCTTCAAGAGTCTATCAGGCGCTCTATGCCGCGCGAAAGCAGCGGGGCAAATCCAGAAAAGAAGTGCCGCCACCATTCAAGAATCCGGTCAGGCCAGCCGTCTTCAATCGACTGCCCGCTACCGAAACAGGGGAGTCAAGACAGCGATCTGTGAAATCAGCCGCCAATAATAAAAAGACGGCTGGATATATTATCCATACAGTCTAAATGGCGGGCGGACGCCCCAGCGACAACCTTCTCAGCAAAAGTAAGGAGGGGCCACCACATCCCAAGCCCAATCTGTCTTGAATGTGGTTGCCGCTTCCCAAGAACAGTCGCCTCCGCCGGATGATGAAAACCCTCTCGTTGAGGACGATAGGCAGAAGGACCCTTCGGTCCAGGTGTAACAACCAAGCCCAATGCTACTAGTTTCTGTTACCGTATGAGTGGTGTATGGTATTTATTTCATTGATCCTAATTGACTGTAGCTAGTATAAATTTTACCCGACAATTCATTTCTGCATATAACAATTTAAGACATCTAAAATAAAATTAGAAATATTCGTCATGGCATGCTTGACATCCCTAACCCTGTTGTAGCGTCCGTGCATCGTGTTCTCGTCCCGATCAGTGAAACGGGCGAGTTTGGACAGCTACGCGCACGTACGTGTGTCCGTTTTGGGGCTATACTTTTTGATTGTAAAATACTTCATTTTAAATTTTGGATCTCGCCTAAAATTTTCCTATTTCAATTTCAAATTTTTGGACCCGACCCGGGCGCAATTTGGAAATATTTTATTTTGCGCCAAAATCCCAATTTCTAATATATTTTTAAACCGTCGAATATTTTTTTATAAACCCATAATATATTTTCCTATCTTAAAATCTTTATTAAATTTTCCAACCCCCACAAATCCTTTATCCCAACCAATCCCTTCCTTCTTTCTTTAACTCGTAGGCCCCGCCTCTTCTCTCTCTCTCTCTCTCTACCCCTCTCCCCGTATCTCTCTCTCTCTCCCCATATCTCTCTCTCTCTCCCTCTCCCTCTCCCATATATATTTTCCCTCCTCCTTTTCTTTTAAACGCGAACCCAACCTCGCGTAACCCTAGCCGCCGACTCCCTTCGCCGCCGTAACCCAACGCCGACGCCCTCACCGCCGGCCTCCTCGCCTCCTCGCCTCGTCATCTCCACTGCACCCTTCTTCCTCCTTCATCAACTCCCCGTACACCCTGCACCAGCAACCGCGGCCACCTGCGCACCCCTGCACGCGTCTGAGCCGCAGGGAGTCGTCGCCGGTGACCTCGTCCCCGTGTCCCCGGTCTTCATGCGCACCCAGTAAGCCTACCTCTCCCTCCTCTCCTTCTTTCCTTCTTCTTCCTTTTCTCGTTCTTTTCCCTGTTCTTGATTGGCCGATGGTTCCATGCAGGCAAGTCGCCGGAGCTCCGTCGACGTAATCGGCAATCACAACCCCTCCACGGATCATCGTGAGCAACCTCTTCTCAGATCCTCTTTTCCCTTTTTCTTTATTTTCTTTTATTTTCTTGTTGCATTCTTGATCGTTCGCTGTTTTGCATCTCGCCGGAATCCGGCCGTGCCGGCGACATGTCCCGACAATCCAGCGAGGTACTCTGATCTGTGTGGTTCCACTGTTCATCGTTTGGGTTCATTCCGTGAACCGTGCGCCCGTCGCGAGTTTTCCCCGCCTACGTTTTACGTTCCGTTTTCCCGATTCGCAACCCGTCGAGGCAAGTACCCCTTGCTACATGCTAAATAATATTTACATATACATTGATGACACCCTAAAACCTGCAATTTAACTTTAGTACTATAATTTCCAATTTTACGTGTTCAATTTCATGTTATATCATTTTATCTTCCACACTTGAAACCTACCGTTTGCAATTACTGTATTACACCTAATAATCACATTTGTATGTTTTAATCACATTTCCACTATTGTCACAGTCTATGGCATTCTCTCTATAGTTCTACTCCATTCGGACACTTGTGCGCATTTAATCTGTATTAGCTGTGATTCCGTCCATGGAACCTATATATATATATATAGCATTGCACCCACAAAATTCTTAAACTGGTTAACATGATTTAACGGCCCTAACTGTCATATTGTATTCTTATAATGTTGATAACACCTCGGACACACAATTGATAACTGTGCTGCTAATTAATCGATGCTTCTTTATTGTTTAATTCGTTGCTTAAATCTATGTTGTTGATGACCATGCTTGATTATGTAACTGAAGATGAGCACACCATGATATCGTTTACACCTTGACCTGACTTGCTACATATATATTGATTGACCCGACATGGTACCGTATACTGCTTGACTTGACCTGATGTACTATGACCTGACCCGTTACCTGATCTTGTGCCTAATGCCAACAAACCTGACATGTAGTCCTCATGGACCGTTCCTGTTGTCTATCCAGACAAACCTGTTTACCTGATCCTGTGTTGGCATTAGTTCTTGATTTCGGAATACCTGACTTGACATACACATATAACTTGAGGGTATGGGGAAATCAAAGGTGAAACCTGACTTGTAACTCAACAGTTCGCTACTTGTTCTTATCAGTTTTAGAGGCTAGGCCAGCCATGGAATGATGCTGCTGACATCATTAATCTGTACATATTCCTGTTTAGTGCCTAGCGGCATGTCTCGGTTTCAGCCCGAGAATCTGGGACCATGGTCCCGGGTATGCACGGGATACTATTGAGTTACATCGATGATTCATCAATTTGGTTTCAAAGACTTTAGAAAAGAAAACCTGATAGAACAGTTTAGTTTACCCACTGCACACTACCCTGCACTGCTCTGACTTATATTATTGTTACCCTTGCTTTATTCATGTTTATATTGCATTGCCTGTTACCCTGTTTATATTTTATTACTTGATGACATGACGCACTGACGTCTGGGTTTTGCATGGCCCAGATTCTGTACCGCTGTTGCAGTCCGAGCAGGAGTACTTCAGCCAACAGGCTGAGCTGTGAGTGTCAGCAGTAGTTAGCTTTTCTTTCCTGCATTTTATTCCTGATGTGAGCCCGTATTATGGGACATACATTCCAGTTATTTTGTATTGGATCTTTCGCTTCCGCATTTTATTAATCTTGACTCATGTTATCTTGGATTATGGACATGTTTAGATAGTTTTATTTTGTTCTTGATATCTCTACAGCCGTAATGTGACTGTGGATGGATACTTCCTACCCACAGGTAGCATGGTTGGCTATGTCACGTGCCCATTTTAGCGTACTCTGGGAAGCGGGGCGTGACATGGTTCTTTTGGTATCAGAGCTATAGGTTAGTCAGGTTGATTCTTTTGTAGTTGGGTATTGTACCCAATACACGAATCAGAATACCCGCGTTTAGGAAACATATCCTGCCACCTTACCGTTTTACCATTCTTGAATCACATTCTTCCTGATTATATCTTCTACGATGTGCAAACTTCCTTTGCATATCGACTCGAAAACCTGATTCCTTGTTATCTCTAGGACTTAGGCGACTTGGGTGGAGTTATGTAATTATGGCTATGATACCGCGGCATAGTTACAATGCGGTACTCTATTTAAGTAACTTGGAGTTATTGTCTTGATCTATATTTTAAATCTATCATCATGCTAATGTTGGGTGTTTTGATTTTGTAGGGTGTTTTTTTTCACCCCATTGAGATGGGAATACGCGCGCGCTTGTCAGGCGTACTACAGATTCCCCCTGCCTAGGGTAGACCGGGATTTATTGATTATGGGGATCCGAATCTCCGACAGCCGCGGACTAAGCTGTCGTTAATTACCCCCCGCCTTTGGGGCGAGGGAACCTCCGATTAACGGGTTAAACTGGTCATGCGAACTCAATGTGCAATGTACGTGTGTTTTGTTTTGGAGGGGGGTTTGGATATATCGGGAGCCACGCAGAGTTTTTACGGGAGTCCCGCTACCCGGATAGCGGGCTGGGGGTCAAGGGGGCTAGCAGTCCCCTTGTAGGGTGCGGGGCAGCGCCCCGTTAGAATTTTTTTTCTAACAGGGACAGTGTCGTGGAGTATGTGTATGTGCAAATATGTATACATATGTATATATATATATATATATGTATATATGTATATATATAAAAGAAAGAGGGGGAAAGGGCATCCAAAGGATGTGTGGGGGCAGCACCTTGGGCGCTGTATGCCTAGGTGCTGTGCGCTCAGGCGCTAGAGTGCCACGTGTCGGCACGTGGGCGCTCTGCGCTTGAGCGCTGGGCGCTTGAGCGCAAGCGCGCCACGTGTCGGCACCGGGGCGACTTGCGCTCGGGCGCTTGCGCTTGAACGCAAGCGCGCCACGCGTCGGCACGGGGGAGACTTGCGCTCGAGCGCTTACGCTTGAGCGCAAGCGCGCCACGTGTCGGCACGGGGGAGACTTGCGCTCGAGCGCTTGCGCTTGAGCGCAAGCGCGCCACGTGTCGGCACGGGGGAGACTTGCGCTCGAGCGCTTGCGCTTGGGCGCAAGCGCGCCACGTGTCGGCACCGGGACGACTTGCGCTCGGGCGCTTGAGCTTGAACGCAAGCGCGCCATGTGTCGGCACCGGGGAGACTTGCGCTCGGACGCTTGCGCTTGAGTGCAAGCGCGCCACGTGTCGGCACCGGGGCGACTTGCGCTCGGACGCTTGCGCTTGAGCGCAAGCGCGCCACTTGTCGGCACGTGGGTGACTTGCGCTCGGGCGCTTGCGCTTGAGCGCAAGCGCGCCACGTGTCGGCACGCGGGCGCTCTGCGCCTGAGCGCCGGCAAGAAAAAGTGGCTTTTAGCCTAAGAAACAGAAGCTGTGCTTCAGAAAGGAAATATTTGTTATGTATATATGTATGGAGTTAAACTTCTGGGATGTTTTGAAGCTGATGAAGGGGGTTCTTCTTCTTCCTTCTGTTGTTTGGCCGGATCTTGAAGATCAAGAAGTAGGAGATTTTAAAAATCACTCCTTTTTGAGATCTGATGGGAGATCTGAGTTCCCCTTTGTGGGTTTTGTGGTGGAAAACTACTTAGTTTTTGGAAAAGAAAGAGTAAAACTCTTGATTTAATTCAAAAGAAGTGAGAAGATTTAGAACCTTGGAGAAGGAGCAGGAGGCACAAAGAACCCTAGGTTTTGGGGGAATGAAAGTGTCTATTTTATTCATCATCGTGTTGCCTTTTATAGGCTTACATATTTACATATAGCCCCTTGGGCTTTGCAAAATGGCATTTTAGCCATCCCATGGCTCATGTGCCATTTCATTTTTGCACATAAGCCATGGGCTTACAAAATATTGGCTTTATGCCCATTTTGTTTACATTCATGCATAAAAAATTACATAAAAATTATTTATGACATGATTTTGTTGTTGGCATGAGAGAGGCTGGCCGCGGGCTCGACCTGGGCATGGGCCCGCTTGACCTGGGCTTGGGCCCACCTAGCTTGGGGGTTGACCTTGACTTTGACTCGGTCAACCGGGGTGTAAATTTTTACCCCAACAAATTGCCCCCCATCAATAAATGCACACCACATTTGTGGGGAGTGTGCATGAAATTGATGGATCTTCTTTCACGTGGAGGCGACTTGATTCGGTTCCCACCTTTTGGGAAGCTGGCACTGCCCTTTTTAAGACATGGACGGTCGATGCGGCCCTTTTTGCGACTTGGACGGTCGGTTCTGCCCTTTTTGCGACTTGGACGGTCGGTGCTGCCCTTTTAGCGACGTGGACGGTCGGTGCTGCCCTTTTAGCGACGTGGACAGTCGGTTCTGCCCTTTTTGCGACGTGGACGGTCGGTGCTGCCCTTTTAGCGATGTGGACGGTCGGTTCTGCCCTTTTTGCGACGTGGACGGTCGGTGCTGCCCTTTTAGCGACGTGGACGGTCGGTTCTGCCCTTTTTGCGACGTGGACGGTCGGTTCTGCCCTTTTTGCGACTTGGACGATCGGTGCTGCCCTTTTAGTGACGTGGACGGTCGGTGCTGCCCTTTTAGCGACGTGGACGGTCGGTTCTACCCTTTTTGCGACGTAGACGGTTGGTGCTGCCATTTTAGCGACGTGGACGGTCGGTTCTGCCCTTTTTGCGACGTGGACGGTCGGTGCTGCCCTTTTAGCAACATGGACGGTCGGTTCTGCCCTTTTTGCGACGTGGACGGTCGGTGCTTGATTTGACTTGCTCTGCTTCTTGCAGTATCAGGGGTAGACATGACTTGCTCCGCTTCTTGCGGTGTCGAGATTGGATTCTGACTTGCTCCGCTTTCTGCGGTGTCGGAGTGGAAGTTGACTTGTTGATTTTGATTTGGGTTGACATCAGCATCGCTATACTGGAATATGGTACCAGGAGCGAATCATCATCTGTCATTGAGAGGATTTTGGGATTTTGGTTTTTGTTTGGCATCTGCATTGCTGCAGGAACAATGCCAGGAGCAACTCATCATTTGCCCCGGGAGGGTTTTGGAATTGGTTTTTTTTTTTATTATTTTTTATTTTTTTGGTGGGACTTTGAATGTGGTCTCACCGGTAGGACTTGGGAGAGGTTAGGATTGTTTTACGCCCGTGGATTGTATACGGTTTTGCAGGATGTATGATCCAGACCGTAGGGCCGGAAAAATTTCGGGACTTTGTCGGCGTCTGCATCGCTGCACTGGAATATCGTACCAGGAGCGACTCATCATTCGCCGTTGGGGTATGGGATTTAGAATTTGGTTAGCGTCTGCATCGCTGCACTGGAATATGGTATCAGGAGCGACTCATCATTCGCCATTTGGGGATTGGGGAGCGATGGCTTAGGAGACAGGTTTAGATCCCTATCACCTAAGGCTTTTCAATTTCATGGGCCGTGAGGGTCCCATAAAAGCATTTTCTCCCTACGAGTCGTAAGGATCCCGCAGTTGTATTTTCTCCTTAGGAGTCGTGAGGACTCCTAAGTGCGTTTTTCCTTTATGAGTCGTAAGGATCCCACAAAAGTTTGTTCTCCTCATATATCGTGAGGACACATGAGCGGGTCTTATCAATGGAGCATCATTCCCAAAGCGGAGACCAGCCGCGTAACTGGTGATTACAGTGGGGCATGGGTATGATGAGAATTATTTGAGCCCGTGGATTGTATACGATGGTCAACTTAGGGACCCACCGTAGGGCCGGGAGAATTTTGAGAAATTGGATTTTGGTTGGCGTCTGCATCGCTGCACTGGAATGTGGTACCAGGAGCGACTCATCATTCGCCGTTTGGGGACTTGGAATTTGGATCTTGTTTGGCATCAGCATTGCTGCACTGGAATAACGCCAGGAGCAACTCATCATTTGCCTTGGGAGGACTTGGGATTTGGGTTTTTGGTCGGCATCAGCACCGCTAACACTGAAGCGAAATGCCAGGAGCGACTCATCATTTGCCGTTGCCCGTTGGGGAACGATGGCTTAGGAGACAGGTTTGGGTCCCTATCACCTAAGGCTTTTCAATTTTTATGGGCCGTGAGGGTCCCATAAAAGCATTTTCTCCCTGCGAATCGTAAGGATCCCGCAGGTGTATTTTCTCCTTAGGAATCGTGAGGATTCCTAAGTATGTTGCTCCTTTGTGAGTCGTAAGGATCTCACGCAGGGTTTTCTCCTCACCAGGTCGAGAGGACTTTGCGAGTGTATTTCACCTCCTTTCACGAGTTTGCGCCCTTTCGGGTTTTCACAGACTCGCCGGTAGTCCTGCTGTTTTTACTCATGGAGCCCTTTCGGGTTTTCATCTGTGCCCGTTTTGCTTGTGGACATACCGTTTATTATATTTTTTTATTTCTTTTATTAATTTTTTTTTATTTTTTTATTTTTTCCTCTTTTTTTGCCGCTGGTGGGACTTTAAAAGTAGTCTCACCGGCAGGATTTGGGAGAGATAGGGGCCATTCACGCCCGTGGATTGTATACGGTTTTGCAGGATGTATGATCCAGACCATAGGGCTGATGTGCTCAATTCGCCTGCGACTTGGAGCATTCACATGTAGTATTTCTTGAGATATCGGCCATTGATGGGTGGCATGGGCCTTTCTCCCTCGGCACTTATTAGTTGGTAGGATCCTCCGTCGAACACTTTCTCGATGACGTATGGTCCTTCCCAGTTTGGCTCAAATTTTCCCTTGGCATGTCGATTGGGAATGATCGTTCTTTTGAGGACCAACACCAATTCACCTTTCTTGAAAGCGCGGAGACGAGTTATCTTGTCATAAGCCCGTGACATTTGGGCTCGGTATAGCTCCAGATTTTGCTGCACCGCGAGCCTCTTTTCTTCGAGGGCATCGAGCTCTTCAAGTCGAAGGAGAACATTTTCCTCCTCCGTCAACTCGTGCTGAACGGTCATTCTTAAGCTTGGAACTTCGACTTCGAGGGGGAGGACCGCCTCCACTCCGAAGAGCAATGAGTATGGAGTGGACTGAGTTGGAGTACGGTGCGTGGTACGATATGCCCACAACGCCTCGTGAAGTTTGAGATTCCAGTCTCTCTTGTTGGCTGAAGCATTTTTCCTCAGGAGCTTGCATAGAGTCTTATTGAAGGCTTCTGCTAGCCCATTGGCTCTTGGATTATAGATGGAGGAATATCTCCAGTCTATCTTGTGCTGAGTAGCGAACCTTGAGACATTGAAGCTCTTGAAAGAAGGCCCGTTGTCAGAAATGATTCTTCTTGGTGTACCGAAACGGTATAGAATATTATGCTGGAAGAACGTCAGAATATCTTTTGTCTTGACATCTTTTAGCGGGACAACTTCAGCCCATCTAGAGAAGTAGTCTGTCGCGGCCAATATGAACCAGTGGCCTTTGGATGATGGAGGATCAATTGGGCCAACAATGTCGGTGCCCCAGACTTCAAAGGGCCACGACGCCACCGTTGGATGCAACGGATTGGGATGCTTGTGAATGAAATCACCATGGATTTGGCAGATATGACATTTCTTTGCATGCTCTCCGCAATCCCGTATCATGGTGGGCCAGTAATACCCAAGCCGTTTGATTTGAAGTCGCATCTTGGGGCCAGATTGGTGAGCACCGCAAACGCCCGAGTGAATATCTTTCATGACCTTTTGGGCTTCGGCCAATGACAGACACCTGAGCCAGAGTTGGTCATATGACCTGCGGTATAACGTGTTATTTACAAACACGTATCGGAGAGCTCTTTTCTTCAGCTGAATCCTCGTAGATTTTTCTTCGGGCAGCTTGTCGTATCGGAAGTACTCTATGAAGGGTTCTCTCCAATCGGGCTCGTCTTGGATGATCGAAGCTTCTTCGGCAGGACTGCTCTTCTGTTCCGCGCTTTCCTCTTCTCGTAGAGAGAATGGGGGTAGAATTTGTCGGCTCCTAACTGTGATCAGAATTTCGTCCATGTCAGGATCAGCCAGCTCCTTGGCTAGGCGAGCGAGTATGTCGGCTTTTCCGTTCAATACTCTGGGGATTCTCATTAGTTCAATGTGAGTGAACCGTTTCATGAGTTCCACCGCTCGGCCTCTGTACCGAGCTAACTCGGGTTTGTATATCTTATAGTCGCCGCTTACTTGGTTGACAACAAGCTGGGAGTCACCGTAAACCCGTAGCTGAAGGATTTCCATTTCTATGGCAAACTCCAAACCAGCTATCAGAGCTTCATACTCGGCCTCATTGTTTGTGCGAGGCTCGGTGAGAGCAAAAGAACGCCGTAAGGTTCCCATTGATGGCGTGATGAACACCAATCCTATCCCTGCTTTTATCTCCGGGATGCTTGATTTACTAGAGGTTCTTATCGATGAGGCCCCATCGAAGTAGAGCTCCCAACATGGCTCGTCATTCTCGAGGTGCAACACTTGTTCGTCGGGTAACTCACAATTTAGCGGCGACCCTTCTGGTATAGGATGAGCAGCGAGAAAGTCTGCAAGAGCTTGCCCTTTTACTGCTTTCTGAGGAGTATAAACTATGTCAAACTCAAGTAGCATGACAGCCCATCTTGCCATTCTGCCGGCTAGGCTTGCTTTGGTTATCAAGTGTTTGAGCGGGTCGACCTTGGAGATCAGCATAACCCGATGAGCCAGCAGATAGTGCCTCAGCTTCTTCACAGCAAATATCAGAGCCAGGCATTGCTTTTCGATTGGGGAATAGTTGTGTTCCGCCCCGACTAGAGTTCGACTGAGGTAGTAGAGGGCATTTTCCTTTCCCTCCTCGTTATTCTGGGCGAGGAGCGCGCCGAGTGACTCATCTAGCGCGGCTGTGTAGAGAATCAACGGTTTATTTGGAATGGGAGCGGCCAGCACTGGAGGGTGCAACAAGTATTGTTTGATGCTTTCGAACGCTGCTTGACATTCGGCATCCCAGATAAAAGGAGATCCTTTCTTCATGAGCTTTGAGAAGGGCCTACATCTCCCCGATAAATTTGAGATGAACCTCCGTATATAAGCAAGCTTGCCTTGAAAAGATCTTAGCTGCGTCAGACTCTTCGAAGGGGGCATCTCCATGATGGCCTTTATCTTTGATGGGTCAACTTCAATCCCTCGATGGCGAACTATAAAGCCCAGGAATTTTCCCGATGACACGCCAAAAGCGCACTTCAGAGGATTCATTTTCAGATCGTACTCCCTCAGTCTGGTGAGAACGGTCCTAAGATCCTGGATATGATCGGCCTTGGTTTCAGTCTTAACGACCAGATCATCAACGTAACATTCGACGACTTTATGAATTAGGTCATCGAAGATATTGGTCATTGCCCTTTGATACGTAGCACCTGCGTTCTTCAGTCCGAACGGCATCACCTTGTAGCAGTATATTCCGATCGGGGTTCGAAATGCTGTGTGCTTCTCATCCTCAGGCGACATCTTGATCTGATTGTATCCAGACGAGCCATCCATAAAGGTGAATAGCTCGTAATTTGAGGTGTCATCGACCATCATTTCCATGACCGGTAGCGGGAAGTCGTCTTTAGGACATGCCTTGTTGAGGTCCCTGAAATCGACACAAACTCGGATCTGCCCATTTTTCTTCTTCACTGGGACTATGCATGCGATCCAGTCCGCATATTTCTCTTCCCTGACGAAGCCGGCATCGATGAGCTTCTTAGTTTCCTCGATGACCTTTTCTTCTAGTTCCCTTCTCATTCTTCGAGGAGCTTGTTTGACTGGCTTAGCATCAGGAGATATAGCCAACTTATGTACGACCACTTCAGGGGAAAGGCCAGGCATTTCTTTGTATGTCCACGCGAAGCAGTCAACGAACTCATGCAGCAGGGCAATTATCTGCGCTTTCATCTCCTCTGACAAGAGCGAGCTGATGTAGGTCGGCCTTGGATTATCGGGCGTTCCTAAGTCAATCTCGGTTAGCTCGTCAAAGGTTGCTTGTCCGCCATCTTCGAGCTCTTGAGGAGCTTCTTCTGGCTCAGCTATCTCGTCGTCATCATTTGATCTTTCGCTGGCCTCACCAACATGGATCATGTAGCACGCTTTGGAATCAGGTTGAATGTAGCCTATGCCCCGTCTATCTGGAATTCGTCCATCAATGAGTGCTCGGACCTGGGGCGGATACCATAGCCCTTCGTAAAACTTTGCTTCGGACTTCGTTTGATATAACCGGCATCCGCACTTCTTAAAGTATTCCCGCATCTCGGGCGCATAGTATCTGGGATTGAGGACGGCTCTTATGCCTCTCTCATACGGAAGGCACGTGACAGAAAGATCGTCCGGGTGCACAACGGGGTTTGACCTGTAAAACAGGATGACCTTCTGTCCATTTTTCCTCCCGGGCACGTAGAAAGTTTTCAGCTGGTCCACGGTAGAGACTGACAATGCGTCGAGCTCTTTGCACATCCGTTCCGGCACCCTTGTGATGGCCAGGGACCCTTCTGCGACTTCGAAGGTCTCTCGTAGTTTCGCTTGCTGCATGGGGGGCCAATCTGCACAGCTGTTGCACGGCAGGTCCTCTTCTTCTGACTCTTCAGTGTCACTGCCAAGATAAGGGCGGACTTTGCTGCTAAATGGGCCTTCAGCATCAGATTCGTCTGTATCGCTACCGAAACGAGGGCGAGTTTTACGGAAAGACGGACTTCCAGCGTCGGACTCATCAGTGTCGCTACCGAAATGTGGGCGCACTTGGGCATTTTTACTTTTGAAAGTGACAACCGGCGCAGATTTGCTTTTGGGTCTTAGGACCGGTCTATCCTCAGTCAGTTGTGGCTTAGCATTTTGGTGGTTCATAAAGTACCGAGAATCTTCATAGCGGACTTCATGCACACCGAACGGCTGGATGTCTCCGTCAATACGTCTTTCTTCGCCATTTTTAGTATACTTCATGCATTGATGGAGAGTTGACGGAATGATGCCGTAATCGTGGAGCCACGGCCGCCCCAAGAGAATCTTATAAGACGTGTCGGCATCGATCACGTATATCTTAGCTTCAGTTTGCAGATCCCCGAATTTGATTGGCAGAGCTATGGACCCCAGAACTTGCTGGCAATTTTGGTTGAAGCCTTGAATGACAATCCTTTCCCTTGACAGGTGTCGGACGTCCATTGACAAACTCTTCAGCGTCCGCAAGTTCATGATGTTCACTGAGGACCCCGGATCAATCAATATGCGATTAATTCGATCTCCGTCGCTGTACCCGGTCACGTAAAGTGGCCGATTATGCTCAGCCGTTCCCAATAGCAAGTCTTCGTCCTTAAATGTGACTGCGGCGGCATGCAAAGCGTGCTGGGCTTCTTTCATATTAATTTCCGCAAAGTGAGCCTGATACCGCTCGGGGTTTTGTAGAGCGTGAATGAGAACATCTCTAAGCTCCTTAGATAGGACCAAGGCGTCGTAGATGCTCAGGAGAGACGGAAGCTTCCGGAGATGTGCCAAGACATTATAGTCCACCGAGGAAGGACTTGAGTTTTCATCAGCCGGTTCTCTGCCATCTTCTTCATTAGCGACTTGATTTTCCTTCCCTTTTGGGGCGTTGCCCTGATTTGGCGGTAGAGCCCTGCCGCTTCTGAGCTAGATTTGATTGGCCTTTGTGGTGAGCTCCTCGTCCTCTTCGGGAAAACAGAGCTCATCCTCGGAGTCGCTGCCAAGATAGATGGCGTAGGAGGTCACTTCTGGGATCTCTTCATTGGAGTCTTCTTCTAACTCCTCCAGAATTTCAGCTGCTTGTACAGGGAAGAACTCCTTCAATTGAATCAATGTTCTTTCCCTTTGTTCATATTCTTCGAGGGAATCGATATATTTTTGAATGGTCGATCTCCCTGCAGACTCCTTTTCGCGCCGAGCTGCACTTTTCTTCTTCTTGAGCTTCTTGGATTTTGAGCCTGATGGAGCCGCATTGGCAGCTGGACTGGTAGGCTTCTTCTGCCCTTCCCATTCCGTTCTGGGTTCCTTCCGAAGTAGCTTTATCATCTTCTTCGTCTTATTAGATATGTGCGTACTCCACGGAGGCCACGATGAGTCCGTTTCATTTCTCAGGGCAGCGGGTTCGGCTGTCTGCTCCCAGAAAGCTTCAGTTTCTGTCTGTATAAAGTTGGTGGTTGCAACTTGATTGTTCACCAACACACTTTTGGACAGTTCGATCTCTCCAGCCTTGTACTGCTTCTCCACCCAATCTTTGAAGATATAGCAATCCTCGATCGCATGGCTCACTACTCGGTGGTACGGGCAATACAGAGGATTGTCGGTCATTTTTGCTTCTTGGGGTCTTTTCGACTCCGGCAATTGGAGGCCGTTGTTCAAGGCATCTTTAAATATCTTGCGGACCTTGTCCCTTCTGAAAGAGTAAACCTTGTTCTTTTTCTCCTCTAGGGAAGGCCCATCTCCTCCCAACAATGGCTTTCGAGACCGGTTAGTTTTGGATTCGGCCGCCCTTCGCTTTTCTTCATTGTCGGACGCATTGAAGACATTGGTACTGCTGGAACTCCCGCTTCTACGGTTGTCGTCCCGCTTGCTTTTCCAAGTTTTGTCTCTCTGAGAGTCCTGCGGGGACTCTTGCTTTGAGCGTTCCAGCATTTGGACTTTCTTGGTTAGCTCCTGAAATGTCTTGAGGCCCGCCGTACACAAGAATGGGACCATCCAATTGCTGAAGTTCCCAATGAGAAGGCTGACGGACTGGTCCTGCTCCAGCGGCGGTTCGCACTTGACTGTGAGATTACGCCATCGAGCGATAAAGTCGGTGTTGCTTTCATTCTTCCCCGGCTTGGTCCTCACAAGGTCGGCAATGGAGATTTTATCACTGACACTCATGAACCTTTGCCGAAACAGAGATTCCATTTGGGCAAAGGTAATGACGGACCCGTCTGGTATGCTCGCGTACCAGTCGAAAGCGACACCGGTCAGGCTGTTGACAAACTGACAAAGAAGGAGCGCGGCATTGCCCCCTGTATTTCCACATGATGCTTTGAAGTGGGCGACATGCTGATTTGCTATCCCCGTTCCATCAAATCTTCCGAACTTAGGAATGACGTAGCCGCTTGGGAACTCAATCAGATCGTACTGCGCGGGATATGGCCGCCCGCTACTGCCGATTTCTTTCTGAGCTTCAGCTTCGGCCACCAATGTTTTAACCTTGTTGGTGACCAAATCCATTATCCGATCCTGTGTTAGCGGGATAGTGTTATCTGGGGCCAAGGCGTCCCCAGAAGCGGAATGTGGCCGGCTTTCATGCGGCTCGACCAGTCTTGGTCCCAAAGGAACAGGCATTGGCTGCCTCGGATTGTCATCACCCGGCTGATTAGTAATGGCTTGTGCTTAATTGGGAGGCGCTCGAGCAATTTGAGCCGTAAGCTGCATCACAACGTTTGTTAGGTCGTCAATTTTCGAATAGAGCTTGGCCATCTCTTTATCCTTGCTCCTGAGCTGTTTTCGAAGCTCTTGAAGCAGCTCTTGCTCTGCGGTCCAGGGGCGGAAAGTCGGCTCTTCCTCGCTGTCCGAGCTTGACTCTGCATGGACCGAGAGGTCTTTCTGCCCATCTTCCTCCTCGAGAGGGTTTTCTTCATCCAACGGAGGCGACTGTTCTTGGGAAGCGGCAACCACATTCAAGCCAGATTGGATTTGGGATGTGGTGGCCCCATCCTTGCTTTTGCTGCGAAGGTTGCCGCTGGGATGCCCTCCCGCCATATAGACCGTATGGACAACATATCCAGCCGTCTTTTTATTATCGGCGGCTCATTTCACGGATCGCTGTCTTGGCCCTCCTGTTTTGGTAGCGGGCGGTCGATTGAAAGCGGCTGGCCTAACCAGGTTCTTGGATGGTGCTGGCACTTCTTTTCTGGGTTTACTCTGCTGCTTTCGTGCGGCACAGAGTGCTTGATAGACTCTTGAAGAGACAGTGTCATACGTTTTCTGTTGGGGCCAGGACACGTCTCTTTGTGGCACTATTCGAACCGCTGTCTTCTTGATTCTGGCGATCATGGCATTTTTCTGAACCCACTTCAGAGGCTCGAAGGAATTGCTGATTCTTACGTCCGACTCAGCTGTCGTCACGGGGCAACCCTGCACTTGGAACTTCACATGATTCCATTTGGCCGAAGCCTTGGCCCTCTTGTTGGCTCGATACCTGAGCCGCTTCTGCCTTAACTTCTCTGTTCTAAGCACCTGGCAGACTCGGCTCTTTGGGAAGACGCCGCAGACCGGTCGATGGAGGGCCTTGGAGATACGCTCGATTGTGCATTTGTTGGAGTCGTCGCCTGAGCTCGTCCGCAACATTTGATTTTGCCCTTCGTACCGAAGTTCTTGCACCCCGCTGGAGCACCAGAGAATCGTTCAGATACCGTCTTAAGTTTCGGTTGTGGTGCCTTGGCGATCACGACATTCGGCCTCTTACCCCTTGAGACCGGTTTGGCCACCTGTTCCGCCGGGATCTCCGCCAGATGAGCGCTTCCGGCAGGGTAGATGATGACGGAGCCAAACTGGCGGGGCGGTTCCTCCCACTGTCGACTGAGGCTCGCGGGGAGAACAACACGAGCGTTGATCTTGACCACGTACGGAATCGGGGTCACGTTGGAAGCTGAATTCGTCTGGGGAGACATTGTCGTCGAAGGTTGATTGCTGCATGAAAAAAAGAACATCATTTCAGTATAGGCAATCGATATGTATATTGATTGAGTTCGCATGAACGTTTAACCCGAAATATGGGAGGAGAGATTGGTCCCACCGGGCGTGCCAGAATCTGTAGGGTGTTTTTCGTCACACCATTGAGATGGGAATACGCGCGCGCTTATCAGGCGTACTACAGATTTCCCCTGCCTAGGGTAGACCGGGGTTTAATGATTATGGGGATCCGAATCTCCGACAGCCACGGACTAAGCTGACGTTAATTACCCCCCGCCTTTGGGGCGAGGGAACCTCCGATTAACGGGTTAAACTGGTCATGCGAACTCAATGTGCAGTGTACGTGCGTTTTGTTTTGGAGGGGGGTTTGGATATATCGGGAGCCACGCAGAGTTTTTACGGGGGTCCCGCTACCCGGATAGCGGGCTGGGGGTCAAAGGAGCTAGTAGCCCCCTTGCGCGGTGCAGGGCAGCGTCCCGTTAGAAATTTTTTTCTAACAGGGACAGTGTCGTGGAGTATGTGTATGTGCAAATATGTATACATATGTATATATATGTATATATGTATATATGTATATATATAAAAGAAAGAGGGGGAAAGGGCATCCAAAGGATGTGTGGGGGCAGCACCTTGGGCGTTGTGCTCCTAGGTGCTGTGCGCTCAGACGCTAGAGTGCCACGTGTCGGCACGTGGGCGCTCTGCGCTTGAGCGCTAGGCGCTTGAGCGCAAGCGCGCCACGTGTCGTCACCGGGGCGACTTGCACTCGGGCGCTTGCGCTTGAACGCAAGCGCGCCACTCGTCGGCACGGGGGAGACTTGCGCTCGAGCGCTTGCGCTTGAGCTCAAGCGCGCCACGTGTCGGCACGGGGGAGACTTGCGCTCGAGCGCTTGCGCTTGAGCGCAAGCGCGCCACGTGTCGGCACGGGAGAGACTTGCGCTCGAGCGCTTGCGCTTGGGCGCAAGCGCGCCACGTGTCGGCACCAGGGAGACTTGCGCTTGAGCGTAAGCGCGCCACGTGTCGGCACGGGGGAGACTTGCGCTCGAGCGCTTGCGCTCGGGCGCAAGCGCGCCACGTGTCGACACCGGGGCGACTTGCGCTCGGGCGCTTGCGCTTGAACGCAAGCGCGCCACGTGTCGGCACCGGGGCGACTTGCGCTCGAACGCTTGCGCTTGAGCGCAAGCGCGCCTCGTGTCGGCACCGGGGCGACTTGCGCTCGGACGCTTGCGCTTGAGCGCAAGCGCGCCACGTGTCGGCACGTGGGTGACTTGCGCTCGGGCGCTTGCGCTTGAGCGCAAGCGCGCCACGTGTCGGCACGCGGGCGCTCTGCGCCTGAGCGCCGGCAAGAAAAAGTGGCTTTTAGCCTAAGAAACAGAAGCTGTGCTTCAGAAAGGAAATATTTGTTATGTAAATATGTATGGAGTTAAACTTCTTGGATGTTTTGAAGCTGATGAAGAGGGTTCTTCTTCTTCCTTCTGTTGTTTGGCCGGATCTTGAAAATCAAGAAGTAGGAGATTTTAAAAATCACTCCTTTTTGAGATCTGATGGGAGATCTGAGTTCCCCTTTGTGGGTTTTGTGGTGGAAAACTACTTAGTTTTTGGAAAAGAAAGAGTAAAACTCTTGATTTAATTCAAAAGAAGTGAGAAGATTTAGAACCTTGGAGAAGGAGCAGGAGGCACAAAGAACCCTAGGTTTTGGGGGAATGAAAAGTGTCTATTTTATTCATCATCATGTTGCCTTTTATAGGATTACATATTTACATATAGCCCCTTGGGCTTTGTAAAATGGCATTTTAGCCATCCCATGGCTCATGTGCCATTTCATTTTTGCACATAAGCCATGGGCTTACAAAATATTGGCTTTATGCCCATTTTGTTTACATTCATGCATAAAAAATTACATAAAAATTATTTATGACATGATTTTGTTGTTGGCATGAGAGAGGCTGGCCGCGGGCTCGACTTGGGCATGGGCCCGCTTGACCTGGGTTTGGGCCCACCTAGCTTGGGGGTTGACCTTGACTTTGACTCGGTCAACCGGGGTGTAAATTTTTACCCCAACAGATTTCAGGAATATGGCAGATAAGAATTTGAAGACGTACCAAAGGCGTGTGGACGAAGCCGCCATGCTTGGAGTGATATGGGGAATGCTGGAGAATCAAAAGAGATAGACCGAGCTGATCCAGTAGCAAGCGGAATCATTTCAGGAAGGTTTGCAGATCGTTCAGCAGTCTGTGAACAATGTTGGAGCCAAACCAGTTGACCGAGTAGGGACCGTAGCAGATTTCAGGCGTTTGGGTCCGTCTACATTTACTGGTCTGGAGGAGCCGTTGCCAGGAGAGCAGTGGCTAGTTGACACAGAGAACTTGCTTATTGCGGCACAGATTCCTGATGAGAAAAGAGTTGATGTGGTACGCATTCAGTTAGTGGACTACGCCCGAGAATGGTGGCTTGTGGAGGAGAACCGCTTGCCCAAGCCGATCAAATGGGCGGATTTTTCTAAGAGTTTCCTAGAGAAGTTCTTTCCGCGGACTGCACGGGAGGAAATGGAAGAGAAGTTCATTAGGCTAAAACAGAAGGGAGCACCCGTAGATGTGCATGCAGCAGAATGGACGAGACTCAGCAGATTCGCTGGACCTTTAGTTGCTAACGATGCAGACAGGGCATGGAGGTTCATGCGCAGCTTGGACGTGGACATCCAGAGGCAGATTGTCTCCCTGGGTTTGACCACTTTCTCAAAAGTACTTGCGGCAGCTCGAGAACAGCAGAGTTTATCTGGGATGAAGGGGAGTTTGCAGCAGACAGCAGTTGCGGTAAGGAAGCCAGCATTTGTACCAAACCGAGCTCATGGTCGCAGAGGTATTCCAGTGGACCGTCGAAGCGTAGCACCCATGAAAAAGCCTGTTGTCATCGATCGAAGAAAGAGCATGACTTGTAACTACTGCAATTTACCGGGCCACATGCAAAAGGATTGTCGAAGGAGGCTGGGACTCTGTTTGGTTTGTGGAGCAGCAGATCACGCTGTTAGTGCTTGTCCGTCGAAGCTTCGTACGAGAGATGATATTCAGAAACCTCCGCAGAGACCATTCCAGGGACAGAAACAGCTGACTCAAGGACCTAATCAGGCTCGAGCTTTTACCTTGACAGCTGAAGAAGCCAAGGCGTCAGGAGAAGTTGTTTCAGGTACTTTACTCGTTCATGGTTGTCCCGCATTGGCGTTATTTGATTCTGGTGCATCCTATTGTTTTATGTCATCCAAGTTTATAACTACACACTCGATTGCCTGCACGACCCTATCTAGTTTCTGGGACATACACACTGGGAATGGGAAAATCATAGCTAGTAGGGAATGTAAAGATTGTACAGTTGTTGTGTGCGGACGGGAGCTTTTTGCAGATTTCTTGGTGATTGATACGGGCAGCTACGAAGTCGTCTTGGGAATGGATTTTCTTGGCACTTTCCACGCTCACATTGATTGTAGGGCAAGGAAAGTAATTTTCCAGATTCCCGGACATCCCGAGTTTAGCTTCACTGGAGGAAGCAGTTCTGTCGGGCCAGTCGAGTTTAGGGCTAGGCCGACAAACAATATTCTTGAAGCAATGGAAGTTGATAATAGTGAAGAGCCGACTGTTGTTCGCGATTTTATGGACGTGTTTGAAGATATATTGGGATTACCGCCGAAGCGAGACGTGGAGTTCGCAATTGATCTTATTCCTGGAGCAGCGCCAGTATCCAAAGCGTATTATCCACTGGCACCAGTAGAGTTGGAAGAAGTCAAGAAACAGGTTGCTGAATTGCTTGAGAAGGGTTGGATTCGAAGCAGTAACTCGTCTTGGGGAGCTCCAGTTCTTCTAGTAAAGAAGAAGGATGTGCATCGACTATCGAGAATTAAACCGGGTGACTATTAAGAACAAGTACCCGATCTCTCGCATTGGAGAACTTTTTGAGCAGCTTAGTGGCGCGAGGGTATTCTCGAAGCTGGATTTGCGATCCGGATATCATCAGGTCCGAGTGAAAGCAAAAGACATTTGTAAGACGGCGTTCCGAACTCGGTATGGATATTACGAATACTTAGTGATGCCCTTCGGAGTAACGAATGCGCCGGCAGTATTCATGGACTTGATGAACCGAATCTTTTCACCATTCTTGGACCAGTTTATTGTGGTATTCATTGACGATATTCTGGTTTACTCGAAGAGTTTTGAAGAGCATGCAGAATATTTGAAGATCGCACTGCAGACGTTGAGACAGGAGAAGTTGTATGCGAAGATGAGTAAGTGCGAGTTTTGGCTGGAGGAAGTAAAGTTTTTGGGGCACGTTGTGTCTGGCGATGGAATTGCCGTCGATCCAAAAAAGATTGCAGCAGTTCGAGATTGGCCGATTCCAAAGAATGTTGCGGAGATAAGAAGCTTTCTTGGACTCGCCGGATATTACAGAAGATTTGTGGAGAACTTTGCTCGTCTGGCGGAGCCGTTGACCAAGCTTACGCGCAAGGAGGTACCTTTTGTATGGACGGATAAATGTGCATTAGCTTTTGAGACGTTGAAGCAGAAGTTGATAACCGCCCCTGTTCTGACCGTGCCAGACAATTCCGGAGGATTGGTGATTCACAACGACGCATCTGGGAAAGGATTGGGATGTGTTTTGATGCAGCATGGGAAGGTTGTAGCGTACGCATCGAGACAGTTGAAGACCCATGAGAAGAATTACCCAACGCATGACTTGGAGCTTGCGGCTATGATTTTCGCGTTGAAGATTTGGAGACACTACCTTTTAGGCGAAAGGGTCGAAGTTTTTACTGATCATAAGAGCTTAAAGTATGTGTTCATGCAGAAGGAGCTTAATATGAGGCAACGTAGATGGTAGGAGCTGATGGCTGACTACGATCTTGATCTTAAGTACCATCCGAGGAAGGTTAATGTCGTGCCGGATGCGCTTAGTCGGTTACAAGCAATTCAGGTGTTAACTACGCAGAAGGAGCTCGTTGAAGATTTTCGAAGATTTGACTTGGAGGTTGTGCTACCGCATTCTACGGGACAGTTGATGCAGCTGCAAGTACATTCATCGTTGATCGAGAATATTAAAACGGCACAATCGCAGGATCCTAGACTGCAAAAGTTTCGAGAGCAGGTTGAAGCCGGACTACGAACAGATTTATTGATCCACGAAGATGGTTCGTTGAGGTATGGTAGCCGTTTGTGTGTGCCAAAGGGAGATATTCGTGAAGAACTTATGAAGGAGGCACACAGTTCAGCTTATTCTGTACATCCAGGAGGCACAAAGATGTACCGAGATATTCGACAGCATTTCTGGTGGGAAGGCATGAAACAGGAGATTGCTCGCTTTGTGGCAAAGTGCTTGGTGTGTCAGCAAGTTAAGGCTGAATATCAAAGGATTGCTGGTTTATTGCAACCACTTCCGATTCCTCAGTGGAAGTGGGAAAATATAACCATGGATTTCGTGACGGCTTTACCACGGAGTCCAAGGGGCAACAATGTTGTATGGGTGATTGTTGATCGATTGACCAAGGCAGCTCACTTCATTCCTTTTCAGGTTGGTCAATCAACAGAGACTTTGGCAAAGCGGTACATGCAAGAGATTGTAAGATTGCATGGAGTACCGGTGAGCATCGTGTCCGATCGGGACACTCGGTTCTTATCACACTTTTGGCGGAGTTTACAGGAAAGTTTGGGGACTCGATTGAAGTTTAGCACAGCTTATCATCCTCAAACTGATGGTCAGTCCGAGAGAACAATCCAAACTCTCGAGGATATGTTGAGAGCTTGTATGTTGGACTTCAAGGGGTCTTGGAAGGATCATCTACATTTGGTAAAGTTTTCTTACAACAACAGTTTCCAGGAAACTATCCAGATGGCTCCATTTGAAGCTTTGTATGGTCGTAAATGTCGTTCACCGGTTTGTTGGGACGATGTCGGTGAACGAAGATTGTTGGGACCAGATTTGGTGTTGCAGACAGTTGAAAAAGTTAACACTATCAGAAATCATATGAAGGCAGCTCAAGACAGACAGAAGAGTTGGGCAGATACGTCGAGAAGACCTCTAGAGATCGCTGTGGGTGATTTGGTATTCTTGAAGATATCACCGACTAGAGGGGTGATTCGTTTTGGAAGCCGAGGAAAGCTTAGTCCTCGATTTGTTGGACCCTTTGAGATCTTGGAGCGTGTTGGTGTGGTAGCGTATCGTTTAGCGTTACCGCAGTCCTTGGCGAATGTGTACGATGTGTTTCATGTATCTCAACTTCGTAGGTATGTTCGAGATGAAACGCACGTATTGGATCATTCGGAGCTAACAGTACGAGAAGACTTGACTTTTGAGGAGCGACCGATTGAAATCGTAGATCGAAAGGAAAAGGTTCTTAAGAACAAAGTGATCCCTCTTGTGCTTGTTTCTTGGGGTAATCGCTCGCATGAAGAGTCCACTTGGGAACGAGAAGATGAAATCCGGCAGAAGTTTCCTCATCTTTTCTTATAGTTATTTGTTGTCTATCTTTATATTCTTGGAATTTCGAGGACGAAATTCTTTTTGTAGTTGGGTATAATGTAACAACCGAGCCCAATGCTACTAGTTTCTGTTACCGTATTAGTGGTGTATGGTATTTATTTCATTGATCCTAATTGACTGTTGCTAGTATAAATTTTACCCGACAATTCATTTCTGCATATAACAATTTAACACATCTAAAATAAAATTAAAAATATTCTTCATGGCATGCTTGACACCCCTAACCCTGTTGTAGCGTCCGTGCATTGTGTTCTCGTCCCGATCAGTGAAACGGGCGAGTTTGGACGGCTACGCGCACGTACGTGTGTCCGTTTTGGGGGTATGCTTTTTGATTGTAAAATACTTCATTTTAAATTTTGGATCCCGTCTAAAATTTTCTTATTTCAATTTCAAATTTTTGGACCCGACCCGGGCGCAATTTGGAAATATTTTATTTTGCGCCAAAATCCCAATTTCTAATATATTTTCAAACCGTCGAATATTTTTTTATAAACCCATAATATATTTTCCTATCTTAAAATCTTTATTAAATTTTCCAACACCCACAAATCCTTTATCCCAACCAATCCCCTCCTTCTTTCTTTAACCCGTGGGCCCTGCCTCTTCTCTCTCTCTCTCTCTCTCTCTCTCTCTCCCTCTCCCTCTCCCCATATCTCTCTCTCTCTCCCTCTCCCATATATATTTTCCCTCCTCCTTTTCTTTTAAATGCGAACCTAACCTCGCGTAACCCTAGCCGCCGACTCCCTTCGCCGCCGTAGCCCAACGCCGACGCCCTCACCGCCGGCCTCCTCGCCTCCTTGCCTCGTCATCTCCACTGCACCCTTCTTCCTCCTTCATCAACTCCCCGTACACCCTGCACCAGCAACCGCGGCCACCTGCGCACCCCTGCACGCGTCTGAGCCGCAGGGAGTCGTCGCCGGTGACCTCGTCCCTGTGTCCCCGGTCTTCATGCGCACCCAGTAAGCCTACCTCTCCCTCCTCTCCTTCTTTCCTTCTTCTTCCTTTTCTCGTTCTTTTCCCTGTTCTTGATTGGCCGATGGTTCCATGCAGGCAAGTCACCGGAGCTCCGTCGACGTAATCGGCAATCACAACCCCTCCACGGATCATCGTGAGCAACCTCTTCTCAGATCCTCTTTTCCCTTTTTCTTTATTTTCTTTTATTTTCTTGTTGCATTCTTGATCGTTCGCTGTTTTTCATCTCGCCGGAATCCGGCCGTGCCGGCGACATGTCCCGACAATCCAGCGAGGTACTCTGATCTGTGTGGTTCCACTGTTCGTCGTTTGGGTTCATTCCGTGAACCGTGCGCCCGTCGCGAGTTTTCCCCGCCGACGTTTTACGTTCCGTTTTCCCGATTCGCAACCCATCGAGGCAAGTACCCCTTGCTACATGCTAAATAATATTTACATATACATTGATGACACCCTAAAACCTGCAATTTAACTTTAGTACTATAATTTCCAATTTTACGTGTTCAATTTCATGTTATATCATTTTATCTTCCACACTTGAAACCTATCGTTTGCAATTACTGTATTACACCTAATAATCACATTTGTATGTTTTAATCACATTTCCACTATTGTCACAGTCTATGGCATTCTCTCTATAGTTCTACTCCATTCGGACACTTGTGCGCATTTAATCTGTATTAGCTGTGATTCCGTCCATGGAACCTATATATATATATATAGCATTGCACCCACAAAATTCTTAAACTGGTTAACATGATTTAACGGCCCTAACTGTCATATTGTATTCTTATAATGTTGATAACACCTCGGACACACAATTGATAACTGTGCTGCTAATTAATCGATGCTTCTTTATTGTTTAATTCGTTGCTTAAATCTATGTTGTTGATGACCATGCTTGATTATGTAACTGAAGATGAGCACACCATGATATCGTTTACACCTTGACCTGACTTGCTACATATATATTGATTGACCCGACATGGTACCGTATACTGCTTGACTTGACCTGATGTACTATGACCTGACCCGTTACCTGATCTTGTGCCTAATGCCAACAAACCTGACATGTAGTCCTCATGGACCGTTCCTGTTGTCTATCCAGACAAACCTGTTTACCTGATCCTGTGTTGGCATTAGTTCTTGATTCCGGAATACCTGACTTGACATACACATATAACTTGGGGGTATGGGGAAATCAAAGGTGAAACCTGACTTGTAACTCAACAGTTCGCTACTTGTTCTTATCAGTTTTAGAGGCTAGGCCAGCCATGGAATGATGCTGCTGACATCATTAATCTGTACATATTCCTGTTTAGTGCCTAGCGGCATGTCTCGGTTTCAGCCCGAGAATCTGGGACCATGGTCCCGGGTATGCACGGGATACTATTGAGTTACATCGATGATTCATCAATTTGGTTTCAAAGACTTTAGAAAAGAAAACCTGATAGAACAGTTTAGTTTACCCACTGCACACTACCCTGCACTGCTCTGACTTATATTATTGTTACCCTTGCTTTATTCATGTTTATATTGCATTGCCTGTTACCCTGTTTATATTTTATTACTTGATGACATGATGCACTGACGTCTGGGTTTTGCATGGCCCAGATTCTGTACCGCTGTTGCAGTCCGAGCAGGAGTACTTCAGCCAACAGGCTGAGCTGTGAGTGTCAGCAGTAGTTAGCTTTTCTTTCCTGCATTTTATTCCTGATGTGAGCCCGTATTATGGGACATACATTCCAGTTATTTTGTATTGGATCTTTCGCTTCCGCATTTTATTAATCTTGACTCATGTTATCTTGGATTATGGACATGTTTAGATAGTTTTATTTTGTTCTTGATATCTCTACAGCCGTAATGTGACTGTGGATGGATACTTCCTACCCACAGGTAGCATGGTTGGCTATGTCACGTGCCCATTTTAGCGTACTCTGGGAAGCGGGGCGTGACATGGTTCTTTTGGTATCAGAGCTATAGGTTAGTCAGGTTGATTCTTTTGTAGTTGGGTATTGTACCCAATACACGAATCAGAATACCCGCGTTTAGGAAACATATCCTGCCACCTTACCGTTTTACCATTCTTGAATCACATTCTTCCTGATTATATCTTCTACGATGTGCAAACTTCCTTTGCATATCGACTCGAAAACCTGATTCCTTGTTATCTCTAGGACTTAGGCGACTTGGGTGGAGTTATGTAATTATGGCTATGATACCGCGGCATAGTTACAATGCGGTACTCTATTTAAGTAACTTGGAGTTCTTGTCTTGA
This sequence comes from Agapanthus africanus, assembly GCA_030015575.1. Lineage (NCBI taxonomy): Eukaryota > Viridiplantae > Streptophyta > Magnoliopsida > Asparagales > Amaryllidaceae > Agapanthus > Agapanthus africanus. The sequence goes on from JASDDO010000016.1 coordinate 559,715,917, forward strand.
TCTATATTTTAAATCTATCATCATGCTAATGTTGGGTGTTTTGATTTTGTAGGGTGTTTTTCGTCACCCCATTGAGATGGGAATACGCGCGCGCTTGTCAGGCGTACTACAGATTCCCCCTGCCTAGGGTAGACCGGGGTTTATTGATTATGGGGATCCGAATCTCCGACAGCCGTGGACTAAGCTGTCGTTAATTACCCCCCGCCTTTGGGGCGAGGGAACCTCCGATTAACGGGTTAAACTGGTCATGCGAACTCAATGTGCAATGTACGTGTGTTTTGTTTTGGAGGGGGGTTTGGATATATCGGGAGCCACGCAGAGTTTTTACGGGAGTCCCGCTACCCGGATAGCGGGCTGGGGGTCAAGGGGGCTAGCAGTCCCCTTGCGGGGTGCGGGGCAGCGCCCCGTTAGAATTTTTTTTCTAACAGGGACAGTGTCGTGGAGTATGTGTATGTGCAAATATGTATACATATGTATATATATATATGTATATATGTATATATATAAAAGAAAGAGGGGGAAAGGGCATCCAAAGGATGTGTGGGGGCAGCACCTTGGCCATCACAAGGGTGCCGGAGCAGATGCGCAAAGAGCTCGACGCATTGTCAGTCTCCACCGTGGATCAGCTAGAAACTTTCTATGTTCCTGGAAGGAAAAGTGGACAAAAGGGCATCCTGTTTTATGGGTCAAATCCTGTTGTGCATCCAGACGATTTGTCTGTCACATGCCTTCCCTATGAGAGGGGCATAAGAGCTATCCTCAATCCCAGATACTATGCACCCGAGATGCGGGAATACTTCAAAAGGTGCGGATGTCGGTTATATCAAACGGAGTCCGAAACAAAGTTTTATGAAGGGCTATGGCATCCGCCCCAGGTCCGAGCACTCATTAATGGACGAATTCCAGATAGACGGGGCATAGACTTCATTCAACCGGATTCTAAAGCATGCTAATGATCCATATTGGGGAAGCCAGTGAAGTGTCAACTGATGAAGACGAGCTAGCCGAGCCAGAAGAAGCTCCTCAAGAGCTCGAAGATGGCGGACAAGCAACCTTTGACGAGCTAACCGAGATTGACTTAGGAACGCCCGATAATTCAAGGCCGACCTATATCAGCTCACTCTTGTCAGAGGAATGAAAGAGCAGATAATTGCCCTGCGGCACAAGTTTGTCGACTGCTTCACGTAGACGTACAAAGAAATGCCTGGCCTTTCCTCTGAAGTGGTCGTGCATAAGCTGGCTATATCTCCTGATGCTAAGCCAGCAAAACAAGCTCCCCAAAGAATGAGAAGGGAACTGGAAGAAAAGGTCATCGAGGAAACCAAGAAACTCATTGATGTCGGCTTCATCAGGGAAGAGAAATATGCGGACTGGATCGCATGCATAGTCCCAGTGAAGAAGAAGAATGGGCAGATCCGAGTTTGTGTCGATTTCAAGGTCCTCAACAAGGCATGTCCTAAAGACGACTTTCCGCTACCGGTCATGGAAATGATGATCGATGACACCTCAAATTACAAGCTGTTCACCTTTATAGACGGCTCGTCTAGATATAATCAGATCAAGATGTCGCCTGAGGATGAGAAACACACAGCATTTCGAACCCCGATCGGAATATACTGCTACAAAGTGATGTTGTTCGGACTGAAGAATGCAGGTGCTACATATCAAAGGGCAATGACCAATATCTTTGATGACCTAATTCATAAGGTCGTCGAATGTTATGTTGATGATCTGGTCGTCAAGACTAAAGCCAAGGCCGTCATATCCAAGATCTTAGGACCGTTCTCACCTGGCTGAGGGAGTACGATCTGAAAATGAATCCCCTAAAGTGCGCCTTTGGCGTGTCATCAGGAAAATTCCTGGGCTTCATGGTCCGACATCGGGGGATTGAAGTGGACCCATCAAAGATAAAGGCCATCATGGAGATGCCCCCTCCGAAGAATTTGATGCAACTAAGATCTTTTCAAGGCAAGCTTGCTTATATACGAAGGTTTATCTCAAATCTATCAGGGAGATGTAGGCCCTTCTCAAAGCTCATGAAGAAAGGAGCTCCTTTTGTCTGGGATGCCGAATGTCAAGAAGCGTTCGAAAGTATCAAACAGTACTTGTTCCACCCTCCAGTGTTGGCCGCTCTCATTCCAAATAGACCGCTGATTCTCTACACTGCCGTGCTAGATGCGTCACTCGGTGGGCTCCTTGCCCAGAACAACGAGGAGGGAAAAGAGAATGCCCTCTACTACCTCAGTCGAACTTTAGTCGGGACGGAACACAACTATTCCCCTATCAAAAAGCAATGCCTGGCTCTGATGTTCGCTGTGAAGAAGCTGAGACACTATCTACTCGCTCATCGGGTTATGCTGATCTCTAGGGTCGACCCGCTCAAACACTTAATGACCAAAGCAAGCCTAGCCGGTAGAATGTCAAGATGGGCTGTCATGCTACTTGAGTTTGACATAGTTTATACTCCTCAGAAAGCAGTAAAAGGGCAAGCTCTTGCGGAATTTCTCGCTGCTCATCCCATACCGGAAGGGTCACCGCTCAATTGTGAGTTACCCGATGAACAAATATTGCACCTCGAGGACAGCGAGCCATATTGGGAGCTCTACTTCGATGGGGCCTCATCAATAAGGACCTCCAGTAAATCAAGCATCCCGGAGATAAAAGCAGGGATAGGATTGGTGTTCATCACGCCATCGATGGGAACCCTACGGCGTTCTTTTGCCCTCACCGAGCCTCGAACAAACAATGAAGCTGAGTATGAAGCTTTGATAGCTGGTCTGGAGCTAGCCATAGAAATTGAAATCCTTCGGCTACTGTCACGCCCCGCTTCCCGGTATACGGCGAAGAGGACGGGACTGGTCCACTACGTATTTACTCTGAAGTAAATACGCTAAGCGTATCTAAGCAATATAAAAGTAAATACACAAGAGAAAAGATATAAAAACCGAACAGCAACTTTATTTTTTAACCTTCTTTTGTACAATGCATGAAAAGTAAATACAACTGATAAAAAAACAATGCCTAAACAATGGCATAACAGAAATGAAAAGTACTGAATGGCAAGTGTACAATGAACTAGAGCTCGGGGTCTTCACTGAATTAGTCCAAGTCTTCAGCAGTGGGCTCGATCTCTGACGTGTCCAGATCACCTAACGATATTCAAAGAAGAAAAAAAGAGAATATCGTCAGCGAACAGATCGCTCGGTAAGTCCCAAAGAGAAGGGAGAAGTAGAAAAGAAGAAAGAGAGAGAGAGTAGTTTTTAAAGTTGAATTATATTGTTATAATGTTGTATTTATTGTTAACGTTGTTGTTTGTAGCTTGGTACAGAAGGATGCCAGTGTATACGAGAGAAGTCTCTATATGCCAGAGACTAGAGGCAAATGGAAGTACAAGGCTCCGTCAGAAGGCCCGGAACAACGGCAATTGGATTCATGTTAGGTGTCTTAAATCTTGCAGTCTCGTGCCACTTTTAACACCTTCCGTACCAGTCTACCCCTTAAACCCCGTAGTGTTTTGATTGTATTGTATTGTAAACTGCATAGATTGTATAATTGGATGACTGACCGAAACCATGATATCAGTAAACGGATGTAACCGTAGAATTATGTAAATGGATGTAATCTGGAGATCATAGAATGTATATCCATGGTTTGGTTCAGTCAATCTGTATAGATTGATATATTGAATATATGGAATAATGGATTCATGGATTCGTGTTGAATTGTAATATTGAAGATTGTAGATTGCAGATTGTAGACCGCAGATTGTAGATTATAGATTGTACTTGAATCATATTCAAGTCAGATTATAATGATACTCACTCTGAGTCAGTAAATTGAACTCCTGATTGTTTTGATGTTATCGGTAACCACTGCACATGGACGGCAGGATTTGTGTCTTTTTCCAAGACGATTACCGTATTGATAACACCATTATTAAGTTGTCTACCTTAAATCGGCAAGCACCCACTTCTCCGGCTCCCTGGGCTCAAGAGATTGGTCCCACTTAAACTATATTTACTAGGGTCCTTAGGGTAATTTATAGAACTTGAAGGAGTTTTATATAAAAATACTTTTATATACTTTTCAAAATACACCTCAAGTATTTATTAATCGTCTTTAGAGTTGTAATGATATTAGATTTTATATTGTGATATTTCTAGTGGAAATATCCTAATTTCATAATAAATGGTATTTATTTGTAATATTGATTATATGGAATTCATGGTATTTTAGTGTAAACTGATTCTTGTGACATTTTTAAGAAAAAGATAGAATATTTATAATAATTCAAATTAGATATTTTTGAATTACATATACATATATTTATATGAAAATAAATTTTAATATATTTATTATATTTTAGAAATCTTATTTTTCTTAAGATGTCGTATTTAAATCTTTCGAGACCGAATGCTCCTTACGGAGGTTTGAATATCGCACTACTAAGTCCGAGGATGTGCGATAATCCGCACCATCCCGAACGGGTTCCCTAAATGGGTTGTAGCGGCGCTTTGCAAAAATTTGTATAAATACCAATCATTAAGGAAAACGGTTTTATTAATCATGGTATTTAAATGAAAAAGTGTCGTTTTCCCGTATTCTATGTTCTAGGGTCTCCTAAGTCAACTAGACTGCTCCTAACTGGTCTAAAGCGACAAGTTGTGAGATACCTCAAATCGCCTCTTCACCGCCAATTGTGGCCAGGTAAGTACAAGTGAAGAAAGGAGGGATCCGCTCACGAATCACCGTGAGACGGGCCTTTTAAAGTTACCTTTCTCATTTGTCCAGCCTAGGCACCACAAAGTCAGGTTTAGATAAACGACTGAATGCCCACAACCTTCCTCTATCCTAATGAGTGCGACGGTCCTTAATTGGCTGAGTCTAGATATTTTTTATTAGCTCAAAGGTTATTTATTTGTAAAGATGTATCAATACTAAATCTTTTAGAAATGGTTTTTATTAATTAAAGGGTATTTAAATGAAAATGTTTGTTTTCCCGTATTCTAAGTTCTCGAGGGTATCGTGTCATGTTGCATATGAGTGTGTGAGAAGGTAGGTCGTTACCTCATGATCTACTTAAAGGTATAGCAAGTATTGTGATGTTAAAGGTGGAATTGAAACTGTGGTATTTACATTAAAAAATGTGGTAAAATGAAATAGCAATTGTTTTGTGGTATGAAACTTGATCAATTTGGTTGATTAGTGTTTAATAGTCAACATGAAGGATTTAAACATAATTGTATTAACGAGAAGTGAAGTTTTAAGAAGAAACCGAATCGGAAATCGGATTTGTTCCGATTCCGTCGGGTTTTGTAAATCCGTATTTTAGAATAGAATAGAGAAGTTAGAAATGGGACTTACGGGTTTAAGAAAACAAGAAGAGTGAGAGAGAAGTAGAGGAATCGCCGGTGTGTTGCTTCGTCGCCGGGGTTCCTAGAACGATCGTCGGAAGTTCGCCGGAAAATTCGCCGTAGCTTCGCTTCGAGCTCGCTTTGATTGCACACTAGGGTTCTAAGGATTTTTCTTGAGAGTTGGCTCAGAAATTTGAGTGAGAGGGGTGGTGTTTAGGGTAGTATTTATAGGGTTAGGCTAGGGTTATTGTAGATGAAGAGTTAAATTGAAAAAAATATAAAAATGTATTAAAAATTGGAGTAAATGGGGCTTTCTGAATTCTCTGGAGCCGATCTGGGAATTTAAAGTATGCAGGGGGGTATAGAATGCCAAGAGCCCCAACTTTTGTGTTGGGGACTCGGCCGTCCGGCCGAGTCCGGTCGGTGGCGCCGGCCCGAGTCGGCCGGTCCGCCGGCCGACTCGGCCGAGTTGGGCCGAGTCGCCAGGTCGGGAGGTGGGGGTCTCGAGATGTAGGCTCTGGTAATTTTAGGTTAGTGGGTGTAGTGGGAAAAATGGAAGTTATCTTATGTGGACTGTTGGGCTTCTAAAGAATTTAAAACAAATAAATATAAAAAATAATGTGGGGTATGGGATTTGAACTCTAGTGGCTTGGTTCAGCAATGTAAGGTATTACCAATGAGCTACAATCTCCTTCTTGTAATTAAATTGCTAATTAATTACTTAATTCTTGTGCTCAGACAATAAATATCCCTTTATGGATTTTGAAAAAAATATTTGAAAAAATTTGTATAGGAAAATTAGGGTTGTTACATTCTACCCTCCTTATAAAAATTTCGTCCTCGAAATTTGTAAAAGGAAAGTGTAACAGATTCAAGGAAAGTTTAGTGACTGAAATACTGATAGTGTGTGAAGAATAACAAAGTGGTGCAATGGTTTGAGAATGTGAAAGTAAATTACTGGTATTACCTTGGTCAACTGTCTTGACTTCTATGGCTGCTAAGGTGTTACAAGGTGTTAGAAGTACTTGATAGTGTATGAAAAATGTGTGAAGGAATGAAAGGATGTGAAGGTTTTGGTAAGATTGTAAAAGAGGTGAGGGAATTTTGGGTTAGGACAGATTCAAAGTTTATGAAATTCTAAGATTCAAGGAACATGATTGTAAAGAATGTTTTAGTTGCTGGTTATTGTGTTATATTGCTTAGCTTGTTCACACAGAACAGAATTGCATGGCAGTATTCCATACAACTCAGGCCTGCATGGGCCACCAACAAAACCTGTCACGCCCCGCTTCCCGGTATACGGCGAAGAGGACGGGACTGGTCCACTACGTATTTACTCTGAAGTAAATACGCTAAGCGTATCTAAGCAATATAAAAGTAAATACACAAGAGACAAGATATAAAAACCGAACAGCAACTTTATATATTAACATTCTTTTGTACAATGCATGAAAAGTAAATACAACTGATAAAAAAACAATGACATAACAGAAATGAAAAGTACTGAATGGCAAGTGTACAATGAACTAGAGCTCGGGGTCTTCACTGAATAAGTCCAAGTCTTCAGCAGTGGGCTCGATCTCTGACGTGTCCAGATCACCTGACGACATTCAAAGAAAAAAGAAAGAGAATGTCGTCAGCGAACAGATCGCTCGGTAAGTCCCAAAGAGAAGGGAGAAGTAGAAAAGAAGAAAGAGAGAGAGAGTAGTTTTTAAAGTTGAATTATATTGTTATAATGTTGTATTTAGTGTTAACGATGTTGTTTGTAGCTTGGTACAGAAGGATGCCAGTATATACGAGAGGAGTCTTTATATGCCAGAGACTAGAGGCAAATGGAAGTACAAGGCTCCGTTAGAAGGCCCGGAACAACGGCAATTGGATTCATGTTAGGTGTCTTAAATCTTGCAGTCTCGTGCCACTTTTAACACCTTCCGTACCAGTCTACCCCTTAAATCACGTAGTGTTTTGATTGTATTGTATTGTAAATTGTATAGATTGTATAATTGGATGACTGACCGAAACCATAATATCAGTAAACGGATGTAACCGTAGAGTCATGTAAATGGATATAATCTAGAGATCGTGGAATGTATATCCATGGTTCGGTTCAGTCAAGCTGTATAGATTGATAGATTGAATATATGGAATAATGGATTCATGGATTCGTGTTGAATTGTAATATTGAAGATTATAGATTGCAGATTGTAGACTGTAGATTGTAGATTATAGATTGTACTTGAATCATATTCAAGTCAGATTATAATGAGACTCACTCTGAGTCGGTAAATCGAAGTCCTGATTGTTTTGATATTATCGGTAACCACTGCACATGGACGGCAAGATTTGTGTCTTTTTCCAAGACGATTACCGTATTGATAACACTATTATTAAGTTGTCTACCTTAAATCGGCAATCACCCACTTCTCCGGCTCCCTGAGGCTCGAGAGATTGGTCCCGCTTAAACCTATATTTACTAGGGTCCTTAGGGTAATTTATAGAACTTGAGTGGGTTTTATGTAAAAATACTTTTATATACTTTTCAAAATACACCTCAAGTATTTATTAATCATCTTTAGAGTTGTAATGATTGTAGATTTTATATTGTGATATTTCTAGTGGAAATATTCTAATTTCATAATAAATGGTATTTATTTGTAATATTGATTATATGGAATTCATGGTATTTTAGTGTAAACTGATTCTTGTGACATTTTTTAGAAAAAGATAGAATATTTATAATAATTCAAATTAGATATTTTTGAATTACATATACATATATTTATATGAAAATAAATTTTAATATATTTATTATATTCTAGAAATCTCATTTTTCTTAAGATGTCGTATTTAAATCTTTCGAGACCGAATGCTCCTTGCGGAACTCTGAATCTCGCACTACTAAGCCCGAGGATGTGCGATAATCCGCACCATCCCGAACGGGTTTCCCAAATGGGTTGTAGTGGCGCTTTGCAAATATTTGTATAAATACTAATCATTAAGGAAAACGGTTTTATTAATCATGGTATTTAAATGAAAAAGTGTCGTTTTCCCGTATTCTATGTTCTAGGGTCTCCTAAGTCAACTAGACTGCTCCTAACTAGTCCAAAGCGACAAATTGTGATATATCTCAAATCGTCCCTTCACCGCCAATTGTGGCCAGATAAGTACAAGTGAAGAAAGGAGGGATCCGCTCATGAATCACCGTGAGACGGGCCTTTTAAAATTACCTTTCTCACTTGTCTAGCCTAGGCACCACAAAGTCAGGTTTAGATAAACGACAGAATGCCCACAACCTTCCTCTGTCCTAATGAGTGCGACGGTCCTTAATTAGCTGAGTCTAAATATTTTTTATTAGCTCAAAGGTTATTTATTTGTAAAGATGTATCAATACTAAATCTTTTAGAAATGGTTTTTATTAAGTAAAGGGTATTTAAATGAAAATGTTTGTTTTCCCGTATTCTAAGTTCTCGAGGGTATCGTGTCATGTTGCATATGAGTGTGTGAGAAGATAGGTCGTTACCTCGTGATCTACTTAAAGGTATAGCAAGTACTGTGATGTTAAAGGTAGAATTGAAACTATGTGGTATTTACATAAAAAAAATGCGGTAAAATGAAATAGCAATTGTTTTGTGGTATGAAACTTGATCAATTTGGTTGATTAGTGTTTAATAGTCAACATGAAGGATTTAAACATAATTGTATTAACGAGAGGTGAAGTTTTAAGAAGAAACCGAATCGGAAATCGGATTTGTTTCGATTCCGTCGGGTTTTGTAAATCCGTATTTTAGAATAGAATAAAGAAGTTAGAAATGGGACTTATGGGTTTGAGAAAACAAGAAGAGTGAGAAGGAAGTAGAGGAATCGCCGGTGTGTTTCTTCGTCGCCGGGGTTCCTAGAACGATCGTCGGAAGTTCGCCAGAAAATTCGCCGTAGCTTCGCTTCGAGCTCGCTTCGATTGCACACTAGGGTTCTAAGGATTTTTCTTGAGAGTTGGCTCAGAAATTTGAGTGAGGGGGGTGGTGTTTAGGGTAGTATTTATAGGGTTAGGGTTAGGGTAGATGAAGAGTTAAATTGAAAAAAATGTAAAAATATATAAAAATGTATTAAAAATTGGAGTAAATAGGGCTTTCTGAATTCTCTGGAACTGATCTGGGAATTTAAAGTATGCAGGGGGTATAGAATGCCAAGAGCCCCAACTTTTGTGTTGGGGACTCGGCCGTCCGGCCGAGTCCTGCCGGCGGCGCCGGCCCGAGTCGGCCGGTCCGCCGGCCGACTCGGCCGAGTCGGGCCGAGTCACCTGGTCGGGAGGTGGGGGGTCTCGATTGTAGGCTCTAGTACTTTCAGGTTAGGGGGTGTAGTGGGAAAAATGGAAGTTATCTTGTGTGGACTGTTGGGCTTCTAAAGAATTTAAAACAAATAAATATAAAAAATAATGTGGGGTATGAGATTTGAACTCTGGTGGCTTGGTTCAGCAAAAGTATTACCAATGAGCTACAAGCTCCTTCTTGTAATTAAATTTCTAATTAATTACTTAAGTCTTGTGCTCAGACAATAAATACCCCTTTATATATTTTTAAAAAAAATATTTGAAAAAAATTGTATAGGAAAATTAGGGTTGTTACAGCTACGGGTTTATGGTGATTCCCAGCTTGTCGTCAACCAAGTAAGCGGCGACTATAAGATATACAAACCCGAGTCAGCTCAGTACAGAAGCCGAGTGGTGGAACTCATGAAACGGTTCACTCATATTGAACTGATGAGAGTTCCTAGGGCGTTGCATGGAAAGGCTGACATACTCGCTCGCTTAGCCAAGGAGCTGGCTGATCCTGACATGGATGAAATTCTGATCACAGTCAGGAGCCGGAAAATTCTTCCTCCAGTCTCTCTACGAGAAGTAGAAAGCGCGGAATAGAAGAGCAGTTCTGCCGAAGAAGCTTCGATCGTTCAAGACGAGCCCGATTGGAGAGAACCCTTCATAGAGTACTTCCGATACGACAAGCTGCCTGAAGGAAAATCTGCGAGGGTTCAGCTGAAGAAGAGAGCTCTCCGATACGTGTTTGTAAATGACATGCTATACCGCAGGTCATATGACCAACTCTGACTCAGGTGTCTGTCATTGGCCGAAGCCCAAAAGGTCATGAAAGAAGTTCACTCGGGCGTTTGCGGTGCTCACCAATCTGGCCCCAAGATGCGACTTCAAATCAAACGGCTTGGGTATTACTGGACCACCATGATACGGGATTGGGAAGAGCATGCAAAGAAATGTCATATCTGCCAAATTCACGGTGATTTCATTCACAAGCATCCCAATCCGTTGCATCCTACGATGGCGTCGTGACCCTTCGAAGTTTGGGGCACCGACATAGTTGGCCCAATTGATTCTCCGTCATCCAAAGACCACCGGTTCATATTGGCCGCAACTAACTATTTCTCCCGATGGGCTGAAGCTGTCCCGCTAAAAGAAGTCAAGACAGAAGATATTCTGATGTTCTTCCAGCATAATATTCTATACTGCTTCGGTACACCAAGAAGAATCATATCTGACAACGGGCCTTCTTTTAAGAGCTTCAAAGTCGCAAGATTCGCTACTCAACATAAGATAGACTGGAGATATTCCTCCATCTATAATCCAAGAGCCAATGGGCTAGCCGAAGCCTTCAATAAGACTCTATGTAAGTTCCTGAGGAAAAATACTTCAGCCAACAAGAGAGACTGGGATCTCAAACTTCACGAGGCATTTGGGCATATCGTACTACGCACCGTACTCCAACTCAGTCGACTCCGTACTCATTGCTCTTCGGAGTGGAGGCGGTCCCCCCCTCGAAGTCGAAGTTCCAAGCCTAAGAATGGTCGTTCAGCACGAGTTGACGGAGGAGGAAAACGTGCTCCTTCGGCTTGAAGAGCTCGACGCCCTCGAAGAAAAGAGGCTTGCAGCACAGCAGAATATGGAGCTGTATCGAGCCCAAATGTCACGGGCCTATGACAAGATGACTCGTCTCCGCGCTTTCAAGAAAGGCGAATTGGTATTGGTCCTCAAAAGATCGATCATCCTAAATCGACATGCTAAGGGAAAATTCGAGCCAAACTGGAAAGGACCATACGTCATTGAGAAAGTGTTCGACGGAGGATCCTACCAACTAATAAGTGCCGAGGGAGAAAGGCCCATGTCACCCATCAATGGCCGATATCTAAAGAAATACTACACGTGAATGCTCCAAGTCGCAGGCGAATTGAGCACACCAGCCCTACGGTCTGGATCATACATCCTGCAAAACCGTATACAATCCACGGGCGTAAACGACCCCTATCTCTCCCAAATCCTGCCGGCGAGACTACTTTTAAAGTCCCACCAGCGGCCAAAAAAAAAAGTATGTCTACAAGCAAAACGGGCATGGATGAAAACCCGAAAGGGCTCCGTGAGTAAAAACAGTAGGACTACCGGCGAGTTTGTGAAAACCCGAAAGGGCACAAACTCATGAAAAGAGATGAAATACACTCGCAAAGTCCTCTCGACCTTGTGAGGAGAAAATCCCTGCGTGAGATCCTTACGACTCACAAAGGAGCAACACACTTAGGAATCCTCACGATTCCTAAGGAGAATATACACCTGTGAGATCCTTTCAACTCGCAGGGAGAAAATGTTTTTATGAGACCCTTACGGCTCATAAAATTGAAAAGCCTTAGATGATAGGGACCCAAACCTGTCTCCTAAGCCATCGTTCCCTAACAGGCAACGGCAAATGATGAGTCGCTCCTGGAATTTCGCTTCAGTGTTAGCGGTGCTGATGCCGGCCAAAAACCCAAATCGCAAGTCCTCCCGAGGCAAATGATGAGTTGCTCCTGGCATTATTCCAGTGCAGCAATGCTGATGCCAAACAAGATCCAAATTCCAAATCCCCAAACGGCGAATGATGAGTCGCTCCTGATATCATATTCCAGTGCAGTGATGCAGACGCCAACCAAAATCCAATCTCCCAAAACTCTCCCGGCCCTACGGTTGATCCCCAAGTTGACTACCGTATACAATCCACGGGCTCAAATAATTCTCATCATACCCATGCTCCACCGCGACCACCAGTTACGCGGCTGGTCTCCGCCCTTGGAATTATGCTCCATTTGGAAAAACCCCACTCATGTGTCCTCACGATACATGAGGAGAACAAACTTGCGGGATCCTCATGACTCGTAAGAAAACACCTTCGTGGGATCCTTACGACTCACAAAGGAAAAACACACTTGGGGGTCCTCACGACTCCTAAGGAGAAAATACACCTACGGGATCCTTTCGACTCGTAGTGAGAAAATGCTTTTATGGGACCCTCATGGCTCATAAAATTGAAAAATCCTTAGGTGATAGAGACCTAAATCTGTCTCCTAAGCCATCGTTCCATAACAGGAAAAGGCAAATGATGAATTGCTCCTGGCACATGTGCTTCAGTGTTAGCAACGCTGATGCCTACCCTAACCCCAAAATTCCAAACTCCAATCCAATAGACCCCTAAGTCTTTAAACTGGGAACAGATGACCGCTAAGTCGTTAAACTGGGAACAGATGACCCCTAAGTCGTTAAACTGGAAACGAGGGAGATCCCCTCGTGGCAGATGATGATTCGCCCCTGGTACCATATTCCAGTGTAGCGATGCTGATGTCAACCCAAATCACGTCAAATCAGCAAGTCAACTTCAACCCTGACGCTGCAAGAAGCGGAGCAAGTCAAATCAAGCACTGACCGTCCACGTCGCAAAAAGGGCAGTATCGATCGTCCAAGTCGCTAAAAGGGCAGCATCGACTGTCCAAGTCGCTAAAAGAGCAGCACCGACCGTTCAAGTCGCAAAAAAGGCAGAACCGACCATCTACGTCGCTAAAATGGCAGCACCGACCGTCAAAATCTCTAAAATGGCAGCATCGGCCGTCCAAGTCGCTAAAAGGGTAGCACCGACCGTCCAAGTCGCAAAAAGGGTAGAATTGACCGTCCAAGTCGCTAAAAGGGCGGCACCGACCGTCCACGTCGCTAAAAGGGCAGCACCGACCGTCCAAATCGCTAAAAGGGCAGCACCGACCGTCCAAGTCGCAAAAAGGGCAGAACCGACCGTCCAAGTCGCAAAAAGGGTAGTATCGACCGTCCAAGTCGCAAAAAGGGCAGCACCGACCGTCTAAGTCGCAAAAAGGGCAAAGCCGACCGTACAAGTCGCTAAAAGGGCAGAACCGACCGTACAAGTCGCAAAAAGGGCAGCATCGACCGTCCATGTCGTAAAAAGGGCAGCGCAGGCTTCCTACAAAGCGGGAACCAGATCACTCCGGGCCAGGGAAACATCTATCACGGACACTCCGTCTCGGAGACATGTCAAGCAACGACCGTCCATGTCGTAAAAAGGGCAGTGCCAGCTTCCCAAAAAGCAGGAACCAAATCAAGTCGCCTCCACGTGAAAAAAGATCCATCAATTTCATTCACATGACCCACATATGCTGTGTGCATTTATTGATGGGGGGCAACAAAAATTTACACCCCGGTTGACCAAGTCAAAATAAAATTCAGCCCCAAGCCAAGTGGGCCCAAGCCCAGAACAAGTGGGCCAATGCCCGGGTCGAGCCCGAACATGGAGCGGCCGGCCTCCCCCATGCCAGGATAAAAATTTTGTAATAAATAATTTTGTTGTATTTATTTTATTTTATTTTATGAATAAATATAAGAAAAATGGGCATAAAGCCAAATTTTGTAAAGCCCATGGCTTATGTGCAAGAAGAAATGGCACATGAACCATGAGATAGGCAAAATGCCATTTTGAGAAGCCCAGGGGGCTATATGTAAAGTGTATAGCCTATAAAGGCAAAAATAATGAAAATATCTCAACAACTTTCTCTCTCCAAAAAACAAATCCAGATCTGTGATCTTCTCCTTTTTGGGAGTACAACTCCCATTGCAGGAACCAAGTCCCTTTTGCCTCCCGAGCGCGCCCAGAGCACTAGCACCCTTGCGCTCAGAGCGCTAGCGCCCAAAGCGCCAGCGCCCGATAGCCCACGTGCCCAACACGTGGGGCGCTAGCGCTCTTGCGCTCTTGCGCTAGCGCCCAAAGCGCTAGCGTCCGAGCGCCCACGTGTTCGACACGTGGGATGCTAGCGCTCTTGAGCTAGCGCCTAAAGCACTAGCGCCCGAGCGCCCACGTGTCCGACATGTGGGACGCTAGCGCTCTTGTGCTAGCGCCTGAGCGCCCACGTGCCTAGCGCCCAAAGGCGTTAGCGTCCGAGCGCTTTCTCCCACGCATCCTTTGGATGCCCCTTTCCCTTATATATATATATATATATATATATATATATATAGACACACACACATACATATACATATATATACAAACACACACACATACTCCACGACACTGTCCCTGTTAGAAAAAAATTTCTAACGGGGCTCTGCCCCGCACCTCGCAAGGGGGCTGCTAGCCCCCTTGACCCCCAGCCCGCTATCCGGGTAGCGGGACCCCGTAAAAACTCTGCGGAGCCTCCGATATATCCAAACCCCCCTTTCAAAACACAACACAATTACACTGCACATTGGGTTCGCATGACCTATTTGACCCGTTAATCGGAGGTTCCCTCGCTCCAAAGGCGAGGGGTAATTAACGGCAGCTTAGTCCGCGGCTGCCGGAGATTTGGATTCCCGCAATCAATAAACCCCAGCCTACCCTAGGCAGGGGGAGTCTGTAATGCTCCTGACAAGCACGCCTCCATTCCCATCTTAATGGGGTGACGAAAAACACCCTACAGACTCGCTGAGAGGGGCCGTAGTGGTTGCAAGTCAATCAAAGACCGACTTCTTCGGAGCCTCCTATGATGGCACCGAGGCACTGAAGCTTACTGGTGGGATCATGGTCCCAAAGAACAGTCCAGTGGTGTCATGAGTCACCTGTTCTACTGGCATGACGAAGTCACTCCTCCATTCGGGGTGGAGCGAGAGTTGCTGTTGCAGGTGCAGTTGGAAGCCATTGATTTCTCTTTTCTCTGCACAGGAGCAAGACACCAAATCTTAGTACCTCGAATCCAGGGGCGACCGTATTAAACCACGATTCGTTCATGAACACGACACACGAAGTGTGGAGTGGAAAGAGGAAAAGGTCCTACCGGGCGTGCCAGAATCTGTTCACCGCCGAAAAATGGGAAGACAAACGTCTTGCCTGAATTTGGAGGCAGATGCTATTTGGTTTTATCCGTCCACCTCTCCGAAGATGCCAAGTTGATTTATGGCACCGTGTATCAGAGGTTTGGACAGATGCAACCGTTGTAGCAGACTTCGTCAGATTTCCCCTCGTTTGCGAGGGGTTTTTTGATTGTGGGGACGCTCTTCCCTACAAGCGCAAGTCCCTGCATTTAATTACGTTACTGCATCGCGGTAACCACTTTCTCCTGCTCCAGAAGTTCACTTCGTGTCGTGTGTGTTTGTTTTATTTTTTGGTTGCCCGTGGATTGTATACGGAGACTAATTTATGTTGTCGCCCGTAGGGCGTGGATTAGTCCAAATCCGTATATTTTTAGATTTGGGTCTTTATTTAAGAATGGTTAATCTCGTTTGAAATTAAGATCAACTTAAATGTTAGTTAAGGATACGTTAGTCCGATCTTGGACTAAGATCTACTTAACGAGGGTTTAGGATCGTTTTTAATCCAACAAAAGAGTATTTGGGTTCTATCGTTTTAGTTTAGGGACGTTACGGTCCGTAGATCACCATTTTTGGGGTGAAGGTTTAGTTTAAGGACGTTGCAGTCCACAGCTGGTTTAAGGACATTGCGGTCCATTGGGATGTGCTCATGGATTTGGGAGTGCACCAAAGAGCTGTTGGTTGTCGGGACCCTCCACCTCTCTGAAGACGTTGAAGAATTATAACGACATGTATCAGAGGTATAGAGAGATGTACTCTTGAACCGAACTCCAGATTAAAGGGAGAGATCATGGTGGGATGAACATCATTTTAGATACCATATGTTAGGAGATCATTAGTCATTTTTGGAACTAAGATCGATTTAGGGAGACCTGAGTATAGGAAGGATCGGTTGATTGGTGATCAAAAGGTTTTTGGCCTCGGGAGACTTGGCTAGTTTAGGCTAAGGTTGGCCTCTCATAGTGTTAAACACTAATATCTGCTCGGCGCTCACGTGCTCCCACGTGAGGCTCTACAGCAGTGTTAAACATTGCTTTTTTTAGAGCGCTCACGTGTGGCACGTGAGGCGCCTGAGAACTGGACATTGGTTATTTGGGCTTATTCCCTCTTTCTTTTATAAGTGCTAAGCACTATTTGGGGGGTCACATGGGATCACGTGAGGCGCCCCAAAAATGGGAACTGTCTCTGATCTGTTCCCCTTTCTTTTTATAAGTGCTAAGAACTGTTAGGGGGTCACGTGGGAACACATGAGGCGTTTTCAAATGAGAACTGTCTTTGGGTTTATTCACTTTTCTTTTATAAGTGCTAAGCACTATTAGGGGGTCACATGAGATCACGTGACTCAATCTCACTAGTTCCTTTTTGTTCCTCAGAGGTGCTCAGGTGGGAACATGTGATCTGTCGTTATAACGTTGAACGCTAATATGCATGGAGCTCTTGATCTGAATTTTGAGAATGTCAGGTCCCTTATTTTTATAAGAATTAAATTCTTTTATAGGGTTAAACCTTAGTTTTATCAGAGGAATTAAATTCCTATATCTTTTGATAAGAATTAAATTCTTTGAACTTAGTTCTTTCCCCTAAGTTTTGAATCTGCATGACAGAATCTCCCCGATGAGAATTAAATTCTCAACTTGTGGGGAGATCTGCTTCTGCAGACCTTAACCAGAGGAAGATCTAAGTTCTTTTTAGAAGAGTTAAACTCTTGAAATGGCGAAGAAGAGATAAGATAATCTCTGTCTTTCTTCGTACCTAGGGTTTCTTTCTCTAAAAGAGAGCTCTTATTCTTTTTTTTTTGTTTTCTCAAATCTTATGGGGGATCTCCTCTCTACAAGACTTGAAGTCTTGGGTCCTTTATATAATAGAGGCACATCTGTTGATTTAGTTAAAGAAATCTCTCGTTGAGAGCTCCTGATTGATTTGGGGATTTTATCCACCATTGGATCTTCGATCCAAAGACTTCTGTTTTACAAAAAATATTTTTCTTGTTTTTAACAAGATTAGGGAAATATTTTCCCATACAGAGCTTATTCTGTAACTTGGTGATTTTTAATCACCATTGGATTTTTAATCCAACGGTACTCTATTTTACAGAGAGTAATATTTCTTTTTTAGAAAGATTTAAGGAAATATTTTCCAAATAGAATTTAATTCTATCGAATGGCTTAATTGGTGATATTTTATCACAATCGGATTTTAAGTCCAAGATTCTCTGTTGGTGAAAGATCTTTCCATATTTAGAAAGATCAGGGATATATTTCCCATATATATAGAATTCAATTCTATCAGATAGTTTAGAAAGATTTAAGAAAACATTTTCCAAATAGGGTTTTAATCCATTTATATAGAATTTAATTCTATCAGCTTGAAAGGTTTTAGGACCACTCATGTCACGATCCGAAAAATACGGAACATGACCGGCACTTAAATTACGAAACGTCTCGAGGCGTATGTAATCTAAGTAAGCCAAAACCAAGAAATCAAAACCAAGTAAAGCAGTAGAATGAAGGAAAAACTAATTTAAATTAAGTAGTTTAACAACATAAGCCGAAGTATGTATTTTTAAAATCACAAGTCTTTTCTGAAAATTTCGGCAGAGTTTCCTTTGTAAATACTGGCCCCGAATGGGGTACAACATGATAAATATATGCATAAAAATAAAAGGCATCCCCAAGCGGGAGCTAGCTCTTCGTCAATCGACGGCCACAACCATACAAGCAATATAATATACAACGCCAAAGGGCGAGGATCAAAACTGAAAGGAAAACTCTAAAACACATGAAAACCCATAATAATACAACGCGCGACTCTAAGGTCGAAAGAATAAATATCACAGGTCTACAAAGTCAATAAAATATACATGTCTGGTTGATGGAGTTTTACTAGATACAACTAAAATAACAAATATACAAGGGTTGTCCTGATGCAAAAGAACCCACCTACCAAAGCAATCACCCGGAAGGGTCAGTGTGCCAACAAAACCGCAACGAAACCTGTGCGGCAAGACCTGCAAGAAACTGTGCCACAACGGGGTGAGTTGCCAACCCGTGAGTAAAAAAAATCTACGAGTAGAAATCGCATGTATGACACAATTCTAGATCAATACGATCAAATATACATATATAACCTCAAATGATAAGTCTGAAGCAAGAAAAGATGGTAAGGGTAAACATCTATACATAAGTGTAATCCCATGTGCTCGTGTCAGTGCCTCAGATAGCAACATATCATATGAATGAGGTATGAATGTATGAAAACAGAATACATGTAATTGAAGAAGTTGTTTCATAACTTAGTGAGATTTCTGTATATTTAAAACGAGTTATCATCAATGAAATCAACATAAACAGTGTCTAGCATCGACACAAAACATAAATCCAAATATCTCAATATCTCAGGCTCCGGCTATCCGGACTGGCCTGTATCATCAAATCTCAATATCTCAAAATCTCAGTGTCTCAAATCTCACTATCTAGGGCTCCGTCAGTCCGGATCGGCCCCTATCATCAATCATACGACCATGAACGGTATCCTCCGGATATCCGACGCGCTAGGTAAAATCACCGATAGACAGTCTGCCCCTGCTGGGCTAATCGTCTACACCTCGATCTTCTTTCCCCGGGGTACCTTACCAGGTCCACCATGTGCCCGCAGACGGTTCATCCAACTCCTTGAATCGGGTCTCGAAAACTATCTCAGAACCGAGAAAACATCATGGTGGACAAGACTCATCATATCAACGAAAACCGCATTTTCTCTTTAAAATACATCATCAATTTATAAAACTTTCACATGCGGTTTCCAAAGCCAGAAAATCTCAATAAGGATCTGAAAACATCAAATCACCATGTCAATGAGAGTGAAAACCGGCATAAATGTCCATAATACTGCATAACCAATGAATATATGAATGCATCTGATATCATGCAATGAATGCAATAGTTAAACTAGCAGATGAAAGCTATAACATATTGCAACTATCAGCTAGCATGCTATGTCAATGAAATAGCATTCTCTACAGTGTACGTGAGATGGCAAATACCAATGATGATGTGTGTGAGCCGGCAAGCAAGTGTATGTGGAGTATACGCATCATCGGTAATGGTGCTGGTGTCCTGACAGCATGGTTTCATAATAATTACAGATAACATAAGTATAAGAATGCAAGGCGATGAAACATCATGAATATACAAAAAGTGATATAGTAACAGCAACACTGAAGAATATACCTATCAAAAATACGAGTCATACAGTTCTGTTATTTAAAATACTCACAATTCTCCACTTTTGAAAACGAGTATGACTCAAGCCCGGTCATAAGGGTAAGGGAATCGACCTAAGTCTGAATCGATCTATATATATATCTAGTAGTCGGTGATCTCGCTTCAATAGTATCACGTACGATACAATAAATAATATGACATCCTCGAGTCAAGAGTGCGGATCTATCCTCATAACTATATCCCGTACGGTAAATCTACCGTACTGCATCCCAAATCTGGGTACGGTTCAAATATCATATTTATCTCATTACCCATCTGATATCCTTATCATCACATATTGTGAACAGGGGGGTACTGATCTAAGTCTAATACAATCTGATACCATCAATATATATATGCGTGTATGAAAACACACGCCTAAAAGCCCGCTATAATCTCATGTCGTATCTCAAAATACGAACCACATCATATCACCGATCTCATGGCACCATACCCAATCTCATCGACTCATCTCCAAAGATCATCCACTATCCTCATCATCCAACTGTAGGTATACGTGTATATATATACGTCGTCCTATACCTATGTGTGTGTGTGTATATACGTATCCCCATATACGCACAAGTATAATAAAGTAAGCATGTGTGTGCGTGTGGGTGTAAACCTATTCTAGGGTCCGCAACTAAGAAGTTATACTAGTTCACTTCTAAAAACCCTAATCTAACCATTGAACACCTAATCATATCTTGAATATCCATGTCACACATAAAGCTATCATATATATATATATATATATATATATATATATATATATATATATATAGCATACTAAATATCGAACTGCGGGGGTGCTATACGCCATCCACCCGACTTCCCCCGTAGATATAATCTACTCACCTTGCTCTCGCTTGCCGTTGCCGACGTCACCACGCTCTTGCTTGTCGTATCGAAGTCTTCGCGAGGGTACCTACACATCATAACGTATCGCAAATGCGTATTAAAATCACATCGGAAAATCAAAACGACACGCTAAAAGTCTATAGGTTAGAACCTATGGACTATGCTTTCAAAACCACCAAACAACTCTCGATATCGTCATACAAACGTCAAACCATCGAGTTAAAACCAAATTCCTGAAATCCAGAATTCAAAATACGCAAAACAAAACCCCGAATCAAAACAGCAACTCTTGAAAATGATCCCAGATTTTACCCTATGTCAAATTAGCCAATTTTACATATATGGAGGATCTATTTTACTGGAGATAAGGCCACAGAACAAACACGAAACCCAAAGCTCCAACCCTGGCCGCAATTTGCGGCCAGATTGATTAAATCTGTGGCCTGGCAAGGGAATTGGGGTCCTGGGTTTTGGGTATAGGTTCTAGGTTGCCTGCTTGTGTCTCAGTGTTTGCTAAATATTTTTCAGAGGCTCCGGGTGTGAGCAGATTTCATTATACTCTCACAGAATCCACAATTTAAAGTTTTCAAAGTCCCCAAACCACACAATATCAATTCTAATTTATCATGGATGCCAAAGGAATGGAAATTCTACACTAATGATGGAATAATTAGCTCATTTTGCACTCATGAATCCTCTACAGCGCCAAAACTCAAATTTTCTTATTCCAAAGGGTTGCTTGAGAGCTTGTGCACACATTTTGTGAAGTGTGGGTGGGGTTTTGGGTTTTTTTTGGTGATGAAGTGAGGTGATTTATGAAGGGGGGGAGAGGAGGTGCTTCCTTGAAGAAGGAGAAGGAGAAGAAGAAGAAGAGAATGAAGTGGAAAGAATGGCCCAAGTCAAACAAACCCCTCTCACTCTCTCTCTCTTGCCCATACCTCCCATACTCCTTTGTTTATTCATTTTCCATTTTCCATTTTCTTTTCTTTTCTTTTCTTTTCTTATCTTGGCAATAGTAAACCCAAAACAATAACCATACACCGAAAAGTCATGTAGGAAAAATGTAACAAGTGTGAAGAAAATGACATGTGCACAAAACACGCTTAAAGTCCGATTAGCGATTTTTAATCGCGATTAGCACAAAATTAGTGTATAACAACAAATCATAAACTCTCATAATTTGCTTAAATCACATAAAGTACCCTCTTTTTAGTAATTTCCATAATTTTCCAAATTTTTCCCAATTTATCGGTATTTAATTATACCGCCTTATTGAAATATTCAATATTTTATTATTTAATTACAAAAATTCCTAAAAATAATATTTTATTTTTTTCAAATGTTAAAATCTTCCCCCCTTAAAGAAATTCGGTCCTCAAATTTAAATTTAAACCCCTCGAATACTAAAACATTTCAGTAAAAAGTCCAAGTCGTCGGAGCTCCGAAATCATCAATACATAAAACACATCATAGCGCAATGCATGCGCATGAACAATGAGAAGATAACTCCAAATCAAAACTCCGTCAAGCATCTCGCAATCATCAGATTCATGGTGAAGACACAAATATCAAATCCCAATACGAAAACTAATCTGATATACATTAACACTATACATATAAACACCTAAAGGAAATGCATGCCAAAACGTATTAAGTCGCTGTGTGATGCGCATAACACTGCATAGTGGCGGACGTCTCTAGTAAGAAAATTATATATATATATATATATATATATATATATATATATATTGTTTAATATGCACGTCCCGCCGTTTTTGAAAACAATTTAGAAGGGTTCCCTTGTTTTAAACGTTTCGTGTTATATCAGACACATAGGTAAATACTGAGACTATAACTCTCCTTTTGAAAATCCCTTCGATAACTATCAATGCATGCAAAATACATTCAGGTACTGTCCTCTGACTAGTCCTGCTCAGTACGAAACAATAGTAAATATCATACAAACGTACTGCTCCATAAGAAACCAATCCCAAAATATGCATATGAATGCTACGTGCGTCTGGTGCGCACGGAAATAAAAATCCATATATGTGCCATACATGTGTACAGAAACAACATCTATGTGCAACGGTTGTGCACGAAACACCTGTCAGAGGCAACGTGTGTGCCTGACAGCAAAATCAGGTGCATCGAATATGCACAAGGAATCCCGATTTAGTGCATCTGGTGTGCACCAAAATTGCATCTCATAACATGCGCCCAAACGCGTGAAAATCCAAATCAGGTGCATCCATCATGCACGAATAAAATCTAAATCATGTGCATCCAACATGCACGAAATCATGAAATCCAATATCAAGCGCCGAACATGCACAAGAATCCAAATCAAATGCACAGAGTGCACGAAATCAACATCAATATCAGAATCGAAATCGACGGTATATAATACAGCTCAATCCAAATCAGGTATACCGCGGTATATAATCTCACAACCATGTGCATCAGCGTGCACAAGTCAAATCAAAACACTAAAAGTGCATGAAAACTATGCCGAAAGCATAAGGGAAATCACATACATAACATAGGCATGAAATCAAAATCAACATATCGAATGATATCAAACCGAAGTCAGGTGTAACTGTGGTGCACAAATATGTATCAATGCACTGCAAGCATATGTGAACTATACCGAGTGCAAAAACCAAATCGTGTGCGTATCATATGCACAAAATATGAATACCCGGTAGGTGCAACCATGGTGCACGAAAACAAATATCATGAAACTCAATCATCAAGACTAATTCATGCGAATAGATCGCCCAAAATACCGAAATCAAGTATGGCGGAATAGTCCCGCTCAAGCACATCTTCTACAGATCTCTAGCCAACTATCTCGTCGACGATGCCGAACTCTGGCCTGCTGGGTGTGCGCAATATGACCGCTCCTGGGTCAAAGTCTTCTCGTATAGTATTCCAGGAAGGTCCTGTCGAGGTCTCTCTCAAATCTCACTTCTGCCGAACTGCCCGGAAGTCATCGTCCTTTAATAAAGCTATTTCTTGTTCCGGAACGGCTGCATATTCATCGCGACTCCTTCTGGAAGATATATCCCTATACAACGCCTCTGCATGCGTATCACATCTCTGATGTCGGTGGAGTGGAACGTCATCTCATCAAGATCTCGTACAAACCTCTTACTCCACTTTTCTCTAATGTCGACTGCTTCGGACTCGTCTCTTCGTGGCTGCATGGACTGCACTCCAACGGCTATACTCGTATCTGGAGTCTCCCAAGTAATGTATCCCATCACATGATATCCAAATGATGTCAAACTTTTCGATCGATTTGTCGAGGTTCCATAATCCCCCAAGAGCTCAACATCTTGGGTACGGTTTAATAGTATCGAATATATGCCACAGCACCTATGGACCAACAGTAGAAGGGCAAACCCAAGCCTCACTAATGGCACCGCTGAACTGCCATAAACCCTAAGGTTCATTGGCATTCCATGGTCATTATGTCGAGTTAGGGTTTTATTCTTCTAGAGGGTCCGTAAAATTACTTGCATTGTTTTCCGAATACTTTAAACTTGGAAAATGGGTTCCTGACATTCGATCGTCTATATCGACTCTCAACGTATCAGCGTGAAGTCGTCTCTAGCTGGAACCAATCAATCTGATGATCTCGCATCGGGGTAGGCAATGAATCACATGTCCTAGTCTTTCATCTTTAGTGACTAGCGATCTTCTATCATATATCTATGTATAACTCGTGCTGCAACAGCTCCAACATCTGGGGCGATATCTCGTCATTCGCAGCAGCAACTGAATCTGTCGTCCGCACGCTGAACAGTGCCATCAATCATCATAATACGGTGCATTAACGGCCATCATATTCTGGCTGGCCTCTATCAGTGACCCCATCCTCTGGTGCTGATCTGCACGTCCGAGAAATCTCGTAAAGGCACGAAAAACAATAAAATGGCGCCTCTATGCAATCGTGTGTCCCTGGAATCATGCCCTGTTCAGTCCTCGTCCGTGATGAGCTCGTGCTGACCGCAACTCTAGCCGTAGCTTTCTCTGCCCGTACAACCGTGGCAACAAAACCATAAACTGGTACTGACGAGGCTAGATCATAGGAATGAATATAATACAGTGCAAGGAAATGTACATCCTAAGGCTCCTTAAACGGAGTATCGTATCGTAAGTATGCCGCGAAACATACACACGGTACGTCACTCTACTTGAGTCACCTACTCCATCAACCAAGGGTCATCCTACACTCGAAGGTAAAACCTAACGCTCTGATACCAACTTTGTCACGACCCGAAAAGTACAGAACATGACCGGCACTTAAATTACGAAACGTCTCGAGGCGTACGTAATCTAAGTAAGCCAAAACCCAGAAATCAAAACCAAGTAAAGCAGTAGAATGAAGGAAAAACCAATTTAAATTAAGTAGTTTAACAACAAAAGCCGAAGTATGTATTTTTAAAATCACAAGTCTTTTCTGAAAATTTCGGCAGAGTTTCCTTTGTAAATACTGGCCCCGAACGGGGTACAACTTGATAAATATATGCATAAAGATAAAAGGCATCCCCAAGCGGGAGCTACCTTCG
Organism: Agapanthus africanus; assembly: GCA_030015575.1. NCBI lineage: Eukaryota > Viridiplantae > Streptophyta > Magnoliopsida > Asparagales > Amaryllidaceae > Agapanthus > Agapanthus africanus. The sequence goes on from JASDDO010000016.1 coordinate 559,741,121, forward strand.
TCAATCGACGGCCACAACCATGCAAGCAATTTAATATACAACGCCAAAGGGCGAGGATCAAAACTAAAAAGAAAATTCTAAAACACATGAAAACCCATAATAATACAACGCGCGACTTTAAGGTCGAAAGAATAAACATCACTGGTCTGCTAAGTCAATAAAATATACATGTTTGGTTGATGGAGTTTTACTAGATACAACTGAAATAACAAATATACAAGGGTAGTCCTGATGCAAAAGAACCCACCTACCAAAGCAATCACCCGGAAGGGGCAGTGTGCCAGTAAAACTGCAATGAAACCTGTGTGGCAAGACCTACAAGAAACTGTGGCACAACGGGGGTGAGTTGCCAACTCGTGAGTAGAAAACATCTACAAGTAGAAATCGCATGTATGACACAATCCTAGGTCAATACGATCAAATATACATATATAACCTCAAATGAAAGTCTGAAGCAAGAAAAGGTGGCAAGGGTAAACATCTATACATAAGTGTAATCCCATGTGCTCGTGTCAGTGCCTCAGATAGCAACATATCATATGAATGAGGTATGAATGCATGAAAACAGAATACATGTAAATGAAGAAGTTGTTTCATAACTTAGTGAGATTTCTGTATATTTAAAACGAGATATCATCAATGAAATCAACATAAACAGTGTCTAGCATCGACACAAAACATAAATCCCAATATCTCAATATCTCAGGCTCCGGCTATCCGGACTGGCCTGTATCATCAAATCTCAATACCTCAATATCTCAAAATCTCAGTGTCTCAAACATCACTATCTATGGCTCCGTCAGTCCGGATCGGCCCCTATCATCAATCATACGACCACGAACGGTATCCTCCGGATATCCGACGCGCTAGGTAAAATCACCGGTAGGCAGTCTACCCCTGCCGGGCTCATCGTCCACACCTCGATTTTCTTGTCCCGGGGTACCTTATCGGGTCTACCATGTACCCGCAGACGGTTCATCCAACTGCTCGAATCGGGTCTCGAAAACTATCTCAGAACCGAGAAAACATCATGGTGGACAAGACTCATCATATCAACGAAAACCGCATTTTCTCTTTAAAATACATCATCAGTTTATAAAACTTTCACATGCGATTTCCAAATCCAGAAAATCTCAATAAGGATCCGAAAACATCAAATCACCATGTCAATGAGAGTGAAAACCGGCATAAATGTCCATAATACTGCATAACCAATGAATATATGAATGCATCTGATATCATGCAATGAATGCAATAGTTAAACTAGCAGATGAAAGCTATAACATATTGCAACTATCAGCTAGCATGCTATGTCAATGAAATAGCATTCTCTACAGTGTACGTGACATGGCAAATACCGATGATGATGTGTGTAAGCCGGCAAGCAAGTGTATGTGGAGCATACGCATCATCGGTAATGGTGCTGGTGTCCTGACAGCATGATTTCATAATAATTACAGATAACATAGGTATAAGCATACAAGGCGATGAAATATCAAGAATATACAGAAAGTGATATAGTAACAGCAACACTGAAGAATATACATAACCAAAATACGAGTCATACAGTTCTGGTATTTAAAATACTCGCAATTCTCCACTTTTGAAAATGAGTATGACTCGAGCCCAGTCACAAGGGTAAGGGAATCCACCTAAGTCTGAATCGATCTATATATATATCTAGTAGTCGGTGATCTCGCCTCAATAGTATCACGTACGATACAATAAATAATATGACATCCTCGAGTCAAGAGTGCGGATCTATCCTCATAACTATATCTCGTACGGTAAATCTACCGTACGGCATCCCAAATCTGGGTACGGTTCAAATATCACATTTATCTCATTACTCATCTGATATCCTTATCATCACATATTGTGAACGGGGGGGTACTGATCTAAGTCTAGTACAATCTGATACCATCAATATATATATGTGTGTATGAAAACACAAGCCTAAAGGCCCGCTATAACCTCATGTCGTATCTTAAAATACGAACCACATCATATCACCGATCTCATGGCACCATGCCCAATCTCATCGACTCATCTCCAAAGATCATCCACTATCCTCATCATCCAACTGTAGGTATACGTGTATATATATACGTCGTCACATACCTATGTGTGTATATATATATACGTATCCCCATATACGCACAAGTATAATAAAGTAAGCATGTGTGTGCGTGTGGGTGTAAACCTATTCTAGGGTTCGCAACTAAGAAGCTATACTAGTTCACTTCTAAAAACCCTAATCTAACCATTGAACACCTAATCATATCTTGAATATCCATGTCACACATAAAGCTATCATATATATATATATATATATATATATAGCATACTAAATATCGAACTGCGGGGGTGCTATACGTCATCCACCCGACTTCCCCCGTAGATATAATCTACGCACCTTGATCTCGCTTGCCGTTGCCGACGTCGCCACGCGCTTCCTTGTCGTCTCGAAGTCTTCGCGAGGGTACCTACACATCATACGTATCGCAAGTGCGTATTAAAATCATATCGGAAAATCAAAACGACACGCTAAAGGCCTATAGGTTAGAACCTATGGACTACGCTTTCAAAACCACCAAACAACTCTCGATATCGTCATACAAACGTCAAACCATCGAGTTAAAACCAAATTCCTGAAATCCAGAATTCAAAATATGCAAAACAAAACCCCGAATCAAAATAGCAACTCTTGAAAATGATCCCAGATTTTACCCTAAGTCAAATTAGCCAATTTAGCATATATAGAGGGTCTATTTTACTGGAAATAAGGCCACAGAACAAACACGAGACCCAAAGCTCCAACCCTTGCCGCAATTTGCGGCCAGATTGATTAAATCTGCGGCCTGGCAAGGGAATTGGGGTCCTGGGTTTTGGGTATAGGTTCTAGGTTGCTTGCTTGTGTCTCACTGTTTGCTAAATATTTTTCAGAGGCTCCTGGTGTTAGCAGATTTCATTATACTCTCACAGAATCCACAATTTAAAGTTTGCAAAGTCCCCAAACCACACAATATCAATTCTAATTTATCATGGATGCTAAAGGAATGGAAATTCTACACTAATGATGGAATAATTACCTCATTTTGCACTCATGAATCCTCTACAACGCCAAAACTCAAACTTTCTTGGTCCAAAAGGTTGCTTGAGAGCTTGTGCACACTTTTTGTGAAGTGTGGGTGGGGTTTTGGGTTTGTTTTGGTGATGAAGTGAGGTGATTTATGGAGGGGGAGAGAGGAGGTGCTGCCATGAAGAAGGAGAAGGAGAAGAATATGAAGAGAATGAAGTGGAGAGAATGGCCCAAGTCAAAGAAACCTCTCTCACTCTCTCTCTCTCTTGCCCATACCTCCTATACTCCTTTGTTTATTCATTTTCCATTTTCCTTTTTCTTTTCTTTTCTTTTCTTCTCTTGGTAATAGTAAACCCAAAACAATAACCACACCCAAAAGTCATGTAGGAAAAATGTAACAAGTGTGAAAAAAATGACATGTGCACAAAACACGCTTAAAGTCCGATTAGCAATTTTTAATCGCGATTAGCACAAAATTAGTGTATAATAAATCATAAACTCTCATAATTTGCTTAAATCACATAAAGTACCCTCTTTTTAGTAATTTCTATAATTTCCAAATTTTTCCCAATTTATCGGTATTTAATTATACCGCCTTATTAAAATATTCAATATTTTATTATTTAATTACAAAAATTCCCAAAAATAATATTTTATTTTTTTGAAATGTTACAACTCACATGTAGCACGTGACCCCCACTAAGTTAACTTGTTTTCTCATAAGCAACAGCCTAATAGGGCATCATGTGCTAACGCGTGATCTTCTCTAGCCTGCTATTTGTTTTAATATGGCGCCTATATACTTTGTATATAGACGTCACATGCTTACATATGAGGCTCTATTTCAGCCTATCAATTGTTTAAACCCAGCGCCTATAACCTTTATATAGGCGCTCACGCGTGGGTACGTGATGTTTTATTAGTGGAAATTTTCCCATCGCTTTTTCTTTCTTTCTTTTCTTTTCTCCCTTTATTTTTTATAAGGGAACAGTAGCTTTATAAGGAAGGTATTCATGTATAAGAGATGAGTCCATCTTATCCCGTGGACTATGGTAACATGTAGTACAAGGCCCCGTCATAACCCACGGGACAACGGCACGTGAATTCATGTAGGTGTCTTTTAAAGTGACCTCTCGTGCCACGATATACGTTCCATACCAATGTACCCATTTATCCCCGCATTTTGTATTGTATAGATTAAGATTACAGGTCTTGGCCGAATCCATAAATATAAAATGTTCAGGTTCATGTACAGGATGTAATCATGTGTTCAGGTAGTCATGTCAAGTTATAACCATGGTTCGGTCAAGTTGAGTCAGGTATACAAGTTCGTGTTTGATTTTGGATTCTGGTTTGAGTTTGAACTCAGATTGAGTTAGACACTTGTGAACGGATTTAACTCTTGGCTTTCTTAAGTTCGGGAGTAATCGGCAACTGCTGCACATTGACGGCAGGATTTGTCTCTTTTTCAAAGACAATTGTCATTGATAACTCCGTTAAGTTGTCTAACCTGAATAGGCAAGCACTCACTTTCTCCGGCTCCCTGGGGCTGAAAAGAATTGATCCCACTTAAACCTATATTAATCTAGAGTCCTTAATTATTGTTTGTATATCTCGAGAGGGTTTTATGAAAAAAAAATTAAAAATAACCTCGAGGGTGATTTATAACATTTAGGGTTTTCATAAGCATGTATTTTAATTATTAGGATATTTTAATGATAAATACCTAACATTTAAAAGTTTATGGTATTTTATTGAAAACTAGCCCTTTTTGGTAACTTGATGGTATTTTATTAAAAATTTAATCTTTCATATTAAAAAAATATAGTTTATATGCTTTATTAAAAATACAGATTTATATTTTTATATAAAAAAATTTCAAAAATTAGTTTTATTTAGAAATTTCGCATTTCTTAAAAACCGTATTTTATTTCCTTTCGAGATCGAATACTCCGTGAGGAGTTCTGCATCTCGCTCTACTATCCCAAGGATGTGCGATAATCCACACCATCCATTAGCAGGTCCCCTAACGAGTATTGTAGATGCGTATTTGCCAAGGATTACAAAATACTGCTTTAAAAGAAACCCAGTTTTGAAAAGATGTGGTATTATAATGAAAAGTTATTCTTTAAAACAACCATATATATATGTAGACATCGTGCTATGAAACCAAAGTGTTCGTGTGGGGTAGGTCGTTACCCGTGAAGTTTTCCTAAGGTATTGTTTTAACAATTATCGAAAAGAGGTTTATACTAAAAATCAAGGTATTTTAATGAAAAAGTTCGTTTATGTTTGTTTCACATGAAAATTTTGATTAAACTCGAAGCTAAAAGATTGTAATTAAAGTTGTAGGGTGGTAAAATTAGTGTGATTTATGTATAAGGGAAAAGGGAGTTCTAAGTTTTAAAAGAAATATATCGGCAGTAACTCCACTTTACCAATATATGTTTAGGGAATAAAACGAGATGAAAAGAAAGAGAGACGAGAGGGACTTACGGCTTGGTAATATCGAGAAGAGAGTAAGGAAGAAGGGAGGGGGCTTCGTGGGATCGCGGAAGCTCCGGAAACGGTTTCGATTTTCAATGGAAGGAGCTTGGTTGCTAACTCCACTTGACTCCACTTGCACTTAGAAACTTTTGAGGTAATTTTGCTAGAAATTTTCAGAATATAGTGGAGCTAGGGCATGGGGTGATATTTATAGTGAAGAATTAGGGTTTGGGAATTAAAATTTTGGATTAAAATGCATTATAAAGATGTTAAATGGTGAATTAAAGAGTCTCTGTTTGATTGCAGGAAAATCAAACAGTGCATGGGAGTTAAGAGGAGCTGAAGAGGTGTGTGTATGCAAAGCACGGAGCCATTTAGGCTCATATCGACCATCGGCGCCGACCCAATCCTTGAAACGGGCAGTCGGATCTTGATGCATTGCCTCGAGATTCGTGGCATGTGAGTATTTGAATGTGTACACCTCATTGTGCCTGTTTGATTTTTCTGAAACTTTTCATTTCTCCGTGTATTGCACATGCAACTCTTGGGCTTCCAAAAATTAAAAAGAAAAAAAAATCTAAAAATAATTGAGTTTGATGGGAATCAAACAAACAGGCTACGTCACAGCAGTGCAAGAGCTTTACCAGTGAGTTACAAGTTGCTTCTTGCTTTATTTAACAAAAATAACTTGTAACTCTTACACGGCTGTAATACTCTTTTCTGTAAATAACAAGAAAATTCTGTACAGTGATTTCAGAGTCGTTACAATCTTCCCTCCTTATAAAAATTTCGTCTTCGAAATTTACAATTAAATAGGGACTAATTTTTAAAAAGGTAAGGGTATCGTGTATGCATATCCTCTTCTCTTTCCCAAGTTGATTCTCCTGGCGAATCCTTTCTCCACATCACTCGGACCAAGTTTACCTCCTTGCTCCGTAATGTTTTCATCTTTCGGTCCAGGATTTCAACTGGTTATTGCTCGCAGGTCAGGTCGGTTTATACCGTGAGCTCAGAATGACCAAGTATGTGGTTGGGGTCGCTCACATATCGTCGTGCTGGGATATATGGAACACATTGTGCACTCCTTCTAATGAGGATGGTAGTGCTAAATGATATGCCACTTCTCCAACTCGTTCGAGTATATCGAACGGTCCTATGTATCTTGGACTTAACTTACCCTTTTTGCCAAAACGTATCACTCCTCTGTTTGGAGAGATCTTCAGGAATACATGGTCTCCAGGTTGGAACTCTAGATGTTGGTGCTTTTCATCTGCCCAATACTTCTGTTGGTCTTGGACTATGCGCATCCTTTCCCTGATCGTGCGAACCACGTCCACAGTTGCCACGATCATCTTTGATCTAAGGAGTTCATGATCTCCAACGTCGTCCCAACTTAACAGTGAATGACACTTCCATCCGTATAGTGTTACGAATGGTGCCATTCCAATGCTTGCCTGATAGCTGTTGTTGTATGAAAACTCTACAAGGTGTATGTAATCTTCCCATAAACCTCCAAAGTCTAACATACAGGCTCTTAGCATGTCTTCTAGAATCTGAATTGTTCTTTCGGACTGTCCGTCCGTTTGTGGATGATACGCCGTGCTGAAATTCAGACTCATTCCCAGGTTAGCTTGCAGACTCTGCCAAAATTGTGATCGGAATCTTGTATCACGATCGAAAACGATGCAAACAGGTACTCCATGTAATCTTATGATCTTCTGCATGAGTTCATGGGTATTAAATATGGTACATCTTGAAGGTTTAAATCTTACTTTAGATTTATGCTCGCCTCCATGTACTTCTTTGCTAACGTCTCGGCTGACTGGCCAACTCGAAATGGAATAAAGTGAGCCGACTTGGTGAGTCGATCCACAATAACCCAAATTTCGTCGTTACCCTTCGTGCTGCGAGGGAGGGCAGTCACAAAGTCCATGGTAATGTGCTGTCATTTCCATTTTGGGATTAGTAACGGCTGAAGTAGAACAGCAGTTCTATAATGTTCAGCCTTCACTTGCTGACATATTAGACACTTTGCTATGCTTCTAGCTACCTCGCACTTCATTCCATGCCACTAGTAATATTGCCATAGATCCTTGTACATCTTCGTACCACTGGAGTGTACCGAATACGGAGAGCGGTGAGCTTCTTTCATCAACTCTTCTTGAACAGGTCCGATAGGTACGCATAAACGACTTCCATGTCGCAAAGATCTATCTTCGTGAATGATGAAGTCAGTTCGTAGTCCACTTTCTACTTGTTCTCAGATCTTTTATAGCTTGGCATCATTTGCTTGAGCTGCCTTTCAGATTGACAAGAGTGGACTAGACTTGTAAGTTCATCAAAGATGAAGCGTTACCTAGCACAACTACTTCGATCTCCAATCCATGCAGTTCTTGGTGTAGCTTCTACTGAGCGGTGAGGTTCATTGCTAATGGCTAGCGACTAAGGGCATCAGAAACTACGTTCACCTTTTCAGGATGATACTGTAGACTGATGTCAAAGTCTATCATCAGTTCTAGCCATCTTCTCTGCCACATGTTGAGTTCCTTCTGAGTAAATACATACTTAAGACTTTTGTGATCAGTGTATATATCCACTCGTTCTCCTAAAAAATAATGGTGCCAAATCTTGAGTGCGAAGATGACGGCTGCCAATTCCAGATCATGTGTTGGATAGTTGCGCTCATGAACCTTTAGTTGTCTTGATGCAAAAACCACAACTTTTCCATGCTGGTGTATAACACATCCTAATCCTTTACCGGACGCATCACAATGCACAATGAATCCGCCAGATTGATCCGGTATTACGAGGATAGGAGTAGAGGTTAATCTCGTCTTGAATTCTACAAAAGCCTTTTCACATGCTTCTGACCACACAAATACTTCGTCTTTATGTGTGAGCTTGGTCAGGGGTGCTGCGATCTTTGAGAATTCTTCAATGAATCATCGGTAGTATTCTGCTAAGCCCAAGAAACTTCTTATATTTTTCACCGTCTTTGGTGTTGGCCACTAGCTGATAGCTGACACCTTAGCTGGATCCACCGAGATTTCTTCTCCTGAAACAATATGTCCGAGGAATCCGACTTGATCTAGCCAAAATTCATACTTGCTGTACTTGGCGTAGAACTGATGTTATCGAAATTTCTCCAGGACAATCCGTATGTGCTCGACGTGTTTCTTCCGATTCTTTGAATACACCAGGATGTCGTTGATTGAAACGATTTCGGATTGTGTATGTTGAAAAAATTGTATAGAATTTAGAAATCACAACAAAAAATATTTGACCGCAATCAATAACGGTGTCGGATGTAGCGCGTTAGTAAGTGCGGATCGTCCACAGGGAAAGTGAGATCCGTTCAATTTTCGAATTAGATGAGTTGAAAATTTAAGGCAAAGAAAAGAAAACAATTCATGATTTGTAATTGAAGATCAAGAATAAGAAAAATCTAGATCTAAAAGAAACATTAAAAACAAGAATTGAGATGTGTGATAATTTCCAACCAACAATCAAGATTAGAAGTATGGCTCGTAGGAGTAGATCGGATCTATAGATGTGATGAGATCTAATGGTTACTCATTCTTATCCATTAACGAATTGATACTAGATCGATGCAAATTCATCGAGGTTTAAGGATCTTGCGAGGAAATTAGGGATTTCGCAACTCATCCTTTATCCTTTCGATGGATCGCATTCAAATTCTAGCTTCTAGTTAATCAAATGGTCAATAGTTGTTCCCTAGTTTCGAGTGAACACGATCAAGAAAGCATCATCTCGAAACTAGGTCATTAATCATTTGATTCACTAGAATTTCCAAACATTATAGGATTTAAGAATTGTAAAAATATTTAAATCATCATCATCTAAAGATCGTCACAACTCCTACACGAGCGGAGATTACTCAAACATTATGATCACAAACACAATCACAAATTGAGATCTAATCATTATGCTTGAATTAAAAGATAAGCAAGAATATAGAAAATTCACCTTTATTTATCGACAAATTTCGTTACAACTCTCTTGAATTTACAAAATGAAGGAACTAGATCGTCGATTTCGGCTTCGCTCGGCTCCTTGAGTCGCGGATCGGCGTGGATCTCTTGCTCCGTTGAAATTCGGCGTCGCTTCTAAAGGTTGAAGGCTCTCTTGCTTGAATTGCTCTCGGGATCTTGATCTTGATTTTGAATTGGATTTTTGAGGCACAAGTTGTGTCACTCAACTTGTGGGAGGAAGAAGATGGTGATTCTTGAACAACTTGAACCCTAGATCTAGGCTCCTTTTTATAGACCTCAAAATTCTAGATCTAGAGTTGAAATTTGAATTTTCCCTCCACAAGTTAGTTAGCAAAAGATTTGAATTTCCCTCCAAAAGTTTGTTAAGAGAGCCTTCTAGAAATAGTTTGTTAAGCCGAGCCTTCTAGATGCGCCACGTGGAGCTTCTGGGGTATTCTGGAAGCTTTGGCCGTTATAGGGGACACGGGTAGAAAAATTGAGGAGCTGAAGCCTTAGAGCCGCCGCGGTTCCGCGGCAAAAGAGTGCTCCCGCAGCGGAACCGCGGCACTTTTGAAGCCTTGAAGCTTGGGATTTCAGGTACGCGTTTGGGCTGACTTGTGGGCCTTTATAAAATATGTTGAATCTTGTAATTAGCCTCTGATCACTTCCAGATCTCTAGTCTTTGAGTTAGCGTATCTTTTATCAGTTCTTTTCCCAATTTGGGCTCTGCTTCTGGAATTTCCTGCATTAGTCCCCAAGACAAGAGTTACGCAATACAAGGATGATGCGATGCCATGAAACACAGTCAATTTTCCTTAAAGTGCCGGTTTAAAAGTCTAACACATGCAATCTGGTATTTCAGAGATGATTTGGTAATATGTGCAATTATGAATACCGAACACTTCTAGATGAGTGCAAATGATAGGGAAATTGCCGTGTTAAAAATGCAGTATTTTCGACTGATCAAATTCCCCCAAACTTATTTTCGATCGTCTCGATCGAACTGTTTTATTAAAAAGAGAAGGAGAAAATAAAGAAAGAGAAAAGCACACTTTGGTAGGCAACACGATTGCACTGAGCACGTGCAACAAGCCTTTAAATCTCTAGGTGTCCCTAGTAGGAGGAGTGTTGTCTCCTGAGGGTTTTCAGCGGATTGCACCCACAAAATCCAATAATAAAAAGAAGATCATGAATATTACATTTAAAGAAAAGAATTGTAAAAGAAAAGCCTTGAAAATTAGGGTTTCCAACTAAGCTAGCTTTTCAGTTGTCATGAGCCCTATCTTAATGGTCATGAAAAGATGTCAGAAATCACGTTCTCCCTCAATAAAATATCGTCTTATTCTTCATTCCTATCTTTCTTCCAAACATCGATCATATCACCCTGCGTGTGTGTAAAGGACATCCCTACACCCGGAAAATTTAATTCAAGCTATCATACTCTTGTCCATCAGCCTCAGTACTTTTTAATTAATGAATATTTAGAAGAATTTGCTCACACACTTTCATGCGACCGTTAATACTTGTTGAGGTACTAACCGACCGATTACTCATGTGCTTGCTTATTTGGTATATTTTCCTCGTCTTGCACCATCTTAGGCATAGCAGTGACTCCCAGACCAGTTGGCCTTAGGGCACTAGGTGAAGAGGAATCCTCGCTATATATTTTTTATTGCCCTTGGTGATAACAAAAACCAGTGTCCATTTTTCTCACCACTTTATATTTTATTCATTTTTTTTTTATTTCCTTCATACTTTTGGCTTTAAGACAAGAGCATTTCAAGGTATCCTCTACTATCTCGGGTTTCAAGACGTGTGTAAGTGCGAATAGCAGGGTATCAACGTTCAAAATGTTTGGCTTCCAGAATAGAAACTATTTTTCAGACTTATTTTTATCCTCATATTAGTGACTTCCTTCATCTTACCAACCCTTGGGACAACGGCTCATAACTACTTATTACTAGTTCGTATAAGAAAACTTCTAATTTTCTTGGTTTTCTTAAATTTTTCTAATCTCATGGATGTAATTTTTCACTATCTAATCTTTTATTATCATAAATATTAAATATTTTTATATTTTGAAAAATTTTAAATTTTTATTGGTTTTTTTAAAATTTTTAAATTTTTATGGATTTTGAAAAAAAATTTACAAAATGATGAGCCAAAACTTTTTACACAAAATTTTTATGGGTTTTGAAAATTTTTAAATTTTATGGGTTTTTAAAGAAATGTTTTGTGCTTATGCAAATGATATGCACATGATGCAAAACTAAGCACAAACCTCCCCCAAACTTGTTTTCAACAGTGTCCTCACTGTTGCCTACCGCTATATCTACAAAACCTGTAAGCCTGGGAGGAATTTATTAGTGGGGGCAAAATATATAAGTGAAGAACGTCCCCCAAACTTATTTTTTGCTCGAAATTTTTGTAAAAATTTTCTTTTCAAGAGCCAGAAAAATTGCCCCCCCAAACTTGAGTTATGCAATGTTAATCTTTTGAAAATCACATGAGGAGGTCGAAAATCAGTGGTCGATGCCAAGCTTTGAAAAGACCGAATGTTAACACCAACCATTCAAAAATTTTATCAATGCAGTGCTCGGGTTGGTGGAAGAAGAAATGGGGAAAGGGTAAGTGGTGGAATAGAATGTGTGTGCGTCTCATTTTGGAGAGACGATCCAGTGAATGTGATGGATTGCTCGCATTCTTTTTACAGTTCAGAAGAAGGGGTGGAGGTTCAATTTCATTGATTGGGAGATGATTCATCTCAACACCCGTGTCATTCAAAAATGCGAGTTCATCAGCGAAGATCTCCTCAATAGTTCCGTCAATACCCCGAAGAATAATGTTATCACAATGTGCGGGGTGATCTTCAGACTCTAAAACCAGTTCATAATCGGTGTTAGTTGTTGACCCGGACATCTCGGTGGAAGAGTCCGTATGTGTATGATACATAGTAGGGTCAAACAACATCGTATGAAAAGAGTCAAGATCATGATGATCATCAAATTCGCTGCTGTCGACATCCATTAAGTCGACAGAACAGACCTGAGCAGTAGGTTCGGAGGGTACACTTCCTAACTTGTAAATGTTCAGCTCAATTGACCTATTCCCGAAAGATAGGGTCATAGAACCATTACGACAGTTGATGATAGCGTTGGAAGTGGCCAAAAAGGGGCGACCTAAAATCACCGGAATTTGATTTCGTGGGTTCGCTACAGGCTGTGTATCAATTACAATAAAGTCCACAGGGAATATAAATTCCCCGATTTTTATTAACACATCCTCCAGTTCACCCCTAGGTTTGGTGATTGATCGGTCAGCCATCTGGAGAGTGCAGAGATATGGTTTCAACTCTCCGATATCTAGTTGCTCATAGACTGAGTATGGAAGCAAGTTAACACTGGCGCACAGGTCTAGTAGAGCACGATTGATGTGTTTTTCCCCGATAGAAATGGAAATCGTAAGATATCTAGGATCCTTACGTTTTCTCGGTAATTGTTGGGGGAAAGCCGTGTCTACAGTCTTTGCCATGAATATCTTCTTGGGCACTTGAGTCTTCCTTTTCCTAATGCACAAGTTCTTAAGAGTTTTCGTATAGGACGGAACTTGTTGGATGGCATCTAGGAGAGGGATGTTGATATTAACTTGCTTAAACATGTCCATAATTTTCTCCATATGTGGACTCGATTTGTTTGCCCTTAACCGATTCGGGTAAGGAGCTTTAGCAATGAGCGCTGGGTCCATCATAGGAGAAGGAAGTGGGGGTAGACGTGATCCCGAAAGAGGAGTGGGGATTGTCTATGGAGAACTAGAAGAGGTGGGCTGAGGTGTCGAGCCTAGAGGGAAATGGAGAATAGGCTCGTGAGAAGGCGGTGGGGTAGGAGAACAAGAATCAGACGTAGAAGTGTGTGTGTGAGGAAAGGTCTCAGCCGGGGTGTTGATAGGATCATCAATATCATCAACTTCTTCCCTAACATGGTTATCCAGCACTCTTCCTGATCTCAACGTTGTGACGGCATTTACATTGTAATGCCCAGGATTCGGTAAGGGTTGAGATGGAAGTTTCCCTGTTTCTCTCGCACTAATTTCGGCCTTAAGTCGTGCAATCTCAGCTTCCATCGTTTTGATACTCTCAGCTTGGGACGCTGAGTTTTTCTTTATCTCACCGACGGAAGACCTAACCTCGGCCGACACATCCATGAAATTTGACAGGAGTGATTTCATGGTTTGAGCGAATTGAAAGAACTCATCAGAACAGGTCGACTGCATAGGATTAGAAGGTGCAGGAGGGTTGACCTGGTTTTGGAAATTTTGTGACTGGTAGGGGTGCTGGGTGAGATGAAGTGGTTGCTGTTGTGGAGGTAGGACCCTTTGGAATTGATTCGAGTTTGGAACCGTGTTTTGGGATTGGTTCCAGGAAAAATTCGGGTGATTCCTCCAACCCTGATTGTAAGTGGAAGAATATGGATCGTTTCTAGGTCTTTGAAATGCGGCATTGGTATGCTCGAGACCTTGAAACTGAGAGTTTAATGGACATTCTTCCGTTAAGTGAGACGGATCAGAACAGCACCCACAAACAGTTTTGGGGAGCGACATTGGGTTTAGGGAGGCTGCTAAGAATTTGTGTTCCATAGCTTCGAGCTTCTTTTGCATTGCTGCACGGATTCGAGCTGTCTTTTGCATAGGGTAGAATTTCTTAAGGAATGCCGCAACAAATTCTTCCCAATTCGTGATGGAATGTGCGGTGGTGTTATACAGCCACTTCTCGTCTATATCGCACAAGGTAAATGGAAGAAGTCGTAGACGCATGGCATCCACAGAAAGTTGTGATGTACCCATCATTGCGCATACGTTTTCAAATTTGGTGATAAAAACGTATGCGTCTTCAGTCTCGAGACCGTGGAATTTGGGTAGAAGGTTGATGTACTGGGGCTTAATCTCAAAGTTATCCCCGTTGGCTGGTGGAATAGATAAGCAGGTCGAGAGAGGACCTCGCAAAGGGTAGCACCTCTCTTGGAGAGAGATGCGGGGAGGATTCTGCGCACCAACGGACGGCGGCAGAGCAGTGGTAAAGAGGTTCGATGGAGACGGATCCATCGGTGTGGGTGTGGTGGTGGGTAAAAGAAAGATAAATGGAGAAATACCGACTTCGGAGTCGATCGAGAGGACGCGGACAAGTCGGGCACTAGAATCCCGTGTCCAGCCTATCTTGCACTAAAAGGGGTTAGTACAAGTGGCAGCGTGATTTATAATTAGGGGAATGAATGAATGCGGTGTTTGTTTTGAAAAATGATACGAATTTGGAAAATATGATGCGATCACAACAAATGCAACAAGCAACCCTAAAATCTATGGTCACCTAGGTCAAAGCTCTAGACCGCTCCTAACTTCCAAAAGACAAGTCGCAGAATAAAATCCTCCACTGTCTCTTTGTTTCTCCTGTGGCCAGGTAAGTGCCAGGTAAGTGGGAGGTTCTCCACTACGTAAGTAGTGGGCCTAATTAAGTAACCACTAGCCTTCGACACACTTGCCTTAGACACCACAAAAAGAAACGCGGATAAGCAATGAATTACCCACGGCCTTCTTCTGTCCTAAGTGAGTGCGACGATCCTTAGAGTCATCTCTAGATATTTTTTAGTTAATGAGGGTAATGCGGATGCAAGTTTGTGATTTTTTGGGGCCTAGGAAGGGTAATGAACTCCCCACCTAATCTGGATTTGGCCGTGCCCCTTAATGTCCGTATTAATTATGCAAACAACCACAAAATCAAAAACAAGCACAATTTATTTTGCTTTTTGCGGCGCTGCGATTTTTTTTTTGCAAAGAAGGCTGCAACAAATTGTTAATTGGAGCAGATTTAGGAAGGAGATAAGAAAGATAGAGGTTATATGCTAAAAATTTTACAGAGAAGCCCTTGAACTGCCGTGATTCCGCCGCGATAGTCGCCTTATGCCACGGTTCCGCCGCGCCTCAAGCTCCTCTCTACACAAAAATTCACCAGAGCACTCCTGAACACTTCCTTAGCTCTCTGGAATTCTCCAAATAATTTTCTAATTTCACAGCAAGCTCCAGATTTCCTTGCAATTAACCACAACAACTCGTTTAGTGTTTTGCGCGAGTTTTGATCTAAAAAAAAATATTGATGGAATAAACTTTTCAACTCAAATTTCAAAAAATGAACAAATAGCACACGATCCCCGGCAACGGCGCCATTTTGATTGAAACGATTTCGGATTGTGTATGTTGAAAAAATTGTATAGAATTTAGAAATCACAACAAAAAATATTTGACCGCAATCAATAACGGTGTCGGATGTAGCGCGTTAGTAAGTGCGGATCGTCCACAGGGAAAGTGAGATCCGTTCAATTTTCGAATTAGATGAGTTGAAAATTTAAGGCAAAGAAAAGAAAACAATTCATGATTTGTAATTGAAGATCAAGAATAAGAAAAATCTAGATCTAAAAGAAACATTAAAAACAAGAATTGAGATGTGTGATAATTTCCAACCAACAATCAAGATTAGAAGTATGGCTCGTAGGAGTAGATCGGATCTATAGATGTGATGAGATCTAATGGTTACTCATTCTTATCCATTAACGAATTGATACTAGATCGATGCAAATTCATCGAGGTTTAAGGATCTTGCGAGGAAATTAGGGATTTCGCAACTCATCCTTTATCCTTTCAATGGATCGCATTCAAATTCTAGCTTCTAGTTAATCAAATGGTCAACAGTTTTTCCCTAGTTTCGAATGAACACGATCAAGAAAGCATCATCTCGAAACTAGGTCATTAATCATTTGATTCACTAGAATTTCCAAACATTACAGGATTTAAGAATTGTAAAAATATTTAAATCATCATCATCTAAAGATCGTCACAACTCCTACACGAGCGGAGATTACTCAAACATCATGATCACAAACACAATCACAAATTGAGATCTAATCATTATGCTTGAATTAAAAGATAAGCAAGAATATAGAAAATTCACCTTTATTTATCGACAAATTTCGTTACAACTCTCTTGAATTTACAAAAGGAAGGAACTAAATCGTCGATTTCGGCTTCGCTCGGCTCCTTGAGTCGCGGATCGGCGTGGATCTCTTGCTCCGTTGAAATCCGGCGTCGCTTCTAAAGGTTGAAGGCTCTCTTGCTTGAATTGCTCTCGGGATCTTGATCTTGATTTTGAATTGGATTTTTGAGGTACAAGTTGTGTCACTCAACTTGTGGGAGGAAGAAGATGGTGATTCTTGAACAACTTGAACCCTAGATCTAGGCTCCTTTTTATAGACCTCAAAATTCTAGATCTAGAGTTGAAATTTGAATTTTCCCTCCACAAGTTAGTTAGCAAAAGATTTGAATTTCCCTCCAAAAGTTTGTTAAGAGAGCCTTCTAGAAATAGTTTGTTAAGCCGAGCCTTCTAGATGCGCCACGTGGAGCTTCTGGGGTCTTCTGGAAGCTTTGGCCGTTATAGGGGACACGTGTAGAAAAATTGAGGAGCTGAAGCCTTAGAGCCGCCGCGGTTCCGCGGCGAAAGCGGGCTCCCGCAGCGGAACCGCGACGCTTTTGAAGCCTTGAAGCTTGGGATTTTAAGTACGCGTTTGGGCTGACTTGTGGGCCTTTATAAAATATGTTGAATCTTGTAATTAGCCTCTGATCACTTCCAGATCTCTAGTCTTTGAGTTAGCGTATCTTTTATCAGTTCTTTTCCCAATTTGGGCTCTGCTTCTGGAATTTCCTGCATTAGTCCCCAAGACAAGAGTTGCACAATACAAGGATGATGCAATGCCATGAAACACAGTCAATTTCCCTTAAAGTGCCGGTTTAAAAGTCTAACACATGCAATCTGGTATTTCAGAGATGATTTGGTAATATGTACAATTATGAATACCGAACACTTCTAGATGAGTGCAAATGATAAGGAAATTACCATGTTAAAAATGCAGTATTTTCGACTGATCAGTCGTTGATGAAGATGACAAAGAACCTGTCTAAGTACTCTCGGAAAACTTGATTCATCAAGTTCATAAAGATGGCAGGTGCATTGGTCACTCCAAATGGCATTACGAGATATTCATAATGGCCATAACGGATCCTAAACGCTATCTTCGGAATGTCAAACTCTTTGACCTTCACCTGATGGTAACCGAACGAAAATCTAGCTTTGAAAAGACACAAGACTCACTTAACTGATCGAAAAGGTCATCGATGCGCGGTAGTGAATACTTGTTCTTAATCGTCACTTCGTTCAGAGCTCGATAATCCACACACATCCATTAGGAACCTTCTTTCTTCTTCACGAGTAACGTCGGAGATCCCCAACTTGAAGTACTGGGTCAGATCCAACCTTTCTTCAGCAGTTCATCCAACTGAATACGGATCTCCTTCAATCCCTCCGGACTTAACCGGTATGGAGTTTTGATTACAGGTTGCGCACCAGGTTATAAATCAATACTAAACTCAAGAGCTCGATCGGGAGGCAAACCTGATATGACTTCAGGAAACACATTCTCGAACTCTCGAACTACTTTGGGCTTTTTTTCTTCTGCAGATAGAGAGAACACTTCTGCATTTTTCGGTTTAGCACGGTAGCTTCCTGACTCCAAGGCTCTATCTCCACTTTTGAAATAGAAGACTGGATAATCTGGTATCTTAAATACTACCCTCCTTTGACGACGGTCAATAGTAGCATAGAATACTCCCAGCCAATCCATTCCCAAAAAAACATCGAAATTTGGTATGTTTAGTACTTTGAAATTTGCGTAGAATTCTCGACCGCAAACTACAACTGGGCAATGATCATACCCTAAAGTTGTCTTCAAGTCTCCATTCCCGGAACTGACATTCCAGCTTGAAATGAGTGGCTTCATGGGAATCGCATGCGTTCTCACGAATCGTTGTGACATGAAGCAGTGTGAAGCTCCAGTGTCGAAAAGTGCGAGTGCAGGAAGGGTGGCTACTAATATAGTACCTGAGTTGGGTGAGATCGTGTTTAGATATAGGAAAAATATGACGATACACAAGGATTGAAAGATTGAAAGGATGGGGCATTTTACCAGTGATGACTTGTCTTGTGGCTTCGGCCTCCTCGACCGTCATTGTAAAAGCATGTCTCTCGGTACAATCCTCCTTGCCGAAGGCACATTCCTTTACCCTTGAAGCATATTTTTCTGTGCCTGGTGGAATTGACGATGAGACTATGCAGGTGGTCCACGTGGAGTTGGTGCAGGAAGAGCTAGGCGGGGTGCAGGTGTCTGAATGGCTGGCCTCTGCGGGGCTGTAATTGCGGGTCTGGGTGCTGGTGTTGTGTTAATACAATATGGGCATGCTCCTATCGTGTGAGTAGATGTGCCACAAATCAAAGGCAGGCCATTTGCACGCCTGCAGTCCTTCGCCAAGTGTTCAGTTCTCTTGCAGTAGAAATAGAAATCTGGACTGGACCGATTAAATGATCCTCCTGGCCTTTTGAGTGCAAAATTCGGCCTAAAAGAGGCTCCTCCTGTCATCTGGGTAGCAGGGCGTTTGATTCCGGCTATTCAGGGCTTACCCTTCTTCTTGACCATATCTTCGTAACGACGTGCTGCCTTCAGGACGAGTTCATGAGTTGGGTAATCGCCTATGGCTAATGCCGCCTGAATCTCCGGGTCTAAGTCCTGATGGAATCGTGTAACAACTCTGAATTTACTGTACGAAATTTTTCAGTTTAATATACAGAAAGGAGTTTACAAGACTGAGTACAATTTAAAAGTTAATTTTGTTTAAGAACAACAAGAACCTACTTGTAGCTCACTGGTAAAAGACTTGCACTACTGTGACATAGCCCCTGTGTTCGAATCACATCAGACACGTTATATTTTTCAGATTTTTCTTTCAAACTTTTTGGAAGCCCAAAAGTTTACACGTGCAATATACACAAAAATGAAAAGTCTGAGAAAACAAACATGTGCAAAATGATATAAAAACAGACATGGACACGTGGCGAGAATACACCGGCTTCCCCCCACCATTTGACCGGAGAGATTGCTTGATAGGCCGGCGGGAACAGGCCCCCCATGGCTAAAAGTCTGTAGGCTCTGCATACATTGTTGCGCCACGGCAGCGCCCCGGCCGTCTATCCGAGGCCAAAATGCGGAATCAAAATTATTCTTAACTTTAAACCGGCGCTACCGCGGACAATAAACCCGGATCGTAACCATTAACCCAATGCTAGCTAACAAGAGATAGGGTGAGAGATATACCGAGCAATCCGTGTCCTTCAGTCTTCTCGTCGTCGTCCCGATCTCCCGCGGAATCTCCGTCCGTCACCTCCTCGTCGGAAAGGGCACCACGTAGCCGGATTCTTTTACGGGCTCCCACTCTGGACCGAGGCAACTCGGGCGCGAAGTTGGCTAGCCGACGCGTCCAAGGAGTGCTGTAGACTAGTGTAGAATCTATGTCTCTTTGGGGTTTGAAGATGCCTTGTATGGATGGAGGTGGAGGAAAAATGACTTAGGAAAAATGGTGATGTATCAATTTGCAAGCAAATGAGATGATCAATATATCCTCACACCAAAGAACCTCTCTCATCCCTCTCTTTTGTGGCCGGCCCCTTTCAAAGAATGGTGGAGGTCAATGAATCAAAAAATGCAATGAAGGAATAATAGAAGAGAAAAAATGGTTACACCAAATCACATATCAATCCTTTCACAACACCATCTCATAAATGCAAAGGATGACACCATAATGGAATCTCATGATTATGAAGGAACAAATGCAAGAAACCCCTCCACAAATAAGTTATTTGCACTCTTGCAAATAACCCCCTCCAACGGAAAGTCCGGCCGCGAAAGAACAAAGGAAAACCGGCCGGAACGGAATGCAAACTGGCAACTTCAGAAAACTGATCCCGTAATAAATTACAGGAAAACCCCACTATTGCATATACATGCCCGCATTTGTATTCCCACTGAATACAAATGCAAAGAGATAAAATCTACACTGTCTAATACTAGGATCCGGCTTAAACCAAAGCCGGCTAGTAAAAAACCGTCCGATCACGATCCGTGCAATACCGCACGTATCTGATCGAACCCTGCCATATCTCCATACGGCCTCTACAGCGTTTCGCCCGAAACTTGAGTAACTGTGTGTGGTGGACTCTAAAGACTCGTCAATACTATGGCTGTAGATTTAACCACTAGCACGTCAAAGGTATTAGCCATACGTGACGGGCTACCAGCTATTGACCAAAAGGAACGTCGATGAGCGAACTCATCCTGACACCCTACTGAGCCTGACAGTGACAATATCCGTACAGTCCGGTCCGTTCGTCTATGAGTATCGCATGGCGGGCCTAGGGGGTTGGTAAAAGTCAGACCCCCAAAAGCGGTACAAGTCGTGTCGGAGTGTAGCCCAGAACACCCTGAGATACTACTGGAATACCTACCAGTAAATCTCCTGCCTCGGCCGAGGGCTTTGTGTAATGGCTCTCCTAGACACAGCGCGACCTCACCCCCAATACCGGGAGAGACGAACCCCTGCAGATCCGCTCACTGCCTCTATGTGGCTCGGGACTGTACCCAACTAAAACCTGTTTGCATGACTCCTTTGAGCTGTGGTAGGGTAGTAATCAAAGCACAGTGGGAACTCACACGAGACAAATGACGATCTCAAGTCGATGAACTAACCTATACACATGTCACCAGGGAACTGCTATCTGACGTCTGGTATAATCCCAACTAGCAGGTTCCCGGCGAGTCCTGTCCGGTGTACTCATAACCCAATGGGCATATGTATACATCTTAGGTGAACCAACTGACACCAGTGGCTTGTGAGACCGGCCACCGCCCCTCGTCGGGGTCTCGACTGTATGCACTAGTCTACTATGGAGTATCGATGCCCTGTCTCGAAACTCCTACGACTAGGGACCATTTAAGGATGTGCTTATAGACTACCAGCTCCCACGTATATGATCGCCCTCATACTGCTGGCAGTCAAGCAAGAATCCTAGGGGCTCTATCAATGTGTAATAGCGACCTGTCATGTCACCTAAAGCAGTACACAATGATAGAGATAAACCAGATAGCATACTATCATCTTGAGTAAGACTGTCCTACTGGGACAGGTCCTCCCTCAATCATTGCAATCACGTGCCTGTGATCCAATAATTGACTCTGAGGGCACTATCTCCAACAATCTCCCACTTGCACTCAAGGCTAATTATTGCGATGCCGCATGCTCACAGCCCGTGTGATACCGAACACCCAACTCCTCTACTAGTCAGTCTCACAAAGCTCGTTTGCGAAACTATTGCGTTCGAGGAATAGCCTCAGTGAGTGGATCCGCTCTGGTGTTTCTTTCTATGTCTCTCTTTATCTCAAGTTTGCAGAGAAAGCCATCTCCCGAAATGAGCAATACCAATCTTAGAATGTGTCTGGATATCTGATTGGACCTAGCTCATAAATGAACTCCAAATCCAAACTTCTTAGACTGTATCGTCAACTGAACTTAATCAGTATCATGCGCCATCCTTCCCTCAGTATCCACCTGGACCATCTGTCCAAAATACTGCCCCTTGTCAGAGGGAAAACTATAACTCTGACAGCCACTCTGCCATCCAGGTCACCTTGGAAGCCTGGAATGATAACTGTCTCCCGAAGAGGCTACCGTTATCACATCCCTAGAACATTCACTTATGTTCTAAAACTGCTTCCGATCGTTTCTCCAGGATTGAATCAATATCAACTTATTGCACCTACTGCAAGAACAACATCTGGTGTGGTACTTGACATCTCATGATCAACTCAATTGCCTAAGCAAGTGATCTGCCAATCATGCGTATCCCTCTCCCCTTTAGTCTGTAAGAAACCTTTAGAGAGGGTGACTCCATCACCTGCAGGTACACCACCATGCCAGGAGTCGTCCATTCTAAATACTCTTAGAATGCTGTCTAAGTACCCTGATTGGGAAACCACCCAAATCTAGATCTAAAACCATAGATCTAGTGACCAAAATGTCTGATATAATATCCAAGTCCTATGTGGAGAAACCACTGTGTGACGACCAAAGTATGACCGATCGTAGTATAGGAATATCACTTCCTACTCTGTGTATGTCATCAAATACCAGGACATCACACCCTACTACCTTCTTAACAGATCCATCTCCTATTCTGATGAAGTCAAACCTATGACTGTCACATCAGAAATAGATGATCTATCTCCGCTATATCTGCTTTGGTCTATAAATAGACATAAGCCACCTGTCCACCAATGCTTCCGCTGCTCCCACTGACTACGACAACCCTCTGGCAGAGTCATATACACGTGCACTTATAAAGCTAGTTTAGAACGATGCTATACTCATCCTCCTGCCGGATCTCACAGTCTGGAACAACAGCAATGGTAAGTCTGGGTAAACAAGAACCTCCCTGCCACCGTCCTTGAGCGTACCAAAATACCTCTCGAGCGCCTGAGGTTACCCACCATATCTGCGGAGTGGCCAATGGAATGTCAAACCAGATTGAACCTTTAGGTTCTTATCAAATCTTCAGTAATCGTTTGCGGTTCTGGAATCACTTCCAGTTCTACCATACTCCCACTACTGTTTTCTAAAAAAATCCATTTTTGTTAAAACTGTGGCGAGTTAAGAACAATATCACTATTGATCTTCCAGATGGTAGAAAGTCAACCCTCGTCATAGCCCGGGTCAACCCACAAACAGCCATTACAGAAACGTGCCTTGAGTTATCCGGAATCTGGTTTTAAGCATAAGCCGGACAACTCTCCGTATCTTAACAAAGTCAAGATATGAACTGTTCTATATCCAATATAGAAACAGAGGCATTGATTTAATTGAATCAGATTCAAATCATGCAGCTGTCTCCAGTGCATGTTAACTAAATGGAAGGAGGCCGATCAGCGTTACTCAACTTAGGAATGCTCCCAATTATGAGTAACCTGAAAGAAAAACAAGTTCTCTTAAACATTACTATCAACTGAACACCATTCACAAGTATCTACATCTTCGATCTCCTTGAAGAATCCTGATACTTGCAACATCTGGTTCTCTACTTTATTCTTATACCTATAACTTCTCAAAACTCAGACCCTGTGTTTCTACGAAACACCTGTCTAAGAACTAGAGAAGTCACAAGTAAACAGAATATAGTACGAGGACCAACCCCTCTGTCCTAATGGACACTGGACAATATACAATACTCTGTATAAGTCCCCTGAGTCTAATAATTCATTCACTGTGTGTCGTAGGTTGAAAACTGTACTTATGGTCAAGAAGAATTACACTGCTGTTCAATACTCCTTACCTAACCATCCACTGATATAGGTAAATGTCATCGACATAATTTCAAAAAGGTATATCTCACTCTATAAAAATAGACGTACAGATATATCAATTTGAAATTGGTGCACAACAACGGATATTCAAAATCAAATATTTGCCGTCCGGCAAACAACCCAGGTGACTTCCTCAAATATCACCAATTACAACGAATTCCGATATAATAAGGACGATCACCTAATTCCTAATAACTTACTCCCACCCATCATCTGTAAAACCATACAGATGTGAGAATCATACCTGGTAAATACATACCCTGGAGCAAGTGTCTAATTAGGAAATCAGTTTTCTTTTAACAGTACACAGTGAAACTGAAACATTGAAATGTTTCGATGGGGTATCCTGGTATTCCTAGTAATGCCTCTTCCATTATCCAGATCCACAACTATAACCGTATATTTCTTTTCCATCTTTCCACATCCCTTCATATGTCTTTAGTCATTACCTTCTGCACACCCCTTTAGACCAAGTGGTTTTCTTCCTTCCCTACCTTTCGGCACCAGCCTATGGTTTGGAAGAAGACTATCCAATAAGCATAATGGGTGTACTGTCCTAATCGTAGGAGCACTCGCAATGCGAGAGAAGGTGAAGATAAAAGACAACCGAATAAACCTTATTCCTATTTCTCCTGAACCAGAATCCATCCCCGAACTGGAACAAGTTCCTTTCGAGTTCGTATATAACCATACGATGGAGTATCCAAATAACTGTGGATCTTCGTAGTGATACGGAGTGTCCTGGAGAAATACAAAGGTGAAATGGGAGTGGTAATGAAATACTTAGTTTGGTCGTGAATATCAGTCGCAATTTACTTTGCCTTCCTTCTAATCCCTTTCTTTGTCTTAACTTAATACCTTCTGTACACCGTTTAGGATAATTAGTTTTCTTCATTCCCTACCGGTCGGCACCTGCCTATGGTTTGGAAGAAGACTATCCAATTTGCGTAATGGGTGTACTATTCCCTAATCTAAGGGGCACTCGCAACCTGAGAGAAGGTAAAAGGAAAAGACAACTGAATAGTTCTATTCGTTTTCTCCAGAACCAGAAACCATCCTCGAATAAATTCCTTCGAGTTCGTATATAACCATACAATGGTTTTGTCCAATGGAAGTGGACGTTCGTAGTAATACGGGGTGTCCTGGAGAAAAGGGTAAAAGTAGGAGTGGCAATGAGGTTTGCAACTCTGACAATCCAAAAGCCAGTGTTTAAGAAGGTTCGGTCAACTTGGTCACTAAGTCATAGTCTAGGGTCGGGTCAAGGTCGCTGCCAAAGAGAGAGAGAAAAGAAACACTCAGCGTGCACTCTAACCTAGATCAGAATGGTTATCACTTTATCTAATCTGGAAACCTCCCACTGTAACGTCAAATTCTTCCCCAAACCTGAAAGAAGAATTAGCCGGGATCACCCGAGGAGTAAACCAACTCATTAGTGGGAATCGGGATCCAACCATCATCGCATGATAATGTGACGGAATCCGCTCACGTTATCACACTCCAGAAGGTATGCGCATATCTGGCAAGTTTCAGTTTCTTTAGAAACTCCCGATGTATGTTTTTACTCCTAGGACCCAAGTGACCTTGACTGAGCCAACATATCAAAGGATCCTAGTCAAGTTCAACCCGTCATTATCTTGATTGCATTAGACCCACCCGCACGAGTCCTTGACTGAGCCAAAATGACCGTACGACTGTCCTAACCAATCACATATCCATAAGACAGAAAAGCATTACAGAGCTACCGCACACTACGCCTCGGCTGAGCACGACATATGTAGCACGAATACTAAGCAATACCAATCTGAAATGACGAAGGGCTATGGCTGGTTTTTTTGGCGAAAAACCTTTAACGTAATGAACTTGATATCGCTGAAGGAACCGGATAACTTTTAATAAAAATTATAGTGACGAAAACCTTTGCTAAAGAGATCACTCCCGGTGAAGGGATCTCGGCTCTTTCCCCATAGAATGAGGTGCAGGATATTCCAACTGAATACCACGATGCAAAGCAAAAGTAAACGACTATAGTGAAGTTATTGCCCTGACGCAAACTTATGTCCAAAGGGTCACTCCCGGTGAAGGGATCTCGGCCCTTTTCTCGTCGACTGAGGAGCAAGATATTCCAACTGAATACCACGATGCAAAACAAAAGTGAACGTCCTTGCAATAACAGCCTTTTGAAAAATGTTCCAACAACATCAGAATAGGTTCGTTTATCTTGCATTGATCCGAATCAACGCAGTCCCATCAATTGATCACACCACAAAAGAACGAAAATAATGATGTGCGTATATGCCATCCGCATTCGCCACTGGGTCCCGTCATCACCCGTTAGGTTACTTAACTAACGACAGAGCGGGGACTGGACTAGCGCGGATGCAAAACATATACAACATCTACTAGTATATATATAATATATAATTTTCGCTCAAGGCGTGATAAAATGCAACATCACAGAAATGTAATCAGCATCACAGAACAATACAGATATCTGGGATCCCCGGGTTTCATAGAGCCGCTACTGAAACCCGACGTTCCCCTGGTCGTGTGGATAGCCTGTGCAAAGAGATCCTAGACCCCTACGGGCGCGGCAAGTTACCCGCCAAAACCTGAAGCGAGGCAGCCCCCTTCAGCAACATGAATGGACCACCCAGCACTTCACGGAATCCGGTAACTTGGGCATCCCTCCTGGGCCAACCTGTACCCCCTACGAGTGCGGCGAATAGCCTGCCAATTCTAGAGTAAAACCCCCTCCATCTCAATGCCATAAGATGCGGGCCCGTTGCCCTCTAGAACCCGGCTATCCGTGCACCCCTCCGCGGGATAATCCTAGTACAGAAAGTAAAATATACATACAACGGGTACATCGACCTCGATCCGGTCGTGCCCCAAAAGAATAATACAAACAGGCAGTGACGGCAGTCCACATGTCGGACGCTCGCCCCGTAATATCAAATGTACATATAAAACAAAACTGTACTACCACTGCATCCAGGCTATCCCCATGACCGATCCGCAACATCACAGCACAACATAGAACATCAACGTGAATGTCACGTTCGCAAATCCGTCTAACCGGGCTATAGCAGTTAGACAGGATTTACCGATCAAGTGACACTCACGGTCGCAGATATAATGTAAATACTGTGAACTAATGTGTTTAAAATTTTCGATCGATCAAATTTATCCAGGTGGGCCCCAAGCACTACTGTAGCACATAAAGAAATTCTGGGCCCAAAAAGAACATACCAAAACCACTATTTTCATCCCAAAAGCCCACTGCAAAAAATTGGTGAAATGAAGCCCAATTACTGCGGCGGAACCGCGGCTAAAATGGCGTTATGGCCGCGGTTCCGCGGTCCTTTAGAAGGATCAGGTCACCAAAATTTTACAGTGCTCTTAGAATTCCCTGCACATGTTTCTGAAACAACCTGAAAACTTTTTCGAGCCAAAAATATTTCGACAGAAACTGATGTACATGAAAATGCGGTTTTAGGATTTTTGTTCGATCGGAAATGTAAACACATTAGACAAAGCTAGATTAAGTTAATGGCGTGGCTCTGATACCATGTTGCGCCACGGCAGCGCCCCGGCCGTCTATCCGAGGCCAAAATGCGGAATCAAAATTTTTCTTAACTTTAAACCGGCGCTACCGCGGACAATAAACCCGGATTGTAACCATTAACCCAATGCTAGCTAATAAGAGATGGGGTGAGAGATATACCGAGCGATCTGTGTCCTTCGGTCTTCTCGTCGTCGTCCCGATCTCCCGCGGAATCTCCGTCCGTCACCTCCTCGTCGGAAAGGGCACCACGTAGCCGGATTCTTTTACGGGCTCCCACCTCTGGACCGAGGCAACTCGGGCGCGAAGTTGGCTAGCCGACGCGTCCAAGGAGTGCTGTAGACTGGTGTAGAATCTATGTCTCTTTAGGGTTTGAAGATGCCTTGTATGGATGGAGGTGGAGGAAAAATGACTTAGGAAAAATGGTGATGTATCAATTTGCAAGCAAATGAGATTATCAATATATCCTCACACCAAAGAACCTCTCTCATCCCTCTCTTTTGTGGCCGGCCCCCTTCAAAGAATGGTGGAGGTCAATGAATCAAAAAATGCAAGGAAGGAATAATAGAAGAGAAAAAATGGTCACACCAAATCACATATCAATCCTTTCACAACACCATCTCATAAATGCAAAGGATGAGACCATAATGGAATCTCATGATTATGAAGGAACAAATGCAAGAAACCCCTCCACAAATAAGTTATTTGCACTCTTGCAAATAACCCCCTCCAACGGAAAGTCCGGCCGCGAAAGAACAAAGGAAAACCGGCCGGAACGGAATGCAAACTGGCAACTTCAGAAAACTGATCCCGTAATAAATTACAGGAAAACCCCACTACTGCATATACATGCCCGTATTTGTATTCCCACTGAATACAAATGCAAAGAGACAAAATCTACACTGTCTAATACTAGGATCCGGCTTAAACCAAAGCCGGCTAGTAAAAAACCGTCCGATCACGATCCGTGCAATACCGCACGTATCTGATCGAACCCTGCCATATCTCCATACGGTCTCTACAGCGTTTCGTCCGAAACTTGAGTAACTGTGTGTGGTGGACTCTAAAGACTCGTCAATACTATGGCTGTGGATTTAACCACTAGCACGTCAGAGGTATTAGCCATACGTGACGGGCTACCAGCTATTGACCAAAAGGGACGTCGATGAGCGAACTCATCCTGACACCCTACTGAGCCTGACAGTGACAATATCCGTACAGTCCGGTCCGTTCGTCTATGAGTATCGCATGGCGGGCCTAGAGGGTTGGTAAAAGTCAGACCCCCAAAATCGGTACAAGTCGTGTCGGAGTGTAGCCCAGAACACCCTGAGATACTACTGGAATACCTACCAGTAAATCTCCTGCCTCGGCCGAGGGCTTTGTGTAATGGCTCTCCTAGACACAGCGCGACCTCACCCCCAATACCGGGAGAGACGAACCCCTGCAGATCCGCTCACTGCCTCCATGTGGCTCGGGACTGTACCCAACTAAAACCTGTTTGCACGACTCCTTTGAGCCGTGGTAGGGTAGTAATCAAAGCACAGTGGGAACTCACACGAGACAAATGACGATCTCAGGTCGATGAACTAACCTGTACACATGTCACCAGGGAACTGCTATCTGACGTCTGGTATAATCCCAACTAGCAGGTTCCCGGCGAGTCCTGTCCGGTGTACTCATAACCCAATGAGCACCTGTATACATCTTAGGTGAACCAACTGACACCAGTGGCTTGTGAGACCGGCCACCGCCCCTCGTCGGGGTCTCGACTGTATGCACTAGTCTATTATGGAGTATCGATGCCCTGTCTCGAAACTCCCACGACTAGGGACCATTTAAGGATGTGCTTATAGACTACCACCTCCCACGTATATGGTCGCCCTCATACTGCTGGCAGTCAAGCAAGAATCCTAGGGGCTCTATCAACGTGTAATAGCGACCTGTCATGTCACCTAAAGCAGTACACAATGATAGAGATAAACCAGATAGCATACTATCATCTTGAGTAAGACTGTCCTACTGGGACGGGTCCTCCCTCAATCATTGCAATCACGTGTCTGTGATCCAATAATTGACTCTGAGAGCACTATCTCCAACACACATGACTTTTGGCCTACCCCCATTACCCTTGCACTGTTTGATTACTCTGCAATTAAACAAAGACCCCTCAATTCCCTAATTTATCACATTTTAATTCACTCTTTTAATCCCAAAATCTTAATTCCACACTATAAATACTATCCCCATGCCTTAACCTTTCATCATTCTGAAAATTATAGCCAAAACTCTCGAAAAATTTTAAGTACAAGTGGAGTAGAAGAGAAGTTAGCAAGCGATTAAGTTCCGGCGAAGAATCAAAGCTTTTCCGACGATCCCACGACGCCAAGAAATTCACACCTCCCTCTTCTATCCTTTCATAGGCTAAATAACTTGTAAGTCCCTCTCAATCCCTCTTCTTCTTTCTTGAAAATCTTATTTCAAAACATATGTCGGTAAGTGGAGTTAATATCGACATGTTCTTCTAAACCCTTGAAACTCCACTTTTTCTTAAACTTGCTCATCCATATTCTTACATCATGCTTGTAATCATAAAACCAATATTTAGAACCAACTTTTAATCAAAAACATCATGCAAAATAACTTTAACTTAACTGTTACATTAAAATACCATGAACTTTGTATATCATCTTTTAATATTTTGCTTAAACATGCCTTTAGGAAAGTTCATGAGATAATGACCTACCCCTCACATACACACATGTTTCTATAGCACGATACCCTTTGAGTATATTTTTTGTTACAGTTACAATATTTCATCAAAATACCATTTAATATAAAATCCCGGTTTTCTTTTTGAATTGTATTTCACAATTCTTTGCGATTATACCTCTACAACCCATTTAGGGAACCCGCTATTGGATGGTGCAGATTATCGCACATCCTTGGGCTAGTAGAGTAAGATGCAGACCTCCTCACGGAGCATTCGGTCTCGAAAGAGTTTTAATACGATTTTTAAGAAAAACGAAATTTTCTACTTAATTATAAAATTAATTTTTCCATAATTATATAAATATTATCAAACCACATATTTTCAAGATATAATAAAATTTCATGTTTTCTAAAAAGATTTAAAAAATGACAAGTTTCACCAAAATACTCTCACGTTGTTCAAAAGTCAAGCTTTACAATAAAATACCATGAACTATTCAAGTCAAAATAATTATCACTAAAATACCTCAATTCTTAAAATACACATCCATGGAAACCCTAAAGAATATAAATAAATTTCTCGAGGTTATTTTGAACTATATTAAAAATATTTTTTCATAAAATCCCCTCGAGCTATATAAAACACTGTTAAGGACTTTAATAAATATAGGTTTAAGCGAGATCAATTCTCTTGAGCCTCAGAGAGCCGGAGAAAATGGGTGTTTGTCTATTTAAGATAGAAAACTTAACGTTGTTATCGATGGTAATTATCTTGGAAAAGACACAAATCCTGCCGTCTATGTGCAGCAGTTACCGATAACTCCCGAACCTAATTCAGGATCTAAATCAGTTACAAGTGTCTGACTCAAGTCTGAGTCTAAATCAAACTTGAATCCAAACTCAAACCAGACTACAATTCAAAAATGAATCTAAACCCTAACATGTATTCTTGAACCTGAACCTGAATACCAGAACAAGATCAACGTGCAAACATGACCTGACTTGACCGAATCATGGCTATAACTTGACTTGATTACATGACTACTTGTTTACATCCTGAACCTGATTACATGAACAACTTGTATCCATGGTCTCGGCAAGTCTGATAATTATAATCTATATAAAACATATTACGGGGTTAACGGGATAGATTGGTACGGAATGTATTAAAAGTGGCACGATGATGGACACTAAAAGACGCCTACATGAACTCTTGTGCCGTTGTCCTGTGGGTTTTGACGGGGCCTTGTACTTACATGTTACCATAGTCCACGGGATAGTTAGACTCCTCTCGTATACACTGATACTTTCTGTACCAAGCTATAAACAACTACGTTAGAATAATAAAATGATACATGTATAACTTAACAGTTTCCTTCCACATTACTTGTTGTATTCCTTCCTTTCTTTTGGGACTTACCGAGCGCTAGTTCGATGACGACATTCATGTTTCTTTCTTTCTTTGGAATGTTCGTCAGAAGGACCGGACCTTCAAGAGACCGGGTCCAGCCAAGAGTACTTGGAGCAGATTGAGGCACAGCCAGACTACTACCTTACTTGTACTTATCTTCTAGTTTGTATGCAACTGTTTAGGCATTTCTTTTATCATTGTACATTTTCTTTTCAAATCAGCTGTATTGTAAAGATGAATGTTAATAAAAGTTGTTGTTCATTTTATATCGCTTTTCATTTCTTATGCATTATATATATATTTCTTATTTACGCTTAACGTGTTTATTTCTGAGTAAATACGTCGCGTGCCCGCCACGTCTCATTTCCCGTACACTGGGAAGCAGGGCGTGACAGGTTTTGTTGGCGGCCCATACAGGTCAGTTCTGCATGGAATCCCAAGCAATATATCACAAGAATTATAAGAATCAGCAACTATACATTCTTTATATTTCAAATTCCTTGAATCTATCCTAACCTTTCTTTTTCTATCAAGGTCATGGATTCTCTCAACAACACGAGTACCAACGTTAATGGAAACACTCCACCTCTTACTCTACCACCACCGCCTACCGTTGCATCTCCCACCAATGAGCAAACGGTATTGCTTGAGACAATCAAGAGCCTCTTGGAAGGCCAGCAGCAGCAAACTGCTATCCTCATGCACTATCCAAAGGTCGAAGCATCCGAAGTCAAACAATTCCGGGCACTGCACCCGAAACATTTCTCTGGGAAAGAGAGCCCACTAGAGGCAGAGGAATGAGCTCAGTCTATAAAGGATGATCTAGCAGCAGCTCAAGTGCCAGAGATTGCTTGGGTGAGAGTTGCGAAACTGCAACTGACAGATAACGCCAGAATCTGGTGGAAGGCTGAAGAAAGCCGATTCGCCCAACCGATTGAATGGAGGATATTTCGCGATATGTTCGACGCGAAATATTTCCTTAATATTGCCCGTTTCGACATGGAACAACAGTTCATCCACTTACAGTAAGGTTCAATATGGAACAAATCTGTGGATGAATACGATTCTGAGTTTACCATACTTAGAAGGTAAGATATGTCTCAATATTCAATTTTCTGATATCACATACTACACTGCTAACACAAGGTCATAACAGGTTCGCGGCACACCTGATCCCGACTGCTGAGATCTAGGCACGAAGATTTCAATAAGGATTGGATCCGGAAATCCAAGCTGCACTAGCTACAGGGGATTTCCCAACCCACGATCTCGCTCTGAAGGCTGCCCGACGCTATGAGGCAGTAGTGAAGAAGAAGGGAAGAGCTCAGACTGCCGGTGTGAAACGCCCACTCAGATGGCAGGAGGAGCCTCTTCCAGGCCACCTTTTATATCCAGGAGACCTGGAGTAACTTTTAACCGGCCCAGTCCAGACTTTTGCTTCTATTGCAAGAGGAATGGACACCTGGAAAAGGACTGCAGGCGTGTGAATGGCCTGTTTTTGGTTTGTGGCGCATCCATTCACGCCATTGGAGCTTGCCCACATCGTCTCAACCCAGCTCCTGCACCCTGACCAGCAATCACTTTTCCGCAGCGGCCAGCTATTCAGGCTCCTGCACCTCGTCTTGCACTACCTGTTCCACCTCTACGTGGACCTCCTACACAGCCTTCTCGTCAGTTCCATCAGGTACAAAGGAACATGCCTCAAGGGCAGAGAACATGCCCTAGGGATAGAGGAATGTGCCTCCAGCAAGAAGGAATGTACCCCGGTGTCAGGCTTTCACCATGACCGGTGAGGAAGCCGAAACCACTTGTGAAATTATCACGGGTAATTCCCAATCCTTTTATCTTTCAATCCTTGTATACCGCTATGTTTTCCTGTATCTAAACCAATCTCACACAACTTAGGTACTATACTTGTCACGACCCGAAAGAGCACGTGACTGGCCCTTGAACCATATGAAGTCTATAGGACTCCATCTGATCCAAGTAAGCCAAAAGCCCAGAAATCTAAAACCATTTTTGAGAATAAGTAAAGAAAACTGGTTTAAAGAAGTAAAGAAAAACATGTTTGAAATCAAGGTTTTTAAATAACTAAGCCGAATGTGCATTTGAAAACCGTACAGTCTTTTCTAAAATTTTCGGCAGAGTTTCTCTTGTAAAACTGGCCCCGAATGGGGTACAACATGAATAACAATATATAAAATGATAAAGGCATCCCCAAGCGGGAGCTAGCTCTTCGTCAATCGACGGTCACAACCACACGATGAAATGATAATATACAACGCCAAGTGGCGGGGATCAAAATCAAGGAAAGCTCAAAAAGCAGCAAGAAAACCGCAATACTACTAAGCGCGACTCTAAGGTCGAATAATACCACACTGTCTCTAAGTCTGAAAGAATATACAAGTTTTTGGTTGATGGACAATTTCTAGATACAATGAAATACATGAATAAAATGGTGATTCTTGATGCGAAAGAATCCACCTACCAAAGCAAATCACCCGCAAGAAGGTAGTGTGCCAGAAATGCCGCAATGAAACCTGTACGGCAGAACCTGCAAGGACTGTGGCACAACGGGGGTGAGTTGCCAACTCGTGAATAGAAATATCTACAAGCAGAAACCGAATGCAAGACATAAACCTAAGTCAACGATCAGTAATACAATCCACAAGAGTGCATCTGAGTGTAATAAGGTGGCAAGGTAACATCTAATCATGTATGTAGTGCCAGGTACTCAGGTAATAACATGTCATCAGTGTAAGGTATGCCTGCATGAGGTAAGTATGATGAAATATCAATGATATCAACACACATATATTAGCGTCCCATACCACTAATATTGGTGTAAGGGTATATATAACAGCGCCCTCATACCCTGTTATATATACAAATGAAGTATGACAAGTGTAAATCCAGTCTGTATATGATCCATGTCTGTATATATATGGAACCCGTCCACCTGTCACCCACTGACAGTAAGCATCATGTATGCAAGTATGAGGATATAAACAATATCATGGAAAACATCATGAAACCCGTGCCAAGCATCGACACGTAAATCCTCATCCATATGGGGCTCCGTCTGCGGTATCGGCCCTCGGCCCCGGCAGCACGAGTCAACCCATGTCCATCTCTGGGCTCCGTCTGCGGTAGCGGCCCGTCGGCCCCCGGCAGTACGCCCATCTCTCGACTCCAGGCGGTATCCCCCGGATATCCGCCGAGCTCAAATACAATCACCGGTAGGTACTCGCCCGCCTCCAGGCTCAATCGGCATAACCCATCGATCATCTCGCCGAGGGGAACCATACCGGGCCCACCACGAACCCGCAAACGGATCATCACTCCTCGAATCGGGTTTCAAGCACACGTCTCAGCACCGAGAAAACGCGTGGTGGACGCACCCAAATATCATATCACGAGGTACCGGGTTTTCATAAAAGAACATCTTTTCTTAAATAATCCCACGGTCCTCAAAATCAGAAATCACATGAAAATCCACATCAAGAAGTAAATCCAATGCAATGTGCTATGCAATCAATCCATGATGTATGCGACATGTAAAGAGAGATAATCATATCGGAAATCATGCAACATGGAATAGTAATGTACATATGTCGGGAGGAACCGCTCCTTTAGAATGAATCAGTTTAAAGAATATCTTGCGGTCCTCAATCTCAATCAAGTCAGAATCATCTATGTTTGTGTACAGGTACATGTGTACAATATGCCAAGCAGTAATCATATCATGAATGCAACAGTACTACAGTGTAGTGGCATGGCAATTATCGATGATGAAGTGTGTGAGCCGGCAAATAGTGTACGTGAAACATACGCATCATCGATAATGGTGCTGGTGTCCTAACAGCATGATAATAATATAACAATGAACATATGCCAGCAATGCGAATAGCAGGAAAATGCAGATATCTAGTAGTCAACACCACAGTGAAGTATCTACTATGCAAACTACATCTAAGTATCCGGTCAATCAGGAGGGGTAGGTGTGGAAACCACCTAAATCTGAGTCGATACATGTATAAAAGTATATAGTCGGTGATCTCGCCTCAATGTCATATCATAAGATATCCTCGAGTTATGAGTGCGGATCTATCATCAATATCGGCTCGTACGGTAAATCATCGTACGGCATCCCCATAGCTGGGTAGGGGTCAGTATCTCACTGTCTCATCACATAACAGATATCACCATCGTCAGATCATATAGTCTGGAGTACTACTCTATGTCTAGTACAAAACGGTAACCTCAGTAAGTATGCATGCGGGGGTAAACACATATCCCAAGCCCGCAAGAATCACAAGTCATATCCCACATATGAATCGTATAAAATCACCGATCCCAGGGCACCCAGCCCACATCATCGACTCATCTCCAAAGTCATCACATATCATCAATCACAGTGCAAGTACAAGTGATAAGCAAGGGTGTGTGTGTAGGTGTAATTCTACCCTAGGGTTCGCGACTATGAACTACACTAGTCACTTCTAACCCTACATTATCCACAATACACCTAATATCACAATAAACTACATAGTAATCTATCTACGGACTGCGGGGGTGCTATACGCCATCCACCCGACTTCCCCCTGTAGATATAATCTACTCACCTTGCATCACCAATTGCGGACGTCACCACGTATTTGCTTGTCGTCCCGAAGTCTTCATGGGTACCTACACATCAAAATATCGTATATGCGCATTAAAACCAAATCCAATCTAAAACGGCGCACGAAATCCAAAACGATACGATAAGGGGCCTATAGGTGAGAACCTATGGCACGCCTTCAAAACCATCAATAAATCCTCTACATCGTCGTATAAACGACAATTAGTCGAGGCAAAACACATTCCACCATTTCAGAATCAAAAATACGGAATACGGAAACACGAATCCAAAATAGCAACTTAGGATATATGTCCCAGATTTCACCCTAGATAGAATCTGTCAAAACTAGAAGTACCCTGGGTCAACACTAGAGGAACAGGGGCTGTGCACAGAAAACGAGGAGAATGGCTAAGTATGCTAAGTCAAAGTCCACCTCTCTCTCTCACCTACCCTCATCATTATATTTTCCTTTCTTTTCCTTTTCTTTTAAAATCCAAACCTTCTCACATCAATAGTAATCCCAAAAGAAAACCATGGCTAGAAAAATGCACAAGTGTAGAAAAAGTGATATGTGCAAGTTTTGCACAAAATTGCCAAAAAACCCGATTAGCGATTTTAATCGCGATTAGCACTAAATTATTGTCAAACTAATCACAAAAACTTAAAAATGCCATAATCCACTAATTTACCCTATTTTAAAATGTTCCATAATTTTTCATAATTTTTTCTAACATTTTTCCTATTTATTTGCATTTAATATTAAAATAATCAATAAAATAATATTAAATTATAAAAATTCCCAAAATTAATATTTTATATTTTTGAAAATGTTACAATCTACCCCCCTTAAAGAAATTCGGTCCCCGAATTTTAAATTTAAACCCCCAGATACAAAAACATCTCAGTAATAAACCAAAGTCGTCGGGGATCCGAAATCATCAACACATAGAACGTCACAGCGCAATGCATGCGCAAGGGTACTGAGCAGATAACTCAAAAACAAAACTCCGTCAAGCATCCCGCAATCATCGGAGTCAATGTAAAAAAAACACAATGTCAAATCCAATACAAAACCGATATGATATGGATCGGAACTACACATGTAGACATCCAATCTAAACATAACACCATCCTGTGCGTCTGGTGCGCACTGAAATCAAAAAAAAAATCCATATATGTGCTAAACAGGTGCACAAAACAACATCCAAGTGCAACGGGTGTGCACGAAGCATCTGTCATGGGCATCGTATGTGCCTGACAGCAAAATAAATCAGGTGCATGTGACATGCACGAAGAATCCCGATTTAGCGCATCTGGCGTGCACCAAAATCGTATCTAAAAACATGCGCCCAACATGCGCGAATATCCAAACCGGTGCATCCATCGTGCACGAATGAAAATCTAAACCCTGCGCACTCAACATGCACGGAAATCACGAAATCCAATAGCAAACACCGAACAGGCGTAAAGCACATCGCCAGCACGGAGTGCAAAAATCAACCATCAAAATCCGGGTCAAAATCAACGATATAATGCGGCTCAAACCAAAATCAGGGTACCGCAAGGAAAATCTCACAACCGTGTGCATCAGCGTGCACGAATCAAAGCCTAACACTAAAATGCATGAAAACTCTGCGCAAAATATATAAATATCCAGTGGGTGCATGAAACCAATATCATGAAACTCAGTCACCAAAACTAGATCATGCAAATAGAACGCCCAAAATACCGAAATCCAAAATGACGGATACATGATAATCGAATCACAAAATCACAAATCATAAATACCGTCTTCGGTAGTTTCTCCTTCAAGGTCGAGAAGGAGTCAGTGTAATCCACTGCTAGCAGCGCAGGATATCTACCTGCCTCTTGCTCACGGTCTCTTCCAATCATGCCTATGCCGATCTGTACAGAGGCTGGCTCTCTTGTACTATCTCTTCTCGCTGGAAAGACATCTGTGTCCTCAGCACAACATTTCTCGGAAATTGGTCACATCCCAACGTTTCTGTAAGCATATCAGGTCTCTAGTTTCGACGGGAAGCAATGACAGCTCGTCAGTGTCTCACACGAACCTCTGGTTCCACTTGTCTCCATCGTCGTCCACTATGACGTCACGCCAAGCTACTATACACTGCACTGCTCTCGGCCACGGTCAATCTGAAGTCTCTCACACGGACTCGAAATCGCGTACTCTGTAGCTCATCATTCTGTAGCAGATGTCAGGCCGAACTGGTCCTCGGAAACACGTCCCAACCATCGGAGGAATACTCATCACTCGTCCGTCCTTGATCCATTCGCAACGCATCTGGGTAAGTTCCTTTATCCGAACTTGGTCAACTACCTCGTCGACAATGCCGAACTCTGGCCTGCTGGGTGTGCGCAACACGACCACTCCTGGTCTAGGTCTTCTCGTATCGTACTCCAGAAAGGTCCTGCCGAGGTTCCTTTCTCAAATCTCAATCCTGCCGAAATGCCCGGAAGTCATCATCCAATGCTGAAGCTAAAGCTTATTCCGGAACGGCTGCATACCTATCGCGCTTCTTTCTGGAAGGTATATCCATATACCACGCCTCTGGGTGCGTATAACATCTCTGATGTCGGCGGAGTGGGACGTCATCTCGTCGAAATATCTTGCGAACTCTTTTCTTCACTCTGCATCAGTGTCGACTGATTCGGACTCGTCTCATCATGGCTGCACGAACTGCGCTCCGACGGCTATGCTCGCACCTGGAGTCTCCCAAGCAGTGTCCCATCACGATATCCGAAAGATGTCGAACCATCCGATCGACTCGTCAGATCCTCATAATCCCCCAAGAGCTCACATCTCGGGTACAGTTTAATAGTATCGAGTACATGCCACAGCGTCGGTGGTCCAGCCGTAGAAGGGCAAACCCAAGCCTCACTAATGGCGCCGCGGAACCGCCGTAAACCCTAAGGTTCCAAGGCTGTCACACGGTCATTAAGTCGAGTTAGGGTTTCATTCTTCTAGAGGGTCCATAGAATCACCTGCATGTCTTTCCGTATACTTTAAACTTGGAAAATAGGCTCCTGACATTCGATCGTCTCAATCGACTCTCAACGAATCTGCGTGAAGTCGTCTCTAGCTGGAATCAATCCACCTGATGACCTCGCATCGGGGTAAGCGAACTCACCACGCGTCCTAGTCATCCATCCTCGGTGACTAGCAACTCGCTATCATCTCTCTAAGAACATGCTCATGCTGCAGTAGCTCCAATCATCTGGGCGATATCTCATCATTTGCAGCAACAACTGGCTCATATGCCTGTACGCCGAACAACGCCTCAATCCTCCAGGAAAGGCAATACATAAGCGGTCATCTCTGAATCAGCCTGCTCTAGATCTGAGTAAGACTCTCCACACTGGAAATCTTCAACTCAACTGGGCCCGCTCTGGCGCAAAATCGGACGAATCACCTTCGTCTCTCAAATCGGGTAGACTAGCTATCATCTGTCGCATAACTGCCTGAAAGCTCCGGCAATCTCAGCTCGTAAGCTCCGAAAGCAACATCCTGTCAATCTCAGCGACAGCTGGTCCATCTGTCTGCACGGTAGGCGACATCACCATCTCTGAGGTATGTTGTACATCAACAGTCCTCTCTCAACTGGCAGCTCTAACAAAGGCCCGATCATCCGGTGCAAGACCAAGCACTCGCCTCCACTAGAGGTCACAATCACCAACACTAACTCGAGACGTTCCCATGTCACCAGAAAACACAAAGGTCGGCCCTCGTACCAAACGAGCTCACACCGGCCGTAACCCTAGCAGCAGCCCAAACTGCGCTCAAACACGGTGACAGGAATCTCAATCGAGTATCAAAGAGAGCACATCAGTGGCAAGAAGGGAAACAACAGATCCAAAGTGGATACATGATCATAGGAAGGAACAGTATCAATGAAGGTATGATCATGAAACTAATAGAATCGGGGATCTCAAATGGATGAATAATCCTGGATATAAAGAGAATCACTGATCTCGAAAGTATGTACATCCTAAGGTTCCTTAAGCGGAGTGGCGTGTCGTAAGTATGCCGCGGAACATACCAACGGTACGTCACTCTACTTTAGTCACCAAATCCATCAACCAAGGGTCATCCTAAAACGACGAAAGTTCGGGTTTACACCCCCTCGACCAAGTCTAAGTTCCGTAAGGTCAAGCCTAAGTTCCGTATATAAACAACTCCCTAGGCTCCACATAGTCAAACTTAGACTCGAACCAAGGTCAACCTAGCGCTCTGATACCAACTTTGTCACGACCCGAAAGAGCACGTGACTGGCCCTTGAACCATATGAAGTCTATAGGACTCCATCTGATCCAAGTAAGCCAAAAGCCCAGAAATCTAAAACCATTTTTGAGAATAAGTAAAGAAAACTGGTTTAAAGAAGTAAAGAAAAACATGTTTGAAATCAAGGTTTTTAAATAACTAAGCCGAATGTGCATTTGAAAACCGTACAGTCTTTTCTAAAATTTTCGGCAGAGTTTCTCTTGTAAAACTGGCCCCGAATGGGGTACAACATGAATAACAATATATAAAATGATAAAGGCATCCCCAAGCGGGAGCTAGCTCTTCGTCAATCGACGGTCACAACCACACGATGAAATGATAATATACAACGCCAAGTGGCGGGGATCAAAATCAAGGAAAGCTCAAAAAGCAGCAAGAAAACCGCAATACTACTAAGCGCGACTCTAAGGTCGAATAATACCACACTGTCTCTAAGTCTGAAAGAATATACAAGTTTTTGGTTGATGGACAATTTCTAGATACAATGAAATACATGAATAAAATGGTGATTCTTGATGCGAAAGAATCCACCTACCAAAGCAAATCACCCGCAAGAAGGTAGTGTGCCAGAAATGCCGCAATGAAACCTGTACGGCAGAACCTGCAAGGACTGTGGCACAACGGGGGTGAGTTGCCAACTCGTGAATAGAAATATCTACAAGCAGAAACCGAATGCAAGACATAAACCTAAGTCAACGATCAGTAATACAATCCACAAGAGTGCATCTGAGTGTAATAAGGTGGCAAGGTAACATCTAATCATGTATGTAGTGCCAGGTACTCAGGTAATAACATGTCATCAGTGTAAGGTATGCCTGCATGAGGTAAGTATGATGAAATATCAATGATATCAACACACATATATTAGCGTCCCATACCACTAATATTGGTGTAAGGGTATATATAACAGCGCCCTCATACCCTGTTATATATACAAATGAAGTATGACAAGTGTAAATCCAGTCTGTATATGATCCATGTCTGTATATATATGGAACCCGTCCACCTGTCACCCACTGACAGTAAGCATCATGTATGCAAGTATGAGGATATAAACAATATCATGGAAAACATCATGAAACCCGTGCCAAGCATCGACACGTAAATCCTCATCCATATGGGGCTCCGTCTGCGGTATCGGCCCTCGGCCCCGGCAGCACGAGTCAACCCATGTCCATCTCTGGGCTCCGTCTGCGGTAGCGGCCCGTCGGCCCCCGGCAGTACGCCCATCTCTCGACTCCAGGCGGTATCCCCCGGATATCCGCCGAGCTCAAATACAATCACCGGTAGGTACTCGCCCGCCTCCAGGCTCAATCGGCATAACCCATCGATCATCTCGCCGAGGGGAACCATACCGGGCCCACCACGAACCCGCAAACGGATCATCACTCCTCGAATCGGGTTTCAAGCACACGTCTCAGCACCGAGAAAACGCGTGGTGGACGCACCCAAATATCATATCACGAGGTACCGGGTTTTCATAAAAGAACATCTTTTCTTAAATAATCCCACGGTCCTCAAAATCAGAAATCACATGAAAATCCACATCAAGAAGTAAATCCAATGCAATGTGCTATGCAATCAATCCATGATGTATGCGACATGTAAAGAGAGATAATCATATCGGAAATCATGCAACATGGAATAGTAATGTACATATGTCGGGAGGAACCGCTCCTTTAGAATGAATCAGTTTAAAGAATATCTTGCGGTCCTCAATCTCAATCAAGTCAGAATCATCTATGTTTGTGTACAGGTACATGTGTACAATATGCCAAGCAGTAATCATATCATGAATGCAACAGTACTACAGTGTAGTGGCATGGCAATTATCGATGATGAAGTGTGTGAGCCGGCAAATAGTGTACGTGAAACATACGCATCATCGATAATGGTGCTGGTGTCCTAACAGCATGATAATAATATAACAATGAACATATGCCAGCAATGCGAATAGCAGGAAAATGCAGATATCTAGTAGTCAACACCACAGTGAAGTATCTACTATGCAAACTACATCTAAGTATCCGGTCAATCAGGAGGGGTAGGTGTGGAAACCACCTAAATCTGAGTCGATACATGTATAAAAGTATATAGTCGGTGATCTCGCCTCAATGTCATATCATAAGATATCCTCGAGTTATGAGTGCGGATCTATCATCAATATCGGCTCGTACGGTAAATCATCGTACGGCATCCCCATAGCTGGGTAGGGGTCAGTATCTCACTGTCTCATCACATAACAGATATCACCATCGTCAGATCATATAGTCTGGAGTACTACTCTATGTCTAGTACAAAACGGTAACCTCAGTAAGTATGCATGCGGGGGTAAACACATATCCCAAGCCCGCAAGAATCACAAGTCATATCCCACATATGAATCGTATAAAATCACCGATCCCAGGGCACCCAGCCCACATCATCGACTCATCTCCAAAGTCATCACATATCATCAATCACAGTGCAAGTACAAGTGATAAGCAAGGGTGTGTGTGTAGGTGTAATTCTACCCTAGGGTTCGCGACTATGAACTACACTAGTCACTTCTAACCCTACATTATCCACAATACACCTAATATCACAATAAACTACATAGTAATCTATCTACGGACTGCGGGGGTGCTATACGCCATCCACCCGACTTCCCCCTGTAGATATAATCTACTCACCTTGCATCACCAATTGCGGACGTCACCACGTATTTGCTTGTCGTCCCGAAGTCTTCATGGGTACCTACACATCAAAATATCGTATATGCGCATTAAAACCAAATCCAATCTAAAACGGCGCACGAAATCCAAAACGATACGATAAGGGGCCTATAGGTGAGAACCTATGGCACGCCTTCAAAACCATCAATAAATCCTCTACATCGTCGTATAAACGACAATTAGTCGAGGCAAAACACATTCCACCATTTCAGAAT
Source organism: Agapanthus africanus (assembly GCA_030015575.1). Lineage (NCBI taxonomy): Eukaryota > Viridiplantae > Streptophyta > Magnoliopsida > Asparagales > Amaryllidaceae > Agapanthus > Agapanthus africanus. Next base: position 559,784,556 of record JASDDO010000016.1, read on the forward strand.
CAAAAATACGGAATACGGAAACACGAATCCAAAATAGCAACTTAGGATATATGTCCCAGATTTCACCCTAGATAGAATCTGTCAAAACTAGAAGTACCCTGGGTCAACACTAGAGGAACAGGGGCTGTGCACAGAAAACGAGGAGAATGGCTAAGTATGCTAAGTCAAAGTCCACCTCTCTCTCTCACCTACCCTCATCATTATATTTTCCTTTCTTTTCCTTTTCTTTTAAAATCCAAACCTTCTCACATCAATAGTAATCCCAAAAGAAAACCATGGCTAGAAAAATGCACAAGTGTAGAAAAAGTGATATGTGCAAGTTTTGCACAAAATTGCCAAAAAACCCGATTAGCGATTTTAATCGCGATTAGCACTAAATTATTGTCAAACTAATCACAAAAACTTAAAAATGCCATAATCCACTAATTTACCCTATTTTAGAATGTTCCATAATTTTTCATAATTTTTTCTAACATTTTTCCTATTTATTTGCATTTAATATTAAAATAATCAATAAAATAATATTAAATTATAAAAATTCCCAAAATTAATATTTTATATTTTTGAAAATGTTACAATACTAGTAGCCACCCTTCCTGCACTCGCACTGTTCGACACTGGAGCGTCACACTGCTTCATGTCGCAAAGATTCATGAGAACACATGTGATTCCTGTGAAGCCACTCATTTAAAGCTGGAATGTCAGTTCCAGAAATGGAGTATTGAAAGCATCTATGGGATTGGATCAGTGTCCAGTTGCAGTTTGCTGACAAGAATTCTACACGAATTTCAAAGTACTAGACATCCCAAACTTCGATGTTGTGTTAGGAATGGACTGGCTGGGAGTTTTTCTATACTGCGATTGACTGCCATCAAAAGAGGTAGTATTTGAGAAACCAGATCACCCAGTCTTTTACTTCAAGAGTGAGACAGAACTTTGGAGCCAGGAATCTTCCATACCAAGCCGAAGGATGCAGAAGTATTTACTCTACCGGCGGAAGAAGAAAAGCCAGAGGTAGTTCGAGAGTTCGAGGATGTATTTCCTGAAGATATAACAGATTTGCCTCCCGATCGAGCTCTTGAATTCAGCATTGATTTACTACCTGGTGCGCAACCGGTGATCAAAGCTACGTACCGGTTAAGTCCTGAAGGATTGAAGGAGATCCGTACTCAGTTGGACGAACTTCTGAAGAAAGGTTGGATTCGTCCCAGTACTTCAAGTTGGGGATCTTCAGTTTTGCTGGTGAAGAAGAAAAAAGATTCATACAGAATGTGTATAGATTACCGAGCTCTGAAAAAAGTGACGATAAAGAACAAGTATCCACTACCGGTATCGACGATCTGTTCGATCAGCTAAGTAGGTCTTAAGTATTTTCAAAGCTAGATCTTCGCTCGGGTTATCATCAGGTGAAGGTCAAAGAGTCTGATATTCTGAAAACGGCGTTCAGGACACGCTATGGTCATTACGAATATCTCGTGGTGCCATTTGGAGTGACCAATGCACCTGCTATATTTATGAATCTGATGAACCAAGTTTTCTGAAAGTACTTAGACAGGTTCGTTGTTATTTTTATCGACGACATCCTGGTGTATTCAAAGAATCGGGAAGAGCACGCCGAGCATTTGCGGATTGTCCTAGAGACATTGCGACAGCATCAACTCTATGCCAAGTACAGCAAGTATGAATTTTGACTAAATCAAGTCGAATTTCTCGGAAACATTGTTTCAGGTGAAGGAATCTCAGTAGATCCAGCTAAAGTGGCAGCTGTCAGCGAATGGCCGACACCAAAGACGGTGAAGGATATTCGATGTTTCTTGGGTTTAGCAGGATACTACGGAAAATTCATTGAAGGTTTCTCAAAGATTGTAGCACCCCTGACCAAGCTCACACGTAAAGATAAAGCATTCGTGTGGTCAGAAGCATGTGAACAAGCTTTTGTAGAACTCAAGTCAAGATTGACATCAGCTCCTATTCTCGTAATACCGTATCAATCTAGAGGTTTCGTCGTACATTGTGATGCGTCTGGTAAGGGATTAGGATGTGTTCTACACCAGCATGGAAATATTGTAGCTTTTGCATCAAGATAGCTAAAAGTTCATGAGCGCAACTATCCAACGCATGACTTGGAGTTGGCAGCCGTTATCTTTACACTTAATATTTGGCGCCGCTATCTTCTGGGAGAACGAGTGTATATATACATGGACCATAAAAGTCTGAAGTATGTAATTACTTCAACCTACAGTATCATACAGGGAAGGTGAATGTAGTTCCAGATGCACTTAGCCGTCAGCCATTATCAATGAATCTCACTGCTCAGTGGAAGCTTCAGTAAGAATTGCACAGGATGGAGATCAAGATAGTTATGCCGGGTAATGATTCAGAGTTGATGAACTTACAAGTTCAGTCTACTATTGTCAATCAGATCAAAGCAGCTCAAGCAAATGATGTCAAGCTACAAAATATCCGAGAACAAGTAGAAAGTGGACTGAGGCCAGACTTCATCATCCATGAAGACGGATCCTTGAGATATGGAAGTAGATTGTGTGTACCACAAGGTCCTGTTCGAGAAGAGTTGATGAAAGAAGCTCACAGCTCTCTGTACTCAGTACACCCCGGTGGTACCAAAATGTATAAGAATCTACGGCAACACTACTGGTGGTATGGAATGAAGCGTGAAGTAGGCAGAAGCGTAAACAAGTGCTTGGTGTGTCAGCAAGTGAAGGCTGAACATCACAGAAATGCCGGTCTATTTCAACCGTTACCTATCCCAGAATGGAAATGGAAGCACATTACTATGGACTTCGTGACTGTCTTTTCTCGCAGCACGAAGGGTAACGATGCAGTATGGGTTATTGTGGATCGACTCGCTAAGTCGACTCACTTTATTCCTTTTCGAGTTGACCAATCTACCGAGGCGTTAGCAAAAAAGTACATGGATGTAACCATGAATCTAAAGTAATATTTAACCTCAAAATGTACTAATTTTTATACCCATGAACTCATGCAGGAGATCGTGAGATTATATGGAGTACCGGTTTTCATCGTCTCCGATCGTGACACCAAATTCCGATCACAGTTTTGGCAGAGTCTGCAAGCTAGCCTGGGAACGAGTCTGAACTTCAGCACGGCTTACCATCCAAAAACGGACAGACAGTCTGAGCGAACAATTCAGATTCTGGAAGACATGCTAAAAGCTTGTAAGTTAGACTTCGGAGGTTCGTGGGAAGATTACCTACACCTTATGGAGTTTTCATACAGCAACAGCTATCAGGCGAGCATTATAATGGCACCATTTGCAGGTCTCTATGGAAGAAAGTGGCGTTCACCACTAATTTGGGACGACATCGAAGATCGTGAACTCCTAGGACCAGAGATGATCGTAACAACTGTGGACGTAGTTCGCACGATCAGGGAAAGAATGTGCATAGCCCAAGACAGACAGAAGTATTGGGCAGATGCAAAGCGCTGACACCTGGAGTTCCAACCTGGAGACCATGTTTTCTTAAAGATCTCTCCAAACAGAGGAGTGATCCTCTTTGGTAAGAGGGGTAAGCTCAGTCCGAGATATATAGGACCGTTCGATATTCTCAAACGAGTCGGAGAAGTGGCATATCGTTTAGCACAACCACCCTCATTGGAAGGAGTACACAACATGTTCCATATATCCCAGCTTCGAAGATATGTGAGTGACCCCAGCCACATCGTTGATCACTCAAAGCTCACTGAACAGACGGACCTAACTTGTGAACAACAACCAGTTGAGATCCTGGACAGAAAGGTAAAGACATTACGGAACAAGAAAGTAAAAGTCCGAGTGATGTGGAGAAAAGATTCACCAGGAGTATCAACGTGGGAACGAGAAGAAGACATGGATGCAAGATACCCTTACTTATTTGTAAATTAGTCTATATGTAAATGTAAATTTCGAGGACGAAATTTTTAAATGGAGGGTAGAATGTAACGACTCTGAATTTACTGTACGAAATTTTTTAGCTTAATGTACAGAAAGGAGTTTACAAGAGTACAATTTAAAAGTTAATTTTGTTTAAGAACAGCAAGAAACTACTTGTAGCTCACTGGTAAAAGCCTTTCACTGCTGTGACGTAGCCCCTGTGTTCGAATCTCATCAGAAACATTATATTTTTCAGATTTTCTTTTAATCTTTTTGGAAGCCCAAAAGTTTACACGTGCAATGCACACAAAAATTAAAAGTCTGAGAAAACAAATATGTGCAAAATGATATAAATACGGACATGGACACGTGGCGAGAATCCACCGGCTTCCCCTCGCCATTTCATTGGCAAGATTGCTTGATAGACCGGCAGGGACGGGCCCCCCATAGCTAAAAGTCCCCGGGCTCTGCACGCATGACTTTTGGCCTACCCCCATTACCCCTGCACTATTTGATTACTCTGCAATCAAACAGAGACCCCTTAATTCCCCAATTTATCACATTTTAATGTATTTTATTAATTCACTCTTTTAATCCCAAAATCCTAATTCCACACTATAAATACTATCCAATGCCCGAGTCTTTCATTATTCTGAAAATTATAGCCAAAACTCTCAAAAATTCTTAAGTACAAATGGAGTAGAATAGGAGTTAGCAAGCGATCAAGTTCCGGCGAAAAATCGAAGCTTTTCCGACAATCCCACGACGCCACAAAGTTCACACCTCCCTCTTCTACCCTTTCATAGGCTAAAAAACTTGTAAGTCCCTCTCAATCCCTCTTCTTCTTCCTTGAAAATCTTATTTCAAAACATATGCCGGTAAGTGGAGTTAATACCGACATCTTCTTCTAAACCCTTGAAATTCCACTTTTTCTTAAACATTGTTCATCCATATTCTTACACCATGCTTGTTATCATAAAACCAATATTTAGAACCAACTTTTAATCAAAAATATCATGAAAAATAACTTTAACTTAACTGTTACATTAAAATACCATGAACTTTGTATATCATCTTTTAATGTTTTGCTTAAACATACATTTAGGAAAATTCACGAGGTAATGACTTACCCCTCACATACACATATGTTTCCATTGCACGATACCCTTTGAGCATACTTTTGGTTACAGTTACAATATTTCATCAAAATACCATTTACGGTTTTCTTTTTAAATTGTATTTCACAATTCTTTACGATTATGCCTCTACAACCCATTTAGGGAACCTGCTATTGGATGGTGCGGATTATCGTACATCCTTGATCTAGTAGAGTGAGATGCAGACCTCCTCACGGAGCATTCGGTCTCGAAAGAGTTTTAATACGATTTTTAAGAAGAACAAAATTTTCTACTTAGTTATAAAATTAATTTTTTCATAATTATATAAATATTATCAAACCACATATTTTCAAGATATAATAAAATTCCATGTTTTCTAAAAAGATAAAAGAATGACAAGTTTCACCAAAATACCCTCAAGTTTTTCAAAAGTCAAGCTTTACAATAAAATACCATGAACTATTCAAGTCAAAATAATTATCACTAAAATACCTCAATTCTTAAAATACACATCCATGGAAACCCTAAAGAATATAAATAAATTTCTCGAGGTTATTTTGAACTATATTAAAAATATTTTTTCATAAAATCCCCTCGAGCTATATAAAACACTATTAAGGACTTTAGTAAATATAGGTTTAAGCGGGATCAATTCTCTTGAGCCTCAGGAAGCCGGAGAAAGTGAGTGCTTGCCTATTTAAGGTAGAAAACTTAACGGTGTTATCAATGGTAATTTTCTTAGAAAAAGATACAAATCCTGCCGTCCATGTGCAGCAGTTACCGAAAACTCCCGAACCTAATTCAGGATCTAAATCAATTACAAGTGTCTGACTCAAGTCTGAGTCTAAATCAAACTTGAATCCAAACTCAAACCAGACTACAATTCAAACATGAATTCATACCCTAACATGTATACTTAAACCTGAACCTAAATACCAGAACAAGATCAACATGCAAACATGACTTGGCTATAACTTGACTTGATTACATGACTACTTGTTTACATCCTGAACCTGATTACATGAACAACTTGTATCCATGGTCTCGGCAAGTCTGATAATTATACTCTATATAAAACACATTACACGATTAACGGGGTAGATTGGTACAGAGTGTATTAAAAGTGGCATGATTATGGACACTAAAAGACACCTACACGAACTCTCATGCCGTTGTCCCGTGGGTTTTGACGGGGCCTTGTACTTACATGTTACCATAGTCCACGGGATAGTTGGACTCCTCTCGTATACACTGATACCTTCTGTACCAAGTTATAAACAACTACGTTAGAATAATAAACTGATACCTATATAACATAACAGTTTCCTTCCACATTACTTGTTGTATTCCTTCCTTTCTTTTGGGACGTAGAGAGCGCTAGTTCGCTGACGACATTCCGATTTCTTTCTTTCTTTAGAATGTTCATCTGGAGGACCGGACCTTCAGGAGACCGAGCCTAGCCAGGAGTACTTGTGTAACAACCCTAAACTTCTGTATAAAGTTTTTGTAAAGTACAAAAAGGAATACCTTAGCCTCAGCACAAGTTATAAATTTAAATTGCTTTTGAACGGCAAGAAAGCACTTGTAGCTCATTGGTAAAGCCTTGCACTGCTATGACGTAGCCCCTGTGTTCGAATCCCCTCAGCCACATAATATTTTTATTGATTTTTGTTTTAAACTTTTAGAAGCTCAAAAGTTTGCACGTGCACTATACATAAAATGAAAAGTCACAAAAAAATCAAACATGTGCAAAATAGTATTTATACAGCCTAGGACACGTGTCAAAGATCTTGAGCCCCTCACCCCAAAATGGACCGGCGAGATCCTCTTTGGGGCCGCCCCCCCCCCCCCGCCCCCCCGCCCCTATTGCCTCCAAATTTTAAACCCTAACCCCTTGGACTCCCCCACTACCCCCATGCTGTTTGATTTCCCTGCAGTTATCCAGAGAGTGATAATGCACCTCTTTAATCCATTTTAATGCATATTTTAATTCTCTCTTCACTCACAAGACCCTAATTTCTCCTATAAATACCACACTACACTTTAGCCCTCTCTATTCTAAAATCTAGTATTAAAAATTCTCAAAAAAAATTCAAAGTCCAAAATTGTACAGGTGAAGTTAGCCAAGGTCAAAATTCCGGCAACGTTTCGGAAAGAATCCGGCGACACCGCGACTCCCCGACACCTTCAAAAGTTCCCTCTATCTCTCCCCTTTCCTTTCAACCAGTAAGTCCTCTCTCCCCTTCTCCATTTCTAATCTAAAACAATCTCTTTTCAAAACTCGTCGGAAGCGGAGTTATTCCGACTTCCGATTCTCTTTTCTTTAAAAATTCAACTTTTCTTAAACAAAAAATTAACTATCTCTTCTTATATTGTTTCACAAACATAAAACAACATTTACAACAAGTTTCAATTCAAAATAATATGTAATGCAACTTTTATTTCATTTTTACGGAAAAACACCATCAAGTTTATATACGACATTATTTTATCGTTTTGCTCATATTACCTTTAGAAAACTCACGAGGTAATGACCTAGCTCATCACAATACTCATCTTGACATAGCACGATGGCTTTTGTAATAATTTTTGTAGGACCAAAATACAATTTACATTAAAATACCTTAAACTATCAAACCCCGTATTTTTTAAATTGTTTTAATTAATTCCTTGCGAATAAACCTCTACAACCCATTTTGGGGAACCCGATCGGGATGGTGAAGTTTATCGCACGTTCTCGGGACTAGTAGAGCGAGATGCAGATCTCCTCACAGAGCATACGATCTCGATGGAATTTATATTACAATTTCTAAGAAAACGTGATTTCTATTAATAAATAAATTCTATTTTTAATAATTATATATATATATAAATATTATCAAAATATCTATTTTAAATATAATATATATTCCATGTTTTCTAATCAAAAGAAAATAATCACAAAAGTTCATGAAAATACCATCACATTCAATACAAGTCAAATTACAAGAAAATACCATATACTATTCAAAGTTAGGTTTATATCCACTAGAATATTTCATTTTATAAAAATTACAACTATGAAACCCTAAAGACGATAAATAAATACTTGAGATTTATTTTTAAAATATATCAAAACTATTTTTCATAAACCCCCTTAAGTTATATTAATTTACAAAAAGGACCCTAGTAAATATAGGTTTAAGCGGGACCAGTTCTCTTGAGTCTCAGGGAGCCGGAGAATTTGGGTGCTTGCCTATGTAAGGTAGACAAACTAAAAACGGTGTTATCAATACGGTAATTGTCTTGGAAAAAGACACAAATCCTACCGTCCATGTGCAGCAGTTACCGATAACTCCAAAACTAATTCAGGACTTCAATTCTGTTTAAATGTCTGATTCAGGCAGAGTCTCAATCTAATCTGAAATCAATCGAATATGATTCAAGTATAACTCCAATTCAACATGAATCCGTGTATACCAGAATTCAATCTATATCAACATAAACATGATTTGACCAAACCATGGATATACATTTGACTGGTCTACATGACTATCCGTCTATATCCTTTCCTTTTACATAAACTACTGATATCATGGTTTCGGCAAGTCATGCATCTATTAAAAAAAACAATATACATCAGTACATAATACATTACGGGGTTTTAAAAGGGTAGACTGGCACGGAATGTGTTAAAAGTAGCAAGAGATGGTCATTAAAAGACGTAACTATACATCCATTGCCGTTGTTCCGTGGTTTTATCGATGGAGTCTTGTATTACGGGTTACCATAGTCCACGGTGTAAGTTGGACTCATCTCGTATACACTGGCATATTCTGTACCAAGCTACAAACAACTGCGCTAGCATAACAATCAAATATTATACCGGTTACATTCTCTTATCGGTCTATTCTATTTCTATCTGTCTTTGGGACTTACCGAGCGATTGTTCGCTGACGGCATTCCTATTTCTCTTTTTTCTTTGGAATGTTGTCAGGAAGACCTGACTCTGAGGAGTTCGAGACCAGCCAGGAGCAATTGGAGCAGACCACTGAGCAGCACGACCACTAGGCTTCACTTGTATTCACTTTTCTTTCAGTTCATGCCATTGTTTAGGTATTGCTTTCCATTCTTGTATTTACATTTTCAGTTGTATTGTAAAGAAATGTTTAATGAATAAAAGTTGATGTTCATTTACATCTGTTGTCTTTCTTATGTACATCATGATTATATTGCGTATTTACGCTTAGCGTGTTTACTTCTGAGTAAATACGTCACGATTATATTGCTTATTTACGCTTGGCGTGTTTATTTCTGAGTAAATACGTCGCGTGACCTGCCACGTCCCCTTGTCCATACACCGGAAAGCAGGGCATGACAACTTGGAGCAGATTGAGGCACAGTCAGACTACTAGCATACTTGTACTATCTTCTAGTTTGTATGCCACTATTTAGGCATTTCTTTTATCATTGTACATTTCCTTTTCAAATCAGTTGTATTGTAAAGATGAATGTTAATAAAAGTTGTTGTTCATTTTTTATCTCTTGTCATTTCTTGTGCATTTTATATATATTGCTTATTTACGTTTAACGTGTTTACTTCTGAGTAAATACGTTGCGTGCCCGCCACGTCTCCTTCCCCGTACACTGGGAAGCGGGGCGTGACAAATCGTCTAGCCCGAATCTCATCGGTCAGGATCAAGTATGCCGCGAACCTGATAAGATGATGATGTCAAGATAGTGATGCGTTTTACCGAACAGAATTTGATACGAATTCTTTACCTGCTAAGCATGATGAATTCGGCATCATATTCATCCATTGATTTTACCCATATAGAGCCTTATTGTAGGTGGATGAACTGTTGTTTCATCTCAAAACGGGCAGTCTCGGGAAAGAACTTCGTATCGAACAGATCGTGGAACGGCATCCACTCTATGGGTTGTGTGAGACAGCTTTCCTCAGTTTTTCACCAGACTCTTGCGTTGTCGGTGAGCTGGAGCTTGGCCACACGAACCCAAACTATGTCTGGTATCTGTCCTGCGGTAAGGTCGTTCTCTATACTTTGGGCTCATTCTTCAGCCTCAAGAGGACTTTCTTTCCCCGAAAAGTTCCTAGGATGCAATGCACGAAATTGCTTTACTCCAGGTGCTTCGACTTCTGGACGGTTCATGAGAATAGCAATCTGCTGATGCTAGCCCTCCAGAAGACTTTTAATGGCTTCTAAAAGCACCATTTGTTCATTAATCGGAACAGCAATGGTAGGAGGAGGTGGTAAGGTAGGTGGTGGTGTGTTGCCATTGACATTGGTACTGGTGTTGTTGGGAGAATCTATCACCTTGATAGAAAAGGAAAGGTTAAAATAGATTCAAGAAATTTGAAATATAATGAATGTATAGTTGCTGATTCTTATAATTCTTATGATATATTGCGTAAGACTTCATGCAGAACTGGCCTGCATGGGGCCGCCAACAAAACCTGTTACGCTCCGCTTCCCAATAGACGGAAACGGTGACGTGGTAAGCCCGCAACGTATTTACTATGAAAATAAATACGTTAAGCGTAATTAAGCAATATAATAATAAACAAGAATGACAAGAGTAATAACATGAAATAGCAATTTTATTTTCATTCAACTTTACATACAACTGTCTGAAAGTAAAGATACAATAATAAAAGCAAATGCCTAAACAATGGTATACTGAAAGTAAGTGTAGAAAGAACTAGTAGTCAGGCTAAGCTGCAAGCTGGTCCAATACCTCCTGGATCGGCTCTACGTCTTCAGAGTCCGGTCTTCCTTATGAACATTCCAAAGAAAGAAAACAGAAAGGAATGTCGTCGGCGAACAAGCGTTCAGTAAGTCCCAAAAGAAGAAAGAGAAGATAGTATTTAGAATGTTCGTCAGCGAACTAGCGTTCGGTAAGTCCCAAAAGAAGAAAGAGAAGATAGTATATAATATGAAATGAATAGGTAAAGTTGTATATGATCGTTCACTGGTATAAGATAGTTATTCTAACGTGGTTATTTGTAATTTGATAAGAAAGATATTCATGTATACGAGAGGAGTCCATCTTATCCCGTGGACTATGGTAACATGTAGTACAAGGCCCCATCATAACCCACGGGACAACGGTACGTGAATTCATGTAGATATCTTTTAAAGTGACCTCTCGTGCCACGATATACGTTCTGTATCAATCTACCTCTTTATCCCCACATTTTGTATTGTATAGATTAAAATTACAAGTCTTGGCCGAATCTATGGATATAAAACGTTCAAGTTCATGTTCAGGATATAATCATGTGTTCAGGTAGCCATGTCAAGTTCATGTCAAGTTATAACCATAGTTCGGTCAAGTCGAGTCAGGTATATAAGTTTAAGTTTGATGTTTGAATTCGAGTGTTCAAGTTCATGATCAAGTATTCAAGTTCATATTTGATTTTGGATTCTTAATTGAGCTTGGACTCAGATTGAGTCATACACTTGTGAACGGATTTAACTCTTGACATTCTTAGGTTCGGGAGTAATCGGCAACTGCTGCACATGGACGGCAGGATTTGTGTCTTTTTCCAAGACAATTGACATTGATAATTCCGTTAAGTTGTCTAACCTGAATAGATAAGCACTCACTTTCTCCGGCTCTCTTGAGCTTAAGAGAATTGATCCCGCTTAAACGTATATTAATCTAGAGCCCTTAATTATTATTTGTATATCTCAAGGGGGTTTTATGAAAAATATATATTAATATTGTTTTTTAAAAATAAGCTCGAGGGTGATTTATAATATTTAGGGTTTTCATGAGCATGTATTTTAATTATTGGGGTATTTTAATGATGAATACCTACCTTTTAAAAGTTTATGGTATTTTATTGAAAACTAGCCCTTTTTTGGTAATTTGATGGTATTTTATTAAAACTTTAATCTTTCATATTAAAAAAAATATAGTTTATGTATTTTATTAAAAATACAGATTTATATTTTTATATAAAAAAAATTTCAAAAATTAGTTTTATTTAGAAAAGTCGCATTTCTTAAAAACCGTATTTTATTTCCTTTCGAGATCGAATACTCCATGAGGAGTTATGCATCTCGCTCTATTATCCTACGGATGTGCAATAATCCGCACCATCCATTAGTGGGTCTCCTAACGAGAATTGTAGAGGCGTATTTGCCAAAAATTACAAAATACCGTTTTAAAAGAAACCCGGTTTTGAAAAGATGTGGTATTATAATGAAAAGTTGTTTTTTAAAACAACCATATATATATGTAGACATCGTGCTATGAAACCAAAGTGTGCATGTGGGGTAAGTCGTTACCCCGTGAAGTTTTCCTAAGGTATTGTTTTAATAATTATCGAAAAGAGTTTTATACTAAAATACAAGGTATTTTAATGAAAAAGTTCGTTTATGTTTGTCTCACATGAAAATTTTGATTGAACTCGAAGCTAAAAGATTGTAATTAAAGTTACAAGTAGGGGGGTAAAATTAGTGTGCCTTATGTATAAAGAAAAAGAGAGTTCTAAGTTTTAAAAGAAATATATCGGCAGTAACTCCACTTTACCGATATATATTTAAGGAATAAAACGAGATGAAAAGAAAGAAAGATGAGAGGGACTTACGGCTTGGTAATATCGAGAAGAGAGTAAGGAAGAAGCGAGGGGGTTTCGTGGCATCGCGGAAGCTCCGGAAACGGTTTCGATTTTCGATGGAAGGATCTTGGTTGCTGACTCCACTTGCACTTGATAATTTTTGAGGTAATTTTGCTAGAAATTTTCAGAATAGATGGGAGCTAAAGCATGGGATGATATTTATAGTGAAGAATTAGGGTTTGGGAATTAAAATTTTGGATTAAAATGCATTAAAAATGTGTTAAATAGTGAATCGAAGAGTCAAAATCAAACAGTGCAGGAGAGTTGTAACGCCCCACGCCCCGGTACAGATGATATTGTCCACTCTGCTCGAAACCGCACGGTTTTTCCCTTTAGAGCGAACCGGACCCGACAAGGGGCCACTTCCCAGGAGGTCACACATCCCAAGACTTCCTTGGCCCGAGCACGCTTAACTACGGAGTTCTCAAGCTCCTGTAGTTCCGGTTCACTTAAAAGACGCCTCTGTAATTGAGAGTGGTATCATTATATTTATAATGCGGTCTGGTTCTCTTTCGGAATGTGTTCCGAAAATTCCCCATTGTTCTACAGTGGGTCTCACGGACTCTAGAGGTGGTCCCCACAGATTCAAGAGGTGGCCCCCGCCCTCTTGGTAAGACAATTGGCGTGGCACTTTGTTCTGTGTGGCATTTTATTCCGTGAACAAGAACCGGGTCCCGACAAGAGTTAAGGGGAGCTGAAAAGGTGTGTGTGCAAAGCACAGGCCATTTTGGCTCATATCGACCGTCGGCGCCGGCCCAATCCTTGAAACAGACGGTCGAATCTTGAAGCATTGCCTCGAGATTCGTGCCACGTAGGTATTTGGGTGTGTACACCTCATTGCGCCTGTTTGATTTTTCTGAAACTTTTCATTTCTCCGTGTATTGCACGTGCAACTCTTGGGCTTCCAAAAATTAAAAAGAAAAAAAATCTAAAAATAATTGAGTCTAATGGAAATCGAACACACAAGTCTACGTCACAGCAGTGCAGGGGCTTTACCAGTGAGCTAAAAGTTATTTCTTGCTTTTATTTAACAAAAATAACCTTTAACTCTTACACAGGCTGTAATACTCTTTTCTGTACAATAACAAGAAAATTCTATACAAGGATTTCAGAATCGTTACAAAACTACTATCTAAATTAATTTCCTAAACATGCAATATATTAATATTTAAAAACAACTACTAGCCACATTAAAATAATTAAACAAACCAAAAGGTTTTTCTACAAACACTAATTAAACTACTCCTAATTTATCTAATTAACATATAAAAATATTATTTTTAAGAAAGGTGATTAAAAGGAATGAGAGAAATCTTGCCTCTGACGAAAATTTGTCGACACGGAACCAACGACTTGTAACTAATTGTGCTTCCGTCTCGGATTTTTCTAACACCCTAGATCAGTACCTATACGTAGATCGTCAAAATATGATCTCACAAAAAAATTTCTAGAATTATTTGCCCAAGAAAAGGTGAGATATGAGAGAAACTGTGAGGGGGTATAAACAGTGCTTTCTTAATGGGTCGGATATCACAAAAATACCCGCAACCCGCACCATTCACGTCCCAAAATTTAGCGCACATGGGCTGATTGCCCGCCACATGTCAGCTCCTGCCCTCGCACGAGGGCGTGTGCCCCCCCCCCGCCCCGGCATTTCTTTTCTTTTTCTATTTAAAAAATTGTTTTCTTAAACCTTTTTTAAAAATTCTTCTAAAAATAGTTTTAAATAACAAAAAAATCCAAATAAATTCTAGAAAATCTAAAGAATTATTTTTTTATTTTTAATGATTTTTATCCTTAAAAATAATTACCTTTTCATAAATTCTTTTTTTTAAATATAAATCTTTCTCGTAATTAAAAATGCTAAATAGTTTTAATTATCGTGCTATGTAATATAATTTTGATTGAATGTAGCTAGGAAACAAGCATCTTGAAATTTTTGACCCTCCCAATTTTGTAGCCAACCCCCCACCCCACCCCACCCCCTCGCCCCCCCCCCCCGAACCCACCCACACACACACAACTCTCTGCAAGAATGTACCACATTTGTAATAAATCAATCTGATCAATCATTAACACCTGCTGCTGCAAAAACCAACCAAAAGCCAGCTCAAAACTTTAAAGATCCTTTTCTGAAACAATTAAATGCCCCCCGCCTTCAACTCTCACAATCTCATGTCCCTTCTGTCTCTCATAAACAATAAATACCATTAAATTTACTACAGTAAAACCTCCGTATAGGAATACTCTATATAGGAATAACCTCCCTATAGTGATAAAAAGTCCCGGTCCCGACTCGGGACCAGTTATAAATAAGAATAACCTCCACAGTGTGATATTCCATACTTTTTCCAAGTCCCGCCTGTACTAATTTACCTCTATATAGTAATAAATTGGCATTAAATTTTAAATAATTTTTTATATATATAAAAAATACATAAAATTACTTGGCTATTACAATTGAACTTAAGATGACATAAATTACTTAACTACACAATTGAACTTAAGATGACATAAAGTACTTTGACTTGTTAATAAGTTTGAAGGTCTATATGAATTTTGAAGGTCTAAGAATTTTGACTTGTTAATAAGTTTGAAGGTCTATATGAATTTTGAAGGTCTAAGAATTTTGACTACTATTTTTTCAAAAAAAAATCTAATTTTTATATATAAACCTCTACTTAAGAATAACCCCCCTATAGTAATATTTTTCCCCGGTCCCAAGGATATTACTGTATAGAGGTTTTACTGTACTTCAAATTCAATTGGATCCAAAAGACCAATTAAGTTGTTCACAACACGTAGATAGCACCAAACATTCAATTTCAATATATATATATATATATATATATATATATATATATATATAACCATTTAAACTTTTAATTAATATAAGTTCACAATAAGAATGAAAACAAATGAATGTCATCATCACAATCTTATAGCCTAACGATCTCCGGAATCTCGACGGGATACCTGTGGATGCAGCTCGCCCACGGCCCGTCAACCGGCGTTTTAACCGTCCTGATGCATTTCCACACAGCGCTGTTACACTTAAACCCGCTCCCGAATCCAATCTGCCAAATTCGGTCGCCCTTCTTCATCTTCCCTTTCGATTCGATGTAGTTAAGCTCGTACCACAACGAACTGCTCGAAGTATTCCCGAACCGATGCAGGGTCATTCTGGATGCCTCCACGTGCTCCGCCGAGAGATCCAAACTCTTTTGTAGCTCGTCGATCACGGCTCTGCCTCCTGCATGAATGCAGAGGTGCTCGAATGCCTGTTTGAAGTCGGGAATGTAGGGCTTCCACTTAGGGTTTATCAGTTTCCGTCCGATTAGAGTCAAGACAAATAATAGTTGTTCCGACGTGGGCAGCACCAACGGCCCCATTGTGGTGATGTTGGATTTCAGCGCCTCGCCGGCGATTACCATCAGGTCTTTCTGTAAGGATATCCCGGAGTTGCCGTCCCGGTCCTCTTCTTCGTAAACGCAACGATACGCCTTATCGTCTCCGCCTTTGTGTGTTCGTACCACGTGCATGAGACGGTACTTTGCACGGTACTTATCTTTCCGTCGGTTAGATAATAGAATGGCTGCGGCTCCCATTCTGAACAGACAGTTTGGGAGCAGCATCGATCTTTGGTTTCCGGCGTAATAATTTGTGGTGAGGATTTCCGTTGAGATCACCAGCGCGTTGGAGTTTGAATGCACCTGTAAGAGATCTCTAGCGAGATCGATAGAGATCAGGCCGGCGCTACAGCCCATACCAGACAGGTTGAAGCTCCGTATGTTGCTACGGAGCTTATATTTGTTGACAACCATAGCAGACAGAGAAGGCGTCGGAGAGAAGAGGCTGCAGTTGACTACCAGAAGGTCGACATCTTTCGGCTTCAGTCCCGTTTTACGGAACAAATCGTCGATGGCAGAGAAGATGACCAGCTCGGCCTCCTTACGAGCGGCCTCCATGTTCGGCCGAGGCGGCAGGTAGTGGTTCGCCGGAGGAAGGCAGGTCTCCTCTCCAAGACCCGACCTTTCTAAAATGCGCATCTGAAACTCCACGGATTTTTCATTAAAACAAGGGAGCAGCTTGGTGTGCTCCATGTATGTCGCAAACGAGACTCGACAGTTATAAGACGGCTTGTAACAGGCGTAATCTACCAGATACACGGGCTTCGGACGCGACATGAAGTAGACTGTCGCGATGAGGATGATACCGAATAACGCGACGACGGTCGGGAGGAGATTCAGTTCCAGGATTGATTTGCCGATAGTTAAAAGCTCGTCCGGGCCGCGATTTACGAGCTCCAGAACCAGGGCTAGCATGATGGGGATTAAGAGGAAGGCCAAGAAATTGTTCACTAAGTACCGGTAGCCGAGTTTTACATGCTTGAGCTTGACCGAGTTTGAGAATGGAGGCAAAGGATTTGATGGCATTGTGTTGGAAAGAAGAAGAAGAAGAAAGGAGAGTCTTTTTTCTTTTGGTTTGTTTGTGATTGAATCTTAGGAGAATTCGGTGTCAATTTAAAGGGACGTGAGATTTAGCGGCAATCAATGGAGGCAGATGAGATGGTTTAAATGCTGGGGCCTAACCCTAACTTCACTCTCTAATTTACGTTATACACAACACGAGGAGGAGATGCTCAAAAAAATTACTAAATGTTGTGATACATACATATGTACCGGTGGTGGTTGAAGAAAAGTTTATGATGAAGAGAAGTTTGTTGTTGTGGTTGAAGCCTGCTATCTAGTTGGAGTCATGTATAAGTTTGCAACTGTTGCAATAATGGAGCAGCTAGACGTACACCGGTAAATGGTTGCGGATTTAAATTAAGCGTTTTGCTAACCAGTGTATCCAGGGCACTTGTTAGACTCCCTATTAAATGACACATTTTTGAAACCCGGTGTGTAGTACGAAAAGAGTCTTAGTCTCTTTTTGGGAAAGAGATCACTAAACATGCTGCATATCCAATTTTTTAATCAAATACCAAGTTTGCCCTTAATAATAATGTGGCGGTGGTAACATAACTTTTCATACACTTCCAAAAATGAATGTTCCTCTTTCACCATCTCTCCTATCATATCCTCCTTTTCTTTGATGCCAAGAAAAAGATAATTCCAGGTATGTCCTCATCCCATCTCAAGTCTATAAATCTTGTGTTATTTGAATCCATCATTCTTCTTGAATCTAAAAAAATGTTTGAGCTAACCGTTTTCTAGGCAGCAATTCATTGCAGAATCTGCTCACGCCAGTAAAAATACTTGCTATACAGAATGACTTGGAGAGACATATATAAGCTGCCCCCAGTTTTCTTATTTTAGGTCTTTTAAGTTGGAAGTTAATAATAATGACAACAAGCCTTCTTCTTTGTTCAATTTACCATACTAGAATCCTTACACAAGTCATTTTCCAATAGCTTGCCTGTGGATTCCATCGTATTCTGCAGTCTATGGGCAAAGGTTCTGTTTTCTTTGCTAACTAATAAGCTTGCTAGGAATATAAAAAAATGGATGATGTCAGCATAATTATTGACAGAATATTTGAGTCTTTTAAGTTGTTTCTTAGAACGAGGAGTCAAACACTAATGAACTTTAAAAAGTTGATTTTTAATAGGAGGTCTAATAAGTGTTCTGGATGCACTTGTTAGTAAAACCCTTAGACGATATTTCTTACGGGATATAAGGGGTCTCCAGTGTCCTTGTAGGATGTGTCATACTTTTATTGTGTTTTGCACCTTAACCGTTGCATTTTGAGTAAGACGATGGAAGGATTTAGTGCAAAAATGAATGCAAAGTTTAATAAAAACATGTGGCATGTGCTGTAAGGAGCAAGCATCCTATAGGGAGGATGTAGGACTTTTTTACCCGTTCTTATAATATGGAAATCTAATTTTGTATAAAATAAAGTTTTAAACAGGGTTTTATTAATGGAGGTGAGAAATATTCATAAATTACTTTTAGGTACTTCCATTTATAAATATTCAAGCATCTTGTAAAGTTTGAAGACAAATTTTCAGGATATCACATTGAAGATCATTAAGTAATATACATTAGGATGTATGACTGAAGATTAGATGGATAATTCAGGATATCACATTGAAGATCGAATGTGGGGGTCAAAAGCTTTGGATAAAAGCTTTTTCTACTTGGTTGTGAAGTCAACAATTTATCAATTTTTTTAATGATCAGCATCATTAATATTAATCAACATATTTCATTTAAAAATAATATCAAAATAATATGAAAATCGGTAAACATATGATTCATGACATGAAAATCACAATCAGAGATGCTCATCACCAAAAATAATCTGGTGAGTCTATTTTTTTTGTCCAACATATAAAATAAACTATCTTCAGGATATGGTTATAATGGGCCTTAAGTGACCATGCGGGCCCCAGCCACAGTGGCCTCATTACCCCTCTAGGCCCAAACTCAATGGATGAGGTCACTGCAGGACGGGGCGGGCTGCAAGGTCCCAAATTTATATAATGGCCTTTGTCCTTAGCTTCTGGCAGGCCTGGTTTAAGCCCATTTACTTGTATCTTTTATGGGCTCCCATTCATGTGCAATGCTCGTAAAATTTCTATTTGTATAGTTATGGACGAAGTTTAAAGATTTCCTCAGAAAAATTTGAATTAATTGAATAGATATTTGAAGGATTTTAGCAGGTTTTTAAAAAACTGGAAATTTTCTAAAGTTAGTTATATGGTTTAAAAGATTTTTGGTAAAGATATTTAAAGATTAGAGAAGTTTTTTATGAATATGGTTTTGGTTATCTGTAAAATATTTTTGTCGAAGTTGAGCCATTTTTTCTTGCCACATATCTCCCTAATAAACAAATTGGTATTCAATTTCCCTTTGGCATGTTAGAAGAGACTATTATTTTTACACGTGCTATGCACATGGTGTGAAAGTAAAATATAAACGTCAGATTATAACTCGGTTGTGAACGCAGTTACTGGATAAGTTAGAAATAAGATAGTTTATTGTTTCTTTTTTTAAAGATTTAATTATGGTAGTATAATTTTATTTTGACACGTGGGCAAATCATATGTGCATGACTTAACCATTTATTTTGGCAGTAAAGATAAATAATTGAAATATTGTACATGTAATTACCTCGTTACTTTCTTTGACTTTGACATGGACCCAAAAAACAAGAAATCAAATTTCATAGCAATTCTTCATGTTAGAGGATTAACAATTGTCAAAACAATTTCACTCGACTTCTTCAATCAAAATAAATTCCACTTGATTTCTTCCGATATCAGTTTCTTTCAAACAAACAACCATCAATCTATTTCTTAGTGTAAAGCTCCTTGTCTAATCCTACAGTATTATGAACACAGGTGGTTTTGGAGGAAAAAACTGTAGCCAAAAACAAATTGACAACTTGAAACCTAGGAACCATGGGCAGGGAAAAAACCAATAATGGTCTTGGGTTTCTCCCCCATCAGGCTAATTAAGTAAATGTCAACATTTTAGCTTGATCACTTGTCAATGATCATAATCCATGACTTTGTTAGAACAAATGATGTCCACACGTATAGGAGAAAATGTCTTAATTTGGTTGTTGTGGCATGTAAATTGATTTGAAATATAGCCGTTGTATGTCTCTTTTTTTCTTTGAGGCCATGTGGTCGTTGAAGCCTTTCATTTCAAGTTTCTTCCTATTTTATTGATCTTCTATTTTTCTCTAGCTTTTTGTTTAAAAAAGACTAGATTTTTTTTATTAAAAAAGCATTGTTGGTGTCGTGGAAACGGAATCAAGCAAAAAGGTTAGAGTGGATAGACTTTTGACTAACTTCTTGTTTAGAATTTCAAGCTTGGGACGAGTTTCCGAAAGAGATGGACCATGTATCCAAAATTCAAGTTTCTTTCTTTTCCGAATTTTCCATTTTTTCCTTTTTGGGGCATCGCCTTGTTAAGAATTCTTATTATATTTCTTCATTCTAAACCACTTCTTGAGAAGATTGATGATTTGGTCATAATTAAGGACGGACTGGCAAAGAAAAAATACATACTATTTTGTACAACATAATGTAATCTGAGAGGAAGCACTGAGACAAGATATTTTGTGAGAAACTTGGACATGATAAAAACAAATCTCAACCGAACAAACATTTTAGATGAGAATTTAAGATTAAATAAATAGGTTAAATACAGCAGTTTATAAGCATACACGCAACTTACACCAAGTGTAATCATATCAAATCTATTAGTATTTAGCACGTATGATGCACGTTTATATATTTTAACAAGACAGAGATTTGTCATTATTTTTTTAAAAATCGATTAAAATAATATAGATTTTAAATTTGTATTTTTATAAAAATATTAATAAGTTAGCTATCATAAAATACTTTTAAAAATCTTTTTGTGCATCTCATTAATTTAAAACTAATAAATCTTTTTTCTGTATCTTATTAATTTAATTATGTGCCACGCATGTGCCATAATAAGTTAACACGTTATCGTTGCTTAGGTGAGAACAAGTTAGAGGGGTTACCATAATAAGTTGACACGTCACATGTGGCGGCAAATTAGATGGTTTATCTTGCACGTGCTCCGTACTTCCCTCCTTTGGTATTAATATAATAGAGATATATTTCTTTCCAGTTTATATGATCTAGCGAATGCTTTATCTCCCAAAATAAGGGTCAAGAATGCATGGTATTAATGAGGTGGCTTTAGGGCTGTAAATGGGCGGATTTAGATCGGGTCTAGCATGTCTTATACTGATACCCATTTATTTTTTTATGGACCCAAACCCGCACCCGACGGATCTGTATGGAGTAGATCCAAACCCGGACCCATTATTAATTGGATAAGACCCGTTTATCCGGACTCATTTATCAATTTTAATTTTTATTAATCATTGCTATAACTCAAAAGTTTACGAATAATTTTCAAAACTTAGCACATAATAAAAAAATCAACCCAAACTCCCAAACTCTTAATAATCCTATTTCTAAAATCAACCGCTACTTTAAGTTAACAACTAAATTCCACCTTATATAAACCAAATTGAATGTATAATACACATAGAAAACTGTAAAACTTTATTAACATAATAAAATCATAATCCATATCTCTAATGAAAAATTAAAATCCTACTACTAAGATCAATGATGGTATTTCTTAAATTAATCAACTAAGAAATGATAGTAAATGCACTCGAACTCGAGACAAAGGTATCGCGTAACAAAGATGGAGAGGTCAATCTCTTCCACACAAAACAATTTGACTAAAAATAATAACAAAAGGCATACGTATGTGATGATGAGTTTTTCTTTAAAATGCGCCCTTTATTTTAATGGAAAAAGGGTGCTGAAGTGATGGGCACCGCCATTACTTTCAGCCCAAAACCGAAATTTAAACATATTTAGGCTCACTCAATCACATGCCTATCATCAACTAGCTAGATTTCATTCGACTCCTTTTTAGCTACTAAGTAAAAGCGATTGTTCATGCTAACAACTCTTGTTGCCATTTTGGATTTTTTAATCATGAACCACTTAAAAGTTTTAAAACATAGCTGAATTCTTAAGTGATTCTATATTCTACCTCATTTATTATTTAGTTTATGAGATCACCCCAAACGATGTGAGAAAAAAATTCCAACGTTCCAAGCTAGAAGACTATATACGAATTCATAACCAAAGTACTGTTATACGCACTCAAACGTGTTTTAAAACGAGTTTTCTCTTATGAGTATCTGGCATCTGGCATAAGATCGATTTTCATCTTCAAGAACCTCTAATGTCCGTACTCATACGCGATATGGATTCTAGAATATCTGTACAGACGTGGACATCTTATATACAAATATTTCTAAGAAAACCAGACATGTGCTTAACCAAACGATGACGTTATCTGGACTGGAAATCTGAAAATTAATTTTGAAATGGAAAAAGAGGAATTTATCAACACAAAATCTAGAAAGCAAAACTCTCTTGGATATATATGGGTATAATGTTGTTAATTACCAAGTGGGTAACTGCCGTTTATTGACAAAGTTGTAATCTCTCTAATAGAAAGTAATAACAAAGAGCATATAAAGGGAGCCATGGTAGTTTAAGACATCAACACATGGCAACCTTAGGATGCTTGTGGCGTTCTATGAAGTCATTGTAATTAAGAAATGAACACACACACACACACAATGCCTACTTAACAATTTTAGGTCATTTTGCGCCGCTTTTCACGGCCAATTTTTCCATCGAAGTTAGTTTTTTGTCTCCCAATCACATGAACAAGGAAAGGTTATTTAATTCGATTCAAATAAACTAACTCCTTGTGCTCCATTTTTTTTTCTTTTTGGTTCAAATGAAAATACAACTTAAAAGTTTGAGAGTGTTGTAAGTTTGACAGCTCCGTTATTGCATAGAAACTCTATAAAATCCATAAAAATGATTTCCTTAAAGACGAAGTAGTTTGTCAAATACAATAAAAGTAATAGGAAAAAGGTAGGAAGCTCTCATCAATTTATTCAGAGCATTGGTAATAGTCAGGTCATTTTAATTCATTTATTCTTTGATAGCTAATTTTCCTTGTTCATTTATTCTTTGATAGCTAATTTATTCAGAGCATTGGTAATAGTTTGTACGCACTCATCATTCTCCAAACAATATATGACATTGTGTTTCTTGGTACCAGGTCAATGGATCTGACTAATGCATGGTTATAAAAAATGTATTCCCAACGACATTGAGTGTACCCTAATCATCTCTCTCTCGCCAGTCAACTGATCGGCATTTCAAATTGTACATGTTCGAAGGATTGCAAAACATGCAAACAAGGTCTCTTAAGAGACAATCTCAACAACCGCCTAAACTATTGTTTCTATGGCGTCATGAGTCGTAGATTAAGTTTCTTTCCATAGACCTATTTTTTCATCGTAAGATATCTCTCAATGCTCTTAAAATAGGGCTCATAAGGGCATGTCGTACGATATATTCTTAATTAGGACGCAGATATATAAGCTATGTTATATTTTGCTATCTTCAAGCTAGATGTTCATATTTGCTATCGTGCTACATTTTTTTTAATCTAATTAATTGAATCAATCAAATAGGCAACTTGGGCGTGCCTCATTCAGACTCACAAGGGGCCATCAAGTCTCAATCAATTACTAGCATGCCGCATGTGTTATCACCGTAAAGTAACTTTCGAATCCTTTCTATTAAACCAAACACTTAAAGTATTGAAAATAGCTTTGCTTCTGCTCCTTCTGTGGCAATTGATGTCAAACAAACATGAGAAAGTGAAATTTAAAATCGGCATTTTAACGCGATGATGATGCTAATATCTTGAATGAAAATGAAGAATATTTTGATGGATTACTCTTATTTCTTGAACCGTTTTATTTATTAAAAAAATTAACTCATCAATTGAAGAAATGATGTATACTCAGGAAGTTTGAGTTATTATGTTAACAGGGATATATTCTCACATAACAGTTCATTTATTATCAATGCAACATTACACCATGCATGATTAAACTAATATATAATTTGATTTTGCAGAACTGCAATTCTTTCGAAAATCAAAACCATATATGTCATACCACATCTGCGAGCGTAAAATGTTCACTCGCCGGATGAAAAAAATTCCGTATTTATCATTATTCCATCGAAACAACGTTACGGTCTGCAGCCACTACACGACAAAAAAAGGAAAGGAAAGGAAAGGAAAGGAAAGGGTTTTAGGTGCCCATTCATTATCTCTATATATCTGCTTGGTTCTCTAGAAGAAATGGGTCCGAAATCTTGAATACAATCCTAACCGAAATAGAATCATCCAGACCCCACCATCGCCGTCGACATCGAGCTCGCTCCCCATCCCATCTCCTTTTAATACCCCCAACCTCCCCTTGCCTCTCTCTCTCTCTCTCTCTCTCCCCCCTCTCCCATTTATTCCCCCGTCCCTTTCCCCATCAAAACCAAACAACAGACCTCCAATCATCAATGGGAAACACTATGGGTCTCAAGAGGAAGAAAACGGCCAAGATCATGAAGATCGACGGCACCACCTTCCGATTCAAGACTCCGATCCAAGCAAACACCGTCCTCAAAGACCATCCAAACCAGGACCTCCTCGAATCCGAGGAGGTGAAGCGGCTGGGCCTCCGCGCCCGGCCGCTCCACCCCGACCACCCGCTCCAGCCGGGGAAGCTCTATTTCTTGATAGACCTTCCCCGGCTCATGCCGGACCAGAAGGAAGGCCCGCCCCGCCGTGCCTGGTCCGGATCGCTGCACCTCGGCGCCAAGGACCGGCTCGAGATGCTGAAGATCTCGCGCCGGTCCGCGTCGGATCTGACCTCGGTTTCCAAGGTGGGGCAGGATTTGGATGGAGGGGTGAGGGTGAGGATGAGGCTGCCGAAGGCGGAGGTGGCGAGGGCGGTTGAAGGGAGTAAGGACGCGGCGGAGGCGGCCGAGAGGATCATGCAGCTTTGCATCGCCAGAGAAGCGGCGGTCAATACGGATTCGAAGAAGGTGAAGGTAATTACTTTATTTATTTATTTATCTATCTATTACTGGGAGATTATATAAAGGGTTTGTTTGTTTTGTGGTTATTTGTCTAGTTGCGTTTATTTCCCATGCTCATCTTGTTCTTGCGTCATAGATTCATAAAGCAGCGGTCGTGATTTTAAGAATGTAAAACCATTTTAATCCATTAAAAAGGTGATTTTAGGTTTGGGGTATAGCATGAGAAATACTTTTCATACCTAGCTATTAGAAATCGTACCAAAATTCTATACAAGAAACAAAGCGGGGCCCACAACACCCAGCTAACAGTGTCCAATAGATGGGCTGGCTCTCGGCAGATTTTTGATAGTTTTTCAAACGGGCAGGAAAAGTATTTCTCATATGGCATGCTATCAGCGAAAAAAAACATTCAACATTTTTTAAGTTGGGTTTTCATTAAAACTGTCAAGTATTAAACTGCATAATTTTTTTAATGCTAAAGATAAAGATTAGAAACGTTCCTTTAATAATATATTTACCGGCTGGTTGTTTTTATTTGCTAACCGTGCATATTTCAAAGCAGTGTTTTCTAACAGAAAAATCACATTTTTCGTAAAAGGGTCAGAACATACATTATGGTTTTTGCAAATTACACCTTAATTTTCTTTTGGGGTAGCTAATAATTCAATAGATGAATGGTGTAGGACTGTGAAAATATGGGTACAGGTCATCCGAAATTCACAGCCTATGATTTTCTCTGCTTTTATGACCAATTCTCCACAAATATTTGAATTTGATTCCAAATTTCAATATGAATTTTTGATTAGTTTTCAATTTGATACTTTTGCTTGCACTATATTTCAATAGAACACCTGCATTTTTCTTGTTGATTGAAAAGTCTACAATTTGAAGGCTGGAAAAAAAAATAGTTGAATATTACTTGTTTTCTCCCTTGCCAGGACTAACTCATGATTGAGATAACTTTTACAATTGAGACTTTTTCTGTTGGTGTCAAATTTTGCATTAGACGACCGTTATATTTGAAGACCAGCTTAGAAAATAGAGCTGGAACTTTGGAGTCTTGTGTTTTACAATGTCAAGGGACTAGTAAACTTTGAATATCCATTGGAAACAAACTTCTCTCGTCTTGGCTCTTAAAATTTCATTCCCACCAGCCCCTAGCTATAATGGGTCAAGTTCATTAATTTGAGTTTTTTGGTACTTTTTGTTAGGTATCGAACAAACACACAAGATTATTAGAATTTTGTTATTTGACCCCTTAATCTAGGTGTGATAATGACATTGGGGAGTTCCTCCTCATTGTTAGGATTCAATTCAACCAACCAAGACTTATAAAAGCTCAATTTGATCCAATAGGTAATATTTCTCCATCAAACTCTATGTGAAGCTCAATACGCCCTTCAATTTTCATTCAACCGATGTAGGACTAGTTCTATTATGCGTAAAAGCGTCACATCGGATCCATCTCTTCTCCGGGTTAACAATGGTAATTATGAGTGACCAATCGTAATCATGAGATGCCAACCATTAAACGTGCTAAGAGAAAAATATGGCTGCAATCGACCAACTAAACCTAGGGACGCAATCTCTTTGTTTTACCCGTTTGGCATCGCGGTCGTCGCAGCGCCATGTCTTATATAACCGTAAACTTAAGATGATAGGTTTTGGTCCACATATGCATATTTAAAGCCTTTTACTTATTTGTTTATTTTATTCGAATTATTTCAACCAAACTTGAATGTTGAATGCTATATTTTAGAATGAAAAGAAACATCTAACGATGCCCCCACATGTCTCGATTTGCCTAAACCAAAATTATTATTGTGTGCAATAAGTAAACACATCAGTTTAAAAGTCCATTCCTTGTGCACAACTAAAGTCAATGTTTAGAAAATTTTGTAAGATACAGTCCAACTTTTCAACAAGCTGCACGTTTCAAACAAATATAGACCATTTGCAGAGTCAATTGCTCTGCCTAATTACTTTTCATGATGGAGTTTAGATGGTAAGTGTTGCGTCTGTTTAACCGAAAACTTCGTTTTTGGGTGAAAATTGGTACTGATCAGCATGTGTCAAATTAAAGACTTTTTATCGTTATAAACACATTTTCCTTTTTCTTTGCACATGATATATATTGCTCATTATTGCTTCATTCTTGTTTATGTTCAGAAAAGAACAAGGTTCTTGCCGATGCCTGAAGAGATAATAGCATGATCGATGCAAAAATAATGTTGATATTTTTCGACGGTCGTCATGGAAAGGAGCGAGGAAAGAGGAAAGGATAAATATGGTAGCGAAGATATTTCATTATTTCTTCTTTTTCTTGGGTTGAACATGAGAAGCTGCATATAAGCTTCCTATCGCCGATATCATCTCATTTTCTGTCATTTTCAATAGTTAGCTTGTTCTTCACTACACTCAAAAGATGAAATTATGAGAAATAGAGACCAGAATGTGAATTGAAACATAATGAGATGAAGTTATTGTCATGGTGTTCTTACTATCAAAAGGAATACTTAGATTACACGATTTTTCTATTTGAGGAGAATTTACGTCTTCTTTGTTTACTTGAAGAATATGTTAATTATAGGAAGTTTATCATGATGTTATTTATACCTACTTATTTCAGATTGGTGCACTAAACTACCATGAACTTTCAGTTTTTCATGGTAATTGAGGCGACTTTTTTTGTTAGAGATGAGAAAAAAATTAGTACATTCAACTATTTTGAGGTAAATCGACCTTAATTTAGACCGTCTAATATGCCGATTTCTCCACTTTATCCTCTGATCGGCGAAAGCTTCTTACCGTCTCCTTCTTTACCGTCTCCTTCTCATCCATTCAAAATTAAACATCTAACAAACGGATATCTAAATCCTTACATTTTCAAATTCCTATACCCCAGATCCTTAAATCCCTGGTCTGCAAACCTTCGATTCCACAAATCTGCATCCTCAAATCTATGAATCCCTTAAAATTACTTAATTTCTCTCTTTTTTCTTACTTCATCTTTCCATCTCCACTCCTTCCGGTTAACATCACGTTCTATTAGTTGTTCTATTAGTTGTTAAAGCATTATGATATTTACATATCACCGTGATAATCTGTAATAGGTATTATATAACTTGGTAATCGTTGAAACGATAAAATGTAATTTTAATGGAGTATAGCCTTTTTAGATTTTCCATGAGTATTGGCCCATGTTTGCACTAATCTTGCAAATAGATTCAAGGCCCCTAATAACGCGGTTAGGCTAGTTGGGCAGGGTTTTTTTTTGTTTTGATATCCAACCACAAAAGGTCTTATATTTTGAAAAACAGCCATTAAAATAAGCTATTTGGAAAAACAACCCCTAAAACATCTAACTTAACTAAATAGGCCCTTTAATTAGATTTTTGTGATGAGGGTGTTAGATTAGCCGTAGGATGCTAAAAAGACTGTTTTGCCCTTCCTCTCCAACCATGTTCATGCCCCTCTCGTCATCAATTTTTAAACCCAATATGGAAAACGAATCAAAAATGAAAATCGAGCATCCTTTGCATTAATCGAGTGAGCTCCATACTCCTCTCAAGTCATTTTAATGGTCAAGACGGGTTAAACTTGTTCGAGTCACTCACAGCCTCCACAAATTTGGTCTTGGATTTTCATCCACTGAAGCAATTAATCGAACACTTGATGGGTGTGTCAGAATTATTGGGTTTTGGCAATCTTGAGGCAGTTCAAGATCCCTTCTTGCGATTTGAATGTGCTCGAGATGAAGATAGCATGTTGGGTTGCTAAAAGGAGAAGGTTTTTCAACTGAACCACTAAGTTTGAGATCAAATCGGTGATCACACTTGCATTCTTGATGGATTTGAGAGAGATGAAACAGAGTGAGGCGAGCTGAGAATTCGTTGAATGCGATGATCATAGATGTGAAAGCTATGGGAGTGTTGAGGAGGAAGGAGCATGCCTTGTTGGGGCGAAGGAGAGATTGACTATAATCAAGGGGAAAAGTGGAGACTTGAGGAAGTAGCCAAGTGATGGAGGTCGTGATCTCCCTCAGATGTCTTTCGTAAATCTGGTAGCGAGCGGTTTTGAACGGCCGAGATTTGTTTTAGGGGTTGTTGAGCGTGTGAATCTCAATGGGTTTTTGGATGTTGCTGAGGCTGAGCTAGCTGCAAGCGAAGTCCCGGGATGGAAACCACCGTAGGACCCTCCGATGATCAAGTTAATACCGGGGAATTAGAGCAGCGTAGCGGCCTATTAGAATGAGTTCGAGTTACCTGAGTCGTCTGAAAGAGGGGATTATATAGTGGCCACGTGGAGCGAGTCGGCACGAGATCCTCACCGTCAGTTACATCCCTGCGCTATCCTCGCATTAATAGCGGGATACGCTCATTAATGGGCGTACTCGTCAGCGTAGGACGCGGAACGTGGGGCGGCGGATATCTCGTCTTGGCGAGATACGCGGATCCGTTGCAGGGGTGTTTGGGCTCCGTGCTCTCGGTTGATCGGAGAAGCCGAGGAAGCTCGGTCTGTCAGGAGGCTCGGAGACGAGTCGGGAGGCCGGGGAAGCTCGGCCTGTCAAATGGCTCGGAGACGAGCCGGGAGGCCGAGGAAGCTCAGGACTTGCAACAGCTCGGAGACGAGCAGGATGCCGAGAAAGCTCGGTTGTAGCATTGCTCGAAGATGATCTGTTGGTTGTTTGCTAGGTGAATATGGATGGTACTCAGGGAGGTCTCCGGAAGATCGGATGCATCCTCGGAGACGAAGTCCCGAGGAACGTCCCCAATGCATCTTGTTTATTCCACCTCCGTAGCCCCCGGGACACGTCATCCGCCACGTGTCGCAATCTGAGAAATTCCTACTTGTGAGCATCATCATTAGCCCCCCCACTCTTGTTCCGACCTATTTTACGGGTCGGGTCGAGAGTGGCCTGCTAGGTTTTCTCTGCTTAGCTTAGCGCCGAGAATTCTTCATGGTGGATTGTCCGTGAACGACATGGCGTTTGGCGGTTGCGTCGTTTCGATCTTTGAGTCCGCATGGCGTTTCACCGCGCGCCTAAGTTTTCGCGCGTATCCCTGATGACGTTAGCGGATCGGTGAAATGATTGCGCTTTAAAGAGGGGGCGCCGTTTCACTCGATCGTCAGTTGGGGTACGGGCCACGTGTCCGACGTCGGTTGGCAGGCGCGACAGGCTGTGTCTGACTCCTGCAACGAAGAAACGTCCTCAATGGTCGAACTCCACGTGTAGCCTTGACGGCCACAAGGCTCGACGTTTCGTTTTAGTGGGAATCGATCTGAGTCGTAGGATGCTCTCTTTGGATGTATAAATAGGAGGGGACCATCCTAGGGCCAACACTTTGCCTCAAATCTCTTTCATCGTTTGAAGATTGCTCGACGCACCTCCGCTTAGATCGGATCTTCTGTTGAATTTTTCTCGGCGAGTCCCTTTCTTTGAATCAGGTTAGATGTCTTTCTCTGAGAAGTCTGTAGATGTAGTTGGGGTAGCGTCGGACGATGAGGCTCCGGTTGTTGGGGCCGAGTCCGGTGAGTCTTCCTCCTCTTCGGCTTCAGATAGCCGAGAGGGTTCTTCTTCTTCTGCGTCTTCTGCATCGGGCTCGCCCCCTAGAGTCAGGGCCGCCCTTGTCACTCGCCGTCGGGCGGCGACAAGGGCTTCCAAGATGCGCATCGGGAACACCCATGATGCGCCCTCCGTTTTGAATCGCATGGTCGAGCTTTTCGACATCCGGACTCGATTCCATGTTCCCTCTAACTATTCACTCCGTTTAGCCAGAGAAGGTGAGCGGGCAGACCAGGTGCGGGGCAAGGAGATTGCTCTGTATCTAGAAGCATTCTGGACAGGAATGCGTCTGCCCTTCTCACCCGAGGTTCGTGTGGTGCTTCATTGTTTCTGTCTTGCCCCGGGCCAGCTAGCGCCGAACTCGTGGAGGATCCTTCTCGGGTTTCTGGTCCGGTTAAAATTTGATCGGATCCCCTTCAGTTTGACCCTCATCTTGTCTTTTCTTTGTTATGAAAATCACCCCGGTACCAGTAAGAAAGAGCCGAGCTGGGTGTACTTTTCATTTAAAAAACGTAAGGGTGGGGCGGCCGGGTTGGGGGTAGCGGTCTTCCCTTCTTCCATCCATGAATGGAAGGAGAAGTACGTCTTCGTCGGGCCACCGAAGGGCGAGAATTGGCATGTGCCCACACAGTGGCACAGGGCCGACTGCCCGAGGGCGAAGCAGTGGACCTCCTCCAAGGCGAGAGTGGTGTCCCAGTGGGAACTAATCCAGCGGGCTGATGTCCTGCTTTCCAAGCAGGTATTGAGCTGGGCTGGGCTCAGTCCTGCGCATTTTTTGGGTAAGTTAGGGTTTTTGACGATCTGCTTAGACTCTGCTAAATTTTCTTTGCCGTTTCAGTGTCGCTGACCTTTTTATCCCGTGTGTTCTTTTTTTGCAGAGCCCATGGATCGATAAAAAATCATGACTGCCATGGCCGCCAAGGCCCAAGGAAGAAAGACCGGTGGCGCAAGCTCGTCCCGACCCGATTCAAGCATGGCCCCGAGGCAAACTCCTCCGGCCAAGCCTTCCGCAACACCCTAGTCTCAGAGGAGCGCCGTCGGGGGGTCAGAAGCATGTGCGGGACCCGACACCCCGAGCAAGGGAGGAGGAGTCTCCCCCTGCCGAGGAAGTCCCCCTCAGGAGACAAAAGTGGGTGGTCTCTCGGCCACCCCCTACCGGGATCCAAGTGCAGGAGGGCGACTTCTGCATTAAGGTGCCCTCGGGGCTATTTATGGCCGACAACTTGCTGGCGGACAGCCGGGACCAAGATTTCCCGGGGCACCATGAAGGCCCAAGTGGCCGCCATAGCGCAGGAGGCGGTTCAGGTCGGTATCTAGCTTTCTTCGAAAATTCCATAAGTTTTATTTCCTCTGTTCTAGCTTTTTAACACGCTTGCTGTTTTTCTCAGGTCCTTTAGCACTGCACTCTCCTCGTCGCCATAGAGTCCGAGAAAATAGCCCCGGCGATGAAGAAGGCGGGCGATCCTCCTCACGGGAGGAAGAGCTTCGCCTTCAATTGCAGCAAGCGGAGGAGGAGGCGACTCTCCTTGACTCGAGATTGGTCGCCGAGAGGCTGACGATCTCAAAGCTGAAGAAGTCTCATCGGCTTCTAAACGAGTCCAATTGGGCTATCCAAACCAAGATGGATGAGACGAACGGCCTCTATAACGCTATGAAAAGGTCGAGAGACGCCATCAAGAAGGATACTCGGGCGGCTTTAGACGCATCGAAGCTTGCTGAGAGCCGGGCGGAGAAGACCGTAGAGGAATACAAGGCATCTGATCAATTTTACCTTGATCTCGCCGAATCCGCGACCGTCGGGTGGCACAAAGCCCCCGACGCCGTCAAGGAATCTATGCCGGAGGCGAGCTTCGTGCTAGGTTCCCCCTCATCGAGGAAGTGCCGCAGGGGGAGGCGCTGAGCTGGCTATGGGAGGCGAGGCTGTCAGGAGGTCGCCGTTTTGGCCCCCAATGGTGGCGTCGAGCAGGGTGAGATCCCGGCCGATCGGGTGGTCTGAGCTATCCCTCCTTCACGATTTTTCTTGTATATATATTTTTTTAGAATTTTGTAGGTCTCCGGGCATTTTTGTAAGGCTGAGGAGCCCACAATACCTTTGTACATAATTTTTGTAAGGATGAGGAGCACACAATACCTTTGTACATAATTTTGATCATAAATAAAGTATGTATTTTCCTTTGATCAAATGTCTGATCATCCTGCAAGCACTTCAGCTCGTAAGTCTTTTCATCTTGCAAGTACTTTTAGCTCGTAAATCTCTTTATCTTGCTAGTGTTGGGCCGGTGTCCACCCTTTCTAGGTGACGATCGTTTATTGAGTATGAGTCGAACGATAGCCAAGTGTAGGAAGGTCGGTATCCTCCCTTTCCCCGGAGTCGAGGTAGCGATCGCGCATCGAGTATGAATCAAACGATAGCCAAGTGTAGGAAGGTCGGTATTCTCCCTTTCCCCGGAGTCGACGTGGCGATCGCGCATCGGGTATGAATCGAACGATAGCCAAGTTTGAATAGGTTGGCGTCACTCGATTATACCCGGTCGCCTCGCGATAAGGGCTTTGGATCCACAGCATCTGTTGGGCAGGAAGCTACCCGCAGCGGATGGGCCGAGCAGGAATCTGCTCGGCGGCTTCGTGAGGAGGGCTTTAGATCCACTTCTTCGTAGGGCAGGAATCTATCCCTTGTGGATGAGTCAAGCAGGAATCTGCTCGGCGGCCTTGTGAGGAGAGCTTTGGATCCACAACGTTGTTGGGCAGGAAGCTACCAGCTGTGGATGGACCGAGCAGGAATCTGCTCGGTGGCCTTGTGAAGAGGGCTTTGGATCCACAGTGTTGTCGGGTAGGAAGCTATCCGCAGCAGATGGGTCGAGCAGGAATCTGCTCGGCGGCCTCGCAAGGAGGGCTTTGGATCCACAGCGTTGTTGGGCAGGAAGCTACCCGTAGCGGATGGGCCGAGCATGAATCTGCTCGGCGGCCTCGTGAGGAGGGTTTTAGATCCACTTCTTTGTAGGGCAGGAATCTACCCCTTATGGATGAGCCGGGCAGGAATCTGCTCGGCGGCCTTGTGAGGAGTGCTTTGGATTCACAGCGTTGTTGGGCAAGAAGTCATCCACAGTGGATGAGCTGGGCAGGAATCTGCTCGGCGGCCTCGTGAGGAGGTCTTTGGATTCACAACGTTGTTGGTGTTAGTTATATGTATGCCCTAGAGGCCATTACTATACATAGGATGTATATTGTAGTGAATGCTTGGACATATATAGGGATGACTTTTTTGCTCGATATGATAGTATGCTATCTGGTTACTCTTTACCTTAACGTGTACACTGATTGTCTCTCTGTTACATGTTGGTAAAGCCCTTAGGATGTGTACTTAACTACCTGGACTATGATGCGGATCATACTAGTGGGGACATGATAGTCCATAAGTACATCCTTCAAAGTCCCTAGTCGTGGGTGTATCGAGACGGGGCATCGATATACCAGAGTAGACTAGCGTATACCTTCTCGACCCATACAGATGGGCGATAGATGATCCCATATCCATTGGTGTTTGACACCAGAGATGATATACGGGTGCTCAGTAGAGACTGGGTACACTGGACGGACTCGCCGAGAACTCCCAGATGGTATTATACCTTACGTCAGATGGCAGTTCTCTGGTGACACTGGTACAGGTTAGTCTGTAGACCCGAGATCGTCATAGAGTCTTGTGTGATTCCCACTGTGCTTTGATTTCCATCATACCACATCCAAGAGGGCGTGCAAAAAGGTGGCTTTTGGGTACAGTCCCGAATCACATGGAGGCAATGAGCGATAGGAGGGGTTTCGTCTCTCCCGGTATAGGGAGTTGATGTTGCGCAGTGCTCGATTGGCTATAACAGGAAGTCCTTGGCCAAGGCTGCTTTAGGGATTTACTGGTAAGTGTTACCAGTAGTTTCTCGACCCGTTATGAGCCTCATATCGACACGACTTATCGAGTTGTTGGGGTCTGACGTTTACCACCCCTAGACGAGATATGCGACATATCAGACGAACAGACCGGACTGTACGGTAGTATTACTCGTTGGATTCACTGGAGGTTGAGCGGGCTTGCTCGTTGATCTTCTGATCGCTCAATACCCGGGTGGCCGTTACGTTTAGCAGACCGTTTGCGGCTTGTGGGTGTTTGATATGATCATCACCTGCTGCCGGTGTATTGACGAGTCTTTAGAGTCCTACACAGGGGTTTCCTGGCTCAAGCGAAACGAAATAGGAGCGCATATGAGATATGTGCGGGACCGAGAATAATACCAGTATGTGATACTGTATTTTATTCTCGCGATTTGTATCATCGGTCGGTTATATGTGATATAATCGGGTTACCGAATCAAGTGTTGATTCGATACATTGATACACTAGATATTAGTCGGTTATATGCGATATGACCGGATCGTTAAATCAAGTGTTGATTTAATGATTTAATGTATAATTATATATTTGATATATTACTTTACATTAACTAATATTGGTTCACTTAAGATTGTTTTTCTCACTTGAATGTGCACATTGTTTATATGTGATATATGCAAATGTACATGTTTGTATCATGCTTGATGATACAAACAAGTTGTATGTATGAGACTTGAATCATATCAAGGTTAGATTAGGGTTTACTATTTTTTATTAGCATATAACAAAAGAGTGTGACTTTGGTCAAAGTTATCAAGCTTCATGAAGCTTGATGAACATTGACAAAGTCAACTCTTTTGTCATTTGCTTAAGATATTAGCTAACCCAACCCTTAACCTTATGCTATGGTTAAATCTCTACATGAGTTAAGCATGAGGGCTTAACTCAACCATGGTGCCATGATTAAAAGGATAAGTGTTCATATTATTCTTTTAATTGATATGTTTTCTTTCTTCTTCATCATCTTCATCAAGCTTGAAAAAGCTTGCTAGCTCCAATGGCATCATGAGAAAAAGAGTGAGAAATCCAATTCTAAAGTGAACCCACTTCCTATTTCTTCATCCTCTACCACTTTCCATGTAGTATAGGGTGTTCTCTTCACAAAGTTTTCGACCAAGTGAAGGAATAGCTTGAGTTTGAGTCTTCCCGACATAGATCATCTTCGGCCTCGAAGTCAATGACCTAGCCCGATCATTTCTCCGACGAAACCATTTCTAGAGTCCGGGATCCGATGATCGCAGCGGAGGGACGTCAACACGGAGCTAAAGAAGTGGTGGACCGGATCTACAAAGGTTGTAATCTCTTTCACTTAGTAGCAAAGTCGTTTGCTTGCTTTCTTTTCGCCTAATCTCTAATCAACGATCTATATTAGGGTTTCTCGGCACCGGAAAATTTTTGTTTGGCATGGTTAATGCCTTGTGGAACCTCCTTAGTGTGCCTAGGAACCCTACAGTGGTATCAGAGCCTAGCTAGAGCCTTAGGCGAAGTGTAGACGATGTTAGAAATCCGAACGAACCCCGAAACCCTAATCCGACCCCTTCTCTGTACATTTTTCAAAACTGTGCATTTTTCCAAATTAAAAATATGCAGAAAAATCAGCAGGCGTTTTTAGGAGTTACTGTGAAATACGAGCGGCTAAATCGATTAAACCGCCGCGGAACCGCGGCACAAGCATGGCTTGTGCGGCGGTTCCACGGCCGTACGACAGCATCTTTCAATTATTTTTGCACAGTAATTCCTATATTTTAGTGCTGTATTTTCTGGGATATTTTAACTTTTACTCAAGAGTTGAGTTTTCTGGGGTGTATTGGGGACTCGGTGTTTCGATCGGAAAGTTTAACTCCGTCTATGTGTTTTCCGGATAATTTTTGAATATGTTAAAAAGTTCGACCGGATATAGATACCCACTTTTTCCCCTGCCGGGAAATTTCCAAGTGTTGGATTTTTCCATGGTTTAAGAACGTCCTAAGTAGTGCAAGTAACGCGATGGACCCTCTAGAAGACAACAAACCTTAACTCGATTATGTGACCGTCTTGAACTGCCCTTTGAACCTTCGGGTTTGGGGCAGTACGGCGTGCCACATGTGAGGCGTTGGCTTGACCCTTCTACGGCTGGACCGTTGGTACTGAGGCATGAACTGGATGTTTTTGAACTTATTTCAAGAGTTGAGCTGTTACGAGAAAACTTGGGTGTTTGAATGTTCGATCGGAAAGTTTAACATTTTCTATTTATCTGGAATGGGATACAATATTTGGAATCCACAAGTAGTTATGAGATAACTGATATGAATGTTATAAACATAGCACTTTAGTCTCACTTGATCGGTTGCCACGGAATTTTGATGCGATCAAAAGTCCGTCGCAATCACGTAGCGTACGCGGATACTCGCCGGGTAAACTTAATAGACAGCCATGCCCCATAGCCCCGACCAAGTGACTGTAGGAGAACTCCGTCGCCGAAAGCATCCGTTCGGGTGCTCGCGGCAGCGGTGTTCCGCCTTGGTGCACTTCGTCGACGGTACCGGGGGTGAGGCCGTCTACTAAAGTTTGCGACGAGCATTCGATCAGGATGTCGGGAATCTTGTTGAATTGCCTGACTTGATATTGAAAAGTGTTTTCGATAATGAGACTAAAATACGGGGTTTATAATTGTTAGGCATGTGATGTCTAAGGAATTCATTTGATCAGGCATGCGATTTCTAAGGAGATTGCGGATTCCAACTGTTGTAGTTTTACACTTTCTTTTCTGTGACCGTAAGTGTAATATGTGATATCGTCGGTTTCGTTGCTATATGTCAACGACAATTGGGATGCGCACATTTGCTTACGTTGATGACATGTGATGTTATGTGTTGCTGGATATGTTATATTGGATCGTCGTGTTTGAATAGCCGGGGGTTTTATGTGAGATGAGAGTTTTTATTTTCATTCATGTAAAAACTTGTATGTAATATTCTTTTATTGGGACACTTCCAGGTTGCAGAAGATGTCACCTTTTGTATATTATTTACTTTTCCGCACTAGGATAGACCCAAGGAGGAGGGCACAAGTAACCGGGTTCTGGACTCCAGTGGGAGACCAACTCGAGGAGTCGAGTCCAGGTCTCCTAACTCTAGAATTGATAGGGTTGCTTGCCGCTCTCGTAGGGGTCTAGGGGTGTGGGTTTGGCTATTCATCGCGACCGTGGAATCCGTGTTTTATACTGGCTCGTATTGAAAACACGGACGTCCTAGTATATCCAATATTTCATATGTTTCTTCTGCTGCGTTATCTGTGATGTGATCATGTGATATGTTCTATGATAGATACTGTATATAGTATATATGATATATTATATAGATATTACTTATGTTTTGCACTCGCGCTAGCCCTGCCCCGCTCTGTCGTTAGTTACCTAACCTAACGGTGCACGAGGGGACATCGAGGCGAATGCGGATGGCATAAGTGTACGTCGTATTTATCTGTGATGTTTAGGTGATTTAATTGATGGGACATTCATTAATGAGATTAATGAAAGAAAATAAACCTAAAAGATATTGTGGAATCGAATTTCAAAATAAAACAGGTAGCTACAGTTCTTGCTTTGCATCGCGGTGTTCCTTGTAGAACATCCTGCACCTTATTCGATAAGGAAAGGACCGAGATCCCTTCACCGGGAGTGACTCCTTTAGCAATAACTGGCAGATGCTACAACCCTCGGTTTGTCTTTTGATTACTTCTATAGTTTTTGCTTTGCACAGTGATGTATATGATATATCATGCACCTCATTCGACGAGGAAAGGGCCGACGATCCCTTCACCGGGAGTGACCCCTTTAGCAAAACTAGAAAAGCCTCAAAAACACTCCATTTAAAAGCCATTTGATTCCGCAACGAGATCAAGTTCAAAGCGTTAAAGGTTTTCTTAAAAACCATTCGCAACCCTCCGTCATTTTAGGAAGTAGAGTACTTAGTATTCGTGTTGCGTTTGTCGACCATAGCCGAGGCGTAGTGTACGGTAGCTAAGTGATGTCTTCCTACACCGCATATGATGCGATTAGTTAGGACAGTCATGTGGCTTTGTTGACCTTAGCC
Organism: Agapanthus africanus; assembly: GCA_030015575.1. Lineage (NCBI taxonomy): Eukaryota > Viridiplantae > Streptophyta > Magnoliopsida > Asparagales > Amaryllidaceae > Agapanthus > Agapanthus africanus. The sequence continues at coordinate 559,823,264 of JASDDO010000016.1, forward strand.
AAGGGTCATGTGGGTGGGTCTAATTAATCACGAAATGACGGGTAGAAGTTGACTAGTGCTTATGATTTGTTGACCTTAGCTAAGGTCATAGTGCTAGGGGTAAAAATATTATCGGGAATTTTAAGTGTTGAAATTTGTAATGAGATTGCATACCTTCTATGAGATAGTTGGATCCCGATACCCACTGCGAGTAATTGTTACTCCTGGGAGAGTTTTACACATTACAATTAGCCGATCAAGTAGGTGTCTAGAAAGGTGTCAACGGGGTTACGCCTCTGGGAAAACGAGGTTTACATTAATTAGGTTCGTGCGAAAGCACGGGGGACCTCCCTCAAAGTACCGACACTGGCCTGGCTGAAAGATTGGTGAACTTGTAGCGTGTAATTAATCCCAGCTAGTCTTTCCTTTTAGGGTTTGAAGGAAGATTTGATAAAAACAGTGGGAGCCATCCTGATTAGATAAAATAATAACCAATCTGATCTTGCAAGAGCATACGCTGAGTGTTTTCTTCTCTCTCTCCAGGTAGCGACCATATCACGCCTTAATCAAGATAATAAAACGGATATATTGACCGAACCCGCTTGTTATACTGAGCTGGGGATCGTTGGTCCCGCTCCAACTTATAATTGTTATAAGACAGAGCAGGAAATTGGGGAATACCAGATTTCCCGTGCCGCCCAAACGAAGAAAGTGCATGTTGATGCATCATCATCGGGTGTGTTCGTTACACAGAATTGTTTCTCAGTATCCTTTACGTCCTGGGTATGTGATACCAGATCAGGATCCCGCATATGTAATTTGTTACATGGGCTACAGAAAAGTAGAGAACTGAGAACGGGTGATAAGTTTCATGAGGCAGAAAACGGTGCAAGTGTTGCAGCCAAGTCTGTTGGTCACTGTCACCCTGTATTACCAGAATACATTGATTCTGAACAAATGTTATTAGATACCGAACCTGATATACAAAATCATATCAGTCTCTTTATTTAGATAAAGAAGGATATAATTTTGTATTGATGGATAATGTTTTGAACATTTCCTATATCAAAAGTTGATCGGTTCAGGCACGTTATCTAAAAGCATTAACGTTCTAAATCAAACTACAGTTCTTAGTATACGGAACACACACAAGAGGAAGAGTTCAGAAATGAACGGATCCTTCTTGAGGTATTGTAGACTAGGTCATATCAATGCGACCCGACTAGCTTAAGTTACATTGAAGATGCATATTTAAATCAGTTTGAATTTACATCTTATGAAACTTGCCAGTCATGTCACAGAGATAAGATGACCATAGCTCTGTTTATTGGAAACAGAGAAAAAGTTAGTGAACTCTTGGGATTGATACATGCTGATGTATGAATGTCCCCTGTCTACACATGCCAAGACCGGTTCTTTGTACTTCATTACATTCTCTGATAATCTCTCAAGATTCAGACATATGTTCCTGTTGAAACACAAGTCCGAACCTTTTGAGATATTCATAGAATATAAGTTAGAAGTAGAGAACCAAAATACGGGTAAAAGTATTATGTCCTTTGATGTGATCAAGGAGGAGAATACTTGAGCACGGAATTCCTGGATTATTCTAAAGGAGAATGAGATTCTCTCTCAGCATTACTCCTCCGTATACACCATAGCACGATGGTATATCGGGGCGGAGCAATAACACCCTATGTGATATGGTGTGCTCTATGATGAGTACTACTGAGTTTCCTATTTCCTTTTGGGAGTTATGCACTTGAGAAGTTGCATACCTATTGAATAAGGTTCCGATCAAATCGGATGCCTACCATTTCATATGAGATATGGAAAGGGAAGAGCCTATCTCTTAAGTCAGTTAAGATTTGGGATTGTCTGGACTATGTCTAAAAGCAAAATCCGGACAAGCTCGAGGCAAGGTCTGTTATGTAGAACTGGAAATGTTCCAGCTATACAAACTGCAGCTGATGATTTGAAAGAACCAAAGGATTCAATAGTTACCAACGAACCTCAGCCTCTCCGCCGATCTAGTAGGGTTTCTCACCCACCTGAGAGTTACTTCGGTTTCTCTATGATAGTGGGAGCAAGGATTGCATCATGAGATGATGACCCAACTATTTTCGGGCTGGCCATCAGGAGTATGACTCTGTAAGAATGGCTGGATGCTTATCGATCTGAGATGGAATCCTTATACACCAACAAAGTATGGACTTTGGTTGCTTTATCTGAAGGGTTAAATCCCCATCAGAAGCAAGTATATCTTGAGAAGATTACTTAGTGTACATGGAAAAGTTAAGACTTTCAAAGCTAGACTCGTTAAAGGTTTGCATCATAGACCAGTTGTGGCCAATGATGAAACCTTTTTCTGGGGCCTATGCTTAAGTCCATCCAGATCCTACTTGCTACGGCTACATACCATGACTACGATATCTGGTGGTTGGGTGTCTTGACTGCTTTTCTAAATAAAGATTTAGAAGAGGTAGTCTATAAGTACACAGCCAGAGGGCTTCGTAGACAGTGGAAGCAGCGGAAACGTGTGCAAGATGTTTTATGTGATAAAGGAGGCATCGCGGAGTTGAAACGTCTGTTTTGATGTGGTAGTCAAAGAGTTTGACTTCATCAAAATGGTAGATGAACCTTGTATATACAAAAAGGTAGCAGGGAGTATGGTGGTGATCCCCGTAGAGCACGTGGATGACATACTCTTGATAGGGAAGGAGTTTCCTATGCTACGCTCGGTCAATCTCCGCTTATCGCAAGGATTCTCCATATAGGATCAAAATGATACCTACTAAATCCTGGGTTTTGGATCTATGAGATAGATCTAATTGGATGTTAGGATACTCACTAGTTGAAGTGAGCTGGTATCAATCGATCCTAGGGAGAATCACTGGAAAGGTTCCAGGGTGATAAGGACGACTGAATGTCAGTCGCAGGCATTGTCTTTACCCTCAGCTCAGGGACGGTATGTTGGAAGAGTTCCAAGCTAGATACCGTGGCATACTAGATGATAAAGGCTGGATACATCGCTACTTAAGATGCTACCAAAGAGGAAGTCTGGGTGTATATATATTAGTTCATGAGATGAACTTCGTTCCTCCCATTGTATGACAATGGAGTTATGGCTTATGCCTAGGAACGCCCGTCCCATCAGTGATCCAGACATATTCTTAGGCAGTATCACCTGATCGTGGAGATGGTAGATCTCCAGGGGATCGAGGTTAGGAGAATAGACTCAGAGGACAACGCGGCGGATCCACTCACAAAGGCCTTTTCCCAGAGAGAGACTTTTATGGGATGGTTAAGTATGAGATACTTCAACCACTGCTATCAGATGGCCCTAGTGCAAGTGGGAGATTGTTAGTTATATGTATGCCCTAGAGGCCATTACTATACATAGGATGTATATTGTAGTGGATGCTTGGACATATATAGGGATGACTTTCTTGCTCGATATGATAGTATGCTATCTGGTTACTCTTTACCTTAACGTGTACACTGATTGTATCTCTGTTACATGTTGGTAAAGCCCTTAGGATGTGTACTTGACTATCTGGACTATGATGCGGATCATACTAGTGGGGACATGGTAGTCCATAAGTACATCCTTCAAAGTCCCTAGTCGTGGGTGTATCGAGACGGGGCATCGATATACCAGAGTAGACTAGCGTATACCTTCTCGACCCATACAGATGGGCGATGGATGATCCCATATCCATTGGTGTTTGACATCAGAGATGATATACGGGTGCTCAGTAGAGACTGGGTACACTGGACGGACTCGCCGAGAACTCCCAGATGGTATTATACCTTACGTCAGATGGCAGTTCTCTGGTGACACTGGTACATGTTAGTCTGTAGACCCGAGATCGTCATAGAGTCTTGTGTGATTCCCACTGTGCTTTGATTTCCATCATACCACGTCCAAGAGGGCGTGCAAAAAGGTGGCTTTTGGGTACAGTCCCGAATCACATGGAGGCAATGAGCGATAGGAGGGGTTTCGTCTCTCCCGGTATAGGGAGTTGATGTTGCGCAGTGCTCGATTGGCTATAACAGGAAGTCCTTGGCCAAGGCTGCTTTAGGGATTTACTGGTAAGTGTTACCAGTAGTTTCTCGACCCGTTATGAACCTCATATCGACACGACTTATCGAGTTGTTGGGGTCTGAAGTTTACCACCCCTAGACGAGATATGCGATATATCAGACGAACAGACCGGACTGTACGGTAGTGTTACTCGTTGGATTCACTGGAGGTTGAGCGGGCTTGCTCGTTGATCTTCTGATCGCTCAATACTTGGGTGGCCGTTACGTTTAGCAGACCGCTTGCGGCTTGTGGGTGTTTGATATGATCATCACCTGCTGCCGGCGTATTGACGAGTCTTTAGAGTCCTACACAGGGGTTTCCTGGCTCAAGCGAAACGAAATAGGAGCGCATATGAGATATGTGCGGGACCGAGAATAATACCAGTATGTGATACTGTATTTTATTCTCGCGATTTGTATCATCGGTCGGTTATATGTGATATAATCGGGTTACCGAATCAAGTGTTGATTCGATACATTGATACACTAGATATTAGTCGGTTATATGCGATATGACCGGATCGTTAAATCAAGTGTTGATTTAATGATTTAATGTATAATCATATATTTGATATATTACTTTACATTAACTAATATTGGTTCACTTAAGATTGTTTTTCTCACTTGAATGTGCACATTGTTTATATGTGATATATGCAAGTGTACATGTTTGTATCATGCTTGATGATACAAACAAGTTGTGTGTATGAGACTTGAACCATATCAAGGTTAGATTAGGCTTTACTATTTTTTAGTAGCATATAACAAAAGAGTGTGACTTTGGTCAAAGTTATCAAGCTTCATGAAGCTTGATGAACATTGACAAAGTCAACTCTTTTGTCATTTGCTTAAGATATTAGCTAACCCAACCCTTAACCTTATGCTATGGTTAAATCTCTACATGAGTTAAGCATGAGGGCTTAACTCAACCATGATTCCATGATTAAAAGGATAAGTGTTCATATTATTCTTTTAATTGATATGTTTTCTTTCTTCTTCATCATCTTCATCAAGCTTGAAAAAGCTTGCTAGCTCCAATGGCATCATGAGAAAAAGAGTGAGAAATCCAATTCTAAAGTGAACCCACTTCCTATTTTTCATCCTCTACCACTTGCCATGTAGTATAGGGTGTTCTCTTCACAAAGTTTTTGACCAAGTGAAGGAATAGCTTGAGTTTGAGTCTCACCGACGTAGATCATCTTCGGCCTCGAAGTCAATGACCTAGCCCGATCATTTCTCCGACGAAACCATTTCTAGAGTCCGGGATCCGATGATTGCAGCGGAGGGACGTCAACATGGAGCTAAAGAAGTGGTGGACCGGATCTACAAAGGTTGTAATCCCTTTCACTTAGTAGCAAAGTCGTTTGCTTGCTTTCTTTTCGCCTAATCTCTAGTCAACGATCTATATTAGGGTTTCTCGGCACCGGAAAATTTTGTTTGGCATGGTTGATACCTTGTGGAACCTCCTTAGTGTGCCTAGAAACCCTACAGTTGGGTAGGAAGCTACCCACAGCGGATGGGCCGAGCAGGAATCTGCTCGTCGTCCTCGTGAGGAGGGCTTTAGATCCACTTCTTCATAGGGCAGGAATCTACTACTTGTGGATGAGCCGAGTAGGAATCTTCTTGAGGAAGGCTTTAGATCCACTTCTTCGTAGGGCAGGAATCTACCACTTATAGATGAGCCGAGCAGGAATCTGCTCGGCGGCCTCGTGAGGAGGGCTTTGGATCCACAGCGTTGTTGGACATGAATCTACCCTTTGTGGATGAGCCGAGTAGGAATCTTCTTGACGGCCTCATAAGGAAGGCTTTGGATCCACAGCGTTGTTGGGCAGGAAGCTACCTGCTGTGGATGGACCGAGCACGAATTTACTCGGTAGCCTCACGATGAGAGCTTTGGATCCACAGCGTTGTTGGGCAGGAAGCTACCCACTGTGGATGGACCGAGCAGGAATATACTCGGTGTCCTCGTGATGAGGGATTTATTATCTCCCTAGTATCTCCTTGGGGCATTGTTCAACCTTCCGTGACCCATATAGGCGGGAAAGGCGATCATCGCGGATAACACGTGTCAGTACCATATCGGGAAAGTGCGATATTCCGTGATTTGCGTCATTGTGTGAGTAAATCTCGGCCGTTGGAAGATTTTTGTTGAGGCTATAAATACCGAAGGCATATTGGTTTCTTTCTGGTTTTGCATTCCCTGAAGATGACCGGCCGCGTGTATACCATCAGGGAGATCGTTTCTCGTGACGATGTAGACTTAATTAAATGCCAATAGGAATTACATTATTTTAGAAGAGGTTACATATTTATTTATACAACTTAAGTTTTTTGGCATTATAAGGCCGAATAAAATTACGCCCCCGGCGTCCTGCAGGCGGTATACTCCACCGGGCAACGTTTCTGTTACGAGGAATGGTCCGTCCCACTTCAGGGAGAACTTATGTAGTCTTTTTTGGTCTACGAACTCGTTTCTTCGTAAGACCAGATCTCCCGTCTTGAAGGCCCGATATTTAACTCGAGCATTTTAGTAGCAAGTGGTTTGCTGCTGATAGGCGGCCGCTTTGATTTGCGCTCGATCCCGCTTTTCCAATAGGACGTCCAAGTTGCTTCGGAGCACCGAGGTGTTAGCTTCATCGTCGAAGTGTTCAACCCAATAACTAGGCAGTCCAATCTCTGCGGGGATCATTGCCTCGGTACCGTAGCAAAGGCTGAATGGGGCTTCTCCCGTGGGTGTTTTCTTCGATGTCCGCAATGCCCATAGCACCCATGGCAGTTCCTCGACCCAGCCATCTTGCCTTCCTTCCAAACGGGCTTTGAGACTGCGGATGACGCCTCGGTTCACTAGCTCGGCCTGCCCGTTGCATTGAGGATGTACGACCACGGCAAACTTCATCAATATGTGGTAGTCGCTGCAAAACTCTTTGACTTTATCGTTTTCGAAGTTGGTTCCATGGTTGGTAACTATGTATTAGGTTACACTAACGTCCTGGCCATCATCTGTGTCCGTTTGCGGAACAAAAATTTTTCTACGATTTAAAACTGGCGCTAGAATAACCCATATACCGGATCTACCATAAACCTAACTAGCAACCATAAAAGTTCTATCTACTATGATAGAAGTTTATACCTAAAGGCTCAAGTCCTTTGGGTCTTCATTCCTCTCCTTTAGCTCCTCGAAGAGTGTACGGATCGCACTTGATCATCGGCCTCCTCGCGTCAAAGATGATCCACCCGAGAGTGTGTACTTTGAGCTCTTACTTCTAAACCGAGGTAATTAGGGTACTTAGTATGCTAATCTAAGTAGCCTAGATGGTGTAGAGAAGGATTATGGATTGATCTGTCTCAAGAACCCTAGGTTCTCAACTCATGAGACAATTAGGGATTGAGGTAGAAGAAAAGAGCTTGGAGGAGATTAGAGTGTAGTGATAGCATGAATGAAGAATGGCTCACTTTGATAACTATGAAGCATAACAATAATTCCACAAAATATCTTGAAGCCACCTTGCCTCAATAGGAATCCATGAGTCACTTAAGTGAGTCACCAAGTAGCCATGCTTCATTTATTGTAACATAACATCTCATACCTCCACCTCATTAATCATTTAATTAAAATGATTATATAACAAATGAGGTGTCTTCTTTTAGAAGTATCCTTGCACAATTACAAGAATACCCCTCACCATGTATACATACCCGTATCCGTATTCCGAAAAATACGAATACAAAGTGACAAAAATTATCCAAGAATATAATACTAGGATCCGGCTTAAACCAAAGCCTATTAGTATTATCCGCACGAATCATGATTCGTGTAGCTAGTACACGTATATGATTGAACCCTGCCGTAAAATCCATACGGCCTCTACATCGTTTCGCCCGAAGCAGGGAAACCCTCTGTGTAGGACTCTAAAGACTCGACAGTACGCTGGCAATGGGTTTAACTACAAGCACATCAGCTGTACTAGCCGCACGTAACGGCTACCCAGGTACCTGTCGAAAAGAAGGCCGACGAGTAAACTCGTCCGAACTCCTACCGAGCCTATCCGTGACAATCTCCGTATAGTCCGGTCTCTTCGTCTGAGAGTATCGCATGCCGGGTCTAGATGGTGGTAAACGTCAGACCCTACTAACCCAATAATTCGTGCTGATGCGGCTCATGACCAATCCGAAAAACTACTGATCAACCTATCAATAAATCCCAACTTTCTTGGCCAAGGTCTTATGGTCCTGACCATTTGAACACAGTGCGATATCGACTCCCTATACCGGGAGAGACGAATCCCCAACAACCACTTACTGCCTCCATGTGGCTCAGGACTGTACCCAACCAAAACCTATTTGCACGACTCAGCAAAGCCGTGGTAGGGTAGTGATCAAAGCACAGTGGGAACCCACACGAGACAAATGACGATCTCAGGTACAAAGACCAACCTGTATATGTGTCACCTGAGAACTTCCATCTGACGATAGGTATAGTACCATCTAGAAGTTCTTGGCGAGTCCGTCCAATGTACTCACACCCAGTGAGCACATGTATACGATCTTAGGTGCATCAGACTAATGGCTGCGGGACCAACCATCGCCACTCGTCGGGGTCTAGAAACGTATACACTAGTCTACTCCGGAATATCGATGCTCGGTCTCGATACTCACACGACTAGGGACCTTTTAAGGATGTGCTTATTAACTATCCTGCTCCCAGAAGTATGATCGCCATCACAACGCAGGTAGTCAAGCAAGATCCTATGAGCTTTATGAACATGTAACCGCTATATGTAATATCGAGTATAACATATGCATATGTTAAGATAAAATCAAACCATAATAGTATACTACTATATCAAGTCTGTATTAATATGTGCAAACTGGATAAAGCATCAATAGAAACAAATACACATATCAAGATAAAGACAACTCAAATAATATACTATATATAAATGAGCAAGATTGTCCTGTACATACATATGTCCAAGCATCCACATGTATACATATACAATAATGGCCTCTAGGGCATACATATCCAACACTATGCACCTCGGGATCCCAAATCGAGAAATTATGTTGTTCTGCAGGAACTTTATTGTAGAGGTGGCGTCCGGTTTCCTGATGGGCACGACCTCTATCCATTTCGTGAAGTAGTCCACAGCGACAAGGATATATCTATGCCCGCCTATGCCGGTGGGGAGTTGGCCCACCATATCCATCCCCCATTGTGCAAACGGCCAAAGAGAACTGAGTGGAGTTAGTTCGGTGGCGGGGAAACGAGGTATGCTGCCGAAGAGTTGGCAGTTCTTGTATCTTCTGACCAGCTTCTCGGTATCCTGGTGTATTCTCGATCAGTAGTACCCTTACAGTAGTGCCTTTTGGACCAAGGTTCGGGCCCCTTAGTGTGCTCCCCCGACCCCTTCATGTATTTCTCGCAGAACATAGTCAGCCTCATGGGGGTCGATGCACCGGAGCAGAGACTGAGTGTATGATTTCTTGTACAGGTTTCCGTTGCTCCAGACGAAATGGCATGCTTTGGCCCAAAGCCGGCGAGTTTCTCCTTGGTCTTCAGGAAGTACATCATCCTTTAGGAACTCCATGATGGGCTTTCTCTAATCCCGGCCTTCTTCCTGAGTTGTGTAGATCTGGAGTGTTACCTCTCTGTTTTCTACGCAGGGTCGTGGCAAGACTTCGAAGAGGTTATTTCTTTTATGGTTGGCCGAATAGGTAGAAGCGAGCTTGCTTAAGGCGTTGGCTTGAGTTTTCAAGTTCTTGGGAATCTGCTCCACTTGGACTTCATCGAAATTTTTTCGAAGCCTTTTTACTTCGGCCAGGTATTTTATTATGAGTGGCTCCCGGGCTTCGAAATGCCCGGTTACTTGGCCGACGACCAGTGCGGAGTCGTTACGAACTTTGATGGTCTTCAGCCCTACCCCGGAGGCGATTCGCGGTCTTACCAACAAAGCCTCGTATTCCGCGGCGTTGTTCAATGCTCTGAACCTGAGCTTTAAAGAGTATTCTATTTTCGATTCGTCCAAGCCGTGGATGATCAGGCCAGCCCCTCTCCCCTCCTCGGTAGAGGACTCGTCCACGTAGAGCACCCAGTCTGGGATGGGGTCGGGTACCTCTTCGACCGAGGAACGTGGTTCGGGGCTCTGCGCTGCCGTTCCTTCTTTAGCGGGAATAGTGCATTCGACACCGAAATATGCTAAGACCTGTGCTTTGATGGCTTGTCTGGGTCGGTATTTGATATCGAATTGGGACAATTCCCACCTCCATTTCTCTAGACGACCTGACGACTCTGGGGAGGCGAGAATAGACCCTAAAGGTCGCTCAGTGAGGACAAGGATTGTGTGCGCATGGAAATAGTGTCGAAGTTTTCTGGAGGCGACGACAAGTGCCAGGACTATTTTCTTTATGGCCGGGTATCTTGTTTCTGCATCTTTGAAAACAAGGCTCACGTAGTAGACCGGCCTCTGTATGCCTTCGCATTCTCTGACAAGCACCGAGCCTGCAGCTTGGTCGGAGATGACTAGATATAATAATAGCTTGTCGCCCACGATCGGTCGGGTGAGTAGTGGGGGAGTCACTAGGTGCGCCTTAAGTTGTTCGAAAGCGTTCTGGCATTTCTCAGACCATTCGAACTTATGAATTTTCCTTAAGGCCTTGAAGAACGGGAGGCACTTCTCTCCGAATCTGGACATAAAGCGACTCAGGGCAGCCACCCTTCCTGTGAGGCGCATGATGTCGACATTGATCCTGGGCGTTGCCATGTTGAGGACGGCACTGATCTTTTCTATGTTTGCGCCTCACGTGCTCCTCAAGCGGGCGCCAATGTACAACGCGCGTGCCAATGTGCAAAGCACATAAATACCCATTATGAGAATTAAAACCTTAAGTAGCGCCCACGTGCACAACACGTGAGCGCCGGCACCCAAGTAGAATTAAATTCTACTCTCTGTTAAACAGAGCCGTTGAATCAAAAATCCAACGGAGATAATAAATCATAAAAAATACAGAATTAAATTCTGTAGGGAGAAAACATACCCCAAATTGGATTATAGAATAAAATTCTATTTTGTGATATATTCCCTCAATCTTTCTAAACAAGAAAGATTACCCTCTGTAAAACAGAGAACCGGTGGATTAAAAATCCAACGGTGATTAAACAATCACCGTTTTACAGAATAAATTCTGTGTAAGGGAAAATATTCCCCAATCTTGTTAGAAACAAGAAAATATGTTCTGTAAAACAGAAACCCTTAGATCAAAGATCCAATGGTGGGTAAAAATCCCCAAATCAATTGGGATCTTTTAATGAGAGATTTCTTCAGAGTTAATTAACAAATTTCCTCTACTATATAAAGGAACCAAGACTTCAAGTCCGACGTAGAGGAACCCTCCCCATAAGCTTCTAAAAAACTAAAACAGAAAGCTTCAAAAGGGAACAAAAAAGAAGATCTCCCTCCTAAAAATCTCTAGGTAAATAAAAAGAACAGAGATCAAAACATCTCGTTTACATATCTAAGGGTTTAACTCTTTTAAAAAGAACTTAGTTTTTTCTCTAGGTCTGAGATCCACAAGACAAGTCTCCCATAAGTTGAGAATTTAATTCTCATCGGGAAGAATTTTTTCTTGAGAATCGAAGATTCAAAAAAAGGACTAGGAATTGAATTCCTTAAAACGAAGCATATAAAAGAAACCTAATTCTTATAAAAGAACTTGGTTCTTAAAAAACGAAAGCTTGATCATCAATGGGCGCCACAGAAGAAAAGAGTGCTTAGCACTCATTGGGCAGCGCCTCACGTATCCCTTACGTGGGTGCCACAGAAGAAAATAGTGCTTAGCACTCACTAGGCAGCGCCCAGCGCCTTACGTGTCCCTCACGTGGGTGCCACAGAAGAAAAGAGTTCTTAACACGCACTAGGCGGCGCCCGGCGCCTCACGTGGGCGCCACAGAAGAATAGAGTGCTTAGCACTCACTAGGCAGCGCCCAGCGCCTCACGTGTCCCTCACGTGGGCGCCCCAGAAGAAAAGAGTGCTTAGCACTCACTAGGCGGCGCCTCACGTGTCCCTCACGTGAGCGCCACAGAAGAAAAGAATACTTAGCACTCTCTAGGCAGCGCCCAGCACCCAGCGCCGCACGTGTTCCTCACGTGGGTGCCATAGAAGGAGTGTTTAGCACTCATTGGGCAGCGCCCGGTGCCTCACGTGCTCCCCACTTGGACACCATAAAGAGTGCCTAACACTCCATATAAAGACAAAAGGAGTAAAGTGTTCAACACTTATCAGGCAACCCCCTTGACTGACAGTTCCACATGATCATATGTAGGCGTCAGAACTCATATAAGTGCTTAGCACTTTTGCATAAAAAAAGGGGGGCTGATTAAACAAAGCCCAAACTAGTGCTCGGCTCTTTTTCAAAAAAAGAGGGGAGACTAAGCAGACTAAAGCCCAAATTGGCTAAGTTGCTAAAGTCTGGCAACTGAGTCCAAATACTCTGTTGCTAGGTCTTAAATAAGGAAGATCCTAAAATGTTGTTAAGTGGATCTTAGTCTCAAATTGGACTAACGTGTCCTTAACAAAAATTCTTAAGGCCACCATAACCTTTCTCTTAGTCTCAAATTGGACTAACGTGTCCTTAACAAAAATTCTTAAGGCCACCATAACCTTTCTCCCTCAAATACGGGATTTGGTTCAAGGGTACATCTCTTTACACCTCTGATATATGTTGTTGTAATTCTTCAACGTCTTCAGAGAGGTGACGGGTCCCAGCGACCAATAACTCCTTTCATCCCATATTGATGCATTTCCAAATTGACGTGCACATCTCAAATCGGATCGTATCCCAAATTGGGCACATTCCATATCACTATTGTTCACTTCGTCACGTAACAAATACGCACGCGCGCAAGTTGAACAGTGGACTGAAATGTCTCTAAACTAATATTCGCCTCTAAAATGGGGATAACAGACCGAAACGTCCTTAAACTAATATTCGCCTCCAAAATGGTGATAATGGACTGAAACGTCCTTAAACTAAAACAATTGAGCCTAAATGCTCTTTTGTTGGGTCTGAAATAAAATTGATCCTAAAATTTGTTTAGTGGATCTTAGTCTCAAACTGGACTAATGTATCCTTAACAACAACAAATCGAGCCCTAAATGCTCACATACATTTAAGTCGATCTTAATCTCAAACCAAATTAACGATCCTTAAATAAAAAACCCAAATCTAAAATATACGGATTTGGACTAATCCACACGCTACGGGCGACAACGTAAATTAGTCTCCATATACAATCCACGGGCAACCTAAATAAACAAAAACATACACGACACGAAGTGAACTTCTGGAGCAGGAGAAAATGGTTATCGCGATGCGGTAACGTAATTAACTGCAGGGGGTTGCGCTTGCAGGGAAGAGCGTCCCCACAATAAAAAAAACCCTCGCAAACGAGGGAGAGTCTGACGAAGTCTGCTACAATAGACGCTTCCGTCCAAACCTCCGATATACGGTGCCATAAATCAACTTGGTATCTTCGGAGAGGTGGACGGATAAATCCAAATAGCATCTGCCCCCAAATTCAGGCAAGGCGATCTATCCCAGTTCGTCTCTGTTTTCGACGGTAAACAGATTCTGGCACACCCAGTGGGACCTTTTCCTCTTTCCATTCCATACTTCGTTTGTCGTGTTTCCCGAACAAAATTGCGGTTTGCTATGGTTGCCCTTGGGTTTGAGGTACTAAGATTTGGTGTCTTGCTCCTATGTAGAAAGAAGAAGAAAAAAAGGTCAATGGCTTCCAGCTGCACAAACTGCAACATCAACTCCTGTTCCGCCCCAACTGGAGGAGTGACGTACGGGCCCAATGCGGCCTCCATCTTTTCAATGCCAGTGGGGTAGGTGACTCAAGCCACCACTGGATTGTTCTTCGGGACCATTCTCCCGCCAGCAAGCTTCACCGCCCAGTGCCACCACAGGAAGCTCCCAAGATGTCGGTCTTCGATCGACTTGCAACCACCACGGCCCCTCTCAACGGGTTGTTCAAGTCTGCCACCTCAGTCTTCAACAGGTTGAGTCGAAGCTCAAGTGGGCCCGCAAAGAGGCTCCCAATACTTGAAGGGGCTATCCCAAAACAGATAGTCCTCCCAACTCATTCGTCAGGTGAAGTCGTCAAAAGTGCTTCCCTTACCAGGAAGTCGGCCTTCGAAAGATTGGCCATTGTGGGGTGTTTTTCGTCACCCCATTAAGATGGGAATACGCATGCGCTTGTCAGGCGCATCACAGATTCCCTCTGTCGAGGGTAGGCTGGGATTTATTGATTGTGGGGATCCGAATCTCCGGTAGTCGCGGACTAAGCTGCCGCTAATCACCCCTCGCCTTTGGAGCGAGAGAACTTCCGATTGACGGGTCAAACATGTCATGCAAACTCAATGTGCAGTGTTGTGTTTTGAAGGGGTTTTGGATATATCGGGGGCCCCGCAGAGTTTTTACGGGGGTCCCGCTACCCGGATAGCGGGATGGGGGTCAAGAGGGCTAGCAGCCCTCTTGTGGGGTGCGGGGCAACGCCCCGTTAGAAAATTTTTCCTAGCAGGGGACGTGTTTTGAGTGTAGAGTGTACAAAAAATGAGGGGTGAGGAGCGTCTTAAAGACGCGTGCATGGCACGTGGGCACAGGTCGTCCATGGGTCATGTGCCTGGTGCGTGGGTGCTTGGCGCCTGCGAGTCACGTGCCAGGCGTGTGGGTGCTGGGCGCCTGCAAGTCACGTGCGCGGCACGCGACCTCTGGGCGCCAGTGGGTCACGTGCGCGGCACGCGACCGCTGGGCGCTGAGCGTCCGCGGGTCACGTGCATGGCATGCGACCGCTGGGTGCCCGCGGGTCACATGCGCGGCGCGACTGCTGGAAACACCAACGAAAAATAGGCTTAGTGCCTGAGCTAGGAGTTGAACTCCCAAGGGATTTTGAGTGGAGTTAAACTCCAAAAGATTTAGATTTGGAGTTAAACTCATAAATGATCTGGAATAGGAGTTAAACTCCTTTGAGGATTTGGGACTTGGAGTTGAACTCCCCAAAGATCTTCAGGGGTGATCAAATGGGACCCTCTCTTCTCTCTTTAGCCCTGAAGCTTCTTTTGAGCCTTGGATCTGTCCAAAGTTGGATTTTTAGAGATGGATCTCCTTCTTCCTCCTCTTGATTGACTGGATCTTGGAGAAAAGGAGGGAGACTTAAAAGTCTCCCATTTTCGAGATCTGTTTGAAGATCCGAGCTTTTTTTCAAGGGTTTTGTGGTGAAAAATTATTTCTTTTTAGAAAAGGGAAGAGTTAAACTCTTGATTTAATTTTAAAAGGGGGAAGGTTTTAGAACCTTGAGCAAGGAGAAGGAGGCACAAACCCTAGAATATTTGAAAATGGAAAAAGTTCTTATTTTTCATCATCATGTTGCCTCTTATAGGTTTACAAATTTACATATAGCCCATTGGGCTTTACAAATGGCATTTTGCCCATCCCATGCTTCATGTGCTAATTTCTTTTACACATGAGTTATGGGCTTTACAAAAATTTGGCTTTCTGCCCATTTTTCTTACATTTGTCCATAAAAAGTACATCAAAAATTATTTATTACATGAATTTTATTTTGGCATGGGGGAGGCCAGCCGCTTCATGTTCGGGCTCGACTCGGGCTTGAGCCCACTTGAACTGGCCTTGGGCCCACTTGGGTTGGGGTTGACTTTGACTTTGACTTTGACTTGGTCAACCGGGATGTAATTTTTGACTCCAACAAAGTGCCCCCCATCAATAAATGCACACCACACATGTGGGTCGTGTGCATGAAATTGATGGATCTTCTTTCACGTGGAGATTGATTTAATTTGGTTCCCGTTTTGATGACGTAGAGGTCGATGCTGCCCTTTTTGCAACGTGGACGGTCGGTGCTGCCATTTTTGTGACATAGACGGTCGTTTTTATTGCCATTTTAGCGATTTGGACGGTCGGTTCTGCCCTTTTTACGACTTGAACGGTCGGTTCTGCCCTTTTTGCTACTTGGACGGTCGATGCTGCCCTTTTTACGACTTGGACGGTCGTTGCTGCCCTTTTAGCGACTTGGACGGTCGTTGCTGCCCTTTTTTCGACTTGGACGGTCGTTACTGCCCTTTTTGCGACTTGGACGGTCGGTTCTGCCCTTTTTTCTGACTTGGACGGTCGGTGCTGCCCTTTTAGCGACGTGGACGGTTGATGCTTCCCTTTTTGCGACTTGGACGGTCGGTGCTGCCCTTTTAGCGACTTGGACGGTCGGTGCTGCCCTTTTTGCGACTTGGACGGTCGTTGCTGCCCTTTTTGCGACTTGGACGGTAGGTGCTGCCCTTTATGCGACTTGAACGGTCGTTGCTGCCTTTTTTGCGACTTGGACGGTCGGTGCTGCCCTTTTAGCGACGTGGACGGTCGATGCTGCCCTTTTAGCGACTTGGACGGTGGGTGCTGCCCTTTAGCGACTTGGACGGTCGGTGCTGCCCTTTTTGCGGCTTGGACGGTTGGTTCTGCACTTTTTGTGACTTGGACGATTGTTGCTGCCCCTTTTGCGACTTGGACGGTCGGTGCTTGATTTTACTGGCTCCGCTTCTTACAGTGTCAGGGATTGGATTTGACTCGCTCCGCTTCCTGCAGTGTCAGGATTTGACTTGTTTCCGAGGTGGAGCTTGATTCCGCCAGAGAGGTTGTTGGTTGTCATGCTGATTTGATGTGAATTGGGTTGACATCAACATCACTACGCTGGAATATGGTACCAGGAGCGAATCATCATTTGCCATGAGAGAATTTGGGGATTTTGGTTTTGGTTTGGCATCAGCACCGCTACACTGGAATATGTTACCAGGAGCGAATCATCATTTGCCGTGAGGGAATTTCCCTCGTTCCTAGTTTAACGACTTAGGGGTCATATGCTCCCAGTTTAACGACTTAGAGGTCATCTATTCCCAGTTTAAAGACTTAGGGGTCTATTGAATTGGAGTTTGGAATTTTGGGGTTAGGGTAGGCATCAACGTTGCTAACACTGAAGCACATATGCCAGGAGCAATTCATCATTTGCCTTTGCCTGTTAGGGAGCGATGGCTTAGGAGACAGGTTTAGGTCCCTATCACCTAATGCTTTTCAATTTTATGAGCCGTAAGGGTCTCATAAAAGCATTTTCTCCCTACGAGTCGAGAGGATCTCGTAGGTGTATTTTCTCCTTAGGAATCGTGGGGACTCCCAAGTGTGTTTTTCCTTTGTGAGTCGTAAGGATCTCACGAAGGTGTTTTCTTACGAGTCGAGAGGATCTCGTAAGTTTGTTCTACTCATGTATCGTGAGGACACATGAGTGGATCTTCCCAAATGGAGCATAATTCCAAGGGCGGAGACCGGCCACGTGACTGGTGGTTGCTGTGGGGCATGGATGTGAGGAGAATTATTTGAGCCCGTGGATTGTATACGGTAGTCGATTTGGGGACCACACGTAGGGCTGGGAGAATTTTGGAAAATTGGATTTTGGTTGGCGTCTGCATCGCTGCACTGGAATATGGTACCAGGAGCGACTCATCATTCGCCATTGGGATATCCAGGGATTTGAAATTTTAGTTGGCGTCTGCATCGCTGCACTGGAATATGGTACCGCGAGCGACTCATCACTCGTCGTTTGGGAATTTAGGGTTTGAGTTTTGGGTCGACATCAGCACCGCTGACACTGAAGCGTAATGCCAGGAGCGACTCATCATTTTCCATCGCCCATTGTGGAACGATGGCTCAGGAGACAGGTTTAGATCCCTATCACCTAAGAATTTTCAATGTTATGAGCCGTAAGGGTCTTATAAAAGCATTTTCTCCCTATGAGTCGAGAGGATCTCACAGGTGTATGTTCTCCTTAGGAATCGTGAGGATTCTTAAGTGTGTTGTTCCTTTGTGAGTCGTAAGGATCTCATGCAGGGATTTTCTCCTCACAAGGTCGAAAGGACTTTGCGAGTGTATTTCATCTCTCTTTATACGAGTTTGCGCCCTTTTGGATTTTCACAAACTCGCTGGCAGTCCTGCTGTTTTTACTCACGGAGCCCTTTCGGGTTTTCATCCGTGCCCGTTTTGCTTATGGACATATCCTTTTTTTTAGAATCTCTATTGCTGGTGGGACTTTAAATGTAGTCTCACCGGTAAGACTTGGGAGAGACATGGGTCTTTCATGCCCGTGGATTGTATACGATTTTACAGGATGTATGATCCAGACCGTAGGGCCGGCGTGCTCAATTCGCCTGCGATTTGGAGCATTCACGCGTAATATTTCTTGAGATATCGACCGTTGATAGGTGACATGGGCCTTTCTCCCTCGGCATTTATCAGCTGGTAGGATCCTCCATCAAACACTTTCTCGATGACGTATGGTCCTTTCCAGTTTGGATCGAATTTTCCCTTGGCATGTTGATTGGGGATGATCGGTCTTTTGAGGACCAACACCAATTCGCCTTTCTTGAAAGCGTGGAGACGGGTCATCTTTTCATAGGCCCATGACATTTGGGCTCGGTACAACTCCAGATTTTGTTGTACTGCGAGACTCTTTTCTTCGAGGGTGTCGAGCTCTTCGAGCCGAAGGAGCACGTCTTCCTCCTCCGTCAACTCGTGCTGAACGGCCATTTTTAAGCTTGGAACTTCGATTTCGAGGGGGAAGACTGCCTCCACTCCGAAGAGCAATGAGTATGGAAAGAACGGAGTTGGAGTACGGTGCGTGGTACAATATGCCCACAACGCCTCGTGAAGTTTGAGATTCCGGTCTCTCTTGTTGGCTGAAGTATTTTTCCTCAAGAGCTTGCACAGGGTTTTATTGAAGGCTTCGGCTAGCCCATTAGCTCTTGGATTATAGATGGAGGAATATCTCCAGTCTATCTTGTGCTGAGTAGCGAACCTTAAGATTTTGAAGCTCCTGAAAGAAGGCCCGTTGTCAGATATGATTCTTCTTGGTGTACCAAAGCGGTATAGAATATTATGTCTGAAGAATGTTAGAATATCTTCTGTTTTGACATCTTTTAGCGGGACAGTTTCAGCCCATCTGGAGAAGTAGTCTGTCGTAGCCAATATGAACCGGTGGCCTTTGGATGATGGAGGATCAATTGGGCCAACTATGTCGGTGCCCCAAACTTCGAAAGGCCACGACGCTACCGTAGGATGCAACGAATTGGGATGCTAGTGAATGAAATCGTCGTGAATTTGACAAAGATGACTTTTCTTTGCATACACTTCGCAATCCCTTATCATGGTGGGCCAGTAATATCCAAGCCATTTGATCTAATGCTGCATTTTGGGGCCGGACTGGTGAGTCCCGCAGACGCCTTCTTTCATGACTTTTTGGGCTTCGGACGATGACAGGCACCTGAGCTAGAGTTGGTCATATGATCTGCGGTATAGCGTATTATTTACAAACACGTATCGAAGAGCTCTCTTCTTCAGTTGAATCCTTACAGATTTTCCTTCGGGCAGTTTGTCGTATCGGAGGTATTCTATGAAGGGTTCTTTCCAATCGGGCTCGTCTTGAATGATCGAAGCTTCTTCGACAGGATTGTTCTCTTGTTCTACGCTTTCTTCTTCACGCAAAGAGACCGGAGGCAGAATTTGCCGGCTTCTGACTGTGATTAGGATTTCATCCATGACAGGATCAGCTAGCTCTTCAGCTAGGCGAGCGAGTATATCGGATTTTCCGTTCAACGCTCTAGGGACTCTCATTAGTTCAATATGAGTGAACCGTTTCATGAGTTCCACCACCCGGCTTCTATATCGAGCTAACTCGGGTTTGTATATCTTATAGTCGCCGCTTACTTGGTTGACGACAAGCTGGGAGTCACCGTAAACCTGTAACCGAATGATTTCCATTTCTATGGCGAGCTCCAGACCAGCTATCAGAGCTTCGTACTCAGCCTCATTGTTTGTGCGAGGTTCGGTGAGAGAAAAAGAACGTCGTAGGGTTCCCATCGATGGCGTGATGAACACCAATCCAATCCCTGCTTTTATCTGCGGGATGCTTGATTTGCCGGAGCTCCTCATTGATGAGGATCCATCGTAGTAAAGCTCCCAACATGGCTCATCATTCTCGAGATGCAGCACTTGTTCATCGGGTAACTCGCAATTGAGCGGTGACCCTTCTGGTATGGGATGAGCAGCAAGGAAGTCAACGAGAGCTTGCCCTTTTACTGCTTCCTGGTGAGTATAGATTATGTCAAATTCAAGCAGCATGACAGCCCATTTCGCCATTCTACCGGCTAGGCTTGCTTTGGTCATCAAGTGTTTGAGCGGGTCGACCTTGGAGATCAGCATAACCCGATGAGCGAGCAGATAGTGTCTCAGCTTCTTCACAGTGAATATCATAGCCAGGCATTGCTTTTTAATCGGGAAATAGTTGTGTTCCGCCCCAACTAAAGTTCGACTGAGGTAGTAGAGGGCATTTTCTTTTCCCTCCTCGTTGTTCTGGGCAAGGAGTGCACCGAGTGATTCATCTAGCGCGGCAGTGTAGAGAATCAGGGATTTATTCGGAATGGGAGCAGCCAGCACTGGAGGGTGAAACAGGTACTGTTTGATGCTTTCGAACGCTCCTTGACATTCGGCATCCCAGACAAAATGAGCTCCCTTCTTCATGAGCTTTGAGAAGGGCCTACATCTCTCCGATAAATTTGAGATAAACCTTTGTATATAAGCAAGCTTGCCTTGAAAAGATCTTAGCTGCGTCAAATTCTTCGGAGGGGGCATCTCCATGATGGCCTTTATCTTGGATGGGTCAACTTCGATCTCTCGATGTCGGACTATGAAGCCTATGAATTTTCCCGATGACACGCCAAAAGCGCACTTCAGAGGATTCATCTTCAGATCGTATTCCCTCAGTCTAGTGAGAACGGTCCTAAGATCCTGGATGTGATCGGTCTTGGCTTTAGTCTTGACGACCAAATCATCAACATAGAATTCGACGAATTTATGGATTAGGTCATCAAAGATATTGGTCATTGCCCTTTGATATGTAGCACCTGCGTTCTTTAATCCGAACGGCATCACCTTATAGCAGTATATTCCGATCGGGGTTCGGAATGCTGTGTGTTTCTCATCCTCGGGTGACATCTTGATCTGATTATATCCAGACGAGCCATCTATGAAGGTGAACATCTTGTAATTTGAGGTATCTTCGACCATAATTTCCATGACTGGTAGCGTGAAATCATCTTTAGGGCATGCCTTGTTAAGATCTCTGAAATCGACGCAGACTCGGATCTGCTCATTCTTCTTTTTCACCAGGACGATGCATGCGATCCAGTCCGCATATTTCTCTTCTCTGATGAAGCCAGCATCGATAAGTTTCTTAGTTTCCTCGATGACCTTTTCTTCTAGTTCCCTTCTCATTCTTCGAGAAGCTTGTTTGACTGGCTTGGCATCAGGAGATATAGCCAGCTTATGCACAGCCACTTCGGGAAAGAGGCCAGGCATTTCTTTGTACGTCCACACGAAGCAGTCGGTGAACTCATGCAGCAGGGCGATTATCTGCTCTTTCATTTTCTCTGACAAGAGTGAGCCGGTGTAGGTCGGTCTTGGATTATCAGGTGTTCCCAAATCGATTTCGGTTAGCTCATCGAAGGTTGCTTGTCCCCCATCTTCGAGCTCTTGAGGAGCTTCTTCTGGCTCGGCTATCTCGTCATCATCATTTGACCTTTCGCTGGCTTCACCAACATGGATCATGTAGCATGCTTTAGAATCAGGTTGAATGAAACCTATGCCCCGTCTATCTGGAATTCGTCCATCGATGAGTGCCCGGACATGAGGCGGATGCCATAGCCCTTCATAAAACTTTGCTTCAGACTTCGTTTGATATAACTGGCATCCGCACCTTTTGAAATATTCCCGCATCTCGGGCGCATAGTATCTAGGATTAAGGACGGCTCTTATGCCTCTCTCATAGGGAAGGCATGCGACAGACAAATCGTCCGGGTGCACAACATGATTTGACCCATAAAACAGGATGCCCTTCTGTCCACTTTTCCTTCCCGGAATGTAGAAAGTTTTCAGCTGGTCTACGGTGGAGACCGACAATGCATCGAGCTCTTTGCACATCTGCTCCGGCACCCTTGTGATGGCTAGGGACCCTTTTGCAACTTCGAAGTTCTCTCGCAGCTTTGCTTGTTGCGTGGGGTCCCCATCTGTATAGCTGCTGCAAGGCAGGTTCTCTTCCTCCGACTCTTTTGTGTCGCTGCCTAAACGAGGGCGAATTTTGCTGTCGGATGGGCCTTCAGTATCAGATTCGTCTATATTGCTACCGAAATGAGGGCGAGTTTTACGGAAGGATGGACTTTCAGCGTCGGACTCATCAGTGTCACTGCCGAAATGCGGACGCACTTGGGGTTTTTTGCTTTTGAAAGTGACAGCTGGCTCGGATATGCTTTTGAGCTTCGGAGCCATTCTGTCCTTGGTCAGTCGTGGCTCAGTATTTTGGGAATCCACAAAGTACTGAGAATCTTCATATCGGACTTCGTGCACACCGAACGGCTGGATGTCTCCGTCAATGCGTCTTTCTTCGCCATTTTTAGTATACTTCATACATTGATGGAGAGTTGACGGAACGATGCCGTAATCGTGGAGCCACGACCGTCCCAAGAGAATTTTATAAGTCGTGTCAGCGTCAATCATGTATATCTTAGCTTCGGTTTGCAGATCCCCAAATTTGATTGGCAGAGTTATAGACCCTAGAACTTGCTGGCAGTTTTGATTGAAGCCTTGAATGCCAATCCTTTCCCTTGATAGGTGTCAGACGTCCATTGACAAACTCTTCAGAGTCCGCAAGTTCATGATGTTCACTGAGGATACCGGATCAATCAATATGCGATTAATCCGATCTCCGTCGCTGTACCCGGTCACGTAAAGTGGCCGATTATGTTCAGCCATTCTCAGTAGCAAGTCTTCGTCCTTAAACGTTACTGCGATGGCATGCAGAGCGTACTGGGCTTCTTTCATATTAATTTCCGCAAAGCGAGCCTAATACCGCTCAGGGTTTTGTAGAGCGTGAATGAAAACATCTCTAAGCACTTTAGATAGGACCAAGGCATCGTAGATGCTCAGGAGAGACGGAAGCTTCCGGAGATGAGCCAAGACATTGTAGTCCACTGAGGAAGGACTTGAGTTTTCATTAGCCGGTTCTCTACCATCTTCCTCATTACCCACATGTTTTTCCTTTCCTTTTGGGGCATTGCCCTGATTTGGCGGTAGAGCCCTGTCGATTCTGAGCTGGATTTGGTTGGCCTTTATGGTGAGCTCCTCGTTCTTTTCGGAAAAACAGAGCTTCTCCTCAGAGTCGTTGCCAAGATGGATGGCGTAGCAGATCACTATAGGGATCTCTTCATTGGAGTCTTCTTCTAACTCCTCCAGAATTTCAGCCGCTTCTACTGGGAGGAACTCCTTCAATTGAATCAGAGTTCTTCATTCTGTTCATAGTCTTCGAGAGAATCGATATATTTTTGAATGGTCGATCTCCCTGCAGACACTTTTTCGTGTCGAGCTGCACTTTTCTTCTTCTTGGGCTTTTTGGATTTTGAGCCTGATTGAGCCGAACTGGCAGTTGGAATGGTCGGCTTCTTCTGCCCTTCCCATTCTGTTTTGGGCTCTTTCCGAAGTAACTTTAGCATCTTCTTCATTTTATTAGATATGTGCGTACTCCACAGAGGCTGCGGTGAGTCCGTTTCATTTCTCAGGGCAGCAGGTTCAGCTGTCTACTCCTAGAAGACTTCAGCTTTTGTCTGTTTAAAGTTGGTGGTTGCAACTTGATTGTTCACCAACACACTCTTGGACAGCTCGATCTCTCTAGCCTTGTACTGCTTCTCGACCCAGTCTTTGAAGATATAGCAATCCTCGATCGCATGGCTCACTACTCGGTGGTACGGGCAATACAGAGGATTGTTGGTCATTTTTGCTTCTTGAGGTCTCTTCGACTCCGGTAATTGTAGACCGTTGTTCAAGACATCTTTGAATATCTTGCAAACCTTGTCCCTTCTGAAAGAGTAAACCTTGTTCTTTTTCTCCTCTAGGGAAGACCCTTCTCCTCCCAGCACTGGCTTTCGAGACCAGTTGATTTTAGATTCGCCTGCCTTTCGCTTGTCTTCATTATTGGACGCATTGAAGACATTGGTATTGCTGGAATTCCCTCTTTTACGGTTGTCGTCCCGCTTGCTTTTCCAAGTCTTGTCTCTTTGAGAGTCTGGGGTAGACTCTTGTTTCGAGCGTTCCAGCATTTGGACTTTCTTGGTCAGCTCCTGAAACGTCTTGAGGCCTGCTGTACACAAGAATGGGACCATCCAATTGCTGAGGTTTCTAATGAGGAGGCTGACAGACTGGTCCTGCTCTAGCGGCGGTTCGCACTTGACAGTGAGGTTGCGCCATCGGGCAATAAAGTCCGTGTTGCTTTCATTTTTCCCCGGCTTGGTTCTCACGAGGTCAGCGATGGAGATTTTATCACTGACACTCATGAATCTTTTCCAAAACAGAGACTCCATTTGGGCAAAAGTAATGACGGACCCATCTGGTATGCTTGCGTACCAGTCGAAAGCAACACCGGTCAGGCTATTGACAAACTGATGAAGAAGAAGCGCATCATTGCCCCCTATATTTCCGCACGACGCTTTAAAGTGGGCGACGTGCTGATTTGCGTTTCTCGTCCCGTCAAACCTTCTGAATTTAGGAATGGCGTAACCATTGGGGAAATCGATCATATCGTACTGTGCGGGATATGTACGCCCACTACTGCCAATTTCTTTCTGAGCTTCGGCTTCGGCTACCAATGTTCTAACCTTGCTAGTGACCAAATCCTTTATCCGATCTTGTGTTAGCGGGATAGTGCTATCTGGGGCCAAGGCTTCCCCAGAAGCGGAATGTGGCTGTCTTTCATGCGGATCACCCAATCTTGGACCCAACGGGACATGCATCGGCTGCTTCGGGTTGCCATTACCCGGATCAGGAGTAGAGATATGTGCCTGATTGGAAGGTGCTCGAGCAATTTGAGCCGTGAGCTACATCACAACATTCGTCAGGTCATCGATTTTGGAGTAAAGCGTGGTCATTTCTTTATCTTTGCTCCTGAGCTGTTTTCGAAGCTCTTGAAACAGCTTTGGCTTTGTGGTCCAGGGGCGGAAAGTAGGCTCTTCCTCGCTGTCCAAACTTGACTCTATATGGACTGAGGGGTCTTTCTGCCTATCATCCTCATCGAGAGGGTTTTCATCATCCAGCGGAGGTGTCTGTTCTTAGAAAGCGGCAACCACATTCAAGCCAGATTGGGCTTGGGATGTGGTGGCCCCATCCTTGCTTTTGATGTGAAGGTTGTTGCTGGGGCGCGCGACTGCCATATAGACCGTATGGATAACATATCCAGCCGTCTTTTTATTATCGGCGACTGATTTCACGGATCGCTGTCTTGACCCTCCTGTTTCGGTAACGAGCAGTCGACTGAAGGCGGCTGGACTGACCAGATTCTTGAATGGTGTTGACGCTTCCTTTTTGGTTTTGCCCCACAGTTTTCGCGTTGCATAGAGCGCCTGATAGACTCTTGAAGAGACAGTGTCGTACTTTCTCTGACGGGGCTGGGACACGTCTCTTTGCAACATCGTTCGGACTGCCGTCTTCTTAATTCTGGCGGTCGTGGCGTTTTTCTGAACCCACTTCAGAGGTTCGAAAGAATTGCTGACTTTTACGGTCGACTCAGCCGACGTCGCAGGATGACTCTGCTCTTGGAATCTCACAAGATTCTGCTTGGCCGGAGTCCTGGCCCTCTTGTTGGCTCGATACCTGAGCCGCTTCTGTCTCAGCCTTTCTGTTTTGAGCACTTGGCTAGTTACGGCTCTTCGGGAAGCCGCCGTAGACCGGGCAATGGAGGGCTTTGGAGATATGCCTGATTTTGCACTTGTTGGAGTCGTCTGAGCTTGTTGGAGATGCTTTGTGGCTCCATTGGTGTTGACGGCCTTGCCTCCAGTCGGGAAAGCGGAGAGCCGTTTGAACACAGATTTGCATTTGGGGTGGGATGCTTTGGCGATCATAACGTTCGGCTTCCTGCCCTTTGATTTCGGTTTGGCTGCTTGGTTTGTCGGGACCTCCGCCAGATGAGCGCTTCCAGCAGAGTAGATGATGACAGAACCAAATTGACGGGCTGGCTCCTCCCAATGCCGGCTGAGACCAGCAGGGAGAACCACGCGGGCATTGCTCTTAACCGCGTACGAGATCGGGGTCACGTCGGAAGCTGAATCCATCTTAGTAGACATCGTCATTGAAAGTTGATTGCTGCACGAAAAGAAAACTACTTCAGTACAAACATCGGTATACATGCAAAATGAGTTCGCATGAACACTTGACCTGAGATATAGAAGGAGAGAAAAGTCCCACAGGGCGTGCCAGAATCTGTAGGGTGCTTTTCGTCACCCCGTTGAGATGGGAATACGCGCGCGCTTGTCAGGCGCATCACAGATTCCCTTTGCCTAGGGTAGGCTGGGGATTATTGATTGTGGGGATCCGAATCTCCGGCAGTCGCGGACTTAGCTGCCGATAATTATCCCTCGCCTTTGGAGCGAGAGAACCTCCAATTGACAGGTCAAACAGTCATGCAGACTCAATATGCAGTGTTGTGTTTTGAAGGGGTTTTGGATATATCAGGGGCTCCGAAGAGATTTTACAGGGGTCCCGCTAGCCGGATAGGGGGCTGGGGGTCAAGAGGGCTAGCAGCCCCCTTACGGGGTATAGGACAGCGCTCCGTTAGAAAAATTTTACTTGCAGGAGACGTGTTTTAAGTGTAAAGTGTATGAAAAATGAGGGGTGAGGAGCGTCCTAAAGATGCGTGCATGGCATGTGGGCACTGGTCGCCCATGGGTCACGTGCCTGGCACGTGGGTACTTGGCGCCCGTGGGTCACGTGCCAGGCGCGTGGGCGCCGGGCATCCGCGGGTCATGTGCGCTGCACGCATAGGCGTTGGGTGCCCGCGGGGCACGTGTGCGGCATGTGTGGGCATGGGCGCCAGTGGGTCACGTGCGCGGCATACGACCCCTCAGCGCTCGTGGGTCACGTATGCGGCACGCGACCGCTGGACGCCCGCGGGTCACGTGTGCGGCACGCGACCGCTGGAAACACCAGCGAAAAAGGGCTTAGCCCCTGGGCTAGGAGTTGAACTCCCAAGGGATTTTGAGTGGAGTTAAACTCCAAAAGATTTAGATTTGGAGTTAAACTTCTAAATCATCTGGAATAAGAGTTAAACTCCTTTAAGGATTTGGGACTTGGAGTTGAACTCCCCAAAGATCTTCAGGGGTGATCAAATGGGAACCCTCTCTTCTCTCTTTAGCCCTGGAGCTTCTTTTGAGCCTTGGATCTGTCCAAAATTGGATTTTTGGAGATGGGTCTCCTTCCTCCTCCTCTTGATCGGCTGGATCTTGGAGAAAGGGAGGAGACTTAAAAGTCTCCCCTTTTCGAGATCTGTTTGAAGATCCGAGCTCCCCTTCTAGGGTTTTGTGGTGAAAAACTATTTCTTCTTGGAAAAGAGAAAAGTTAAACTCTTGATTTAATTTTAAAAGGGGGAATGTTTTAGAACCTTGAGCAAGGAGAAGGAGGCACAAACCCCAGAATTTTTTAGAATGGAAAAAAGTTCTTTTTTTCTTCATCATGTTGCTTTTTATAGACTTATAAATTTACATATAGCCCCTTGGGCTTTAGAAAATGGCATTTTGCGGATCTCATACCTCATGTGCTCATTTTTTTTACACATGAGCCATGGGCTTTACAAAAATTTGGCTTTCTGCCCATTTTTCATACATTTGTCCAAAAAAATTACATCAAAAATTATTTATTAAAAGATTTTTATTTTGGCATGGGGGAGTATCACGACCCGAAATTTAGTTCGTGACCGGCACTTAAATCACACAACGTCTAAAGGCGCAACGTAAATTAAGTAAGCCGAAGCCCAGAAATCTAAACCTTTTTAAGAAAATAAAAGATGTGAAATTTTGAAATAAAGGTATGATGAAATCAAAAGTTTTCTTAAATACATAGATAAAGGAACATGAAAATGCAAGTGGATTTTTCTAATTGAAAAACATGTTTCGTCTTTTAAAAATTTGGACAGCACCTCCCTTGTATTTTTCGATCCAAAACCACATATACATGATAATATAAAAGGCATCCCCAAGCGGGAGCTAGCTCTTCGCCAATCGGCGGAATCACAACCACGCAAGACAGAATATATGTATATGACATCCAACGACGAAGATCAACACAAAGAATAATGAATAAAGCAAGACATCAACCCACAAAGTGAACATATAACCCATCGCTCTAAGTCTCGCAACTACAAGTCTTGATAAGTCTTACTACATATACGAATACTAGTTTCTGATTGATGGAGTTGACTAGATACAATATGAATAATAATAATACAAGAGTGGCACGATCCAATATGTACCACTTACCAAAGCAAATCACCCGAATGTAACCTGTGTGCCAGCGATGCCGCTACTGATCCATGCGGTCAACCTGCAAGAACTGTGGCACAACGGGGTGAGTTGTCAGCTCGTGAGTAGAAAACATCATCAGGTAGAAATCGAAATAAACAACGATTCCTAGGTCAACTATATCATAAAGGTAATACTATGATATCTAGGGTGACAGTAACTGCATATGTGCCAACAATATAATCAATGCATATCTGCATGTAGATAACATCTACGTTTCCATCAATGACACAACAACATCATGCGTGTAAATATCATAAAAGCATATGCATGTAAATGTAAGGATATCAACCAACGTGTGTCCATCAACGACACATCAAAATCATGGAACCTGAGTGTCCAACATCGACAATCGAAATATCATGAAACCCGTTCCAACATCAACACGTAAATCTTCATATCTCGGGCTCCGTCAGTCCGGATCGGCCCATATCATCTCTCGACTCCGGTCGGTATCCTCCGGATAACCTCCGAGTTCAAATACCATCACCGGTAGGTAATGCTTCCCTGCCAGGCTCACTGCCTAACTATACGAGTCTTCTTGCCTTAGGGTACCTCACCGGGTCCACCATGTACCCGCAGACGGTGCCTACCGCTCCTCGAATCGGTTTTCACATACCAATCTCAGAACCGAGAAAACACATGGTGGACGTCTCGAAATATCATATCAAGAGAAACCGGGTTTTTAAAATAATACATTATTTCCTTTGAAATATAACCACGGTTCTCAAATCCAGAATCTTATGAAAACAGCATCTCAATGCGTAAAATCGTAAAGCATGATATATGCAAATATAGAACAGAAATGTGAGCATATGAAGTATATAATGCGACATGGTATAGTGATATGAGCATAGCAAATATACCATGCAACATAGCATAATGATGTGAGCATAGCAATATATCATAGCATAATGTAGCAATTCTACTGTGTAAGTGACATAGCAATTATCGATGATGAAAGTGTGTGAGCCGGCAATCTGTGTAAGTGTAACATACGCATTATCGATAATGGTGTAGGTGTACTAACACAGGTATATGTAATGCAACGAGAATATCATGAACGTAGTATAAAGTACATCGTAAGCGAAATGCTATAAGGTATACGTATCCACAACATATCCGAGTCGGTGAATCTATCAATCGGCATCCAGCCTCACAACATCACGTACGGTATAATCCATCGTACGGCATCCTCTAGTCAAGGGTATGGATCAATCATCAAGTAACACTCATCACGTACGGTATCCATTGTACGGCGGCATTAAACCATTAGGGATCCTATCAACCTATATGACAATGAGAGTACAGACCTAACGTCTCGTACGGCATATCACTCATGATTCACAACATCATATATATCTATATACCTATATCCCAAGTCACATCCGTATCAATCACATATCAGGGGACCGACAAAGGTATCAATTATCTCATATCGACTCGCATCTGTATAACGACATATCAACCAAGTCATCATATCTCATCATATACTCTTTTCATCGCATCAATCTCTCACATCAAGTCATTTTACATATACATTCTATCTTATAAATCTCATGTCATGCTACTCTAAATCTCATACTTATCCTCATGTGTGTGTGTGTGTGTGTGTGTGTGTGTATCGCGATTCACATTCACATTTCATATCCTTATACATACATACATACATACATACATACATACATACATACATACATATATATATATATATATATATATATATATATATATATATATATATATATCGCGATTCACATTCACATTTCATATCCTCATATATCAGTTCGAGACATCCTTATCAATCATATCATTTCATACTAAAACCTTTAATCACATCTGTGGGTTCTTAGTATAGGTTTCTCCGACTATTTTCATATATATATATATATATATATATATATATATTGGTTTACACTTTATAATTGCGGGGGTGCTATACGCCATCCACCCGACTTACCCCGTAGATATAAATCTACTCACTTTGATCCTTCTTTGCCGAAGTCGATGTCGTCATGCTCTTCCTCGTTATCCAAAGTTCACGTGAAGATGCCTACATATAAACACATAGCATTGTAAACAAGAATCGCACATGGAAACTAAAACGGCATACGAAACCCACCTAGGTTAAAACCTATGGTCTACGCGTGCAAAAATAAACAAACAACCCTCGTCGTTGACGTACAAAAATCCAACGACCCAAAACAATATCAAATACCAAAACCAAGAATTCCAATATCGGAAAACATAACCTAAAACCAACCCAATATGCTCTCAGATTTATTTCAGGTTAAATTGGGACTAAACTAGCAGATACAGGGAGTTGTTTATAGGGATTAGGAGCTTCAGTCTAAAACCCAACCCCAGACCACACTAGAAAACCGGCGACATCACCATGATGTCCGAGCTCGCTGGCCATATGAGGGAAACAGGGGCCCGTACTTCGGTGGTGGGTTCCTAGGAGTTTATATGGGTCACTGGACTTGCTAGATTTTCTTTAAAATGCCTCAGATAGCTCCAGATACCCAGTAGGCCAACATAGCTTCACAAAACCGACATGGGGAATTTCCTAAGTTCGTATTTTGGTTTCTAATCCGGGTCTTGGCCAGTAAAATCGACACTAAGGTCTTATAACAGCCCTAAACATCACAAATCCACACAATCACCCAAACCCTCTCTTGGAATTTTCCAAACATCACTAATCTAAACAAGTTTAACTCTAAACTAAACTAGGATGCTAGGAAAGTTAAAACTAAACTAAATGAAAGGATATATACCTCATTTGGCAACCCAAGAATTTTTTTGAGTTGCTAAAAGTCTTTAAAATCCATCTTTGAAAGATCCAAAGTGTTGAGAATGAGATGGGGATCAATTTTAATGAAGGAAGTATAGGGTTTTGGTGAAGAAATTGAGATGATACTTGGAGGTGAAGGTGGAGGGAATATGAGGATGAAGGAGGTGAAGAAAAGCAATGGGGGAGGCAAAGATGGCACCTCCCCTCTCTCTCTCTTATCCTCACTCTCTTACCCTCACACTCTCTCTCTCTCTTATGCTCACCTCCCAATTATATTTTTTTGTCTTTTAGCTTTCCTTTTCTTTTCTCTTTTTCTTAAAACCAAATATCAAAACATACTAATGAAACAACATGCCATGGTGCACTAACCATGGAAAAATGTAGAAACACGGATTTGGCTTAATCGCGATTAGTAGTGCACTAATCAATTTTTATTCAAACTGCATATAATTAATTATAAAAATGCCGCATCCGATAAATATATTTTTAAATGAATAAATCATTTTAATCTCCAATTATTTCACAAATATTGGCATATATTTCTACCATTTTACGAAAACCCCAAATTCGCAAATTGGGTAGTTCTCGCGAAATATATTATTTTAATATTAAATTCCACAATTAATATTTTATATTTTCTGAAATTTTACAATCTTCCCCCCTTAAATAAATTCGGTCCTCGAATTTAAATTTAAACCCCCAAATACTAAAATATTTCAATAATCGGTTCAAATCACGGGGCTCCGAAATCACGGAAGATACAGAAATACCACAGCGCATCGTGTGCACCTGAAAACGAGTACAAAACTCAAGGTCGAACTCAGTCAAGCATCACGCAATCATCGGAGTTACAATGGAGATACAGATCTCGAAATCCACCACTGAAATCCAATATGCACTAGTCAAATACTATAATATGTGTGTAGTACGCATCCTTGGAACATTCTCTTAAAACAGAATAAAACACATGCAAAATCTTTTCTGAATAGTCGCGTGATGCGTAACTCGCGACACAAGTGACGGACGCTCATTTGTAAAGTAATAAATATATGTTTATATATGTTTTACTCAAATATACGTTCAGCCATTTTGAAACTTCCCAAAAGGTTTCCTTTATAAACGTTCGTGTCGCTCGCGGACACGTAGGAAATAGCGAGACTATAGCTTCTTTTCGAAAACCTCTTGGTAAACTTTTTATGCATGCAAAATACTCAGGTACTTTCCTCAGATCAGTCCTGTTAGGCTACTATATACTATATTGCCCATCATGAAAACAAGGTGCTTAAGAGCAAAATCAGCCTCAAAAGGCGTATCCAACGTCACGTACGTCTGGTGCGCATGAAAACCAAATCCAATACAAGTGCTATGA
The DNA here is from genome assembly GCA_030015575.1 of Agapanthus africanus. Classification (NCBI taxonomy): domain Eukaryota; kingdom Viridiplantae; phylum Streptophyta; class Magnoliopsida; order Asparagales; family Amaryllidaceae; genus Agapanthus; species Agapanthus africanus. Next base: position 559,855,993 of record JASDDO010000016.1, read on the forward strand.
TATGCACCAAAGCAAAACTAAGTGCAACAGGTATGCATGAAAGCATCTTTCCAGTCTAACGGGTGTGCACGACAACATCTAGTGCATCTCTAGTGCACGAAAATCTCAATCAAGCGCAATAACCATGCACGATGAAAATCCCAATCGAGTGTATCTGGTGTGCACAAGATCACATCGCATATCATGCGCCCAACATGCGTGAAAATCCAAATTAAGTGCATCCGTCATGCACGAATGAAATCTAACTCAAGTGCATCCAATATGCACGAATAAAATCTAAATCAAGCGCATCTAATATGAACAAAATCCAATACCAAGCGTCTAATATGCGCAAAAATCCAACCCAAGCGCGTCAGGTCCGTATAAAGCGTCTAGTGCAGTAAAGCGCACGAAAACGAACATCAAGTGCAATGCGCACAAAAACATAAATCTGGTAAAACGAATGCTCAAAGACATAAATCGGGTGCAACCAATGTACGGAATACGAATCTAGTGCAACCAATGCACGAAATACCCATCCGGTGCAACAAATGCACAAAATACAAATCGGATGCATCCAGTGCACGAAATACAAATCCGGTGCATCCAATGCACGAAATACAATTCCGGTGCATCCAATGCACGAAATACAAATCTGATGCATCCAATGCACGAAATCTCATCAATAACTCAAATGCGTATAAAAGCAACACCGAGCGTACCAGGGTGTATAAAATCATAAACGCGTGTAACTGCGTGCATAAAACGTGTATCAATGCACTGCAAGCACATGTGAGCTATACCGAGTGCAAAAATCAAATCGAGTGCGTACCACATGCACAAAATCAAATCAACCGTATGAAATCCACGAAATCATAAACACGTGCAGCCAAGGCACAAAACCGATATCAAGTGCAATAAATATGCACAAATCATAAACCAACACAACGGTGTATAAAACATATATCAAGTGCAATAACTATGCACAAAATGTAAATACTCAGTAGGTGCAGCCATGGTGCACGAAAACAATATCATGAAAATCAATCATCGTAACTCAAATCCAAGCGATATAAGCGTGATACTCATATCACAAACGCAAATCGCAACAAATGACGTTGAGGTACACCTCCTACAATGTCAAAAAAATGTCGGTGCGCCCAAACTCGCAGAGCATGAACATCCGCTTGCTTCCTGCTCACGGTCTGGCATCCTCTGTCTCTGGGTCCTCATTTTCTTTGTGGATCACTAATCTCGCATTCTATCGGCTCGTCGGCCCGATCAGGTGTATTAACAGAAACGATTCCGCTCTGACACTCCTCTGGTCATCTCTCGGCCAATTAGTATGACCACTCGTAAAGCAACACATCACTGGAGTCGGCCTCTGGCTCTCTAAATACACGTGACACAACTGATCCTCGGTGCAAATCTTATCGCAGCAGTGTTCTGGAAGGAACCTGCTCAAGGTCTTTTTTAATCTCGCCTATGCCGAACTATATGGAGGCTAGTACTCTTGCATAATCTTTTCTCGTTTTCTGGACATCTGTGTTCTCAGCACCGCATTTCCTCGGGAACTGGTCATATCCCAACCCTTCTGTATACATATCAGATCTCTAATCTCTACGGTGAGCAACAACAGCTCGTTCACATCTCGCACAAACCTCTGGTTCCACTAGTCTTTATTATCGTCCACTTCAACGTCACGTCATGCTATCTGTGTACTGCAATTGCTCTCGGCGTACTGCAATTGCTCTCGGCTACAGTCAATCCGAAGTCTCTCACACGGACTCGAAAATACGAACTCGGTATCTTCATCACTCTGCAGAAGATATCTAACCATACACGTCCTCGGGAACTCGTCCCAATCATCGGAGGAATATACTTTATTCATCCTCTCTCGATCAACTCACAACGCATCTAGGTGAGGTCCTATATCCGAAGCTGGTCAACTTACTGATCTCACATCGGATCATCCAACGAATAACGTCATCTTTGGATCGATCTACTCTAGATCTGAATAAGATTTTCCACACTGGAAATCTTCAACTCAACTAAGCCTGCGTCGGCGCATCAAATCAGAAGAATCATCTCAGTCACTCAACTCAAAATAGACTAGCTATCTCCTGTCGCATCTCTTCTTGAAAGCTCCAGCGATCTTAGCTCGTAAAGTCTGGAAGCGACATACCATCAATCTCAGCAATAGCTGGGTCATCTGTCTACACAGTAGACAATATCACAAACTTTGAGGTAAGCTGTATATCAACAGTCCTCTCACAATCTGGCAGCCTCTAACAATGGCCCGATCATCCGGTACAAAACCGAACACTCGCCTCAAACAAGAGGTCACAACACAAATACAAAATTGATACGTTCCCATGTCACCAGAAAACACGATGGTCAGTCCTCGTCCATGACGAGCTCGCCCTCACCGCATCACCAGCAGCAGTTCAATCTGCGCTCAAACCATGGTGACAGGAACATCAAGCATGTATCGATGAAGATATATCAAAGGAACGAAAGGAATCAACAGATCCCAAAATGGATACATGATCATAAGGAAGAACGGAATCAATGAGAGTATGATCATGGAAACGAATAGAATCAAGGATCTCAAATGGATGTCTGATCAAGGGAATGAAAAGAATCACAAGTTTCAAAATATGTACATCCTAAGGTCACTTAAGCGGAGTATCGTATCGTAAGTATGCCGCGGAACATACGCACGGTACGCCACTCTACTTGAGTTACCTACTCCATCAATCAGGGTCAACCTACGTAACGAAAGTTCGGGTCTAATACCCCATGTTCAAGTCTAAGTTCCGTAAGGTCAAGCCTAGATTCCGAAATATTTACACCCAGACTCTACATAGTCAAACCTAGACTCGAACCAAGATTAAACCTAGCGCTCTGATACCAAATTTGTCATGACCCAAAATTTAGTTCATGACCGACACTTAAATCACGCAACATCTAAAGGCGCAACGTAAATAAAGTAAGCCAAAGCCCAGAAATCTAAACCTTTTTAAGAAAATAAAAGAGGTGAAGTTTTGAAATAAAGGTATGATGAAATCAAAAGTTTTCTTAAATACATAGATAAAGGAACATGAAAATGCAAGTGGATTTTTCTAATTGAAAAACATGTTTCGTCTTTTAAAAATTTGGGCAGCACCTCCCTTGTATTTTTCGATCCAAAACCACATATACATGATAATATAAAAGGCATCCCCAAGCGGGAGCTAGCTCTTCGCCAATCGGCGGAATCACAACCACGCAAGACAGAATATATGTATACGACGCACAACGGAGAAGATCAATACAAAGAATAATGAATAAAGCAAGACATCAACCCACAAAGTGAACATATAACCCATCGCTCTAAGTCTCGCAACTACAAGTCATGATAAGTCTTACTACATATACAAATACTAGTTTCTGATTGATGGAGTTCACTAGATACAATAGGAATAATAATAATACAAGAGTGGCACGATCAAATATGTACCACTTACCAAAGCAAATCACCCGAATGTAAGCTGTGTGCCAGCGATGCCGCTACTGATCCATGCGGTCAACCTGCAAGAACTGTGGCACAACGGGGTGAGTTGCCAACTCGTGAGTAGAATACATCATCAGGTAGAAATCGAAATAAACAACGATTCCTAGGTCAACTATATCATAAAGGTAATACTATGATATCTAGGGTGACCGTAACTGCATATGTGTCAACAATATAATCAATGCCTATCTGCATGTAGATAACATCTACGTGTCCATCAATGACACAACAACATCATGCATGTAAATATCATGAAAGCATATGCATGTAAATGTGAGGATATCAACCAACGTGTGTCCATCAACGACACATCAAAATCATGGAACCTGAGTGTCCATCATCGACACTCGAAATATCATGAAACCCGTTCCAACATCAACACGTAAATCCTCATATCTCAGGCTCCGTCAGTCCGGATCGGCCCATATCATCTCTCGACTCCGGTCGGTATCCTCTGGATAACCGCCGAGTTCAAATACCATCACCGGTAGGTAATGCTTCCCTGCCAGGCTCACTGCCTAACTATACGAGTCTTCTTGCCTTAGGGTACCTAACCGGGTCCACCATGTACCCGCAGACGGTGCCTACCGCTCCTCGAATCGGTTTTCACATACCAATCTCAGAACCGAGAAAACACATGGTGGACGTCTCGAAATATCATATCAAGAGAAACCGGGTTTTTAAAACAATACATTATTTCCTTTGAAATATAACCACGGTTCTCAAATCCAGAATCTCATGAAAACAGCATCTCAATACGTAAAATCGTAAAGTATGATATATGCAAATATAGAACAGAAATGTGAGCATATGAAGTATATCATGCGACATGGTATAGTGATGCGAGCATAGCAAGTATACCATGCAACATAGCATAATGATGTGAGCATAGCAATATATCATAGCATGATGTAGCAATTCTACTGTGTAAGTGACATAGCAATTATCGATGATGAAAGTGTGTGAGCCGACAATCTGTGTAAGTGTAATATACGCATCATCGATAATGGTGTAGGTGTACTAGCACAGGTATATGTAATGCAACGAGAATATCATGAACATAGCATAAAGTACATCGTAAGCGAAATGCTATAAGGTATACGTATCCACAACATATCCGAGTCTGTGAATCTATCAATCGGCATCCAGCCTCACAACATCACGTACGGTATAATCCATCGTACGACATCCTCTAGTCAAGAGTATGGATCAATCATCAAGTAACACTCATCACGTACGGTATACATCGTACGGCGGCATTAAACCATTAGAGATCCTATCAACCTATATGACAATGAGGGTACAGACCTAACGTCTCGTACGGCATATCACTCATGATTCACAACATCATATATATCTATATACCTATATCCCAGGTCACATCTGTATCTATCTCATATCAGGGGACCGACAAAGGTATCAATTATTTCATATCGACTCGCATCTGTATAACGACATATCAACCAAGTCATCATATTTCATCGTATACTCTTTTCATCGCATCAATCTCTTACATCAAGTTATTTTACATATACATTCTATCTTATAAATCTCATGTCATGCTACTCTAAATCTCATGCTTATCCTCGTGCACTATATATATATATATATATATATATATATATATCGCGATTCACATTTCATATCCTCATATATCAGTTCGGGACATCCTTATCAATCATATCATTTCATACTAAAACCTTTAATCACATCCGTGGGTTCCTAGTATAGGTTTCTCCGACTATATTCATATATATATATATATCGGTTTACACTTTATAATTGTGGGGGTGCTATACGCCATCCATCTGACTTCCCGCGTAGATATAAATCTACTCACTTTGATCCTTCCTTGCCGAAGTCGATGTCGTCATGCTCTTCCTCGTTATCCGAAGTCCACGTGAAGATGCCTACATATAAACACATAGCATTGTAAACAAGAATCTCACATGGAGACTTAAACGGCATACGAAACCCACCTAGGTTAAAACCTATGGTCTACGCGTGCAAGAACAAACAAACAACCCTCGTCGTTGACGTACAAAAATCCAACGACCCAAAACAATATCAAATACCAAAACCAAGAATTCCAATATCGGAAAACATAACCCAAAACCAACCCAATATGCTCCCAGATTTATCTCAGGTTAAATTGGGACTAAACTAGCAGATACAGGGAGTTGTTTATAGGGATTGGGAGCTTCAGTCTAAAACCCAACCCCATACCACACTAGAAAACCGGCAACATCACCATGATGTCCGAACTCGCCGGCCATATGAGGGAAACAGGGGCTCGTACTTCAGTGGTGGGTTCCTAGGGGTTTATATGGGTCACTGGACTTGCTAGATTTTCTTTAAAATTCCCCAGATAGCTTCAGATACCCTGTAGGCCAACATAGCTTCACAAAACCGACACGGGGAATTTCCTAAGTTCGTATTTTGGTTTCTAATCCGGGTCTTGGCCAGTAAAATCGACACTAAGGTTTTGTAACAGCCCTTAAACATCATAAATCCACACAATCACCCAAACCCCCTCTTGGAATTTTCCAAACATCACTAATCTAAACAAGTTTAACTCTAAACTAAACTAGGATGCTAGGAAACTTAAAACTAAACTAAATTAAAGGATATATACCTCATTTGGCAACCCAAGAATTTTCTTGAGTTGCTAAAAGTCTTAAAAATCCATCTTTGAAAGGTCCAAAGTGTTGAGGATGAGGTGGGGATTATTTTTAATGAAGGGGGTATAGGGTTTTGGTGAAGAAATTGAGATGATACTTGGAGGTGAAGGTGGAGGGAATATGAGGATGAAGGAGGTGAAGAAAAGCAATGGGGGAGGCAAAGATGGCAGCCCCCCTCTCTCTATTATCCTCACTCTCTTACCCTCACTCTCTCTCTCTCTCTTATGCTCACCTCCCAATTATGTTCTTTTGTCTTTTAGCTTCCCTTTTCTTTTCTCTTTTTCTTAAAACCAAATATCAAAACATACCAATGAAACAATATGCAACAAAAATGCAATATGTTATGGTGCACTAACCATGGAAAAATGTAGAAATACGGATTTGGCTTAATCGCGATTAGTAGTGCACTAATCAATTTTTATTCAAAATGCATATAATTAATTATAAAAATGCCGCATCCGATAAATATATTTTTAAATGAATAAATCATTTTAATCTTCAATTATTTCATAAATATTGGTATATATTTATACCATTTTACGAAAACCCCAAATTCGCAAATCGGGTAGTTCTCGCGAAATATATTATTTTAATATTAAATTCCAAAAATAATATTTTATATTTTCTGAAATGTTACAAGGAGGCCGGCCGCTTCATGTTCGGGCTTGACTCGGGCATAAGCCCACTTGACCTAGGCTTGGGCCCACTTGGCATAGGGTTGACTTTGACTTTGACTTGGTCAACCGAGATGTAATTTTTGACCCCTACAGCCAGTCCCTCTCAACGGACATCAGTCTTCGACAAGCTGGCACCAGCAGCAGCCCCTCACCAAAGCAGGGGGCACGACGGAACTGCTTCCACAATTGAGGTGATCCCGTCTGCAAGACACGCTCGACGTCGCCACTGGCGTCGAGTGAGAAAGGCTGGGGGCAACTCTCCCTCTGGACTTACTCCACCAGCTCCAATGGTGGAAGTTGACGCTGCTGTTCCAACCGAGAACAGTTTTGATCTACTTAGGAGGGTGAGAAAGAACTTTCCAACCGCGGTGCTGAGGAAATCTCTCCCGCCTGCTGAAAACATGATGCAGGCAAAGCCGGAGCAGCCCCCTCAGCGGTTTTCCTCCCAAATCCGCAGGGTCTGGCGGAAAGTCTAAGAATCTGTGATCAATAAAGACTACTCTCGCCGAATGAAGAAAATGAAGGCTCGGTAAGAGGAGGACCGCCCCTCCATCATACAAAGAGGGACGTCTTCAACACAGGCGCCTGATACAACGGCTCCTTCAACTTCGACCTCCCACAAAAGGAGAAGGACGGAGAAAATCCTACTGCCCGCGGTAAATTCCAAAGGCGACGGACCCAAACGCCCCAAGTCTGAGGGCCTGATAGTGCACACGGTCTACTTGGCTTCCGGGAAAGAGGAAAGTCGTGCTTCCGTGGGTCATCGGCCGCAAACTCGGTCATTGACAAAAGCTCAGGAGCAACAACAAAAGCTCCAGAAAATGCTTATCAAAATGTCAGCACTCTCCGGGCAGAAAGAAAACACGGAATCGGTATCTGAACAGCGCCAGGAGTAAGAGACCGATACAGAGTTCCTGCGAAGGGTGCTAGAAAGAAAAGACAAGGAGGTCGCGGAACAAGCTGCTAATATAAAGCAGATGGCGCTTTTGTTCCAAGATATGGTTGGAATGATGATCCAGCCAGAACCTCCAGCTGAAGATCCGCCGATAATCATCGAGGATGACAGAGGGGAAACATCAAACTCTCTTCCGGCTCTATCAACAGCTAAGGAGGAAACAATCTCCAAGCCCGCTCTTGATGACTATATAGCTCAATAAATACAAGCTCATCAAGCTAGTGAAGCGGCTGGCCAAACTGTCAAAACTGAGCGACCGTATCCGGACTGGTATGACTAAATCAAGTACCCGCCGGGATATACGATCCCCAAGTTTCATGTGTACAAAGGGACAGGCAACCCACATCAGCACGTCGCTCAGTTCAGAGCTTTGTGCGGCAACACTGGAGGAGATAACAAACTGCTGCTTCGCCAGTTCGTTGGCAGCTTGTCGGAAACGACTTTTGAATGATATTTGGAGCTCCCAAATGACTCCGTCAAAACATTCACCGAGATGGAACTGCTGTTCACACAGTGATTCGCCAGCGCAAGCGAGTGCACCTCGATCACGGCATTAATCAATGCCAGGGTGAGGTCAGGAGAAACCTGGGTCCAATATGCGATCCAGTGGCGAAACCTATGGTCGAAGTGCGAACAATGCATCGATGAATCCCCTGCCGTGGGTATGTTCATCGGGACACTAGATCCTCAAACAAAGTTGTCCCAGTTCATGACGTACTTCAAGCCGACCACCTTCCAGGCTCTAATCGACAAACTGGCCCAAATAGACCAGATGGGCCACGGGCCTTCCTCCTAAAAAATGGACCCTCGAAATGCCAAGGGTAAAGGGAAAGCGGCCTTGGCCTTCGTTGCCAGCACTCAACAGCAACCAAGTGACCCGAAACCGGTTGCTCGCCAAAACAATACACGTTCATGCCTATCCCTGGAAGAAAGGATAGGACGCGCCTACTCGTTTCCCCATGACAAAACGAGGAGACTGTTTGATTTGGCAGTGCGCAACAAACTTATCACATTGCCAGACCCACGATGTCCACCGCAACCAGGCGATGTCAACAACCCTAACTACCGCTCTTATCACAGAATGGTGAGCCACCTAATTGAAGATTGCTACATCTTCAAAAATTGGGTAGAGGACCAGTATTAACAGGGGAAATTTGCGCTTTCTGAGAACTGGAGGGTGAACCCGCCACAGAAGCACGCTCCTAAAAAAGTGGATATGTCGGGGGCATCATGCTCGCTTGTGGAAGAAGCTCCATGGGAAGTCGTCCTTTCAGCTAAAACTAAAAGAATGCTGAAGGATCTCCAGAAATGTCCGGCAATCAGGTGGAAGAGCCTGCTTGAACCGGAAATCATCGAAGGGATGCTGTAACTACGTCCCGTACCAAAAACTGTCGACAAAGGGCAAAATCCCCAAGCCGAGCCTTCAAAGTCTTCAAAGAAAAAGAAGAAGACCAAGAAGCTTGTGCAACCTGCCGAGTATGACGACAAACGCACAGACTTACAAAGGTATATTGACGCGCTGGAGGAGTAAAACCAGAAGGCACGGACACCGGTCACCCTCGAAGAGTTCCTTAAGCATATTCTTGAGAATGAAGAGAGTGACAACGATGAGGAAAATGACTCATCAAAAACTGAAGACGATGTAGCAAGTTGCCACATGGTCTCCCGTTCGTCGTTAAGTGGTGAAGAAGCTCTCTCGGCATCAGAAAACAACGCAGAGGAATTGGGGGCAGGACCGACGCCAAAATCCCTGGAACTGTCAGAAGACCTGATCGATAGGCTGTTAAACGAAGCCTTTCGAAAAAGTAAAGCTGACTGAGGACGCGAAACAACCATATACGAAAAGTCCAAGCGTCGACGTTAGGAAAAAGAATTCGCGGCAAAAAAGAGTCGTAAAGTATCCGACCAGTCTAAAGCACACCTGCGGCAAAGAAGAGCAGGATCAAGTTAGAGAAGCGGTTCGCCAAAGCCCTATCAATGGGAATGAAGCTGCCACCTCTCAAGGAAAACACTCCCGGGGTCATATACCTTGACGAAGAAGATTCATATCTGAACTACTGCCTATATCATCGGAGAGTTACCTACCCCACTGAAAAATGCAGTGCCCTCAAGAAGTGGTGGCAATGATACGTTGCCTATCAACAACACTTCAATAGGATGAAATGCGAAGCCCGTTGACAGCAAAGAAGTTCGACAAGTGCGCGTGAGAAAACGACTGGCAACTGTCATATGGTTGATACCAGTAGGGAAAGCGAAAAACTCCAAGTTCTTACCTTCGGGAGTGATTCTGAGGAAGAAATGACCCTCAGCTGCGTAATCGCATGCTGCCTGAGAAGAACCTCGGACCTATAAATAAAGGTTTGAGTAAAAGAGACAAGGGGAAAGAAAAAATCCCTGAGGAAATCGCCCTCAATGATGGAGTCGTTAAAGAGCTCGCGGCCAGGGACCCGTCTAAGAAAAACAAGGTGGATTACAATATCCTAGCACATCTGAGGAAGATGCCCTCACAACTGAGCATACTGGATGCTCTCCTCCTGTCCAAAAAGGTGCGAGATTCTCTGATCAAGGCATTGCAAGAGCCTGATCAATTTCAAGCTTTCTTAGCTGAATAAAAGATGAAGAACGAACTGGCAGAGGTTCACACAGTGGACATTACATTCAGTGATGAGGATCTCCTCCCCGGAACGTGCGAGCATAACCGTCCGTTATACGTCACCGGGTATTGCTATGACATCAAGATAGGCAAAATCCTTGTTGACAACGGGTCCTCTGTCAACCTCCTTAACGTGAAGGTGTTGAAAGAGATTTGCATGAACGTTCATCACCTGACTCGGGACAAAATTACCATCTCCGGTTTCGATTCACAGTCATCACGGACGCTCGGGTCCATAATACCGATGTTATGCTTCGGCTTACTCGTTACTGACATCAAATTTCACGTCATTGATGCCAAGACTTGCTATAATGCTCTGCTCGGCAGACCTTGGTTACACGAGTATAATGTCATCTCTTCTACACAACATCAGTATATAAAGTATTTCAAAGACGTCTTGGAATACACTGTTACGGGGGAACTAAACCCGTTCCCGGTAAACGAAGTCCGGAAATATGAAGACGCAAAGTACTTCCTACCAGGCTTCAAAGATACGGAAAGATGTTATAAACCGGAGGATAAACGGAAGTCCGTTGTCACCATCCCGATCTTTGGGAGTGACACCGAGGAAGATGAGGAAATAGTCTACTCGGGGCAATCCTAATGCAACAGGCCTGGACCATCTACTCCTATTTTGGTCTTTGGCGGTGACTCTGAGGACGAGGCCAACGCCGTATTCCCCATTCGCCCGTCAGGACAAACCGTTACTGGAGCTGATCAGAGTTTACAAATCACCATGGTTCCGCCACGGCATTACAAATAACTTGATGCGCTTGATACATACAGCGTACAAGAGCTGCAGACTTTTTACGTCCCTCCCAGGCGAAGAGGTGAAAAGGCGATCCTCTTTTATCAATCTACGGAGACCAAAGTGGAGAAAGAAGTCCGGCATGGTGCCGAGCCTGCGCTTGACAGGCTTCAACCAATCCGTCTGCCCAGATATTACGCAGAGGGATTAAAAAGGCTATTAAGATGCTAAGGCGTATCCTTCAAACAAACCGCTCGACAAGCCCGGTTCTACAACAAGATCTGGGACGTTCCCGGGACTCAGCGAAAGATGCCCAACGGGAAGATGGAGACAACCGGGCTCGGATACTTTCGGTCCAATAAACGGGAGCGATTTTGCAGCTGCCGCGCCATAAACAACTCCGGTGAAGAAGGGAATGCTCTTCCAAATAGCTGTGACGTTGCAACAGAGCAAAATCCCGCTCTAAGAATGTCAAATTCATCGTTCGAAGAACAGGTTGACAAGCTAATACAAGAAGCCTGTCAAAAGATCTAAGACGACCGCAGCCGCGAAATGGCTATCTATGAAAAGGTCAGGACATAACGCTTCAACCAACAGTCCGCGGAGAAAGAAGACTACAATACCCTTCATCCTCAGCCAGCTGTACATTCTCGCCTCAAAGGAAAATCTCGAAATAGAGGCAAAAACAAGGCAAAGAAAGCAAACAACGCCCGAAAACAGCTAAGCGGATCCAAGAAGTCACGCAATCAAGAAAAAGTTAGCCGAAACCCGTCTTTTATGAAGAAGATGGGTCGGGAGTACTCTCTCCCTTGAGACAAGACAAGGAAAATATTCAACCTTGTCATGAAGCATCAAATGATGACGCTCCTGGAGCCTCGGTACCCCAAACAGATAAATAAGGACCATCATCCGGATTATTGCTCCTATCATCGAGTAGTAGGACATCCCCTCGAAGACTGCTTCACCTTGAAAGACCGGGTCGAGGACCGATATCAACAGGACAGGTTTGCTTAATCAGATAGCTGAAGGGTGACCCCACCGCAAAAGCATGAGCCAAAGAGAACCTATATCGCGAAGGTGGGACCAGCTCAATACTAAGAATGGAAGCGAACTCGTACTTACCACATGATAACACTCTCAAAGGAGGGAAAGCATGAGAATATGGATGATTTCTTCAAGTGCTTCGCAAATGAGGACGATGAGGAGGTGATCTCAGAGTTTCCACCAGTACCAAAAAAGCTGGAAGATGGGATACATACCATGGCGGACAATCTAAGAAGAATTGACCTAGGGACGGAAACAAGCCGAGGCCCACGTTCGTCAGTGAACTGTTGTCTAAAAAACAGGTGGCCACACTACAAGACGTGCTTATGCAATAGAAAGACTGCTTCTCATGGAACTATTCCGAGATGCTGGGACTAGATCCAAAAATAGTGGTGCATAAACTGGCTATATTGCCGGACGTCAAGCCATTCAAACAGACGCCAAGAAGAATGCGGCTCGAACTCGAGATGAGTATCAACGCCGAAATCAAGAAACTAATTGACTTTGGCTTCATCCAAGAAGTTCAATATCCCGACTGGATTGCCAACATTATTCTAGTGATGAAGAAAAATAGGACGGTGCGCATCTGCGTAGACTTTCAGGATCTTAACAAAGCTTTCCCAAAGGATGATTTCCCAGTACCAGTTACTGAGCTGATGATAGATAACACGTCTACCCATGAGGTCTTCTCCTTCATGGATTGATCTTCAAGGTATAACCAAATAAAAATGCATCCTGGAGATCAAAAGCATACCGCATTCCAGACTCCGTCGGGCATATTCTGCACAGGGTAATGCCTTTCGGTCTGAAGAACGCTGGCGCTAGCTATCAGAGGGCCATGACGAAGATTTTCGATGACCTCATACATGAGATTGTCGAATGCTATATTGACGACCTTGTGGTGAAAATCAAATCGTACGAGAAACACTGGGAACATTTGAACATAGTGTTCCAACGTCTTTGGAAATACAATATGAAGATAAATCCTTTAAATTGTGTGTTTGGAGTCTCTTCGGGAAAATTCCTAGAATTCATCATACAACACCGAGGCATCAAAATAGACCCATCAAAAATCAAAGCGATTACGGAAATGCCCATGCCGAGAACTCTCAAACAATTGCGGTCTCTCCAAGGAAAGCTCACGTATATCCGGCGGTTCATAGCCAAGCTCTCCGGAAAATGCCGTCCCTACAGTCATCTAATGAAGAAGGGGATCCCGTTCGTCTGGTGTCACTCCCCGCTTCCCGGTTTACGGCGAAAGGGACGCGATGAGGCCGCTACGTATTTACTCTGAAGTAAATACGCTAAGCGTATCTATGCAATATAAAAGAAATGTACACAAGAGACAAATGTAAAGAAAAACAACTTTATTTATTAACATTCTTTTGTACAATGCATGGAAAAGTAAATACATCTGAATGAAAGTAATGCCTAACAGTGGCATAACAGAAAAGGAAAGTACTAAAATGAAATGTGTAGAATAAAGCTAAAGCTCTGGGTCGTAAGCAAGCTGATCCAAGTCCTCGCTGGTAGGCTCGATCTCCTGAGTGTCCAGATCACCTGACAACATTCCAAAGAAGAAAGAGAAGGAATGTCGTCAGCGAACAATCGCTCGGTAAGTCCCAAAGATAAGGGAGAAATAAAATAGAGAGTACGGGATAGAGTGTAGTTTTTAAAGTTGTATTATTTTGTCTATTATTAACGTAAGTTCAAGGGTGAATGTCAACCAATCTCAAGAGTGTTCTCAAACCCAACAGGCTCCAATCCAGGGGTAGGGAACCACAGGCCCGAATCAAATGTTAGTAGCGTGACTTCGACCGTCGTCGAAGTATTCCAAACTCAATAGGCCACAGTCCAGGAGCATGGAAACACGGGCCCTCATGATTGCTTGCTTGTATTAGTAGACATGGATTCATGATCTAGGGGTCTCTTGAGATTCTGTTAGATTCACGCATGAACTACCCCAATACCCCGTGTAATTATTATATTGATAGCAATGATTGTACTGATGGTATTGAATTGTATTGTATTGTCTTGAAAATTGAATTGTATAGATGACTTGCCGAAATCATGATATCAGTAAATGAATGTAACTGGAGAATCATGTAAATGGATGTAACTGGAGAATCATGTAAATGGAAGTATATCCATGGTTCGATTCAGTCAAGTTGTATAGATTGATAGATTGAATATATGGATTCATGGATTCATGTTGAATTGTATATATTGTAGATTGTAATTGAATCATATTCAAGTCAGATTATTAAAGAGAAGACTCAGTCTGAGTCAGACAATTAGAAAAGAAATTGAAGTCCTGATTGTTTTGATGTTATCGGTAACCACTGCACATGGGCGGCAGGATTTGTGTCTTTTTCAAAGACGATTACCGTGTTGATAACACCGTTGTTAAGTTGACTACCTTAAATAAGCAAGCATCCACTTCTTCGGCTCCCCGAGGCTCAAGATATTGGTCCCGCTTAAACCTATATTTAGTAGGGTCCTTAGGGTAATTTATAGAACTTGAGGGGGTTTTATGTAAAAATACTTTGTATAATTTTCAAAATACACCCCAAGTATTTAATTATCGTATTTAGAGTTGTAATAAATGTAGATTTTATATTTGTGATATTTCTAGTGAAGATAACCTAATTTTCATAATATATGGTATTAAATTGTAATATTGCATTTGTATGGAATTCATGGTATTTTAATGTAAAGTGATTCTTTGATTTGGAAAAGTTGGAATATTTATATTATAAAAAAAATAGATATTCTAATGATACATATATATATATATTTATATAAAAATAATTTTAGTATATATTATATTTCTAGAAATCACATTTTCTTAATATATTCGTATTTTAAATCTCTCGAGACCGAATACTCCTTGCGGAGGTCTGCATCTCGCACTACTAAGCCCAGAGACGTGCGATAATCCGCACCATCCCAGTCGGGTTCCCCAAATGGGTTGTAGCGGCACTTTGCAAAGATTTATAAAAATACTTAATCCTTTAGAAAATGGTTTTATTAATTCATGGTATTTATTTGAAATGTTTCGTTTTCCCGTATTCTATGTTCTCGAAAGGTATTGTGCTATATTGCATATGGGTGTTGTGAGGAGGTAGGTCATTATTTCGTGATCTAACTTAAAGGTATAGCAAGTTTGTGATGTTTTAATGTCGAAATAAAACTACATGGTATTTTAGTGAAAAAGTATGGTAAAAATTACAAATTGAAATAGATTGTCATGAAACTTGTTCAACATGTTTATTAATGTTTAATGGTCAACATGTAAGAGTTTTTTATGATTGTATTTAAGAAAATGTTGGATTTTGAGAAAGAACCGAATCGGAAATTGGATTTGTTCCGATTCCGTCGGGTTTTAGTAATATGAGTTTTAGAAAAGAATAGAGAAGAGTGAGGTAGGACTTACGGGTTTAGCTTAAAGAGGAGAGGGAGAGGGAGAGGGAGGAGGCGCCGGTGCGTCGTCTCGTCGCCGGGATCTTCTTGGGTTGTCGTCGGAAAAATCGCCGGAGCTTCGCCTCTTTGTTCACTTCAAATGCACACTAAGGTTTCTAGGAATTTCTTGAGAGTTTGCTCAGAATTTTGGAGTGAGGGGGTAGTGTTTAGGTGTTGTATTTATAGGGTTAGGCTACGATTAGGGTAGATGAAAGGTTTAATTGAAAAAATGTGATAAATATAATAAAATGTAATAAAAATTGGGTTTAATGTGATTTTAAAGGGGCTCTGTTACTGGTCTAGGTATTTAAACCATACATGTGTGCAGGGGAGGGACTCAGCGGAATCGGCAACTCCGGCCGGCGGCGGCGGCCCGAGTCGGCCGGCCGAGTCAGGCGGCCGGAATCCGTCCCGTCGGTTGGTGATCCCCCTGGCATAGTTAGAATTTTGGGTGTAGTGGGGTTTTTTGTGAGATATGCACGTGTAAACTGTTGGTATTCTAAAAATCCAAAATAAAACAAATATTAAAAATAATGTGGGGTATGGGATTTGAACTCTGGTTGCTTGGTTCAGCAGTGCAAGGTCTTACCAATGAGCTACAAGCTCCTTCTTGTAATTAATTAGCAAAACAAATATTTAACTTGTGCTCAGACAAAAGTACCCCTTTCTTTAAATTTTGAAAAAATTCTACAGAAAGTTGTACAGGAAATTTATGGTTGTTACATTCTACCCTCCTTATAAAAATTTCGTCCTCAAAATTTGTAAAAGGAAAGTGTAACGGATTCAAGGAAAATTTGGTGACTGAAGTACTGATAGTGTTTGAAAAAAATAACAAAGTGATACAAGGGTTTAAAAATGTGAAAGAGACTTACTATTGTTACCTTGACCTACAGCCTCGGCTTCTACGGCTGCTAAGGTGGAGGCTTGGCCTCTCGGCACATTTTTCTGTGTATGCCGGTAACTCGATGCCTGACTAGGTAGAGGTGGTCCATGTGGAGGTGATGCTGGGAGTGCAAGACTAGGTGCAGGAGCCTGGATAGTCGGCCGCTGTGGGTAGTTGGTGGGTGTGTGAGCTGAGTTGCGTCTATAGGGACAGTCTCCAATTCTATGATCGGATGCGCCACAAACTAGGCACAGGCCTTTTGCGCGCCTACAGTTCTTCCACAAGTGTCCATCCCTATGGCAGTAGTTTAAAAAAACCTGGACTTGACTGTTTAATTGTTTCTTTCTTTCTCTTAGGTTCAGAAGGTTGCATAAGGTAGGCTCCTCCTGGCATCTGGGTGGCAGAGCGCTTTATACCGGTTGCTTCTGCTTCTGATCGGTTCACTGATATAGCAGTCTACTGCTGCAGTCCAATCAGGAGGCTTCGGATTTCCTCAAGCAGAACCGTCTACTCGTTGAGTGGAGCAGGAACGGCAGGTGTGAGTGGTAGTGGTGGAGGTGTGTTGTTGACATTGGTGCTGGTGTTGTTTGGGGAATCCATAAGCTTGAAAGAAAAATTTAGGTTAGGACAGATTTAAAGTATATGACTCAAGGAATATGAAATTGTAAGATTCAAGGAATATGAATTGTAAAGAATGTTTTAGTTGCTGGTTCTTGTGTTATATTGCTTATGTTGTTCATGCAGAACAGAATTGGATGGCAGTGTTCCATACAACTTTGACCTGCATGGGCTGCCAACAAAATCTGTCATGCCCCGCTTCCCGGTTTACGGCGAAGGGGACACGACGAGGCCGCTACGTATTTACTCTGAAGTAAATAAGCCAAGCGTATCTAAGCAATATAAATAAAATGTACACAAGAGAAAAATGTAAAGAACAACAATTTTATTTATTAACATTCTTTTGTACAATGCATGGAAAAGTAAATACATCTGAATGAAAGCAATGCCTAACAGTAGCATAACAGAAAAGGAAATTACTAAAATGAAATGTGTACAATGAAGCTAAAGCTCTGGGTCGTAAGCAAGCTGATCCAAGTCCTCGCTGGTAAGCTCGATCTCCTGAGTGTCCAGATCACCTGACAACATTCCGAAGAAGAAAGAGAAGGAATGTCGTCAGCGAACAATCGCTCGGTAAGTCCCAAAGATAAGGGAGAAATAGAATAGAGAGTAAGAGAGAGAGTGTAGTTTTTAAAGTTGTATTATTTTGTTATAGTGTTAATGTTGTTGTTAACGTAAGTTCAAGAGTGAATGTCAACCAATCTCAAGAGTGTTCTCAAATCTAACAGGCTCCAATCCAGCGGTAGGGAACCACGGGCCCGAATCAAATGTTAGTAGCGGGACTTCGACCGTCGTCGAAGTATTCCAAACTCAACAGGCCATAATCCAGGAGTATGGAAACACGGGCCCTCATGATTGCTTACTTGTGTTAGTAGACATGGATTCATGATCTAGAGGGACTCTTGAGATTCTGTTGGATTCACGCATGAACTACCCAAATACCCCGTGTAATTATTATATTGATAGCAATGATTGTACTGATGGTATTGAATAGTATTGTATTGTCTTGAAAATTGAATTGTATAGATGACTTGCCGAAAATATGATATCAGTAAATGAATGTAACTGGAGAATAGTGTAAATGGATGTAATTGGAGAATCATGTAAATGGAAGTATATCCATGGTTCGGTTCGGTCAAGTTGTATAGATTGATAGATTGAATATATGGATTCATGGATTCATGTTGAATTGTAGATATTGTAGATTGTAGATTGTAATTGAATCATATTCAAGTCAGATTATTAAAAAGAAGACTCAGTCTGAGTCAGACAATTAGAAAAGAAATTGAAGTCCTGATTGTTTTGATGTTATCGGTAACCGCTGCACATGGACGGCAGGATTTGTGTCTTTTTCAAAGACGATTACCGTGTTGATAACACCGTTGTTAAGTTGTCTATCTTAAATAGGCAAGCACCTACTTCTCCGGCTCTCCGAGGCTCAAGAGATTGGTCCCTCTTAAACCTATATTTACTAGAGTCTTTAGGGTAATTTATAGAACTTGAGGGGATTTTATGTAAAAATACTTTGTATAATTTTCAAAATACACCCCAAGTATTTAATTATCGTATTTAAAGTTGTAATAAATGTAGATTTTATATTTGTGATATTTCTAGTGAAGATAACCTAATTTTTATAATATATGGTATTAAATTGTAATATTGCATTTGTATGAAATTCATGGTATTTTAATGTAAAGTGATTCTTTGATTTGGAAAAGTTGGAATATTTATATTATAAAAAAAAATAGATATTCTAATGATACACACATACACACACATATATATATATATATATATATAATTTTAGTATATATTATATTTCTAGAAATCACATTTTCTTAATATATTCGTATTTTAAATCTCTCGAGACCGAATGCTCCTTGCGGAGGTCTGCATCTCGCACTACTAAGCCCAGGGACATGCGATAATCTGCACCATCCCAATCGGGTTCCCCAAATGGGTTATAGCGGCACTTTGCAAAGATTTATAAAAATACTTAATCCTTTAAAAAATGGTTTTATTAATTCATGGTATTTATTTGAAATGTTTCGTTTCCCGTATTCTATGTTCCCGAAAGGTATTGTGCTATGTTGCATATGGGTGTTGTGAGGAGGTAGGTCATTATCTCGTGATCTAACTTATAGCAAGTTTGTGATGTTTTAATGTCGAAATAAAACTACATGGTATTTTAGTGAAAAAGTACGGTAAAAATTACAAATTGAAATAAATTGTCATGAAACTTGTTCAACATA
The DNA here is from genome assembly GCA_030015575.1 of Agapanthus africanus. NCBI lineage: Eukaryota > Viridiplantae > Streptophyta > Magnoliopsida > Asparagales > Amaryllidaceae > Agapanthus > Agapanthus africanus. The sequence goes on from JASDDO010000016.1 coordinate 559,875,501, forward strand.
TTTATTAATGTTTAATGGTCATCATGTAAGAGTTTTTTGTGATTGTATTTAAGAAAATGTTGGATTTTGAGCAAGAACCGAATCGGAAATTGGATTTGTTCCGATTCCGTCGGGTTTTAGTAATATGAGATTTTAGAAAAGAATAGAGAAGAGGGAGGTGGGACTTACGGGTTTAGCTTAAAGAGGAGAGGGAGAGAGATCGGGAGGAGGCGCCGGTGCATCGTCTCGTCGCCGGGATCTCCTTGGGTTGTCGTCGGAAAAATCGCCGGAGCTTCGCCTCTTTGGTCACTTCAAATGCACACTATGGTTTCTAGGAATTTCTTGAGAGTTTGCTCAGAATTTTGGAGTGAGGGAGTAGTGTTTAGGGGTTGTATTTATATGGTTAGGCTAGGGTTAGGGTAGATGAAAGGTTTAATTGAAAAAAATATGATAAATATAATAAAATGTAATAAAAATTGGGTTTAATGTGATTTTAAAGGGGCTCTGTTACAGGTCTAGGTATTTAAACCATACAGGTGTGCAGGGGAGTCCAAGAGGCACATTTTATATGTTGGGGACTCGGCGGAATCGGCAACTCCGGCCGGCGGCGGCGGCCCAACTCAGCCGGTCCGCCGGCCAAGTTGGTCGATTCCGTCCGAGTCAGGCGGCCGGTATCCATCCCATCGGTTGGTGATCCTCCTGGCACAGTTAGAATTTTGGGTGTAGTGGGGGATTTTGTGAGATATGCACGTGTAAACTGTTGGTATGCTAAAAATCCAAATTAAAACAAATATTAAAAATAATGTGGGGTATGGGATTTGAACTCTGGTGGCTTGGTTCAGCAGTGCAAGATCTTACCAATGAGCTACAAGCTCTTTCTTGTAATTAATTAGAAAAACAAATATTTAACTTGTGCTCAGGCAAAAGTACCCCTTTCTTTAAATTTTGAAAAAATTCTACAGAAAGTTGTACAAGAAATTTAGGGTTGTTACATCTGGGATCATAAGTGCCAAAATGCACTGGATGAAATTAAGCAATACCTACAAAATCCGCCAGTATTGACAGCTCCGGTTAAGGAAAAACCGCTTATCCTATACACAACGGCCCTTGAAGGTTCTCTGGGTGCGCTATGGGCACAGGAGAATGACCAGGGAAAGGAGAGAGCTCTGTACTATTTGAGTTGAATTCTCCTGGGGGCAGAAAACAACTACTCCCCCATCAAAAAGCATTGTTTGGCACTAATCTTCGCGATAACGAAGCTCAGACACTACGCCTTGGCACATGAGGTCCATTTTATATCAAAGGTGGATCATCTCAAATATCTAAAGTCTAAGGCCATACTAACGGGAAGGCTCGCTAAACGGGCCCTCCTCCTGATGGAATTCTCGATAACGTATTGACCTTTCAAAGCAGTGAAGGGTCAGGCCATCGCTGACTTTCTCACCGAGCATCCGATACCCGCCGACTCCCCCTTAAATTGTGAGTTACCGGATGAACATGAGTTTGACGCAAAGGAAGAAAAGAATGATGCCCGATGGGAACTCTACTTCGATGAAGTATCTTCCATGAAAAGGCGGAAGCATAACACCCCCATAATCAAAGCTGGGGTGGGTCTTATCTTCGTGACTCCGCAAGGAGAGATATTGCGTTATGCCTTCTCCTTGATGGAGCCAAGGACTAATAACGAAGCTGAATATGAAGCTTTGATAATAGGTCTCGAGATCGCTGTTGACATGGGAATCAAAGACCTCATCATATATGGAGACTCCCAGCTCATTGTCAGCCAAGTAAATGGCGATTATTAGACATGCAAGACAGAACTGATCAAGTATGGTGAAAGAGTGCAGCAACTGCTGACACAAATCCCCTCCTACATCTTGGAGAGTATACCGCATGCGGAAAACAACAAAGCGGATGCATTGGCTAGATTGGCTAAAGAATTGGCCGACGAAGACCTCAATGACGTAAAAATCATCGTTCAAAGCTGCCGGGTTCTCACGCCAGCAGGGATACCTTCGAAGGATTTAACAGAGTCATCCGAAGAAAAGGAAATGACCAAATAAGCAGTCCTCCAGATAGAAGACGAAGAAAAGATCAAGGATTGGAGGGAAGTCTTCATAGACTACTTCAAATCCCATCGAACGCCCGAAAATGTGTCGCTAAGACATCAGCTCATGAAACGGGCTCTGTCTTTCACTTTCGTCAATGATACTCTATACAAAAGATCACTTGACGGTTTGTGGCTAAGACGATTTAGGCCAGGAGAAGCAAGGAGAGTCGTTCAAGAAACTTACGACGGACTCTGCGGTTCTCATCAAGCCGGGCCAAAGATGAAACTGAAGATCAAAAGAATGTGTTACTATTGTCCCATAATGATTCATGACTACCTTGAATATGCGAAGCAGTGTCACTCGTGCCAAATTCATGAGGACTTCATACACCAACATCCAAATTCGCTAAATCCAACAGTAGCTAGCTGGCCGTTCGAAATGTGGGGAACCGATATAATCGGCCCTATTGAGCCAGCATCATCCAAAGGACATCGGTTCATACTGGCAACGACCGACTACTTTTCTAAGTGGGTAGAAGCAGTACCACTAAGGAAGGTGAAGACGGAGAATATTCTCCATTTCTTCAAGACACATGTCATTTACCGGTTCGGCACTCCGCGGCGAATAATGGGCCAGTCTACAGAAGCAATAAATCAGCCGCTTCCCATAACATCATAAAATAGACTGGAGATACTTTTCGATCTATAATCCTCGTGCCAACGGTCTAGCTGAAGCTTTCAACAAGACCTTAACGAAGATTATAAAGTAAATGGTGTCCAGAAACAAAAAAGACGGGCACGAAAGGCTGCCCGAAGTTCTCTGGGCGTACCGAATGACATTCAAAATGGCTACGAATACAACACCATATGCGTTGGTATTCGGCACAGAAGCAGTACTTCCTTTGGAAATAGAACTCCCTTCTCTCCGAGTAGTAGTTCGACACGGGCTAACAGATGATGAAAATGGCCATTTTCGTCTTGAGGAGCTCGACGCCCTCGATGAAACTCGCCTCATGGCGCAGCAAAACCTAGAAGCTTATAAGGAAAAGATGACGCGGTCATATGAAAAATTGACCAGGCCGAGAACATTCCGCCAAGGCGAACTCGTGCTAGTCGTCAAAAGACCTATGATCCCTAATCATGCAAAATGGGGGAAATTCGAGCCGAACTATGAGGGCCCGTATATCATAGACAAGGTCTACCAGGGCGAAGCCTACCTGCTCATGGATATGCATGGCGAAAGATCCTTCCGGCCAATAAATGGCCGATTCCTCAAAAGATACTATGCCTGACGGGTTACGATTCAGGTCAATGATAGATGACGACACCCGTGCCCGCTCACTATCTTCCTGAGTCAGAACCCTGAAAGTATTATCCAGAAGATCCGTTGCCTCGAAAATGGTAACAATGGACCACTACGTCCTTAAACTAGCCATGGACCGAGATGTCCCTAAACTAATAATGGACCGGAATCTCCTTAAACTAGGGCGCCGCCTCAAACATGGTGCATCACCCCAAATACGGCGATATCCTATCTTGAGATTTATATTGCAATCAAAGTTCCAACGGCGAAGAATGAAACTCCAGTCCTATTGGCAAACCGATGGGTAAAAAAAGGAGGTATGTCCACAAGCGAAATGGGCATGGTTGAAAACCTGAAAGGGCGCCGTGAGCAAAAACAACAAGGCTGCTGGCAAGTTTGTGAAAACCCGGAAGGGCGCAGTCTCGTTAAAAAAAATGGTATGTCCACAAGCAAAATGGGCACGGATGAAAACCCGAAAGGGTGCCGTGAGTAAAAACAGCAGGGCTACCGGCGAGCTTGTGAAAACCCGGAAAGGCGCAATCTCGTAAAATTTTCACTTACGAGATTCTATCGACTTGTAAGGAGAACTCCCCGTATGAGACCCTCATAGCTCATAGAATTTGAAAGTCTTAGGTTACATGGATCCAAACCTGTTCTTAAGCCGTCGTATTCCCCAAGTTGCTCTACAAACGGTCCAATATTGACCCTTGTATACAATCCACGGGCACAAATAAATACTCCCTTACCTAGTTCCACCAATGGCGCTAGATGTCCCCATATGGTGAATGACACTTGTAAGTCCTCTCGACTTATAAAGAGAAAAACACTCTTGTAAGATCCTTACGACTTGCAAAGGAGAGCACACACTCAGGAATCCCCACGATTCCTAAGGAGAAAATACACTTACGAGATCTTCACGACTCGTAGGGAGAAATAACTTTATGAGACCCTTACGGCTCATAAAGTCGAAAAGTCATAGTCGACGGGATCCTAACCCTGTTTACTAAGTCGTCTTTGTTCAAATCGACAAAGGCACATGATGATTCGCTCCTACCAATATTCCAGTGGTAGCGATGTTGATGCCTAAACAGGCGTCAAGCTCCAAGTCCTTTCATGGCAAATGATGATTCCCTTCTGGCAATATTCCAGTCGAAGCGATGCTGATGCCAAGATTAGTATCAGATCTTAAGTTCCATACTCGCAACAAAAAAATCAGCGAGCAAAAAAATGCATATAAAATAGCCGAAATGATGGGGCAACTCGCAATAAAAATCAGCGAGCAAAAAATGCATATAAAACAGCCGAAATGTTTGGGCAACTCGCAATAAAAAGCAGCGAGTAAAAATATAAAAATAGCCGAAATAATTAGGCACCGCGATAAATAGCCGAAATGATTGGGCAATTGCGACTTTCGCGATATGAAAAGCTGAAAAGATAGAGCATCGCGGAAATAAAAAAAATTAAAAAAAAAATCCTCTGCCCTGCAGATGAGTCTACACCGACCCCTGTATACAATCCATGGGCGCAAATGAAAAAAAGGAACCATATTTTCCCACCAGGCTCCGTCAAAGGGAGAGCCAGATCTCGACGGCAAAATCCACAGTATAGAGATCAGTTCGGCGTACCTTCTCATTCCAGCAGGATGTAGACGCAACGTCAACAAAAGGCCCAAGAGTCGAAACAAAGCAGAGTCATGGCAAATTCCTAGCTCCAAGTCTTGATGGTTCATATACAACCTAGAGACAACCCTGGTGTACCTTATCATTCCAGCAGGATGCAGACGCAGCGTCAACAAAGGCTCCAAATGGCCAAAACAAAAAGGGGTGACGGCAAAATTCCAGCTCCAGCTCGACATTCTTCTTGTTATAGCAGACACAATGTCAATAAAGGCTCCAAATAGTCAAATCGAATCGAAGCAACGGCATATTCCTAGCTTCAGGGTCTCGACGGCAAGTCATATAAAGCTTAAGAGACTATCGGAGATCATCCCACCCCAGCGCGGAGTGGTTATGACTCATCTGGACTCCAAACTGAGCCTAACCTTAAGTAAAAAGCGACATAGAAAATTCCTAACGCTTGCTCATCCGACGGTCATATAGCCTAAGGAGATTACTTGAAGACGTCTTGTCCAGCCCCCGAAGGGATCAGAGACACGACAGTCGTGGAGCTACTCAAACAACAGCTTAAAGACCGTATATCGAGGAATACATTAGTCAACGCGACGGTACTACGGACTAAAACCCTAGTACCACAAAACCTAATGGACCTCTGTCGCAAAGAGCAGGGGTCATCTATATATATAATGTTAGGATAAGTTTGCCTGTAAACCCAAGGGAGGTAAACTAAACAAACTCCGAAATGAGTCCATAAACTAGAAACTCCGAAATGAGTGAATAAACTACAAACTTCGAAATGAGTGGATAAAGTAGAAACTCCGAAATGAGTGAATAAACTACAAACTCCGAAACGAGTAAATAAACTAATTAGTGCCACGTTAAGACACAGATAAGCGCATGCAAAAAATGTACATTCTTATTCATGAATCAAAAGTGTTTAAGAGATACAATTAATGCAAAAGGGGGAATAAAATTACTATTGTTAAGAAGGCGAGGCTTTCAACAAGTTGGCAACCCGCTCATGCGCTCCCCGCAGCTCCTCCTCGCATGCTTCTACTGCGGCTAACCCCGCTTTAATTTGAGCCCGTTGTTGCAAGCATGATGAAAGCTTCTCAGTGATTTCCTTCTTGGCAACTTCGCAATCTTGCATGTCCCGCTCGGTAAAATCCAGCTTCTGCCTCAGCGCCAGTCCATCAGAAATATATTGTTGGAGATTTTCGAAAATAACTTGCAGCTGCGCGGCATTCGCTTCAAGATGGGCGCACAATTTGATGGATTCGCTAAAAGCATCTCATGCTCCTTCCGCTTCAGGGTCAACTTCTGTTCAAAATGTTGAATGAAATTGGCACTTTGCTTAATCCATGCGACCCGCTGAGCTTTCAAGGTTAATACATTAGGAGCGATACGCTTGAGCTCGATCTCATGCAGACAGGTCTCGATCTTCTTACAATAGTCGACCCAAAAGCCAACGAAATCTTCGCTGTGGAAGTTCACAAGCGTCGCCAACATAGGATTGACTTCGTCAGCAAAATCCACAGTAGTGGTGAGAGCCTCAGCATCAAGATCTTCGATAAATTCGCGTAACATCCGCTTGCTAGTTGCCGCACCTCTGGAAGATTGACGCTTAGCAAAAGGCCCCGTAGGCATGGGAATGCGAGACTCAAAAGGAACCAAAGCCGGTGTAGTCACTGCAAAATAAATCACGCACGAATGAGGGTCAGATTTTGATTTGAAAAAAATAAAGAAGACGGCTGATGGGCAAGATCTACCGTACCATCTGTTGAAGCGGCACGACAGGGAGCACAGGAGACTCGGCTATCCCTTCACTTCCTCTCTCGAGCCATGGTACTGTGGTCAACATGGGGAAAGCTTAGCAATAGAATGAAAAGAAGAAACACCAAGAAAGGAGTATACTAACCAATGCCGGAAGGAGGAACAAATTCCGACTGGAAGGCAAAATGCGGGCTTAACACCTGGTGTAAGCGATCAAAGAGCACTCCTGTGGGATTGCAACAATATATGGTCAATACAGGAAAATGGTATGTATACTAAAGTAAAGAAATGAGAAATCTTCACCTTCCAGAGTTCGGAGAGACGCAGAAGAAAGGGGTGGAACCGTAGCAGTCAGAGCAATGACCGGCGGCAATTCTTCAGTCAATACAGCATTAGGGTCTACTGCACCTATACTCAGGATAAAGAAGATATCATTAAATGCCTAGTGGGATTAAAAACTCAAAGATAATAACTCAAGGAGTACCTGACAGAGCAGAAACTGAGACAGTGCCCGAAGCGTTACCAGTTGTGATGGCTTCCTCGGTTGCCACTGGGAAAGTGGATTCAGCACCCCCATCTTCATCCCCTGATTCGATAAGGGCAGTTGTAATGCTGGCATCCCCCGCCGATATCAAGGATCCACAGGGAGAAGAGGCGACAGTCAGAGCGGTCTCAGATTCCAGAGAAAGATTGGCCACTTCAGGCTCTTTAGTCGCCGGCACTTCAGCTGCCAGGACATCACCAGAACTTGGCCCTGCTTTAAAACAAAAAAAATGTGTGTCATGATTCGAGGAAAAACGGTTACAAAGTTCTAATAAGGGACTGCGCGTTGTTATACCTTGAAGAAACCGCTCGGCTTCTTCCCGAGCCGCACGCGCAACTCGTCTATGAGCAATAGACAAGTCAGAAAGGACACCCGCCATGGGAATGACAGAAGGTCGAACTTCACTCGAACCTGCGCCCGCGGCCAAAACAGCCTGACGTTCCTTCGCAACATGCTTTCTACGCTTTCTTTCATCCTGGGCTATATAAACCGACCTCCTTAAAACTGATAGGGGGACGTCGTCATCCAAACCGAGCTCGGCCTCCGGATCCACTATGGCATCCATCATAGGCAGCTTCAGCAACACCTCCTGCGGTGGCCTTGGGAGGGCCTCGGCCGTAACCGATGTCTCTGAAGGTTTTTCTACATCACCACCCAAGGCTGGCATTACATTCGGAACAACCTGAGTTGTGGTGGTTCCTGTAATAGGATAAAGGAAAGGGTCAGATCATAAATAAAATGAACTAAAAATATAAAGGTGTAGTGAAGCGAAGCATACCATGGCCCAAGGAGACACGGAGCCTCTCCTCCTCCTCAAACGTCTTGAGAGAAGCCGAGAGAGCCTCTTCAGCAGAAATACCTATTAAGAAAGATAGCGTTAGTAAAACATAATAAATTCAAAAAAAAGGGAGGGGATATATATAGGAGAGTATAAATAAAGTATACCGGACTCCGCAATAGAGGCTAACGCCGCCTGTTCACGGGCCAGTCGTTTCGACGCTTCAATGGCGTCCTGAAGATTGGTATCGGTCACAGGCTCATTAAACAGACCGAAATTAGTGCCATACTCGCACAAGTCCTCACTATAGGGAACATGGGGCTCCTGGCCAAATACGACGTCAGCAGAAAATAAGGATTTCTTTCTCTTCTGCGAGCTGGCACCAACACCTAATGATAAGAGTTTTCGCTTGACATGTCTCTTTGGGCGGCGAGTCCCAATCTCCGAACCAATGCCCGACTTCATGGACGCCATGGCTACCGCAGTCGCAGGAACATCCGGTCGAAGCTTTTCAGGAAAAGCTCGTGGGACTACAGCCGTAGCAATCTTTCTTAAAGAAGGACGAACGATTGTTCGCCGCTTCAGTGGGACCGCCGGATTACTAATAGGAACGGCATCCTTATGGTCGAGCAGCACCTGCCTCTTCTCCCTAATGATAGCACCCGTTGCATATTGATACCAAGCAACGTAAGCACTCGTTGCCCTGGGAGTATAACCCAGCTCACTGACAAGGAAGTGGGACACCGTATTTAGACGCATGAAGTGATGTGTCGCGTTACGAATACCTTCCTCAGTAGTGACGGGGTCCACGATGAACGCCTCAAGAGGAACGCCTTGGTTGTAACCCTATTGCTGAGCGAAGTGGTGCGGGTTATACCTCATAAACAGCACCGAAGCATTCTGTCTAAATACTAGAAAACCTGGCCTGATAGAATACATGTGCATAACCTCTCGAGCCCTCAACACTGAAGCCCCGTCCTTTAAAACATCGTGCAATGGCTGGACCGCCGTTAAAGGTTCTTTGCCAATGGTCAGGACTTTATCGACGAAGGTCATGCTAACCCCGACCATGCGTGGGTGAAGAAGCATTCGCCAAGCCTCCCGTTGTGTCGGGTCGGGTGAAGAAGCATCGACTAAGTGCATGTCCCGGGAAAAATTGTATCCTTCATAAAATTTAGGTCGTTATGCACACCAAAGGCACATAGTACATACATCTCAATCCATGAGGTGAAGTAATGCAACGAGAGATTGACGGGCTTCAGACCCGGCTGAGTGGTGTCAGCTGCTAAGCTTAGCCCATGATATAAATGAGCTAATCCTGTGACCCCAACAGTCACGCGCGTCCCCGCTGCGATAAGATTAGCCGGATAAAAAATAGATGGTCTCATGTAGCGGGGGTGCGTCGGAAGTGCAAACCAGCTCAACCACAAGCCGATAAACCCTATAAAGAACGTCTCTTTGTCAACGTCCGTGACGGCAATCTCTGTGAAGGGGACGACTGGAGTATCTGGAATAAAGAATTTCTTTAAATCCACCTCCGTAGTCGGCAAGTTTTCCGAACCAAATCCGAACGGGTCGTTGAGTTTGGCAAACTTCGCAGCTTGTTTAGATAAAGCCTCTGGACTGTAGGGTTCCTAGGCACACTAATGAGGTCTCACAAGGCATCAACCATGCCAATTTCAAATTTTACAAGTGCCGAGAAACTCTAATACGGATCGTAAACTAGAATTTTAGGCGAAACAATGCGAATAGTTAACAACTTAACTAAAAGAACGGAAATACAACCTTTGTAGATCCGGTCCTCCACCTCCATAGCTCCGCAATGAAGTCTCCTCGCTGTCCAAATCGAATCCTGGGCTCTAGCGTCGGCTTCATCGGAAAAATGGACGGGCTAGGTCGTCGACTTCGATGCCGAAGATGATCTACGTCGAGGCATCACAAGATCAAGTTCCCACTTCACCAAGTCATGAAACTTGTGAAGAAAACACCCTATACTACTTGGCAAGAGGTAGAGGATGAAGAAATAGGAGGTGGATTCACTTTAGAATTGGATTTCTCACTCTTTACATCAAGTTGCCATTGATGGTGGCATAGTTTCTTCATGTTGAAGATGAAGAAGAAGCAGAAAAAAAATAGAATAGAAAATATGATAAGTATATATTAAAAAAGAAAACAATATGACACTTATCATATATTCAACCATGGTTTAGTGTAGAGATTTAACTAATGTTAGAAGAATGGTTAGGGTTAGACATGAGACAAGAATGGTGGACTTGTTCAAAGCTTCAAGAAGCTTCAACAACCAAACAAAACAAGCCACCATTCTTTTCTCTTTATCTTTTCCAAAAGAATGATAAATAAATAAATAGATAATAAGTGAATAAACAAAACCCTAACCACTCTCACAACCATGGTTTAATCTTTACACTTAGCCAATTTTGCATGCATCATCAAACATGATACAAACAAGTGCACAAAATTATATCGTATATACAATGTGCACATCCGAGTGAGAAAATCCATCTTAAGTGAACCAATACTAGTTAATGCAAAGTAATATATCAAATATATATTTATGCATTAAATCATTAAATCAACACTTGATTTAACGATCCGGTCATATCGCATATAACCGACTAATATCCAATGTATCGACTTATCGAATCAATCCATGATTCGATAACTAGGTTATATCGCATACAACCATTCGATACATTCATCGCGAGAATAGAATACGGTATCACATACACGCATTATTCTCGGTCCCGCACATATCTCATATGCGCTCCTATTTCATTTCGCTTGAGCCAGGAAACCTCTGTGTAGGACTCTAAAGACTCGTCAATACGCCGGCAGCAGGTGATGATCATATCAAACACCCAAAGCCGCAAGCGGTCTGCTAAACGTAACGGCCACCCGGGTATTGAGCGATCAGAAGATCGACGAGCAAGCCCGCTCACACTCCTGTGAATCCAACCAGTAACACTTACCGTACAGTCCGGTCTCGTCATCTGATATGTCGCATATCTCGCCTAGGGGTGGTAAACGTCAGACCCCAATAGCTCGATAAGTCGTGTCGATATGAGGTCTATAACTGTTCGAGAAACTACAGGTAACACTTACCAGTAAATCTCAGCAACCCTGGCCAGGGATTTCCGGTTATAGCCAATCGAACACAGCGCAACATCAACTCCCTATACCGGGAGAGACGAATCCCCTCCTATCGCTCATTGCCTCCATGTGACTCGGGACTGTACCCAAAAACCACCGTTTTGCACGCCCCCTTGGACGTGGTAAGGTGGAAATCAAAGCACAGTGGGAACCACACAAGACTCTATGACGATCTCGGGTCAACAGACTACTCTGTACCAGTGTCACCAGAGAACTGCCATCTGACGTAAGGTATAATACCATCTGGGAGTTCTCGGCGAGTCCGTCCAGTGTACCCAGTCTCCACTGAGCACCCGTATATCATCTCTTATGTCAAACACCAATGGATATGGGATCATCCATCGCCCATCTGTATGGGTCGAGAAGGTATACGCTAGTCTATTCTGGTATATCGATGCCCCGTCTCGATACACCCACGACTAGGGACCTTGAAGGATGTACTTATGGACTACCATGTCCCCACTAGTATGATCCGCATCATAGTCCAGGTAGTCAAGTACACATCCTAAGGGCTTTACCAACATGTAACAGAGAGACAATCAGTGTACACGTTAAGGTAAAGATCAACCAGATAGCATACTATCATGTCGAGCAAGAAAGTCCTCCCTATATATGTCCAAGCATCCACTACAATATACATCCTATGTATAGTAATGACCTCTAGGGCATACATATAACTAACAATCTCCCACTTGCACTAGGGCCATCTGATAGCAGTGGTTGTAGTATCTCATACTCAACCATCCCATAAAAGTCTCTCTCTGGAAAAAGGCCTTTGTGAGTGGATCCGCCGCGTTGTCCTCTGAGTCTACTCTCCTAACCTCGATCATCCTGGAGATCAACCATCTCCATGATCAGGTGATACTGCCTTAGAATATGTCTGGATCACTGATGGGACCGGGGTTCCCGGGCCAAAGCCACACTTCCATTGTCACACAATGGTAGGAACCTAGTTCATCTCATGAACCAATATACACCCAAACAGCCTCTTTGGTAGCATCTTAAGTAGCGATGTATTCAGCCTTTATCGTCTAGTTAGCCACGGTATCTAGCTTGGAACTCTTCCAACATACCGTCCCTTTACTGAGGGTAAAGACAATGCCTGTGACTGATTTTCAGTCGTCCTTATCACCCTGGAACCCTTCCAGTGATTCTCCCCAGGATCGGTTGATACCATCTCACTACAACTAGTGAGAATCCTAACATCCAATTAGATCTATCTCATAGATCCAAAACCCAGGATTTAGGAGGTATCACTTTGATCCTATATGGAGAATGCTTGTGATAAGCGGAGACTGACCGAGCATAGCATAGGAAACTCCTTCCCCATCAAGAGTATGTTATCCACGTACTCTACGAGGATCACCACCATACTCCCTACTACCTTTATGTTTATACAAGGTTCATCTAGCATTTTGATGATGTCAAACTCTTTGACTACTTCATCAAAACAGACGTTCCAACTCTGCGATGCCTGCTTTATCCTATATAGCATCTTGTACACGTTTCCGCTGCTCCCACTGTCTACGAAGCCCTCTGGCTGTGTACTTATAGACGCACTCTTCTAAAACACCATCTAGAAAAGCAGTCATGGCACCCAACCGCCAGATATCGTAGTCATGGTATGTAGCCGTGGCAAGTAGGATTTGGATGGACTTAAGCATAGCTCCTTAGAAAAGGTTTCATCATGATCCACGCCTGGTCGATGACGAAAAAGCTTTAACAAGTCTAGCTTTGAAAGTCTCAACTTTTCCATCTACACCAAGTAATCTTCTCAAGATATACTTGCTCCTGATGGGGATTTAACCCTTCAGATATAGCAACCAAAGTCCATACTTTGTCGGTGTATAAGGATTCCATCTCGGATCATTAAGCATCCAGCCATTCTTACAGAGTCTCTACTCTCGATGGCCTGCTCGAAACTAGTTGGGTCATCATCTCATGATGCAATCCTCGCTCCCACTGTCATAGAGAAACCGAAGTATCTCTCAGGTGGGTGAGGAACCCTACTAGATCGGCGGAGAGGCTGAGGTTCGTTGGTAACTATTGAATCCTTTGGTTCTGTCAAATCATCTGCTGCAGTTTTGTATAGCTGGAACCATTCCAGTTCTACATTACAGACCTTGCCTCGAGCTTGTCCGGATTTTGCTTTTCAGACATAGGCTGGACAACCCCAAATCTTAACTAACTTAAGAGATGGGCTCTTCCCTTATCATATCAAATATGAAGTGGTAGGCAACTGATTTGATTTGAACCCTATTCAATAGGTATGCAGCTTCTCAAGTGCATAACTCCCAAAAAGGAAATAGGTAACTCAGTAGTACTCATCATAGAGCACACCTTATCATATAGGGTGTGACTGCTCCACCCCGATATACTATCGTGCTATGGTGTATACGGAGGAGTAATGCTGAGAGAGAATCTCGTTCTCCTTTAGAATAGTCCAAGAATTCCGTGCTCAAGTATTCTCCTCCTTGATCTCATCAAAGGACATAATACTTATACCCGTATTTTGGTTCTCTACTTCTAAATCATATTCTGTGAATATCTCAAAAGGTTCGGACTTGTGTTTCAACAGGAACATATGTCTGAATCTTGAGAGATTATCAGAGAATGTAACGATGTACAAAGAACCAGTCCTGGCATATGTAGACAGGGGACCTTACATACATCATCATGTATCAATCCCAAGAGTTTACTAACTCTTTCTCTGTTTCCAATAAACAGAGCTGGTGTCATTATATCTTTGTGACATGACTGGCAAGTTTCACAAGATGTAGATTCAAACTGATTTAAATATGCATCTACATGTAACTTCAGCTAGTCGGGTCGCATTGATATGACCTAGTCTACAATGCCTCAAGAAGGATTCGTTCATTTCTGAACTCTTCCTCTTTTGTGTGTTCAGTATACTAAAGAACTGTAGTTTGATTTAGAACATCAATGCTTTCAGATAACGTGCCTGAACCGATCAACTTTTGATATAGGAAATGTTCAAAACATTATCCAACTATACAAAATTTTATCATTTCTTTACTGATAAAGAGATAGATATGATTTTGTATATCAGGTTCGGTATCTAATAACATTCATTCAGAATCAATGTATTGGTAATACAAGGTGACAGTGACCAACAGACTTGGCTGCAACTCTTGCCCCGTTTTCTGCCTCATGAAACTTATCACCCGTTCTCAGTTCTCTACCTTTCTGTAGCCCTATGTAACATATTAGATATCTGGGATCCTGATCTGGTATCACATACCCAGGACGTAGAGGATACAGAGAAACAGTTCTTTGTAATGAACACACCCGAAGATGATGCATCATACGCACTTTCTTCGTTTGGGCGGCATGGGAATTCTGGTAATCCCCAATTTCCTGCTCTGTCTTATAACAATTATAAGTTGGAGCGGGACCAACGTTCCCCAGCTCAGTATAACAAGCGGGTTCGGTCAAATATCCGTATTATTATCTTGATTAAGGCGTGACATGGTCGCTACCTGGAGAGAGAGAGAAGAAAACACTCAGCATGCGCTCTTGCAAGATCAGATTGGTTATTATTTTATCTAATCAGGATGGCTCCCACTGTTTTTTATCAAATCTTCCTTCAAACCCTAAAAGGAAAGACTAGCCGGGATTAATTACACACTACAAGTTCGCCAATCTTTCAGCCAGGCCAGTGTCCGTACTTTGAGGGAGGTCCCCCGTGCTTTCGCACGAACCTAATTAATGTAAACCTCGTTTTCCCAGAGGCGTAACCCCGTTGACACCTTTCTAGACACCTACTTGATCGGCTAATTGTAATGTGTAAAACTCTCCCAGGGGTAACTCTTACTCGCAGTGGGTATCGGGATCCAACTATCTCATAGAAGGTATGCAATCTCATTGCAAATTTCAACACTTGAAATTCCCGATAATATTTTGCCCCTACCGTCCTATGACCTTGACGGAGGTCAACAAACCATAGGCTACTAGTCAAGTTCAACCCGCCATTTCTTGATCGAATTAAACCCACCCGCACGACCCTTGACGGAGGTCAACAAGGCCGCACGACTACCCTAATCCAATCTGCATCATATGCATAAGCAGATAAATACTAGTTAGCTACCGCACACTACGCCTTGACGGAGGTCAACAAACGTAGCACGAATACTAAGTAGGACTTATCTGAAATGACGGAGGGCTACGTACAGGTTTTTCTGAAAACCTATTGCGTAATGAACTTGATATCGTTGTAGAATCAAATAATTTTAAAATGGAGTGTTTTTGAGGCTTTTCTAGTTTTGCTAAAGGAGTCACTCCCGGTGAAGGGATCGTTGGTCCTTTCCTCGTCGAATGAGGTGCGGGATATATCATATATATCACTGTGCAAAGCAAAAACTCTTAAAAGCAATCAAAAGACAAACCGAGTGTGTAGCATCTGCCAGTTATTGCTAAAGGAGTCACTCCCGGTGAAGGGATCTCGGTCCTTTCCTCATCGAATAAGGTGCAGGATATATCATATATACCGCTGTGCAAAGCAAGAACTGTAGCTACCTGTTTTTATTTTTGAAATTCGATTCTACAACATCTTAGGTTTCTTTTATTTCATTAATCACATTAATGAAGTCCCATCATTTAAGTACCTAAACATCACAGATAAATACGACGTACACTTATGCCATCCGCATTCGCCTCGATGTCCCCTCGTGCACCGTTAGGTTAGGTAACTAACGGCAGAGCAGGGCAGGGCTAGTGCGGGTGCAAAACATAAGTAACGTTTATATAATATATCATATATACTATATACAGTATCCATCACAGAACATCACATGATCACATCACAGATAACGCAGCAGAAGAAACATATAAAATATTGGATATACTAGGACGTCCGTGTTTTCAATACGAGCCAGTATAAAACACGGATTCCACGGTCGTGATGAATAGCCAATCCCACACCCCCAGACCCCTATGAGAGCGACAAGCAACCCTACCAATTCTAGAGTTAGGATACCCGGACTCGACTCCTCGAGTTGGTCTCCCACTGGACTCCAGAACCCGGTTACTTGTGCTCTCCTCCTTGGGTCTATCCTAGTGCGGAAAATAAAATAATATACAAAAGGTGACATCTTCCGCAACCTGGAAGTGCCCCAATAAAAGAATATTACATACAGATTTTTACATGAATGAAAATGAAAAACACTCATCTCACATAAAAACCCCCGGCTATTCAAACACGACGATCCAATATAACATATCCAGCAACACATAACATCACATGTCATCAACGTAAGTAAATATGCGTATCCCAATTGTCGTTGACATATAGCAACGAAACCGGCGATATCACACATTACACTTACGGTCACAGAAAAGAAAGTGTAAAACTACAATAGTTGGAATCCGCAACCTTCATAGACATCGCATGCCTAATCAAATGAATTCCTTAGACATCGCATGCCTAACAGTTATAAGCCCCGTATTTTAGTCTCATTATTAAAAACTCTTTTCAATATCAAGTCGGGTAATTCAACAAGATTCCCGACATATTGATCGAATGCTCGTCGCAAACTTTAGTAGGCGGCAGCACCCCCGATACCGTCGACGAAGTGCACCAAGGCGGAACACCGCTACCACGAGCACCCGAACGGACACTTTTGGTGACGGGGTTCTCCTACAGTCACTTGGTCGGGACTATGGAGTGAGGCTGTCTATTAAGTTTACCCGGCGAGTATCCGTGTACACTACGTGATTGCGACGGACTTTTGATCGCATCAAAATTCCATGTCAACCGATCAAGTGAGACTAAACTGCTATGTTTATAACATTCATTCAGTTATCTCATAACTTCTTGTGAATTCCAATTATTGTATCACATTCCGGATAAGATAGAAAATGTTAAACTTTCCGATCGAACAATCGAACACCCAAGTTTTCCCGATACAGCTCAACTCATGAAATAAGTTCAAAGACATTCACTTCGTGCCTCAGTACCAACGGTCCAGCCGTAGAAGGGTCAAGCCAACGCCTCACATGTGGCACGCCGTACTGCCCCAAACCCTAAGGTTCAAAGGGCAGTTCAAGACGGTCACATAATCGAGTTAAGGTTTGTTGTCTTCTAGAGGGTCCATCGCGTTACTTGCACTACTTAGAACGTCTTTAAACCACGGAAAAATCCAACACTTGGAAATTTCCCGACAGGGGAAAAATTGGGTATTTATATCCGGTCGAACTTTTTAACATATTCAACAAATTATCCGGAAAACACATAGACAAAATCTGATAATCCGATCGAATCATCCAAGCTCCAAAACACCCTGGAATATTCAACTCTTGAATAAATATTAAAAAATCCCAGAAAATCCAGAACCAAAATATAGGAGTTACTGTGCAAAAATTAAACAGTGATCACATATATTGGCCGCGGAACCGCCGCAGAAGCCAAGCTTCTGCCGCGGTTCCGCCGCACTGTAGCAGCATCACTCGATAAATTTTGCATCGTAATTCTTATAATTTCCTGCTGAATTTTTAAAGAATTTTTAATGTGGAAAAGACCCAGTTTTTTGAAAAAGTCCAGAGAACATTTTGGAAATCGGGTTTCGGTTCGATCGGACTTCAAACTCCGTCTACGCATCGCCTAAGGCTCTAGCTAGGCTCTGATACCACTATAGGGTTCCTAGGCACACTAATGAGGTCTCACAAGGCATCAACCATGCCAATTTCAAATTTTACAAGTGCCGAGAAACTCTAATACGGATCGTAAACTAGAATTTTAGGCGAAACAATGCGAATAGTTAATAACTTAACTAAAAGAACGGAAATACAACCTTTGTAGATCCGGTCCTCCACCTCCATAGCTCCGCAATGAAGTCTCCTCGCTGTCCAAATCGAATCCCGGGCTCTAGCGTCGGCTTCATCGGAAAAATGGACGGGCTAGGTCGTCGACTTCGATGCCGAAGATGATCTACGTCGAGGCATCACAAGATCAAGCTCCCACTTCACCAAGTCATGAAACTTGTGAAGAAAACACCCTATACTACTTGGCAAGAGGTAGAGGATGAAGAAATAGGAGGTGGGTTCACTTTAGAATTGGATTTCTCACTCTTTACATCAAGTTGCCATTGATGGTGGCATAGTTTCTTCATGTTGAAGATGAAGAAGAAGCAGAAAAAAAATAGAATAGAAAATATGATAAGTATATATTAAAAAAGAAAACAATATGACACTTATCATATATTCAACCATGGTTTAGTGTAGAGATTTAACTAATGTTAGAAGAATGGTTAGAGTTAGACATGAGACAAGAATGGTGGACTTGTTCAAAACTTCAAGAAGCTTCAACAACCAAACAAAACAAGCCACCATTCTTTTCTCTTTATCTTTTCCAAAAGAATGATAAATAAATAAATAGATAATAAGTGAATAAACAAAACCCTAACCACTCTCACAACCATGGTTTAATCTTTACACTTAGCCAATCTTGCATGCATCATCAAACATGATACAAACAAGTGCACAAAATTATATCGTATATACAATGTGCACATCCGAGTGAGAAAATCCATCTTAAGTGAACCAATACTAGTTAATGCAAAGTAATATATCAAATATATATTTATGCATTAAATTATTAAATCAACACTTGATTTAACGATCCGGTCATATCGCATATAACCGACTAATATCCAATATATCGACTTATCGAATCAATCCATGATTCGATAACTAGGTTATATCGCATACAACCATTCGATACATTCATCGCGAGAATAGAATACGGTATCACATACACGCATTATTCTCGGTCCCGCACATATCTCATATGCGCTCCTATTTCATTTCGCTTAAGCCAGGAAACCTCTGTGTAGGACTCTAAAGACTCGTCAATACGCCGGCAGCAGGTGATGATCATATCAAACACCCACAAGCCGCAAGCGGTCTGCTAAACGTAACGGCCACCCGGGTATTGAGCAATCAGAAGATCGACGAGCAAGCCCGCTCACACTCCTGTGAATCCAACCAGTAACACTTACCGTACAGTCCGGTCTCGTCGTCTGATATGTCGCATATCTCGCCTAGGGGTGGTAAACGTCAGACCCCAATAGCTCGATAAGTCGTGTCGATATGAGGTCTATAACTGTTCGAGAAACTACAGATAACACTTACCAGTAAATCTCAGCAACCCTGGCCAGGGATTTCCGGTTATAGCCAATCGAACACAGCGCAACATCAACTCCCTATACCGGGAGAGACGAATCCCCTCCTATCGCTCATTGCCTCCATGTGACTCGGGACTGTACCCAAAAACCACCATTTTGCACGCCCTCTTGGACGTGGTAAGGTGGAAATCAAAGCACAGTGGGAACCACACAAGACTCTATGACGATCTCGGGTCAACAGACTACTCTGTTCCAGTGTCACCAGAGAACTGCCATCTGACGTAAGGTATAATACCATCTGGGAGTTCTCGGCGAGTCCGTCCAGTGTACCCAGTCTCCACTGAGCACCCGTATATCATCTCTGATGTCAAACACCAATGGATATGGGATCATCCATCGCCCATCTGTATGGGTCGAGAAGGTATACGCTAGTCTACTCTGGTATATCGATGCCCCGTCTCGATACACCCACGACTAGGGACCTTGAAGGATGTACTTATGGACTACCATGTCCCCACTAGTATGATCCGCATCATAGCCCAGGTAGTCAAGTACACATCCTAAGGGCTTTACCAACATGTAACAGAGAGACAATCAGTGTAGACGTTAAGGTAAAGATCAACCAGATAGCATACTATCATGTCGAGCAAGAAAGTCCTCCCTATATATGTCCAAGCATCCACTACAATATACATCCTATGTATAGTAATGGCCTCTAGGGCATACATATAACTAACATGGACGAAGAAAGCAGGCGATGAAATCTGCGAAGCTAACTTCGTGCCCACTAGACTCCAGGAATAAACTCTCGTACATGTTTAACACCTTGATCAAGCTCGAAAACTGATGTTGAACGGCATTCTCCAGAGCAAGGCCCATTACCACTTGTTGGGGTCAAAAATTACATCCCGGTTGACCAAGTCAAAGTTAAAGTCAATCCCAAGTAAGCGGGCCCAAGCCCAGGTCAAGTGGGCCTATGCCCAAGTCGAGCCCCACAGCCGGCCTCTCCCATGCCAAAATGAAAATCATGTAATAAATAATTTTGATGTAATTTTTATGAATAAATGTAAGAAAATTGGGCATAAAGCCAAATTTTTGAAAAGCCCATGGCTCATGTGCAAAAGAAATGAGCACATGAGACATGCGATGGGCAAAATGTCATTTTGTAAAGCCCAAGGGGCTATGAGTAAATTTGTAAGCCTATATAAGGCAATATGATAATGAAATGAAACGACCTTTTTTCATTCCCCTTAAAAGCTAGGGTTTGTGCCTCCTTCCTCTTTCTCAAGGTTCTAAACCTTCTTCCCCTTTTCTGAATTAAATCAAAAGTTCAACTCTTCCTTTCCCAAAAATAAATATCTTTTCACCCTAAAATCCTTGAAGGGGAACTCAAATCTCCCATCAAATCTCTAAAAGGGGAGATTTTTAAGTCTCACCCCCCTTTTCTTCAAGATCCATCCAATAGAGAGGAGGACGAAGAAGATCCATCTCCAAAAATCCCACTTTAGGAAGTTCCAAAGCTCCCGAGAAGATTTAGGGCTCTAGGGAGAAGAAAAGAGTCCATTTTCATCATCTCCGAAAATATCTTAAGAGTTTAACTCCACACAATATATATATATAAAAATAAATCTTTCTTATTGGGAGTATAACTCTCAGTGCAGGGGCTAAGCCTCTTTGTCCTCTTTTTCAGGAGTTTAACTCCAAAACTCAATTGGGAGTACAACTTCCAGTACAGGGCTAAGCTATTTTTTCCTGCTGGCACCCAGCACCCGCGTGCCAAGCACGTGAGCGCTGGCGTCCGGCGCCCACCGCCTGCGTGCTGGGCACGTGAGGCGCTGGCACCCACGCGTCCTTTGGACGCTATTTCCCCCCCTTTTTTTTTATATATACACGTTCCACCACACTTTTCCCGTAAAACTCTGCGAGGCCCCCGATATATCCAAAACCCTTTCAAAACACAACACTGCACATTGAGTTCGTATGACCAGTTTGACCCGTCAATCGGAGGTTCTCTCGCTCCAAAGGCGAGGGGGTAATTAACGGAAGCTTAGTCTGCGACTACCGGAGATTCGGATCCCCACAATAAATAAACCCCTGTCTTCCCAAGGCAGGGGGAATTTGTAGTACGCCTGACAAGCGACGCGTATTCCCATCTCAATGGGGTGACGAAAAACACCCTACACTACTGACTTGGTGGAGAAGATATACCCGTTGGGGGAAGTAACTCCTCTTAATGCTTCCTTCTGACAAGTAAGTCGGAGATCTCCGCAAACTCCTCCAATGAAATCGAAACCTCCCGATTTGATAAGAGAAATGTGTGGGTCGGGATTTTCTATTGTTCCAAAAAAGATTTGATCCACCACACATGAGAAGCGTGGTAGTGAAAGAAGAACGCGTAGATCGCGGGATACAAGCTGGTCTTTAATAACAGCGATTTCTGGGCCGACAGGATATATCGGGCCCACTGTAGATAGCCAGCCGAATGACAGGGAGTCATTCCTATCATGTAAACTTGCTCCCAAGGACGCGACTCTCCTTAGCATACGCGTCGCCATAAAATGTCCAAGGCCATCGGCGGATGCATTGGTATTGAGGCCATGGAAGGTTGAAGACAACCTTCCGAGGTCCAGTTGACCTCTTCTACTGCGTAGGTCACCGGCGGTGGATCGGCATAATGGATCGTCGGGATCGGTTCCGAAGGCGCTGCGCAATTAAAACAACGCCCACTCCGAATAATTTGATTGTACCATGACCCCCACAAATGAATAGACTTTTGCTCTGGGTCATGGTCCCGAATAAGTGCGAGGACCTCCCGATCTGTAGGTGCGTCGGCGAAAGCACTCTCCGAGCGAACGAAGGGAAAGGAGGAATCGAAAGCCATGGTACTTGCACAAAAAGGGAGGGGTTAAATATCGACACGATATTCAAGACTTTAACATTCTTTTACACCTAAAAATTGTACTGCACCGCAGTTCTTGTTAGTTATATGTATACCCCGGAGGCCATTATTGTACATGATTGTATATTATAGTGGATGCTTGGACATATATAGAGAGGATTTTCTTGCTCGACATGATAGTATGCTATCTGGTTACTCTTTATCTTAACATGTACACTTGTGTTATTATACAGTCTCTCTGTTACATGTTGATAAAGCCCTTAGGATGCGTACTTGACTACCAGGACTATGATGTAGATCATACTAGTGGGGCCAGGGTAGTCCACAAGTACATCTTTTAATCGTTCCTAGTCGAGGGAGTATCGAGACAGGGCATCGATATTCCAGAGTAGACTAGTGTGTACGTTTCTTGACCCTGTATGGGGCGATAGTTGGTCCCACAGCCATTAGTGTTTGACATCAGAGATTGTACACATGTGCTCATTGGAGAATGGGTACACTGAACATAACTTGCCGAGAACTCCTAGATGGTATTATACCCATCGTCAGATAGCAGTTCTCTGGTGACACTGGTACAGATTAGTCTGTAGACCCGAGATCGTCATAGAGTCTTGTGTGGTTCCCACTGTGCTTTGATTTCCTCCCTACCACGGCTCAAAGAATGCGTACAGACAGGGTATAGTCCCAAGTCACATGGAGGCAATGAGCGATAGGAAGGGTTTCGTCTCTCCCGATAATGGGAGTTGATGTTGCGCTATACTCGATTGGCTATAACAGTAAGTCCCTGGCCAGAGCTGTTGATGAGATTTACTGGTAAGTGTTATCAATAGTTTCTCGAACCGTTATGAGCTTCACATCAGCATGACTTATCAAGTTATTAGGGTCTGACGATTCCACCCCCAGACTCGATATGCGACATATCAGACGAAGAGACCGGACTGTACGGTAGTATTACTTATAGGCTTTGTGGGAGTTTGGACAAGCTTGCTTATTGATCTTCTGATCGTTCAATACCTGGATAGCTGTTACGTCCAGCTAGTATCGCTGACGGCTTGTGGGTGACTGATGTGATCATCACCTACTGCTGGCATATTGACGAGTCTTTAGAGTCCCACACAGAGATTTTCTAGCTCAAGCGAAATGAAGTAGGGCACATATGTGATATGTGCGGGACCGAGTTTAAATACGTGTATGTGATACCGTATTCTAATTTCGTGATATAGGTTATATGTGATATAACCGGATTATTGAATCAAGTGTTGATTCAATAATTTGTTATATGTATATTTGATATACATAAGAAGTGATATTAGTCGGTTATATATGATATAGCCGGATTATTAAATCAAGAGTTGATTTAATAATTTAATATATAATTATATATTTGATATATTAATATATATTAACTAATATTAGCTCACTAAGGAATTTCTTCTCTTGGTTTGTATATATGTTGATATATACATTTATGTGATATATATATTTGTGTATATATTACATACACTATTGTGTCATGCTAGATGATACATTGGACATGGGTGTATGAGACTCATACTAAACTAAAGATAATTTGGGTGATTTAATTATTAAGGGATAAACCAAAATTAGGTGGAAAATGCCATGGCTTAATATACTTGTGGAAGCATGTAGAAGTCTTGACTTAGTCTACTAATTTTGTTTTACTCTAGATATTTATTAACCCAACCATTATCTTTAGCCATGGTTAAGTCTCTACAAATATTTTTTGAGATATTTTTCCACTATGGTTCATCACTTGATCATCTTCTTCATCTCATTTTTCTTCTTTAGATTTTGATGAGGTGAAGAAAGAAAAAGAGAAAAATAATTCTAAAGTGAGCAAAATTCCTACTTCATCAATCTATACCAAACTAGTCATTTAGTATAGGTTGTTTACTTCACTAATTCCTCAATTAGTGAAGAGGCAGCTTGAGTTAGAGATTCCTCAAGGTGGATCATCTTCGGCCTCGAATATCGTTAAGCAAGCTCGTTTCTTTCGCCAAGTGGAGCCTGAGAAGAGTTCGGGGGACCACTACTTGGAGCTAAGGGACTACTACTTGGAGTTTTAGAAGTGAAGGACCGGTCTATAAAGGTTGTATTCGTTATTCACTTAGTGTAAAGTTTGTTTACATGCAATAAAATCCTAATTCTCTAGTTCGATTCTAGAATGGCATGAATTAGCATACTAGATTTTTTAAAATTGTATACTTGATGCTTCTAAAAACCTAGTAGTGGTGCTAAGACATACTTTCATTTCTAAGTGAAAGGGACAGGGGACCATACAAAATCAGGGTAACACCCCATCAATGATGGGACAGTCACTGATTGAAAGAATCCAAAAGGATTCCCATTTAATGAGAAAATTTTATGGAGTCAAACTCCCCCGAGAAATGTGTCCTGCAAACAGATTTCGAATCTGCAAGGAAAACAAGAAAGGGAATAAAATTCCCAAAAGAATTTCTTTAAAAGAAATTTTCAGAGTCAAGCTCTGTAGAACAATGGGATAACATTCCAGAACTCCGCTCGAGAAACGGAATTAAATTCCAAAAAAAATCACAGTTAATAATAAGGTAAAACCCTAAAGATCTTTAAGATCTACGATCTACTCAAGTAAAAGTTTTAGATCTCTAGGAGATCATTACAAAAGAAGAGCAAATCTCTGTTAATAGATTAAAAACGCTAGAACACGAAGAGATTCCTCTAAAAAATTCATCAGGAGTTAAATCATGAGCATGATTCTTACCAATTTTTGACAGAGTTTTAACTCTGGAGGAAGTTTCTTTGGACAGAGATCTGAGCTTTGGAAATAGAATTAAATTCTCAAAGAAGGAAGAAGACTAAAGAAGATGAACATTAGTCGTCTTAAGGGCCAAAGGCCCTACTTATAAACACAAAGAGACGGTTCAACTCCCCAGGAGATCGAACGGTGGAAAAGATGTCACCGCTGCATCCACGTGCGAGCCATGTGAGCGCAACAGTGGGGGAGCATTTGTTTCCCCAATAAAAGAGCAAAGCTCTATTAAAAAAATGAGGCAGCGCCTCACGTGCTTCCCACGAGGGCGCCAGCGCCAAGACTAATCTGATAGGAATTAATCCTATGGTGGTGCCTCACGTGCTCTTCACGCGGGCGCCAATGTAAAGCGCGGGCGCCAATGTGCAAAGCACATAAATATCCTTTATAAGAATTAAAACCTTAAGTAGCGTCCACGTGCACAATACGTGAGCGCCGGCGCCCAAGTAGAATTAAATTCTACTCTCTGTTAAATAGAGCCGTTAGATCAAAGATCCAACGGAGATGATAAATCATCAAAAATACAGAATTAAATTCTATCGGGAGAAAACATCCCCCAGATTGGATTATAGAATAAAATTATATTTTGGGATATATTCTCTCAATCTTTCTAAATAAGAAAGATTGCCCTCTGTAAAACAGAGAACCGGTGGATTAAAAATCCAACGGTGATTAAACAATCACCGTTTTACAGAATAAATTCTGTGTAAGGAAAAATATTTCCCCAATCTTGTTAGAAACAAGAAAATATGTTCTGTAAAACAGAAACCCTTAGATCAAAAATCCAATGGTGGGTGAAATCCCAAAATCAATTGGGATCTTTTAATGAGAGATTTCTTCAGAGTTAATTAACAAATTGCTTCTACTATATAAAGGACCCAAGACTTCAAGTCTGACATAGAGAAACCCTCCCATAAGCTTCTAAAAAATAAAGCAGAAAGCTTCAAAAGGGAACAGAGAAGAAGATGTCCCTCCTAAAAAACTCTAGGTAAATAAAAATAACAAAGATCAAAACATCTCGTTTACATATCTAAGGGTTTAACCCTTTTAAAAAGAACTTAGTTCTTTCTCTGGATCTGAGATCCACAAGACAAGTCTCCCATAAGTTGAGAATTTAATTCTCATCGGGAAGAATTTATTCTTGAGAATCGAAGATTCAAAAACAGGACTAGGAATTGAATTCCTTGAAACGAAGCATATAAGAGAAACCTGGTTCTCATAAAAAAACTTGGTTCTTAAAAAACGAAAGCTTGATCATCAATGGGCGCCACAGAAGAAAAGAGTGCTTATCACTCATTGGGCAGCGTCCAGCACCTTACATGTCCTTCATGTGGGCGCCACAGAAGAAAAGAGTGCTTAGCACTCATTGGGCGACGTCCGGCGCTTCACGTGTCCCTCACGTGGGTGCTACAGAAGAAAAGAGTGCTTAGCACTCATTAGGCGGCGCCCAGCGCTTCACGTGTCCCTCACATAGGCGCTACGGAAGAAAAGAATGCTTAGCACTCACTAGGCGGCGCCCGACGCCTCATGTGTCCCTCACGTGGGCACTACAGAAGAAAAAAGTGCTTAGCACTCACTAGGCAGCTCCCAGCACCCAACGCCACACGTATTTCTCACGTGGGCGCCATAGAAGGAGTTTTTAGCATTCATTGGGCAGCGCCCGGCGCCTAGCGCCTCATGTGCTCCCTACGTGGACGCCATAAAGAGTGCCTAACACTCCATATAAAGACAAAAGGAGTAAATTGTTCAACACTTATCGGGCAACCCCCATGACTGACAGTTCCACATAATCATATGTAGGCGTCAGAACTTATATAAGTGCTCAACACTTTTGCATAAAAAAAGGGGGTTGATTAAATAGAGCCCAAACCAATGCTCAATGTTTTTTTAAAAAAAGGGGGGAGACTAAGCAGACTAAACCCCAAATTGGCTAAGTTGCTAAAGTCTGGCAATTGAGTCCAAATGCTCTATTGCTGGGTCTTAAATTAAGAAGATCCTAAAATATTGTTAAGTGGATCTTAGTCTCAAATTGGACTAACGTATCCTTAACAAAAATTCTTAAGGTCACCATAACCTTTCTCCCTCAAATACGGGATTCGGTTCAAGGGTACATCTCTTCACATCTCTGATGTATGTCGTTGTAATTCTTCAACGTCTTCAGAGAGGTGACGGGTCCCATCGACCAAAAACTCCTTTCATCCCACATTGATGCATTTCTAAATTGACGTGCACACCTCAAATCGGATCGTACCCCAAATTAGGCACATTCCATATCATCATTATTCACTTTGTCACGTAACAAATACGAGCGCGCGCAAGTTGAACAGTAGACCGAAATGTCCCTAAACTAATATTCGCCTCCAAAATGGGGATAACAGACCGAAACGTCTATAAACTAATATTCGCCTCCAAAATGGTGATAATGGACCGAAATGTCCTTAAACTAAAACAATAGAGCCTAAATGCTGTTTTTATGGATCTGAAATAAAAATGATCCTAAAATTTGTTAAGTAGTTCTTAGTCTCAAACTGGACTAATGTATCCTTAACAACAAAAAATCAAGCCCCAAACGCTCACATACATTTAAGTCGATTTTAATCTCAAACCAGATTAACGATTCTTAAATAAAAAACCCAAATCTAAAATATATGGATTTGGACTAATCCACGTCCTACGGACGACAACGTAAATTAGTCTCCGTATACAATCCACGGGCAACCTAAACAAACAAAAACACACACGACACGAAGTGAACTTCCGGAGCAGGAGAAAGTGGTTATCGTGATGCGGTAACGTAATTAACTGCAGGGGTTTGCGCCTGCAGGAAAGAGCATCCTTACAATCAAAAAACACCTCACAAACGAGGGGGAATATGACGAAATATGCTACAACGGCCATATCCGTCCAAACCTCCGATATACGATGCCATAAATCAACTTGGCATTTTCGGAGAGGTGGACGGATAAATCCAAATAGCATCTGCCCCCAAATTTAGGCAAGACGATCTATCCCAGTTCGTCTCTATTTTCGGCGTTAAACAGACACCGAATGCACACTTAGCTGGGTTCAGCTTCATTTTGTATTTGCGCAGAACGTCGAATGTCTCGCCGAGGTCTTTAGTATGCCCGGCCGAGGAGACGGATTTTATGAGCATGTCGTCGACGTAGAATTCCATGTTTCTCCCAATCTGTGGTTTGAACAGTTTGTTGACCAGGCGTTGATACGTGGCCCCAGCGTTCTTGAGTCCGAAGGACATTACTTTGTAGCAGTATACCCCCCGATCCGTGGTGAAGGCGGTAAGTTCTTCGTCTGCCGGGTTCATCCGGATCTGATTGTAACCGGAGAAAGCGTCCATAAAGCTCAGTAGTTCATGGCCGGCCGAACTGTCCACTAGCTGGTCTATCCGGAGAAGTGGATAGTTGTTTTTTGGGCAAGCTTTGTTCAAGTCCGTGAAATCGACGCACATGCGCCATTTCCCGTTTGCTTTCTTGACTATGACCATGTTCGCCAACCAATCTTAGTAGTCCAGCTTCCTGATGAAGTTGGCTACGAGCAATCGATCCACCCCGTCTTCTATCGCCTTTTGTTTAACCGACGCAAAACTTCTCTTCTTTTGTCGGACGGGTCAGGCTTTTGGGTCGACCCCGAGCTTATGGGAGATCACTTTGGGGTCGATCCCGGGCATGTCCGCTGGTGTCCAAGCGAATACGTCCGAGTTAACTCAGAGGAAACGGATCAAGTCTTCGCGGCGGTCCTCTGTCAGGAGAGAGCCGATCTGGACTGTCCGGCTATTGACTCCTTCTATGATGGGGACTTCCGTCAATGCTTCCTCCGGGACGCTTTAAATTTTTCTTTGGTCGTCGCGTGTATCTAAAGACCCCTGTAAATCATGCGCGTCCTCAAAATCGTCGTCCTGCTCTCCGGCGGGGGACGCAGAGGCGAGGCAAATCTTGGCGGTTTGCTGGTGCTCGTAGGCCCGGCCTATCCTCCTTTGATCCAAAGGGAATTTGATCGCCGGGTGATAAGTCGAAATTTGAGCCCGGAGGGCGTTCAAGGTAGGGCGTCCCAGGAGAATATTATAGGATCAAGGCACCTTAGCGATGAGAAAGTTCACCGGTATGGTTCGCGTATTGCCCGCTTCCCCAATATTGAGGAGGAGTGTGACCAACCCCTCGGCCGGAACGGAGTGGTTTGTGAACCTAGAGAGGACGTGGGAGGTCGGCCGAAGGTCGGATGATCCTAACCCCATACACTGGAAACAGTCGTGGAACAGGCTATCCGCCGAGCTCTCTGAATCAACCAAAATTCTCTGGATCTCGTAACGGTGGACACCGGCCGTTATCACGAGAGGGTCATTGTGAGGAAGCGATATGCCGTGGAGGTCTTCATTAGTGAAGATGATTGGTTCGTCCTTCCTGCACCTCTTACGGGGCGGATCGCTTACACCTTCGACTGCTAGGAGGCAGTGGTTCTCCTCATTTTCCCGAGCTTGATTTGAGGTAACGACCAAGATCTGCCCAATCGTTAATTCCCCGGGAAGAGTTTGGTCATTTTGCTCCCGCTCCGCCTGTCGTTTGTCCCGTAAGTATTTCGCCAGGTGGCCGGAGCGGATCAACCCTTCGATGCAGTCACAGAGTTGTTTATAGTTTTCAGTCGGGTGACCCCGCGACCTGTGGAAGGCGCAGTACGGGCCATGGAGACACTTGCCTGCTCTTTGGGTAACTGGCGGGAGCTTAAAGAACCTCTCGCCCTTAGCTTCCTCCAGCAGCTCGGTCTGGGAAATGTTTAGCGAAGTGTACTCCTGGAACCTCGGGGTGTAAGGTTTCGGACGGTCGACTTTCTTTTTCTCCTCCAGTCCCTTTTCTTTCGGTCCGTTTGGTCGACTCGGGGCAAGTTTGAGTTCACCTCCGACTCGAGTTGGATCTCTCGCTCGGTCCGGGCTTTCACTTCGGTCATGGTCTTAGGTTGCGCTAATGCAAAAGAGCGGAGCCACTCTTTGTGCCTAAGACCCGACCTCAGCGCGGTGATAACTGTTTCATCGCGGTGCTCGAGGACCTCTAGGAGGGCATTGTAGAAGCGAGTGACATACCCTTTGAAGGATTCCTTGTCTCCGCTCTCGACAGTGAACAGGTAGTCGACCGTCCTTTTCTGTCGTCGCTTTCCGATGAAATGACCAAGGAATTGGGTAAGCCAGCTCGTCGAAGGTCGAGATGGAGCGTGGCGCAAGCCCTCGGAACTAGTCCCGGTCAGCCCGGATTAGGTTAGTTGGGAAAGCTCGGTATTGAGCCGCATCCGAGTTATCTTGGAAGCTCATACCCGCCATGAATGCGTCCAAGTGGTCCTTCGGGTCGGACTTCCCGTTGAAGAGGGCTACTTTGGGCGGTTTGTTCCTGGACGAGACGTGCTCGGCCAGCAGCTCTTCTGTAAAGGGCTTTGTGAGCGAATCGGCGGAATACCCGGCCTCTTCGCCGGACATGTGGCCATCTCGTCGTATGCCTTCGATTTTCTTTTCGAGGGTTTCAAGCCGGTGGTGGTATCCCGAGGATTCTATACAGTCGGAGTGGTGGCTACCCACGCTCCGGGTCTGCGCGGTGGTGCGGCTTCGTTTCCGCTCTATCAAATTTCTTAAATGCTCGGGAGAGGCCTTTCTTGAGTAATTCCGACGTTCGCCGTTTGTGTGGCCTCGGCGGGAGTGGGGGCGTTGGTCATGCCTGGAAGCAGGCGAACTGACCGACATCTCCTCAAGGGGTGAGAGCGCACGACGGGCGTCGGAGCGACGGCCTAGTCTCCCCTGAGATCGGGGTGTGGAGCTATCCGGCGTCCAGCGGGTCATGGAGTCATTCACCGCATGCGGGTCGTGATTGCCGGAGTCGGCACGCCGGCGCTCAGTGACGCTGAGATGAGCGTGAGCGAGATCGAGTGCCTGAGCTTGCCCATCTGTCCTTTTGCGGGCGTCGTTATCCCGGGGACGGGGAACTGTGGCTTGATGGGTAGGGCCCACCGTTTGAACACGGACGAGCGCATCCACCATAGCTGTGAGTCTATCGATTCGGACGGATAAGACGCTGATGACGTTAGGAAGAGGAGGAGAATCGCTCCCGCCTCCGTTATGGTTGACTCCGTTATGGATGGTGGGGCGGCTCGTATTGGGATCGTCGCGGTTGTCGCTCGCCATCAGGTCCAGGGTGGAAGATCAACTTTATGGGTGGAGAAGCTTCTGAAATGTTCCCACAGACGGTGCCAACTGATGGAGGTCTGATCTTCCTTAGATGTTGTCCTCCGTCGATCTGGTAGCGAGCGGTTTTGAACGGCTGAGATTTGTTTTGGGGGTTGTTGAGTGTGCGGATCTTAATGGGTTGTTGGAAGTTGCTGAGGCCGAGCTACCTGCAAGGGAAGTCCCGGGGTGGGAAACCACCGTAGGACCCTCCGAAGATCAAGTTAATACCGGAGAATTAGAGCAGCGTAGCGGCCTATGGAATGAGTTTGAATTACCTGGGTCGTCTAAAAGAGGGGTTTACATAGTGGTCATATGGAGTGAGCCGACGCGAGATCCTCGCATTCAGTTACGCCCCTGCGTTATTCCCGCTTTAATGGCAGGATACGCTCATTAATGGGAGGGCGCGCCAGCATGGGACGCGGAATGTGGGGCGGTGGATATCTCGCCTTGGCGAGATACGCAGATCCGTTGCGGGGGTGTTTGGGCTCCGTGCTCTCGGTTGATCGGAGAAGTCGAGGAAGCTCAGCCTGTCAGGAGGCTCGGAGACGGGCCGGGAGGCCGGAGAAGCTCGGCATATCAGATGGCTCGGAGACGAGCCGGGAGGCCGAGGAAGCTCAGGCCTTGCAACAGCTCGGAAAAGAGCAGGGAGGCCGAGAAAGCTCGGTTGTAGTATTGCTCGAAGGTGAGCTGTTAGCTGTTTGCTAGGTGAATATGGAAGGTACTCAGGAAGGTCTCCGGATGGTCGGATGCATCCTCGGAGACGAAGTCCCGAGGAACGTCCCCAATGCATCTTGTTTATTCCACCTCCGTAGCCCCGGGACACGTCATCCGCTACGTGTCGCAATCTGAAGAATTCCTACTTGTGAGCATCATCACCAAGCATGTCTCGTTGAGGGACGAGGGAGAGATTAAGGAAGAAGGAGCTTTCATGGCTGAAGTGATGAGAGATTAAGGGTAATTTGGACAAACATTCACCCACCATTCAGTTTGTATTTGGCTACCGGTTAGGTTTTTAGTGTTGTTTTTAAAAATAATTTTTTGTAATGGTTGTTTTTCAAAATATAAGAATTTTAATGGTTGTATATCAGAAAGAAGAAAAAAAAAAACCAATCGATGCCATCGGCTAATTAACACGTCACCTTCGCACTTGTCCAAATAAAGTGAGGAGAAAATATGACAAAGTAGGCCCATAGTTAAGTTTTCTTATTTGAAAGTTTATTTATTCCTCCACTCTTCTAAGTATAATCATGAAAAGATTAGATACTTGCTAGCTTTTTCTCATCCTATAAGGTGACAATCCTCAGCTTACTTTCCTCCACGTCACCGTGCAAACATTTACTTTTCTCCAGAAGCAGAAGTGGAATAATAAAATTTCTTTTTATCATAATTGGGCAGTCCAAAAGGGCCATACGCCACAATGTTCAGGAAAGTGTTCAATAGATACCAATAAAGAAAATATATTCATGACCAAATTTAACTCCGTGCTTGTGGGCCCGATTATATTTCGAGCTTTCCTCCGGTTAGCCCTAATTTAATAAATAATTATCAAAATAAGACTAGACAAATAATATTTCCAAGAATAGACCTCCGTACGCCATATAGGATTATTCCTTGCGAGAGTAGTTATGTCAAAGAAAAAACATCATTGCCAATGGTGTTTTCTTTGGGATGAAAACACTATTGAAAATAGGGTTTTTCCTCCAAGCGAAAATGTTATTGGAAATAACGTTTTAACTCTGCTCATCCATCCTTCTCTTCAACGAGACACACACACACCCCATTAATTTGAGGATCCTCCTCCTAAAATTTCTTCTTCTTCTTCTCCTCATATTAAATTGATAGGATATCTTTCATGCCACGTCTAGTCCTCCGTCTCCACTTGCTGCTCTTTCTCCTCTATCGTCCCTTCCCAAACTCCGAGGCGACGATCCAACTCAAGTCACTCTCCATTTTCTTCAAAATATCATGATTCCAATGAACAAAAAGTGATTTTCTTCAAAATATCATGATTCCATTGAACAAAAAAATGATGAAGATGGTAATGAAGATTGCCACCGCAAACAACAGCGTCAAATTAAGCATTTCACCAACGCCGAGCTGAAGGCCGCCACCGCCAACTTCTCCGACTCCTCCCTCCTTGGCCACGGCAGCCACGACTCCGTCTTCAAGGCTGTCCTCCTCCACCTCCACCACCGCCACCGTTAAACGCCCTTCCCCTCCCCTCCTCCTCCCCTCCCGTGGTAAGATCGAGAATGAGATTGAGATCCTTTCCAAGATCCACAACCCTCACTTTGTCAATCTTTGGCAAAGTGAAAATGCTATTGGTAATAAAGTTTTCACTTTGAGGTAAACGCTATTGCCAATAGCGTTTTTATCCCAAAGAAAACGCTATTGTTAATAGCGTTTTCTTCTTCGACATAATTGTCCCCACGAGAAATAATCCTACATGGCGAACGGAGTTCTATTCTCGGAAAATCTTTTGGCTCAGTCTTATTTTGAGAATTATTTATTAAATTACGGTTAATTTGGAAAAAAATTTATATATTTCTTGTTCTTCTAATATTGAGTATATGTTTAGTATATGCAGGGTGGAGGTAAATATATGAAAAGAAAGGAAATGACCGGACTTGAAATTTTATTTCTCACTTAGAATCATAAATGAGGCGTAAATGAAATTGAAAAGAAATGAGAGTTAGAAATGAAAAACCTTTGCTGGGATATATCCAATAAGTATCTTTTTTACTAGAAAAATAAAAATAAACAGACACCAAAAAAAAAAAAGGTTGAAAGTTGAAACCAAGTGGTCCCCACAAAAAGTAGAAAAGAACAAAAAGGATGGCAGTTGAAGTAAATTTCCCGAAACTTGAGATCCCTTTCCCAAAAACCCAAACCCCTCATCCAGTCCACGTCAGCGATCCGCGTGCTCCCGACCTCAACTAAGCACAACCGTCCAATCTCAGACACAGCGCGAAATCTCGCCCCTTCACCATCACTCCCAAAGAAACACTCATCTCAGACCTTTTTTTTAATTATTATTATTATTATTTTAAATAAAAATTTCAATTTAGTTTATTATTCTCGACAATGCCTAGCTCTCATCTTTTTAAAATCCCCAAATCCTCCCCATTGTCCCCAAATCAAATTCCCATCGCCATGGCTAACGATGGAGAAGCTCCCAAGCCCTCTCCTCTCCCTTCATACTCAGACGTGATCTTTCAAATTTCAACTCAAAATTTCGATCTTTATGCTTCTGATTTCATCAATTCGATCAAAATTTTGTTTGTTTGTTTGTTTGTTTGCAGATGATTTTGGCGGCGATCGTAGCGCTAGACGAGAAGCAGGGGTCGAACATGTCGTCGATTTCGAACTACATCGAGTCCAAGTACGCCGACAAGATCCCGGAGGCGCACGCGTCGCTGCTGGCGGCGCACCTCGCGAGGATGAAGGAGAGCGGCGAGATCCTCATGGTGAAGAACAACTACATGAAGGCTGGCCCCGACGCGCCGCTGAAGCGGGGGAGGGGGAGGCCGCCGAAGCCCAAGGGGGAGGGGACTCCTGAGCCTGCGTCGCCTGCTGCTGCGACGCCGCCGCCGCCGCCGGGGTCGGCGAGGTCGAGGGGACGGCCGCCGAAGAAGCCGAGGGTGGAGGGGGAGGACGTGGCGCCGGCAAAGACGGCTGCGCCGGCAGCGGCGGCGCAGCAGGGAGTGAAGAGAGGGAGGGGGAGGCCGCCGAAGGTGAAGACACCGGCGTTTGTTGATGTGGGGTTTGCTTGATTCATGATGATGAGAATGGTGATGATGATTAGGGTAAGAAGTTTAGTTGGTGGATTTAGAGTTTATTGGTGGGTTCGTTTTGTTGTTCGTATTTAAACCTTCAGTGGGTTTTATGTAAGCTTTTTTAGGTTTGAGAGAATGATGCCGATTAAACTGTAGTAAAAAAAATTAATCGTGTTTGGTTGCTTGCAGCTGCAGTTGCATGTAGGTCTAACTGAGTGTTTTGCGGAACATGTGGTAACATGTGTTTTGTTTGGATTTAATTTTTGTGCGCTGTAATATTAGCTATTTAGGCTTCGTTTAGCACAGGGTTATGCTTTTTGAAACCCCAGTTTTGTAGGATTAGAGTGCTAAACTTCAAATATTAAAATTAGGGTTAGTTCCAATTGTTTTTAAAAAAATTTATTGTTAATTATGCAATTGATAAGAGTTTTCCAAATCACTATTTCAGATAGCATTAAATGCTTGAAATCCTTGTCTCAAACTCCAGAAAGGGTGTTTCACATGATCTAGCACCTGTTAGAGACATGAAGGCACAACACAAGCAGACATGTACAAGACAAGATGTTTTTAGACGTCTGCTTGTGTTGATGTTTGCACAAGATTTCTTCAGAGGTCTGCTTGTGTTGTGTCTTTTTGATGGAGGCCGGATACTCTTTCAGATGTCCTCTGTCGATCCTGTTGTGAGCAGGTTGAACGGTTGAGATTTGATATGAGAGTTGAACATGTGGATCTTCATAGATTGTTGGTTGTTGATGTCCAGTTACCTGCAAAGGAAGTCCCAGAATGGGAAACCACAGTAGGATCCTCTGACGATCAAATAAATTCCTGAGGAATATTATGCAGCATAGCGGCGTATCAGAATGGGTTCGAGATACCTGAGTTGTTTGGAAGAGGGGTTTATGTAGCGGTCGTATGAAGTCAGCCAATGCGAGATTCTCACCGTTTGTTACGCCTTCGTGTCATATTCGTGTTGATGGCGGGATACCCTAATTAATGGTGAGATACGCTAGCGTGTGATGCGGGACGTGGAGCAACAGAGATCTCGTCGTGGCGAGATACACGGAGCTGTTGTGGGGGTGTTCGGGCTCAGTGCTCCTGGCCAAACAAGGATGCTGAGGAGTCTCGGATATAGGATGGCTCGGAGACGAGAAAGTGAGTTGTGGAGTCTCTGCTATGGGATAGCTTGGAGACGAGCAATTGGTTGGCGGTCAGATGAAGGGGGAACGTACTCCGTAGAGGTCTTCTAAAAGGTCGGGTGCAATCTCGTAGGTGTGGCGTTGAGAAATGTCTCCAATGCATCATATTTATTCCAGCTCCGTAGCCTCCAGAAATCCAGCGGACTTACACGGATGACATGTCATCCGCTATGTGTCATAACCTGGAGAATTCCCACTTATGAGTATCATCATTAGCCCCCCACTCTCGTTTCGACCCATTTATGGGTTGGGTCGAGAGTGGTCTGCTCAGCTGGTTGCCGAGAATTCTTTGTGGTGGATTGTCCGGGAACGACATGGCGTTTGGCGGTTGTGTTTTTTCGATCCCTGAGTCCACGTGGTGTCTCATCGTGCGTCTTAATTTTCGCGTGTATCCCTGATGACGTTAGCGGACCATCGAAAGGGCGGCACCATAATGGAGGCATCGTTTCGTTTGTTTGGGCTGTTTATCTCGTGCCACGTGGGCGTATTTGGATGGCGGATTGTGAGACGTCGCTTCCGCCGGTTGGATGCGCGTGAGGGGAGAAGTGCCCAATGGTTGGCTATCGCGTGGCGCTATCTGGATAGTCGGGCGCGACGCTTCGTTTTGGCGGGAGTAGATCTGGGCCGCCAGATGGCCTTTGCCGAGCGTATAAATAGAGGAGGCATATCCCTAGAAAACACTTCGCTCGCCTTCTGTCGTATGTGGATTGCTCGCTTTCATTTTTACTTTGCTAAGTGTGGATAGGCCGGTGTCCCCTTCACTCCGGAGACGAGATAACGTGAGTCGAGCGAACGCTAGGCTTATTCATCCAAGTGTAGATATACCAGTGTCTTCTTAGAAACTCTTAGGAACTCGGACTGATTCCAGCAAAGCTTGGTGATATCCCATCTTCGGGTTCAAGTGGAATTAGAGTTGACCCGGCTCTCGATCATGGGTGAGCTTTTTTTACTTGGGCTGCGCAGGAGTCCTCCTAGCTCGAGTATGCAGTATGCGTTCCGTATGGAGGTCTGTCTGCTGCTTTAATGTGAGATCTTAGGATCCATCGCTTAGGCCGAGCAGGAATCTGATCGCTACAAATTAGCTGGGCAAGAAGCTACCCAGCGGCCTCCTGAGTAGGAATCTACTTGTGTCGAATTGGCCTGGTAGGAAGCTACCCGGTGGCCTTGTTGGAGGGCTTCCAAACAGGAGTCTACTTGCTCTGAGTTGGTCGCGACGGGCAGGAAGCTGTTCGCTGGCCTCCTAACTGGGCAGGAGTGTACTCGTATGAGGGCTTAGGATTCATGGGTTAGGCCGGGCAGGAATCTACCCATAGTGAATGGTTGTGACGAGCAGAAAGCTGTCCGTCAGCCTCGTGGTGAGGGCTTAGGATTCACGGGTTAGGTTGGGTGTCACGCCCCGCTACTCAAAATACGAAAATTTCGAAACGTGACAAAACCAGCTATGTTAACTATGGTAAGGAAATATTCTCCCATAGTCACATTACGACTGTCAATCAATAATCAAGAACAATAATATAATTATCTATCTCTAAACATGTCCAATAGCCACAAACGACAACAGGAAATAGTAGAAGCAATGAAAATTCAAAGAATAACCAACCATCAATAAGAGCTATATCAATGAGATAGTCCTCACTGATTAGTAGTTCTGTCGAATTACCCACGTGCTAAGTCAAGTATCTGGGCCATGCAAAACCCAGACGTTAGTGCGTCATAATTATCAATGATCATAAAAATCAAAGAACTGTGTGCTATATAGGGTGTCACATGCAAAACAATCATAGATGATATAACATCAGGCTATAGATATGTCACGTGTATCCTAAAGTCTATATTTCTAGGTTATCTATCCTAAAGGTATTATAAACCAATTAATGAAATTCTCATCGTAACTCAATAGTATCCCGTGCGTGTCAGGGACCACGGTCATGATTCTCGGGGCTGAATCCGAGACGTGCCACTAGGCAGTAAAACGATGTCATGTACAGATGAATGATGTTAGCATCATCATTCCGGAGCCCGAAACTCGTATCGACTGACCAGTCTCTGAAAAGTAGTGAACTGTTGAGTTACAAGTCGGGTTTCATTCTTGATTTCCCCTTTCCCCCAGATTTCATGTTCAAATCAGGTATCAATAGAATGTTTACTTAATACCAACACAGGAACAATCATGAACATGTCTTGTCTAGTAAGACAACAAGTCAGGTCAATAGGATAACAAGTCAATATTGTTGGTATTGGTAACCAATACAGGTAACAGGTATGACAATACAGCTAAGAAATGGTAAGATAACGTGTCGAGCACATGTCAGGTATTGTGTATTAAACAGGAGAAATATTTACTTGTGCAACCAATCACAATAAAAGCAATAATCTACTGTCATGGATATCTAGCTGTAACAGAATCCATATATTCACTATTACTTATTTAAAAGATATATCTAAACATATTTATAATAGCGTTTTACACTCGTTATTTATTATAAACTAAATTGTATCTACTAACTAAATTATATCTACTAAAATAGTTCAAATAAGTAATTTTTCACAACCTCAATAATTGTAACTATACACGTGCTAGTATTAGTAAACGGTAAAAATATGGATTAATTGTATATCGATAATAATTCATAATATTATAAATATATGTATATATATTATGAGAATAATGGAGGAAAGATGCCATAGGAGGGAATTTCCTCCTATGGCGTCGAAAAAATATACCCTCCATCGCGTTTTCCGACGATCGGAATGCATCATCTTCATCATTATCATCTAAGATATGGGTACACCAAATTTCATGTGATTCTATAACTTTTTCACCGTTGAATTAGTGGGTTCAAAATTAATGGTTTACCAACAATAGACCTTTTTACATTGCTAAATCAACAGTGAAAAAGTTGTAGAATCACATGAAATTTGGTGTACCCACATCTTAGATGATAACGATGAAGATGATGCATTCCGATCGTCTGAAAACACGATGAAGAGTGCGTTTTTTCGACGCCATAGGAGGGAATTCCCTCCTATGGCCTCTTTCTTCCATTATTCTCATATATTATACAAGATATATTTTGGTATAGATAAACTATAATGAAACTAGCATGTAGCAAAATAAACTTGTCTTGATCGGTATGAAAACGGTGATGAATACGGATACCCGCACGACAACAACGACGTAAAACACGACGCAATCAAGACCTCGGCCTACCGCGACAATATGACTGTGCTGGGGCTGCTAGAGGGATGAAGATTGCAGAGCTCGGTCTAGGTGCTGATGGCTGCGGTGGCGATAGTTCAACGGCGACAATGGCTCGGTTTTTAAAATGGGTTTATAGAGTTGGGGTTCAAGCTACTCGGGTGACCGGCGAAGGTGATGCTCGGTGTAAGGAATCTCAGTTGGTGGAGTTGGGCGTTGGTGAGAGTCACAGGCGAGGGTCACGGCGAAGGCGAGGGAGAAGGGTCTCGGTGTGTAGTGGTGGCGACGAGGTAAAATGATGACAGCGGTGATGGGTTCTTGGTCGACTGAAGGTCCGGGTTTGTGAGGAGGTGGTCGGTGCTGGGAGTTAAGGATGGTGAAGATGATGACGTGGTAGGCGACGAGGTGAGGAAGGAGGCGCGGCGAGTTGCAGATGATGGGGTTACGGTGAAGTCGAGGTTGGGGGAAGGTGGAGATGACGACGAGGAAGGCGAGGTGAGGTTGACAAGGTGAGGACCCTGAGGGTGGTTGAGGAAGGACGTGAGGTCGACGAGGTGAGGACGACGGTGGGTTAAGGCTTAGGGAAGAGACGAAGGAGTTTGGGGGAGAGAGAGAGAACAGAGAGAGGGGGGGGGGTTTGTTTTTATTAAAGAATATATAAAGTGTGTGTGTGTATAGAGTATGTTATAAGTTAAGTTATAAATATTTATTGTAATATAATTAGAACTAATTGTATACAGATAATATCAGACGTCAGCCAATTTTTACCAAAATCTCACGGAAATTATATTTTGGAAAATAATACATATACGCAAACTTTCAAACCATAATGCAAGAATATAATTTAAATAAATTATACCCCCTAATATAAGATTAAAAAGGATTTTAAATATATATCTAGATTTAACAAATATTTTGTATTAATTATCATGAGATTTAAACGTAATAGATAAAAGCAAAAAAACTAAGATATGGGATACTTAACCATACGATGGCAGTTAACCCAAATAGATTATCCTTAACTTGTAGCTACCAATAGATATGTGCATATAAACTAGAATCTCTCTCTCTCTCTCTCTCTCTCTCTCTCACACACACACACACACACACACACACTATATTCTTATGGATTTAGTTTGCGATAAATATTAATAAAATATAACCCAGCATCATAATGGGTTTCACACATGCGGGTTTGGTCGGATAACTACCTCTACTATTTGATTCGATCGCAACCCAAAAGAATAAAATAAAAGGAATATAAAGTAAGTTTTAAAATACCAATTAATATTATAAGAACGTGCTATGGTGTTACACCAGGCAGGAATCTACCCACCGTGAATGGTTGCGACGGGTAGGAAGCTGTCCTCCGGCCTCGTGGCGAGGGGTTAAGATTCACTGGTTAGGCCGGACAGGAATCTACCCACCGTAAATGGTTGCGACGGGTAGAAAGCAGTCCGCCGTCCTCGTAGCAATAGCTTAGTATTCACAACTGTTCACCGCCGAAAGACCGGACCGAGTCGTTGGGACGTCTGGCTTGAATTTGGGGGCAGACGCTATTTGGAGTTCTCCATCCACCTCTCCGAAAATACCAAGTTGATTTATGACACCATATATCGGAGGTTTGGACAGATACGACCGTTGTAGCAGACTTTATCAGATTCTCCCTCATTTGTGAGAGGTTTTTGATTGTGGGGACGCTCTTCTCTGCAGATACAAACCCCTGCAGTTAATTACGTTATCGCATTGTGATAATCACTTTCTCCTGCTCCAGCAGTTCATTTCTTGTTGTGTGTTATTTTGTGACCCCAATGTGGATTTTTTTAATTTGATTATTTAATGCTTATATGCTTTACTCATCGGCGCTTACGTATTTAACACGTGAGGCCTATTTAGTCTTTAATTGTTTAGTTGTAGCGCTGATATGCTCTGCATATAAGCGCTCACGTGTTTAACACGTGAGGCTTGAGACATGGGGAATTCTCTCCTTTTTTCTCTCCCTTTTTATAAGGGAACAAATGCCCTCCAGTGTTGCTCTCACGTGGCTTGCACGCGAGTGCAACGCTGTCTATCTTTACTACCATTGGATTGCCTAAGGGAATGGCAAGTTGAACCGCTCACATCACGTTTTATAAACGGGGCCTTTGTCCCCTGCGACGACTACTGTTTTTTCGTCTTCTTCCTTTAGTTTCTTTCTTCCTTGAGAATTTAATTCTCATTTCAGAGCTTAGATCTCTACCCACAGAACTCCTTCTGATCAGAGTTAAACTTTGCCAAAAATTTTTTTAGGAAGGATTATGAACAGAGCCTAGCTCTTAAAAGACCCTTTTTTTGTTTTGGATTTTTAACCCATTAACAGAGCTTGGCTCTTTTCTTGGACTGATCTCTTAGAGATCGTAAAAAAGAACTTTTTATTTTTTTTTGAGTATACCGTGGGTCTTGAATCAATGTGCATTCTTGAGAATCGTTGGTTCTTTTCTTAAGGTTTCCCCTATCATTGATTCTGCTCTTTGAGAGTCTTTGGAATTTAATTCCATTGTGTTTCCC
The DNA here is from genome assembly GCA_030015575.1 of Agapanthus africanus. Lineage (NCBI taxonomy): Eukaryota > Viridiplantae > Streptophyta > Magnoliopsida > Asparagales > Amaryllidaceae > Agapanthus > Agapanthus africanus. Next base: position 559,917,499 of record JASDDO010000016.1, read on the forward strand.
ATCCGTTTCCCATCATGAGGATTTCTGGGATTTAATCCCATTATTGGAGAAATTTAATTCCATTTTGTCTTACAGAGCTTAGCTCTGAATTTTTTGGAACTTCGGGGATTTTATTCCCTTTTCTGTTCTTAAGTATTTTCCTTTTAGGGTTTTAATACCTTCTTCACAGATTTGAGTCTGTTGTTATCTTTTAAAAGAGCCTGCTTTTCGAAGATATTGGGAGTTTTTAACTCCACTGTTCACTTAATGAGAATCCTTTTAGATTCTCATAATGGGCACTTTGTCTCATCATTGACGAGTCACCATTTTGATTTCATGGGGTCCACTAGCTTTTTAGTTAGTAGTCCCATAAGTCCAAGTCACACATTTTGTTGATTGTTTTTTTTGTCTCCATTTTTAGGTACAATGGCCTCACTTCCCTACTTCCTTTATACACGCTCAGAGGTTGCTTTCCTACAGTCGCCGTCAGACGAAGAAATGATGGCTATGATTAAGAATCGCTATAAGGACATAAAGAGCCTTCTACTATGGGGCATCTGGCATGGTCACATTATAAGGGGCCGTCGCAGTTTTACGTGTGGAGTACCAACGGAACCCATTTGTTCGATTCAGTTTACGGAGCGTCCATGTATTGTTTATGCAGTGGAGGCGGTTAATTGGACTCCTGAAGGGCGGCTTGAGCCATCAATGGCAGGGATACCCAATCAGCCTTCAGTGGCTATCGATATTCTGGGACGCCGAATATGCCAAGGCGAGGCTCAACCTTAGGGGCAGGTCTACAAGATAAACGTCATCCTACGGAATCCAGTGGGCTACCTTTCTTGGGCCCGGTATATTCTCTCCTCCCAACACTCACATTTGCAGAAAGTTGGATTGTACCAGGCGGTGTACACATCTTTGTTTTACTATCATGCTCCACACGTTTGGTGGGTTAAAGTCTTTTTAAACCAATGGAATCTTCCAACGTATACGTTCCTACTGGAGGATCGCGAAGTTTCTATTTTGCTGGAGGAATTTCGAGAAATTTCGGGACTGCCGATCGGGGGAGAACATTATGAGGAATTACTATCCACTGACGAGTACGTTTTTGCTACGGTGCCAGCCATGCATGAAGACTTGACAACTGAGAATGCTGTTCAGCACAACCATGGCGTTAGTTTTGATGATTTCATCGCTCGCTTCCTTCGTAAAGATTCTCAAACCAAGAAAGCTCTGAAATTTGCGAAGGTCGAGGATCCATTCAGATTTGGCCTGGAGAAATTGCCGGCTAAAGAAGAAGATCCGCAACAATTTTATATCCCAAATTCATCGGCCGTGACTTTTGACGCGATTGCTGCCTCTGATATGGATGAGGAAACATTCTTTATAGGCTTCATCAGTCTTTGGCTCAGCCGGTTTGCCATACCGATGCATCGAGGCTTTATGAGAGCCTCCGTCTTCTACCCCGCACACCGCATAACCGAGGGAGCGCAATTGGCCATTGGCGTTGCTGGGTAATCACACCTGTATCATGGTTTATGTACCGTAGCAAACACTTCAAACCCAGGTGCAGACACCGTGAACTTCTCCCTCTATTACTTCATGTCCTGGATCGAGATGCACGAATTAGGCGCGTTTGCTGTGCACCAACGTCCTGATTTCTACAAGTCTTATACCTTTCCATGAGTCATGAGATTGGTTGATGCTTCCGCTCCTGATCCGACTCAGTTAGGGGCTTTGCGCGTGCTTCTTAACCCATATTCAAACGAATGTGGTATGGTTTTTAATGATCGGGTTCTTTCTGCACCAGCGGGGTCTTTTCAACAGTTGTTTGATCTATTGAACAATGGAATGCCAATTTTGAGACACAAGGAAATCATGCACCTGTATTTGATCAGGCCTGGGTACTTGGTGTTCCGATTGAATGATGCTGCTCTCTTCATGCGGTACAATCCGTATCGTTTTGCCCAACAGTTGGGTTAGAACCAGGGTGTCCCCCTTGAATCTTTCTTAGTTGAGCCTACTCTTTCACTGGAGACTGCCCGCGACGCTATTCATCACTTCATGAGGCTGAACACTGGTTCTCTCTTCATGATCCTTGAGCCCGATTACATTCCAAGGCTTGTGGGACCCTTCAAGGGTTGGTATCGTCACCGGATCAGTCCTATCACCATATATGAGAGACGGGTACTTTTCGAGTGTAAGACCTCTTCGCCTGCCCAAGCCATCAATGTTCCGTTGCGACCACGGTCGGTCATTTGGCTTCCTATGAGAGACAGCGATTCAGTGGTTATTCTGAAAGCTGCTCGAACAGAGTCGTCCTCCCGTATTGCTGGTATGCCAGTTCGTACTGGAGCCGGCCCGGGGGCTCCTGAAAAAGCATAAGCTGCGGTGCCATCAAAGTCGAACCCTGAAGATGAAATTGGGCAACGCCGTGCAAAGGTGCCTAAGGGGAGGAAGCGTCCTTCTACGGGTGCTGGCTCGGGACCTAAAAGGAGGAAGAAGTCGGCTGCGCACTTAATCGTTACCTTGCTCGGGCCCGAGCCTCTTACTTGTGATGAGCCTATGCCTGCACATGAATAAGATGATGGTCTTCTTTTTTCGGGTACATCTACTGAGGAGGCCACTCAGCTGGCCTGTCACGACCCGAAAGTACGGAACGTGACCGGCACTTAGATTACGAAACGTCTAGAGGCGCAACGTAACCTAAGTAAGCCGAAGCCCAGAAATCTAAACCATGAAAAAGAAGAAGAAGCAGTAAAAGAAAACATGAAGGAGCAAGTTTAAAACATCAGCAAATTTTCTCAAAAAAATTTCGGCAGAGCCTCCTCTATAAAACTGGCCCCCAAACGGGTACAACAAGTATAATATACATACACAATAAAAAGCATCCCCAAACGGGTGCTAGCATCAACGCCAACAGGCGGAAACAACCACAACAAGCACAATAATGTACAACGCCAAAAGGCGAGGCTCAAAACTCAAAAGAAAACAAAACCACCAGATCAGAATAATACATGCGCGACTCTAAGGTCGAAATAAAAGACTGGTCCAATAAACTTATCAAGTAATACAAGTATGGTTGATGGAGCTTACTAGATACAAATGAATGAATAAAAGTACAATGGTGGTTCGGATACAAGTGAACCAACCTACCGTGCAAATCACCCTGAAAGAATAGATGTGCCAGCAAGCTGCCAGGGAAACCTGTACACCGAACCTGTAATAAAATTTGGCACAACGGGGGTGAGTTGCCAACTCGTGAGTAGAAGACATCTACGAAAGGAAATCGAATGCACGACGCTATCCTAGGTCATAATAATACACTATAATATCCTAATCATCTAGTAATAGCAGGGTATAACTACGTGTAAGTGCAGATACTCCGTGCTTGTGTCAGTGCCTCATATAATACTATGTCATATAAAACGAAATGCATGCACCATGAATGTAAAGTAACAAATCCTGAAATCCAGATATATATGTATAAGAAATCTTTAGCTGTTATCATAGTAAAATGTGTATAAGAATCTGAAATCTCAACAATGAAATCCATGGAAATCCGTGTCAAGCGTCGACACAACACATGTAATCTCAAGTCTCAATATCTCGGGCTCCGTCAGTCCGGATCGGCCCATATCATCAAATCTCACGACAACGGTCGGTATCCTCCGGATATCCGCCGCGCCAGACATCACCGGTAGGTAGCCTTCCCCTGCCAGGCTCATCGTCTACAACTCGATCTTCTTGCCCCGGGGTACCATACCGGGCCCACCATGTACCCGAGACGGTTCATCCACTCCTCGAATCGGGTCTCGAAATCCATCAGAAAACATGAAATCTCATGGTGGACGACACATACATCAAGAGAAAACCGCATCTTATGTTTTTAAAAAGAGAGGAGGAGGAGAGAGAGAAGTTTTTACATATTCTTGCGGTTTTCCCCAAAATCCAGAAATCTCATAGAAATCCAAATCTCAAAATCATGAGTAACTATATGATAAGTGTCGGCATATGCCCATAATACTGCATGATAACATGAAAATATGAATGCATGAATGTCGAAGCAATAAATATCATGTCTGTACTAATGTCAGAGAATAATCACAATATTATAGCGGTCTAGTTGTTAACTGATTCTATCCATAAAAGACAATATGATCTAAAGTGTACGTGACATAGCAATTACCGATGATGATGTGTGTGAGCCGGCAAATAAGTGTGCGTGGAGTATGCGCATCATCGGTAATAGTGCTGGTGTCCTAACAGGTAAAGTTTATACTGATTATAGCAATATATAAAAGAACATGCACCATGATGATTACAGTATGAATGCAAGACAGATGTGCATTATCCACCCCTCTGCGACATACGAGAACAACTATCACTATATGAATCGAACCTAACCTAGTGTCCATCTAATCTCCTAAGGAACTTAACCTAAGAAACTAGTCATTAAGAAACAAGAGTCTACCTAGGTCTGAATCAATATCTCTAATAGTCGGCGATCCAGCCTCAATAGCGTCACGTACGAAGTACGGCTTCCTCGAATCAAGAGTGCGGATCAATCATCATATCTATGCCCCGTACGGTAAAATCCATCGTACGGCATCCCAATATCGGGGTACGGGTCAAGTATCTTCTAGGTGTCTCATTATTCGTATAATGTCATCACCAACACATCTCATGATCAAGGTGCTAAACTGTAATCGCCTACATCAATCATATATCATTGCCATCATAATAAGCATCATTAGTTTATCCTCAGAAATATCATGTCATATGTATCATACTGTGATTAAGTCATACTGATATCATATCGTCCTCAAGTCACACCTCTATGATATCGACATCAGGTCACACCTATATGATGTCGTAATCAAGTCATACATATCCCATATCGTGATCAATCACAGGTTACAGTTCGGGTACTATTTTAGAGTCCTATGTTCCTCAATATCATCACTACCCCTTATAATTTAAGTATACATGTTCATTATCTCATTCTCTAATGATCCGCTAACACTTAATACGACTGTATAGCCAAGAATCACGGCATCAAGCCCAGTTACACCGTTTCATCATATCTCGGATATCATATCACATCAATGTAACCCATATACGTGTTGTATATATATGTATATACCTATACCTAGTTCTATATATATACACACATACACGTATACCCCATGTCGAGTTTCAGTGTGTGCGTGTGTATGTTTCTATCTGAAACCTACGAACCTCTTCCAAGGTACTCATCCTCAGATATGGTTTTCCTAAATCAGTCTAGTCCAACCTAGGGTCATTACTAGGGTCCTACTCATTAAGAATCTAGGGTCACATCTGGTTTCCTAATGTCAATAAGTACTATTCCTATTCTACGTTGCGGGGGTGCTAAACGCCATCCACCCGACTTCCCCCCGTAGATATACATCTACTCACCTGGTCCATGTCTGCCGAAGACAGTGTCGCCATCCTCCTCTTCATCGCCCGCAGTCCACGTGAGGGGTACCTAAACGCAAACATATAAATAGTATCGTAAACTGAATCACATACGAAAGTCAAACGATACAAAGAACAAGCATAGGTTAAAACTTATGTCCCGTCCACGCAAAAGAACCAAATATCGCTCGATATCGGCGTACAAACTCCGATGGATCGAAATAAACATCAACAAATAACTCGTAGTTTTAAAACACCTTACTTATATTATAAAACATGATTAAATCCATCGAAATCCTAAAATCCATCAAACCGTCCAATTTCGTAAAACCCGAAAATACCAATTTACCGTTTTTCATCAAAACTTGACATTTAAATAAAACCAATGGTCATAAAACTCATTAAATAGCATAACTAGACTATACAAACCATTACTATATTTTTATTACACAAATTTGTATAAATTTGAAATTTCTAGTTTGCAACCTTTAACAATTTTCAACATTTTTCAAGCAAAATACCACAATTCCACAACAAAACTTGATTTTATATGGATTAATATTTTAAACTACAATTCATGATGATAATGATATAATGAAATCATAAATTATATTTTTAATCTCATTTATTTAGGAATTTCCAAAATCTAGTTTACAAAAATAGCATTTATATTGTATTTTTCCAATCATCAAAAGAAACTAGTGATCAAACTAAGTTTTTCTTTCCATTAACATGCTAATATTCTCACTAAAACTACAATATAATGATAGCAACCTTAATTAGAATTTTATATTACCCACAAACACATTTTATAAAAACCTAGTTAGCTAAATAGCTTAATTAAATCAATTTTGGATAAACAAATTATTATACAACAACCATGCAAGATTTTTCCACTCTAAAAATGTAAAACTAGCTATTATAACCTTATTTAATTAATAAAAATCACAACTTGATTTTTCAAACCCTAACTTGAATTTTAAAAGTGGCAAATAGAATTAATATATTAAATCTAATTATGCTTAAATGAACATCTAATAACAATAAATCAAAAGAAGGAAATTTATACCTCCAAAATATGAAACCCAAACATGAAATAAGCCTCCAAAATGCATTCTTTCCATCTCCAAAATCCATACTAAATAGGTCAAAGGAAAATGGTAGAGGTTGAATGTTGATTTTTGAGATTTATTTTTGGAATTTTTGATGAATTTTGATGATTTTTAATGCAAAAATGATGGGGAGAAAATTTTGGGGCTACCCATGGAGGGGAGGCCGGCCATGGAGAGGGAGGAGGGTGGAGAGAGAGAAAAAATGTGTGGTATTGTGTAGAAAGTTCATAAATAATGCATTTTTTTCACTTAAACCCTTTATTATCTAACTTTTTCAATTTAACCCTTTTCCTAGAAATTTCTAGAACCATGGAGAGATTTTGGAAAAGATTTTGCATATTACACACTTGATTCTAATATACCATGGCTCATTTTTATAAATTAAAACCATTCAAATTTGTAATTTACACTAATTTAAAAAAAAAAAATAAAGCTTATGTTAATATTTAAAATATTTAATTTAGGAAAAATATTTAATTGAACTAAAAATTTATAAGTGGCTAAATAAACACTATTTACTAGTAATTACATAATTAAAATAGGTATTTTTGAAATTATAATGAAAAGCAATCACGGTTTAGTTTTTCGAAAAATACATTTTACTTTATCGAAAATTATAAAATTCACTTAAACAATTTTATTCATTTAATTATTTATTTAATTATTTTTAAAACGTTACATGGCCGAAGCCCTAAAGCGATCATAAGATGAGACTAAAAATGTGTGCCTTAAGAAGGGAGGCTTTCCCCCCGTCGAGTTCCGTGATGTTGATCCGGTTCCTGCCACGTTACCGGCAGTTCCTTTGTCACGCCCCGCTTCCCGGTGTACGGGCAGAGGACGCGACGGGTTACACGACGTATTTACTCAGAAGTAAACACGCTAAGCGTATCTAAGCAATATAAAATAAAATGTACACAAAAAACAAGATGTAAATGAACAACAACTTTATTTATTAACATTCTTTTTACAATACAACTGAAATGAAAATACATGTACTGAAAGTAATGCCTAAATAATGGCATAACAGAAATGAAAATGAAATGTACAAGTAAACTAGAGCTCCGGGTCAAAAGCTAGCTGATCCAAATCCTCGCTGGTGGGCTCTGTCTCCAGAAGGTCCGATCCACTTGAAAACATTTCAAAGAAAGAAGAAAAGGAATGTCTTCAGCGAACAATCGCTCGGTAAGTCCCAAAAGTAAGAAGAGACAGAATAGACAGAAGGAGAATGTAACTTTTAAAGTTGTATTATATTGTTAACGCTGTTGTTTGTAGCTTGGTACAGAAAATGCTAGTGTATACGAGAGGAGTTCTACTATCCCAGAGACTAAGGTATACGGAGTATAAGGAACCGTTCATCCACGGTACAACGGCAATGGAGATTCAGGTTAGGTGTCTTATGGTTACAGTCTCGTGCCACTTTAAACACATTCCGTATTAGTCTACCCCTTATAAACCCCGCGATATCTTGATTGTATTGTTTCTATTGGATTGTCTTGTATTATAAATTGTATAGATGGATGACTTGCCAAAACTATGATATCAGTAATGGAACAGATATAATGGATGAACATGTAAATGGAGTATATCCATGGTTTGGTTCGGTCAAGTTGTATAGATTGAATAGATTGAGTATATGGATTCATATTGAATTGTGGTTTTATACTTGAATCACATTCAAGTCAGATTGATGATATTAGACTCAGTCTGAGTCAGACAATTAAAAAGAAATTGAAGTCCCGAATTAGGTTTTGATGTTATCGGTAACTGCTGCACATGGACGGCAGAATTTGCGTCTTTTTCCAAGACAATTACCGTGTTGATAATACCGTTTGTTAGATTGTCTACCTTAGATAGGCAAGCACCCATATCTCCGACTCCCTGAGGCTCAAGAGACTGGTCCCGCTTAAAGCTATGTTTACTAGGGTCCTTATTGTAATTTAATATAACTTGAGGGGGTTTTATGTAAAAATAGTTTTGGCATAATTTCAAAATACACCTCAAGAATTTAATTATCGTCTTTAGGGTTTTCATAGATGTGTATTTTACAATTGTGCAATTTCTAGTAAATAAAACCTAGTTTCATAGTATGTGATATTTGCTTGAAATATTGTATTTGTGTTGTATTTGGATGGTATTTTCATGTAATAATGATTCCTTTGGTTTTAGAAAACTTTGAATATTTATATAATCAAAATAGATATTTTGATAATATATATATATATATATTTAATAAAAATAATTTATTTATTTTCTTGTAGAAGTCTCATTTTCTAAAGAAAAATATATAAAAATTCCATCGAGATCGAATGCTCCTTGAGGATGTCTGCATCTCGCTCTACTAGGTCCGGGGATGTACGATAATCCACACCATCCCGAACGGGGTCCCCAAAATGGGTTGTAGAGACACAATTGCATGAAAATTGTTAATACATCTTTTTAAAGAAAATGGTTTTGAGTTTAGGGTATTTATTTGTAAAGTCGTATTTCCCGTATTCTATTGTCCCAAAATCAATCGTGCTATGATATAGATGTGTGTTATGAGGAGGTAGTTCATTACCTCGTGAACTATCTATAGGTATAGTAAGGAATAAAGGTTATATTGTTGAAAGGAATAGTTTGTGGTATTTTTATGTAAAAATGCGATAAATGTCACAAAAATGATTATTTTGATGTGAAACTTGTTTTATTGAGTTTGTTAATATTTATTAATCAACATATAAGAATATGGTTTTATCTTGTTAAAGGAAAGTGTAGTTTTTTTTAAAGAAAACCGAATCGGAAGTCGGACTAACTCCGCTTCCGTCGGGTTTTAGAAATGGAACTTTTAAAGAAAAAGGTGAGAGGGGGAGATGGGACTTACTGGCTTGTTGGAATAGAGGAGAGAGAGAGAGGGTCCTAAAGAAGGCTTCGGGGCGTCGATTCGTCGGCGGAATCTCCTCGGAAGTTCGTCGGAGCTTTGCCCTTCACTAACTCCACTTGTACACTAAAAGACTTGGGATTTTGGTATAGTTTTTGTAAGAGAATTCTGAGTGAGAGGGGTGTAGAATGGAGTGGGTATTTATAGGACAATTTAGGGTTTAGGGGGTGATGAATAATGCATTAAATTTTTTCATTAAAATGGAATTTGAAGGGTTTTATTATTCTCTGTAAATGTGTAGAGTAAATAAGCAATACTGGAGTTAAGGGGGAAGTCCAGGGGTCTAGGGTTTGCAAAAAAATTTGCATTTGGCCTCAACTAGACCGGCGGTGCCGGCCTAATATCAAATCTCGCCGGTCCAATTCTTGGGTTGGGGGCTCGGATTCTCGCCACGTGTCCAAGTAGGTCTGAATACTAATTTGCACCAGTTTGTTTTAAGTGTGACCCTTCAGTTTACGTGCAGTGCACGTGCAAACTCTTGGGCTTCTAAAAGATTAAAAGAAAATTAAATAAAAAGGTAATGTAGTTGATGGGATTCGAACTCGGGTGCTATGTCACAGCAGTGCAAGGCTTTACCAATGAGCTACAAGTGTTTTCTTGTTGTTCAAAAGCAAATTTTGTTTTTATAGCATTCACAGGATTTGCAAATACTCCAATTGTACATTAACTTTAAATGAATTTTCTGTACATTGAAATTGGAATTGTTACAGTCTACCCTCCTTACAAAAATTTCGTCCTCGAAATTTACAATTTATTTTAAGGACTAGTTTACAAATACGTGAGAATATCTTGCACGCATCTCGTCCTCCCTTTCCCATGTTGATTCTCCTGGGGTGTCTTTCCTCCACATCACTCGAACCAATTTGACTTCCTTGTTCTGAAGTGACTTCATTTTTCTATCCAGGATCTCAACAGGTTGCTGCTCACAAGATTAGTCTGGCTGTACAGTGAGCTCGGAATGATCAAGAATATGGCTGGGGTCACTCACATACCTTCTGAGTTGGGATATATGGAACACATAGTGCACTCCTTCCAATGAAGGTTGATGTGCCAAACGATAAGCCACTTCACCGACTCGTTCGAGTATGTCGAACGGTCCAATGTACCTTGGAATAAGCTTACCCCGTCTTCCAAAACGAATCACTCCGCGGTTTGGAGATATTTTCAGAAATACGTGATCTCCCGGTTGGAACTCCAAATGACGGTGTTTTGCATCAGCCCAGTGCTTCTGTCGATCTTGGGCCATGCACATTTCCCCCCTGATAGTATGAACTACGTCGACAGTTGCTACTATCATCTCAGGTCCAAAGAGTTCTCTATCTCCTATGTTGTCCCAACTTAATGGCGATCAACACTTCCTTCCATATAGTGCTGTAAAAGGTGCCATTCCGATGCCTGCTTGGTAGCTGTTGTTGTAGGAAAACTCCACAAGATGTAGGTGATCTTCCCACGATCCTCCGAAGTCTAGCATACATGCTCTGAGCATATCTTCCAAGATCTAAATAGTTCGCTCAGACTGACCATCTGTTTGTGGATGATAAGCTGTGCTGAAGTTCAGACTTGTTCCCAAACTTGCGATCGAAATCTAGTGTCACGATCCGAGACAATGCAGACCGGTACTCTATGAAGTCTCACGATTTCCTACATGAGTTCATGGGTATCAGAGATAGTACATTTATGAAGAGTTTAAATCTTATTTAGATTCTTACCTCCATGTACTTCTTTGCTAATGTCTTAGTAGATTGGATAACTCGAAATGGGTTGAAGTGAGCCGACTTTGTGAGTTGATCCACAATAACCCATACCGTATCGTTACCCTTTGTGCTGCGAGTAAGTGCAGTCACAAAATCCGTCGTGATATGTTGCTACTTCCATTCTGGGATAGGTAACGGTTGAAGTAATCCAGCAGTCCTGTGATATTTAGCCTTTACTTGCCGACACACCAAGCATTTAGTGACGCTTCTGGCTACTTCACGCTTCATTTCATATCACCAGTAATTTTGACATAAATCTTTGTACATCTTTGTATCTCCAGGATATACTGAATAGGGAGAGCTGTGAGCTTCTTTCATTAACTCTTCCCGAACAAAACCTTTTGGTACACACAGTCTGCTGCCGTATCTTAAAGATCTGTCTTCATGAATGATGAAGTCTGTTTCGAGTCCATTCTCTACTTGTTCTCTAATCTTTTGCAACTTATCATCGCTTGCTTGAGTTTCTTTGATCTGATTGACAATGGTAGATTGAATTTGTAAGTTCATCAAACTTGAAGCATTACCTGGCATGATCACTTCAATCTCCATCTGATGCAAGTCTTGCTGAAGCTTCCACTGAACGATAAGATTTATTGCTAATGGTTGGTGTCACGACCCGCTTCCCAGAGTACGCAAGATTTGGGCACGTGACATAGCCAACCATGCTACCTGTGGGTAGGAAGTATCCATCCACAGTCACATTACGGTTGTACAGATATCAAGAACAGTAAAATAAACTAAACTAATACATGTCCAAATCCATAATAACAAGAATCAATAAACAATAAGTGCGGAAGCTAATGATCCAATACAATGAATAAACAGTATGTCCCATAATGCGGGCTCACATCTGGAAATGAAATGACATAAATGAACTAAACTCTAAAGAACTCACAGTTCAGCCTGCTGGCTGAAGTACTCCTGCTCGGTCGACGACAAAGGTACGGAATCTGGGCCATGCAAAACCCAGACGTCAGCGCGTCATGATATCAAGTATATAGCATAAACATGGTAATAAACAATGCAAGCATGAACATGAATAAGGCAGTAATAAGAGATAACAAGCAGGGTGAGGTGCAGTGGTGACTAAACTGTCCTATCAGGTTTTCTACTCTATAGTCTTTGAAACCAATTGATGAATCGTCGATGTAACTCAATAGTATCCCGTGCGTGCCCGGGACCACGGTCATGATTCTCGGGGCTGAATCCGAGACGTGCCGCTAAGCAGTAAAAGGTAGTAGGATAGATGAGTGATGTCAGCATCAACACTCCGGAGCTGGCCAAGCCCGTAAGACTGATCAGAACAATGTGTCGAACTGTTGAGTTACAAGTCGGTTTCACCTTTGATTTCCCCATACCCCCAAGCTATGTATGTCAGGTCAGGTATTCAGTAGTCAAGGACTAATGCCAACACAAGTCAAGTAAAGGTAGGTCTGTCTGGATCGACAGCAGGAATGGTTAGGTTTGTCGGCATTAGGCATGAGATCAGGTAACAGGTCAGGTTACTTTCAACAGGTAGAGTCGATATGTACAGGGTGTTGTGTCCGGTGTATCAGTACATGAGTCAGGTGTATCAAGATTGGTCAATATGGAATGCAATCAGGTATATGATGATGACAGGTATAGTAACAAATAATGAACAGTAGCAGGAAACAGTAAATAGCAAATATTATTCTATGAGAACACAGTGATGTTTGTATTTTCATAATAACCCGGTTCACGCACCTTTGAGGTGCAAGAGCCACAAGATGAAACAATATCGATAGTATACACAATGGAGTTATATGAATTTGAACTAAGCATAATATTTACCTCATGAGTGGCTTAACAAACGAAGTGAGGATGATCTAGCAATTTAGGCAAGGATGTGCCAAATTGGTTAATTAGTTAAGGTGTTGATTAAAAGCATACCGGTTAACTACAAGTAGCAACTACAATGGTTTAACATTACGGATGATTGTAATTGTCATCAAGTCGTGTGGTTATAACAGATAACATGATTATTAAGTTTGTAGCATGTTAAAGCAAGTATTCGGATACTTGCCTCGGCGGTTCCGCAAACCGAAACGCGGATGCGGTGTCGGTAGAAACCACGATACGGAAGCACGGGCCACGGATCGAGTCCCGACAGAGGTCAACGGGATCACACGGACCAGGGGACTTCGCTGGAGCGTCGGGTTCGTCAAACGGCACGGTCGGGTTCCGGCAACAACCGAAAATCAAAGTTAGCAACAAGGATACGATACGCCAAAACGACCAGCGGGGGTTGTACCAAAAAGAAAAGAGGAGGAAACTTACAGGGATACACCAAGGGTGCGACCACGGCGGGTTCGACGGCACTGGAACGCCGGCGAGGCCGCGACGGTGGCTGCAGCAAAGGGAAGGGGCCTCGGGTGAGCAGGTAGTGTGCTGCGGCGAGTTGGAGAGGGGTGTGGTCGGCTAGGGTGGTCGAGGGGGAAAGGAGGTGGCGCGGGAGACGTCGACGAGGGTCGTCGGCGCGATTTCCGGCGACCTGGAGATGGTGCAGACGTTGGGTGAAGGGTCGGGTTCACTGTTCCGGCGAGGGGAGGAGGGGGTGACGGCGAGGTCTCGACGAGGAGGGTGCAAGGGGGTCGTGGGAGGCCTCGGCGGTCGGAGTCGACGTCGACGGCGAGGTCGCGAGGGATGGAGGCGTCGGTTGAAGGGTTACAGGCGCGGGAAGAAGCGGGAGAACGGGAGGAGGAATGTAGGTGGGTGCGGTGGAGGTCGTGGTGGTGAGGGCGGCGACGGCGAGGTCTCGAGGAGTCGGCGACGAGATCGCGAGGGCTAGGGTTAGGGTTGGCGTGGGGTTCTCGTGGTCGCGTGGGTTAAAGAGAGGAGGCGGCTGCAGCTAACAATATATATATGGGAAGAGAGAGAGAGAGAGAGAGAGAGAGTTGATTGAGAGGAGGAGAGAGATTGCGAGAGATTGAGGGAAAGAGAGAGAGAAGGAGGGGGCCCACGAGCTTAGCCTCGTGATTGGCCACAAAAATTTAAAAGGGATTCACAGTTAAAATTTGGAGATAAAATCAGTTAAGGAAATATATATTCGAAAATTTAGTTTAAATATATTAAATTGAAACGGGCCCTTTTTGGCGCGAAATGAAACATTTCCAAATCGAGCCCGGATTGCGCCCAAATGTTCCAAATTCAAATTATAAGATTTTAAGCGGGTTCCAAATTTTGAAAAGAGGTGTTTAATGATTAAAATGCATGCCCCCAAGTCGGACACTTGCACGCGCGCGTAGTCCCCCAAACTTGCCCGTTTAGCCAAACGGAACGGAATCTCGACACGCGGACGCTACCACGCGACTAGTGGCGACGAGTAGGCCAACATGGACATCTTAAATTTCATTTTCGGAGTTAAAATTTGTTATGTGCCAAAATGACTTAACCGGGTAAAATTTAGCAATAAACACCAGAAAATCAGGAAAATTGGAAAGAGCGATAAATAACCCTCAACTAGTAATATACATAGTATTATTGGGCTCCGGTGTTACAGTTGGCGACTAAGGGTATCAGGTACCACATTCACCTTCCCTAGGTGATATTACAGGTTGATGTCGATGTCCGCCATGAGTTCTAACCATCTTCTCTGCCACATATTCAACTCCTTCTGAGTAAACACATATTTCAGGCTCTTGTGATCTGTGTATATGTTCACTCATTCACCAAGAAGATAATGGCGCCAAATCTTAAGAGTAAAGATTACGGCCGCCAATTCCATGTCATACGTCGGATAATTGCGCTCATGAATTTTCAGCTGTCTTGATGCATAATCTACAACCTTACCGTGCTGTTCAGTCGAAAATATCGCACTTTTGATATAACATTTTTCTTACTTTTCTTAAATATCTAAAGATGTTTATTATAAATATGACACATATTGGGGTTTATCTGTAAAAATACTATTTATCATATGTTTATATATTATAATTAATATTATGAAGGAAAATGTATGCATACAATATTTATATAATATTTTGATAATTTAAATATGCATATCATATCAAATATCCTTAATCAATATTCTTAAAATATGATATCATATCAAATTGGTTAGGATAATATCTCAAAAATACCAAATATTACTAACATTATTCATTGAGATATTGTGCAAGGTTTAGTTCAGGTCAGGAGATCGAGATGTTGAGATGTCGAAAATCAAAAATTTACCGATAAAGTTAAATAAAATCGAAGAATCAATACTGGCAGAGACTCAAAAAAGATATGAAGATTCCAGACATCAAATATATCTTCATGTGTCACAACAAAGCAGCTCCAGAATTATGAAGCCAAGATCTCACCAAAAAACCGCGGATCCGCGGCCAAACCATGCAATATGCGGTGGATCCGCGGCCGATTCACCGAGTCAGGATTTGGGATTTTTAGTTGTGATTTGCAACAACAAACCCTAATTCTGGGGATCTTTGGTTTCTGGTTTTAGGGCTATATAAAGGACTGAGGACTAAACTTAGAAATCATCAATTTTTTACACAAGCTAACCACCGTCAAAGTACAAGTGATCCAAGACAGGTCCAAGATTCGACGTGATAAATGTTAGTTGTATGTATGCCCTAGAGGCCAGTATTGTACAGATGATGTATATTATATTGGATGCTTGGACATATATAGAGAGGACTTTCTTGCTCGATATGATAGTATGCTATCTGGTTGCTCTTTATCTTAACATGTATACTTGTCTCTTGATATTGTCTTATAGTTACATGTTGGTAAAGCCCTTAGGATGTGTACTTGACTACCTGGACTATGATGCGGATCATACTAGTGGGGACATGGTAGTCCATAAGTACATCCTTCAAGGTCCCTAGTCGTGGGTGTATCGAGACGGGGCATCGATATACCAGTGTAGACTAGCGTATACGCTTCTCGACCCATGAGATGGGCGATGGATGATCCCATATCCATTGGTGTTTGACATCAGAGATGGTATACGGGTGCTCAGTGGAGACTGGGTATACTGGACGGACTCGCCGAGAACTCCCAGATGGATTATACCTCACGTCAGATGGCAGTTCTCTGGTGACACTTGTGCAGGTTAGTCTGTAGACCCGAGATCGTCATAGAGTCTTGTGTGATTCCCACTGTGCTTTGATTTCCACCTTACCACGTCTATGAGGGCGTGCAAAACGGTGGTTTTTAGGTACAGTCCCGAGTCACATGGAGGCAATGAGCGATAGGAGGGGTTTCGTCTCTCCCGGTATTGGGGGTTGATGTTGCGCTGTGCTCGATTGGATATAACAGGGAAGTCCCTGGCCAGGGCTGATTTAGAGATTTGCTGGTAAGTGTTACCAGTAGTTTCTCGACCCGTTATGAGCCTCATATCGGCACGACTTATCGGTTATTGGGGTCTGACGTTTACCACCCCTATACTTGATATGCGACATATTAGACGAGGAGACCGGACTGTACGGGAAGTGTTACCGGCAGGCTTTTACAGGAGTTGGAGCGGGCTTGCTTGCTGATCTTCTGATCGCTCAATACCCGGGTAGGCGTTACGTCCAGCTAGCACCGCTGACGGTTTGTGGGTGCGTGATGTGATCATCACCTACTGCCGGCGTATTGACGAGTCTTTAGAGTCCTACATAGAGGTTTTTCTGGTTCAGACAAAAAGAAATAGGAGCACGTATGTGATATGTGCGAGACCGAGAATAAATGCGTGTATGTGATACCGTATTCTATTCTCGCGACTTCTTGTATCGGTCGGTTATATTTGATATGACCGGGTTATCGAAACAAGTGTTGATTCGATAAGTCGATACGATGAATGTTAGTCGGTTATATGAGATATGACCGAATTATTAAGTCAAGTGTTGATTTAATAATTAAGTGTATAATTGTATATTAGATATACTAATTTACATTTACTAACACTTGTTCACTTTAGGGTTTTTCTCACATGTACACTACTTTAACATGTATATGATATATGTTAAAATGTGTTATCATATTGTATCATGGTTGATGATACACTAAACATGGGTGTGTAAAACTTACACCATTCTATATTTAAATGGTGGTTAATAATTATTTAAAGTAATTACAAATTAGTAGACATTTTGTCATAAGCTTGAAGCTTGTGGAAGCTTGTGGATAATTTGACAAAGTCCACTAGATTTGTTTTACCCTAGATTTTTATTAACCTAACCATTTAAACTTAGCCATGGTAAAATCTCTATATGAGTTAGTATATGATACTCACTCACCATGGTTAGCATTCTCACTTAATCATTATCCTCATTTTTCTTTTCTTTAGTTCATCATCTTCTTCTTTGAGCAAGAGAAAAAGCTTGTTAGGGTTTTGAAAAAAGTGAGATAGATTGTGAGAAACAAAATTTCAAAGAGAACCTACTTCCTATTTCTCCATCCTCTACTAGATTAGCACTTTAGTATAGGGTGTTTGCTTCACTAATTCTCTAGTTAGTGAAGTAGGAGCTTGAGTCGGAATTCCCTCGACGTAGTTCATCTTCGGCCTCGGAGACTTCAATCAAGGTCGCACCTTTCGCCTCGTGAAGCCATGCAAGGGTCCGGGAGAACCACGATCGCAGCGAAGGGATTTCATCAAGGAGCTTTAGAAGTGAAGGACCGATCTACAAAGGTTGTATTTCGTATTCCCTTTAGAGTAAAGTTGTTTACTTGCTAATTGCTTCGCCTAAACTCTAGTATACGATCTTGCTTAGTATTATTTGGCACATAAAAATTTAATTTTGGTATGGTCGATGCCTTGTAGAGCCTTGTTAGTATGCCTAGTAACCCTACAATAAAGCGACGTGAGATTCGACGCAACATCTACATCTGACAAGGCAGAGATCGAGAGCAACTTCTTCTTCCTTTTGTAATCTAAACTTGAATTTTGTAATTGTGAAGTTGATTAATAAAGATAGATCATTAGATTAATTATTTAGCATTTAATTTCTGCATTATGATCTCTTTCTCTATCCGTTCTTCTTCTATCTCCATCATGTGTGAGTAATTCTCCGCTTGATAGGGTTCGTAGGATTAGGGTAGAACAATGGATGGGAAAATGTTTTAACTTCTTTTAAGTCTTATGGAGTTTATAAATTTTAGTAAAAGAATCGTTAACATCCAAATCGGGTGCGCTACTAATTTATTGCTAGTCACGACCACGATTTGAGATTAGATTAACAATTGTTTTGGTAAAGACTAGACATGAACGGAGATCCATGTAAAGATAAGGGTTAAGAGTGGGAACCCTATTCCCTCCAAAAATCCTAATCTACATGCATCTCTGTCGATTTAGTTTTAAATCTATTAAAGGATAAAAGGAGTAATCTTTAATTAATCACTCATGACTACTAAATCTTAACGAACTCTACAAGCCCTCTTCTGATTAAAATCTACATCTGTCTTTAAGCTAGATCTATATTCTACATCCGTGTTTAACGTAGATCTATATTCTATAACTATTCTTCACTATTATTTATTTTTCTTCCTCTTCCTAATCAACACGTCTAAAGAAAGATTAAAAAATTCCACATATCCCTGAGGACGACCCGTACTCATCTCGGTTTAGCTACACGCGACACCGTTATTGATTGCTGTTACTACACTTCTCTAAAATTGAAATCAATCAAATGGAGCCGTTGCCGGGGATACGTGCGTAATTTTTTTATTCTTACTATTTGTGTTGAATTCTTATTCGATCTATATCATAAAAACAAAACAAAACCGCATTTTGCATATTTAACGATTAGTGTGCGATTTTTGCGAGGGATTCTGGAATCACTTTAGCGAGGAGATAAAGATTCAGAGACATTCATCAAGACCCAGAGGAGCAAAGGAAGCCGCAGTGAAAAAAATTAAATAAAGAACCCCCTAAAGCGAGGCGGAACCGTGGCTATTGTATGCAAATGGCGGCGGAACCGCGGCGGTCTTGGGGAGTTGTGCCCTCAAACTTTTCTGGTATCTTTTCTATCTCTTTCTCTCTCCTCTGAAAAATCCAATAATATATTTTCTGCAGGATTTTTTGCAAAATATCGCTACTCAAAAATCTTTTTGCGTGTTTTGTTTTGCAGGTTGTTTTTGCATATTTTAATACGGACTTTAAGGGGTAAGACCACAATTCAGATTAGGTAGGGATTTCATCACCCTTCCTAGGCCCCACAAATTACAAAACGAGCATCCACATAGCCCTATATTAATTAAAAAATATCTAAATCAAGACCCTAAGGACCGTCGCGCTCAAATAGGACAGAGGAAGGTTGTGGGTAATCTATCTCTTATCCGCATTTCTTTTGTGGTGTCTAGGCAAGTGTGTTTAAGGCAAGTGGTTACTTAATTAGGCCCGCTATTTTCGGTGATTCTTATAGCGGATACCTCCCACTTACCTGGCTACAAGAGTTATAAAGAGGTGGTAGAGGATTGATCCTGTGGCTTGTCCTTTGGAAGTCTAGGAGCGGTCTAGTACTTGACCTAGGTAACCTTAGTTCCAGGGTTTGCTTGTGCATTTTGTGATTTGTTAAGTCAACTTTCAAGTCCCACTTTCAAAGCAAAACAATCTAAATAGAGCTTAAATCTTTTCACCCTCCTCCTTCTTTTCACCTTCTTATAATGGGTAACCCAAATAAAAGAACTCTTGCCGACTTTTGCTATCAAGAACCAGATATTTCTTGTTATTGTAATCGTTTCGGTATACCATCCGACTGTACCATGTCTTTAAGAGATCGGATAGAGCAAGTGGAAAGAAACAGTTGGCCACCTCACTCCAGATCCTATCAACCGCATCAAAATTCTACATCTTCTTTTGTTGATACTCCATCTAAAGCGTGTGAGGGAACTCCTAAACGCATGTCCATCGCTGAGTATATAGCAAGGACTAATGACCAAAGTTTCAATTCGGTCAAACAGTTAGGACAGCAAACGCCACCACCTTCTAAAGAAGATTTTACTACTCGGTTTGTGGCGTATATGACATCTGTTGACAGTCGCCAACCACACAACCAATATCGATATTCTTCTTATCATAATGTTGATCCTATTCCTGCCCAATTTTCACAAGCTTTCGATTCCTATCAATCCTACCCGACTTTTACACCTTCTCGAGACATTCCTTCTAATCAGTCATTTGGGAGTTTTACTTATCCATAAGAATTTCAATCTTATGCTGAAACCCCTTACCGACCCATGTCTAGTCTTGAACGGACTGTGGAAGAATATGTGGTAGCGTCACGCCGCGCTAGAGAGTAATTGAATGAGTGCATGGCCGTTCTCAATAAACAAAACGAACGAGCAACTAGTTTCAAACCAGCTCAAAATTTTCCAACGTATGATACGGCCATATGACAAATTGAGAATTTGAGTAGTGAGAGAGAGTGGCACACCCTACCAAATCAAACCTCCCCATCTCAAATTGAAATCCACACCTCCAGTTTTACAGATCTATCGAGTACACCAAATGATTTGCCAATTGAAGATAGAATGTCTGATGAGTTGTGTGACTTTGTAGTGTTTGATTTACCCGATTGTGAATGGTCCATTTCAAGTAAAGCCACACCCAACCCTTGTGATCTCTACACCTCCACTCTAGAACCACAATTGATTGAAAATCCTGCTTTTGATGAGGTGTCTGAGACTTGTAACTTTCACTTGATTGAGGATATTGACGTTGGGGATATATTGGATGATGAACCCGAAATTTTGGATGAGTTTGTCCCACCAATTCATCAGGTCCTTTCACTCCCGTGTGGTCATCATCTCGAACCTTTAACTATTCTTCCCGAACCCCATATGCGTCTTGAAGTTGATGATAAATGTATAACCGAAAAGCAGAACGAAATTCAGCCTTCATTTCCCACATCTGGTTCAGCAATACTCGACACACCAATTTGTTTACCCATTTCATCTTCCACTTTCTCTGATTCTTCTTCTAATCTTCCTTTAATGATAGCGAGTGTTGATGAATCACAATCCAATATTTTGTGTTCGATAATTCTAGAAAGACAACTTGATTTAGACTCTTTTGAGAATGAGGTAGATGAGCTTTACGAGTCTCCAACCTCCATAATTTTTGATAAATCAAGTGTGTTGAATTCTGGCGCGATACTTATTGACATTGAAATATTTAATCGGACCATCGATGAAAGTTTCAAAGATATTTTCACCAACGAACTCGCATTCCTAAACGACACGGATTTTATGATTAATCAATCTCCACCTGAAGAAGTTGAACCGCCACCATTTCTTCTTATCCCATACGAGAATGTGACCATTCTTCCCATTCCTAATCATCCACATTCTCGTTTCCGTTCACCATTATTGTTTCGTCTCTATCAACCGAGACGTAAACCATACCGCCTCCTATTTCCCCACTTCTTCAAATCTCTGATTTTCTACCAACCAGTGCGTTATATCGATAAAATTTTTGAATGGTTGGTGTTGACTTTTGGTCTTTGTAAGGCTTTACTTTGACCAATAACTTTAACCCTTCCAATAATTTTAAATGTTCAATAATATTTTACTCAAGTTTGGGGGGGGGGATATTTTGGCTCTTGAAAGAAATTTTTTATAAAATTATGAGCCAAAAAATAAGTTTGGGGGAGAATTTTACTTTCATTATTTTATGACCCTGTTACTAACTTTTCCTCCCAAGTCTACAGTTTTTTAAAGCTTAACATATGACAACAGTGAGGACACTGCTGTAAACAGATTTGAAGAAGGTTTGTGCTTATTCACGCGTTACTTTGCATTATAGTATATATAAGTACAAAATTTTTCTGATAATGAAAGTTTGAAAGTGAAAATTTACATATGAAAGATAGGAATAGTTTGAGAAAAGCAAGAAAATTAGATGTTTTTTTAAATGAAACTAGTAATAAGTAGTTATGAGCCTGTCGGGAATTCACACGAGCGCGCAAATGCATATGTTTTGGAAACGGATATGATTTTAAGGAAATGGAATGTGCACGCGAGATCGTTCTCGTTTTAAAATTTAAAAACCGCAAGTGCACGGCGCGTTGTAGCAAGCCGGCAGGTATGGGTCGATCCGCAAAGAATTGTGTATTAGGTCTTGTTGTTTAAGGTTCAACAAATAATGAATTGGTTTGGTTGTCAAAAAAATGAAAGAATACGAAAACAAAGAAAAGCAAGCAAACAAGGAAGTGGTTGTGGTTTTGGCTCGGAATGTCGAATCGCGACTATTCCTTCGACGCATCCTTGATCATGAGTTGTCCGTCCTTAAGCATTACTTGTCAACGCGGTTGCGAAGCACAAATCATCAAATTCCGGTGTTCGATATAAATACGAAACGATTCCGTTATGTTCTTACTTACCATCTTTATGTCCAGGCATGATGTATCAATACTAAGCACACGGGTTAGTAAGCATGCAACATCAATACACATCAATTTGCAAATAAGAAGTAAAAGTAGGTATTATACTTGCTAAGTAGGTTGGTGAGAGTATATGGTATATGCTTGAATGAAAGGTGTCAAGAAACATAAGCAACATATCATATCTCAACTACCTAGTAAGTTTAACACACGATTGATTCTAAACGTAACCTTGCAAATGGTGATATGAAGGAATAGGATATAAGATAAAGGTTACAAATAACCATAAAAATCATCATATCATATCGAATACTTCCATTTAGCAATTTTAAGCTTACAATCAAAATTAAGCACTTTAAATAATCACAAGAGGAGGAGGAGGAGGCAAAGCCTTTCATTTCATTTCCTCACCATTACCACAACCAAAGAAAATTAGTTAAGCATAATAATGAAAAGAAAAGCTGTCATGCCCCGCTTCCCAGAGTGCACTAAGATAGGCATGTGACAGAGCCAACCATGCTACCTGTGGATAGGAAAAATCTCTCCACAGTCACATTACGGCTGTAGAGATATCAAGAACAGGAAAGTAAATAAACTATCAAATACATGTCCATGAGCCAGAATAAACGAGTCAAGAAATAATATGCGGAAGCAATAGATCCAATAAACAATAATAACCTGGAAAGTACGGAAGTAACTGAACTAACTGGATACTAACATGATCCTCACCGCTCGGTCAGTACTCCCGATCTGGGCCATGCAAAACCCAGACGTCAGTGCGTCATAACATCAAGCAATAATATAAACAGGGGTAACAAAACATAAAGGTATGTGTATGAACATTAAAACAGGTATACCAGTAATATAAATGAGGACAGTGGGGGTAATGTGTAGTGAGTGATCTAGACTGTTTCTATTGGGTTAACTACTCTCAAGTTTTTGAAATCAATTTGATGAATCATCGATGTAACTCAATAGTATCCCGTGCGTGCCCAGGATCACGGTCTAAGACTCTCGGGCTGAATCCGAGACGTGCCGCAAGGCAATAAATGGTAGTATGTAATGACGAGTGATGTCAGCAGCATCACCCCGGGGCTGGTCTAGCCCATAAGACTGATCAGTAAAGGTATCGAACTGTCGAGTTACAAGTTAGGTTTCATCATTGATTTCCCCTTACCCCCAA
Organism: Agapanthus africanus; assembly: GCA_030015575.1. Taxonomy (NCBI): domain Eukaryota; kingdom Viridiplantae; phylum Streptophyta; class Magnoliopsida; order Asparagales; family Amaryllidaceae; genus Agapanthus; species Agapanthus africanus. The sequence continues at coordinate 559,941,213 of JASDDO010000016.1, forward strand.
GTTATAAGTTCAAGTCAGGTATCAATAAATCTGGAGCTAAAGCCAACACAGGATTAAGCAGGTACATATTTGTCTGGATAGACAACAAGAAATGTACGTAGGGACAACATGTCAAGGTTGTTGGCATTAGTAACAAGATCAGGTAATGTGTCAAGCTGTGGTACAATAGGTCAAGTCAGATAGTGTATATAAATCCAATCATGTCAAGAAGTGCACGGTATCAAGTCGTATCAATTAGTAGTGTATCAAGTCATGTCAGGGGTGCACAATTGTCACGTGGGTACTCATAATCAAACTATAATAAGCGTGGGTACACAAAACAAGTATTGAGTACTAAAGAAATGAACTAGCATGAATGGTATGCACATAGATAGCAAGACAACGACATGGAAGCACACTATCGATTAGGGTTACATTTAATAGTTCTAAAACTAATTAGATTACACTTTATTAAATATGGGGTATTAAAACAACAATATTGGGTTATTTATGATATCTGTGAATGCAGCTATATGTATTCTATTCGATATGGATGCGGATGGATATCATATAATCTTTAAATGACAACTAGTTAATGCACGATGTTCAATTAAACAATGTGAATGGTTATATTCAATTTGATGCGGTATACTATAGTATGATATGTGACAAGATATGTTTGCATATGTTAGATATGAAATGATAAGAATGGATGCATACGGTCATTGTAACACTGTGAAACAAGTACTTTGGATGCACAGTTTGAAATTCAAATATTGTATTCATTAAAATAGATGCATAAAATGTAATGTAGCATGTAGCAAGATAAACTTGCCTCGGGGATCCACAGATGCACGGCACGCGGCAAGAATGCGAGAAAACGACGGAAATCTCCATTGGGGCATTACGTCGAACACTTTGCACGCACAAAATACAGGACAGAACCAGGCAATGCAAGAATGTAACTGCGTAGGTAGGGAACGTCCACTGGGTCTCCCGGATCAGCGGCGGCGAGCACGGCTCCGGCGGTGATCGGAAACACGTGAATCCAAGAAATCACGAAAAGAAGACGATGGAGAAAAGAAGAAAAAGAAGAAGAAGAAGCTGTGATTTGGTGCTCTGGGGTTTGGGACAGAGGCAAGGAAAGAGATGGTGACGACAAGTCGCGGAGGCGACGGGGTCGGAGGTCCGGCGGTGGTGATCGGCAATGGCAGCGGTTTCATCGGTTCTTGATTGTTGTGGTGAATGGGTTAGCAGGGGAGAGAGTCGGGATTTAGAGTTGTGTGCAGGAGAAGGGATAAGGAAATGAGGGGGTGATGATGAAGTCAGGGTCGCCGGAGGTGAGGGAACGGCGATGAGGTGTGCAAAGGATGAAGCTTGGGTAGGGTTCTAGGGTTTCTTGAAGTCGGGTTTCAGCGAAGAGAGGAAAGAGGAGAGATGAGGATGGTGATGCTGAAGAGGTGGAAGTGAGGACGAGGGTGATGGCGACGAGGGGTCGCCGGCGGTGAGGCGAAGATGGGTGCAGGGGTTTCTGGGTCGAAGTGGTCGGGTTCGTCGGAGACGAGGTTTGTAGGGGAGAGGAGAGAGGTGAGGTGGTCGAGGAGAAGAAGACGACGGTGAGGCGAGGTAGAGGAGATGAACGGCGGTGGAGACAGGGTCGGCGACGAGAATGGTGAGACGTGGGTTCTCAACGACATGACGGTGAATGGAGGTGGTGGTTGGAGCAGGGAGGAGGAAGAGTAGAAGAGGAGGAGAAGGCGTGGAGACAAGGGTGAGAGGGCAGTGACGGCGATGAGGCGAGCGCGATGGGGCTAGGGCTTTCTCGTGGCGGCAGTATAGGTTCTCGTGAGGGTTTAAACGAAGGAGAAGAGGAAACGTGAAGAAGGGAGGTGACGATAGCGCGGCGTGGTGACCACACTCGAGGAACGCACAGTAACTCCGATAGGAGAGAGAAAGAAGAGAGAGAGAGCGGGGGAGAGAGAAAGAGAAAGAAAGAGGAGAGATGAGAGAGACGGCGAGAGAGAGAGAGAGAGAGAGACTGAGAGAGAAAGAGAAAGAGAAGAAAAGAAAGAGAAGTTGAGTGCGGTGGGGCCAGAGGGAAAAAAGGGATATATGGTTGTTTTAAAAATTACGATTTGATTTAAAAAGATTTCGTTTGTTAAGTAAAACTTTGAAGCTGTTAAGAAAGTTTTAAATATATTATTATATTAAATAAATTTGAATTTTGGCGGGATATAAAACATTCCAAAATACGCCCGGGTCGGGTCTGAAAATTCAGATTTAAAATACGAAAAAATATATGCGACTTCCAAATTTCAAAACGAGTGCTCAGGTAACGAAAATGCATACCCCCAAGAACGGATGCACGTACGTGCGCGTAGCCATCCAAACACGTCCGTTTCACTGAACGGGACGAGAACAAGATGCGCGGATGCTACCACAGGGTTAGGGGTATCATGCAGGCTATGAAATGCAATTTTAATTTTTTTTTCACGACCTAAAGTGTTATATGGTAAAATGTGCGATGTCAGATGAAATGCCAACATGCAGTATATAAGAGATGCACTATGTAACAAGTCAAGTTAATTTATAATTATGAATCAAACCGGTTCTAGCAAACGGGTCGGGTCGAATGCAATGTAAAATGTAAAATACCATTCGCACCCAAAACACGATAAATTAAGAAAATACTACAGATAAGTAAATACGGGAACTGGAAATGGTATAAATGAACTAGGTTGTTACAAAAGCAAAGCAAGTAAAGAAAAGAAAGCAAATAACAAAGCAATATATTAACACTTGAAGTTGAGTTACAAGATATTGGTAACTTGTTCAACCTGCATAATGAAGCTCTCAAGAGAAAGCTTCAAGAAAGTAGAAGAAGAAGAGACCAAATTAAAGCCCACTCACTCTCAAGCCTAAACCAAAAACACAAAACTATATATGAGAGAGTATGAGAGAGCCCTTCCCTTGCTCACTGATCTAGCTTTTATAGGCACCAAAAAAGATTAAACAAGTAATAAAAATAAGGTGATGCGACTGCAAGGGAGGGACATACGAAATATGGGGACAAACAGGGCAAGGGGGGCCGGCGAGCTAGGAATTTTATAGGGTGTGGCCGATCTTGGTCCGAGCAAAGAAGCCCGTCTTGATGTGGGGGCCTTGTGTCCACTCCAACAATATCCTGGTGCTATTTGATTTGTCTAAAATAACCTGCTTTGCATTCAGAGATTTGGAGGGAACTTGAAGCAATGTATCACATCAAAACTTTTAGCATTTATTACCCATGTCTCCCTATTTGCACAAGCCATCATTTGTGTGTGCCATGGGCAACCCCACCATGGTCCATGCCATCAAAGAGTCATGTGCATACTTGTATGTGTTGGACCAAAATTGTGTGCACACATTTATTTTGCAAAAGCTCTTTGAATATCGGTCGGTTTCCTGTTCTGTTTGCAGTGTCGGCTCCCAAACGCTATATCCGTGATATTGAGTTTGTTTCCAATATTTAATTATGAACACTTGTAATATGTAATTACTGAGCATATATTGATTAATAGCACCAATATATAACAAAATAGATAATGAATGAGCGGTGTTAAAATGCAGTTTTCTGAGATGAACAAATACCCCCAAACTTATCTTTTGCTCGTCCCGAGCAAAACAAAAAAACTTAACCCCACTTTCGCAGGGAATGCGATCGCACTGAGCATGTGCAACAAGCCGTTAAACCTGTAGGTGTTCCTAGTAGGAGGAGTGTTGTGTCCTGAGGGTTTTCAGCGGATTACACCCACAAAATCCAGTCAAGTTAGCGTCGTGGAGAAACTGTTGATTCTAATTTTAAGTTAGAGATCAAAGTTAGAAGTTCTATTACCCAAGTCAGAAACGTTTAAACCCTATTTTTCATTCCTCGTAATTTGTTTAACATAAGCTTATACGCGTCTTTACGTGATTGTGCGGATAGTGTCTATAATGTTTTAAGAACTTTGATTAGGCTTATCATGTCATAATTACAGACCAAGAGAAATTTCTTAAGGATCACACGAGTTTGAAAGGAGTTAAAATTTTCTCAAGTTTTTGTTCTCAAGTTAGGTTTCAAGTTAGAATATATATCATTTTTAACAGAGAACCTAAGTCTTATTTCTCACTCCTACCTTTCACCTGTTGTTGTTCATACACACCTTTCGTTATCGTGCAAAACGTCTTTTATAAATATACCTTCATATCTCCGCGAAAAAACTGTTTTAATAGAAAACTTGTCTCCGCCAAGATTATTCTACCACAATGAACTATGAGGACTTTTAACTCGGAGAGAACACTTGCTTAGCTTGTTTTATTTGGCGATTGGAAACTTAGCGAGGTTTGGGTCAATGACTCCAAAACCAGATGGTTTTAGGGCATTAGGTGTGGAGACACCCCAATAACTTAATTACCCAAGTTACCAAGGCCACAAAACAAAAGACTCGTTTTATTTTAAAATATTCGGAACTTAGTGAAAACGGAGATATAGCCAGCATTTCTTTTAAATCCGAAGACGTTATATATGGATAAGGTGTATAAATACTCCAACAAGGTTCCAGATGGGTTTATTTTTCAGACTTGTAGCTTCATATTAAAACCTCAATAATAGCCTTCATATTCACCTTACTTTATGAACTATTCTTGATATTACTTAACTCAGAACAAACATGTTTGACCCTAAAGATGTTTTATCAGTTTTCAAAGGTTTTTTAGACATGTTAGACTTTTATCAAATTCTCAAAACACATATGACACGTGTAAAGTGTTATAAAAGACGTATATCAGCTATTTTAAACACAAGGGAGGGTTATTTTTCGGGTTGTCAGTCTCACAAAAAGGATTTAGTTATTTCAAACTTATCAACCGAACCATCAGACTTCGAATCTAAGTTCCCCCACTAGCTAACATGAAAAAGTTTTTATATTTTGAAGAATTTTTTCAATTTTTATAAGTTTTTCAATACAATGCAATACAAAAGTAGATATGCAATGCGACTACATACAAAAGAAAAGAAAAATACATAATATAAGTACTGAAATGCAGGAAATATGCACATGCAAACTATATGCAGATACAAAATGCATCCAAAATAGATCCACCCCCAAACTGAATATGTCGATGTCCTCATCGTCGCTTGGCCTTGCCCATGGTTCTGCTGCTCCCACTTGCTTCTTCTTGGTTATCTAAGATCCGGCTGAGTTGGTCTTTTATTTCCTTGTTCTGCCTGATCAAAGTTTTGATACCACGGACCTCCATCATGTGTAATTCATAGGGATCTTTCGGAACGTGCTCTCCCAAGTAAATCTCTGAGGTATTCTGCGGTGCCGCATGCTCGCTGGGGTCAGTGGGTGACCAAATCTGCTGCTCACTCCTGCCGTCCGTATAGCCTAGTGAGATCCTCTCTATCTCCACTGGGACGGTGTCATACATTGTGAGGCAGGCCGCGAAATCATCGTCCTCCATATTGTAGCGACAAATTTGGGTGACGAGGACGGGAAGTAAAGATTTACGCGCGGCGACAATTTCTTTGATTGTGGTGAAGAGCATGCTCGCCATGCAAAATTGATAATCCTTGGTCATTAAACAATGAACCATGTGCCCCACAATTGCTGGAAAAGATGAAACTCGAGCGATCCCCCTGACATTACGGTAAGCCCAGCGGCAATCCGTATAGACGTTTCTATAAATCTGCTGGGCATGTATCCCAGGATCTCGTAACTCACACCTGTCCCCCATAATCGTCCTATACTGGGCCAGCTCTAATGGTTTTTGAAAACCAGGTCAGATAGGGATGTTGGTAACATTAGATATCGTATCGGCTGAAAATACCCTCCGTCTACCCTGAAAGTGAAATCTAATGCGATCCTGGAGTATTTCACCATTTCTAAGCGCGTCGTAGAACTTATCTACCAAGTGTTCACAAGCACATAGCCCCTCTTCCCCATACAGCAAAAACTCCCACCCCAACTGTCGGATAACATCATGAAAATAGCTCCCGAACACCTCATGGGTGAATACATCGACAAAATTTCGCTCTAATACAAAAGGGGCCATGATCCGTGGGTTGGTGAAATTTGCAGAAAATTTAACAGTGCAGGAGAGGGGGGAAGAGAAAATCTTACAGCTCTGGCAAAGGAAAACGGCGATCGGGGACTTCGAGACCGGTGTCGCCGGAATTTTCGACGATGTCGCCGGTCTGATTCCGAGGAGAGGGGCTAGGGTTTTGTTGGAAGGTGAGGGGAAAGCAAAGAAAGGATATGGCGCTGTTTGAGAACTGAGAATAAAGGGTTCGGGTCAGGGATGTTATGACTTTATAAAGGACATTTTACAAAAGCCCCCCTAACAAAAAGAAAACCCCATTTTTTACAATTTTACTCAAACAAAAAGTTTAAATCAGCGCTGTCCCCAAACTTCAGCACTCACCCCCTAACGGATGAGATCTTATTTTCAAAAAACTAAAAAAAACAAAGATTAATTACAGTATTCACAAGTTAAACGACATTGTTAGTCCAGAAATTAATACCAGCCGCAAAATTTTTTTATCGATATAATGTAAGGGCTGGTAAAAGAATATGTATATAAAAATGAAAAAGAAAAAGAATGTGTTAGTTGTTAGTGAAGGGCATGGGTGTGTGTGAGTAGGGATCAGAAGACGTTGAAACTGAAAATGAAGTTTTGAAGAGGTCAAAGAATTGTTGCCCAGATGAATTGAATGTTCAAAAAGCACATGTCGAGTTTCGGAGTCAAGCTCGTTTAAAAACTGGATTTCATCCGCAAAAAATTTGGAAAAGGAAAGGTTCGTGGGATGTTCCCTAATTGATCCCGACTCAAACTCACCGAGAATATCAAGTTCATCCGCAAATAATTCTTCAAAACTCTGTATGAAAGACTGTTTTTCAAGGCTGTCTTCCTCCCTATAATTCTGCACCGTCCTACACTCATTGCTATAGCTCACATTTCCCAAAACACGTTCTTCTTCATCACATTCATATCTGGGTAGGTTCATGTTATTTAAAAAGGTAGGTTCCCACCCTAACATTTCTTCCGAAACAATATCACTAAGTGATACAAAAATTGTGGGTTCCTGATCATTGATCTCTTCTATCAATCTATCCAAACCATACCTGTCAAAATCACAAGATTCCTCCTCTAAAATTGGAATGCAAAAATCAGTCGGTGGTTTTTCTTGTATGTCCTGATAACACTTAGTCAATTCAATTGCATTGTCATCCATGAAATCATCAAAATTCAATTGATCATCTATCTCACTTGGGTGACTTCCTAGATGACAGATATTGACACTATGTGGTTCTAATTGACTGTGTTCACTCTTTAGAATCACTACAGCTACATGCTCTTCAATTCTAGTTAAAGATTGAGCTTGAGCGTGAAACAATTGCTCAGACTGCTGTATACACAGGGCTAGCATAGCAGCTGTTTGATTCTCGACCGCAATCATCACTTCAATACCTTTCTCTAAACCTGTCAACCTAGCATCCATCTCACCATCATTCCCTAAGGATGGGTCAGTTGTTTCAGGAAGGGAGGGCTGTGACAGTGGTGATGCTAAAGCAGTTATCCTGTCGACCTCTTTCTCTAAATCTTCAATCATTAGGTCTATAATTGAAGTGGGGCTGGGTTCAAGAGTGTTAGGTGGGTGACCATTATAAAAAATCTGGGACGGTTGGTCACCCCCTAGAAAAGTACAATTATTATGAATGTGGGAAGAATCGTGGCAATTTGAACAAAAGAATTGGGACTGAGTATAAACAGAGGAATAAGAATCATGAAAAATTGAATTAAATCGTGTATCACCCATATCAACAAGAATTCACAAATATCACAAAAACAAAGAATATCACACCCCTAGCATTTTATATTATACCAGTCAACTAGACCTGCTCAAGAACCTAATTGTTGAAGTAAAACCGTGTTGAGAAACGGGTTCAAGATATACAGATCACGAAGCCAGGTAAGTGCAAGAGATAAGGGGAGGTTTTCCAACGCTTTTGCGAAGTTCCTTAATTAGATAACCCTTTCTCTTGAACACTTGCCTAGACACCCCATGAACGATATACCGTTAAGCGGTGTTCTAAACACAGTTAACTTCTCCTAATGAGCGTGAAGTCCTTAGAGTCAAAGTTCTAGTTGATTTTAAATTACTATGGGTATGCAAAAATGCAGTTTTGTGATTTGTGGGCTACGGAGAAAGGTGATGAAATCCTTTACCGTATCTTGTTTGGTCGTGCCCTTAAGATCCGTATTAAGATGCACATGCGCAAATCAAATAAAGAATTCAAGACATCAAGCAATTTAAGCAATTCTTTTTCGTTTAAATTTAAGCGCTGCAAAAAATATGCTTAGTTCTCTGTGCAATTGGTGGCAAGCTTGTGCAAAAAATCCTGCAGAAGATAGAATAGTGGAATGCGTCGGATTCAAGAGGAATGTGTTAGGAAATACGAACCGATGTGATTTGGTTAAGAAAACCCCTTTTTGAAGTGATCCCGAGACTTTGATTGTTCGCTTGCGCGAGTCAAACTACCCGGATCTTTGGCACTATACTTCACTAACGTTTTGCAATTGAATTTGAGTCTCGCTCCGCACGATCACTGGTCGTAATTCCTTAAAAACTGAAATGCCGGAAAATACGATATTTAGTGTCAAAAAGCGATATATATGCCCCAATTCCTGCACACACAAAATTATAAAAATCAAACAATACCACTAGAGTACTGACAACACACTGGAGATCACACAAAAAGAAAAAATCAAAAACACCCTGATTAGGCCGGCGAGCTCGGATTTCTTACTGATGTCGCCGGTCCAACGATGGGAATTTGTGCTCGAATTTTGTCTGGATCTTTCAGGCTATATTAGTATTCCAATGTTATAACTTGATTTCTTAGTTGAATCACAGAGTGCTAGCAGGTTGCAAAGACAGAGAACAAAGTGAAAAGAATTTGTTAGTTTTGAAAAAATTGAGTTAGTAGTTAGTTTGTTAGTATGAACCAGAAATAACAATTCCCAATACTACCAACTCCTCGGCAACGGCGCCAAAAACTTGTTGGGAATTCACGCGCGCGCACAAACGCGTATGTTTTGAAAACGGATATGATTTTAAGGAAATGGAATGCGCACGCGAGATCGTTCTCGTTTTAAAATTTATAAACCGCAAGTGCACTGCGCGTTGTAGCAAGCCGGCAGGTACGGGTCGATCCGCAGGGAATTGTGTATTAGGTCTTATTGTTTATGGTTCAACAAATAATGAATTGGTTTGGTTGTCACAAAAATGAAAGAATACAAAAACAAAGAAAAGCAAGCAAAGAAGGAAGTGGTTATGGTTTTGGCTCGGAATGTCGAATCGCGACGATTCCTTCGACGCTCCCTTGATCATTGTCTGTTCTTATGTCGATCCCGGCATGAAGCATGACTTGTCAACGCGGTTGTGAAGCACAAATCATCAAATTCCGATGTTCGATGTAAATATGAAACGATTCCGTTACATTCTTACATACCATCTTTATGTCCAGGCATGATGTATCAATACTAAGCACACGGGTTAGCAAGCATACAACATCAATACACATCAATTTGCAAATAAGAAGTAAAAGTAGGTATTACACCTGCCAAGTAGGTTGGTGAGAGTATATGGTATATGGTTGAATGAAAGGTGTCAAGAAACATAAGCAACATATCATATCTCAACTACCTAGTAAGTTTAACACACAATTGATTCTAAACTTAACCTTGCAAATGGTGATATGAAGGAATAAGATATGAGATAAAGGTTACAAATAACCATCAAAATCATCATATCATATCGAACACTTCCATTTAGCAATTTTAAGCTTACAATCAAAATTAAGCACTTTAAACAGTCAGAAGAGGAGGAGGAGGCAAAGCCTTTCATTTCATTTCCTCACCATTACCACAACCAAAGAAGATTAGTTAAGCATAATAATGAAAAGAAAAGCAAAACAAGTAAAGAAAAGAAAGCAAATAACAAAGCAATATATTAACACTTGAAGTTGAGTTACAAGATATTGGTAACTTGTTCAACCTTCATAATGAAGCTCTTAAGAGAAAGCTTCAAGAGGGAAGAAGAAGAAGTGACCAAGTTAAAGCCCACTCATTCTCAAGACTAAACCAAAAATACAAAACTATATATGAGAGAGTATGAGAGAGCCCTTCCCTTGCTCACTGATCTGGCTTTTATAGGCACAAAAAAAGATTAAACAAGTAATAAAAATAAGGTGATGTGACTGCAAAGGAGGGACATACGAAATATGGGGACAAACAGGGCAAGGGGGGCCTGTGAGCTCGGAATTTTATAGGGTGTGGCCGGTCTTGGTCTGAGCAAAGGAGTTCGTCTTGATGTGGTGGTCTTGTGTCTACTCCAACATTATCCTGGTGCTATTTGATTTGTCTAAAATAACCTGGTTTGCATTCAGAGATTTGGAGGGAACTTGAAGCAATGTATCACATCAAAACTTTTAGCATTTATTACCCATGTCCCCCCATTTGCACAAACCATCATTTGTGTATGCCATGTGCATCCCCACCATGGTCCATGCCATCAAAGAGTCATGTGCACACTTGTATGTGTTGGACCAAAATTGTGTGCACACATTTATTTTCCAAAAGTTCTTTGAATATCGGTCGGTTTCCTGTTCTGTTTGTAGTGTCGGCTCCCAAACGCTATATCCGTGATATTGAGTTTGTTTCCAATATTTAATCACGAACACCTATAATATGTAATTATTGAGCAGACACTGATTAATAGCACCGATATATAACAAAATAGATAATGAATGAGCGGTATTAAAATGCAGTTTTCTGAGATGAACAGCGCCGTTGTCCCAAAGGTTAGTAAGATGAAGGAAATTGCTAATCTGAGGATAAAAATAAGTCTGAAAAATATTCCCTATTCTTGAGACCAAACATTTGAACGTTGATACCCTACTATACGCACTTACACATATCTTGAAACTTGGGATTGTAGTGAATATCTTGAAATGCTCTTGTCTAAGAGCCTTAGTATGAAGGAAAAAAATAAAATATAAGCGGTGAAGAAAAAAATGAACACTGATTTTGTAATTGCTTAAGGCAGCATAAAAAAATTATAGCGAGGGTGCTTTATCACCTAGTGCCTTAGACCGACTGGTTTGGGAGCCACTGCTAAGCCTTAGGTGTTGCAAGACGAGAAATTACGCCTTAATATGCGAGCACATTTTGTAATCGGTTGGTTAGTATCTCAAGAAGTATTAACGGCCGCATGAAGAATGTGTGAGCAATTCCATCTAAAATATTCACCAACTAAAAAGTACTAAGAAAGATGGACAAAAGTATGATAGCTTGAATTGAATTCTCTAAGTGTAGGGATGCATTTTACATACACGTAGGGGTATATGATCAATGTTTGGAGGAAAGATATGGAGGAAAACTAAAGAGGATATTTTATTGAGGGATGATGTGATTTCTAATATTTTTTCACGACCATTAAGATAGGGCTCATGACAACCGAAAAACTGGTGTAGTTGGAAACTCTTATTTTCAAGTTCTTTCTTTTATAGTTCTTATCTTTGTATGTAACCGAAAAACTGGTGTAGTTGGATGCATTTTGTATCTGCATATAGTCTGCATGTGCATATTTCCTGCATTTCAGCACTTACATTATGTATTTTTCTTTTCTTTTGCATGTAGTCGTATTGCATATCTGCTTTTGTATTGCATTGTATTGAAAAACTTATAAAAATTGAAAAATTTCTTCAAAATATAAAAACTTTTTCATGTTAGCTAGTGGGGGAACTTAGATTTGAAGTCTGACGGTTCGGTTGATAAGTTTGAAATAACTAAATACTTTTTGTGAGACTGACAACCCAAAAAATAACCCTCCCTTGTGTTTAAAATAGCTGATATACGTCTTTTATAACACTTTACACGTGTCATATGTGTTTGAGAATTTGATGAAAGTCTAACATGTCTAAAAAACCTTTGAAAACTGATAAAACATCTTTAGGATCAAACATGTTTGTTCTGAGTTAAGTAATATCAAGAATAGTTCATAAAGTAAGATGAATATGAAGGCTATTATTGAGGTTTTAATATGAAGCTACAAGTTTGAAAAATAAACCCATCTGGAATCTTGTTGGAGTAATTATACACCTTATCCACATATAACGTCTTCAGATTTAAAGAAATGCTGGCTATATCTCCGTTTTCACTAAGTTTCGAATATTTTAAAATAAAACGAGTCTTTTGTTTTGTGACCTTGGTAACTTGGGTAATTAAGTCCTTGGGGTGTCTCCACACCTAATGCCCTAAAACCATCTGGTTTAAGAGTCATTGACCCAAATCTCGCTAAGTTTCCAATCGCCAAATAAAATAAGCTAAATAAGTGTTCTTTCCGAGTTAAAAGTCCTCATAGTTCTTTGTGGGAGAGTAATCTTGGCGGAGACGAGTTTTCTATTAAAACAGTTTTTTCGCGGAGATATGAAGGTATATTTATAAAAGACGTTTTGCACGATAACGAAAGGTGTGTATGAACAACAACAGGTGAAAGGTAGGAGTGAAAAATAAGACTTAGGTTCTCTGTTAAAAATGATATATATTCTGACTTGAAACCTAACTTGAGAACAAAAACTTGAGAAAATCTTAACTCCTTTCAAACTCGTGTGATCCTTCAGAAGTTTATCCTGGTCTGTAATTATGACATGATAACCCTAATCAAAGTTCTTAAAACATTATGGACACTATCCGCACAATCACGTAAAGACGCGTATGAGCTTATGTTAAACAAATTACGAGGAGTGAAAAATAGGGTTTAAACGTTTCTGACTTGGGTAATAGAACTTCTAACTTTGATCTCTAACTTAGAATTAGAATCAACAGTTTCTCCATGACGCTAACTTGACTGGATTTTGTGGGTGTAATCCGCTGAAAACCCTCAGGAGACAACACTTCTCCTACTAGGGACACCTACAGGTTTAACGGCTTGTTGCACATGCTCAGTGCAATCGTGTTCCCTGCGAAAGTGAGGATAGGTTTTTTTGTTTTGCTCGGGACGAGCAAAAGATAAGTTTGGGGGTATTTGTTCATCTCAGAAAACTGCATTTTAATACCGCTCATTCATTATCTATTTTGTTATATATCGGTGCTATTAATCAGTGTCTGCTCAGTAATTACATATTACAGGTGTTCTTGATTAAATACTGGAAACAAACTCAATATCACGGATATAGCGTTTGGGAGCCGACACTACAAACAGAACAGGAAACCGACCGATATTCAAAGAGCTTTTGCAAAATAAATGTGTGCACACAATTTTGGTCCAACACATACAAGTGTGCACATGACTCTTTGATGGCATGGACCATGGTAGGGTTGCCCATGGCACACACAAATGATGGCTTGTGCAAATAGGGAGACATGGGTAATAAATGCTAAAAGTTTTGATATGATACATTGCTTCAAGTTCCCTCCAAATCTCTGAATGCAAAGCAGGTTATTTTAGACAAATCAAACAGCACCAGGATGATGTTGGAGTAGACACAAGACCACCACAAAGCAGCTCCAGAATTCTGAAGCCAAGATATCACCAACAAACCGCGGATCCGCAGCCCAACCATGCAATATGCGGCGGATCCGCGGCCGATTCACTGAGTCAGGATTTGGGATTTTTAATTGTGATTTGCAACAACAAACCCGAATTCTGGGGATCTTTGGTTTATGGTTTTGGGGCTATATAAAGGACCGAGGGCTAAACTTAGAAATCATCAATCTTTTACACAACCTAATCACTGTCAAAGAACATGTGATCCAAGACAGGTCCAAGATTCGACGTGATAAAGCGACGTGAGATTCGACGAAACATCTTCATCTGATAAGGCAGAGATCGAGAGCAACGTCTTCTTTCTCTTGTAATCTAAACTTGAATTTTGTAATTGTGAAGTTGATTAATAAAGATAGATCATTAGATTAATTATTTAGCATTTAATTTCTGCATTATGATCTCTTTCTTTATCCGTTCTTCTTCTATCTCCATCATGCATGAGTAATTCTCTGCTTGATAGGGTTCGTAGGATTACGGTAGAACAATAGATGAGATAATGTTTTAACTTCGTTTAAGTCTTATGAAGTTTATAAATTTTAGCAAAAGAATCGTTAACATCCAAATCGGGCGCGCTACCAATTTATTACTAGTCACGACCACGATTTGAGATTAGATTAACAAATGTTTTGGTAAAGGCTAGACATGAACAGAGATCCATGTAAAGATAAGGGTTAAGAGTGGGAACCCTATTCCCTCCAAAAACCCTAATCTACATGCATCTCTGTCGATCTAGTTTTAAATCTATTAAAGGATAAAACGAGTAATCTTTAATTAATCATCCATGACTGCTAAATCTTAACGAACCCTACAAGTCCTCTTTTGATATAAAATCTACATCCGTCTTTAAACTAGATCTATATTCTATATCCGTGTTTAACGTAGATCTAGATTCTATGACTATTCTTCCCTATTATCTATTCTTCTTCCTCTTCCTAATCAACACGTCTAAAGAAAGATTAAAAGATTCCACATATCCCTGAGGACGACCCGTACTCATCTCAGTCTAGCTACACGTGGCACCGTTATTGATTGCTGTTACTACACTTCTCTAAAATAGAAATAAATCACGTGCTGATGTAGAACACATCCTGATCCCTTACCGGATGCATCACAATGTACTTCAAAACCTCCAGATTGGTCCGGTATGACAAGGATAGGTGCTGATGTCAATCTTGACTTGAGTTCTATGAAAGCTTGTTCGGATGCTTCTGACCACACGAATTCTTCATATTTACGTGTGAGCTTGGTCAGGGGTGTTGCTATCTTCAAAATCCTTTAATGAACCTTCGATAATATCCAGCTAGACCCAAGAACTTCGAATGTCCTTCACTGACTTTGGTGTCGGCCATTCGCTTACTGCTGAAACTTTCGCTTGATCCACAGAGATTCCTTCACCTGATACAATATGTCCAAGAAAACCAACTTGATCTAGCCAAAATTTGCATTTGCTATACTTGGCATAGAGTTGATGTTGTCATAGGGTTTCTAGGACAATTCTCAAGTGTTCGGCGTGTTCCTTCCGACTCTTAGAATACACCAGAATGTCGTCGATGAAGATGACAACAAACCTGTCTAGGTACTCCCGGAAAACTTGATTCATCAGGTTCATGAATATTGCTGGTGCGTTGGTCACTCCAAATGGCATCACAAGAAATTCGTAATGACCATAGTGAGTTCTGAATGCTGTTTTATGGATATCAGATTCCTTGACCTTCATCTGATGATAACCCGAACGAAGATCTAACTTGGAGAAAACACAAGATCCACTTAGCTGATCGAACAGATCGTCGATACGCGGGAGTGGATACTTGTTCTTTATCGTTACTTCATTCAAGGCTCTATAATTAATGCATATTCTGTATGAACCTTCCTTCTTCTTCACAAGTAGAACTGGTGATTCCCAACTGGAAGTGCTGGGACGAATCCATCCTTTCGGCAATAATTCGTCCAATTGAGTTCGAACCTCCTTTAAACCTTCCGGACTTAGTCGATATGGTGCTTTGATTACCGGTTGTACTCCTGGTATTAAATCAATGCTGAATTCAAGAGCTCGATCGGGAGGCAAACCTGATATATCGTCTGGAAACACCTCGTCGAACTCTCGAACCACTTTTGGCTTTGATCCTTCCTCTGCTTGAATTGCCGCAATCACTGCCTTCTTTGGTTTCTCCTTGTATTTACTTGGCTCTAGAGTACGATCTCCACTTTTGAAATAAAAGACTGGATGGTCTGGAATCTCAAATACCACCCTCCTTTGACGACAGTCAATGGTAGCATAGAATGTTCCTAGCCAATCCATACCTAGAACCACATCGAAGTTCGGTATGTCCAGCACCTTGAAGTCAGCATAGAATTCTCTGCTGCAGACGACCACTGGACACAGGCTGTATCCCATTGTTTCCTTTAGAACTCCGTTCCTTGAACTAACATTCCAGCTGGATACAAGCGGTGTGACTGGAATCGCATGAGTTCGGACGAACCGTTGCGACATAAAGCAATAAGATGCTCCAGTATCGAAGAGTGCGAGTGCAGGAAGTGAAGCTACTAAGATTGTACCTAAGTTATATGTGGGGTATGTTTTAGGTATATGGAAAAGATATATAGGTATGTCAAAAGAGAATTTGAAAGACAAGTGTTATCAGTAATGACTTGGCCAGTGGCTTCAGCCTCTTCTACAGTCATTGTGAAAGCCTGTCGCCTCAGTACGTTCCTCCTTGCTGGAGGAGCATTCCTCTGTCCGTTCCTTGGTCCTTCAGGTGTGTTCCTTTGAGCTTGATGGAACTGACGAGGAGGAGGTGCAGTCGGTCCACAAGGAGGTGGAGCAGGTAGTGCAAGTCTCGGAGCAGGTGCCTGAATGGCTGGGCGGTGCGGGTATGTGATTGCTGGCCTGGGTGCACCATATAGGTTGTTTCTATGAGGACAAGACCCAATGTCATGAGTAGCTGAGCCGCAGACTAAGCAAAGACGATTTGCTCGCCGGCAATCTTTCATCAGATGTCCATCCCTCCTGCAATATGTGCAAAAGGCTTGGCTAGACCGGTTGTTCGGTACTCCCGGTATAACAACCCTAATTTTCTTATACACTTTTTCCTATAAAAATTTTTTCAAATATTTTTTTCAAAAATCCATAAAGGGGTATTTATTGCCTGAGCACAAGATTTAAGTAATTAATTAACAATTTAATTACAAGCAGGAGCTTGTAGCTCATTGGTAACACCTTGCATTGCTGAACCAAGCCACCAAAGTTCAAATCCCATGCCCCACATTATTTTTAATATTTATTTTGTTTTAAATTTTTCTTCACTGTTGTGTCTCTTCATCTTCTAAACTCTCATGTACACTTCAAATTCCTAGATCGGTTTCAGAGACCTTTGAAATCCCCATTTACTCCATTTTAATGATTTTTTAATAAATTTTTACATTAAAACCTTTCATATACCCTATTTACTCCAACTTTTAATGATTTTATACATTTTTACATTTTTATTTAAAAACCCTTCACCTACCCTACCCCTATCCTATCCTATAAATACACCCCCTCCTCTCTACCCTCTCATCCCAAAAATCCTAAGCTCGCTCTCTCAAAATTTTCCAAGAGTTGTGTACTTTGAAAACAAGCTCGCGGCGAAACTCCGATGAAATTCCGGCGGAAATTCCGGCGACGTTTTTAGGAACTACCGGCGACGACGCAACGCATCAGCAATCCCTTTAGTCCTCCCTCACTCCTTTGTATAAATCGAAACCCGTAAGTCCCTTTCTATCCCCCTTTCTATTTCTCTAAAATACGAATTTACGAAACCCGACGGAATCGGAACAAATCCGATTTCCGACTCGGTCTTCTATTAAATTTCACTTCTAATCAATTCAATCATGCTAAAACATCTTATTGTTGACTATTAAACATTCAACGAATAATTTGAACAAGTTTTCTCACATGAAATGATAACCTTTCCAATCTATCGTATTTTTTCACTTTAATACCATCATGTTTCGATTTCACATTTAACCCCTTAACTTTACTATACATTTAAAGTAGAGCACGAGGTAATGACCTACCTCCACACACACGCAAATACAACCCTAAACGACATCATCAAAACTTAGAATACGATAAAACGAAACTTTCATTTAAATTACCATATTCTTAATAAAACCATTCTTAAAAGTTTTAGATTGTTACACTTTTAAACAAATACCTCTTATTAGGATGTAACACCCGAGCCCAATAATACTATTTCTATTGCTAGTTGAGGTGTTATACATTGCTCATTCCAATTATCCTGATCGTTTGATGTTTATTGCTAAATTTTAACCGGTTAAGTCATTTTGGCACATAACAAATTTTAACACCTAAAATGAAATTAAAAATATCCATGTTGGCCTACTCGTCGCCACTAGTCGCGTGGTAGCGTCCGTGTGTCGAGATTTCTTCCCGATCGGCTAAACGGGCAAGTTTGGACGGCTACGCGCGCGTGCAAGTGTCCGACTTGGGGGCATGCATTTTAATCATTAGACACCTCTTTTCAAAATTTGGAACTCGCTTAAAATCCTATAATTTGAATTTGAAATATTTGGGCGCAACCCGGGCGCGATTTGGAAATGTTTCATTTAGCGCCGAAATACCCATTTTAATTTAATATTATTAAACCATAAAATTTTCTGTTCACGTTCAAATCCTTATTTAAATCTTTCTTTTAAATTTTGCCTTTTCCCCTCAGCCAATCACGAGGGATTTAAATCCCTCGTGGGCCCCCTATCCTCTCTCTCTCTCCGCCTCTCTCTATCTCTCTCTGATTTCTCATTCTCTCTCTATCTCTAACCCTCTCTCTATCTCTCTCCAACAATCTCTCTCTCTCTATCAAATCTTTTCCTCTCTCTCTCCTTAACAATCTCTCTCTCTCTCCTCCTATATATTACGCAGCCGCCTCCTTCTTCTCCTCCATCGCGAGAACAACCCCTCGAACCCTAACCCTAGCCTCCTCGTGCTTGCGCCGTCGACCTCCCCGCGACCTCGCCGTCGCCGTTCTCGCCTCCACAACCTCACCGCGCTCCTACCTCCTTCCTCCGTTCTCTTTCCGCGCCTGCACCCAACCCCCCGACGCCACCACTGCCGCAGATCTCGCCGTCGCCGCCGCCTCCCATCGCCGACGACACCAGAATCCTCCTCCTCATCACCTGCGCATCCGCGCCGATCTTCTTCCTCCTTTCCCTTGCCTGCGTTGCACTGCACCCGAGCCTAACCCCATCACCCAACCCCAGGTCGCCGGGAAACTCGCCGTCCATCATCGCCGTCATTGCCTCCGACCACCTCCTTCTCCCCTTGATCACCAGAGCAGATCACCACCCTCCTCTACTCGTCGCACCACCCTCTCCAACGAACCCAGAGGCTGTCCAGCCTTCGCTGCTCGCCGTCGCTGCCTCGCCGGCGTCCCATCACAGTCGATCCCGTCGTGGTTGCCCCTGGTGTCTCCCTGTAAGCATCCCTTTACTTTCCATTAGTGCAAAACCCCCTCGCTGGTCGTTTGTTTACGTATATCGTATTTTGCTAACGTGTTGCCGTTTGACTTTTGCCGGATTCCGACCGTACCGTCGTTTGGACCCGACACTCCAGCGAAGTACCCTGGTCCGTGTGGTCCCGCTGTTCGCTGTTGGGACTCGATCCGTAGCCCGTACACCCGTCTCGTGTTTTCTGCCGACATTGCATCCGTGCTTTCCGGTTTGCGAAACCGTCGAGGCAAGATTTCTTGCTACATGCTACGTTAAACTAATTAAATGTTTGACTCACAAACTTGCTATATTAACTAAGTATTGCTACTTGTCTCATTGGACGAAATATGATGTACATTATAATACTGCCACCTAAATCGTATTTTGCCACCGTAACCTTAATAACAACTACCTGCTAATCATTTTACTACTTAGAGGATAATAGTCGCGCACTTATATCTTTATTGTCTGCTGTTATTAATATTGCGCTACACTGGAACTATTGCACCCCAAGGGTGCTTGAACCTGTTAATAAGAGAATACAAAGCATCACTGTGTTTACATGGAATAATATTGTTATTTACTGTTCCTGCTGTTGTTCCTTATTCGTTACTATACCTGTTATAAGCGTACATTTGATTGCATTACATATTGACCCGATCTTGATACACCTGACACATGTACTGATACCCGGACATAACACCCTATACATACTGACTCAACCTATTGGACTACAACCTGACTTATTACATGATCTCATGCCTAATGCTAATAAACCTGACTTGGGATCCTCATGGACTATTCCTGCTGTCTATCCAGACATACCTGTTTTACCTGATTCTGGGCTGACATTAATCCTGGACTACTGAATACCTGACCTGACATACATAACTTGGGGGTATGGGGAAATCAAAGGTGAAACCGACTTGTAACTCAACAGTTCGATACTTGTTCTGATCAGTCTTACGGGCTTGGCCAGTCCGGGAGTGATGATGCTGACATCACTCGTCCATCCTACTACCTATCTTTACTGCCTAGCGGCACGTCTCGGATTCAGCCTCGAGAACCTTGACCGTGGTCCCGGGCACGCACGGGATACTATTGAGTTACATCGACGATTCATCAATTGATTTCAAAGACTTTAGAGTAGAAACCTGATAGAACAGTTTAGTTACCACGGCACATTACCCTGCACTGTTATTTCTTAGTACTGCTTTATTCATGTTCATACCGGCATTGCTTATTACCATGTTCATATTATATTATATGGTTGACATGACGCGCTGACGTCTGGGTTTTGCATGGCCCAGATTCCTTACCACTATCGTCGACCGAGCAGGAGTACTTCAGCCAGCAGGCTGAACTGTGAGTTCCTTAGGGTTTAGTTTATTTATTTCATTTCATTTCCAGATATGAGCCCGCATTATGGGACGTACTGTTTATTTATTGTATTGGATCATTTGCTTCCGCACTTATTGTTTATTGATTCTTGTTATTATGGATTTGGACATGTATTAGATTAGTTTATTATTTTGTTCTTGATATCTCCACAACTGAAATGTGAATGTGGATGGATATTTCCTACCCACAGGTAGCATGGTTGGCTATGTCACGTGCCCAATCTTGCGTACTCTGGGAAGCGGGGCGTGACATGGTTCTTTTGGTATCAGAGCCATAGGTTAGTTGGGTTGATTCTTTTGTAGTTGGGTATTGTATCTAATACACGAATCAGAATACCCGTGTTTAGGAAACATGTCCTGCCACCTTGACCGTTTTACCATCCTTGAATCATTCTTCCGGATCATGTCGACATGCGAACTTACTTTGCATTGTCAACTCGAAAACCTAACTTCTTGTTATCTCTAGGACTTAGGCGACTTGGGTGGAGTTAAGTAATTGCGGCTATGATACCGCGGCATAGCTACAATACGGTACTCTATTTAAGTATCTTGGAGTTCTAGCCTTGATCCATATTCAGAATCTATCATCATACTAATGTTGGGTGTTTTGAGTTCAGGATGATGGCAGGTAAGAAGTTGAAGACGTACCAGAGGCGTGTGAACGAAGCCGCCATGCCTGGAGTGCTAAGAGAAATGCTGGAAATCAAATAGACAGACTGAGCTGATCCAGCAATAGCAGATTCGTTTCAGGAGGGTTTGCAGATCGTTCAGCAGTCTGTAAACAACGATGGAACTAGACCAGTCGAACGGGACCGTAGCAGATTTCAGACTTTTGGGTCCGTCTACTTTCACTGGTCTGGAGGAGCCGTTGCCAGCCGAGCAGTGGCTAGTGACATGGAGAATTTGCTGATTGCGACACAGATTCCAGAGGACAAGGGAGTTGTTGTAGCGCGCTTTCAGCTATTGGATTTCGCCCGAGAGTGGTGGCTTGTGGAGGAGACCCGCTTGCCCAAGCCAAGCAGTGGGCGGATTTCTCTAAGAGTTTCCTGGAGAAGTCCTTTCGCGGACTGCGCGGAGGAAATGGAAGAGAAGTTCATCGGAATAAGGCAGAATGGAGCAGCCGTGGGCGTGCATGCAGCAGAATGGACGAGACTCAGTAGTCTCGCTGGACCTTTCGCGGCCAACGATGCAGACAGCAGTTGCGGTAAGGAAGCAGTTCTGTCGGGCCAGTCGAGTTTAGGGCTAGGCCGACAAACAGTGTTCTTGCAGCTATGGAAGTTGATAGTAATGAAGAGCCAGCAGTTGTTCGTGACTTTATAGATGTGTTTGAAGACATATCAGGCTTACCGCCGAAGCGAGATGTGGAGTTTGCGATTGACCTTATTCCTGGTGCAGCGCCAGTATCAAAGTCTTATTATCCGATGGCACCGGTGGAATTGGAAGAAGTTAAGAAACAAGTTGGTGAATTACTCGAGAAAGGTTGGATTCGAAGCAGCAACTCACCTTGGGGAGCTCCAGTTCTTTTAGTAAAGAAGAAGGATGGCACGAGAAGGATGTGCATTGATTATCGAGAATTGAACCGGGTGACTATTAAGAACAAGTACCCGATCCCTCGCATTGGAGAACTTTTTGAGCAGCTTAGTGGCGCGAGGGTATTCTCGAAACTGGATTTGCGATCAGGATACCATCAGGTCCGAGTGAAAGCAGAAGACATTTGCAAGACGGCGTTTCGAACTCGATATGGACATTTCGAGTATCTAGTGATGCCCTTCGGAGTAACGAATGCGCCGACAATATTCATGGATTTGATGAACAGGGTCTTTTCACCATACCTGGACCAGTTTATTGTGGTATTCATTGACGATATTCTGGTATACTCGAAGAGTCCGGAGGAGCATGCTGAGCATTTAAGGATCGCACTGCAGACGCTGAGACAGGAGAAATTATTCGCGAAGATGAGTAAGTGCGAATTCTGGCTGGAAGAAGTGAAGTTTCTGGGGCATGTTGTGTCGGGCGATGGAATCGCCGTCGATCCCGAAAAGATTGCAGCAGTTCGAGATTGGCCTATTCCAAAGAATGTTGCGGAGATAAGAAGTTTTCTTGGACTCGCCGGATACTACAGGAGATTTGTGGAGAACTTCGCTCGTTTGGCAGAGCCGTTAACCAAGCTTACGCGCAAGCAGGTACCGTTTGTTTGGGCGGACGGATGTGCATTGGCCTTCGAGACGTTGAAACAGAAGTTGATAACCGCCCCTATCCTAACTGTACCGGATAATTCAGGAGGACTGGTGATTTACAGTGACGCATCCGGAAAAGGATTGGGATGTGTTTTGATGCAGAATGGGAAAGTCGTCGCTTACGCATCGAGACAACTGAAGACTCATGAGAAGAATTATCCGACTCATGACTTGGAGCTTGCAGCCGTGATCTTCGCCCTGAAGATTTGGAGACACTACCTTTTGGGCGAGAGAGTCGAAGTCTTTACAGATCATAAGAGTTTGAAGTACGTATTCACTCAGAAGGAGTTGAACATGAGGCAACGCAGATGGTTGGAGCTGATGGCCGACTACGACCTTGATCTTAAGTACCATCCGGGAAAAGTTAACGTCGTGCCAGATGCGCTAAGTCGGCTACCAGCAATTCAGATATTGACTGCACAGAGGGAGATCATTGCGGATTTTCGGAGATTTGACTTGGAGGTTGTGCTACCACATGCTATGGGGCAGTTGATGCAATTGCAAGTACAATCGTCCTTAGTTGAGAAGATTAAAGTGGCGCAATCGCAGGATCCTAGGATGCAAAAGTTTCGAGAGCAGGTTGAAGCCGGACTACGAACCGATTTACTGATCCATGAAGACGGTTCGTTGAGATATGGTAGCCGTGTGTGTGTGCCAAAATGAGATGTGCGTGAAGAGCTTATGAAGGAGGCACACAGTTCATCTTACTCTGTACATCCAGGAGGGACAAAGATGTACCGAGATATTCGACAGCACTTCTGGTGGGAAGGTATGAAACGGGAAATTGCTCGCTTCGTGGCTAAGTGCTTGGTGTGTCAGCAAGTCAAGGCTGAACACCAAAGGGTTGCTGGTTTGTTGCAACCACTTCCGATCCCTCAGTGGAAGTGGGAACATATAACTATGGATTTCATGACGGCTTTACCGTGGAGTCCAAAAGGCAACAATGCCGTATGGGTGATTGTCGATCGGTTGACCAAGGCGGCTCACTTTATTTCTTTTCGGGTTGGTCAATCGACAGAGACTTTGGCAGAGCGGTACATGCAGGAGATTGTAAGATTGCATGGAGTACCGGTGAGCATCGTGTCCGATCGGGACACTCGGTTCTTGTCGCACTTCTGGAGGAGTTTACAAGAAAGTTTGGGGACTCGATTGAAGTTTAGCACAGCTTATCATCCTCAAACTGATGGACAATCGGAGAGAACGATCCAGACCCTTGAAGATATGTTGAGAGCTTGCATGTTGGACTTCAAAGGTGCTTGGGAGGATCATCTACACCTGGTGGAGTTTTCGTACAACAATAGCTTCCAAGCGACTATTCAGATGGCTCCGTTTGAAGCGTTGTATGGTCGTAAGTGCCGTTCACCGGTTTGTTGGGATGATGTTGGTGAACGAAGGTTACTAGGACCAGATTTGGTGGTACAGACAGTCGAGAAG
This sequence comes from Agapanthus africanus, assembly GCA_030015575.1. NCBI lineage: Eukaryota > Viridiplantae > Streptophyta > Magnoliopsida > Asparagales > Amaryllidaceae > Agapanthus > Agapanthus africanus. Next base: position 559,965,383 of record JASDDO010000016.1, read on the forward strand.
GTGGATACAATCAGGAAGCATATGAAGGCAGCTCAAGACAGACAGAAAAGTTGGGCTGACACGTCAAGAAGACCTCTAGAGTTCGCCGCGGGTGATTTGGTATTCCTGAAGATATCACCGACTAGAGGGGTGATTCGCTTTGGAAGTCGAGGAAAGCTTAGTCCTCGATTCGTTGGACCCTTCGAGATATTGGAGCGTGTTGGAGAGGTAGCGTACCGTTTGGCGCTACCCCAGTCATTGGCAGGAGTGCACGATGTGTTTCATGTATCTCAACTACGGAGGTATGCCAGAGATGAGACTCACGTCTTGGATCATTCGGAGTTGACTGTACGGGAGGACCTAACTTTTGAGGAGCGACCAGTTGAAATCAAGGATCGAAGAGAAAAGGTTCTTAAGAACAAAGTTATCCCTCTTGTGCTAGTTTCTTGGGGTAATCGATTGCATGGAGAATCCACTTGGGAGCGAGAAGACGAGATCCGGCAGAAATTTCCTCACCTTTTCCAGTAGCTAGCTATCTTGTATTCTTGGAATTTCGAGGACGAAATTCTTTTTGTAGTTGGGTATGATGTAACACCCGAGCCCAATAATACTATTTCTATTGCTAGTTGAGGTGTTATACATTGCTCATTCCAATTATCCTGATCGTTTGGTGTTTATTGCTAAATTTTAACCGGTTAAGTCATTTTGGCACATAACAAATTTTAACACCTAAAATGAAATTAAAAATATCCATGTTGGCCTACTCGTCGCCACTAGTCGCGTGGTAGCGTCCGTGTGTCGAGATTTCTTCCCGATCGGCTAAACGGGCAAGTTTGGACGGCTACGCGCGCGTGCAAGTGTCCGACTTGGGGGCATGCATTTTAATCATTAGACACCTCTTTTCAAAATTTGGAACTCGCTTAAAATCCTATAATTTGAATTTGAAATATTTGGGCGCAACCCGGGCGCGATTTGGAAATGTTTCATTTAGCGCCGAAATACCCATTTTAATTTAATATTATTAAACCATAAAATTTTCTGTTCACGTTCAAATCCTTATTTAAATCTTTCTTTTAAATTTTGCCTTTTCCCCTCAGCCAATCACGAGGGATTTAAATCCCTCGTGGGCCCCCTATCCTCTCTCTCTCTCCGCCTCTCTCTATCTCTCTCTGATTTCTCATTCTCTCTCTATCTCTAACCCTCTCTCTATCTCTCTCCAACAATCTCTCTCTCTCTATCAAATCTTTTCCTCTCTCTCTCCTTAACAATCTCTCTCTCTCTCCTCCTATATATTACGCAGCCGCCTCCTTCTTCTCCTCCATCGCGAGAACAACCCCTCGAACCCTAACCCTAGCCTCCTCGTGCTTGCGCCGTCGACCTCCCCGCGACCTCGCCGTCGCCGTTCTCGCCTCCACAACCTCACCGCGCTCCTACCTCCTTCCTCCGTTCTCTTTCCGCGCCTGCACCCAACCCCCCGACGCCACCACTGCCGCAGATCTCGCCGTCGCCGCCGCCTCCCATCGCCGACGACACCAGAATCCTCCTCCTCATCACCTGCGCATCCGCCCCGATCTTCTTCCTCCTTTCCCTCGCCTGCGTTGCACTGCACCCGAGCCTAACCCCATCACCCAACCCCAGGTCGCCGGGAAACTCGCCGTCCATCATCGCCGTCATTGCCTCCGACCACCTCCTTCTCCCCTTGATCACCAGAGCAGATCACCACCCTCCTCTACTCGTCGCACCACCCTCTCCAACGAACCCAGAGGCTGTCCAGCCTTCGCTGCTCGCCGTCGCTGCCTCGCCGGCGTCTCATCACAGTCGAGCCCGTCGTGGTTGCCCCTGGTGTCTCCCTGTAAGCATCCCTTTACTTTCCATTAGTGCAAAACCCCCTCGCTGGTCGTTTGTTTACGTATATCGTATTTTGCTAACGTGTTGCCGTTTGACTTTTGCCGGATTCCGACCGTACCGTCGTTTGGACCCGACGCTCCAGCGAAGTACCCTGGTCCGTGTGGTCCCGCTGTTCGCTGTTGGGACTCGATCCGTAGCCCGTGCACCCGTCTCGTGTTTTCTGCCGACATTGCATCCGTGCTTTACGGTTTGCGAAACCGTCGAGGCAAGATTTCTTGCTACATGCTACGTTAAACTAATTAAATGTTTGACTCACAAACTTGCTATATTAACTAAGTATTGCTACTTGTCTCATTGGACGAAATATGATGTACATTATAATACTGCCACCTAAATCGTATTTTGCCACCGTAACCTTAATAACAACTACCTGCTAATCATTTTACTACTTAGAGGATAATAGTCGCACACTTATATCTTTATTATCTGCTGTTATTAATATTGCGCTACACTGGAACTATTGCACCCCAAGGGTGCTTGAACCTGTTAATAAGAGAATACAAAGCTTCACTGTGTTTACATGGAATAATATTGTTATTTACTGTTCCTGCTGTTGTTCCTTATTCGTTACTATACCTGTTATAAGCGTACATTTGATTGCATTACATATTGACCCGATCTTGATACACCTGACACATGTACTGATACCCGGACATAACACCCTATACATACTGACTCAACCTATTGGACTACAACCTGACTTATTACATGATCTCATGCCTAATGCTAATAAACCTGACTTGGGATCCTCATGGACCATTCCTGCTGTCTATCCAGACATACCTGTTTTACCTGATTCTGGGCTGACATTAATCCTGGACTACTGAATACCTGACCTGACATACATAACTTGGGGGTATGGGGAAATCAAAGGTGAAACCGACTTGTAACTCAACAGTTCGATACTTGTTCTGATCAGTCTTACGGGCTTGGCCAGTCCGGGAGTGATGATGCTGACATCACTCGTCCATCCTACTACCTATCTTTACTGCCTAGCGGCACGTCTCGGATTCAGCCTCGAGAACCTTGACCGTGGTCCCGGGCACACACGGGATACTATTGAGTTACATCGACGATTCATCAATTGATTTCAAAGACTTTAGAGTAGAAACCTGATAGAACAGTTTAGTTACCACGGCACATTACCCTGCACTGTTATTTCTTAGTACTGCTTTATTCATGTTCATACCGGCATTGCTTATTACCATGTTCATATTATATTATATGGTTGACATGACGCGCTGACGTCTGGGTTTTGCATGGCCCAGATTCCTTACCACTATCGTCGACCGAGCAGGAGTACTTCAGCCAGCAGGCTGAACTGTGAGTTCCTTAGGGTTTAGTTTATTTATTTCATTTCATTTCCAGATGTGAGCCCGCATTATGGGACGTACTGTTTATTTATTGTATTGGATCATTTGCTTCCGCACTTATTGTTTATTAATTCTTGTTATTATGGATTTGGACATGTATTAGATTAGTTTATTATTTTGTTCTTGATATCTCCACAACCGAAATGTGACTGTGGATGGATATTTCCTACCCACAGGTAGCATGGTTGGCTATGTCACGTGCCCAATCTTGCGTACTCTGGGAAGCGGGGCGTGACATAGGAAAACACGATAAGTTGTGGACATCGATCGTTTATCTAAACCTGACTTTGTGGTGTCTAGGCTAGGCAAGTGAGCAAAGGTAACTTTAAAAGGCCCGTCTCACGATTCGTGAGCGGATCCCTCCTTCCTCACTTGTACTTACCTGGCCACAATTGGCGGTGAAGAGGCGATTTGAGGCTTCTAACGACTTGTCGTTTAGACCATTTAGAAATAAGCTAGTTGGCTTAGGAAACCCTAGAATCTAAAATACGGAAAATTACACTTTGCAAATAAATACCTTTTACTTTATAAAAACCGTTTTCTAAAGGATTAGTGTTTTACAATCTTTGCAAAGCGCCGCTACAACCCACCTTTGGGGAACCCGTTAGGGATAGTACGGTTTATCGTGCACCCTCGGGCTTAGTAGTGCGAGATTCAGACCTCCGCAAGGAGCATTCGATCTCGAAAGGTTTAAAATACAATATTTTAAGAAAATGAGATTTTTGGAATGTAAAATATTTATTAAAAATTATTTTTGTATAAACATATGTATATTTATCATTTAAATATCTATTTTACTATAATATAAATTTTCCACTTTTTCCTAAAAACCATAATAATAAATTTTACACTAAAATACCATGAACTTCAAATAAATCAATATTACAGATAAATACCTATAACTAGGATATTTTCACTAGAAATATCACAACATAAAATGCACCCTCATTACAAATCTAAAGACGAATAATAAATACTTGAGGTGTATTTTGAAAAGTATATAAAAGTATTTTTACATAAAACCCCCTCAAGTTTCATAAATTACCCTAAGAACCTTAGCAATTATAAGACTTCAATTCACATTTCTGATTGTCTGACTCGGATTTGAGTCTGATTAATCTGACTTGAATATGATTCAAGTCAATCTATAATCTACAAGTTTCCACTTCAATATGAACTCATGAATTCATGAATCCAACTATACAATCTATACAACTTGACTGAACCGAACCATGGATATACCTATTCCTTTTACATGATTCTCAGTTATTCCATTTACATGACTCTATGGTTACAACCGCTTACTGATATCATGGTTTCGGTCAGTCAATCAATCTTACAACTAATACAATTTACAAGATAACAATACAAACAAGACATCGCGGGGTTTAAGGGGTAGACTGGTACGGAATATGTTAAAGGTGGCACGAGGTGGTCACTTAAGACGTAATTACATCCATGCCGTTGTTCCGTGGTATTATCGACGGAGCCTTGTACTACAGGTTACCAAGGTCCCTGGTATAAGTGGGACTCCCCTCGTATACACTGGTATCTTCTGTACCAGGCTACAAACAACAGCATTAATACAACATTACAACATTATAATACAACATTAAAAGCTACTCTCTCTCTCTCTCTCTTACTCTCTGTCTATTTCTCCCTTATCTTTGGGACTTAGCGAGCGACCTGTTCGCTGACGACATTCTATTTCTTTCTTCTTTGAATGTCGTCAGGTGGTTTGGACCCGGCGGAGATCGAGCCATCTGCAGAAGACTTGGACCAGTTTGCTGAAGAACCAGAGCTCTAGTTTCATTGTACACTTTTCAATTCAGTACTTTTCATTTCCTGTTATGCCACTGTTTAGGCATCTTTTTATCTCAGTTGTATATCCTTTTCATGCATTGTACAAAAGAATGTTAATAAATAATAGTTGCCGTTTTTATTATCCCTTGTATCTTGTGTATTTATTTTATTTTGCTTAGATACGGTTAGCGTATGTACTTCTGAGTATATACGTAGCGGACCTCGTCGCATCCCCTTCTCCGTACACTGGGAAGCGGGGCGTGACACCCGGTCTCCTTGGCACAAAAAATGGCCTTGAAGAGGCTCCTCCTTCCATCTGGTTGGCAGGGCGTTTAACTCCAGCAGATTGAGGTCTGCCCCTCATCTTTACCACCGTCCCATATTGACGGGCCGCTTTCATAGCCAATTCATGAGTCGGGAAATCTCCTGTGGCTAATGCAGCCTGGATCTCCGGATCTAACCCTTGTTGGAATAGTCGGGCTCTGATTTCATCCGTCGGTATTAGGTGTGCCGCGAATCTGTTAAGGTATTGTGTTAGCTATATATTATGTGATATTTTAAAATCGAAATATTGAGACGTATCTTACCGACTGAGCATGGTAAACTCAGTATCGTACTCATCCACTGATTTGGTCAACATCGAATCCTGTTCTAGGTGGATGAACTGCTGTTCCATGTCGAATCTGGCAGTCTCGGGGAAGTACATTGCGTCGAACATATCGTGGAAAGTCCTCCATTCGATCGGCTGGGTAAGATGGCTTTCTTCCGCCTTCCACCAGACGCGTGCATTGTCAGTGAGCTGCAGCTTTGCAACTCGAACCCAAGCGACCTCTGGCACTTATGCCGCTGCCAGGTCATCTTCAATACTCTGAGTCTATTCCTCGGCTTCTAGAGGGCTCTCTTTTCTTGAGAACTGCTTGGGGTGCAAGGCCCTGAATTGCTTCACCCCTGGTGCTTCTGCCTCGGGACGATTCATCAAGATAGCAGTATGCTGCTGCTGTCCCTCCAGGAGGCTGCGGATCGCCTCAAGTAGTATCGTCTGCTCATTGATCGTAGTAGCTACGAACGGTGTAATTGGTAGGGGTGGTGGAGTGTTGTTGAAGTTTGTGCTGGTGTTATTTAGCGAATCCATAACCTTGAATTTTTTTTGGGTTAGGACAGATCCAAAATATATGAAATTGGAAGATTCAAGGAATATGTATTGTAAAGAATGTTTTTAGTTGCTGGTTCTTGTGTTATATTGCTTAGGTTGTCCACGCAGAACTGACCTGCATGGGTCACCAACAAAACCTATCATTCCCCGCTTCCCGGCGTAGGGCAGATGACGCAACGGGTCACGCGACGTATTTACTCAGAAGTAAACACGCTAAGCGTATCTAAGCAATATAAAATAAAATGTACACAAGAGACAAGATGTAAATGAACATCAACTTTATTTATTAACATTATTTTTACAATACAACTGAAATGAAAATACATGTACTGAAAGCAATGCCTAAACAATGGCATAACAGAAATGAAAATGAAATGTACAAGTAAACTAGAATTTCGGGTCAAAGGCTAGCTGATCTAAATCCTCGTTGGTGGGCTCTGTCTCCAGAAGGTCCGATCCACCTGACAACATTCCAAAGAAAGAAGAATAGGAATATTGTCAGCAAACAATTGCTCAGTAAGTCCCAAAAGTAAGAAGAGACAGAATAGACAAAAGGAGAATGTAACTTTTAAAGTTGTATTATATTGTTAACGTTGTTGTTTGTAGCTTGGTACAGAAAATGCCAGTGTATACGAGAGGAGTCCCACTATCCCGGAAACTAAGGTATACGGAGTACAAGGAACCGTTCAGCCACGGTACAACGGCAATGGAGATTCAGGTTAGGTGTCTTATGGTTACAGTTTCGTGCCATTTTTAACACCTTCCGTACCAGTCTACCCCTTATAAATCCCGCGATGTCTTGATTGTATTGGATTGTTTTGTATTATAAATTGTATAGATAGATGACTTGCCGAAACCATGATATCAGTAATGGAACGGATATAATGGATGAACATACATGGTTCGGTTTAGTCAAATTGTATAGATTGAATAGATTGAATAGATTGAGTATATGAATTCGTATTGAATTGTGGTTTTATACTTGAATCACATTCAAGTCAGGTTGATGATATTTAGACTCAGTCTGAGTCAGACAATTAAAAAGAAATTGAAGTCCTGAATTAGGTTTTGATGTTATCGGTAACTGCTGCACATGGACGGCAGAATTTGCGTCTTTTTCCAAGACAATTACCGTGTTGATAACACCGTTTGTTAGATTGTCTACCTTAGATAGGAAAGCACCCACATCTCTGGCTCCTTGAGGCTCAAGAGACTGGTCCTGCTTAAACTTATATTTACTAGGGTCCTTATTGTAATTTAATATAACTTGAGGGGGTTTTATGTAAAAATAGTTTTGGAATAATTTCAAAATACACCTCAAGCATTTAATTATCGTCTTTAGGATTTTTATAGATAAGTATTTTACAATTGTGCAATTTCTAGTAAATAGAACCTAGTTTCATAATATGTGGTATTTGCTTGAAATATTGCACTTGTGTTGTATTTGGATGGTATTTTCATGTAATAATGATTCCTTTGGTTTTAGAAAACTTTGAATATTTATATAATCAAAATATGTATTTTGATAATATATTTATATATATATATATATTTAATGAAAATAATTTATTTATTTTCTTGTAGAAATCTCATTTTCTAATGAAAATGTATAAAAATTCCATCGAGATCGAATGCTCCTTGCGGAGGTCTGCATCTCGCTCTATTAAGCCCGAGGATGTGCGATAATCCGCACCATCCCGAACGGGGTCCCCAAAATGGGTTGTAGAGGCGCAATTGCATGAAAATTGTTAATACATCTTTTTAAAGAAAACAGTTTTGTAAGTTTAGGGTATTTATTTGTAAAGTCGTATTTCCCATATTCTATTGTCCCAAAATCAATCGTGCTATGATAGAGATGTGTTTTGTGAGGAGGTAGTTCATTACCTCGTGAACTATCTATAGGTATAGTAAGGAATACATGTTATAATGTCGAAAGGAATAGTTTGTGGTATTTTTATGTAAAAATGCGATAAATGTCACAAAAATGAATATTTTTATGTGAAACTTGTTTTTATTGAGTTTGTTAATGTTTATTAATCAACATATAAGAATATGGTTTTATCTTGTTAAAGGAAAGTGTAGTTTTTTAAAAGAAAACCGAATCGGAAGTCGGACTAACTCCGCTTCCGTCGGGTTTTAAAAATGGAACTTTTAAAGAAAAAGGTGAGAGGGGGAGATGGGACTTACTGGCTTGTTGGACTAGAGGAGAGAGAGGGGGTCCTAAAAAAGACTTCGGGGCGTCGATTCGTCAGCGGAATCTTCTCGGAAGTTCGTCGGAGGGTTGCCCTTCATTAACTCTACTTGTACACTAAAAGACTTGGGATTTTGGTATAGTTTTTGTAAAAGAATTTTGAGTGAGAGGGGTGTAGAATGGAGTGGGTATTTATAGGGTTTAGGGGGTGATGAATAATGCATTAAAATGGAATTTGAAGGGTTTTATTATTCTCTGTAAATGTGCAGAGTAAATAAGAAATACTGGAGTTAAGGGGGAAGTCCAAGGGTCTAGGGTTTGCAAAAAAAATTTGCATTTGGCCTCAACCAGACCGGCGGCACCGGCCTAATATCAAATCTCGCCGGTCTAATTCTTGGGTTGGGGGCTCGGATTCTCGCCACATGTCCAAGTCGGTCTGAATACTAATTTGCACCTGTTTGTTTTAAGTGTGACCCTTCAGTTTATGTGCAGTGCACGTGCAAACTCTTGGGTTTCTAAAAGGTTAAAAGAAAATTAAATAAAAAGGTAATGTGGTTGATGGGATTCGAACTCGGGTGCTATGTCATAGCAGTGCAAGGCTTTACCAATGAGCTACAAGTGTTTTCTTGTTGTTCAAAAGCAAAATAAATTTTTATAGCATTCACAGGATTTGCAAATACTTCAATTGTACATTAATTTTAAATGAATTTTCTGTACATTGAAATTGGAGTTATTATATCCTTTAATGCCGGTAGAAGAACGAGCTCTTAACAGACAATATCGTCCTCTTCTGAAGACGAGGCTGCTCTAAAAGCGGGTAGAGATTTATCTTCGATCGAAGCCCGACAGCGTGGTTAACCAGAAAAGAGCAGTGGCTTGAAAAGGCTATATTTCAGGCTCCTTGGCGTATCAGTATGTACTTTTTACATCATTCTCAGTAAATGATTTACATATCTTTAATATTGCAATCGTCCTTACATATTTTCTTTTGTAGGGCCTTCCGCGGCGGGCGCAGTTTCGAGCCCAGATCACGCCTTAGGGCCTCCGGTGATGACTTTTATTCCTTCAGCGGAGGTTGTCGGACCAGTTATAGATTCTGTAAATATTCCCAGTGGCGCACCGGAGGATGTAGAGGAGATTCCTGAGGCTGCTATTCCTTTGGTCCAGAATGGACGAAATACTGAAGGTAATCTTATATCTTTCTTTCTGTTTAACGACCTTTCAATATGTCTGACCCTTCCTTTCTCTCAGAATTGCGGGAGCAGGCGTCCTCTATTGTGGATAGTTCTCCGGAGGAAACCTTCTTACGTCTACTTAACAAGACGGCCCCGTACGCGATACCCCCTAGCGTATCGTCCTTTCTTCCAGCCAAGGTTGGTATTCCCTTACCTTCTGTATTATATTTTCATAATGATGCTGATATGCCCTTTACCTTAAACCACAGTCCTACAGGCTGATGATGAAGTTGAAGTTCTTGATGGGCCTCGGGATTTCTCAGATTTGCCTTTTGTGGCCATGGGTAAGTGACACTTTAGCCATGATATTCTTTTATTTATTCCCCGTTTGGAAAGGCGACTAACCATATATGTATTTTCACAGTTTTGCCAACCCTGACTCTACTAGAGTCCCGTATTTGCATGCCGCCGGGCCTTTACGCCAGACGTATGTTTGAGAGGATGGCGAAACATAGTATTCATTCACTGGCAACTCTTATTGAAGATCTCCGTGCCGGCACTTCCGTCATGGCTGAGGAATTTGCTGTCAAAGCTAATGCTTCTTTGTCCGTCCTTACCACCTACTATGATGAGGCGCTGGTGCGTACTTGGGTTGAATATTGCCATCGAGTGGAGGCTTCTCTTCATGGAGTCTAATGCATACGCCTTCCTTCTGATATCTTTTCTGTAAAGGCAAACTTGCATGAATAGATTGATTGGTGTGCGGCCACTCCGATCTTGTGAGAAAATGCTCAATCGGAAATTTTCGGAGAGGGAGCTAGCCTCGAAGGCTTTGGGGGAACTTCAATCCCAACTCACAACCAAGACTACTCGGGCCTATGAAATTTTGCGAGTCCTTCAAGAGGCGATTACGGAGGTGGTGGCTCTCGATAAAGTTGTTATTTTTACGCACAAAATGGTTGAGACTCACAAGAATGCTGAGAAAGAGCTTGAGCATTGGTTTTCTTTATATCAACAACAACAGGCATAGGCAAGGGCTCAGCTTGCGGTGCTGCTAGAGCTTGAGGTGGAGGTCCGGTGGAAAAATGTTGATCTAGCTGGCTTATTGAACCATCCCCCGTCTTAATTTTTTCCACTGTATTATTTTTTTTCTTTTTTTATATCTTGTATTCATTTTGGTTTATGAATAAAAGACATATTTTATTTCATGCATGCGCCTCTCTATCTTTTGATGTCTTGATTTGGCACTAATTAGTTTATTTACTCGTTTCGGAATTTGTAGTTTATTTACCCATTTCGGAGTCTCTAGTTTATGTACTCATTTTGGAGTTTGTAGTTTGTTCACTCGTTTCGGAGTCTCTGGTTTATGTGCTCATTTCGGAGTTTGTAGTTTACCTCCCTTGATTTTACAGGAAAACTTGTCCTAACGTTATATGTAGATAACCCCCATTCTTTTATTACAGAGGTCCGTTAGATTTGTGGTACTAGGGTTTTAGTCTGTAGTACCATCGCGTCGGCTGATATATTCCTCGATATGCAGCCTTTAAGTCGTTGTTCGAGTAGCCCCGCAGCTATCGTGTCTCTGATCCCTTCTGAGGCTGGACAAGACGTCTTCAAGTAATCTTCTTAGGTCATATTACCATTGGAAGAATAAGCGTTAGGTATTTACCATGGCGCTTTTTACTTGAGGTTAGGCTCAATTTGGTGCCCCGATGAGTCATAACGGCACCCTTCTAGGGTGAGATGATCTCCAATGGTCTTTAGGTTTTATATGAGTTGCCGTCAAGACCCGAAACTAGGAATATACCGTCACTTCGTTTTTTGCTTTGACGATGTCGCGCCGATTCTTTGCTGAAGTAGAGTAGACATCTGTAGGACCTATATGCTGTATGTATTGCAATTGAAGTCTGGAGTTAGGAATATACCATTACTCCAATTTCATTTGATAGCTACGTTCGCATCCTGTTGAAATGAGGGGGGAACGCTATAACAGTCCCTAGGTTGTATATGTACTGTCGAAACTTGGAGCTAGGATTTTTCCGTTACTCCATTTTTGCTTTAACCCTTGGGTTTTTTGTTGACGTTGCGTCTTCATCCTGTTGGCATGAGAAGGAACGCCTGGATAGTCTTTAGGTTGCATATGAATCGTCAAGACTTGGAGCTCCTTTTGACGAAGCGTGGTGGGAAAACATGGCTTCTTTTTCTTTATTTGTGCCCATGGATCGTATACAAGAGTCAATATGGACGTACTTGCTGGGCAGAAAAGTTTCATTTTCAATTTTTTAATTTCTTTCCGCGATGATCTATCTTTTCAGCTTTTCATGTCGCGAAAGTCGCGATTGCCCAATCATTTTGGCTATTTATCGCGGTGCCCAATCATTTCAGCTGTTTTTGTTTTTACTCGCTACTTTTTATTGCGAGTTGCCCTATCATTTCGGCTTTTTTTTGTTTTTACTCGCTGCTTTTTATTGTGAGTTGCCTTGTTCACCGCTGGAGACAGAGATGAACCGGGATGGATCGTCTTGCCTGAATCTGTGGGCAGATGCTATTTGGATTTATCCGTCCACCTCTCCGAAAATACTAAACTGATTTATGGCACCATATATCAGAGGTTTGGACAGACGCGACCGTTGTAACAGACTTTATCAGATCTCTCCTCATTTTATAAGGGGTTTTTGATTGTGGGAACGCTCTTCCCTGCAGGCACAAGCCGTTGCAGTTAATTACGTTCCCGTATTGCGATAACCAATTTCTTCTTCTCCAGCCGTTCACTACGTGTCGTGTGTAATTTTTTTTGTTTTGGTTGCCCGTGGATTGTATACGGAGTCTAGTTTATGTTGTCGCCCGCAGGGCGTGGATCAGTCTAAATCCGTATATTTTAGATTTGGGTTTTGGGTCAAGGATTTGCTTGACGGGATCTATGTTGGTAGCTTGGTTTGCCAACGGGAGTGAACTTAGGACGCAGATTTCAAATAAATGAGGTATATCAGTTCACGGGATATTTGGGTTTGATCTAAGAATCGTTAGTCATATTTGAGACTAAAATCAACTTAGAAGCAAATGAGCGTATGTGCTCAATTATTTTAGTTTAAGGAAATCACGATCCAACATTCCCTATCTGGGACGAATGTTAGTTTATGGACGTTTCGGTCCATTATCGCCGTATTTGAGGCGAATACTAGTTTAAGAACATTTCGGTCCAACATTCATCTTGCGTGCATGTGTATTTTTTATGTGGCGGAGTGAATGATAGTAACATGGAATGAGCCCAATTTAGGGTGCGATCCGATTTGAGGTGTGCACGTCAATTTGGAAGTGCATTAATGTGGGATGAACGGAGTTGTTGTTGGTTGTTGGGACCCAACACCTCTCTGAAGACGCTAAGGAATTACAACGACATATATCAGAGGTGTGGAAAGATATACCCTTGAACCGAATCCCGTATTTGAGGGAAAAAGGGGTTGTAGTGGTCCTAAGAATCGTTAGTTACATTTGAGACTAAGATTATTTTAGGAGATATGGAATGAATATCATTTTGGATATCATCCATGAGAGATCATTAGTCATTTTTGAGGCTAAGATCAGTTTGGGAGATCGTGAGAAAAATGGGCTCGGTTGATTAAAAAAAACAAAGAGGTTTAACCTCAGGAAATTTAGCCCTACTTGGGCTGAGATTGGGTTTCTATACTACCCAGTAGTGTTAAACACTAATATATGCAGCGCTTCACATGTATTTTACATGGGACACTGGAGTAGTGCTGAGCACTAATTTTTTCTGGCGCTCGCGTGTTTTTCACATGAGGCGCTCAGATATGGGCGCTGCCCAACCAGGGCTAAGCACTTAGTCATTTTGACTGAACATGGAGTGCTAAGCATTTTGCATGGCACACACGTGAGATGTACGTGATTGCTGAGCGTTGATTTCAGGTTTTATTTGCTCTCCCCCCTTTTTTGACATAAGTGCTAAGCACTTGGCTGGAGCTCATGTGTGAAGCACATGAGACGCCGGATTTTGGGTTTCCAAGAGTGTTTCGCGTGTATTTCACGTGATTGCTTTATTTTGGGGTGTTGGGCTACTTTATTTGGTGACTGCCTAATCAACACAAAGGGGTTTCCTTTACTCTTTGGATGCTCACGTGGGAAGCTCGTGAGGCGTTTTAGTTTTTCTTCTGTTTGTTTTAAGCTCTCACGTGGGAAACACATGAGGCAAAATAATAGTGGTAAGAACTAATTTTACTCACGTGTGCTTCACGTGGGACGCCAAGTTCTTCTTCTTTTTAAAGATATTAATCTCTGTTAATGACATTTTAGTCATTGATGACCATCAAGATATCTATTTTGAAGATCTTGAATTATCATCATTGTTTTTATTGGAGAACTAAGTTCTTTATGTAGGGTTAAACCCTAATTTCAGGGGAATTAAATTCCCAGAACATATGTTCCTTTTCTTTTTCTTTCTTTTTCTTTTTAACCTAGTTCTTTCCCCTAAGTTTTGAGTCTGAATAACAGAATCCCCCCGATGAGAATTAAATTCTCAACTTGTGGGGAGATTTGCTTTTGCGAATCTCAATCCAGAGGAAGAACTAAGTTCTTGTATGAAGGGTTAAGCCATTATATCCATTGTACTAGGCGAGAGGGATACTTTTAAATCTCTCCTTTTTTATTTACCTAGAGTGCTTTTGAAGGAGGAAGGTCTTCTTTCTCTGAGAATTAAATTTTCTGTTCTCTCAAGATCTCACTATATTTTTTTGGCAGGAGCATTATGGGGGGTTTTCTCCTTTGAGACTTGAAGTCTCGGGTCCTTTATATAATGGAGGCAAGTTTGTTAATTAATTTTGAGAAAATCACTCTTTGAGAGATTCCAATTGATTTAATTGGACTCAAAATTGATTTGGGGAATTTTACCCACCGTTGGATTTTTGATCCAAGTGTTTCTGTCTTACAGAATATGTTTTCTTGTTTTAACCAGATTGAGGGAATATTCTCCCATATATAGAATAACATTCTATTGAACGGTGATATTTTTATCACGATTGGATTTTTAATACAAAAGTGCTCGGTTTAACAGAGCACAATCTTTCTTTGTTTAGAAAGATATGGGAAATATATTCCATCTCCTTGGATCTTTGATCCACCAACTATCTGTTTAACAGAAAATATCCTTCCCAACAGAATTTAATTCTATACTTAATCACCATTGGATTTTTGGTCCAACGGTTCCTTGTTTGAGTAGAATTTAATTCTACGTAAGGAGGTGCCCTCACGTGTTTAACACGTGTGGCTTACTTAGCTTTTATGATTTGGTGCTCATATGCCTTGCATTTCCGTTTAGGGACGTCCCGGTCCAACTTTCCCATTTTGGGGGCGAATATTAGTTTAGGGACGTTTCGGTCCAGCATTAGTTTAAGGACGTTTCGGTCTGTTGTTCCCGTATTTCGGGACGATGGAGATTTTTGGATACTACTCTCAGAGTTCTGACTCAGGAAGATAGTGAGCGGACACAAGCGTCATCATCTATCATTGACCTAAGTCATGACTCTTCAAACATAGTATTTTTTTAGAAATTGACCGTTTATCAGTCGGAAGGGTCTTTCGCTATGTATATCCATGAGCAGGTAGGCCCTCCGTTTTGCACGATTGGGGATCATTGGTCTTTTGACGATTAGTACGAGTTCGCCTTGGCAAAATGTTCTCAGCCTGGCTAGTCTTTCGTATGACCATGTCATCCTTGCCTTATGAGCCTCCAGATTTTGCTGTGCTAAAAGGTGAGTTTCGTCGAGAGCATTGAGCTCCTCAAGCATAAGATGAGCATTTTCTTCATCTGTCAGCTCGTATCGAACCGCTACTCGTAAAGATGTGAGTTCTATTTCCAACGGCAGCACTATTTCTGTGATGAACACCAATGCATATGGTGTTGTATTCGTGGCCATCTTTAACGTTGTTCGGTACGCCCAGAGAGTTTCATGCAACCTTTCGTGCCAGTCCTTTTTGTTTCTGGACACCGTCTTTTTTATAATCTTTGTCAAGGTCTTATTGAATGCTTCAGCAGACCGTTGGCCTGAGAATTATAGACTGAAGAGTATCTCCAATCTATTTTATATTGCTGTGCGAAGTGGCTTTTTTTATGACTTCTGTAAGCTGGCCCATTATCCAAGATTATCCGTCGTGGAGTGCCGAACCGAAAGATGACATGGGTTCTGTAGGAGTGGAGGATATTCTCCATCTTCACATCCCTTAGTGGTACTGCTTCTGCCCATTTAGAGAAATAGTCAGTTGTTGCTAATATAAGCCGATGTTCTTTGGACGATACCGGTTCGATTGGGCCAATTATATCGGTTCCCCACATTTCGAACGGCCAGCGAGCCACTGTCGGGTGCAGCAGATTTTGGTGTTGATGGATGAAGTCCCCGTGAATTTGGCATGAGTGACACTGCTTCGCATATTCAAGGCAGTCTTGGATCATCGTGGGCCAATAATAACCCATTCTTCTTATCTTCAGCTTCATCTTTGGCCCCGCCTGATGAGAACCTCAGAGTCCGTCGTGAGTTTCTTGGATTACTTTCTTTGCTTCCTCCGGCCCCAGGTATCCTAGCCATAGAGAGTCGAATGATCTTTTATATAGAGTATCATTGACGAAGACGAAAGACAAAGCTCGTTTTATGAGCTGTTGTCTAGACGACGCATTTTCGGGCGTTCGTTGGGACTTAAAGTAATCTATGAAGACTTTCTTCTAGTCCTTGACCTTTTCTTCGTGCTCTATTTGAAGGGCTACTTGTTCGTTCGTTTGTTTTCCTTCGAATGGCTCTGTCAGGTCTTTCGAAGATATATCTGTTGGCGTGAGAGCCTTGCGGCTTTGCATAATGATCCTTATGTCATCGAGGTCTTCATCGGCCAATTCCTTAGCCAATTTGGTCAATGCATCCGCCTTGCTGTTTTCCGCACGCGATATACATTTTAGGGTATAAGAAAGGATTTGTGTCAGTAGTTACTGCACTCTTTCGCCATATTTTATCAGCTCTGGCTTGCATGTCTGATAGTCGCCATTTACTTGGCTAACGATCAGCTGGGAGTCTACATATATGAGTAGGTTTTTGATTCCCATGTCGATAGCGATCTCAACACCTGTTATCAAAACTTCGTATTCAGTTTCGTTGTTAGTCCTTGGCTCTGTTAAGGAGAGGGCGTAGCGCAATACCCCTCCTTGCACGGTCATGAAGATAAGGCCCACCCCAGCTTTGATTATGGGGGTGTTTTGCTTTCGCCGCTTTACGGAAGATGCTCCATCGAAGTAGAGTTCCCATTGGGGATCATTTTCTTCTTCAATTGCATCGAACGCATGTTCGTCTGCAATTCGAAATTTAATGGGGAGTCAGCTGGTATCGGATGCTCTGCGAGAAAGTCGGCAATGGCTTTCCCTTTCACTGCTTTGAGGGGACCATACGTTATCGAGAACTCCATTAGGAGGAGGGCCTATTTGGCAAGCTTTCCTGTTAGTATGGCCATTGATATTATATATTTAAGAGAATCTACCTTCGATATGAGATGGACCTCATGTGCCAAGGCGTAATGTACGAGCTTCGTAATTGCGAAGATCAGTGCCAGGCAATGCTTTTCGATGGGGGAATAGTTGTTTTCTGCCCCCAGGAGAACCCGACTCAAATAGTATAGTGCTCTCTCCATTCCCTGACAGTTCTCTTATACCCACAATGCGCCTAGAGAACCCTCAAGGGCTGTTGTATATAGGATAAAGGGGTTTTCCTTTAACCCGAGCAGTCAATACCGACGGGTTTTGTAGGTATTGCTTGATTTCGTCCAATGCGTTTTGACACTTTTGATCCCTGATGAACGGGGTCCCTTTGTTCATCAAATGACTGTAGGGACGGCATTTTCTGGAGAGGTTGGCTATGAATCGCCGGATATATGCGAGTTTTCCTTGAAGAGATCGCTACTGTTTGGGGGTTCTTGGCGTGGGCATTTCTATAATCGCCTTTATCTTTGAGGGGTCGATTTTGATATATCGGTGACGTATGATAAATCCTAGGAATTTGCCTGAGGAAACTCTAAACGTGCATTTTAGAGAATTCATCTTCAGATTATACTTTCGAAGATGTTGGAACACTATTTTTAGATGTTCCCAATGTTCCCCGTGAGATTTGCTCTTTAACACAAGGTCGTCGATGTAGCATTCGACGATCTCGTGTATGAGGTCATCGAAGATTTTTGTCATGGCCCTCTGGTAGGTAGCGCCAGCGTTTTTCAAACCGAAGGGCATCACTTTATAGCAGAATATGCCCAATGAGGTTCGGAAGGCAGTATGATTTTGGTCTTCAGAATGCATTTTTATTTGGTTGTATCCTGAAGATCCATCCATGAAAGAGAAGACCTTATGGGTAGACGTGTTATCGATCATCAGCTCAGTAACAGGTACTGGGAAATTATCCTTTGGGAAAGCTTTGTTGAGGTCTCGAAAGTCCATGCAGATGCGCACCGTCCTATTTTTCTTCATCACTGGAACGATATTAGCGATCCAGTCAGGATATTGAATTTCTTTGATGAAGCCAGAGTCGATTGGTTTCTTGACTTCAGCGTTGATACTCATCTCAAGTTCGAGTGGTATCCTTCTTGGCGCCTGTTTGATTGGCTTTATACCTGGCGATATCGTCAGTTTATGTACTGCCACTTTTGGATATAGACCCGGCATTTCAGAGTAGTTCCAGGCGAAGCAATCTTTATACTGTATGAGCACGTCTTTTTGCGTGGTCACCTATTTTTCAGATAGCAGTTCACTGACTAACGTTGGTCTCGGATCATTTTCCGTCCCTAAGTCAATTTTTCTTAGGTTGTCCGCTGATCAGTCAAAAATATTGCACATTTGAATGATTATTTTCCCCACTATTGTTAAGTACTGAATGTTGTTTATTGTAATTATAGAACATATGAGGGTTTATGTGTAAAAAGTTTATTATCATATGTTTTTGCATTATAATTAACATAATGACGGAAAATACATGCATATAATATTTATAATATCTCAAAATAATACCAAATACTACTAACACTATGACTTGAGATATTGTGCAGATATTAGCTCAGGTCTGGAATCCAAGAGATCCGAGATGTCGGAATCAAATCTGTCGAAATATTGAAGCAAATCATAAGATCTAGTAATGGCAGAGACTCAGAGTAAGATTTGCAGAATATAGACATCGAAGAGATCTCCACATGTCAACATAAGAAAGACAAAAAAATCCCAAGTCCTGATGCTACTATGTAGCCATGGTTGGGCGGCCAAATAGGCATATACGTAGTGGATCCACGGCGGCTTTGTGGCCGTTGGATGAGATATTTGGCGGCTTGGATCGTGACTGCATATCTTAACCTATGGAATCTAGAGTTTCTAGTTTCTGTGACTATAAATAGGACCGAGAGCTTCACATCTAAAATCATCGAGCCGAAGAGATCAAGAGGTTCAAAGCGATCCATGCATCCAGGTGATCATCAGCTGGTCATCTACCTCCAACAAGATTTAGAGCGAGAGTAAAAACTAGGGTTCTTATAATCTACCTTCGAAGGATTTGTAAATGCATTAGTTGATTAATAAATGTAGTGTTTTTATTAATCTTTTTGCAAATTAATTTCAGCACTTAATTTCAGCATCTTAATTATGCTTTCATTCTTCAATCTTTTTTTTAAATCTTAAACCATGAGTGAGTAATTCTTAACTTGGTAGGGTTCGTAGGCTAGGGTAGATCAATGGATGATAAAATCATTTAACTTCTTTTGTACATTTTAAAGTCTATAAACTTTAGCAAAACAAATGTTAAAATCCTTATCGGGCACGCTACTAATTTATTGCTAGTCACGACCACGATTTGAGATTGGTTTAACACTTGTTTTGTTAAAGGCTAGACATGAATAGAGATCAATGCAAGGACAAGGGTTAAGAGTGGGGAAACCCTAATTTCTTCCAAAAGAGAACCCTAATCTACATTCATCACCATCGATCTAGTTTAAACTATTAAAAGATAAAATGAGTCATTTTTAATTAGTCATCCACTACTAAGTTCTATGAACCCTACAAGTCTCTTCTTCAAAAATTATACATCCGTATTAAAATAGATCTATAACCAATCACCCTTCCTCAATCAACTCGTCTAAAGCAAGAAAAAGGTTCATGTTTCCCTGCGGACGACCCATACTCATCGCGGCTAGCTACTAGCGACTCCGTTCTGATTGCGGTTACTTTACAAATATAAATTTTAACGATCAATCAAAGGGCGCCATTGCCGAGGAAACGACTGTGATTTTTTTTCTTGTTATTCCGGTTGATTTCTTATAAAATCTGGCATCCATAAAAAAACCGCATCATGCATATTTAAAGATTATTGTGCGAGTTTTGCAAAGGAATTTGGAGTAACTAGAGCAAGGAAACAGAGATTCATAGACTTTCATCGTATCCCAGAGGAGCATAGGGGTGTGCTGAAGAAAAATTAGCAGAAGAGCACTCCAAAATGCGGCGGAACCGCGGCGGAAGTTGGCATTTTGCGGCGGAAGCGCGGCAATTTGAAGGAGTTGCAGCACGAAAATCCTCTGGTATCTTTCTAAGATTATTCTCTCTCTTCTAAGCTCCAATAATATGATCTTTTCTGTATGATTCTTTGCAAATGTCGCCGCTCAAAAATCTTTTTGCGTGTTTTGATATTGGTTTGTTTGTGCATATCTTAACCGGACATTAAGGGGCAATAACCCAAATCCAGATTAGGTGGGGATTTCATCACCCTTCCTAGGCCCCACAAATCACAAAACGAGCATACTTTCACCCTACTTTAATTAAAAAATATCTAGACCAAGGCTCTAAGGACTGTCGCGCTCAATTAGGACAGAGGAGGGTCGTGGGTAATCTATCGCTTATCCGCATTTCTCTTGTGGTGTTTAGGTAAGTGTGACTAAGGAAAGTGGTTACTTAATTAGGCCCACTATTTTCGGTGATTCGTATAGCGGATACCTCCCACTTACCTGGCACTTAGCTGGCCACAAGAGTGATAAAGAGATGGTAGAGGATTGATCCCGCGACTTGTCGTTTGGAAGTTTAGGAGCGGTCTAGTGACTTGACCTAGGTGACCCTAGTTCTAGGGATTGATTGTGCATTTTTATGATTTGTTGAGTCAAGCCTCACATCCGACACTTTTTCAAAACAAACCTTTTAAAAAATCGTTCTCACACATGCTGCTACGTGCACTAAACCCGCTTAGTGCATGACCAACCGGACACGGGATTCTAGTGCCTATCTTATCTGCGTTTTTTCTATCGACTCCGAAGTTGGTACTTTTTCATTTTCTATTTCCCCTCCACCCACCGCATCTTCCGAAATGGATGGTTCTCCATCGGGATTTAACGATACGACCCTGCCACCACCCGTAGGTGCGCAAAATCCACTGCGCATCTCTCTAAGAAAGATGCTACACCATACGTGGACCCCTTCCTACTTGTCTGTCTCTTCCAACAGCCAATGGGGGTAATTTCGAAATTAAACCCCACTTCATCAAATTGTTGCCTAAATTCTACAGGCTTGAATCCGAAGACATATAAGTTTTTATAACCAAATTCGAAAACGTATGTGCAATGATGAGCACAACACAACTTTCTTTATATGCGATTACGTCTTCTTCCTTTTACCTTATGCGATCTAGCAGAAAAATGGCTTTATAACACTGCTGCACATTCTATCGCTAAATAGGATGAATTCGTTATGGCATTCCTTAGGAAATTTTATTCTAATCACAAGACCTCCCGTGTTCGAAGTGAGATTAACCAATTTACCCAACTTCCCAATGAACCATTCTGGAAATGCTTTGAATGGTTTAAAGATCTTCTTATCTAATACCCCCATCACGGAATTGATAGATGGCAACTTTGCCGAATTATATATGAGGGTATTAATCCAGCGACAAAACAGATGCTAGAAACCATTTGTCAATGTCATTTCATGTCTAAAGACGATGGTGAAGCTTGGCAATTCCTGGAAGATCTCTCCGAATAAACATTATAGTGGGAAAGCATTAGACCAACATCGTCTTCATCTAGGGCAGGTATCTATCAGCTCGATGTTTCCATCGCAGTGAAAGCCGAAATGGCCGCGATGCAAAAGAAACTCGAAGCTATCGAAAACAAAGTCCCGCCAACCTCCCTAAACCAAGTAACACTCCCCAAAACCGTGTGTGGTTGCTGTTCTGACGCATCACATTTAATGGAAGAATGTCCTTTGAATCCCCTGTTTCAAGGTCAAGAACAAACTAATACTGCTTTTCAGCAACGACCTAGAAACGATCCTTATTCTTCTACATACAATCAAGGATGGAGGAATCACCCTAATTTTGCTTGGAACCAAAACCAAACTCAAATTCAAAATCCGTTCCCAAGCCAAAATAACTATCAAAGGCCTCCTCCACAACAACAGTTGCAACCATAACAAAATCAGCACCCCTTTCAACCGCAATCTTTTCAAAACCCGACCAACAACTTCGCACCTTATAATAATTCTTTCCCAACGGCCGGTACCGATAAAACCTCTGTGCTCAAATGTAACTTAGAAACGTTCATTAATGTCACGACCCGAAATGGCACGTGACTGGCACTTGAATCATGTGAAGTTTATAAGACCCCATCTAATTCAAGTAAGCCAAAAATCCCAGAAATCTAAACCATTTTAAGGAAGAAGTGAATGAAAAGTATTTTTAAAACAAGTGGTTTTAATAACATAAGCCGAAGTATGCATTTTTAAAATCTCAAGTCTTTTCTGAAAATTTCGGCAGAGTTTCCTTTGTAAATACTGGTCCCAAACGGGTACAAACATGAATAAAGACATCTCCAAGCGGGAGCTAGCTCTTCGCCAATTGGCGGTCACAACCGCGCAAGCAATATAATATACAACGCCGAAGGGCGAGGATCAAAACTCAAAGGAATCTCAAAATCAACATGAAAATCATAATAATACAATGCGACTCTAAGGTCGAAATAATATACACTGGTCTTCTAAGTCAAATAAATATACAAATCAGGTTGATGGAGTTACTAGATACAACTGAATATAAATAAGGTACAATGGTGGTCACGATGCGAGTGAACCCATCTACCAAAGCAATCACCCGGAATGAAGTAATGTGCCAGCAAAGCCGCCAAGGAAAACCTGTACGGCAAAACCTGTAAGAAACTGTGGCACAACGGGGGTGAGTTGCCAACTCGTGAGTAGAAAACATCACCGAGCAGAAATCATATGTATGACTCAATCCTAGGTCAATACGATCAAATATATATCCTCAAAATGATAATAGCCTGAAGCATCAAGATAATGGCATGAGTAAACATCTATACATAAGTGTACCAAGTGCTCGTGTCAGTGCCTCAGGTAGCAACGTATCATAAATATGAGGTATGGATACAATATAATGAAAACAGAATGCATCATGAATATGAAAACTGTTTTCTTAATTTAGTGAGATTTCTGTATATTTATAAATCGATGTATCATCAATGAAATCAACATGAAATCAGTGTCAAGTATCGACACAAAACATAAATCCCAATATCTCAGGCTCCGGCAATCCGGACTGGCCTGTAACCTCGAATCTCAATATCTAGGGCTCCGGCTATCCGGACTGGACCATATCATCAAATCTCAAAACCTCAGGCTCCGGCAATCCGGACTGGCCTGTACTCTGATCGGTATCCTCCGGATATCCGTCGAGTCACAATATAATCACTGGTCGGTAGTGCTCCCCTGCCAGGCTCAACGCCATCATCTGCGACCATCTTGCTCTGGGGTACCGCACCGGGTCCACCATGCACCCACAGACGGTTCCTCCTCGAATCGGGTGTATGATATCGTTCAAGAGCCAAGAAAACTCATGGTGGACATATCTCAAATCATATCATGAGAAAACCGCAACTTTCATTTTAAAATGATAATCAGTTTATAAAATCTTTGCGGTTTCTCCAAATCCAGAAATCTCATGGAATCCGAAATCCCAATCTCAAGGATAAATAAATAATGAATACTGGGCTCTGGCAATCCGGACTGGCCCATACTATCACATGGCAAATGAATATATAAATATGCATGAAAATCACAGTAAAAAATGCAATGTCTAAGCTATCATATAAAAACAAGCGCACTGGTACCATATCGAAACTATCAGCTAACAATTTATACTAATGAACAGTGTTTTCTAATGTGTACGTGACATGACAATTACCAATGATGATGTGTGTGATCCGGCAAGCAGATGTACGTGGAGCATACGCATCATCGGTAATGGTGCTGGTGTCCTGACATCTTTATTTTAATAATAACTAAAGAAAACACAATATAAGCATGCAATGTGATGTGAACAGCAATAATATGCAGAAAATGAATAATAATGCAACATGTAAGAATATACATTTAAATATGAGTTATACAGTTTTGCCATTTGAAATAACATGAATCGTAGTGTTTATAAAATAAGGGCTACGGTGTTTTTAAGAAAATGTACGTCCTTTGAAATATCCGTAGAATTCCTTGGTCTGTCTTTAAAATACTCACGATTCGTTAGTTTTGAAATAGGTATGACTCGAGTCTAGTCTAACATCTACAAGTAAAGTACAGGACTAAACTAACAGACTAATCGAAAGGGGTAGGGAAAACCACCTAAGTCATATATATATATATATATATAATAGTCGATGATCCTGCCTCAATAGTATCACATACGATACAATATATAATATGACATTCTCGAGTCAAGAGTGCGGATCTATCATCAATATATAGCTCATACGGTAAATCCATCGTACGGCATCCCAATCTGGGTACGAGTCGAATATCACATTGTCTCATCATTTATCCGGTATTCTTATCATCATAACATGAATATGGGTACTGACCTAAAGTCTAGTACATACTGTACCATCTACATATATATATACGTGTGTATGAAAACACATCGCCTAAGGACCTACTATAATATCATGTCGTATAACATAATACGAACCAAATCATATCACCGATCTCGTTTCACCATGCCCAATCTCATCGACTCATCTCCAAATATCGTATATTATCCTCATCATCCATGTATATGTATACGTATATATATATACACATAGTCCCATACCTATGTGTGTGTATATATATATATACATATCCCCATATACGCACAAGAAAGTAAAATGCATGCGAGTGTGTGTGTGTGTGTGTGTGTGTGTGTGTGTGTGTGTGTGTGAGTGTAAACCTTATTCTAGGGTTCGCAACTACAACAAACTAACGACACTATCATCCAATCATACTAACATTTAATCCATGATCTTCTAAGATCTATCTAGATAATCATCTAGTCACACAATAAACATATTTATAATATATAGGTATACGTATTCGTATACAACACTACGAAACTGCGGGGGTGCTATACGCTATCCACCCAACTTCTCCCGTAGATATATATCTACTCACCTTGTCCTTACTTGCCGAAGTCGATGACGCCACGCTTGTCCTTGTCGTTCATGTTCACTCGAGGGTACCTACATATATACACATACAACATCGTAAACAGAAATCACGCACGAAAACCAAAACGTCGCATGAATCACACATTGGTTAAAACCTATAGTTTACGCATGCAAGAGTAACCAAACAACTCTCGACGATCGACGTGTAAACGTGAATCGATCGAGACAAAACATAAATACTAAATTCCAATTCATTAAAAGCCGCAAAACGAAATTAGCAACTATGAAAACTTGCTCCAGATTTTACCATAGGCGAAATTAGCTAATTTTGCATATGTGTAGGGTCTATTTTACAGACACTGGAGCTACAGAACAAGCACGAAGCCAAAATACCCTACCCTGGCCGTAAATTGCGGCCAGAACTAATTTATCTGCGGCCTGGCAATGGATTTAGGGTCCAGGGTTTCAATGGTAGCTTCTAGGATGCCTGCTTGTCTCACTGTGTTTGCTAAATATTTTTCAGGTGTCCCGGGTGACAGCAGATACTAATATATCCTCACAGAATCCATAAAATCCGATATTGGGGATTTCTAAGTTCATGTTGCGGGGTTTAATTCTCTGGTTTAAGTCTCTAATTATACACTAAAGGGGTTGTATGGTCTCTACTAATCTCAATTACACTTTCATAACTCAAAATTTCCTCAAAACCCTAACTTGGAATTTCAAAGTTCACTAATCTAGACTAAATCACTTCTAAACTAACATGAATGCTAAAGTGAATGAAATTCTACTCTAATGGTAAAGAGATTACCTCATTTGGCAACTCAAGAAATTTCTTGAGTTGCCCCAAGTGTCCAAAATCCTTGCTTTCTTGGTCCAAAGTGTTTGTAGTGGGCTTGTGCACATTTTTAATGAAATGGAGATGAACTTTTGAGGTGGGATTGAGGGTGTTTGTGAAGGTTGAAGAGGAGGTGGAGGGAGTGGCTTCCATGGGGAAAGAGGAGAGGGAAATGGTGAAGGAAAATGAGGGGGAAACAAATGGCTAAGGTCAACACAAGACCCATCACCCTCTCTTCTCTCTCTTGCAGATCCCTTTTTGTTTATTCCTTTTCTTTTCTTTTCTTTTTCTTTTTCTTTTCTTTTCTTTTCTCTCATTTAAAACCAAACCAAAACATTTGAAAAGAAAAGCCATGGAGGAAAATGTAACAAGTGTGAAAAGTGACTTGGTGCATGTTACTGCACAAAACTAGCTTAATACACGATTAGCGATATTTAATCGCGATTAGCATTAAAATGGAATATAATAATTATAAAAAATTCATAATTTGTCTAAATCACATAAAACACCCTTATTTCAGTAATTTCTATAATTTTCCAAATATTTTCCAATTTATCGGTATTTAATTATACCGCATTAATAAAATATTCATAATATTTATTATTTAATTATAAAAATTCCCAAAAATAATATTTTATTTTTTTGAAATGTTACAATTAAACAATCAACGCAAACGACGGCTAATTTAACGTCTTCTTTCCAAACGTTAGTGCAACACACTACTTCCCACAGTGAAAGCATAAAATCGATAGAAACACAACATGCACAGTTAAATACCGTGATGAGCGAGAGAGAGAAATGGAGACTTCCATCTCAAGCTCTACCAAATCCCGACCACTTACAAAGCACGAATATCATCCTTCAAAATCATAATGTAGGTGTCGTAACCACGTTGAGATCGGGAAGAGTGCTGAATAACAATATTGGTAAACAAGTTGAAGTTGATGATATTGATGAAACCCCGGCTACTACTTCTACTCCTATTTTGTCTAATCCAACATTTTCTTCCGAGCCTATTCTCCGTTTTATACTAGGCTCGAACCCTCATCCCACTTTCTTAAAGGAATTACCATCTACAACCATCCCAAATCCAATTTTGGGATCCATTCCATCCCTACAAACTTCTCCTTAAAAGTTGGACCCAACCCTTATTGATAAAGCTCCTTTTCCGCACAGGTTGAGTGCCAACAGACCTAGTCCCCAAATGGGGAAGATTGTGGACATTTTAAAGCAAGTTAACATAAATATTTCTCTCCTAGATGCTATCAAACAAGTTCCTTCCTACGCAAAAATCCTTAAGGACTTGTGCACTAGGAAAAGAAAAATTCAAGTGCCCAAAACAGTTTTCTTAGCAAGTAATATGAGCAATTCTTTTACCCAATTGGTGCCCACGAAACGTAAGGACCCCAGTTATCCTACAATTTCTATAACCATTGGGGGGTAAGAATATCAATCGTGCTCTACTCGATTTAGGTGCTAGTGTTAACTTGCTGCCGTATTCTGTTTATGAGCAATTAGGCATATGAGAGTTGAAACCTACGCATTGCACTCTCCAGATGGCCGATCGATCTATCATCCAATCTCGGGGTGAGTTAGAGGACGTGTTAATCAAAGTCGGGGAATTTATATTCCCTGTTGACTTTATAGTTATAGATACACAGCCTGTAGCAAACCCACAGAACCAAATTCCGGTGGTCTAGGTCGACCTTTCCTAGCAACTTCAAACGCGATAATCAATTGTCTTAACGGTTGAATGAACCTGTCCTTTGGGAAGATGACAATTGAGCTTAACATCTACAAGCTAGGAAGTCAACCCTCTAAACCCTATGCTCATGTATGTTTTGTCGAAAAGATAGCTTCCGACAGTTGCGAATTTGAGGAGCTTCACGATTCTGATCTCGACGCCACTAATGCATTATTGTTTGATCCTACTATCTATTATACAAGTGAAGACCCTTCTGTCGACAAGTCCACACCTAAGTCCGAACCCTTTGACTTGTCGAATGATTTAGTTGAGCTATCCGAGCTTCATAACTTCCTTTCCGATAAGATTATTATTCAGAATCTTGATGAAAGTTTTGAGGATATTTTTGCCGAAGAACCAACATTCCTAGAAGATATGGGAGTTATGATGAATCAACCCCCACCTAAAGATGTTGAACCGCCACCCCCTCTTCTTATAAAAAACAAGAATGAGATTATTGCACCATTACTATTTCGTCTCCACCAACCGAGACGTAAACCCGAGCGATTACGCTTCTTATCTCCCCACTTCTTCACATCTATGATCTTTCACCAACTATGTTGTTATATCGATAAAATATTCGAATGGTTGGTGTTTAATTTTGGTCTTTATAAAGCTTTGCATAGACCGATAACTTTACCCCCTCTTATAATTTTAAATGCTTAATACTGTTGTACTCAAGTTTGGGGGGGGGGGGAGAAATATTTTGGCTCTTGAAAGAAAAACAAAATTTTTACAAAATTGTAAGCCAAAAATAAGTTTAGGGGAGGATTTCACTGTCATTAATTCTTGTTCTCGTTACTAACTTTTCCTCCCAAGTCTACAGGTTTTATGCTTAACAGATCATATCAGTGAGGACACTGCTGCAAATAGATTTGGGGGAGATTTG
This sequence comes from Agapanthus africanus, assembly GCA_030015575.1. Lineage (NCBI taxonomy): Eukaryota > Viridiplantae > Streptophyta > Magnoliopsida > Asparagales > Amaryllidaceae > Agapanthus > Agapanthus africanus. The sequence continues at coordinate 559,993,922 of JASDDO010000016.1, forward strand.
TGCTTATTCATGCATCATTTTTTTTTGCATTATACTAAATAAAAGCACAAAAAAAATTTGATAATGAAAGTTAGAAAGTTAAAAACACATATGATAGGAAGGAAAAATTTAAGAAAAGCAAGAAAATTAGATGTTTTAAAGCGAAACTAGTAATAGGTAATCATGAGCTATTGTCCCAAGGGTTAGTAAGATGAAGGGAATCACTAATCTGATAATAGAATTGAGTCTGAAAAATAGTCCCTATTCTTGAGTCCAAACATATGAACGTTGATACCCTACTATACGCACTTGCACACATCTTGAAACTTGGGATAGTAGAGAATACCTTGAAATGCTCTTGTCTAAAAGCCTTAGTATGAAGGAAAAAATATAGAAATCAACAAAAAAATAAATGAAAAAAATGCTGAAGAAAAATGAACTCTGGTTTTGTAATTACTTAAGGCAGGATAAAAAAAATATAGCAAGGGTGTTTTTATCACCTAGTGCCTTAGACCTACTGGTTTGGGAGCCACTGCTAAGCTTTATGTGTTGCAAGACTAGGATATTGCTAATTACACCTTTAACGAGTGAGCACATTTGGTAATCGGTTAGTTAGTACCTTAAGAAGTATTAACGGTCGCATGAAGAATGTGTGAGCAATTCTATCTATAAAACATTCACCGACTAAAAAGTACTAAGGAAGATGGACAAGAGTATGATAGCTTGAATTGAATTCTCTAAGTGTAGGGATGTCATTTACACACACGTAGGGTATATGATCGATGTTTGGAAGAAAGGTAGGGTGGAAGACTAAAGGCGATGTTTTATTGAGGGATGCTGTGATTTCTGACATCTTTTCATGACTATTAAGATAGGGCTCATGGCTACTAAAAAGCTAGTGTAGTTTGAAACTCTTATTTTCACGTTCTTTCTTTTATATGTTCTTTATTTTTGTATGTAACTTTCATCTTTTTTCTTTTATTATGGAATTTTGTGGGTGTAATCCGCTGAAACCTCTCAGGAGAAAACACTCCTGCTAAGGACACCTAGAGATTTAAAGGCTTGTTTCACGTGCTCAGTGCAATCGTGTTGCTTACGTAAGATTGCTAGGTTTTTCTTTTTCTTCTTCTTAACAACTAGTTTGCTCGGGACGATCAAAGTTAAGTTTGGGGGTATTTAATTAGTCGAAAATGTTGCACATTTGAATAATTATTTTCCCCATTATTGTTAAGTACTAAATGTTGTTTATTGTAATCATAGAACATATGAGGGTTTATGCGTAAAAAGTTTATTATCATATGTTTTTGCATTATAATTAACATAATGATGGAAAATACTTGCATATAATATTTATAATATCTCAAAATAATACCAAATACTACTAACACTATGATTTGAGATATTATGCAGATATTAGCTCAGGTCTGGAATCCAAGAGATCCGAGATGTCGGAATCAAATCTGCCGAAATATTGAAGCAAATCATAAGATCTAGTAACGGCAGAGACTCAGAGTAAGATTTGCAGAATATAGACATTGAAGAGATCTCTACATGTCAACATAAGAGAGACAAAAAAATCCCAAGTCCTGATGCTACTATGTAGCCGCGGTTGGACGGCAAAATAGGCATATACGCGGCGGATCCACGGCGGCTTTGTGGCCGTTGGATGAGATATTTGGTGGCTTGGATCGTAACTGCATATCTTAACCTATGGAATTTAGGGTTTCTAATTTCTGTGACTATAAATAGGACCGAGAGCTTCACATCTAAAATCATCGAACCGAAGAGATCAAGAGGTCCAGAGCGATTCGCCCATCCAGGTGATCATCAGCTAGTCATCTACCTCCAACAAGATAGAGAGCGAGAGCAAAAACTAGGGTTCTTGTAATCTACCTTCAAAGGATTTGTAAATGCAATAGTTGATTAATAAATGCAGTGTTTTTATTAGTCTTTTTGCAATTTAATTTCCGCTCTTACTTTCTACACTTAATTTCTGCATCTTAATCATACTTTCATTTTTCAATCTTTCTTCTAAATCTCAATCCATGAGTGAGTAATTCCTAGCTTGCTAGGGTTCGTAGGCTAGGGTAGATTAATGGATGATAAAATCATTTAACTTCTTTTATACATTTTAAAGTCTATAAACTTTAGCAAACCAAATGTTAACATGCTTATCGGGCACGCTACCAATTTATTGCTAGTCACGACCACGATCTGAGATTCGTTTAACACTTATTTTGTTAATGGCTAGACATGAATATAGATCAATGTAAGGACAATGGTTAAGAGTGGGGAAACCCTAGTTTCTTCCAAAAGAGAACCCTAATCTATATTCATCACTATCGATCTAGTTTTTAACTATTAAAAGATAAAATGAGTCATTTTTAATTAGTCATCCATTACTACTAAGTCCTATGAACCGTACACGCCTCTTCTTCATAAATTCTACATCCGTATTAAAATAGATCTACAACCAATCACCCTTCTTCAATCAACTCGTCTAAAGCAAGAAAAAAGTTCACGTTTCCCTGTGGACGACCCATACTCATCGTGGCTAGCTACTAACGACACCGTCCTGATTGCGGTTACTTTACACACACACTTTTTTAACGATCAATCATCCGCTGTGATGTGTATCCCATCTTCTAGCTCTTTTGGCGCCGGTGGAAACTATGAGATTACCCCGTCCTCGTTTTCGTTGGCGAAGCACCTGTAGAGGTCATTCACAATCTCGTGCCTTCCCTCTTTTGAGAGTGTTATCATATGGCAGGTACGAGTTCGTTTCCATTCTTTTGGTTGAGCTGATCTTAGCCTGACAGTGTAGGTCCTTTTTGGCTCATGCTTTTGTGACGGGGTTACCCTCCAGCTGTCGGATAACATAAACCCGCATTGTCGATACTGATCTTCTACCCAGTCTTTGAAAGTGAAGCAGTATTCAAGGGGTTGTCCTATTACTCACTGATACGAGCAATAATTCGGATGATGGACCTCGTTTATTTGTTCGGGGTGCCGAGACTCCGGAAGCGTCATCATTCGGTGCTTCATGAGAAGGTTGAATATTTTCCTTGTCTTGTCTTTGGGGAAAGGGTATTTCTCGTTTGCACGGCGTCTTGGATCCGCTTTGTTGTCTTCGAGCGTTGTTTGCGTTCTTCGCCCTATTTTTACCTCTATTTTGGGTTTTTTTCTTTCCGCGAGAACATATAGCAGGTCGGGGATGAAGAGCATCACAGTCTACTTTCTCCGCAGATTGTTGACCGAGACGCCGTGTTTTGGCCTTTTCATAAATGAACATTTCACGGCTGTGAGTAGCCCGGCTCGTTTGACAAGCTTTTTTTATTAGTTTGTCAATTTGTTCATCCAGCGACGGACTCAAAATTTTTAGAACAGCAGCTTGCTCCGATTTGATGTCACGGCTATTTGGAAGAGCGTTTTTCGCTTCACTTGAGCTGTTTACGACGTGGCAACTGTAGATCTGCTCTCGTTTCTTGGAACAAATATATCCGAGCCCAGTTGTCTTCATCTTCTCGTTGGGCATCTTTCGCTGAGTCTCGGGAATATCCCAAATCTTTTTGTAGAATTGGGTTTGTCGAACAGTTTGTTCGAGAGACATGCCTTGGCATTTTAACATTCTTTTTAATTCTTCTGCATAATATCTTGGTAGAAGGATAGGTTGAAGCCCGCCGAATGCAAAATCGGTACCATGCCAGACTTCTTTTTCTACTTTGGTCTCCATAGATTGGTAAAAGAGGATCGCCTTTTCACCCCTTCGTCTAGGAGGCACGTAGAAAGTTTGTAGCTCTTGTACGCTGTATGTATCAAGCGTATCAAGTTTCTTATAATGCCGAGGCAGAGCCATTGTAATTTGTAGACTCTGATCTGCTTCGGCAAAAGTTTGCATTGACGGGCGAACGGAGAACATTGCGTTGAACCCGTCCTCAGAGTCGACAAGATAGGAGTAGATAGCCCGGGCTTATTGTTTTCTTTTTAGGGTTTCCCCGAGTAGATTATTTCTTCATCTTCCTCAGTATCGCTCCTAATGATTGGGATAATGGCGAAGGATTTTTGTTTATTCTATGGTTTGTGGCACCTTTCGATATTCTCAAAGTCTGGTAGGAAGTACTTTCCGTCTTCATATTTCCGGACTTCGTTTACACAAAACAGGTTTAGCTCTCCCGTGACGGTGTACTCCGAACCATCCTTGAAGTACTTCATACACTGATATTGTGTAGAAAGGATGACATTGTACTCGTGTAACCAAGGCCTACCGAGCAAAGCGTTATAGCAAGTCTTGGCGTCAATGACATGAAATTTAATGTCAGTGACGAGCAGCCCAAAGCATAGCGTCAGTATTACAGACCAAAGTGTCTATTATTATGGTGAGTCGAACCCAGAGATGGTAATTTTATCTCGGGCAAGGTGTTGAACGTTCATACAAATCTCCTTCAGCACTCTCACGTTGAGAAGGTTGATGGAAAATCCGTTGTCGACAAAGATTTTCCCTATCTTGATGTCATGGCAGTACCCAGTGACGTATAATGGGCGATTATATTCGCACGTACCAATGAGGAGATCTTCATCGCTGAATGTAATGTCAGCCGTATGGATCTCTGCCAGCTCATCCTTCATCTTCTATTCTGCGAAGAAAGTTTGGAACTGATCGGGCTCTTGTAATGCCTTGATCAGGGAATCTCGTGCCTCTTTGGATAGGAGTAGAGCATCCAATATGCTCAGTTGCGAGGGTATTTTCCTCAGATGTGTTAGAACGTTGTAATCCACCTTGTTTTTCCTAGGCGGGTCTCTTGCCACGAGCTCTTTGACTGCTTCTTCATTAAGGGCGATTTCCTCGAGAATTTTCCCCTTCCCTTTGTCTTTTTTGTTCGAACCTTTGATCACAGGTCCGAAGTTTTTCTCAGGCAGCGCGCGGTTACGCAACTGGATGTTTTCACATTTCTCCTCCTCCTCTTCTTTTCTCGGGGTGAGGTCTTCGAAGAGAGGGCTGAAGGGTATTTCGTCCTCAGAATCTCTCTCGAAGGTAAGAACTTGGGGGTTTTCCCCTTCCGAACTGGTACCAACCATATGAAAGTTGCCAGTCATTTCTTTATGTGTGTTCATCCCACTATTTTGCCGTCGACGAGCACGAGTTTCGCTCTTCATTATCTTGAAGTGATTTTGATGGGCAACGTATCCTTGCCACCACTTCTTGAAAGCACTGCATTCTTCGGTAGGGTGGGTGACCTTCCGATAATATAGGCAATAGTTTGGATGTGATTCATTTCTATCGAGGCATATGATCCCGGTAGTGTTCCTTCTGAGAGGTGGCAGCTTCATCCCTATTGTTAGGGCTTTGGCGAACCTCTTCTCTGTTTTTATCCTGCTCTTATTTATTGCAGGTGTGCTTTGGTTTGGTTGGAGTACTTTACGACCCGTCCTCGTCGCAGCTTCTTTATCCTGACGCTGGACCTTAGCCTTTTCATATATGGCTGTCTCGCGTTCTCAGTCAACTTTGCTTTTTTGAAAGGCTTCGTTTAGTATCCTCTCAATCGGGGCTTCTTCTAGCAGTTTCTGGGATTTTAGCGCCGATTTTGCCCCCAGTTCCATGGCGTGGTTTTCTGACGCCGAGGGAGCCTTTTCATCATATAATGACGAATGGGAGACCATGTGGCAACTTGCTTCACGGTCTTCGGTGTCTTCTGATGAGTCATTTCCCTCGTCATTGTCACTATCTTTGCCTTCAAGAATATGCTTTAGGAATTCTTCAAACGTGACTGGTGTCCGCACCTTCTGGTTGTACTTCTCTAGCGCGTCAATGTATTTTTGTAGATCCGTGCGCTTGTTATCATACCCGGCAGGATGCACAGGTTTCTTGGTCTTCTTTTTATTCGAAGACTTGATTTGGGGGGTTTTCCCCTCGTCTATAATTTTCGGTGCGGGACGAGGTTTTAACATCCCTTCAATTATTTCGGGTTCAAGTGGGCTTTTCCACCTGACTGCCGGACATGCTTGTAGATCCTTCATCATTATTTTGGTTTTTGTTGAAAGAATGAATTGCCATGGAGTTTCTTCCACGAGTGACCATGATGCCCCATGCGCATCCACCTTTTTGGGCATGTGCTTCTGGGGTGGGTTTACCTTCCAGTTATCAGACAGTGCGAATTTCCCCTGTTGATACTGGTCCCCGACCCAGTTTTTGAAGACGTAGCAATCTTCAAATGGGTATCTTACCATTCTGTCATATGAGAAGTAATTAAGGTTGTTGACGTCGCCGGGTTGTGTTGGATGCCGCGGGTTTGGTAATGTGATGAGTTTATTACGTATTGCCAATTTGAACAGTCTCCTCGTCTTGTCGCGGGAAAACGAGTAAACATGTCCTAGTCTTTCCTCCAAGGATGGACGCGGACGCGCGTTGTTGTAGCCAGCTTGAGAGAAAGGAGATAGAAAAGAAAAGTTGTAAAAAGAAGAGTTAAACTATTGATTTAATTGGAAATAAAAAGGAAAGGGGAACTTGAGAGAAAGAAGATGGAGGCACAAACTCTAGAATTTTTTGAGAGAATGAAAAGTTATTGTTGATTTTCATCATGTTTGCTTTTATAGGCTACACACTTTACATATAGCCCCTTGAGCTTTGCCAAATGGCACTTGTGCCACCCCATGCCTTATGTGCTTATCTCTTTTTGCACATAAGCCACGGGGTTTACAAAATTTTGGTTTTTTTTCCCCATTTTACATACATTTATTTCTAAAAAAAGAATTACATTAAACTAATTTATGGCTTCATTCTTTTTGTCACAGGGCCGGTCCCGTCTATGCTCGGTCTTGACCTGGGCTTGGGCCCACTTGGCTTGGGGTTGACTTTGATTTTGACTTGGTCAAACGGGGTGTAATTTTTTACCCCAACAACAGGCCGCCGATGAACTGGCGAAGCAACAATTTGTCACCGCCTCCATTGTTGCCGCACAAAGCTCTGAATTGCACGACGTTCGTGATGGTTTCCTGTCTCGTTGTATACATGGAACTTAGGGATCGTATATCCCGGCGGGTACTTGATTTGATCATACCAACCTGGATATAGTCGTCCGGTTCTGACAATTTAGCCAACAACTTCATTAGCTTGATGAGCTCTTATTTCTTGAACAATGTAATTATCAAGGGTGGCCTTGGATATCGTTTCTTCTTTGGCCACTGATAAGGCCGGAAGAGGGTTTGATGTTTCTCCTCTGTCATCGTTGATGATTATCGGCGGATCTTCCGCCGGGGGTTCTGACTGGATCATCATTCCAACCATGTCTTGAAACAAGAGAGCTATTTTCTTCATGTTAGCAGCTTGCTCAGTGGCCTCTTTGTCCTTTCTCTCGAGCACCCTTCGCAGAAACTCTGTATCGGTCTCTTGCTCTCGGCATTGTTAGGCCTCTTTGTCCGGACTTGTTTTTTGTCCAGTAAGCGCCGTCATTTTCTTCAGCATTTCCCAGAGCTTTTGTTGTTGCTCTTGAGCCTTTGTTAGCGACCGAGTTTGCGGTCGATGACTTACTGAAGCATGGCTCCTTTCTTTCCCATTGGTCATATATACCGTATGGACGATAATGCCCCCAGAATTGGGACGTTTGGATCCATCACCTTTGGAATTTGCCGCGGACGATAGAATTTTCTCCAGCCTTGTTCTTTTATGGGAGGTTGAAGTTGAAGGGGCCACTGTAACAGGCACCTGTTTAGAAGAAGTATCCCGTTGTATGGCGGAGGAGTAGTCTTTTTCTTGCCGAGCCTTCAACTTCTTTGGTCGACAAGAGTGATTTTCATCAAGAACCGAGTCTTGGACTTTCTGCCAGACTCTATGAATTTACGAGGAGAGCCGCTGATAAGGCTGCTCCGGCTTTACCTGCACTGTAACTTTTGCAGGTGGGGGTGATTTTAATAACACAGTCGTTGGGGAGATTTTACGTACCCTCCTAAGCAGTTCAAAACTGTTCCCAGTTGGAACAGCAGTGTCGACCTCCACTATTGGAGCTGGTGAGGTGAGTCCAGAGGGGGAGTTTCCCCAGGCTTCTCTCACACAGCGCCAGTGGCGACGTCGAGCGTGCCTTGTTGAAGGGACGGCCTTAGTTTTGAAAGCGGCTTCATCATGCCCCTGGTTTTGCTGAGGAGCTTCAATCGGCGTCAGCCTGTTGAAGACCGACGTCCTTATTAAAGTTTGAAGAGGGCCGGCCAGTCTTTCGAAGATCGACCGTCTGATGGGGGAAGCGTTTTTGACGGCTTCATCTGTAGCAGGAGTTGGGAGGGCTCCCCATTTTAGGGTAGCCCCTTCAGGTATCTCGAGCTTCTTTGCGGGCCCATTTGAGTTCTTGCTCAGCCTGTTGAAGACCGAGACGCCAGATTTGGACGGCCCGTTGAGAGGGGCCGTTGTGCTTGCCAGTCGATCGAAAACCGACCTTTTAGGAGCTTCTTCTTATGACGCTGAGGCACCTAAGCTCACGGGTGGGAGCATGGTCCCAAAGAACAATCCAGTAGTGGCTTGTATGACTTTCCCCATTGGCATTGAGAAAATAGAGATCGCATTAGGCCCATTAGTCACTCTTTCGGTTGAGGTAAAGCGGGAGTTTCTGTTGCATGCAGTGCATTGAGAAGCCATTGATTTTCGGCATAAGAGCAAGACACCAAGATTTTGTACCTCGAATCCAAGGGCAATCATAGCGAACCATGATTTTTTTTGTTCGTGAAACACGACACACGAAGTGTGGAGTGGAAAGTGGAAAAAGTCCCTCCGGGCGTGCCAGAATCTATTCACCGCCGAAAGATCGGACCGAGAAGTTGGGACGTCTGGCCTAAATTTGGGGGCATACGCTATTTGGAATTCTCCATCCACCTTTCCAAAGATACCAAGTTGATTTATGACACCATATATCAGAGGTTTGGACAGATGCGACCGTTGTTGCAGACTTTATCAGATTCCCCCTCATTTGTGAGGGTTTTTTTGATAGTGGGGACGCTCTTCCCTGCAAGCGCAAGCCCCTGAAGTTAACTACGTTATTGCATTGCAATAATCACTTTCTCCTGCTCCAGCAGTTCACTTCGTGTTGGTGTTATTTTATTTGTTGTGGTTGTTCGTAGATTGTATACGGAGACTAGTTTATGTCATCGCCCGTAGGGCGCGGATCAGTCCAAATCCGTATATTTTAGATTTGGGTTTGGGTTTTGAACTTAGGTTATATATTTCTTTATTTCAAAAAGGTTTGGTTTTATTTAAGGACCGTTAATCCAGTTTGAAATTAAGATCAACTTAAATATATGAGCATTTAGGCTCCATTTATTTTTAACTAAGGATATATTAGCCATATTTGAGACTAAGATCAACTTAGCAATATTTTGAGGATCATTAAATTTTAGATGAGATCCAAACAACAGAACATTTGGGCTCAGCTGCAAGAAGCTTTTAGAGAGACTTTTAGCCAATTTGGGCTTGGTCTACTCGGTCTTGGGCCTTCCTTTTTGTTTTACTATGGAGTGCTAAGCACTTATTTGTAGTTCTGGCACTCACGTGTGAAACACGTGAGGCGCTCAGATATGGGCACTGCCCAATATGTTCTAATTACTTAGTCATTTTGACTGAGTATAGAGTGCTAAGCACTTTGTATGGCACTCACGTGAGAAACATGTGAGGCGCTGAGCATTGATTTTGGGTTTTGTTTGTTCACCCATTTTTCTCTATACAGAAGTGCTAAGCACATGGTTAGAGCTCTGGTGCTCACGTGGAAACCACGTAAAGTGTACAGGCATGGGTACTGCCAATTGGTGCCAACGCTTAGTCATTTTAACTAAGTATATATAGTGCTAAGCACTCAGTATGGAGCTCACGTGGGAAGCACATGAGGCATTCAACCTTTGTTTTTATGTCTCACGTGTATTCACGTGATTGCTTTATTTTTCGGGTGCTAGGTTGCTTTGTTTTGGTGGCTGCTCAACCAGTGTAAATGAGTTTCTTTGTTTTGGGGGGCTCACGTGGGAAGCATGTGAGACGCCAAGTTCTTTCCTTTCAGAGATTTAATCTCTGTTAATGGCATTTTGGTCATCACCCTGAAGATCTGAGATCAGTTTTATTTAAGAACTACATTCTCTTTTTTTTATAAGAATTAAGTTCTTTAAGTAGGGTTAAACCCTATTTTCAGAGGAATTAAATTCCCAGAATATAGGTTCTTTTTCTTTCTCTTTCTTTTTTAATCTAGTTCTTTTCTGAATATTTGATTCTCAAGAACAAGATCTTCCCGATGAGTATTAAATTCTCAACTTGTGGGAGACTTGTCTTGTGGATCTCTGATTCAGAGAAAAAACTATGTTCCTGAGAAAGGTTATACCCTTGGATATGTTAGGTAAAGGAGATTTTTTGATCTCGATGCTTTTTTATTTACCTAGAGTTTGAGATGATGAAAGTCTTCTTCTTTATTGAGAATTAAATTCTCTTGTTGTTTTGAAAGTTTTCTGTATTTTTCATAAACTTATAGGGGGTTCCCTCTCCATGAGACTTGAAGTCTCGGGTCCTTTATATAGGAGATGCAAATTGTTAATTAGTTTTGAGAAAATCTCTCATTGAAATATTCCAATTGATTTAATTGGTCTCAAAATTGTTCGGGGGATTTTATCCACCGTTGGATCTTTGATCCAGTGAGTTTTTTTGTAGCATTTTGGAAAATTATAAATATTTATTTATAATTTTAAATATAAAAATAATGAATTTAATAAGTTTACAAAAATGATATCACTTATGAATTTGAGTATCCGAATCATATCCGAAAAATGTAATTGTTTTGATAAATATGAATAAAGTGGGTGGTATCACGAAAATGATGTTTTTATTGTTTTAACATGACATTGTATTTTACATTAAGATAATGATAATTAAGTGTTATGATAAGTATTTACTTTTTAAACATGGATGTAGGTTTTACATAAAAGGGTTTCTTTTGTTTTATGTTTTTTTTAATAGTTGGGATATTATAATCTAGGTTAAAACCCTCATATATAACATATCCTCACTATGCTCAACATTCTCCACCTCCTCCTTGCATGAACACACCACCTCCCTACAAGTGTGACACCTCCTCCTTCCTCTCATGCCACCTCCATCTCAACCCTCCACCTCATGCATTCTCTATACCACACAATACCTAGTAAATTTCTTAGCCTCTCAACTGAACATTACACTTCTTCAGCCCCAAACCATGAAAATTTCTAAGTGTTCATACCAAAAGAAAGAGAGCAATGATTTCCTTCATCAAGTGTACCTTTTATCAAACTCAATACACTATAACCCTTAGGTGATTCCATCATAGGATTCTTGAACTGGTGTTCTTTTATGAATCATCTCCATAGGTATAATTCCTTTTTCATCCTTGTAAGTTTTGTATAAATTTATATCTGTTTTTAGTGTGCAGTGCAGAAAACAGTGTATTTTGTGATATCTAACTCACTGAAAATGAATATGGAATTAATAGGTGTAATCACTAGAAAAACTAGCAAGACCAAAACCATACTGAGATCATTATAGAACTTTAAACAAAACCCGAGCCCCAATCTCCATGGTCCAACCGGCGACATTCCTTGAAATTCCGGAGACGCCGGCCCCCTTGTGTCCTTTTGTGTTGGTTTTTCTTCTGTGGCCTATTTTGGGTAGATTATGGTCTCTATTATTGTTTGTGTTATCTAAATATTTACACAGTAAATTCGGGGAACGTTTAAGTAGTGGTTTTATCAAATTTCAAATATTTACGATACGGAGTTTTCGTATTTTGATGCTGCAGCTGAACCGTTAACGTTTATATGTTAACGACGGATTATATTGACGTTTTTGGGTTAAGTATACTGTAGGTTCTAACCTATGGATGCCTATCTCATTGTTTTGGTTTTTGATATGATATTTACGCCGATATTTCATAAATACGATTATAGGTACGATTTCGAGGATTTCTGAGACGAAGTTGGCAATATGGCATCATGAATTTCAGCAAGCTTATTAAGTTGGTGAGTAGATTTACATCTACTGGGGAAGTCGGGTGGATGGCGTATAGCACCCCTGCAACCTTATAAATAGTATTATGATAGCTAGTTAGCTTAGTGTTTATTCAAGATATTGATATAATATCGCATCTAGTATGTCCTTCATTGCATATAGTTTCATACATAGTTTTAAATGAGATACGTACGTGATATTATAACCGTACGATATGGATATGGTTCGATGGATTTGTACGAGGAATCATACCGTACTTGAGATGATACAGATACAATGGTACTATGAGGTATTATACAAGAAAGTATATGTATTGGAAGTGATGAGATTCGTATACCGAATAACGGCCAAGTTTTTCCTTTAGACTCGTAAAGTTAGATTATATTCCGTTTTAGGATGTAATACTTGTGTGAGCTATATTCTTTTAAAAACTACGATTCGTTCTCTTTTAAATGATAAAATACAAGGATGCGATGCTCACTTCCAAAATGAATATCTATTTTAAACTAAGGCAGCTTCCTTATTTCAAACCCAATGTATCGTTCCATTTATAAAGATAATGGTATAGCTCATAACAAGTAATTACAATTAATAGTTATTCTTAGATTATTTTACATGTTTGCGTTATACTATCAATGTATACGTTTCCGCGATACGAACACTCTGATAGAACATTGCACAACTACCAATGAGTATTATGCTGCACAAGTACGTATACCTATATGTTACAATACACCTCATTGGTACTGCCATGTCACTGTAGAACCGTTCTGTTATATAATGCGTATGTATATATGTTAATATGAATAGGTCATTACACCATAGAACACTTGCACAAATACTAATGATTGCCATGTTGCACGAGCACAGACGCGTATGCTACACTACACATCATTAGTAGTGCCATGACACAGTAGAATTGATATCATTATGCTTATATGATTTAATTACGCAATCTTTCTTTATTACCTGTTGTATTTGATTCTTATGGATTTTCTGGATATTTTACTCTTGATGATATATATCGGTGGTATGGGACACTGTTATATATGTATATATATAATATATCATCACAATAATCTATGCAAGTATTCTCATTCTTTACTTAATATTTTTGTATTTGATAAGTTGGCGTCCACCATGAGCTTTAAGTTTTCTGATTTTTTATTTCGACCCGAGTCGGGGGGCTATATGGTTTCGGACTTGTTACTTATCCAGATTGAGTGTGAGGGCTATACAGTCGGATACATGGTGGATCCGGTTCGAGGCTGAGGGCCAGGATAGCCGCATTATAGACGGGGAGCCTAACGAGGATACTCGATACCGGAGATAGAGATGAGCACGGCAGATATCCAGGGGATACTGACCGGGGTTCGATTAGGCACGGCGGATATCCAGGGGATACCGATCGGAGCCGGGGATATCGGGTGGCGATCATCTGTTGAGATAGTGTCAACAGTATCTGCATTTATGTGTCGGTGATGGACACGAGAGATTTAAGGATTTGCGTGTCGGTGATGGACACGAGAGATATCCGATTTCGGGTGTCGATGCTGGACATCCATATATATTGTTATGTTGCTATCATGAGGTACACAGTTATATCTTAATCATAGTAGCCGATCAGGACTGATCCGGGGGACAGTACCCGCATACCTTTTTACGAGTAGTTGCATATGAAAAGGATTTCAAAATCGAGCTATAGCCTCATTATTTTGACGTGTCTGAGATAACACTGAAATCTTTTAAATGGTAAACCTCTTAACACTATTCATTAAAATAGCAGGACGTATATCTTAAATAAGATATCTATTATATTTCATACTGTCACGTCTGCTTTATGCCGGGACATATCTATACCGCGACCATTTTAAAGAAGGGGTTTATATATATATATATATATATATATATATATATATATATATATATATATATATTCGGTTACATTGGGCTTATACTTAGATATATGTTATTTGCATTGGATATATTCTAATTGGGATTGCATGATAGTTAGTGTTGCATTATGATACACATGTATATCGTATAGTATATTATACAGATTATGATAGTATTATACTTATGACCTAGGTATCGTCGTGCATTTCGATTTCTACCTTTAGATGTACTTTTATTCACTGAGTTGGCAACTCATCCCCGTTGTGCCACAGTTTCTTGCAGATTTTACCGATTGGATTATCAGCGGCTTTGGGCACACATTCCTTTTGGTGATTGCTTTGGTAAGTGAGTTATTATTGTATCATACTCACTCTTGATTATTCATATATTCTTATATCTAGTGGAAACTCCATCAACTTAGAAATGGTATATTGTGGACTTAGAAGCGAGACTTAGAAAGTGTGAGATCGCACTCTTTGGAGTCGACTTCTGATATAGATTGTTGGGCTGCCTCGTCGTTTGGGCGTGGAAATTAGCTCCCGTTGGGATGCTATTTATATTATTATGTTGTGTTGGGTTATGCAAAAATGCAAAGGAGGTGCTGTCGAATTTCAAAATGTCATAAATGTTTTTCAAACATACTTAGTTAAACTTAAATGTTATTTTAAACTGATTCCATCTGATGACTATTTTAAACTTCATCTCCAATATTTTCAAAAAGGGTTTAGATTCCGGGTTTCGGCTTACTTGAACCGCGTCAACGTCTTTAGATGTCACGTGATTTGAGTGCCGGTCACGTGCCATATTTGGGTCGTGACATTTTTGTTTTACAGAATATGTTTTCTTGTTTTTAGCAAGATTGGGAAAATATTTTCCCATATACAGAATTTTATTCCGTCAAACGGTGTGTTTTATCACAATTGGATTTTTAATCCAAGGATGCTCGGTTTAACAGAGCATACTCTTTCTTTATTTAAAAGGATTGAGGAAATATATTCCCATTTCATTAGATTTTTATTCCAACCACTTTCTGTTTAACAGAAAATATCCTTCTCATTTAGAAAGATTAGGGAGATATTCCCCCCATTAGAATTTAATTCTATATTTGGTGATTTTTTAATCACCCTCGGATCTTTGATCCAACGATATTCTGTTAACAGAGAATATCTCTCTTTTGGAAAGGTCAAGAGAGTTATTTTCCTAAGAGTAGAATTTAATTCTGCAGGAGGCGCCCTCACGTGTTTAACACGTGAGACTTATTTAGCCTTTTTCATTTAGCGCCCATATACCTTGTATATAGGTGCTCATGTGTTTAACACGTGGGGTCAATTTGGTCTTTGGCCACTTACTCTTAGTGCTTATATACTTTGCATACAAAATAGAATTTAATTCTATGCGTAGAGTTTAACTCTATCTGAAGCTAATACTTTAAAAGGGTGTTCTCACGTGTTTAACACGTGACCCCAATATGGGGGTTTTAATCTGTTTATTTAGTGCTTATATGCTTTACTCATAGGCGCTCACGTGTTTAACACGTGAGGCCTATTTAGTCTTTAATTGTTTGGTTGTATCGCTGATATGCTCTGCATATAAACGCTCACGTGTTTAACATGTGAGGCTTGAGACGTGGGGAATTCTCTCCTTTTTTCTCTCCCTTTTTATAAGGGAACAACAACTTATGTTGGGCGGGAATCTTCCCTCTGTGAATGATTGTGACGAGAAGAAAGTTGTCCGCCGGCCTCATGGCGAGGGCTTAGGATTTACGTGTTAGGCAGGGCAGGAATCTACCCACCGTGAATTTTAGCGATGGATAAGAAGTTGTCCGCCGACCTCATGGCGAGGGCTTAGGATCCACAGCGTTATTGGACAGGAAGCTACGCCCTACGGATGGGCTGAGCAGGAAGCTGTCCAGCGGCCTCATGATGAGGGCTCTATATCCACGGCGCTGTTGGGACGGAAGCTACCCACGGTGGATGGGCCGGGCGGGAAGCTACCCACGGTGGATGGGTCGAGTAGGAAGCTGCCCGGCGGCCTTATGATGAGGGTTTTGGATCCACGTCTTCATCAGGCAGGAAGTTACCCATTTGGATGGGCTGAGCAGGAAGCTACCCGGTCGTCTCATGATTAGGGTTTTGGATCCACAACGTTGTTGGGCAGGAAGCTATCAGCTGCGGATGAGCCGAGCAGGAAGCTGCCCGGCGGCCTCGTAATGAGGGCTTTAGATCGACGACGCTGTTGGACAGGAAGCTACCCGCGGTGGATGGGCCGGCTCGGCGGCTCGTGATGAGGGCTTTAGATCCACAGCGCTGTTGAGCAGGAAGCTACCCGCGGTGGATGAGCCGGACAGGAAGCTATCTGGCCGCCTTGTAATGAGAGCTTTGGATCCACATTTTCATTGGACAGGAAGCTATCCATTGTGGATGAGCCGAGCAGGAAGCTACCCGGTCGCCACGTGATGAAAGCTTTGGATCCACAGTGTTGTTGGGCAGGAAACTGATGGGTTCCATAGCACCCTAACTAGGTTTTATGGGGCATCAAGTATGCAATTTTAAAAAACCTAGAGAGCTATGCAACCCAAGCCAAGGATCTAACTAGAAAATTAGGAGTAAGCTAGCATGTAATCAAATATTACACTAAGTGAATGAAGAATACAACCTTTGTAGACCGGTCTTTCATTTCATAAGCTCCGTGTAGTAGTCCCTTCGCTCCAAGTAGTGATCTTCCGGACTCTAGTAAGGCTCCACAAGGTGAAATGAACAAGCTTGCTTGAAGTCTTCGAGGCCGAAGATGATCTACGTCGAGGAGACACTAACCCAAGCCACCTCTTCACTAATATGGAATTAGTGAAGCAAACACCCTAAACTGAATGGCTAATCTAGTAGAGGATGATGATGTAGGAATTTTGCTCACTTTAGAAATATTTTTCTCACTCATTTTCTTCACCTCCCAAAAGCCTAGAGAGCTTGAGGAAAGAGATGAAGAAAGCAACTACGGAATGAAGCAAGTGAAGAATGAATCAAGTATTGAGAATAGCAACCATGGGTGAGATACTATCTCATACTAACTCATGTAGAGACTTAACCATGGTTTATGATAATGGTTGGGTTAATAAATATCTAATGTAAGATAAAGTTAGTGGACTAAGTCAATGGGTTCTACAAGCTTCCACTAAGCTTGAACCATATGACTAATTTCCAACTAATTTTGATTTACTTTAAATAAAGAAAACCCATAAGCATGGTGTGAGTCTCATACACCCATATCTCATGTATCATCTAGCATGACACAAAAGAATGTACATTAATATATATCATATATATACACTAAGTGTACACAAGTGAGAAAAAGAAATCTTAAGTGAGCTAATATTAGTTAAAGTAAGTTAGTATATCAAATATATAATTATACATTAAATTATTAAATCAAAACTTGATTTAATAATCCGGCTATATCACATACAACCGACTAATATCAAATGTATCAACTTATCGAATCAACACTTGATTCGATAGCCCGGCTATATCACATATAACCGACCGATATCACATATCGCAAGAATAGAATACGGTATCACATACTCGCATTAATCTCGGTCCCGCACATATCACATATGTGCTCCTACTTCGTTTCGCTTAAGCCAGGAAACCTCTGTGTAGGACTCTAAAGACCCGTCAATACGCCGGCAGTAGGTGGTGATCATATCAGTCACCCACAAGCCGCAAGCGGTCTGCTAAACGTAACGGCCACCCGGGTATTGAGCGATCAGAAGATCAACAAGCAAGCATGCTCATACTCCTGCGAATCCAATCAGTAACACTACCGTACAGTCCGGTCTCTTGGTCTGATATGTCGCATATCACAACCTGGTGGTGGTAATCGTCAGACCCCAATAGCCTGATAAGCCATGCCGATGTGAGGATCATAACGGTTTGAGAAACTACTGATAACACTTACCAGTAGATCTCAGCAACCCTGGCCAGGGATTTTCTGTTATGGCCAATCGAGCATATCGCAACATCAACCCCCAATACCGGGTGAGATGAAATCCCCTCTTATCGCTCATTGCCTCCATGTGACTCTGGACTATACCTAAAAACCACCGTTTTGCACGATCTCTTGAATGTGGTAAGGTGGAAATCAAAGCACAGTAGGAATCACACAAGACTCTATGACGATCTCGGGTCGACAAACTAACCTGTACCAGTGTCACTAGAGAACTGCTATCTGACGATAGGTATAATACCATCTAGGAGTTCTCGGAGAATCCGTTCAGCGTACCCAGTCTCCACTGAGAACCCATGTACCTTCTCTGATGTCAAACACCAATGGATGTGGGATCATCCATCGCCCATCATATGGGTCAAGAAGCGTATACGCTAGTCCACTCTGGAATATCGATGACCTGTCTCGATACTCCTACGACTAGGAATATTTGAAGGATGTACTTACCGACTACCTCTGCCCCACTAGTATGATCTGTATCATAATTGTGGTAGTCAAGTACTCATCATAAGGGCTTTATCAACACGTAATAGAGAGACAACAAGTGTACATGTTATGATAAAGAGCAACCAGATAGCATACTATCATGTCGATGAAGAAAGTCCTCCCTATATATGTCCAAGTATCCACTATAATAACATCACATGTATAATAATGGCCTCTAGGGCATACATATAACTAACAGAAACTACCTGCTTTAGATTGGCTGAGCAGGAAGCTGCCCGGCAGCCTTATGATGAGGGCTTTAGGTCCACGTCTTCATTAGGCAGGAAGTTACCCATTGTGGATAGGCCGAGTAGGAAGCTACCCGGTCGCCTCGTGATGAGGACTTTGGATCTATAGCGCTGTTGGGCAGGAAGCTACCCGCTATGGATGGGCCGAGAAAAAAGTTGCCCGGTGGTCTCGTGGTGTGGGATTTAGATCCACATCGTCGTTGGGCAGGAAGCTACCCGCGGTGGACAGGCTGGGCATGAAGCTACTCGGCCGCCTGGTGATGAGGGCTTTGGATCCAAAGCTTTGTTGGGCAGGAAGCTACCCGCTGTGGATGGGCCGAGAAGGAAGCTGCCTGGCGGCTTCGTGACGAGGGCTTTGGATCCACAGCGTTGTTGGGAAGGAATCTTCCAGCTGCAGATGGGCCGAACAGGAAGCTTCCCGGCGGCCTCGTAATGAGGGCTTTAGATCCACGGCGCTGTTGGGCAGGAAGCTACCTGTTCAGACCATAATATTGCATTTATCATTCCCCTATTCTTATCCTTTTTATAAATAAACAGGTACTCTTGACGCACGTTTGTTGCATATTACAGGATACAGGTTTCTGGAGCAAGTACAGTGAAAAAGACGCAAAACAACAGAAAAGGGACTTTTGACCAACAATTAGACGAATCCTAGTCAAGCCCAGTTCACATAGGTGCAAGGCAACGAATGTCAATGTGAAACGGTTAAAAAGCCCAATACAAGTCTTCACTGAAGATCTGGAGAAGAGTGAGAAGCCAACAGAGAAATTACATATAGAAACAGAGAGCCCTAGAACTCCTGAAGAAAGCCCAAAAGACTGGCGGCCCAAGACCACCAAAGGGCCGCGGATCCGCGGCCCAAGCCAGCATCTGCCGCGGATCCGCGGCCGTCTAATGCCCGGGTCGGTGGAGAATTCTTCTGTTGCCGCGACGTTGTGGGTGTTGGGATTTTCAGGGGTCAAATCTGTAATTGCGCATGTGCGAGAGTCTGTAACCCTAGGTTTCCTATTTTTCTATAAATTGTAATTTTAGATCTGTAAAATGTATGCCTCTTTTCAATCAATAAAATTCAGAATTTCTGAGATAAAAATTCAGATCTGTTCTTCTTGTTTGGAGGGAGCCGTCAATCTAGTAAGTATTTTATTCTTTTAATTATAATGTTTTCTAATCCCCTAATGAGCGAGTAGTCTCCTCGCTTGTTAGGGTTAGCCTTAGGGAAAGGGTTGAGAGATGAGATCTCTCACCCCTTTCAATGCCACTTTAACCTAATGAATTAGAACTCCACGCATACGAGCACAACCGCTCCTTGCGGCATCCTACCCATCGAGGTAACGATGAACCGTAGTATAAAGGGCCGGATGCGCGCGTTTTCCGTGGGGGTTAGGTAATTATCAACAAAGGAAGAATACGAATCTAGAGGAAGAAACATCTTCCCAAAAGATTCGTATCCTCTTTATTGATAATTAACTTAACATCTAATAGATCTAAAAAGTAGGCATTGAAAGCGGTGATGAGAAACGTTAATCTCCAAAAACTTCTCCTAAGCCTAACCCTAGCAAGATTTTCAATTAGATTAATTAGATCTAGTTTTTTATAGATTTTTATAAACCAATCAAAACGACAAATAGAATCAACTCGTTAAAACACACTAAAGAAATTTACCCGTCTCTGTGGATCGACCCGCACTCACCGGCTAGCTGCGAAGCGACGCCGTTCTTGATTACGGTAAATACAGTTTTTGACAACCAATCAAATGGCGCCGTTGCCGGGGACGGCGTAATATTTCTTTTTGTGAATTTTCGGGTTGATATAAATTTAAAAAAAAATTATAAAAATCTGAAAATATAAAAATATAAAAATTATCAATTTTGATCTGTTTGAAGGGTTTATTTTTGAATCTTGCAGGAATAGCGAAGATCTGAAATTTTACAGAGCGCAAATCAGAAAGTTACATATAAGAACAGAGAGGAACTATCAGTACAGAGCAACACAATTTTTTCCAGTGGCTGAACCCACCCCCTGAGCGCGCTTCCGCCGCATAAACAGGATTACCGCCGCGGATCCGCGCTCTGGCTGCCACGTCAGCGCATCAGATTTGCACTGTTTGTTCCCTTTTCCTCCTCTCTGCAACCTACAATATATCTCTCTGTAAAAAAATTTTCTGCAGGAATTCTTTGCGTAAAGAGTCTTTCTCCCCCTTCTAAATAACAGATCTCTGCAGGTTTCTTTGCGCCGCGCTAAAATTTTTGATTGCAAGTGAAATTTTATCTGTTTTGCATAATTTAACCGGACTCTAAGGGGCTAATTGACCAATCTCAGATTGGGTGGGGATTTCATCACCCTTCCCAGGACCCCAGAAAACACCTAAAGCATTTTGCATCGACCACCTTTAATTAAAAAAGATTAGACTCAGACCTAAGGACAGCGAGCTCAATAGGAAAAGGACTAGGGTAGGCATCAGCCGTTTATCCTAACCGACATTGCGGTGTCTAGGCTAGTGGTTATTAATTAGGCCCACTGTAGTGGTGGTTCCTTCCCACTTACCTGGCCGTATTTGTCCGTGAAGAGGCGGTTTGAGGTCTATTTCTAGCCCTAGTTAGGAGCTGTCTAGCAGACCTAGGCGACCCTAGATCTAGGCCTGATTGTGCATGTGTGGTTGACACATTGGTGTCACGAGTCCCTTTCCTAAAACCTCTTTGCAAAACCTTCACATAAATGAAAGAAAAAGAAAAAGAAAAATCTTTAAAAAAAAAAAAAACTTGCAACTTGCTGCTAAAGAAAACTTGCAAACTCACTTCCACCACTTCTTCTCACTGACGTTATCTTACCCCCACATTCTGTTTTTCTTTTTTTTTTCTGACTGCACTACCCTTTAGTGTATGTCATTTTGGACTAGGGATACTAACGCCCGATTAGTCTGTGTTTCGTTGGTACCGACCAACGAACCCTTCGGCGAACCCTTCGTCGAAATTCCCTCCATTTCCTTACCTCCACCTTTAAATTCTTCTTTCGAAGGTATGTCGGGATTCAACCCCAACGATACCTTACCGACGGGAATGATTCCACCTCCACCAGGTGCGAATAACCCGAATCTTCCGCCTGTTGTAGCGCCCGCACGAGTCGCGCTCCAGGATCTCTTCTACCCCGTCCGCACTTCTCTACCTACATGTCTTTCACCCCCACCGGCAAATGGGGATAATTTTGAAATAAAACCACATTTCATCAATATGCTGCCTAAGTTTCATGGTTTGGAATCCGAAGATGCATATATTTTCATTAATAAATTCCAAAACGTTTGCGCCATGATGAAGACAACCCAATTAAGTGATGACGCAATAAGGCTAAGGGTCATTCCTTTTACCTTATGTGACCTAGCCGAGAAGTGGCTATACAGCACCGCATCACATTCCATTAGAAATTGGGACGAGTTTGTGAGAGCTTTTCTGAAAAAGTTCTATCCTCACCACAAAACTGCTAGAATCCGAAACGAGATTATACAATTTTCACAGCTTCCTTCCGAACCATTTTGGAAGTGCTTCGAGAGATTTAAAGACCTACTCGTTCAATGTCCTCATCATGGGATAGAAAATTGGCAACTTTGCCAAACATTATACGAGGGATTGAACGCAGCAACGAAGCAGTTGCTAGAAACAATATGTCAAGGTCATTTTCTCTCCAAGTCTAGCGACGAAGCTTGGCAGTTTCTTGAGGACCTAAGTAAGCAAACAATTCAGTGGGAGAGTACCAAGACCACATCATCTTCTTCAGTTGGTCAATCTAGGGAAGGCATACATCAAATAGATATGTCGATTGCTATGAAGGCCGAGATGGCCTCACTTATGAAAAAGCTAGAAGCCATTGAGACCAAAATCTCATCGTCTTCTCCTGCCCCTACTCTACCCACACGAACTGTTTGTGCTTGTTGTTCGAACCCGTCGCACCTAACCGAAGAGTGTCCTTATAATGCACCCATTCAAGGACAGGATCAAGTCAATGCTGCATTTCAGCAGCGACAAAGAAATGATCCGTACTCTTCGACATACAATCAGGGGTGGAGGAGTCACCCAAATTAACAGTTCCAAGGGAATAATAATTTTCAAAGACCTCCTCCACAACAACAACAAGCACCCTTACAAACTCAAAACCAGCAACCTTTCCAACAACAACCTTATACAAATCAAACGAACAATTTGGTTCAACCAAATGATGATAAGGTTAGCTCGCTCGAGAAAAGTCTAGAAGCATTTCTCAAGCAAACTACAGAATCCGCAGCAAGATTTGAAAGTTATGTTCAATCTTTAATGAATAACAATGCCTCACACGATCAAAGTATCAAATCTATTGAGGCACAAATTGCACAATTAACTGCTGCGTTGAGCGAGAGAGAAAAGGGAAAGCTTCCATCTCAACCATTGCCCAATCCCGGTCACGCACAAAACGCATATCACAATCACAATGTAAATGCGGTGACCACGTTGAGATCCGGAAGAGAGTTGCAAAATAATGTGGAAACTAGTGATGACATCCCCGCCGGTGGTTCTTCTTCTTCTTCCCCTTCTTCATTTTCTTCACTTCCTTCTTCACCTTTTTCTTTAGAGCCTATTCTCCACCCTTCACATGGCTCTACTTCTTCTAGCTCTAACGGATCCATTTCTCACAACACGAACACATCTACACCGGGATCCGTTCCTAATCCACAGTCTGCTCCACAAACATTTGACTCAACTAATTTTCAAAATGCACCATTTCCAAACAGGTTGAGTCCTAATAAACCAAATACACAAGTGGAGAAGATTGTGGAGATATTTAAGCAGGTTAGCATAAATATACCTCTCTTGGATGCTATCCAACAAGTCCCTTCATACGCAAAAATCATAAAGGGATTATGCACTTCAAAGAGAAAAGCATCTCAAGTACCCAAGAAAGTGCTAGTGGCTAGTGCAGTGAGCAATGCTATTAACCACCATCAAACCTTACCCCAAAAACGAAAGGACCCCGGCTGTCCTACTATTTCAATCACAATTGGGGATAAGAAAATTAATCGAGCACTTTTAGATCTTGGGTCTAGTGTTAACCTGATTCCTTATTCCGTGTACGAACAATTAGGGGTTGGAGAGTTGAAACCCACTCGTTGCACTCTCCAAATGGCTGATCGATCAATCACCTATCCAAGGGGTCAACTAGAGGATGTGTTGATCAAAGTCGGGGAATTCATATTCCCCGTTGATTTTATCGTTATGGATACACAACCTGTTGCTAACCCAAGAAAC
Organism: Agapanthus africanus; assembly: GCA_030015575.1. Taxonomy (NCBI): domain Eukaryota; kingdom Viridiplantae; phylum Streptophyta; class Magnoliopsida; order Asparagales; family Amaryllidaceae; genus Agapanthus; species Agapanthus africanus. Next base: position 560,017,795 of record JASDDO010000016.1, read on the forward strand.
CAAATTCCGGTGATTCTTGGTCGACCATTTTTGGCCACTTCCAATGCCGTGATAAATTGTCGCAATGGCTCCATGACTCTATCCTTCGGGAAGAGATCTAGTGAGTTCAATATTTATAAGATGGGAAGTCTGCCCCCCGTGCCAAAAACTAGTACACGAGAAGTTTGCTCTGTTCGCGAAATCACGCAGGAGGACTGCGAGCTTGAAAGATTTCTATTTGATGAAAACAGTTTTGACGCCACTAGTGCGTCCCTCCTTGAGCCTACTACCGTTGACACAACCGAAGTTGATTATGAATGTTTCACTTTTTCGGATGACGGCGACTCACAGCCCGAATATGAGTCTTTTGAATTTTTGGATGAGTTAGTCGAACCATCCGAATCGGTTGTTTGCAGTGATTTCGAACCTGTGTTGGAGTCCTTTGAGTTCGAGGTAGATTCCGCAATGATTCTTTCGCCTCAGAAATTCGAACTCACGTCCTTACCGCCTCACCTTAAATATGCTTACATAGGTGAGAATGAGACTTTTCCCATTATCATATTAGCCTCTCTAGCCTTCGAGCAAGAGAACGCTATTTTAAAAGTCTTACAAGATAGGCGGCAAGTTTCCAGTTGGACTATGGCGGACATCGAGGAGATAAGTTCCCTCATAAGTGAATATCATACACAATTGATGGATGATGCCATGTCAATAGAGGACCCACAGGAACATCTTGGGGGTATTGTGGTGAGTCAACTTCCTCCCTTAGAAGTTGAAATACCCCCATTTCTTTTAATAAGGTACGAGAATGCCAACACTCCACTGATTGCTGATCATTTACATTCTCGTTTCGATGCATCACCATCACCTGTATATTTACCTCCACACCTCCCATACCACTACTTCTATCCTCCCCAATTCTTTGCGGACCACCACAACTTATTTTTCCACCAACCAATATTCTTTACTGATAAATTTTTCAACTGGTTGGTATTGACTTTTGGCCGATGCAAAGTTTGGCAATAATGTCTAACATAGTTTAAATGAAGTTTGGGGGAGGGCCTTTTTGTATATAACAATAAAAAAATTGTAAATAAATAAACAGGGGAGTATCGGTATTTTGACCCTCTTGGTTTAGCATGACAGTGAGGACACTGTCAAGTTCAAGTTTGGGGGTATGCTCGGTACGTCTTCTTCCTTCGCATTCATTTGTACATATTTTTGCATTTGCATACTTATTTGAAAACCCATAAAAATTTGAAAAATTTCAAAAATTATAAAAATTATTGTATTCAATTTTGGCTAATTGACTAGAGTTTGACAGATAGGTTAACTGGCTAGGAACAACTAGATCTTAGACTTAGTGAATTAAAAACCTTAAAAATAACATTCCTTAAAGTTTAACGTTAGAAAGTATATGCCTTGTAGTTTATTTAGAAATAGGCAAATTTTGGGTTCACTTCTTGGGTTAAGTCAAAATGAAGGACAAGTATTGATGCTCTTATTAGAGTATAAGTTTGAAAAATAGTTCTTACCTTAAGTCTAGATTCTGAAAATCTATACCCTACAATTTGCACTATCACGCACCTTGAAACTTGGAATAGTAGAAGAGACCTTGAAATACTCTTGTCTAAAGTCTTTAGTACGAAGAAAATAAAAGAAAAAGTGTGAATAAAGAATAAAAAAAATGGACACTGGTTTTTGTGATTACTTAAGGCTATAAAAATAGAAAAATATTTAGCGAGGGTGCTTCATCACCTAGTGCCTTAGACCAACTGGTTTGGGAGTCACTGCTAAAGCCTTGGGTGTTGCAAAGACTAGGAAGTACGCTTTAAAGTGCAAACGCATTTTGTAATCGGTCGTTTGGTACCTCAAGAAGTATTAACGGTCGCATAAAGGATGTGTAAGCAAATTTCATTCACCAACTAATTAGTACTTTGGACAACGGACAAGGGCATGATTGCTTGAATTGAATTTCCAAGTGTAGGGGTGATCTATACACACACGTAGGGGTATGTGATTGGAATTTAGATAAGAGAGAGGAATGAAAGATAAAATTTGTATCTTTAATGGAGTTGATAGAAAATTCCTAAGTAGAGATCAAACCCTAGAAGGAAGACGTAAGAGATGCCGAAAGCTAAGTAGGTCTACATAACATATATAATCTTAAGTTAAATAATGAGGAAGTGTGAAGAATATGGGTGGATAATTTGCGAGTCAAAGGTAATAGAATTCCTTGTTAGAAGACCTAAATGAAGAACAAAAGTCAGTGGGCCGAGTTGATAGGATTTTGTGGGTGTAATCCGCTGAAAACCCTCAGGAGACAACACTCCTCCTACTAGGGACACCTAGAGGTTTAACGGCTTGTTGCACGTGCTCAGTGCAATCGCGTTTCCCTGCGAAAGTGTGGTTAGGATTTTTAGTGAATAAAAATAAGTTTGCTCGAGGACGAGCAAAAGATAAGTTTGGGGGTATTTGTTCAGACCATAATATTGCATTTATCATTCCCCTATTCTTATCCTTTTTATAAATAAACAGGTACTCTTGACGCACGTTTGTTGCATATTACAGGATACAGGTTTCTGGAGCAAGTACAGTGAAAAAGACGCAAAACAACAGAAAAGGGACTTTTGACCAACAATTAGACGAATCCTAGTCAAGCCCAGTTCACATAGGTGCAAGGCAACGAATGTCAATGTGAAACGGTTAAAAAGCCCAATACAAGTCTTCACTGAAGATCTGGAGAAGAGTGAGAAGCCAACAGAGAAATTACATATAGAAACAGAGAGCCCTAGAACTCCTGAAGAAAGCCCAAAAGACTGGCGGCCCAAGACCACCAAAGGGCCGCGGATCCGCGGCCCAAGCCAGCATCTGCCGCGGATCCGCGGCCGTCTAATGCCCGGGTCGGTGGAGAATTCTTCTGTTGCCGCGACGTTGTGGGTGTTGGGATTTTCAGGGGTCAAATCTGTAATTGCGCATGTGCGAGAGTCTGTAACCCTAGGTTTCCTATTTTTCTATAAATTGTAATTTTAGATCTGTAAAATGTATGCCTCTTTTCAATCAATAAAATTCAGAATTTCTGAGATAAAAATTCAGATCTGTTCTTCTTGTTTGGAGGGAGCCGTCAATCTAGTAAGTATTTTATTCTTTTAATTATAATGTTTTCTAATCCCCTAATGAGCGAGTAGTCTCCTCGCTTGTTAGGGTTAGCCTTAGGGAAAGGGTTGAGAGATGAGATCTCTCACCCCTTTCAATGCCACTTTAACCTAATGAATTAGAACTCCACGCATACGAGCACAACCGCTCCCTGCGGCATCCTACCCATCGAGGTAACGATGAACCGTAGTATAAAGGGCCGGATGCGCGCGTTTTCCGTGGGGGTTAGGTAATTATCAACAAAGGAAGAATACGAATCTAGAGGAAGAAACATCTTCCCAAAAGATTCGTATCCTCTTTATTGATAATTAACTTAACATCTAATAGATCTAAAAAGTAGGCATTGAAAGCGGTGATGAGAAACGTTAATCTCCAAAAACTTCCCCTAAGCCTAACCCTAGCAAGATTTTCAATTAGATTAATTAGATCTAGTTTTTTATAGATTTTTATAAACCAATCAAAACGACAAATAGAATCAACTCGTTAAAACACACTAAAGAAATTTACCCGTCTCCGTGGATCGACCCGCACTCACCGGCTAGCTGCGAAGCGACGCCGTTCTTGATTGCGGTAAATACAGTTTTTGACAACCAATCACTACCCGCGGTGGATTGGCCCAGTAGGAAACTGCCCAGAGGCCTCATGATGAGGGCTTTAGATCCATGACACTATTGGGCAGGAAGCTACCCGTGGTGGACGGGCTGGGTAGGAAGCAACCCGGCCGCCTCATGATGAGGGATTTGGATCCACGTCTTCGTTGGAAAGGAAGCTACTCATTGTGGATAGGCCGTGAAAGAAGCCACCAGGTCGCCTCGTGATAAGGGCTTTAGATCCACGTTTTCGTTGGGAAGGAAGCTACCCGGTTGCCTCGTGATGAGTACTTTAGATCCATGTTTTCGTTGGGTAAGAAGCTACCCGCGGTGGACCAGCCGGGTAGAAAGCTACCCGGCTGCCTCGTGATGAGGGCTTTAGATCCACAACGTTATTGGGCAGGAAGGTACCTGCTGTGGATGGCCAAGCAAGAAGCTACCTGGCGGCCTCGTGACGAGGGCTTTGGTCGGCTACCTATAGGCATATCCGAGTTTCATTTACTTGAGTGAAGGGCCAGTCTTTGCTTGACGGGCAGGAAGCTACCCACCGGCCCTGTGAGGTGTTTTAACATAGAAACAAAAAGAAACAGTTCAGATTGCAGGGAAGTAAGAATCATTATTATTAAAGAAAATACAGATTTGATGATACAGTTTAAACTTTCCTGAATTGAATGACTGGATTCGATGGGTGTCCTTGTTGCTCGGACTCGGGTTAGTCGGTGACGACCATGATCTGCCCGATCGTTAGCTCTCCAATTTCAAGTTGGTCGGCTTGCCCCCTATCCGCTTGACGTTTTTCTCACGGGTATTTTTTCTAAGTGACCGGAGTGGATCAGGTCCTCGATGTAATCGCATAGCTGTTTACAATCCTCGGTCGGGTACCCTTACGTCCGATGATAAGCACAATACGGGCCGCGGAGTCGCTTGACTGGCTTTCGTGTCATCGGTGGCAACTTGAAGAATCTTTCACTCCTTACTTCCTTTAGCAGTTCGGCCTGCGTGACATTGAGAGGCGTATATTCGCAAAAGCTCGGCATGTAAGGTTCGACTGATCGGCCTTCTTCTTGTCTTTTTCCAAGTCCCTTTCCTTTTAGTTTGTCTGGTATCCTCGTGAAAGGTGAGCGTTAATCTCAGATTCGAGTTGGATTTCCCGCTCGGTCTAGATCTTTATCTAGGCCAGGGTCTTTGGTTGCACCAATGTAAAAGTGTCACGCCCCGCTTCCCAGTAGACGGAAGCAGTGACGTGGCAAGCCCGCGACGTATTTATTTCGAGAAGATCATTTCCCGGAATAAATACGCTAAGCGTAAAATAAGCAATATAAAATGATAAGAAAATTAACATGAGATTAAAACTTCAACAACTTTATTTACATTCAACTTGATTCATTTACAATATATGATATCAACTGAAGGAAAATACAAGAATGGAAAACAAGTGGCATACATAAACTGAGAAGAAGATAACTGGTCTAGGCCTGGGTCGCGATCTGATCGTGCTCCTCCTCTGAGATGTCTACCTCCCCAGTCTCCACAGTATCTGATGAACATTCCAAGAAAACAAAGGTGGGCGGAATGCCTGTCAGCGAACTTTCGCTCGGTAAGTCCCCAAGAAATGAAATGAAGTATAAAGTGTAATGATAAAGTAAAAGTACAATATGAAAAAGTGAGCATGAGGTATGTTGTGTCAGCATGTATTATAATGTAAACATGGCAAGTTTATTTAGCATGCAGTGTTATCGTAATATATATGAACAAGTATGGTAATATATAACAAGTAGATAAGCATGACAGCACAGCATGAGCATGGAAAACAAATGTAACATGGCCATGTGGTGTTAGTGAATATGCAGTGAATGTATATGTCTTAACAGGTTTCTACTTGGATACACTAATTTAACGTAAGTTCAAGGGTGAATGTCAACCAATCTCAAGAGTGTTCTCGAACACAACAGGCTGTAATCCATGGGTAAGAAACCATGGGCCCGAATCAAATGTTAATAACGGGACTTCAATCTAGTGTTGAAGTATTCCAAACTCAACAGGCTGCAATCCAGGAGTAAGGAAACACGGGCACTCATGATAACTTGTTTGTGTTAGTAGACATGGATTCATGATCTAGTGAGACTCCTGATATATTGTTGGATTTACGTATGAACTACCCCAACACCCCGTGTATTCTAAGTTACAGTTAAAATTACCAGCCTTGCTCGAATCCATGAATATATCGAGTTGCAAGATTGAGTTCATGTATATATCCAGTATTCATGTCAAGTATTCATGTATTCATGTCAAGTTGTATTCTTGGTTCGAGTCAAGTCATAGTGTTTAAATATTCATGTTTTGCTTTAGTCAAGTTCAAGTGTTCCAATTCATGATCAATGGTCAAGTATACCTGTTTACTTTTGATGTTTGAATTCAAGTATTCATAATCAAGTATTCATGTTTGGTTTTAAATTCAGCTTTTGAGTTTGGATTCAGACTTGAGTTAGACTCAGACTTGAGTCGGACACTTGTAAACTAATTTAGATCCTGAATTAGGTTCAGGAGTTATCGGTAATTGTTGCATATGGACGGCAGGATTTGTGTCTTTTTCCAAGACAATTACCATTGATAACACTGTTAAGTTTCTACTTTAAATAGGCAAGCACTCACTTTCTTCGGCTCCCTGAGGTTCAAGAGAATTGATCCCGCTTAAACCTATATTTACTAAAGTCCTAAAGTGTAATTTTATATAACTCGAGAGGGTTTTATGAAAATATTTTTAATATATAGTTTCAAAATAAACTTAAGAAATTATTTATATTATTTAGGGTTTTCATGGATGTGAATTTTAGGGATTTGAGTATTTTAGTGATAATAATTTAACTTGGAAAGTTCATGGTATTTTACTATAAAATTGGTCTTGTATTGATATTAATGGTATTTTGATGAAACTTGTGAACTTTCATTTTTTTAGAAAAATGTAAGTTTATTAATTTTTTTGAAAAATAAATGTATTTTTAATATTTATATAATTATAAAATATTAAATTTTATTAAAGTAGAAAATGTATTTTTCTTAAAAAACCGTATTTAAAACTTTTTGAGACCGAATGCTTCGTGAGGAGGTCTGCATCTCGCTCTAGTAGCCTAAGAATATGCGATAATCCACACCATCCAATAACGGGTCCCCTAAAAAGAGTTGTAAAGGCTTATTTGCAAAGGACTTCTAAAATACATTTCCAAAGAAAACCGTTTTTTATATTAAATGGTATTTTAATGAAATATTTTCGCGAAACACAAATCTACATGAAAGAGTTATCATGCTATGGAACCATGTGTGTTTATGAGGGGTAGGTCATTATCCCGTGAGGTTTTCTAAAGATAAAATATTAACAACATACTAAAATAGAGATATGTGAAGTTCATGGTATTTTAGTGTAAAAGTTAAGTTAAAGCTATTTTGCATGATATTCGTAATTAAAAATTGGTTCTAAGTATTGGTTATATGATTACAAATATGGTGTAAGAATATAAATGAAAATTATGTAAGAAAAAGTGGAATTTTAGAGGTTTAAAAGAAGATGTCGATGTTGACTCCACTTCCGACATATGTTTTTTAAAGAGAATTTCAAATAAGAAGGAGATGGATTGGGAGGGACTTACCGCTTGGTTATATTAAGAAGAGGTAGGAGAATAGATTGTTGTCGTCGTGGCGTCGCGGGGTCGTCAGAATTTGTTTCGATCCTCGCCGGAACTTGACCGCTTGCTAACTCCATTTGTACTTCACTTGTACTTGAGAAATTTTAAGAATTTTGGCTAGAATTTTCAGAATGATGAAGAGTTAGGGCATGGGGTAGTATTTATAGTGTGGAATTAGGATTTTAGAATTAAAAAGATGAATTAAAATGCATTAAAATGAGGTTAAATGGGGAATTGAAGGGTCTCTGTTTGATTGTAGAGCAATCAAACAGTGCAGGGAAATTAGGGATAGGGGAAAGGTCAGTTGTGCAAAACCCAGGGACATTTGGGCTCGGGGGGACCGTCGATGCCAGCCTTTATGGGGTTTTGGCCGGTCGATTGAGGGGAGGGGGCCGGTGGATTGGTGCCACGTGTTCATGCCAGTATTTACAATATTGTACACATGTTTATTTTTTCTGACTTTTCATTTTTGTGTGCATTGCATGTGTAAACTTTTGGGCTTCCAAAAAGTTTTTTAAAAAATAAAATCAGAAAAATAATGTGTCTGATGGAGTTCGAACACAGGGGCTACGTCACAGTAGTGCAAGGCTTTACCAGTGAGCTATAAGTTGTTTCTTGCTGTTCTTAAACAAAATTAGCTTATAACTTGTACTCAGGCTGTGAAACTCTATTCTGTATTTTTAACAGAATTATTTCCGTACTAAGATTTCAGAGTCGTTACAAAAAGAGCGGAGCCACTCTTTGTGCTTAAGTCCAGACCTCAGGGCGATTATGACCGTCTCATCTCGGTGCACGGGTACCTCCAGAAGGGCATTATAAAAACGGGCAATATAGTTTTTGAAAGACTCCATGTCCTTGCACTTGATGGTAAACAGATAGTCAACCGACCTTTTCTGTCGTCGGTTGCCGACGAAGTGGCTGAGGAACTGCGTGGCCAATTCTTTCAAGGTCGAGATCAAGTGCGGAGTCAGGCCGCGAAACCAGTCTTGTCCTACTTGGATGAGGTTGGTGGGGAATGTTCGGCACTGAGCGGCATCAGGATTATCCTAATAGCTCATGCCCGCGGTGAACGAGTCCAAGTGGTCCTTTGGGTCGGACTTCCTGTCGAAGAGGGCCACCTTGGGCGGTTTGTTCCGAGACGAGACCCGCTTCTTAGTAACTGCTCCGTGAAGGGCCTCGTGAGAGAATCCATGGAGTATTTTGCCGATCCTCCGAGAGAACGGGTGGCGAGCAGCATGTCCTCAATCTTCTTCTTGTAGAGTGTTTTTGAGTCACCCTATTGAGATAAGAATACTCGCGCTTATCAGGCGTGTACAGATTCTCCCTGCCCAGAGTAGGCTGGGGTTTATTGATTGTGAGGATCCGAATCTCCAGCAGCCGCGGACTAAACTGCCGTTAATTATCTCTCGCTTTTGGAGCGAAAAAACCTCCGATTAACTGGTCAAACTAGTCATGCGAACTCAATTTGAGGCGTCGGTGTTTGAAAATAATGCAGAAGGACATGTTCATTTCATTATTTTTTTATTTTTTTATTTATCCTTTTTGTGATAAGAGATGTTTTATTCAAAGAAACATTTTTTTTATTAAATTTTTTTATTTATCATTTATATATATATTTAATTTATTTTATTTATTAAAAAAAGCAGGAAAGCCCCCTCCCACTCATGTGAGAGGGAGGAGGGGCTCCCACTAAGTGGGAGCCTCCCCCTCACGTGAAGAGGAGTGGGGAGATCCCACTTAGTGGGAGCTTCCCACCCCCTTACGTGTAAGAGGCAGGTGTGGAGGGAAGGAAACTCCCACTAAGTGGGAGCTCCCCATTCCCCTTCACGTGAGGGGGAGGCTTCCACTAAGTGGGAGCTTCCTTCCCACACGCGTGAGGGGGAGCAGGGGCTCCCACTTAATGGTCGCCTCCTGTTTCTTTATTAATTAAATACAATAATAAGAGCTAAGATCTGTTAAATCTAATAGGGCAGCGCCTCACGTTCTTCCCATATGAGCGCCAGCGCCGACCTCTTATAAGATTAAATTCTATAGTGGCGCCGCACGTGAAGTTCACGTGAGCGCCAATGTGCAAAGCACATGAGCGCCTGTTATATATAAGAATTTAATTCTTAAGTGGCGTCCACGTGTATAACACGTGAGCGCCAGCGCCCAAATTAAGAGTAGGTAGAATTAAATTCTACATAGAAATTATTTCCCTAAAACCTGGGATATTCTTCGTTAAATAAAGCCGTTGGATCAAAAGATCCAATGGTGATGATAAATAATCAAATGATAGAATTAAATTCTATTAGGAGAAAATATCTCCCTAATATTTCTAAGTGAGAAAAATATTCTCGGTTGGATCAAAAATCCAATGATAGAATTAAATTCTATTTTAGGAATATATTTTCCCAATTTTTCTAAACAAAGAAAAATTGTGCTCTGTTAAACAAAGCACCCTTGGATTAAAATCCAATGGTGATTAAAAATTACTGTTAGAACTAGATTAAAAGAAAGAGAGAGAAGAAAACTTATGGTTTTTGGAATTTAATTCCTCTGCAAGCAGGGTTTAAACCGACATAACAGAACTTAATATAAAAATAAACTTAGTTCTCCAATAAAAAAAAGAAGATCCCAGATCTTCAAAAGCAAAGATTTTGGTGATCATTAATGGCTAAAATTTCATTAACAGAGTTCAATCTCTAAAAAGAAAAGGACTCGGCGCCACACGTGAAACACACGTGAGCACCCAAAAGATTCCCTTAAATGGAACTCAGCGCCTCACGTGCTCCCCAGGTGAGCGCCATACCAAGTGCTTAGCACTCCATATTCAGTCAAAATGACTATGTGCTTAGTACTGATTAGGCAGCGCCCATATCTCAGCGCCTTATGTGTCCCTAACGTGAGCGCCATATCAAGTGCTTAGCACTCCATATTCAGTCAAAATGACTAAATGCTTAGCACTGACTGGGCAGCTCCTATATCTCAGCGTCTCACGTGCCCCTCACGTGAGCACCATACAAAGTGTTTAGCACTATATATTCAGTCAAAATGACTAAAGTACTTAGCGCTGATTGGGCAGCGTTCATGTCTGAGCGCCTCACATGATACACATGTGAGTGCCAGAGCCCCAAACAAGTTCTTAGCACTTCTACATAAAAGGAAAAGAGCTGAGCAAACAGAACCACAAATAAGTGTTTAGCACTTTTAAATAAAAAAAAGACTGAGCAGACCAAGCTCAAATTGGCTAAGTCTCTCTGAAAAGTTTCTTGCAGCTGAGCCCGTATGCATTGTTGTTTGGATCTTAGTAAAATTTAATGATCCTGAAAATATTGCTAAATTGATCTTAATCTCAAATAAGACTAACGTATTCTTAGTTAAAATAAATTGAGCCCAAATGCTCATATTTTAAGTTGATCTTAATCTCAAACTAAATTAACTGTCTTTAAATAAAACAAAATATTTTTGAACTAAAGGAACATACAACTTAAAGTTCAAACCCAAATCTAAAATATACGGATTTGTAAGAATCCGTGCCCTACGGGCGACGACATAAACTAGTCTCCGTATACAATCCACGGGCAACCTAAATAAACAAAATAACACACGACGCAGAGTGAACTACTGGAGAAGAAGAAAGTGGTTATCGCAACGCGATAATGTAATTAACGGTAGGAGTTTGCGCCTGCAGGGAAAAGCGTCCCCACAATCAAAACTCCCTCATAAATGAGGGGGAATCTGATAAAGTCTACTACAACGGTCGCATCTATCCAAACCTCCGATATACGGTACCATAAATCAACTTGGTATCTTCGGAAAGGTGGATGGATATGTCCAAATAGTATCTGCCCCTAAATTAAGGCTAAACGTCCTCCGCGTTTTGGTCCGGTTTTCGGCGGTAAACACCTCCCCTCTCATGTTGGAAAGGGAACCCTCTATGTGAGGGGATGCAGAGGGTTCCCGCGGGGCATGTGTATGACACGTACCCGCGGAGCACAAGCGCGGACCGGAAAGGGGGTTAAGCCCCTCGAATATGGAGTTAAACTCCCGAAAATAATACTTTGGAGTTAAACTCCCGAAAGAGACCTTATTATGGAGTTAAACTCTAAAATATTTTAAATGGAGTTGAACTCTCAAGAGAATTTAAATAGAGTTAAACCCCCAAAAGAATTTTTATTATGAAATTAAACTCCAAAAGATTTTAAATGGAGTTAAACTTCCAAAAGAATTTTATTTGGAGTTAAACTCCCAAAAGTTTTTATATGGAGTTAAACTCCCAATACATTTTTATTTGGAGTTAAACTCCTAAAAAAATTTATTTTGGAGTTAGATTCCTAGAATAATTTTAAATGGAGTTAAACTCCAAGAGGATTTCGATGGAGTTAAACTCCAAAAACAATTTTATTTGGAGTTAAATTCTCAAAAACTTTTATTTTGGAGTTAAGCTCCGAAAACAATTTTATTTGAAGTTAAACTCCCAAAAGATCTTATTTTAGAGTTAAACTCCTAAAAGATCTTGCTTTGAAATTAAACTCCTAAAAGAATTTTATTTGAAAAGAAATCCAAAAAAAGAAAGATCTCTTGAAACTTCAAAACCTATGTCTTGAGTGATGAGAAAGGACCCCTTTTTTCTCTTTAAGACTTGGATGCATCCCAAGGTGAGGTTTTTTTAGAGATGGGTCTTCTTCTTCCTCCTCTCTTTTTGGAACTTGGAGAAGGGTAGTGAGATTTAAAATCTCCATTTCTAGGGATTTGATAAGATATTTGGACTCCTTTTCAAAGGTTTCATGGTGGAAAACTATTTCCTTTTGAGAAAATAAGAGTTAAACTCTTGATTTAATTCAATAAAAGAATGAAAGAAGAAGAAGGCTTTGAACCTTGAAGACGGAGGCACAAAACCCTAAATTGATATGGAAAGAATCTTTTTTTTTGTTATCATTCATCATGATGTCTTATATAGGCTTTACATTTTACATATGGCCCCTTGGGCTTTTCAAAATGGCGCATATGCCTTTCCTATGCCATGTGCTTTCTTTCTTTTGCACATAAGCCATGGGCTTTTACATAATTTGGGTTTGTTGCCCATTTTATTACATTTATTCATACAAATTACATTAAGTCTATTTATAATTTAACAATTATTCTTTTGGTATGGAGGGTTGGCCTCTTCATACTTGAGCTCGACTTGGACATGGGCCCACTTTCTTGGAGTTGGGTTCGGGCTTGGGCCCACTTGGCTTGGGGTTGACTTTGACTTTTATTTGGTCAACATGAGTGTAATTTTTGACCCCAACAAAGTACCTACTATCAATAAATGCACACTGCGTGTATGGGTTGTGTGCATGAAATTGATGAATCTTGTTCTATATGTGGATTGATTTAGTTTGGTCCCCTATGGAAGGTCAACGCTGCCATTTTTACGACGTGGATGGTCGGTGCTGTTATTTTTGCGATTTGGACTGTCGGTGCTACCATTTTTGCGACATGGTCGGTCAGTGCTGCCAGTTTTGCTACATGGATGGTCTGTGCTGCCATTCTAGCGACATGGTCGGTCGGTGCTGCCATTTTAGCGACTTGGACGGTCGGTGCTGCTATTTTATCTACGTGGACGGACGATGCTGCCATTTTTGTGATTTGGACGGTCGGTGCTGCCATTTTAGTTACTTGGACGGTCGGTGCTGCCATTTAAGCGACTTAGATGGTCTGTGCAGCCATTTTTGCGACGTGGATGGTCGGTGCTCAGTGCTTGATTTGACTTGCTCCGCTTCGTGCGGTGTCGGGATTTGATTTGTTTCCGAGATGGAGCTTGATTTCGCCACGGAGGTCATTGGTTGACTGGTGATTTGATTTGTTTTGGGAGTTCCTTACCCGTCCAGCATGACTTTTGAGTTTGGAAGCGCCGTCGGGTAGGACATTGATTTGATATGTTTAATTTCTGCCTTATTTGGCTGTACTTTTGAATTTGAGAGGAACTCGGAATTTGGATTTTGTTTGGCATCAGTATCGCTGCACTGGAATAATACTAAGAGCAACTCATCATTTGCCCCAGGAGGACTTGGGATTTGATCTTTGGGTCGGTATCAGTACCGCTAACACCGAAGTATAGTGCCAGGAACGACTCATTATTTGCCGTTAGGAAAACTTGAGAATTGAGTTTTAGGTCGGCATCAACACCGCTAACACTGAAGCGTAGTGCCAGGAGCGACTCATCATTTATCGCTGCCCGTTGGGAAGCGATAGCTTAGGAGAAAGGTTTAGATCTCTATCACCTAAGGCATTTCAATTTTATGAGTCGTAAGGGTCTCATGAAAGCATTTTCTTCCTACGAGTCGAGAGGATCTCGCAGTTGTATGTTCTCCTTAAGAATCATGAGGATTTTTAAGTGTGTTGCTCCTTTGTGAGTCGTAAGAATCACACGCGGGGATTTTCTCCTCACAGAGTCGAGAGAACTTTGCGAGTGCATTTCATCTCTTTTCACAAGTTTGCCCCCTTTCGGGTTTTCACAAACTCGCCGGCAGTCCTCCTGTTTTTACTCACGGAACCCTTTCGGGTTTTCATCCGTGCTCGTTTTGCTTGTGGAAGTACCATTTTTTTTGGCCTCATCACCGGTAGGACTTCAGATGTGTTTCACCGGTAGGACTTGGGAGAGATAGGGGCATTTACGCCCATGGATTGTATATGGTTTTACAGGATGTATGATTCAGATCGTAGGGCCGGTGTGCTCGATTCGTCTGCGATCTGGAGCATTCACACGTAATATTTCTTGAGGTATCGGTCATTGATGGGTAGTATGTGCCTTTCTCCCTCGGCACATATTAGTTCGTAGGATTCTCCGTCGAACACTTTCTCGATGACGTTTAGCCCTTCCCAATTTGGCTTGAATTTTCCTTTGGCATTCGATTGGGGATGATCGGTCTTTTGAGGACCAACACCAATTCGCCTTTCTTGAAAGCACGGAGATGAGTCATCACATCATAGTCCCGTAACATTTAGGCTCAGTACAGCTCCAGATTTTGCTGTACTGCGAGCCACTTTTCTTCGAGAGCGTCGAGCTCTTCGAGCTGAAGGAGAACGTTTTCCAGCTCCGTTAAACCATGTTGGACAACCATTCTGAGGCTTAGAACTTAAACTTTGAGGGGGAGGATCGCCTCCACTCCGAAGAGTACTGAGTATGGAGTGGACTGAGTTGGAAAGCGATGCATGGTACGATATGCCCACAACGCCTCGGGAAGTTTGAGATTCTAGTCTCCTTTGTTGGCTGAAACATTTTTCCTCAGGAGCTTGCATAGAGTTTTATTAAAGGCTTCGGCTAGCCTATTGGCTCTTAGATTATAGATGGAGGAATATCTCCAGTCTATCTTGTGCTGAGTAGCGAACCTTGAGACATTGAACCTCTTAAAAGAATGCCCGTTGTCAGAAATGATTCTTCTAGTTGTACCGAAGCCATATAGAATATTATGTCTGAAGAACATTAGAATATCTTCTGTTTTGACTTCTTTTAGCGGGAAAGCTTTAGCCCATCTGGAGAAGTAATCAGTTGCGACCAATATAAACCGGTGAATTTTGGATGACGGAGGATCAATAGGGTCAACTATGTTGGTTCCCAAAACTTCGAAGGGCCATGACGATACCGTGGGATGCATTGGGTTAGGATACTTGTAGATGAAGTCACCGTGAATTTGGCAGAGATGATTTTTTTTGCATGCTCTTCGTAATTGCTTATCATAGTAGGCCAGTAATATCCCAGCCGTTTGATTTGAAGTCTTATTTTGGGGACAGACTGGTGAGCTCCGCAGATGCCCGAGTGAACTTCTTTCATGACCTTTTGAGCTTCGGCCGATGAAAGACACCTGAGCCAGAGTTGGTCATATGATCTGCGGTATAACTTATTATTTACAAACACATATCGGAGAGCTCTCTTCTTCAGCTGAATTCTCACAGATTTTTCTTCAGGCAGCTTGTCGCATCGGAGGTACTCTATGGAGGGCTCTCTCCAATCGGGCTCGTCTTGAATGATCAAAGCATATTCGGCAGGATCGTTCTCTTGTTCTACGCTTTCTTCCTCACGTAAAGAGACTGGAGGCAAAATTCACTGGCTCCTGACTGTGATCAGAATTTCATCCATGTCGGGATCAGCCAATCTTTGTCTAGGCGACAGAGTACGTCGGTTTTCCCATTCAACGCCCTAGGAACTCTCATCGGTTTAATGTGAGCGAATTGTTTCATGAGTTCCACCACCCGGCTTCTGAATTTTGCTAACTCGGACTTATATATCTTGTAATCGCCACTCACTGGGTTGATGACAAGCTGGGAGTCACTGTAAACCCATTAGCCGAAGGTTTCCATTTCTATGGCGAGCTCCAGACCAGCTATTAGAGCTTCGTACCCAGTCTCGTTGTTTGTGCGAGGCTCGGTGAGAGCGAAAGAACGTCGTAGGGTTCCTATCGATGGTGTGATGAACACCAATTCTATTCCTACTCTTATCTCCGGGATGCTTGATTTGCTGGAGGTCCATATTGACAAGGCTCCATTGAAGTAGAGCTCCCAGCATGGCTCGTTATCCTCGAGGTGCAGCACCTGTTCGTTAGGTAACTCGCAATTTAGCGGTGATCCTTCTGGCATGGGATGAGCAGCGAGGAAGTCGGTGAGTGCTTGACTTTTTACTGCTTTCTGAGGAGTGTAGATTATGTCAAACTCAAGCAACATGACAGCCCATCTTTCCATTCTTCCGGCAAGGCATGTTTTGGTCACTAGGTGTTTGAGCGGGTCGACTTTGGAGGTCAGCATAACCCGATGAGCGAGCAGATGGTGCCTTAGCTTCTTCACGGTGAAGATCAAGGCCAGGCAATGCTTTTCGATCAGGGAATAGTTATGTTCCGTCCCGACTAATGTTCGACTGAGGTAGTAGAGAGCATTTTCTTTTCCCTCTTTGTTATTCTTGGCAAGGAGTGCACCGAGTGATTCATCTAGCGCGGTAGTGTAGAGAATCTACGATTTATTTGGAATGGGAATAGTAAGCACTGGAGGGTCCAACAGGTATTGTTTGATACTTTCGAATGCATCTTGACATTCGGCGTCCCAGATAAAAGGAGTTCCTTTCTTTATGAGCTTTGAGAAGGGCCTACATCTTCCAGATAGGTTCGAGATGAACCTTCGTATGTAACCGAGGTTGTCTTGAAAGGATCTTAGCTGCGTCAGATTCTTTGGAAGAGGCATCTCCATGATGGCCTTTATCTTCGACGGGTCAACTTCGATCCCTCGATATCGGACTATGAAGCCATATAATTTTCCCGATGACATGCCAAATGCACACTTTAGAGGATTCATCTTCAAATCGTGTTCCCTTAGTCTGGTTAAAATGGTTCTGAGGTCTTGGAAGTGATCGACCTTGGCTTTAGTCTTGACGACCAAATCATCAACATAACATTGACGACTTTATGGATTAAGTCGTCAAAGATCTTGGTCATTGCCCT
This sequence comes from Agapanthus africanus, assembly GCA_030015575.1. Lineage (NCBI taxonomy): Eukaryota > Viridiplantae > Streptophyta > Magnoliopsida > Asparagales > Amaryllidaceae > Agapanthus > Agapanthus africanus. The sequence continues at coordinate 560,034,655 of JASDDO010000016.1, forward strand.
TTGATATGTGGCACATGAGTTCTTCAGTACAAACAACATCACTTTGTAACAATATATGCCTATTGAGGATCGAAATGCTGTATGCTTCTTATTCTCAGGCGGCATTTTTATCCGATTGTACCCAGACGAACCATCCATGAAATTTAATAAATCGTAATTTGAGGTGTCGTCGACCATCATTTCCATGACCTGAAATGGGAAATCATCTTTAGGGCATGCCTTGTTAAGGTCCCCGAAATCGACACAAACCCGGATTTGCCCATTTTTCTTCTTTACTCGGACGATGCATGCGAACCAGTCCGCGTATTTCTCTTCTCTGATGAAGCCAGCATCGATGAGTTTCTTGGTTTTCTCGATGACCTTTTTCTCCAACTCCCATATCATTCTTCGAGGAGCTTGTTTCTCTGGCTTGGCATAAAGAGAAATAGCCAGCTTATGCATGGCCACTTCAGGGGAGAGGCTAGGCATTTCTTTGTACGTCCATGCGAAGCAGTCGACGAACTCGCAAAGTAGGGCAATTATCTCCTCTTTCATTTTCTCTTACAAGAGCGAGCTGATGTAGGTCGGCTTTGGATAATCGGGCGTCCCCAAATCAATCTCGGTTAGCTCGTCAAATTTTTCCTGTCTGCCATCCTCGAGCTCTCGTGGGGCTTCTTCTGGTTCGGTTAGCCCGTCGACATCATTCGACTCTTCGCTGGCTTCGCTAACACGGATCATGTAGCATGATTTGGCATCAGGTTGCATATAAACTAGGCCCCATCTATCTGGGACTCGCCCCTCGATGAGCGATCGAACCAAAGGCGGGTGCCATAGCCTCTCATAAAACTTTGCTTCAAAGTCTGTCTGGTATAACCGACATCCGCACATTTTAAAATATCCCCGCAGCCCGGGCGCATAATATATGGGGTTTAAGACGGCTCTTATGCTTCTTTCATAAGGATGGCACATTGCGGACAAATTGTCCGGGTGCACGATAGGGTTCGACCCATAAAACAGGATGCCCTTCTGTCCGCTGTTTCTTCCGGGGACATAGAAGGTTGTCAGTTGGTCAATGGTAGAGACCGACAACACGTAGAGCTCCTTACACATCTGTTCTGGAACCTTGGTAATGGCCAGGGATCCCTTTGTGACTTCAAAGTTCTCTCTTAGCTTTACCTTTTGCATAAGAGTCTGACCTGTACAACTATTGTAAAATAGGTTCTCCTCTGACTCTTCGGTATCGCTGCTGAGATGAGGGCGAACTTTGCTACCGGATGGGCCTTCAATATTAGACTCGTCCGTAGTGCGACCAAAATGAGGGTGATCTTTACGGAAGGATGGACTTCTAGCATCGGACTCATCAGTGTCACTGCCGAAATGTGGGCGCACTTGGGGAGTTTTACTTTTAAGGGTGACGACCGGCTTATATTGGATTTTGAGACTCTGGGCCTTCTTGTTTTTAGTTGACCGCGGCTCAGATTTTCTTTTGAGACTCTGGGCCCTCTTATACCTAATCGACTGCGGCTCAGCATTTTAGGGTTTTATAAAGTACCGAGAATCTTCATATCGGACTTCATGTACACCAAACGGTTGTATATCCCGTAAATGCATCTTTCTTCACCATTTTTGGTACACTTCATGCGTTGATGAAGTGTTCACGGAACGATGGCATAATTGTGAATCCATGGTCGTCCCAGGAGAATCTTATAGGACGTGTCGATGTCGATCACGTATATCTTAGCTTCGGTTTGCAGGTTCCCAAACCTGATTGATAAAACTATAGATCCCAGAACTTGCTGGCAGTTTTGATTGAAGACTTGGATGACAATCCTCTCTCTTGACAGGTGTCGAACATCCATTGATAAACACTTTAGAGTCCGCAAATTCATGATGTTCACTGAGGACCCCGGATCAATCAATAGGTGATTAATCCGATCTCCGTCGCTGTACCCTGTCACGTAAAGCGCCCGGTTATGTTCAGCTGTCCCTACTAGTAGGTCTTAAATGCGACCGCAGCTGTGTGCATGAAGGGTCCCGACAGCACCCCGGCCGTCGAAACATGGCCAAAATGCGAAACAAAATTTTTCTAAACTGGCGCTACCGCTACCCGATTTACGGATCGACCTCAAACACTAAACTAGCAAACTAACTAAGAGTTAAAATCGTTATACCGAGTTGATCCGTGTCCTTCGGTCTTCATTCCAAGCTCCTAGCGGCTCCTTGATGTGGTTTGCTTGCCGGTCTTCCTTCGTCTCCGATGATCCACCCGAGAGAAACGGCGCAAGCTCCAACCTCGTCGAACGAGATAACCGACGCTCCAACGTTGCTAGCGATGGAGAGTCGAGGTGTAGTAGTGTGTCACTATGTTTTCTCTCATCCCATGAGCTCAATAGAGCATCTATAGAAGATGAATGAGGAGGTCAAGGCATGAACAAAGAAATGGCTAAGTAATTTTGAACTTGAGAGAATGAGAGAGAGAGATCTGGCATGTCAATTAATTAACCAAAATGAAATGAGCACTCACACCCTAAAAATTGGCCGGCCCCCCTTTCTCTCTCCACTAAAAAATTATCATTTTCTTTTCCAATTAAAACAATAAACAAAGCAAACCATACGTTGTCTCATGCCTTGACCCATACCTCCTTTCCACCTCATTTCCCAAATCATTTTCAATTAAGAAAAATCATTAATGATGTGGCACCTTCTAGAAGCTATTCCGTATAAAATACAGAATACTTCCCGGTACATGTATCAAAATACATATACGCGTATTCGTACCAAAATACGAATAGCAGAGAGAGAAAACGAATAGTGAACAATAATACTAGAATACGTATATACAAATACATATATTAATTATTAAATCTAAATCCGATTTAATAATCCGGCATAATTCTAAGCCGCTAGTATTATCAATCGTCCGATTAAACTCTGCACAGCACTTGCACATATTTAATCGGACACCTGTATGTATCAACATACCTCATGTACACCATATCGCCTGAACCGTGAAAACCCTCTGTGTGGGACTATAAAGACTCGTCAATACGCTGGCAGTGGGTTTAACCATAAGCACGTCAGCGGCACTAGCTGTACGTAACGGCTACCCAGGTATTGAGCGAAAGGGAGGCCGACGAGCAAACTCATCCTGAACCCCTACTGAGCCTGTCAGTGACAATATCCGCACAGTCCGGTCTGTTCGTCTAAGAGTATCGCATATCGAGTCTAGGGGTGGATAAAGTCAGACCCCCAACAACGCGATATTTAGTGTCGGTATGAAACCCATCACCACCTGAGAAACTATCGATCCTGGATCGATAATTCTCGTCCACCGTGGCCACGGATTTATGGTGATGGCCATCCGTACACAACGCGACATCAACCCCCAATACCGGGAGAGACGAATCCCCGACGATCCGATCACTACCTCCAAGTGGCTCGGGACTGTACCCAACTAAAACCTGTTTGCACGACTCCTTTGAGCCGTGGTAGGGTAGTAATCAAAGCACAGTGGGAACTCACACGAGATAAATGACGATCTCAGGTCGACAGACTAACCTGTACACATGTCACCTGGGAACTGCTATCTGATAATAGGTATAATACCAACTAGCAGGTTCCCGACGAGTCCATCCAGTGTACTAATAACCCAATGAGCACCTGTATACTATCTTAGGTGAACAAACTAACACCAATGGCTTGTGAGACCTGGCCACCGCCCCTCGTCGGGGTCTCGATCAGTATACACTAGTCTACACTGGAGTATCGATGCCCGGTCTCGATACTCCTACGACTAGGGACATTTAAGGATGTGCTTATAAACCCCCAGCTCCCACGTATGTGATCACCATTACAATGCTGGCAGTCAAGCAAGAATCCTATGGGCTCTATCAACATGATGATAAAGACAAACCAGATAGCATACTATCATCTTGAGTAAGACTGTTTTATCGGTATAGGTCCTCACTCAATCATCATAATCACAAGTCTGCGACTATGATAATTGCCTTGAGGGCACTATAGCCAACAATCTCCCACTTGCACTTAAGGCCAATTATTGCGATGTCGCATACTCACAGCCCGTGTGATACCGAACACCCAACTTCTTTACTAATCAGTTTCGCAAATCTCGTTTGCGAAAATGATTGCATTCGAGAAATAGCCTCGGTGAGTGGATCCGCTCCAATGTTTCTCTCTGTATCTCTCTGTATCTAAACTTCGCGGAGAAAACTATCTCCCGAAATGAGCAATACCTGTCTTAGAATTTGTCTGGATATCTGATGGGACCCAGTTCTCAAACGAACTCCAAATCCAGCAAACCTCCTAGACTGTATCATCCACTGAATTTAATCAGTAATATGCGCCATGCCTTTCTCAGTATCCGCTTGGACCACCTGTCCAACATACCGTCCCTCAGAAGAGGGAAGAACTTTAACTCAGACAGCCATTCTGTCGTCCAGGTCACCATGGAAGCCTGGAATGATAACCGTCTCCCGAAGGAGGCTGCCGTAATCATTTCCCTAGAACATTCACTTATGTTCAATAACTGCTTCCCAATGGTTCTCCAGGATTGGATTAATATATCTGCATATTGCATCTAGTACAAAAACAATATCTGGTGCGGTACTTGATATTTCATGATTAACTCAATTGCCTAAGCAAGTGATATGCTAATCATGTAGATCCCTCTCCCCTTTAGTCTGTAAGACACCTTTAGAGAGGTTGACTCCATCACCTGCAGGTACACCACCATGCCAGGAGTCGTCCATTCCAAAATATCTTTAGAATAATGTCAAATTACCCAAATTAGGATACTTCCCAAATCTAGATCTAAAACCATAGATCTAGTAACCAGAAAACCTGATATTATATCCACATCCTCTGCGGAGAAACAACTTTATGACAACCACAGTATAAACGATAGTAGTATAGGAATATCTCTTCCTATCAAGTGCATGTCATCCAAAATACCTGGACATCACTCTCTACTACCTTCTTAGCAGATCCATCTCCTATTTTGATGAAGTCAAAACTTATGACTGTCACATCAAAAATAGATGATCTATTTCCGCTATACCTGTTTTAGTCTATAAATAGACACAAGCTACTTGCCTACTATGCTTCCGCTGCTCCCACTGGCTACAACAATCCTCTGGCAGAGTCATATATACGTGCACTTCTAAAACTGGTTTAGAATGACGCTATACTCATCCTCATGCCGGGTCTTATAGTCCAGAACAACAGCAATAGCAAGTCTGGGTAAACAAGAACCTCCCTGTCACCGTCTCTGAGAAGACCGAAGTACCTCTCGGGTGCCCAAGGTTACCCACCAAATCTGCGGAGCGGCAATGGAACGTCAAAAACAATTGAATCGTTAAGTTCTATTAAATTTCCAGTAATCGTTTGTGGTTCTGGAATAACTTCCAGTTCTACCATACTCCCACTTGTGTTTTTCTGAAAAAATCCATTTTATTAAAACTGTGGCGAGTCAAGAACAATATAAATATTGATCTTCCTGATGGTAGAAAGTTAACCCTCGTCAAAGCCCGGGATAACCCACAAACAGCCATTACTGAAACGCGCCTTGAGTTTATCCGGTTTCTGGTTTTAAGCATCAGCCGGACGACTCCCTATATCTTAACATCGTTAAGACATAAATTGATTCTATATAAATCTAATATAGAAACAAAAGCACTAATTTAATTGGAACCAGATTCAAAATCATGCAGCTGTCTCCAGTGCATATCAACCAAATGGAAAGAGGCAATCAGTGTTACTCATATAGGAGTGCATCCATATATGAGTAACCTGAAAGAGAAGCAAGTTCTCAAAACCATTACTATTAACTGAATACCTAACACAAGTATCTACATCTTCGAATACTTCGAAGAATCCCGATACTTCTAACAAATGGTCCTCTACTTTATTCTTATACCTATAACTTCTTAATATTTGGACTTTACATTTCAACGAAATACTTGTCCAGAACTGGAGAAGTCACAAGTAAACAGAATATAGTACGAGTACCAACCCCTTTGTCCTAATGGGCACTGGACAACATACAATACTTTGTATAAGTCCCCTGAGTTTAACAACTCAAACTCTGTGCGTTGTAGGTTGAAAAACTGTACTATGGTTAAGAAGAATTACATCATTGTTGAATGCAGCTTACCTAATCACCAACCGATATAGGTAAGTGTCATAGACACAATATCAAAAAGTTATATCTCACTTTATAAAATAAATGTACAGATATATCAATTTGAAATTGGTGCATAACAACGGATATTCAAAACCAAATATATGTCATCCGGCAAAATCCAGATGATTTCCTCAAATATCACCAATTACAACGAATTCCGATATAATGAGGATCTAATCACCCAATTCCCAATATCTTACTCCCACTCACCATCCGTAATCACATGCAGATGTGAGAAACTGATCTGGTAAATACATACCCTGGAGTTAGATTCCAATTGGGAAAACAGTTTTCAATTAACATCGCACAGTGAAACTGAAACATAAAATGTTTCGAAAGGGTTAACTGGTATTCCTAGTAACGCCTCTTCCAATATCTTGATTCACGACAATAACCATATACTTACCTGCCCTCACTCCAATCCCTTTATTATGTCTTTACATATTACCTTCTGTACACCTTCTTTACGCTAATTGGTTTTCTTCATTCCCTACCCTTCGGCACCAGCCTAAGGTTTGGAAGAAGACTATCCAATAAGCATAATAGGTGTACTCTCCTAATCCTAGGAGCCCTCACAACCTGAGAGAAGGTAATGGGAAAAGACATCTGAATAATCCTATTCAATCTCTCCAGAACCAGAATCCATCCTCGAAAAAGTTCCTTCGAGTTCGTATATAACCATACGATGGATTTATCCAATGGAAGTGGATGTTCGTAATAATACGGGGTGTTCTAGAGAAAAGCAAAGTGGATGTAGGAGTGGCAGGGGTATACCCGGTCTTTGTCGTGAATGATGGTGATCGCAATTTCCTTTGCCATTATTCTAATCTCTTTATATATGTCTTTACTTATTACCTTCTGTATACCATAGTTAAGCTTGTTGGTTTTCTTCCTTCCCTACCGTTCGGCACCTGCCTATGGTTTGGAAGAAGACTATCCAATAAGCTCAATAGGTGTACCCTCTCCTAATCCTAGGAGCCCTCACAACCTGAGAGAAGGTAAAGAGAAAAGACAACCGAATAATCCTATTCAATCTCTCCAGAACCAGAATCCATCCTCGAAAAAGTTCTTTCGAGTTCGTATATAACCATACGATGGATTTATCCAATGAAAGTGGATGTTCGTAATAATACGGGGTGTTCTGGAGAAAAGCAAAGGTGATATAGAAGTGGCAATGATATATGCGACACCGTGACATTCCAAAAGTCAAAGTGTTTTAAGAAGCTTCGGTTAACTTGGTTTCATGAGTTTTAGTCAAAGGTCGGGTCATAGTCGCAGCCAGAGAGAGAGAAAAGAAACACTCAGCGTGTACTCTAACCTAGATCAGAAAGGTTAATCATTTTATCTAATCTGGATGGCTCCCACCGTTTTCTCGAATTCTCCACCAAACCCAAAAGGAGAATTAGTCGGAATTACCCGAGGAGTATCCTACTCATCAGTGGGAATCGGGATCCAACTATCATCGCATGATAACTTGATGGAAGACACTCAAGTCACCACACTCCAGAAGGTATGCGCAAGCCTGGCAAGTTTCCTGTATATTTGAAACTCCCGATATGATTTTTACCCCAAGTGGCTTATGACCTTGACAGAGGTCAACATATCATAAGTCGCAAGTCAAGTTGAATCCGTCATTGTCCTGGATTAACTTAGACCCACCCGTACAAGCCCTTGACAGAGGTCAACATGACCGTGCGACTGTCCTAAATAATCGCATATCTATGCAACAAACAAGCATTACCCAACTACCAGCACTGTGACTTGACAGAGGTCAACATACACAGCATGAATACTAAGTAATACCTGTAAGAAATGACGGAGGGCTACGACTGGTTTTTGGCAAAAAACCTTTAACGTAATGAACTTGATATCGTTGAAGGAATGCAAGTGGTTTTATAAATATATAGTGGCGAAAACTTTTGCTAAAGAGGTCACTCCCGGTGAAGGGATCTCGGCTCTTTCCCCGTCGAATGGGGTGCAGGATATCCCAAACTGAATACCACGATGCAAAGCAAAACCAATCGAATATAGTAAAGTTATTATGTTGACGCAAACTTTTACCCATGGGGTCACTCCCGATGAAGGGATCTCGGCCCTTGCCTCGTCGAATGAGGTGCAGGATATTCCAAATGAATACCACGATGCAAAGCAAAAGTGTACGTCTGTAATGTCAGTTTTTTAAAAACTTGGTTCCAACAACATCATATATATAGGTTTGTTTTCCTTGCATTGATAAGAATCAACGCAGTCCCATCAAATAATCACACCAGAAAAGAACGAAAATAAAATGTATGTATATGCCATCCGCATTTGCCACTGGGTCCCGTCATCACCCGTTAGGTTACTTAACTAACGACAGAGCGGGGACTGGGCTAGCGCGGGTACAAAACATATACAACATCTACTAATATATATAAATATATATATATAACATTCGTCTCAGGCATAATAAAAAGCAACATCACAGAAACAACACAGAATGGTGGATAATCTGGAGCCCCGGGTTTCACTTGAGCCGCAAGTGAGCCCGACGTTCCCTGTCGTGTGGATAGCATGTGTAATGAAACCTAGACCCCTACGAGTGCGGCAAGTTACCCGCTAAAACCAGAAGTGAGGCAGCCCCCTTCAGCAACATGAATGGACTACCCAGCACTTCACGGAATCCGGTAACTTGAGCACCCCTCTTGGGTCACCTATACCCCCTACGAGTACAGCGAATAGCCCGCCAATTCTAAAGTAGGGTCCCCTTCGTCCCAACGCCATGAGATGCGGACCAGTTGCCCTCTAAAATCCGGCTATTCGTGCACCCCACCGCAGGGTAATCTTAGTACAGAAAAGAAAATAATATACAAGGGTGACATCGACCTCAGCCCGGTCGTGCCCCAAAAGAATAATATACAAACTGGCAGTGACGGCAGTCCACATGTCGGACCCTCGCCCGGCAATATCAAATGTACAGATGAAATAAAAAACTGTACTAACATTGCACCATTGCTATCCATCATGACAATCCAACCAACATCACAGCACATCACAGAACATCAACGTGAATGTCACGTTCGCAAATCCGTCTAAAAGACATATAGCAATTAGACGAGTTTACCGATCAAGTGACATTCACGGTCGCAGAATATAATGTAAGTACTGTTAAACCCACTTAAATTATCGATCAACTAAGTTCTAAATTGGCCCCAATAGCAAAACAATACTTCACTGAAACCTGGCCCAAAACAGAATATCACAAAAATCACAATTTTACATCAGGAGGCTACAGTAAAAATTTGGCAGCCTGTCGCTACTAAATGGCCGCGGAGCCGCCGCCATTAGGGGGTTAGTGCGGCGGATCCGCGGGACTTTAGTGGCATCACGAGCTCAAATTTTTTGTGTAGGCTACCGTTTGCCTGCACGGATTTTTAAGATGCCTGAAATAATTTTTTGAGCACTTTTGAAAATCGACAGCAACCCCAAAATGGAAATCATGATTTCGGTAAAATCCGTCGATCGATCTTTTAAGCACGTCTAAACAAGCTAGTAAGGGGTTTAAAGGGTGGCTCTGATACCATGAAGGGTCCCGGCAGCGCCCCGGCCGTCGAAACACGGCTAAAATGCGGAACAAAAATTTTCTAAACTGGCGCTACCGCTACCCGATTTACGGATCGACCTCAAACCCTAAACTAGCAAACTAACTAAGAGTTAGAATCGTTATACCGGGTTGATCCGTGTCCTTCGGTCTCCATTCCAAGTTCCTAGCGGCTCCTTGATCTGGTTTGGTTGCCGGTCTTCCTTCGTCTCCGATGATCCACCCGAAGGAAACGGCGCAAGCTCCAACCTCGTCGAACGAGATAACCGACACTCCAACGTCGCTAGCGATGGAGAGTCGAGGTGTAGTAGTGTGTCACTATGTTTTCTCTCATCCCATGAGCTCAATAGAGCATCCATAGAAGATGAATGAGGAGGTCAAGGCATGAACAAAGAAATGGCTAAGTAATTTTGAACTTGAGAGAATGAGAGAGAGAGAGCTAGCATACCAGTTAATTAACCAAAATGGAATGAGCACTCACACCCCAAAAATTGGCCGGCCCCCCCTTTCTCTCTCCACTAAAAAATTATCATTTTCTTTTCCAATTAAAACAATAAACAAAGCAAACCATACTTTGTCCCATGCCTTGACCCATACCTCCTTTCCACCTCATTTCCCAAATCATTTTCAATAAAGAAAAATCATTAATGATGTGGCACCTTCTAGAAGCTATTCCGTATAAAATACGGAATACTTCCCGGTACATGTATCAAAATACATATACGCGTATTCGTACCAAATACGAATAGCCGAGAGAGAAAACGAATAGTGAACAATAATACTAGAATACGTATATACAAATACATATATTAATTATTAAATCAAAATCAGATTTAATAATCCGGCTTAATCCTAAGCCGCTAGTATTATCAACCGTCCGATTAAAGTCTGCACAGCACTTGCACATATTTAATCGGACACCTGTATGTATCAACATACCTCATGTACACCATATCGCCTGAACCGTGAAAACCCTCTGTGTGGGACTCTAAAGACTCGTCAATACGCTGGCAGTGGGTTTAACCACAAGCACGTCAGCGGCACTAGCTGTACGTAACGGCTACCCAGGTATTGAGCGAAAGGGAGGCCGACGAACAAACTCATCCTGAACCCCTACTGAGCCTGTCAGTGACAATATCCCCACAGTCCGGTCTTTTCGTCTAAGAGTATCGCATATCGAGTATAGGGGGTGGATAAAGTCAGACCCCCAACAACGCGATATTTAGTGTCGGTATGAAACCCATCATCACCTGAGAAACTATCGATCCTGGATCGATAATTCTCATCCACCGTGGCCATGGATTTATGGTGATGGCCATCCGTACACAACGCGACATCAACCCCCAATACCGGGAGAGACGAATCCCCAACGATCCGATCACTGCCTCCATGTGGCTCGGGACTGTACCCAACTAAAACCTATTTGCACGACTCCTTTGAGCCGTGGTAGGGTAGTAATCAAAGCACAGTGGGAACTCACACGAGACAAATGACGATCTCAGGTCGACAGACTAACCTGTACACATGTCACCTGGGAACTGCTATCTGACAATAGGTATAATACCAACTAGCAGGTTCCCGGTGAGTCCGTCCAGTGTACTAATAACCCAATGAGCAGCTGTATACTATCTTAGGTGAACAAACTAACACCAATGGCTTATGAGACCTGGCCACCGCTCTTCGTCGGGGTCTCGATCAGTATACACTAGTCTACACTGGAGTATCGATGCCCGGTCTCGATACTCCTACGACTAGGGACATTTAAGGATGTGACTTGATCGTTTGTCAACACGCCAGGGGACAATGGGATTTCTTTCGCCTTGTACTGTTTCTCGACCCAATCTTTGAATACAAAGAAATCCTCGATAACGTGACCCGGCATTCTGTAGTATGGGCAATACAGAGCGTTGTCTGTCATGCTTGCTTCATGCGGCCTCTTTGGGTTCGGCAGTTGTAAACCATTTCTCAAGGTGTCCCTGAATATCTTACGGACCTTGTCCCTTCTGAAGGAGTAGACCATGATTTTTCTCTCTTCCAGAGTCGGTCCTTCTCCTCCCAGTATTGGCTTTTACGATCGGTCGGTTTTTTGTCCACCTGCCCTTCACTTGTCTTCATTGTCAGACGCATTAATGACGTTGGTATTGTTGGAGCTCCCACTTTTACGATGGTCATCCTTTCGGCTCTACCAAAGTTTGTCATTTTGAGAGTCCGGGGCAAACTCTTGCATCGAACGCTCTAACATCTGAGCCTTCTTGGTCAGGTCTTGGAACGTTTTGAGACCCGTGGTACATAGAAACGGGACCATCCAATTGCTCAGGTTCCCAATGAGGAAGATGACGGATTGGTCATGTTCTAATGGCGGCTCGCACTTGACGGTTGTTTCCCCAATAATAAAATAGCAAGGCTCTGTTTAAAATTTGAAAAGAGGCAGTGCCTCACGTGCCTCGCACGAGGGCGCCGGCGCCAAGGGTTAAAACCTCTGAGGTAGAGCCTCACGTGCCCTGCACGAGGGCGCCGGCGCCAAGAGTTAAAAACTCTGAGGCAGCGTCTCACATGCCTTGCACGAGGGCACCCGTGCCTCACGTGCCTTGGACGAGGGCGCCAGCGCCAAAAGTTAAAAACTCTGAGGCAGCGCCTCACGTGCCTTGCACGAGGGCGCCAACGCCAAGAGTTAAAAACTCTATGGCAGTGACTCACATGCCTTGCACGAGGGCACCGGCTTTAGAACTAAAAGTTCTCTGCCATTGGATTAAAAATCCAACGGAGATGATGAATCATCAAAATACATAATTAAATTCTGTTGAGAAAATATTCTTCAAATCTTTCTAAACGAGAAAGATCATTCTCTGTAAACAGAGCACCGTTGGATTAAAAAACCAATGGTGATTAAAAATTATCAAGCTACAGATTAAGCTCTGTATGGGAAAATATTTCCCCAATCTTGTTAAAAACAAGAAAAATATCTTCTGTAAAACAGAAGTCCTTGGATCAAAAGATCCAACGGTGGATAAAATCTCTAAATCAATTAAGGATCTCTCAATGAGAGATTTCTTTAACTAAATCAACAAACTTGCCTCCACTATATAAAGGATCCAAGACTTCAAGTCTTGTACAGCGAAACCCCCCATAAACTTCAAGTTCAAAAAAGCAAGCAAAAAAAAGCTTTAAGAGAGAAGAAAGAAAAAGAACTTTCTTCAAGGTAAATAAAAGTAATAGAGATCAGATGATCTCATCTGCATATCTAAGAGTTTAACCCTCATAAAAGAACATATTTCTTTCTCTGGATCTGAGATCCATGAGACAAGTCTCCCGCAAATGAGAATTTAATTCTCATGGGGATGAATTTGTTCTTGGGGATCGAAGATCCAGAGAAGAACAGAGAATTGAACTCTTCAGAAAAAAATACACGAAGAAATATCAACGCCAAGTGCCTTACGTGCCCCTCACGTGGGCGCTACTCAATAAAGAGTGCTTAGCACTCAATGGTTGGCGCTCAGCGCCAAGCGCCTCTCGTGCCCCTCACATAGGCGTTGCTCAATAAAGAGTGCTTAGTACTCAGTGGTTGGCGCTCTATGCCAAGCGCCTCACGCGCCCCTCACGTGGGCTCCGCTTAATAAAGAGTGCTTAGCACTCAGTGGTTGGCGCTCAGCATCAAGCGCCCCACGTGCCCCTCACGTAGGCTCTATTCAGCATAAAGTGCTCTGCACTCATAAACCAGTGTCCAACGCCTGGCGTCTAGCACCAAGCGCCTTACGTTCTCCATACGTGGGCGCCATAAAGAGTGTTTAACACTCCATAAAAAACAAAAAAAGGGAAAAGCGGGATAAAGTGTGGGCGTCAGAACCCATATGAATGCTCAGCATCGTTGGCACAGAAAGGGGACCAAGCCAAGCAAGTGTTTAACACTTTATTTAAAAATGAAATGACTGGGCTGAGCCCAAGTTTGGCTAAACTCCTAATCAACCGAGCACCTGGGCTTTTTATTTTCCAGAGTGGTCTTAGTCCCAAACAAAACTACCGATTTTTTGACGAATATTAATTGGTTCCAGGGTACATCTCCCCACACCTCTGATATATGTAGTTGTAATTCTTCAACGTCTTCAGAGAGGTGGCGAGTCCCGACAACCAACAACTTCTTGGACTGCAACGTCCTTAAACTAGCTATGGACTGCAACATCCTTAAACTAAGACGATAGAGCCCAAATGCTCTTTTGTTGGGTCTGAATGATCCCAAAAATCCTGTTGAGTAGATCTTAGCCTAAAATCAGACTAACGTATCCTCAACAAACATTTAAGTTGATCTTAATCCCAAATGAGATTAACGATCCTTAAATCAAACCAAACCCAAATCTAAGAAGATACGGATTTGGACTAATCCATGCCCTACGGGCGACAACATAAATTAGTCTCCGTATACAATCCATGGGAAACCAAAAATAAAACAAACACACACGACATAAAGTGACCTTCTGGAGCAGGAGAAAGCGGTTACCACGATGCGGTAATGAAATTAACTGCAGGGGCTTACGCCTGCATGGAAGAGTGTCCCCACAATCAAAAACCCCTGACAACGAGGGGGAATCTGACGAAGTCTGCTACAACGGCCACAACCGTCCAAACCTCCGATACCCGGTGCCATAAATCAACTTGGCATCTTCGGAGAGGTGGACGGATAAATCCAAATAGCATCTGCCCCCAAATTCAGGCAAGACGTTTGTCTTCTCGGTTTTCGGCGGTAAACAGATTCTGGCACGCCCGGTGGGACCTCTTCCTTTTTCCACACCACACTTCATGTGTCGTCACGGTTTAATATGGTTGCCCTTAGATTCGAGGTACTAAGATTTGGTATCTTGCTCCTATGTAGAAGAGATGATGACATCGACGGCTTCCAACTACACCTACTGCAGCAACTCCCACTCCATCCCGACTGGAGGAGTGACTTATAGGCCCCAAGCGGCCTCCATCTTCGCAATGCCAGTGGAACATGTGATTCAGGCCACCACTGGACTGTTCTTGGGGACCATGCTCCCGCCAATGAGCTTTAATGCTTCAGTGCCATCATAGGAGGCTCCAAAGAAGTCGGTCTTCGATCGGCTTGCAATCTCCATGGCCCCTCTCAACGGGTCGTCCAATTCTAACGCCTCAGTCTTTAACAGGCTGAGCCACAGCTCGAGTAGGCCCGCCAAGAGGCTCGCAATATTTGAGGAGGTTATCTCGAAATGGATAGCCATTCCAACTCCATCGAGAGAAGTCCGCAAAGGGGTGTCTCCTACTAAAGGCCCGGTCTTCGCTAGATTGACCGTTTCAACTCCTACTTCCGGTGAAGTTATCAAGATTGCTTCCCCTACCAAGAAGTCGGTCTTCGATAGATTGACTGTCTCCTCTCAACGGACGTCAGTCTTCAATAGGCTGGCCCCGGCATCAGCCCCTAACCAGAGCAGAGGGCATGATAAAGCCAATCCCGTAACCGAGCCAGTCCCATCTGCAAGGCATTCTCGACGTCGCCACTGACGCCGAGTGAGGAAAGCTGGGGGAAACTCTCCCTCCGGACTTACTCCACCAGCTCCAATGGTGGAAATTGACGCTGCTGTTCCAAATGGGAACAACTTTGAACCGCTCTGGAGAGTGCGAAAGAACTCTCCGACCGATGTACTGAAGAAGTCTCCGCCACCTGTTGAAACCATGATACAGGTGAAGCCAGAACAACCTCCTCAGCGGTTGTCCTCCAAGATCCACAGAGTCTGGCGGAAAGTCCAAGACTCTGTAATTGACAAAGACTACTCTCGCTGACTGAAGAAAACGAAGGCCCGGCAGGAGGACGACCACCCCGCCATCATACCACGGAAGGTATCGTCCATATGGGTTCCTGCTGCAACGGCCTTCTCAACTTCGACCTCTTCCGGCTCTATCAGCAGCCAGAGAAGAAACGATCTCCAAATATGCCCTTGACGACTACATAGCTCAACAAATACGAGCTCATCAGGCAAGCGAAGTGGATGGCCAAGTCGTCATAACTGGGCGACCTTATCCAGGCTGGTATGTCAAATAAAGTACCCGCCGGGGTATACGATCCCTAAATTCCATGTATATAAGGGGACATGCAATCCCCATCAACATGTCACTCAGTTTAGAGCTCTATGCGGCAATACTGGAGGCGACGACAAACTGCTGCTTCGCCAATTCGTCGGCAGATTGGCGGAGACAGCATTTGAATGGTACTCGGAGCTTCCGAATGACTCCATCAAAACATTTACAGAAATGAAGCTGCTATTCACACAGCGTTTCGCAAGCACAAGTTAGTGCACCCCAATCACGGTATTGATCAATGCCAGGGTGAAGCTAGGAGAGACCTGGGTTCAATACGCAATTTGGTGGCGTAACCTATGGTAATAATGCGAACAGCGCAAAGAGGAAGCTCCTGCTGTGAGTATGTTCGTGGGAACCCTTGATCCTCAGGCAACTATATCCCAGTTTATGATGTTCTTCAAGCTGACTACCTTCCAGGCCTTGATTGACAAACTGGCCCAAATGGACCAGATGGGCTATAGGCCGTCCTCTTCAAAAATGGATCTCCGGAATGAAAAGGGCAAAGGGAAAGCACCTTCGTCGCCAACGCTCAGTAACAACCGAGTGACCCAAAACCGGTTGCTCGCTAAAGCGACAAATCACGATCCCTCGAAGAAAAGTTGAAACTTCCCTATTCATTTCCCCGGGATAAAACGAGGAGATTGTTCAAATTAGCGGTGCGCAAAAGGCTTATCACTCTGCCGGATCCGAGACGCCCACTGCAACCTGGTGAGGTCAACAATCCCAACTACTGCCCCTACCACAGAATAGTGGGCCACCCAATCGAAAATTGCTATATCTTCAAAAACTGGGTTGAGGAGCAATACCAACAGGGCAAGTTTGCGCTGTCCGAAAACTGGAAGGTAAACCCGCCACAGCAGCATGCTCCTAAAAAGGTGGATACGCCGGGGGCATCATGCTCATTTATAGAGGAAGCTCTATGGGAAGTTGTCCTTTCGACTAAAACTAAAAGAATGCTGAAGGATTTTCAAGCGTGTCTGGCGATCAAATGGAAAAGCCCGCTAGAGCCCGAGATTATTGACGGGATGCTGAAACCGCGCCCGACGCCGAAAGTTGGTAACAATGGGCAAAACCTCTAGGCCAAGCCTTCAAAATCTTCGAAGAAAAAGAAGAGGACCAAGAAGCTAGTGCAGCTTGACGACAATCGTACGGGTCTTCAAAAATACATCGACGCATTGGAGGAATACAACCAAAAGGAGAGGACCCCGGTCACACCGGAAGAGTTCCTCAAGCATATTCTTGAGAATGGAGACAGTGACATTGATGAAGGAGACGGCTCGTCAGAAGAACCCGAGGATTATGGGGAAAGTTGCCACATGATCTCTCACTCGTCGGTAAATGGCAAAGAAGCTACGTAGTGAAATTGGGGGCAGAACCAGAGCCAAAATCCCTAGAACCGTCAGACGACCTGATCGACAGGCTGCTGAGCGAAGCTCTTCAAAAGAGAAAAGCTGATCAAGAACGTGAAGCGGCCATTTACGAAGAGGCCAAGCGTCGGTGACGGGCTGAAGAAGTTCCGGTAATGAGAAGCCATAAAGTACCTCAACCGGATCGAAGCACCCCTGCCACCAGCAAGAGCAGAATCAAGATAAGGAAGCAGTTCGCCAAAGCTCTATCAGTGGGAATGAAGCTGCCACCTTTCAAAGAAAATACTTCCGGGAGCATATGCCCCGACGAAGCGGATGTACATCCGAACTACTTCTTGTACCATCGGAGGGTCACACACCGTACCGAAGAGTGCAATGCTTTCAAGAAGTGGTGGCAGCGATATGTTGCCCACCGACACCACCTCAAGCGGATGAAGCGCAAAGCTCGTTGGAAACAGAGAAGCACGACAGATGAGAGTAAAGGAACAGCCAGTAACTGTCATATGGTTGATGCCATTTTGACAAAAGGAAAATATCAAGTTCTTACCTTCGGGAGCGACTCTGATGAAGAAATAGCCCTTGGCCCTCTCTTCAAGGAATCCACCTCTAAAAAAGAAGAAAAGACGAAGAACTGTGAGAACATCCAGCTGTGTAACAGTACGTTGCCTGAAAAGAATCTCGGACAACAAGAAGAGCATGGCGTCATCGATTTAAGCAAGCGAGGATCGTGGTGAGCAGATGTATATCTACGGGGGAAGTCGGGTGGATGACGTATATCACCCCCACAATTTTCATGGGTAGGATGCGAATATGATACACACACACACACACATGTGTTATTGTGAGACATGAATACTTAGAAAGAAAGGCTTTAGAAGACCATAGGTTAGATTTAGCGTAATTGGAAGAGAGTGCTTTTAGTTTAGTTTCTTAGTCGCGAAACCCTAGAGTAAAGGTTGACACACACACACATGCACACACGTGAGATGATTATGGGTGTATATGTTTATATGTATATGTATGTGTGTATGTGTATGTGTGTGTGTGTGTGTGTGTGTGTGTGTGGATGCGTTGGGGTGTGTGTGTGTGTGTGTATACACACACATACATATACGTATACATGGGTGATGAGGATAGTATTTGATACTTGGAGGTGAGTCGATATAATCGGGCATGATGCCGTGGGATCGGATACTTGTTTGAGTCATGATATGATATATGACGTGGTATTATAGTGGATCGTTGGGCGATGTGTATTCATACATACGACGATATGTGTTATGATATTGGAATGTACGAGACTTTAGAATAGTACCCTGATCATGATATTGTTCAATGATGATACCATATAAGTGATGATGTATATATGATAGTTGACCCGTACCCTCGATTTTGGGGATGCCGTACGATGGATTTTACTGTACGAGGTATAGATATGATGATTGATCCACACTCTTGACTCGAGAATGTCGTACTATATATTATACTGTACGCGACTCTATGAGGCTGGATCGCCGACTACTAGGTATATCGACTCGGAATTTAGGTGGATTTCTTACAATTTCGGCTAGTCTCTTGGTTTAGCCTTTTAGTTGATTAGGCAGATGTTAGACTAGGCTCGAGTCACACCTATTTTCCAAAACTAACGAATCGTGAGCATTTTCAAAAGACATTCTGAGAAATGCTATGGATTTTCAAAGGACATAACTATTCTTAAAAACACCGTAGCCCCTATTTTTCTAAAAACCACGATTCGTACTATTTCAAACACCAAAACTGTATGACTCGTATATAGATAAGTATATTCCTCAATGTTGCGTTTACTACTTGTTTCTCCGTTATATTCTTGTTGTTCTCATCGCATTACATGTGTTTCTTTAACTATTATGATCTCGCCTGTTAGGACATCATCACCATTACCGATGATGCGTATATTCCACGTACACTTGCTTGCCGGCTCACACACATCATCGTCGGTAATTTTCATGTCACGTACACTTTAGAAAATGTTACTTCATTGGTATAACCTGCTAACTGGTAGTTTCACACATTATTAGTATGTTTGCTTTCATATGCTAGTTTAGGTGTTACATTCCTTACCTAGATACCCCATACAATTATCTATTCATTATGTATGCAATATTGTTGGCTTTATGCCTTCACCATTTATTGGCTCTTGATTTTGGGATTTTGGGTTTCCATGAGATTTCTGGATTCGGGGGAAAACCGCAGTAATTTATAAACTCATTACCATTTTAAAAATGCAAGTTGCGGTTTTCTCGTGATATGATGTGTATGGCGACCACCATGAGTTTTCTCGGTTCTTGAGCTATATCTTATACCCGATTCGAGGAGGGGGATGCACCGTCTGCGAGTACATAGTGGACCTAGTGCGGTACCTTGGGGCAAGAAGATCGCATAGAAAGCGTTGATCCCCGCAGGGGAGCACTACCGACCAGTGATGTTTGACGCGGCGGATATCCGGAGGATACCGATCGTGGTCGTGAGATTTGATGATATGGGCCGATCCGGACTGACGGATCCCGAGATATTGAGATATTGAGATATTGGTGTGTGTGTGTGTGTATATATATATATTGTGTCGATGATTCACACGGATTTTCTGTCGATTTCACTGATGATGTTTCAGTTTTATTATACAAGTTTTATTAAGATAAAAATACAGATTTTTCTTATACCAGATATATCCCGATTTCGTGGTTGATTGTTTCATTCATGATGCATTCATACATAAACATATGACAAGTTACTACTTGAGGCACTGACATGAGTATTGGTATTTCACTTATGCTTAGATTAGTACCATTGCTATTACTAGGTGCTTCAGTGTTATGTTATGTGCATGTCATTGTCCGACCTAGGAGATCGTCTTTCATACGATTTCTACCTGGTGATGTTTTCTATTCACGAGTTGGCAACTCACCCGTTGTGCCACAGTTTCTTGCAGGTTTTACCGTACAGGTTCCATAGCGGCTTCGCTGGTACACTACTTCCTTTCGGGTGATTGCCTTGGTAGATGGGTTCACTTGCATCGTGACCACCGTTGTACTTTTATTTATTCAGTTGTATCTAGTAAACTCCATTAACCATACTTTGTATATTTGGTAGACTTAGAAGACCAGTTGTTTATTCTTTCAACCTTAGGGTCGCGCGCTTGTATTATTATGGTTCTTCTCTGGTTTTCTTGAGGATGTTGGTTTTCTTTCTGAGTTTTTGATCCTCGCCCTTCGGCGTTGTATACTATATTGCTTGCGTGGTTGTTCCTGCCTTTTGGTGAAGCGCTAGCTCCCGCTTGGGGATGCCTTATTCTTTATTTATGTATATTCCTGTTTTGTACCCGTTTGGGGCCAGTTTTTACATGGGAACCTCTGCCGGAATTTTTATAAAAACTTGAGCTTATTATAAAGACTTTCAGATACGATTTTATATGTTAACTTTTAAATAAGTTTTCCTTCACTCTATTTTCATTAAATGGTTTAGATTTCTGGGCTTTGGCTTACTTATATTACATTACGCCTCTAGACGTTTCGTAATTTAAGTGCCAGTCACGTTCCGTACCTTCGGGCCGTGACACCTTGGTTGCACGAGTACAACGTCATCTCTTCTACACAACATTAGTATATGAAGTATTTCAAAGATGGCCTCGAGTACACAGTTACAGGGGAGCTGAACCCATTCTCCGTAAATGAAGTCCGCAAATTTGAAGACGCCAAGTACTTACTACCAGATTTCGAAGACACGGAAAGATGCCATATGCCGGAGAATAAGCAAAAAGCCGTCGCTACTATCCTGGTCTTTGGGAGCGATACCGAGGAGGATGAAGAGATGATTTATTCGGGGCAGCCCCAATGCAACAGGCCAGGACCATTTACTCCTATTTTGGTCTTTGGCAGTGACTCTGAAGACGAGGTCAACGCAGTATTCTCTGTTCGTCCATCAATACAAACATTTACTGAAGCTGATCAGAGTTTGCAAATTGCCATGGTCCCGCGGCGGCATTATAAAGAACTCGATGCGCTTGGTACATACAGCGTGCAAGAGCTGCAGACCTTCTACGTCCCTCCTAGGCGGAAAGATAAAAAGGTGATCCTCTTCTACCAGTCCACGGAGACCAAAGTGGAAAGAGAAGTCTGGCATGGCGCCGAACCTGTGCGCGACAGGTTTCAACCAATCCGTCTGCTCAGATACTACGCAGAGGGACTAAAAAGACTATTGAGATGCCAAGGCGTACCCTTCAAACAGACTACTTGACAAGCCCAATTCTATAACAAGATTTGGGACGTTCCCCCGACTCGGCGAATGATCCCCAACAGGAGGATGGAGACGACCGGGCTTGGATACGTTCGGTCCAAGAAACGAGAGCGATTCCATGGTTGCTATGTCATAAATAACCCCAGTAGAGAAGCGAATGCATTTCCAGATAGCGCTGATAGCGAACCAGAGTGAGATCCCGCCATGAGAATACCAAGCCCGTCGTTCGAAGAACAAATTGACAAGCTGATAAGGGAAGCGGGTCAAAAGATTCGGGATGACCACAGCCGCGAAATGGCCATTTACGAGAAAGCCAGGACGCAGCGTATCATTTAGCAGGCTACGGAGGATGACGATGCCCTTCACCCTCATCCCGCTGTGCGCTCTCGTGGCGAAAAGAAAGCCCGACGTAGAAGAAACAACAAGATGAAGAATGAGAATGACGCTAAAAACAGCGAAGAAGATTCAAGAAGCCACGCGATCGAGAAAAATTCAGCTGGAATCCGTCTTTTATGAAGAAGATGGATCGAGAGTACTCGTTCCCCCAAAACAAGACAAGGAAAATATTCGACCTTGTCATGAAGTATCAAATGATGAAGCTCCCGGAGTCTTGGCACCCTGAGAAAATAAACGAGGTCCATCATCCGGCGTATTGCTCCTACCACCGAGCAATAGGATATCCTCTTGAAGATTGCTTCACCTTCAAGGACTGGGTCGAAGACCAATATCAGCAAGGCAGGTTCGCTCTGTCTGAAAATTGGAGTGTATCCCTACCATGAATGCATGAGCCAAGAGCAACATACACTGTGAGGGAAAGTCCACATCAACACCGAGCTTGGAAACAAGCTCGTACCTGCCACATGATAACATTCTCAAAAGAGGGAGAGGATGAGAATGTGGATGACCTCTCCCAGTGCTTTACTAATGAATATGGGGACGCGGTGATCTCAGAATTTCCACCGGCGCCAAAAGAGCTGGAGGAAGGGATACACACCATAGCAGACAATCTGAAGAAAATCAACTTGGGGACGACAAATGAACCAAGGCCAACGTTCGTTAGCGAGCTGCTGTCCGAGGAGCAGGTGACTACACTAAAAGACGTGCTTATATAGTATGAAGACTGCTTCACGTGGAACTATTCTGAGCTGCCAGGACTAGATCCAGAAATAGCTGTGCATAAATTGGCTATATCGCCGGACATCAAGCCAGTCAAACAGGCGCCCAGAAGAATGCGACTCGAACTCGAGATGAGCATCACTGCCGAAGTCAAGAAGCTAATTGACTCTGGCTTCATCCAAGAAGTTCAATACCCCGACTGGATCGCCAACATCATCCCAGTGATGCAGAAAAATAGGACAGTATGCATCTGCGTGGACTTCCGGGACCTCAACAAAGCTTGCCCGAAGAATGACTTCCCGGTACCGGTTACCGAGCTGATGATAGATAACACGTCCACTCATGAAGTCTTCTGCTTCATGGATGGATCTTCAGGGTATAATCAAATAAAAATGCATCCTGAAGACCAAAAGCACACCGCCTTCCAGACTCGACTAGGCATATTCTGCTATAAAGTGATGCCTTTCGGTCTAAAGAACGCCGGCGCTACCTACCAGAGAGCCTTGACAAAGATCTTCGATGATCTCATACACAAGGTTGTCAAATGTTATATCGACGACCTCGTAGTGAAAAGCAAATCATACGAGGAGCACTGGGGACATCTCAAAATAGTGTTCCGGCGCCTTCGGAAATCTAATCTGAAGATGAATCTTCTGAAATGCGCGTTTGGAGTATCCTCAGGCAAATTCCAAGGATTCATCATCCGACACCGAGGCATCAAAATAGACCAATTGAAGATCAAGGCGATCATAGAAATTTCCAAGCCAAGAACTCTCAAACAACTACGGTCTCTCCAAAGAAAGCTCACGTATATCCGACGGTTCATTACTAACCTTTCCGGAAAATGCCGCCCCTACAGCCATCTAATGAAGAAGGGGACCCCGTTCATTTGGGATCGTAAATGCCAAAATGCGCTAAACGAAATCAAGCAATACCTGCAGAACCCGCCGGTACTGACCGCTCCGTTCAAAGGAAAGCCCCTCATCCTGTACACAACAGCCCTTGAAGGTTCTTTAGGCGCCTATAGGCACAGGAGAACGATCAGGGAAAGGAGAGAGCCCTCTACTATTTAAGTCGAGTTCTCCTGGGGACAGAAAACAACTACTCCCTCATTGAAAAGCATTGCCTGGCATTAATCATCGCGGTAACGAAGCTCCAACATTACGCCTTGGCATATGAGGTCCATCTTATATCAAAGGTGGATCCTCTCAAATATTTGATATCAAGAGCCATACTAACGGGAAGGCTTGCCAAATGGACCATCCTTTTAATGGAATTCTCGATAATCTATCGACCTCTTAAGGCAGTGAAAGGCCAGGCCATCGCCGACTCTCTCGCAGAGCATCCGATACCCGCTGACTCTCCTTTAAATTGCGAGCTGCCGGATGAATATGCGTTCGACACAATCGACGGGGAGAAAGAAGGGAGTGATACCCGATGGGAACTTTATTTCTATGGAGCATCGTCTATGAAGAAGCGAAAGCAAAATACCCTCAGAATCAAAGCCGGGGTGGGCCTTATCCTCGTGACTCCGCAAAGAGGGATAATGCGTTTCGCCCTTTCCTTAACAGAGCCAAGGACAAACAACGAGGCTGAATACGAGGCTCTAATAGCAGGTCTCGAGATCTCCATTGACATGGGAATCGAGAACCTCCTAATATATGGAGAGTCCCAGCTGGCCGTTAGCCAAGTAAAGGGCGTCTATCAGACATGCAAGCCAGAGTTGGTAAAATATGGCGAAAGAGTGTGGAAACTGCTGACTCAAATCCCCTCCTACGTCCTGGAAAGCATACAACGGACGGAATATAGCAAGGCAGATGCGTTAGCCAAGCTTTCTAAAGAACCGGCCCGATGAAAACCTCGATGACATAAGGATCATTGTGCAAAGCCGCCGGATACTCACACCAGCAGAAATATCTCCTGAGTCGTCCGAAGAAGAGGAAGCGACCAAACAAGCGGCCTTCCAAGTAGAGGACGAAGAAAAGGCTAAGGATGGGAGAGAAGTCTTCATAGACTACTTCAAATCCCATCGAATGCCCGAAAACGCATCTTCAAGACATCAGCTCATGAAACGAGCTCTGTCTTTCGCCTTTGTCAATGATACTCTATATAAGAGATCATTCGAATATATGTGGTTGAGATGCCTGGAACCAGAAGAGGCAAGGAGAGTCGTCCAAGAAACTCACGACGGACTTTGTGGTTCCCATCAAGTTGGGCCAAAGATGAAATTAAAGATTAAGAGAATGGGTTACTATTGGCCCACAATGATTCAGGACTGCCTAGAATATGCAAAGCAGTGTCACTCATGCCAGATTCATGGGGACTTCATCCATAAGCATCCGAATCCCCTACACCAAACACTGGCAAGATGGTCGTTCGAGATGTGGGGAACCGATATAATCAGGCCTATCGAGCCAACATCATCCAAGGAATATCGGTTCATATTGGCGACAACCGATTACTTCTCTAAATGGGCTGAAGCAGTACCGCTAAGAGAGGTGAAGACGGAGAACATCCTCCATTTCTTCAGGACACATGTCATTTACTGGTTCGGCACTCCGCGACGGATCATCTCGGATAATGGGCCGGCCTACAGAAGCCATAAGATCAGCCGCTTCGTGCAGCAACATAATATAGATTGGAGATACTCTTCAGTCTATAATCCCCGAGCTAATGGTCTAGCTGAGGCTTTCAACAAAACTTTGACGAAGGTCATAAAGAATACGGTGTCCAGAAACAGAAAAGACTGGCACGAGAGATTGCATGAAGCTTTCTGGGCTTATTGAACCACGTTCAAAACAGCCACGATGACCACGCCATTCGTGTTGGTATTCGGCACGGAAGCGGTACTTCTCTTGGAGATAGAGCTACTATCACTACGAGTAGCGGTCCGACATGAGCTGAGGGATGAAGAAAATGCCCACCTTCGGCTTGAGGAGCTCGATGCCCTCGATGAAACTCGTCTCATAGCGCGGCAAAACCTAGAAGCTTACAAAGCAAGGATGACGCGCTCATACGAAAGACTAACTAGGCCGAGAGCATTCTGCCTAGGCGAACTCGTGCTAGTTGTCAAAAGACCTATGATCCCCAACCGTGCCAAACAGGGGAAATTCGAGCCGAACTATGAGGGCCCATACGTCATAGACAATGTTTATCAAGGTGGTGCCTATTTGCTCTTGGATATGCATGGCGAAAGATCCTTCCGGCCAATAAACAGCCGCTTCCTTAAGAAATACTACCCCTGACAAGTCACAACTCAGGTTAACGATAGATGACGACGCTCATGTCCGCTCGCTATCTTCCTGAGTCAATACTCTGTAAGTAGTATCCAGCAAAACTTTGCCTCGAAGCTATGGACCGGGATGTCCCTAAACTAACAATGGACCGTAATGTCCTTAAAATAAATACGTCGCCTCAAACACGACGATAGTGGAATTCAAGTCCATAGGTCCCAGCGGCAAAGACTACAACTCAAATCCCGCTGTCTACACAGCTACCCCGGTGGTGAAGTCCCACCGTGATCGAAAAAAAGAAAAAAAAGATACGTCCACAAGCGAAATGGGCATGGATGAAAACCCGAAAGGGCACCATGAGTAAAAAACAATAGGGCTACCGGCGAGTTTGTGAAAACCTGAAAGGGCGCAATCTCGTTGTCAAAAAAAAAAGAAAAAGAAAAAAAACGGTACGTCGGTGAAATGGGCACGGATGAAAATCCGAAATGGCTCCGTGAGTAAAAACAGCAGGACTACCGGCGAGTTTGTGAAAACCAGAAAGGGCGCAGACTCGTAAAAAAAATTCATGCACACTTGCAAGGTCCTCTCGACCTTATAAGGAGAAAATACCTGAGTGATATCCTTACGACTCACAAAATGGAGCAACACACTTAAGGATCCCCATGATTCCTAAGGAGAAATTGCACTTACGAGATCCTCACGACTCGTAAGGAGAATCCCCCCTATGAAACCCTCATGGCTCATAGGATTCGAAAGCCTTAAATTACAGGGATCTGAACCTGTTCATAAGCCATCACATTCCCTAAGTTGCCCTACACGCGGTCAACATCGATCCCTTGTATACAATCCACGGACACAAATAAACGTTCCCTCGCCCAGTTCCACCCATTGCGTGAAATTTCCCCATTTGGTGAACAACACTTATAAGTCCTCTCGACTTGTAAGGAGAAAACACTCTTGTAAGATCCTTACGACTAGCAAGAGAAAATATCACTTAGGAATCCTCACGACTCCTAAGGAGAAAATACACCTACGAGATCCTCACGACTTGTAGGGAGAAATACCTTTATGAGACCCTTACGGCTCATGAAGTAAAAAGCCTTAGTCGGCAGGATCCTAACCCTGTTTGCTATGCCATCTTTGTTCAAATCAGCAAAGGCAAATGATGATTCGCTCCTGGCAATATTCCAGTCGCAGCGATGCTGCTGCCAAAATTGGTGTCAGATCTCAAGTTCCATACTCGCAATAAAGACCAGCGAGCAAAAAATGCATATGAAATAGCCGAAATGATGGGGCAACTCGCAATATAAAAAACAGCAAGCAAAATATATGCTGTCACGCCCCGCTTCCCAGTGTACAGGCAGAGGACACGACGAGGCCGCTACGTATTTACTCTAAAGTAAATACGCTAAGAGTATCTAAGCAATATAAATATAAAGGCACAAGAAACAAGATATAATAAAACGGCAACTTTATTTATTCACATTCTTTCTGTATAATGCATGGAAAAGTAAATACAACTGAATGAAAACAATGCCTAAATAATGGCATAACAGAAAGGAAAAGTACTGAAATAAAAGTGTACAATGAACTAAAGCTCTGGGTCTTCAATGAAGTGGTCCAAGTCTTCACTAGTGGGCTCGATCTCCGGAGTGTCCAGATCACCTGACGACATTAAAAGAAGAAAGAAAGAGAATGTCGTCAGCGAACAAATCGCTCGGTAAGTCCCAAAGATAAGGGAGAAATAGAATGGACAGAAAGAGATGTAGCTTTTAAAGTTGTATTATATGAGTGTTTGGTGTTAACGCTGTTATTTGTAGCTTGGTACAGAAGGATGCCAGTGTATACGAGAGAAGTCTCTATATGCCAGAGACTAGAGGCAAGTGTAGTACAAGGAACCGTTTATGCAACGGTACAACAACAAATGGATTCAGGTTAGGTGTATTAAATCTTACAGTCTCGTGCTACTTCTAACACCTTCTGTACCAATCTACCCCTTAAACCCCGTAGTGTCTTGATTGTATTGTTGTATTGTAATGCAACTTGTATTGTCTTGTAATATAGATTGTATAATTGGATGACTTGCCGAAACCATTATATCAGTAAATTGATGTAACTGGAGAATCATGTAAATGGAAGTATATCCATGGTTCGGTTCAGTCAATATAGATTGAATAGATTGAATATATGTATTCATGGATTCTTGTTAGATTTTAGATTGTACTTGAATCATATTTAAATCAGATTATAATGAGACTCATTCTGAGTCAGAACAATTAGAAAAGAAATTGAAGTCCTGATAGTTTTGATATTATCGGTAACCGCTGCACATGGGCGGCAGGATTTGTGTCTTTTTCAAAGACGATTACCGTATTGATAACACTTTTGTTAAGTTGTCTACCTTAGATAGGCAAGCACCCATATCTCCGGCTCCCTGAGGCTCAAGAGACCGGTCCCGCTTAAAGCTATGTTTACTAGGGTCCTTAGGGTAATTTATAGAACTTGTGGAGGTTTTATGTAAAAATACTTTTGTATAGTTTTCAAAATACACCCCAAGTATATAGTTATCGTCTTTAAAGTTATTATAGATGTGGATTTTATATTTGTGATATTTCTAGTGAAAATATCCTAAATTCATAATATAGGGTATTTAATTGTAATATTGAACTTGTATAGAATTCATGGTATTTTAGTGTAAAGTGATTCTTGTGATTTTTGAAAAGAGTTGGAATATTTATATTATTATAAAATAGATATTTTAATGTTACTTATATATATTTATATAAAAATAATTTTAATATATATATTATATTTCTAGAAATCCCATTTTCTTAAGATATTGTATATTAAATCTCTCGAGACCGAATGCTCCTTGTGGAGGTCTGCATCTCGCACTACTAAGCCCGAGGATGTGCGATAATGCACATTATCCCAAACGGGTTCCCCAAATGGGTTGTAGCGGCACTATGCAAAGATTTATAAAAATACTTAATCCTTTAGAAAACGGTTTTATTAATTCATGGTATTTATTTGTAATGTTTTTTTTTGCGTATTCTATGTACCCGAAAGTATTGTGCTATGTTGCATATGAGTGTTGTGAGGAGGTAGGTCATTACCTCATGATCTAACTTAAAGGTATAGTAAGATTATGATGATTTAATCTCAAAAATGAAACTGCATGGTATTTTACTGAGAAAGAGCGATAAAAGTTACAAAATGATATAGATTGTCATGAAACTTGTTCAACATGTTTGTTAATGATTAATAGTCAACATGTAATGGTTTAATAGGGTTGTGTTTAAGAAAAGTGGAATTTTTAGAAAGAAACCGAATCGATAATCGGTTTGACTCCGATTCCGTCGGGTTTTATTAAAAGATGTTTTTAGAGTAGCAAAGGAGATAGGGAGGTAGGACTTATGGGTTTAGGACTTAGAGGAGAGGAAGAGGGAATGGACGTAGCTTCCGGTGCGTCGTCTCGTCACCGGGATCTCCTAGGGTTGTCGCCGGAAAAATCGTCGGAGGTTCGCCTTTCGCTTCTTCCAAAATACACTAGGGTTCTAGGAAATTTTTTGAGAGTTTTGTAAAGAATTTTAGAGTGGGGGGTAGTGTTTAGAGGTTGTATTTATAGGGTTAGGGTAGGTGAAAGGTTAAAATGAAAAAATATGATAAATGTAATAAAATGTATTAAAAGTGGTGTAATTGGGGTTTTAAAGGTGCTCTGTTACTGGTCTGAGGATTTAAAGTACACAGGGGTGCAGGGGAGCTGAAAAGACACACGTTGGTGTTGATGACTCGGCGGTCCGGCTGATTCCAGCTGGCGGCGGCGGCCCGAGTCGGCCGATCCGCCGGCCGAGTCGGCCGATTCGCCGGCCGAGTCGGCCGATTCCGTCCGAGTCAGGTGGTCGGAGGGATCCCCGTCGCTTCATTAGTCCCATGGTACAATTAGTTTTTAGGGTGTAGTAGGGTTTTTTTGTGAGTTATGCACGTGTAAACCCTTGGTATTCTAAAAATTCAAAATATAACAATATTAAAAATAATGTGGGGTATGGGATTTGAACTCTGGTGGCTTGGTTCAGCGGTGCAAGGTATTACCAATGAGCTACAAGCTCGTTGTAATTAAAAAGTAAAACATGTATTTATGGTACTCACAGAAATGTAATTACTCCAAGTATACATCAACTTTTAAATAAATCTTTGTACACTAAAATTGGAGTTGTTACATATGTGTATAAAATAGCCGAAATGTTTGAGCAACTCGCAATAAAAAAACAACGAGTAAAAGGAAAAATAGCCGAAATGATTGGGCACCGCGAAAAATAGCCGAAATGATTGGGCAATCGCGACTTTCGCGATATAAGAAGCTGAATTGATAGAGCGTCGCGGAATGAAACAAAAAAAATGAAACTTCTGTCCTGCAGGTGAGATCACATTGACCCTTATATACAATCCATGGGCACAAACAAAAAGGGAACCATATTGCCCCGCCGGGCTTCGTCAAAGGGAAGCCAAGTCTCGATGGATACATCTACGGCCTAGAAATCAACGACATTCTTTCTCGTTCCAACCAGAGGCAGATATGACGTTAGCAAAATGGAACCACGGCAAAGTCCCCTAGTTCCAAATCTCGAAGGTTCACAGACAACCCAGAGACTACTTTGGAGCCTCGGCAATGTCCCATAGTTCCAAATCTCGACGGTTCACAGACAACCTAGAGACTACCTCGGAGCTACGGCAAAGTCTCCTAGTTCCAAATCTCGACAGTTTACAGACAACCTAGAGACTACCTCGGAGCCATGGCCGAGTCCCTAGTTCCAAGTCTCGACGGCAACATCTACAACCTAGAGATCAACAACAGCGTTCTTCCTCCCTCCAGCAGGATGCAGACGTGACATCAACAAATGGAGTCACGACAAAGTCCCCTAGTTCCAAATCTCGATGGTTCACAGACAAACCAGAGACAACCTTGACATCCGTCAAAATATTGCAGACACAATGTCAACAAACGAAGCCAAGGAAAATCCTTTGCTTCAGGGTCTTGAAGACAACTCAAATGAGACCTGAAAGTCTATCAGAGATCATCCCACACCAGTGCGGAGTGGTCGTGACTCATCGGGGCTCCCAAATTGTGCCTAACCTCAAGTAAAAAGCGGCATGGAATATCCCTAATGCTTTCTCTTCCGATGGTAATATCACCTGGAAGATTACTTGAAGACGTCTTGTCCAGCCCCCGAAGGAATCAGAGACACGACAGTCGTGGGGCTACTCGAACAGTAAGATTGCATATCAAGGAATACATCGGCCAATGCGACGGTACGACGGGTAAAAAACCCTAGTACCGCAGACCTTAACGGACTTCTATTAGCAGGAGTTAACTGTGACGTTAAGACATCCTTGCGAGAACTTCTCGATTCGTCTCGACTCATGGGGAAAATAATGTTCCTGTGAGAACTTCTCGACTCGTCTCGACTCATAGGGAAAAGCCTTAGGCAACGAGGATATCAACCTATTTCATAAGCACTGGGGCCCTACAAGTCGGTCCAAGATGGACTATTGCATACTATCCACGGGCTACACTCTCTAAGGTCGATTATCGATGAGGAGGGAAATAACCACTTACAAGTCCTCTCGACTTGTAAGTGGGAAAATTCTCTTGTGAGATCCTTACGACTCTCAAGAGAAAACGCACTTAGAAGTCCTCACGACTTCTAAGGAGAAAATACACCTACGAGATCCTCACGACTCGTAGGGAGAAAAGTTTTTATGAGACTTTCATGGCTCATAAAATTGAAAAGTCTTAGGTGGCAGATCCAAACCTGTTTTCTAAGCCATCGCTGCTCTGCAAGGAGATCAAGATAGGCTGTCTACGGACCTCATTTGCCAAAAGGACACGCCAATATGAAATAAAATATGTTTTTTATTCATGAATGCAGGTGAATACAAGATACATTTCACAAAGGAATCAAAATAAATGCATGTTATTCATAAATCGCAAGTTTACAGTCAAAAAAGGGGGGTACAAAAACGGTTATTGCGAAAGAGGCGTCTTCAACAAATCAACAAGCCGCTCGCGCGCTCCTCTCAATCCTTTCTCGTGATCAGCCGCCCCGGCCAACTCCGCTTCAACTTGAGCCTATTGTCGCAAACAGGACGAAAGCTTTTCATCGATTTCTAGCATGGCAGCTTCGCAGTCCTGCATGACCCGCTAGGTAAAGTCAAGCGACCGCCTCAGCGTCAACCCATCCGAAATACATCTCTGGAGATTGTCAAAAACAGCTTTTAGCTGTGCAGCATTCCCTTCAATCCGGGCGCGCAGTCGGACAGATTCGCTGGAAGCCACCTCATTTCCTTTCGTCTCAGGGTCGTCTCTTGTTCAAAATGGCGAATGGATGGAACATTATGCTCGACCCACGCAGCCCGCTGGGAGTTTGAAGCCAATACTTCAGGAGCGGGACGCTTGAGCTCGACCCAAGAGCCGACGAGATCTTCATCATGGAAGTTCACGAGTGTCGCCAACATTGGATTAACTTCAACAGCAAAATCCGTAGCAGAAGTAAGGGTCCCAGCGTTAAGATCTTCAATGAATTCGCTCAACATTCCTCGGCTGTTTGCAGCGCCCCTAGAAGATATGCGTTTAGCGAAGGGCCCTGCGGGCATTGGAATACGAGACTCAAAAGGAGTCGGAGCCGGTGCAATTGCTGCAAAATGAGTTACGGTCAAATTTCAACTCGGGAGAAAAAGAAAACACATGGGGGATAGAGTCTATTATACCGGCTATGACAGGAGGCAGAATAGAGAGTACCGAAGGCATGGCTATTCGCTCGTCTCCTCCTCCACCCCGTGACGCTATGATCAATATGAAGAAGAATTAGCAACAATACGTCTATTCGTAAAAGAAGGAAGAGACGTTAGCTGAAGAATATACTAACCAATACCAGAAGGTGGAATGACATCCGACTGAAAGGAGAAATACGAGTTCAACACCTGGTATAAGTGGTCGAAAAGGACTCCTGCAGAGTTGCGACGATGTAATGTCAATACAAGGAGAATGGTACCCACAGTAGAATAAGTAAGTCAAAAACCCATACCTTCCAATATTTGAGGGGGTACAAAAGAAGGCGAGGGGACGACGACTGTCCGAGCAACGACCAGCGGTACTTCTTCAGATGACACAGCCTCAGGATTCACCGCGCATATACTTAAGACAAACAAAATATCATCAGAAGGGCCGAACAAGATTGAAAATCTAATAAAACGGTGGCCCAAAGACTACCTGATAAATCATAGACCAGAACCATGACGGAGGCGTCACCGGGTATAACGGCTTCTTCACTCTTTCTCGGAGGAATAGATTCCGCGCCCATAGCTTCATCCCCTGACTCGACAATGGCCGTCATAATGCTTGCGACGCCTGCCGATACCAAGGAGCCACAGGGAGAAATAGCAGTAGTCTGGACAGTCCCGGACTCCCGAGAAAGAGTAGCAACTTCGGGCATTGTAACTATCAGAGTTTCACCTGTCATCCCATCGCCAAGACTTGGCCCTGCAGAAAATGCGTATGTCAAAATTCAAGGATTGAGTTCTAATAAAAGGCTAAGCGTTTTGTTACCATGAAGTAACTTTTCGGTTTCTTCCCTAGCTGCGCGTGCAACCTGTCTATGGGCAGTAGACAGGACAGATGGAACATCCACCGGAGGAATATCAAGAGAAGGAATATTGCTTGAGCCCGCACCTACGGCCAAAATGGCATCGCGCTCCCTCGCCGCGTGCTTCCTACGCCTCCTTTCAATCTGAGCCATGAGAAATGACCTCCTCAAGACTTCCGACAAGGGGATGTCGTCGTCCGAACCAAGCTCTGCCTCCGGAATCGCTGTGGAGTCCATCATCGGCTGCTTTAGCAAAGCCTCCTGCGGTGACTTTGGGAGGGCCGTGGCTACGGTAGCTGCCTCTAAAAGTTCTGCTGCGTCGCCACTTAAGATCGGCACTACACTTGGAATAACCTGAATTGAGGTAGTCCCTGCGATAAGATGAAAGAGAGGGTCAGGGCATGAATAAAAAAGAATAAATGTGTAATGAACTGAATTATACTAAGGCCCAAAGAAGTGTGGAGCCTCTCTTCCTCTTCGAACGTCCTGAGGAAAGCCGCGAGAGCCTCTTCGGTAGAAATACCTGTTGAAGAAGAAAGCGTCAGTAGAAGCATAATAAAATGGAGGTAGCTGCGGAATAATATAACTGAAGTATACCTGACTTCGCGATAGTGATCAGCGCCGCTTCCTCGCGAGCCATTCGCTCGGAAGCTGCAAGGGCAGCCTGAAGATCAGTATCATCCGTAGGCGCGATGAATAAATCCTCATTGGTCATGTACTCGCACAAACCTTCGCTATAGGGAGCATGTGGCTCCTGGCCAAATATGACATCGGCAGAAAATAGCGACTTCTTCTTTTTCTGCGAGCGAACGTCGGCGGCCGATGACAAGAGCTTGCACTTGACGGGCATTTTCGGGGGACGGGTCCTAATTTCTGCACCAACGCCAGATTTCGGGGACGCTACAGCTACCGTTTCTACGGTAACACGGGGTGGAGGCTTCTCAGGGAAGGCGCGTGGGGCCACAACCGTAGCGACTTGTCTTAAGGAGGGACGAACGGCGGTCCGTCGCTTCAAAGGAAACGCCGGATTACCAGCTGAGATAGCGTCCTTATGATCAAGTAATAGTCGCCTCTCTTCCTGATAACCGCACTCGTCGCGTGCTGATACCACGCCACATAGGCATTCGAAGCTTTTGGCACATAGCTTGGCTCGCTGATGAGAAAGTTAGACCCCGTATTTAGCCACATAAAGTGGTGCAGAGCGCTGTGGATACCCTCTTCAGTAGCAACCGGTTCGGCTAAGAAAGCCTCAAGCGGGACACCCTGATTGTAACCCGACTGTTGAGCGAAACGGTGCGGGTTATACCTCATGAACAATGCCGAGGCGCCTTGCTTGAACACTAGAAAGCATGGCCTAATCGAATATAAGTGCAGGATCTCCTGAGCCTTCAATGTAGGAGCCCCGTCTTTGAAAGTATCACGCAACGGTTGCACTGCCTTGGTAGATTCTTTGCCGATAGTTAAGACTCTATCGACAAAATTCATACTATCCCTGACCTTACGCGGGCAAAGGACCAGACGTCGAGCCTCTCGTTGCAACGGATCTAATGCGGAAGCATCAACTAGAAACATGACCAAGGGAAAGTTATAGCTGTCATAGAAGCTGGGCCGTTTGTGGACTACGAAAGCACCAAGCACGTGCATTTCGATCCAGGACGCGAAGTAGTGCAACGGAAGATGTACAGGTTTTACCCCTGGCTGAGTAGTATCTGCTGCTAAGCTTAGGCCGTGATATAGATGCGCTAGCCCCGCAATCCCAATGGCGACGCGCGTACCTGCAACCATGCGGTGGGCTAGATAAAAGACAGACGGCCTCATGTAGCGAGGGTGCATCAGAAGCATAAACCAGCTCAACCACAGGCCGATCAACCCCAGAAAGAACGTCTCTTCATCGACGTCTGGAGCGGCAAGTTCTGCAAAAGGGACGACGGGGGTGTCTGGAATAAAGAAATTTCTCAAATCCGCTTCCGCCGTTGGCTGGTTATCCAAACCGAAGCCGAACGGGTCGTCAAGCTTGGCGAATTTCGCAGCTTGTTTTGACAGGACTGCTGGGCGAAGGAAGCGGACGATGAAATCTGTGAAGCTGACTCCGTGCCCTCCAGACTCCAGAAATAGGCTTTCATAAATGTTCAACATCTTGATCAGGCTCGGGAATCGGTGTTCAACAGTATTCTCCGGAGTAAGGCCCATCACCACTGATTTGGTGGCGAATATGTACTCGTCAGGGGGGAGTATCTCCTCGTAATGTTCCCCTCTGATGGGTAAGCCGAAGATTTCCGCAAACTCCTCCAAGGAGATTGAAACTTCACGATCCGATAGAAGAAATGTGTGAGTCGAGATGTTCCATTTCTCCTGGAAAGCTTTGACCCACCATACATGGGGCGCGGGATACTGGAAAAGAGACGCATAAATTGCGGGGTACAACCCGAGCTTCAGCAGCAGCGACTTCTTGGCCGACAGGATGTATCGAGCCTACTGCAGGTATCTGGCTGAATGGCGAGGAGTCAAACCAATCATGTATACTTGTCCCCAAGGGCGTGACTCGCCTTGACATATGCACCGCCCCAAAATATCCAAAGCCATCGGCGGCTGTAGGAGTATTGATGCCATAGAAGGCTGAAGGCGACCCTCCGAAGTCCAGTTAACCTCCTCTATAGCGTAATTCACTTGAGGCGAGTCGGCGTAGTGAATTGCTGAAATTGGCTCTGAGGGCGCCGCACAAGAAAATCTACGCCGACCCCGAATGATCTGATTATACCATGACCTCCATAAGTGAAGAGACTTCTGCTCCGGGTCATGATCTTTGATAAGCGCGAAGACTTCCCGATCCACGAGCGCGTCGGCGAAGGAGCTCTCTGAACGAACAAAAGGGAAGGACGAATCGAAAACTATATTACCTAAAGGAAAAGAGGCGAGGGTTAGTTGCCAACGCTATAATCCGAATTCTGCCACTTTGTACTTTAAAATTGTACCGCGCTGCAATGCAGGAGAAAGAGACCAAGGGGGTCCCATAAAATCAAAATGATGGCCCATCATTGATGAGGCAGTCACTCATTAAGGATGGAATCCTAAAAGGATTCTCATTTAATGAGAAACTCATTGGGCTAAGGAGTTGAACCCCCTCGAGAGCAGTGCTCTGCAGACAGAAATCATATCTGTCAAACTTAATTAAGAGGGGAATAAAATTCCCCAAAATTTTCTAAAGAGCTATGCTCTGTAAATGCAATGGTACAATCTACCAGAACCTTCAAAAGCAAAGCTGTTTAACAAAGTAAAACCCCAAGATCATTAAAGATCTGAAAGAAAAATCCTAGAAACTCTAAGATTTCTCCATTAACGGGTTAAGAAACCCTAAAAACATTTTTAAGATCTGTGGTCTAAGAAGAGCAAAGCTCTGTTTAATGGGTTCGATTATGATCCTTACCAAAATTTTGGCCGGAATTATAACTCTAGAAAGGATTTCTTTGGGCAGAGATCTAAGCTCTGAAAAAGGGAATTAAATTCTCAGAAGAAGAAAGAACAGAAGAAGATGAACAACAGTCATCTCAAGTGCCAAAGGCCCTACTATAGGCAGGGGAAGCCGATTCAACTTCCAAGAAGATCCAACGGTGAAAAAGCAGTCACCGCTGCACTCACGTGTAAGCCACGTGAGCGCAACGGTGGGGGGCTTTTGTTTCCCCCAATAATAAAAGAGCAAGGCTCTGTTTAAAATTTGAAAAGAGGCAGCGCTGCGCCGACGCCGAAGGTTAAAAACTCTGAGGTAGCGCCTCACGTGCCCTGCACGAAAGCGCCAGCGCCAAGAGTTAAAAACTCTGAGGCAGCGCCTCACGTGCTTTGCACGAAGGCGCCGGCGCCAAGAGCTGAAAACTCTAAGGCAGCGCCTCACATGCCTTGCACGAAGGCACCGGCATTAGAACTAAAAGTTATCTGCCATTGGATTAAAAATCCAACGGAGATGATTAATCATCAAAATACAGAATTAAATTCTGTTGAGAAAATATTCCCCAAATCTTTCTAAACGAGAAAGATCATTCTTTGTATACAGAGCACCGTTGGATTAAAAATCCAATGGTGATTAAAAATCATCAAGCTACAGAATAAGCTCTGTATGGGAAAATATTTCCCCAATCTTGTTGAAAACAAGAAAAATATCTTCTGTAAAACAGAATTCCTTGGATCGAAGATCCAACGGTGGATAAAATCCCCAAATCAATTAAGGATCTCTCAATGAGAGATTTCTTTAACTAAATCAACAAACTTGCCTCCACCATATAAAGGACCCAAGACTTCAAGTCTTGTACAGCAAACCCCCCCCCCCCATAAACTTCAAGTTCAAAAAAGCAAGCAAAAAAAAAGGTTTTAAGAGAGAAGAAAGAAGAAGAACATTCTTCAAGGTAAATAAAAGTAATAGAGATCGGATGATCTCATCTGCATATCTAAGGGTTTAACCCTCATAAAAGAACATAGTTCTTTTCCCGGATCTGAGATCCAGGAGACAAGCCTTCCACAAATGAGAATTTAATTCTCATGGGGATGAATTTGCTCTTGGGGATCGAAGATCCAGAGAAGAACAGAGAATTGAACTCTTCATAACATAATACACGAAGAAAAATCAGCGCCAAGTGCCTCACGTGCCCCTCACGTGGGCGCTGCTCAATAAAGAGTGCTTAGCACTCAGTGGTTGGCGCTCAGTGCCAAGCGCCTCACGTACCCCTCACGTGGGCGCTGCTCAATAAAGAGTGCTTAGCACTAAGTGGTTGGCGCTCTGCGCCAAGCGCCTCACGTGCCCCTCACGCGGGCGCCGCTTAATAAAGAGTGCTTAGCACTCAGTGGTTGGCGCTCAGCGTCAAGCGCCCCACGTGCCCCTCACGTGAGCGCTATTCAGCATAAAGTGCTCTACACTCATAAACCAGTGCCCAACGCCTGGCGCCTGGCACCAAGCGCCTTACGTGCTCCACACGTAAGCGCCATAAAGATTGTTTAACACTCTATAAAAAAACAAAAAAAAGGGAAATGCAAGATAAAGTGTGGGCGTCAGAACCCATATGGATGCTCAGCATTGTTGGCACAGAAAGGGGACCAAGCCCAAGCAAGTGTTTAACACTTTATTCAAAAATGAAACGACTGGGCTGAGCCCAAGTTTGGCCAAACTCCTAATCAACCGAGCACATGAGCTTTTTATTTCCCAGAGTGGTCTTAGTCCCAAACAAGACTACCGAACATCTGACGAATATTCATTGGTTCCAGGGTATATCTCCCCACACCTCTGATATATGTCGTTGTAATTCTTCAACGTCTTCAGAGAGGTGGCAGGTACCGACAACCAACAACTCCTTGGACCGCAACATCCTTAAACTAGCTATGGACTGCAACGTCCTTAAACTAAGATGATAGAGCCCAAAAGCTCTTTTGTTGGGTCTAAATGATCCCAAAAATCCTGTTGAGTAGATCTTAGCCTAAAATTAGACTAACGTATCCTCAACAAGCATTTAAGTTGATCTTAATCCCAAATGAGATTAACGATCCTTAAATTAAACCAAACCCAAATCTAAGAAGATACAGATTTGGACTAATCCATGCCCTACGGGCGACAACATAAATTAGTCTCCGTATACAATCCACGGGCAACCAAAAATAAAACAAACACACACGACACGAAGTGACCTTATGGAGCAAGAGAAAGTGGTTACCGCGATGCGGTAATGTAATAACTGCAGGGGTTTGAGCCTGCAGGGAAGAGCGTCCCCACAATCAAAAACCCCTCACAACGAGGGGGAATCTGACGAAATCTGCTAAAACGGTTGCATCCATCCAAACCTCTGATACCCGGTGCCATAAATCAACTTGGCATCTACGGAGAGGTGGACGGATAAATCCAAATAGCATCTGCCCCCAAATTCAGGCAAGACGTTTGTCTTCCCGGTTTTCTGCAGTAAACAACGATGAGATTGCACCATCGGGCAATGAAGTTCGTGATGCTTTCATTCTTCCCCGGCTTGGTCCTCACAAGGTCAGCAATGGAGATTTTGTCGCTGACATTCATGAATCTTTGCCGAAGCAAAGACTCCATCTGGGCAAAAGTGCATCAACCAGACTTGTATATTTGATAAAACTAGAAAACCAGTATTTATTCTTTCGACCTTAGAGTCGCGCTTGTATTATTGTGGTTTTCTGGTGGATATGGGCTTTCTTTTGAGTTTTGATCCTCGCCCTTCGGCGTTGTATATTATATTGCTTGCGTGGTTTTGTCCGCCCTTTTGGCGAAGAGCCAGCACCCGCTTGGGGATGCCTTATTCATTATATATGCTTTATCAGGTTTTGTACCCGTTTGGGTTAGTATTTACAAAGGAAACTCTGCCGAAATTTTCAGAAAAGACTTGAGATTTAAAAATGCATACTTCGGCAGATGCTATTTGTATGCATTTTTTAAAGCAAGAAGTGCGGGACATGATCGGCACTTAAACTACGAAACGTCTCGAGGCATACGTAATCTAAGTAAGCCAAAACCCAGAAATCCAAACAAAGTAAAGTAGTAGAGTGAAGGAAAAACCAATTTTAAAGTAAGAAGTTTAACAACATTAGCCGAAGTATGCATTTTTTTTAAATCTCAAGTCTTTTCTGAAAATTTCGGCAGAGTTTGCTTTGTAAAAATCGACCCCAAACAGGTACAAACCTGATAAAGCTTATAAAATGAATAAAGGC
Source organism: Agapanthus africanus (assembly GCA_030015575.1). Classification (NCBI taxonomy): domain Eukaryota; kingdom Viridiplantae; phylum Streptophyta; class Magnoliopsida; order Asparagales; family Amaryllidaceae; genus Agapanthus; species Agapanthus africanus. The sequence continues at coordinate 560,074,836 of JASDDO010000016.1, forward strand.
ATCCCCAAGCGGGAGCAGCTCTTCGTCAATTGACGGTCACAACCACACAAGCAATATAATATACAACGCCGAAGGGTGAGGATCAAAACTCAAAAGAAAGCCCATATCCACCAGAAAACCATAATAATACAAGCGCGACTCTAAAGTCGAAAGAAAATACAACTTGTCTCTAGTCAGAAATGAATATACATGTCTGGTTGATGGAGTTTAGTAGATACAACAATGTAAATAAGGTACAAGGGTGGTCACGATGCGAGTGAGCCCACCGACCAAAGAAAATCACCCGAAATGAAAGCAGTATGCCAGCAAACCGTCAAGAAACCTGTACGGAAAAACCTACAAGAACTGTGGCACAACGGGGGTGAGTTGCCAACTCGTGAGTAGAAAATATCACAGAGCAGAAATCGAATGTATGACGCTATCCTAGTGCATATCAAATAATATCCTCAAATAAATATCCTCATCCATCTACACATAAGTGCAATACCACGTGCTCGTGTCAGTGGCTCAGATAGCAACATATCAGATATATGATGTATGAATGCATTACTAATGGAAACAGAATATATTATGAAATCAACAGAGAAATCAGTGTCAAGCATCGACACAAAACAGAAATCTCAGTATCTCAATATCTCGGTATCTCAAAATCTCAGTGTCTCAAATCCCAATATCCCAATATCTCAATATTTAGGGCTCCGTCAGTCCGGATCGGCCCATATCATTAAATCACACGATCACGGACGGTATCCTCCGGATATCCGCCGCGCCAAACAATCACCGGTAGGCAGTCTGCCCCTGCCAGGCTCATCATCCTCCATGAAATCACTCTCGCCCCGGGGTACCATACCGGGTCCACCATGTACCCGAGACGGTTCATATTACTCCTCGAAACGGGTCTCGAAATCCAACAGCTATCATGAAAACTCATGGTGGACGACTCATACATCACGAGAAAACTGCAACTTGCATTTTAAAAAGAGAGAGAGAAAGGTTTATATATATTCTTGCGATTTTCCCCCAAATCCAAAAATCTCATGGAAGTCCGAAATCCAAGAATCAAGAGTAAGTAAACAGTGAATATCGGCATAAACCCCAAAATACTGTAGGACCAAAGAATATATGAATGCCACCGATATCATGAAATGAGTGCAATAGTTAAACTAGCATATGAAAATGATAACATATTGCAACTATCAGCTAGTAAGCTATGTCAATGAAATAATATTCTCTAATGTGTACGTGACATGGTAATTACCAATGATGATGTGTGTGAGCCGGTGAGCAAGTGTACGTGGAACATACGCATCATCAGTAATGGTGCTGGAGTCCTGACAGCAGGGTTTCATAATAAATACAGACAGCACATTTTTAAGCATGCCATAAGATGAAACATCATGAATATACTGAAAGTGATGTAGTAACAGCAACACCGAAGAATATACCTATCCAATATACGAGTCATACAGTTTTGGTATTTAAAATACTCACGATTCTCCACTTTTGAAAACGAGTATGACTCGAGCCCAGTCAAAAGGGTAAGGAAATCCACCTAGGTCTGAGTCGACATATATATATATATATATATATATATATATATATATAGTAGTCGGTGATCTCGCCTCAATAGTATCACGTACGATACAATATATATATATATATATAACATGATCGAGTCAAGAGTGCGGATCTATCCTCATAACTATATCTCGTACGGTAAATCTATCGTACGGCATCCCAAATCTGGGTACGGGTCAAATATCATATTTATCTCATTACTCATCTGGTATCCTTATCATCATATGTCATGAACTGGGGTACAGATCTACGTCTAGTTGATACCATCAACAAATATATGTGCGTGTGTCTGAAACACATTGCCTAAAGATCCGCTATAATCTCCTGTCGTATCTCATAGTACGAACTAAATCACATTACTGATCTCACGGCATCATGCCCAATCACATCGACTCATCTCCAAGTACCATATACTATCCTCAACATCCGTGTATACGTGTATGCATATATATATAAGCACCAACACATACACCTATATATATATATATATATATATATATATATATATATATATATATATATACAAATGACGTATACACCCAAAACCATATCTCATGCGTGTATGTGTATATGTAACAACCTCACTCTAGGGTTCGCGACTAAGAAACCCATTAAACCACTTTCCTCAAATCTCGCTAATATTAACCCATGATCTCCTAATGCCTTTCTTACTAAGTGTTCATATCTCTCAATAACACATAAATGTACATCTATATCACATAACATCATTTCTTACAACTTTGCGGGGGTGTTATACGCCATCCACCCGACTTCCCCCGTAGATATAAATCTACTCACCTTGCTCTTCGCTTTCCGTTGCCGACGTCGCCACGCGCTTTCTTGTCGTCTCGAAGTCCTCGTGGGGGTACCTACACATCATAACGTATCGTATCGCATTAAAAACCAAATCAAAGTCAAAACGACATGCTAAAAGCCTATAGGTTTGAACCTACGGACTACGCCTTCAAAACCACCAAACAACTCTCGATATCCTCGTGGGGGTGATTTCTGCCCCATGCTCTTATGACCTTGACTTTGGCCAACATATCATAAGTCACATGTCAAGTTCTACCCGTCATTCTCCAGGTTAATTTGAATCCACCCGTACATACCCTTGACTTTGGCCAACATGGCAGTACGACTGTTCCAAACCAACGCATCTATCTATGCTGCATATGAATAACCAACAGCTACCAAACACTGTGCCTTGACTTTGGCCAACATACACAGCTTGAATACTATTGACTATCCATATGAAACGACGGAGGGCTACGAATGGTTTCTGGCGAAAACCTTTAACGTAATGAACTTGATATCGTTGAAGGAACGGATAGCTTTTTTTTAAAAATATAGTGACGAAAACCTTTGCTAAAGAGGTCACTCCCGGTGAAGGGATCTCGGCTCTTTCCCCGTAGAATGGGGTGCAGGATATTCCAAATGAATACCACGGTGCAAAGCAAAAGTAATCGGCTATAGTGAAGTTAATGCCCTGACGCAAACTTTTTGTCCAAGGGGTCACTCCCGATGAAGGGATCTCGGCCCTTGCCTCGTCGACTGAAGAGCAGGATATTCTAAATGAATACCGCGATGCAAAACAAAAGTGAACGTCCTTGCAATAACAGCTTTTTGAAAAGTGTTCCAACAACATCAGATTAGGTTTGTTTTTAAACTTGCATTGATCCGAATCAATGCAGTCCCATCAATTGATCACACCAAAAAGAACGAAAATATACTGATGTACGTATATGCCATCCGCATTCGCCACTGGGTCCCGTCATTACCCGTTAGGTTAGCTAACTAACGACAGAGCGGGGACTGGACTAGCGCGGATGTAAAACATATACAACATCTACTAATATATATACCAATATATTATATTCGCTCAAGGCGTGAAAGAAATGCAAAATCACAGAAATGTACAGCATCACAGAAACAATACAGATATCTGGGATCCCCGGGTTTCACAGAGCCGCTGAAACCCGACGTTCCCCTGGTCGTGTGGATAGCCTGTGCAATGAAAACCTAGACCCCTACGGGCGCGGCAAGTTACCCGCCAAAACCTGAAGCGAGGCAGCCCCCTTCAGCAACGTGAATGGACCACCCAGCACTTCACGGAATCCGGTAACTTGGGCACCCCTCCTGGGTCAACCTGTACCCCTTACAAGTGCGGCGAATAGCCCGCCAATCCTAGAGTGAAGCCCCCTCCGTCTCAATGCCATGAGATGCGGGCTTGTTGCCCTCCAGAACCCGGCTATCCGTGCACCCCTCCGCGGGGCAATCCTAGTACAGAAAGTAAAATATACATACAACGGGTACATCGACCGCAACCAGGTCGTGCCCCAAAAGAATAATACAAACAGGCAGTGACGGCAGTCCACATGTCGGACGCTCGCCCCGCAATATCAAATGTACATAATACAACAAAACTGTACTAGCATTGCATCCAGGCTATCCCCCACGACCTCCGCAACATCACAGCAAATACATAGAACATCAACGTGAAAGTCACGTTCGCAAATCCGTCTAACCGGGCTATAGCAGTTAGACGACTTTACCGATCGAGTGACATTCACGGTCGCAGATATAATGTAAATACTGTGAAAAATGTGTTTAAAATATCCGATCAATCAAATTTTAACAAGTGGGCCCCCAAACAATACTGTAGCAGATCAAGAAATTCTGGGCCCAAAATTAATATTCCAAAACACATATATATGGCCCACAAAGACACTGTAGAAATTGGGTGCAGAGACCTCAACAGTGCGCGGCGGAAACGCGGCCCAAAGGGGGTTTTGGCCGCGGTTCCGCGCCTGCACTGTCGACTGAACCTGTCGAATTTTTACAGTATCCTTGTAATCTCCAGTACATCAATTTTATACATCTTGAAAAAAATTTCGACACCAAAAATTTCCAACAGAAAACTGATGTGTTCAAAAATGCGATTTTGGAACTTTTGATCGATCGGAAATGCAAACACATTACACAAAGCTAGACTAAGTTAATGGCGAGGCTCTGATACCACTGTAAGTGCACGGCGGCGCCCCGGCCGTCAATCCGATGCCGGAATGCGGAAGCGGTGAAAAACTTTAATTTTGCGGACTAAGCAAACCGGCACCACCGCGCACTAAACACCCGGATCGTAACCATTAACAAGTCTAAGCTAACTAGAAGATGGGTTAGAGATATACCGACTGATCCGAGTCCTCCGGTCTTCATCTCCACTCCGATCTCCTCGCGGGATCTCCGTCTGTCTCCTCCTTGCCGGAAGGGCACCACATCGCCTGCATCTTTTACGGGCTCCCGCCTCAATACCGAGGCAACTCGGGCGCGAAGTTGGCTAGCCGACGCGCCCAAGATTTGCTGTAGAATAATGTAGAAACTTGTCTCTTTGGGGTTTAAGAGGTTGCCATGTTGGAGGAATTTTGTGGACAAGAATTTTCCATGGATGCTTAAGGAAAAATGGAGCATCCATACATGAGTGAGCTCGGCCAGCCCCTGGTTTTTGCTCACAGGAAAAAGAATGAAGTAAGCTCTCAATTTATCTCCCTGTAAAATCATGAAGCAAGCCCCTTCTTTCATTTGTGAATGTGTGTATAAATTAATAACCAAGGAACAAAAATCCTTCACAGCAAAGCACAAAAGGGGGGGTCCACCAATTAACCATGAAAGAAATTTTCCACCCAAAAATAATCCTCATTCCAAACCCAAACAGTGGCCGGCCCATTCAAGTGGGTGTAGGAAAAAAGGAAGAGTGATTTTTCAAAGGAGATAAAGAAAAATCAAAAAGAATAATGGTCACAACAAATAATCCATCACAAAACAAAACCCACACTCAACACACAAATCATCAACAACCATGATGCTTACAAAGTCAAGCCATCATGAAGTAGTCAAGTCAAAAAGGTCAAGGTATGGAGCTCTCATCATGATGCAACAAAAAGCAAAAGCCCCCTCCACAAATACTTATTTGCAACAATGCAAATAAGCCCTCCTCCACCAAACTTCGGCCAATGAACGGAACAATGGAAATCGGCCGAAACGGAAAGCAAACTGGCAACTCCATAAAACTGGTCCCGTAACAAATTACAGGAAAAACCCCGATACTGTGCATACACACCCGCATCTGTATTTCGACCGAAATACAAATGCAATGAGACAAAATCTACACTGTACTATACTAGGATCCGGCTTATACCAAAGCCGGCTAGTATTATCCGTTCGATCCTGATCTGTGCAATACCGCACGTATCTGATCGAACCCTGCCATATAACCATACGGCCTATAGTACAGACTGTCCGATCCTGATCCGTGCAATACCGCACGTATCTGATCGGACCCTGCCATATCTCCATACGGCCTCTACAACCTTTCGCCCGAAAGCTGAGTAACTGAATGTGGGGGACTCTAAAGACTCGTCAACACCTTGGTTGTGGATTTAACCACTAGCACGTCAGAGGTATAAGCCAATACGTAACGGGCTACCAAGTATTGACTAAAAGGGACGTCTGTGAGTGAACTCAGCCTGACAACCCTACTGAGCCTGTCAGTGACAATATCCGTACAGTCCGGTCCGTTCGTCTATGAGTATCGCATGGCGGGCCTAGGGGGTTGGTAAAAGTCAGACCCCCAAAAGCGGTACAAGTCGTGTCGGAGTGTAGCCCAGAACACCCAGAGATACTACTGGAATACCTACCAGTAAATCTCCTTGCCTTGGCCAAGGACTTTGTGTAATGGCTCTCCTAGACACAGCACGACCTCACCCCCAATACCGGGAGAGACGAACCCCTGAAGATACGCTCACTGCCTCCATGTGGCTCGGGACTGTACCCAACTAAAACCTGTTTGCACGACTCCTTTGAGCCGTGGTAGGGTAGTAATCAAAGTACAGTGGGAACTCACACGAGACAAATGACGATCCCCAGGTCGATGAACTAACCTGCACACATGTCACCAGGGAACTGCCATCTGACGTCTGGTATATGACCAACTAGCATGTTCCCGGCGAGTCCTGTCCGGTGTACTCATAACCCAATGAGCACCTGTATACATCTTAGGTGATCCAACTGACACCAGTGGCTTGTGAGACCGGCCACCGCCCCTCGTCGGGGTCTCGACTGTATACACTAGTCTACTAATGGAGTATCGATGCCCAGTCTCGAAACTCCCACGACTAGGGACCTTTTAAGGATAAGCTTATAGACCCCCAGCTCCCACTTATATGATCGCCCTCATACTGCTGGTGGTCAAGCAAGAATCCTAGGGGCTCTATCAACGTGTAATAGCGACGTGTCAGGTCACCTAAAGCAGTACACGATGATAAAGGTAAACCAGATAGCATACTATCATCTCGAGTAAGACTGTCCTACCGGGATAGGTCCTCCCTCAATCATTACAATCACGTACCTGTGACCTAATAATTGACTCTGAGGGCACTATCTCCAACATTAACCTTGCTGGTGACCAAATCCATTATCCGATCTTGTGTTAGCGGGATGGTTCCATCCGGAGCTAAGGCATTCCCAGAAGTGGAATGTGGCTGGCTTTCGTGCGGCTCGACTAAACTTGGACCCAAAGGTGCAGGCATCGGTTGCTTCGGGTCGTTATTGCCCGTCTCATGAGTAGAGACATGTGCTTAAGTAGAAGACGCCCAAGAAATTTTAGCCGTGAGCTGCATCACAACATTCGTCAGGTCATCAATTTTTGAGTAGAGCTTGGCCATCTCTTTATCTTTGCTCCTGAGCTATTTTCGAAGCTCTTGAAGCAGCTCTTGCCCTGCAGTCTTGGGACGGAAAGTCAGCTCTTCTTCGCTGTCCGAGCTTGATTCCACATAGACTGAGGGGTCTTTTTGCCTATCGTCCTCATCGAGAGGGTTTTCATCATCTAGCGGAGGCGGCTGATCTTGGGAAGCGACAACCACATTCAAGCCAGATTAGGCTTGGGATGTGGTCGTCCCATCCTTGCTTTCGCTGCGCAAGTTGTCGCTGGGACGCGCGCCTGCCATATAGACCGCATGGATAACATATTCGGCCATCTTTTCATCCTTGGTAGCTGATTTTGCGGACTGATGTCGTAGCCTTTCTGTTTCGATACCGGACAATCGATTGAAGACGGCTGGCCTGATCAGTTCCTTGAGTGGTGCTGGCGCTTCTTTTCTGGCTCTTCCCCACTGCCTTTGCGCAGAACAGAGCGTCTGATGGACTCTTGAAGAGACGGTGTTATGCTTTCTCTGTTGGGGCTGGGACACGTCTCTTTGTAGCATCATTCGGATTGTTGTCTTCTTGATTCTGATGGTCATGGCATTTTTTTGAATCCACTTTAGAGGTTCAAAGGAATTGCTGACTTTTACGGCCGACTCAGCAGTTCTCGCGGGGTAACCTTGCTCTTGGAATCTCACAAAATTCCACTTGGCCGGAGTCCTGGCCCTCTTGTTGGCTCTATATCTGAGTCGCTTCTGCCTCAACTTTTCCGATTTGAGCACATGGTAGGCTTTGGCCCTTCGGGAAGACGCCGTAGACCGATTGATAGAGACTCCAGAGAAGACGCATGCTCGCGCGATTATCAAGGGCACCGTCTGAGCTTGCTGGAGATGCTTTGTGGCTCTATTGGTGTTGACGGCCTTGCCTCCAGTCGAAACAGTGGAGAGCCGTTTGGATACGGATTTGCATTTGGGGTGGGATGTGATTGATGTGAAAAAGTGTGTATAGTAACCGCAATCAATAACGGTGTCGCTCGTAGCTAGCCGAGATGAGTATGGGTCGTCCGCAGGGATGAGTAGAACTTTTAATCTTGCTTTAGATGAGTTGATTGAAAGAAGGGGTGATTGGTTGTAGATCTATAATATACGGATGTAGAATCTATAAATAAGAGGCTTGTAGGGTTTATAGAATTTAGTAGTAATGAATGATTAATTAAAGGTGACTCCTTTTATCTTTTAATAGATTTAAAACTATATCGATAGTGATGAATGTGGATTAGGGTACTTTTTGGAAGAAAATAGGGTTTCCCCACTCTTAACCCTTATCCTTACATTGATCTCTATCCATGTCTAGCCTTTACCAAAACAATTGTTAATCTAATCTCAAATTGCAGTCGAGACTATTAATAAATTGGTAGCGCGTCCGATAAGAATGTTAACATTTATTTTGCTAAAATTTATAAACTTTATAAGATGTGAAAGGAGTTATAATATTTTTTCATCCATCGATCTACCATAATTCTACGAACCCTACCAAGTTAGGAATTACTCACATATGGTTGAGATAGAAGAAGAAATGATAGAGAAGGAATTCATAAAGCAGAATTTAAATGCAGAAAGTAAATGCGAAATAATTAAGCAAATGATCTATCTTTATTAATCAACGTTACAAGTACAAATCCTTCGAATTTAGATTATAAGAAGAAATCGCTCTCAATCTTTGCCTCGTAGGAAGTAGATACTCCGTCAAAATTCACGTCGCTCTATCACGTCGAATCGCGGACCTGTCGTGGATCTCTTGTTCTTTGACGGTATTTTGCTTCGTGTTAAAGGTGATGATTCTCTAATTTTAGCCCTCGGTCCTTTATATAGCTCAGAAGCAAAAACCCTAGTTGCCTAATATGGTGATTTGTTGTTGCGATCATACTGAGAAAATCTAAGATCCAACGGCCATGATACGGCCGCAGATCCGCCGCGTTTATAGCACTTTGGTCGCGCAACCGCCGCCGTTTGGTGGACTCAGGGTTTGGGTTTTCTGCTGTGGCCTCATGTTGACACATGGAGATCCTATAGATATCTGGATTTTGGAAATATTTCTTGAGTCTCTGCCAGTATTGATTCTACGATTTTATTGGCAGATTTTGATCCTGACATCTCGAATATCTCGATCTCCAGACCAGAGCTAAATCTGCACAATATCTCCATGAATAATATTAGTAATATTTGTTAAATTAGAGGTAGTATCTTCATCATTTTATATGGTAATAAATCTTTAAGAAATTTGATTAAGATTATTTGATATGATATGCATATTTAAATTATCAAAATATCTTATAAATATTATATGCATATATTTTCCTTCATAATGTTAGTTATAATATATAAACATATGGTAAAGAGAAAATTTGCAGATAAACCCACATATGTTCTATATTTATAATAAACACCTTTAAATATTTAAGAAAAGTAAGGAAAATGTTATATCAAATGCGTAATATTTTCGACTGAACAAATACCCCCAAACATAACTTTGATCGTCCCGAACAAAGTAGTTATTCAAGAGAGGGAGAGAAAAAAAAGAAAAACCTAGCACACTTTCGTAGGTAATCACGATTGCACTGAGCACGTGCCACAAGCCTTTAAAGCTCTAGGTGTCCCTAGTAGAAGAAGTGTTGTCTCCTGAGGGTTTTCAGCGAATTACACCAACAAAATCCCATAATAAAAGAAAGAAAATGAAAGTTACGTACAAAGATAAGAACTATAAAAGAAAGAACTTGAAAAAAAGAGTTTCCAACTACACTATCTTATCGGTTGCCATGAGCCCTATCTTAATGGTCATGAAAAAATATCGAAAATCACATCATCTCTCAATAAAACATCGCATTTTAATCTTCCTCCCTACCTTTCTTCCAAACATTTATCATATATTCCTACGTGTGTGTAAAAAATATCTCTACACTTAGAGAATTCAATTCAAACTATCATACTCTTGTCCATCTTTCTCAGTACTTTTTAGTCGGTAAATATTTTAGATGGAATTGCTCACACATTCTTCATGCGGCCGTTAATATTTCTTGAGGTACTAACCGACCGATTACTAAATGTGCTCACTCATTTAGGCGTAATTAGCAATTTTCTCGTCTTGCAACACCTAAGGCTTAGCAGTGGCTTCCAAACCAGTTGGTCTAAGACACTAGGTGATAAAGCACCCTCTCTATATTTTTTATGCTGCCTTAAGCAATTAAAAAACCAGTGTTCATTTTTCTTCACCATTTTTTTTATTTATATTTTTGTTTTTCTTCATACCTAGGCTTTTAGACAAAAGCATTTTAAGGTATCCTCTACTTTCCCAAATTTCAAGATGTGTGCAAGTGCGTATAATAGGGTATCAACATTTAAATGTTTGAACTCAAGAATAGAGACTATTTTTAAGACTCAAATCTATCCTCAGATTAGTGATTCCCTTCATCTTACTAACCCTTAGAATAACAGCTCATAACTACTTATTACTAGCTTCGTTTCAGAAAATATCTAATTTTCTTGCTTTTCTCAAACTATTCCTATCTTTCATATGTAATTTTTCACTTTCTAATCTTTTATTATCAAAAAAAATTATTTTGTGCTTTTATGTATGATAATGCAAAATAATGCGTGAATAAGCACAAACCTCCCCCAAACCTGTTTTCAGTAGTATCCTCACTGATGTCATCTGTTAAGCTTAAAAAAACTGTAGACTTGGGAGAAAAAGTTATTAAAAGGGACAAGAAATAATGACAGTGAAATCCTTCCCCAAATTTATTTTTGGCTCACAATTTTGTAAAAATTTATTTTCAAGAGCCAAAATATTTTTCTCCCCGCCCCTAGGCTTGAGTAAAATAGTATTAAGCATTTAAATTTATGAGGGGGGTTAAAGTTATTGGTCTATGCAAAGCTTTACAAAGACCAAAAGTCAACACCAACCATTCAAAGATTTTATCAATATAACAATATAGTTGGTGGAAGATCAAAGATTTGAAGAAGTGGGGAGATAGGAGGCGGAATCGATCGGGTTTACGTCTCGTTGGTAGAGACGGAACAGTGATGGTGAACGAAAACGAGAATGTGAATGATTAGGAATGGGTAGAATAGTCACATTCTCATATGGGATAAGAAGAAATAGTGGTGGTTCAACTTCTTCGGGTGGAGGTTGATTTATCACAACATCCGTGTCGTTTAGGAATGCGAGTTCATCGGCGAAAATATCTTCAAAACTTTCATCGATGGTCCGAGTGAACGTTTCAATGTCAATCTGTTTCGCGCCCGAATTCAACACACTTGATTTGTCAGAAATTATGGCGATAGGAGACTCGAAAAGCTCATCTACCGTATTCTCAAAAGAGTCTAAATCAAGTTATCTTTCTAGAATTATCGAACTCGAAATATCGGAGTGTGATTCATCAAAACTCGATAGAATTAAAGGAAGATTAGAAGAAGAACCAGAGAAAGTAGGAGATGAAATGGGTAAACAAATTTGTGTGTCGAGCATTGTTGAACCAGATGTGGGAAATGAAGGCTGAATATTGTTCTGCTTCTCTGAAAAATCAGGGGTAAGGATATGGTCGGTTAATTGTACAGGAAGATATTCGTGTTTAATAAAAGGGATATGATGGGTCAGAGAATCCAGCACATCTAACAAAACGGTTTCATCTTCATAAATATCCTCAACATTTTCCTCAAAATTCAGCCCATCCATGCATTTATCAACAATTTCCAGACACATATGAGGTTCAGGAAAAACAATTAATGGTTCGAGATGATGTTCACACGGAAATGAAGGCACCTGATGAATTGGTGAGAAAAACTCATCCAAAACTGTGGGTTTATCATCCAAAATATTCCCAGCGTCAATATCCCCAATCAAGTGAAAGTCAGACACCTCATCAAAAGCATGGTTTTCAATCAATTTTGGTTCTAGAGTGGAGGTGTAGATATCATAAGGATTGGGTGTGGTTTCACTTGAAATGGACCCTTCACAATCAGGTAGATCAAACATTACAAAGCTCATCAAACATTCTATCTTCAATTGGTGAATCATTTGGTGTACTCGATAGATATGTGAAAGTGGAGTTGTGGAATTCAATTTGGAATGGAGAGGTTTAATTTGGAAGGGTGTACTGCTCACTCTCACTACTCAAATTCTCAATTTGTCTTATTGTCGTATCATACATTGGAAAATTTTGAGCTAGTTGGAAACTAGTTGCTCGCTCGTTAGGTTGTATGAGGCCAGCCATGGAAACATTCAATTCCTCTATCTGGTGGCACGATACTACCCGAAATTCTTCCAATGACCGTTCAAGACTAGACATGGGTTGTAAAGGGGTTTCAGTAGAAAATTGAAATTCCTGTGGAGAGATGAAACTCCCAAATGGCAGTTTAGAAGAAATGTCTAGAAAAGGTATAAAAGTTGAGTAGGATTGATAGGAATCGAATGGTTGTAAAAATGGACAGGAGTTGGATCAACATTTTGATAAGAAGGTGATTGGAATTGTTGTCCTAATGAATTTGGATTAGTGAAAGGATTGAAACTTTGGCTTTCAACCTTCGCAATATGCTCAGCGATGGATATGCGTTTAGAAATTCCCTAACTTGCTTTAAACGGATTATCAACATAAGAAGATGTTGAATTTTGATGCGGTTGATAGGACCTGGAGTGAGGTGTCCAACTGTTTCTTTATGCTTGCTCTATCTCTTAAAGATATGGTAGAGTCGGATTTTGCACCGAAGCAATTACGAAAACAAGAAATATCTGGTTCTGGATAGTAAAGCTCGGCAAGGTTCGTCTGTTTGGGTTACCCATTGTGAGAAGGTGAAAAGAGGGTGAATGGGGTGAGATTTAAGCTCTAGTTGGATTGTTTTGCTTTGAAAGAGGACTTGAGGGTTGACTCAACAAATCACAAAATGCACAATCAAACCCTAAAAACTACGGTCACCTAGGTCAAGCACTAGACCGCTCTTAAACTTCCAAATGACAAGTCGCATGATCAATGCTCTACTACCTCTTTATTACTCTTGTGGCCAGGTAAGTGCCAGGTAAGTGGAAGGTATCCGCTATATGAATCACCAAAAATAGCGGGCCTAATTAAGTAACCACTTTCCTTAGTCACACTTGTCTAGACACCATAAAAGAAAAGCGGATAAGTGATAGATTACCCACGACCCCCCTCTGTCCTAATTAAGCGCGACGGTCCTTAGAGTCTTGGTCTAGATATTTTTTAATTAATATAGGGTTATGCGGATGCTCATTTTGTGATTTGTGGGGCTTAGGAAAGGTGATGAAATCCCCACCTACTCTGAATTTTGGTCTTGCTCCTGAAAGTCCGTTTTAAAATATGCAAAAACAAACCAATTATAAAACACACAAAAGATTTTTGACCGGCGATATTTTGCAAAGAATCCTGCAGAAAATCAAATTATTGGATTTCTAGAGTAGAGAAAAAGATTTGAAGAATATACCAGAAAATTTTGGAGACACGATTCCCCAGACCCGTCGCCGTTCCATGGCTAAACGCATGAAAACGCCACCGTTATGTTGCTCTTTCTTCGTCAATGCACTCCCATGCTCCTCTGGCCTTTGATGAATATCTCTGAATCTCTGTTTCCTCAATCCAGTGACTCCAGATTCCCTCGCAAAAGTCGCACAATAATTATTAAATACACAATATGCGGTTTTGTTTTATTTTTATGATATGGATCGAATAAGAATTTAACCCGAATAGCAAGAAGAAAAAAATTACGCACGTATCCCCGGCAATGGCACCATTTGATTTGTGAGGAAAAGTTTGTGTAGTAACCGCAATCAATAACGGTATCGCTCGTAGCTAGCCGAGATGAGTACGGGTCGTCCGTAGAAATGCATGGAACATTTAATCTTGGTTTAGATGAGTTGATTGAAAGAAGGGGTGATTGGTTGTAGATCTATAATATACGGATGTAGAATCTATAAATAAGAGGCTTGTAGGGTTCATAGAATTTAGTAGTAATGGATGATTAATTAAAAGTGACTCCTTTTATCTTTTAATAGATTTAAAACTATATCGATAGTGATGAATGTGGATTAGGGTTCTTTTTGGAAGAAACTAGGGTTTCCCCACTCTTAACCCTTATCCTTACATTGATCTCTATTCATATCTAGCCTTTACCAAAACAATTGTTAATCTAATCTCAAATCGCGGTCGAGACTATCAATAAATTGGTAGCGCGTCCGATAAGGATGTTAACATTTATTTTGCTAAAATTTATAAACTTTATATGATGTAAAATGAGTTATAATAATTTTTCATCCATTGATATACCCTAATTCTACGAACCCTAGCAAGTTAGGAATTACTCACGTATGGTTGAGATAGAAGAAAAAAGGATAGAGAAAGAATTCATAGAGCAGAATTTAAATGCAGAAAGTAAATGCGAAATAATTAAGCAAATGATCTATCTTTATTAATCAACATTACAAGTACATATCCTTCGAATTTAGATTACAAGAAGAAGTTGCTCTCGATCTCTGCCTCGTAGGAAGTAGATGCTCCGTCGAAATTCACGTCGAATCGCGGGCCTGTCGTGGACCTCTTGTTCTTTGACGGTGATTTGCTTCGTGTTAAAGGTGATGATTCTTTAAGTTTAGCCCTCGGTCCTTTATATAGCTCAGAAGCAGAAACCCTAGTTGCCTAATATGGTGATTTGTTGTTGCGATCATACTGAGAAAATCTCAGATCCTACGGCCATGATACGGCCACGGATCCGCAGCGTTTATGGAACTTTGGTCGCGCAACCGCCGTAGTTTGGTGGACTTATGGTTTGGGTTTTCTGCTGTGGCCTCATGTTGACACGTGGAGATTCTCTAGATATCTGGATTTTGGAAATATTTCTTGAGTCTCTGCCAGTATTGATTCTACGATTTTATTGGCAGATTTTGATCCTGACTTCTCGAATATCTCGATCTCCCGACCTGAGCTAAATCTGCACAATATCTCCATAAATAATATTAGTAATATTTGTTAAATTAGAGATAGTATCTTCATCATTTTATATGGTAATAAATTTTTAAGAAATTTGATTAAGATTATTTGATATGATATGCATATTTAAATTATAAAAATATTTTATAAATATTATATGCATATATTTTCCTTCATAATGTTAGTTATAATATATAAACATATGGTAAAGAGTAAATTTGCAGATAAACCCATATATGTTCTATATTTATAATAAACGCCTTTAAATATTTAAGAAAAGTAAGGAAAATGTTATATCAAATGTGCAATATTTTCGACTGAACAGGATGCTTTGGCGACCACAACGTTCGGCCTCCTGCCCCTTGAGGTTTGTTTGGCCATTTGGTTTGCCAGGACCTCCGCCAGATGAGCACTTCCGGTAAGGTAAATGATTATTGAACCAAATTGACGGTGTGGCTCCTTCCATTGCCGGCTGAGATTTGCACGGAGAACCATGCGGGCATTGATCTTGACCGTGTAGGGAATCGGAATCGCGTCAGAAACGAAGCTCGTCTTAGGAGATATGATTGCTGAGTTCAAGATTGTGACTAAAAGTTGTTAACCTGCACACACAAAAAATATGACTTCGGTACAGGCAATCGATATATATGTTGATTGAGTTCGCATGAACGTTTAACCCGAAATATGGGAGGAGAGAAAAGGTCTCACTGGGCGTGCCAGAATTTGTAGAGTGTTTTTCATCACCCTATTGAGATGGGAAATACGTGTCGCTTGTCAGGCGTATTATAGATTCCCCCTGCCTGGGGTAAACTGGGGTTTATTGATTGTGGGGATCCGAATCTCCGACAGCCGCGGACTAAACTGCCGTTAATTACCCCTCGCTTTTGGAGCTAGATAACCTCCGATTGACGGGTAAAACTGGTCATGCGAACTCAATGTGCAGTGTGCGTGTGTTGTGTTTTGAAGGGAACTTAGACGTATCGGGGCCTCACAGAGTTTACGGTGGTCCTGCTATCCGGGGGACGTGTTTTGAGTGTGGAGCGGGAGGGAAAAAAAGGGGTGAGGAACGTCCTAAGGATGTGTGAGTAGCGTGTGGGCACTGGGCGTCTGCGGGTCACGTGCCAGATGCTGGGCGCCAGCGGGTCATGTGCCCTACGCGTGGGCGATGAGCGCCAGCGGGTCATGTGCGTGGCACGTGACCGCTGGAAACACCAGCGGAGAAAGAGGCTTAGCCCTTGGGCTGGGAGTTGAACTCCCGAAGGGCTTTGGAGTTAATTAGGTATAGATTTGGAGTTAAACTACCAAAAAAATGGATTTGGAATTAAACTCCTATGCATGAAATTGGATGTGGGTTTAGAGTTAAACTCCTAAAAGGCTTGGATTTAGAGTTAAACTCCTAAAAAGTCTGGATGTGAAGTTAAACTCCTTTAAGGATTTGGATCTTGGAGTTGAACTCCTCAAAAATCTTCGGAAATGGTCAAAGGGGGCCCATTTCTTCTCCCTGGAGCCTCGGATCCTCCCAAAGTTGGATTTTTGGAGGTGGGTTTTCTTCCTCCTTCTTTCCCTTTGTTGGATCTTGGAAAAAAAGGGAGGTGAGATTAAAAATCTCCCTTTTAGAGATTTGATGGGGTTTAGACACACGTCCCTTTGCAACATTGTACGAATTGTCTTCCTTTTGATCTTCATAGTCATAGAGTGTCTTTTGACCCATTTCAGAGGTTCAAAAAAGTTGTGAATTTTTACGGCCGAGACGGTCATCTTTACGGGATAACTTGGCTCTTGGAACTTCACAAAATCCAGCTTGGCCGTAGTCCGCGCCCTTTTGTTGGCTTTATACCTGAGCTGCTTCTGCCTTGACTTTTCTGTTTTGAGTGTGTGGTGGGCTTCTGCTCTTCGGGAAGCCACCGTGGGTCGGCCGGTAAAGAACCTTGAAAAGACATCCGGTTGCGCACTCGTCAAAGGGATCGCTTAAGCTTGCTCGCGATGTTTGGCAACTTCTTTCGTTCTGACTGCTTTGCCCTCGGTTGTAGCCACGGAAAGCCACTCAAACACCAACCTGCACTTAGGCTGTGGTTCCCTTGAGATCACCACATTTGACCTCCTGCCCTTCGAGGCTGGGTTATCTGATACCGGGGCCTGAGGAGCCGAGATGGTATTAACCGAAATGAACAAAATAGAGCCGAGTGATAGCAGTGGATCCTCCCACTGTCGCCTTAGACTGGCCGAGGGGATCGTCTTGGCGTCCATCTTCATTGTGTAAGAGATGCAAGTTGTGTTGAGAGCTAAGCTTGTCCTTAGAGAAATCTTTGTTGCGTCCGAAAATTGAGATCAAAAGTTGTTAATCTGTGCAAAGGAATAGAATTTCAGTACAAACAATCAATATATATTAATTGAGCTTGCATGAATACTTGACCCGAAATATGGGAGGAGAGAGAGGGTCCCACCGGACGTGGCAGAATCTGTAGAGGGTTTTTCGTCCTATTAAGATAGAAATACACGCGCTTGTCAGCGTGTACAGACTACCTATGCCCACGGTAAACTGGGGTTTATTGATTGTGGGGATCCAAATCTTCGGCAGCCGCGGACTAAACTGCCGTTAATTACCCCTCGCTTTTGGAGCGAAAAAATCTCCGATTGATGGGTCAAACTAGTCATGCGGACTCAATATGAGGCGTCGGTGTTTTAAAGTAATACGGAATGGTGTGTTCATTTCATTTTTTATTTATTCTATTTGTGACGAGATTTTTTTTATTCAAAGAAACATTTTTTTAAAAAAAATTATTTTATTTATTAATTATACTGTTTATTTTTAAAAAAATTATTTGGGAGGAGCCCCCTCCCACTCACCTGAGAGGGGGAGGGGCTCCCACAGTGGGAGCCTCCCCCTCACGTGAAGGGGAATGGGGAGCTCCCACTTAGTGGGAGCCTCCCTCGTCCTCACGTGAGAGTGAGCAGGGGCTCCCACTATGTGGAAGCCACTACTTCACGTGAAGGGGAATGGGAAGTACCCACTTAGTGGGAGTTTCCCTTCCCTTTATGTGAGTGAGCAAGGGATCCCACAAAGTGGGAGCCTCCCCGTCATGTGGGGATGGGAACCCTCTCAGTGGGGAGGGGGGAGCGGAGGGTGCCGGCGGGACACGTGTCTGCGGGGCACAAGCGTGGACCGGAAAGGGGGCTAAGCCCTCGGATATGCAATTAAACTCCCAAAAATTTTATTTTGGAGTTAAACTCCCGAAAGAGACCTTATTATGGACTTAAAATCCAAAAGATTTTAAAATGAAGTTGAACTCATAAGAGAATTTAAATGGAGTTAAACTCCCAAAAGAATTTTTATTATAGAGTTAAACTCCAAAAGATTTTAAATAGAATTAAACTTCCAAAAGAATTTTATTTGGTGTTAAACACCCAAAAGTTTTTATATGGAATTAAACTCCCAATACAATTTTATGTAGAGTTAAACTCCAAAAATATTTTATTTTGGAGTTAAACTCTTAGAAGAATTTTAAATGAAGTTAAACTCTAAGAGGATTTTGATGGAGTTAAACTCTAAAAAGGATTTTATTTGGAGTTAAACTTCCAAAAGATTTTATTTTGGAGTTAAAAGTCCTAAAACAATTTTATTTAGAATTAAACCCCCAAAAGTACTTATTTTGGAGTTAAACTCCTAAAAGATCTTTCTTTGAAGTTAAATTCCTAAAAGAATTTTATTTGAAAAGAAAACCATAAAAAGAAAGATCTCTTGAAACTTCAAGACCTATATCTTGGGTGATGAGAAGGGACATTTTTCTTTTCTTTCAGCCTTGGATCCACCCCAAGATGAGGATTTTTTTTACAGATGGTTCTTCTTCCTCCTCTTTTTTTGGATCTTGGAGAAGAGTAGTGAGATTTAAAATCTCCCCTTCTCGAGATTTGATGGGATATTTGGACTCCCTTTCAAAGGTTTTATGATGGAAAACTATTTCCTTTTGAGAAAACAATAGTTAAACTCTTAATTGAATTCAAAAAAAAGGAGGTTTTGAATCTTGAAAAAGAAGGGGACATAAAACCCTAGATTGATATGAGAAAAATCTTTTTTTTGTTATCATTCATTATGATGCCTTATATAGGTTTTACGTTTTACATATGACTCCTTGAAATTCTCAAAATGGCACATGTGCCTTTTCCATATGTTACGACCCGAAATGGCACGTGACTGGCACTTGAATCATGTGAAATCTATAGGACCCCACCTAATTCAAGTAAGCCAAAAGCCCAGAAATCTAAACCATTTAGAAAGAGAGTGAAGGAAAATTCATTTAAAAGTTAACATATAGAATCACTTTTGAAAGTCGAAGTAAACATTTTTTAAAATCATCAAGTTTTTCCTAAAAATTTCGGCAGAGTTTCCTTTGTAAATACTGGCCCCAAACGGGTACAAACAAGAATATATATATATAAGTAATGAATAAAGGCATCCCCAAGCGGGAGCTAGCTCTTCGCCAATTGGCAGAAACAACCACGCAAGCAATATAATATACAACGCCGAAGGGCGAGGATCAAAACTCAGAAAGAAAACCAACATCCTCAAGAAAATCGGAGAAGAACCATAATAATACAAGCACGCGACTCTAAGCTCGAAAGAATATACAACTGGTCTTCTAAGTCTATCAAATATACAATTCTGGTTGATGGAGTTACTAGATAAAACTGAAATAAATACAAGTACAACGGTAGTCACGATACAAGTAAACCCACCTACCAAGGCAATCATCCGGAAGGAAGTAGTGTGCCAGTAAAGCCGCCAAGGAAACCTGTACGGAAAAACCTGCAAGAAACTGTGGCACAACGGGGGTGAGTTGCCAACTCGTGATTAGAAAACATCACAGAGAAGAAATCACATGTATGACTCTCTCCTAGGTCATACAATAATATCCTCATAATAAATAACCTGAAGAATCTAATAATGGAAAGGGTAATCATCTAAACATAAGTGTAATACCAAGTTCTCGTGTCAGTGCCTCAGGTACCAAAATATCACATATATGATGTACGAATGCATTAAGAATGAAAACAGAATACATCTTGAACGAGAAAAACTGTTTTCTTATCTCAGTGAGATTTCTGTGTAAAAATCGAAGTATCATCAATGAAATCAACAGAGAATCCGTGTCAAGCATCAACACAAAATATACATCCCAATATCTCAATATCTCGGGCTCCGGCAATGCGGACTGGCCCATATCATCAAATCTTAATATCTCGGGCTCTGGCAATCCGGACTGGCCCATAACATCAAATCTCAAGACTACGTCGGTATCCTACGGATATCCGCCGCATTACAAATAACCGGTCGGTAGTGCTCCCCTGCCGGGCTCAACGCCATCATCTGCGACCATCTTGCCCCACGGTACCGCACCGGGTCCACCATGCACCCGTAGACGGTTCATCCTCCTCCTTGAATCGGGTGTATGATACCACTCAAGAGCCGAGAAAACTCATGGTGGACACCTCTCACATCATATCACGAGAAAACCGCAATTTTCTATCTTTTAGAAATGAAAATGAGTTTATAAAATCCTTGCAGTTTCTCCAAATCCTAAAATCTCATGGAAAATCCGAAATCACAAACTCGAGAGCAAATAAACAGTGCATTACCAGCATAAAACCCAATAATATTGCATGACAAATGAATATATATATATATAGGTATCTAAGCAAAGAATGCAATATCTACATTAGCATGGTAATAACATATTGGAACTATCAGCTAGCAAGTTATATCGATGAAGTAATGTTTTCTAATGTGTACGTGACATGAAAATTATCGATAATGATATGTGTGAGCCGGCAAGCAAGTATACGTGGAGCATACGCAACATCGGTAATGGTGCCGGTGTCGTGACAGTCGATATCATAATAATTAATGAAACACATGTATAACGTGCAATGCAAGGTGAACATGAATATAACGGAAAAGGAATAGCAAACGCAACATTGGAGAATATACAATTATATATATGAGTCATACGGTTTTTGGTGTTTGAAATCGCACGAATCGTGGTTTTAGAAAAAATAGAGGCTACGGGGTCTTTGAGAAAAGATACATCTATTAAAAAATCCGTAGTATCTCTCGGCCTGTCCTTAAAATACTCACGATTCGTTAGTTTGAAAATAAGTATGACTCGAGCCCAGTCTAACATCTACCTAATAAACTATAGGACTAAACTAAGAGACCAATCAAAAGGGTAAGGAAAACTATCTAAAGTCCGAGTCGATATATCTAGTAGTCGGCGATCCCTCCTCAATAGCGTCATGTACGGTAAAATATATAATACGACATCCTCTAATCAAGAGTGCGGATCAATCATCATATCTATGCCTCGTACGGTAAAATCTATCGGACGTCATCCCAAATCGGGGTACGGGTCAAATATCACATATATCTCATATTTCATATGGTATCATTATCATAATATCCTGAATTATGGGTACCATTCTAAAGTCTAGTATATTCAGATACCATCAAAACATATATCCGCGTGTGAATAAAACACATCGCCCAACGATCCACTATAATATCATGTCATATATCATATCACGACCCAATCACATATCGAAATCTCACGGCATCATGCCCGATCATATCGACTCACCTCCCGTATCATGTATTATCCTCATCATCCGTGTATACGTATGTGTGTGTGTGTGTACCAACGCATCCACATATATATATATACATATAAACATATACACTCATAATCATGTCACGTGTGTGCGCGTGTGTGTCGATTTTTACTCTAGGGTTTCGCAACTAAGAAACTAAACTAAAAGCACTATTTTCTAATTACGCTAAAACTAACTTATGATCTCCTAAAGCACATTCATTCTAATCAATCACGTCTCACAATATATATATATATATATATATATATATATATAATTCGCATTCTACCCTACGAAAGTGCGGAGGTGCTATACGCCATCCACCCGACTTCCCCCGTAGATATACATCTACTCACCTTGATCCTTGCATGCCGAAGTCGATATCACCATTCTCCTCCTTGTCATCCGAAGTCCACATGAGGGTGCCTACACATATAAACACATAGTATCGTAAACCGAAATCGCGCACGAAAACCAAAACGGCACACGTATCACACATAGGTTAAAACCTATGGTCTACTTATGCAAATCAACCAAACAACTCCCGATATCGACGTACAAACGTCAAGTGACCGATACAAAACACAAATATCAAAACTTCAAGTCATGCAAAAGCTACAAATCAAAACAGCAACTAAAGAAAATGGTCACAGATTTTGGTTCAGGTAAAAAGAGTCTAAACAAGCAATGCAGAGGGTTAGTCTATGCAGTAAATGAGCTACACTACCAACCTTAGCACTAATACCCACAATTGAACCGGCGAGATACACCAAAATTCCAGCCTGCTCAGCCCAGACTGCTCTGTTCTGGTTCGTCTTCTCAAGGTGGTCTCCTATTGGTCTAATTAGGTCTCTGGGTTTGCTAGTTTTTCTAGTAAAGATCTCGGGTCACTCCAGATTCCCTGTAATCCATAATTTATACACAAACCGACATTTGAAATA
The DNA here is from genome assembly GCA_030015575.1 of Agapanthus africanus. Classification (NCBI taxonomy): domain Eukaryota; kingdom Viridiplantae; phylum Streptophyta; class Magnoliopsida; order Asparagales; family Amaryllidaceae; genus Agapanthus; species Agapanthus africanus. The sequence continues at coordinate 560,097,684 of JASDDO010000016.1, forward strand.
TCAAAACACAAGTTTTGGGTTTCTTATGCTAAGTGATGATCCAGAATGACACTAACAAGTTTGGGGTCACTAATTATACTCAATTTCACCACCTCAATTCAAATCAAACCCTAACCTTCATCTTGGAATTTTCCAAGATCACTAAACTACACTTAAACACTTCTAAACTAAAATAGAAGCTAAAGAAACTTAATTACTACACTAATGGTGAAACAATTACCTCATTTGGCAACTCAAGAAAATTCTTGAGTTTTCCCAAGTGCTCAAAATCTTGTCTTGATCCCACCATGGTCTATGTGAGGAGCTTGTGCATGAATTTTGTGAAGGGGATACATGGTTTTGATGTGGAAATAGGGGTGTTATGAGGAGGTAGAGGAGGTGGGGGAGAGAGGGCAGCCATGGGAGAGGAGAAGAAGAGAAAATGATGAAGGGAACAAGTGAAAAACAATGTGCTATGGTTCAAGGAGACCTTCTCACCCTCTCTCTCTCTCTCTCTCTCTCTCTCCAAGCCCATGCCTCCATGTCACCCTTAAAAATTCTTTTTCTTTTCTTTTCTTTTCTTTTAATTTCCATCAAGAAAACAAAAACCCAAGTAATTAAAAGAATGAAGCATGGTTTTTCAATCAAATTAAGAAATGTAACAAGTGTATAACATGACATTGTGCATGTCACATGCACAAAACACAATCAATGCATAGTTAAGTACTAATCGAGTTTAGTAATACTAACTTATATACAATTAATTGTATACTAAATTGTCAAATTCCCAATCTTTCATAAATTATTTTAAAATCAATAATTAATATAAATTTCCAAATATTTCCCAATTTATCGGTATATAATTATACCATATCATTAAAACTAATCTCCGCACATTAAAATATTCATAATATTTATTATTTTAATTAATTAACTTCTCAAAAATAATATTTTATTTTTCTAAAATGTTACAGTCTTCCCCTCTTAAATAAATTCGGTCCCCGAATTTAAATTTAATTTCCCCCAAATACTAAAACATTTCAGCAAAACACTCAAGTCGTCGGGGCTCCGACATCATAAATACTTAAAACACATTAATGCATGCGCATGAAAAACGAGTCTATAACTCAAAATCAAAACTCCGTCAAGTATCCCGCAATCATCGGAGTTATGGGGAAGATATCAATGTCAAAGTCCAATACGAAAACCAACATGATATACTTAAGACTATAATATGTACATAGCACGCATTGTTATAAAGTTATCAAAACATCTGAAAGAAATGCATGCCAAACCTTTTTCAAGTCGCTGTGCGATGCGCGTATCATGGCACAAGTAGCGAACGTTTAGTGTAAGAAAATAACTATATATATCTTTTGTCTAACATACACGTCTAGCATTTTTGAAATTAATTTAGAAGGGTTTTCTTTGTAAAATGTTTCGTGTCATCTCGGACACGTAGGTAAATACTGAGACTATAACTCATTTTTGGAAATCCCTTCGGTAACTATCGATGCATGCAAAACATATTCAGGTACTGTCCTCTGACTAGTCTTGCTCAGTTACTATACCAAATAGTAAATATCATATAACATACTGCTCCAAAAGAAACCAATCCCAAAATGTGTATAAAAATGCCACGTGCATCTGGTGCGCATAGAAATCGAAATCAATGAATGTGACATACATGTGTACAGAAACAAAATCTAAGTGCAACGGGTGTCCACGAAGACACCTATCAAGGGCAACGGGTGTGCCTGACAACAATATCAGGTGCATCTGATATGCACGAAGAATCCCGATTTAGTGCATCTGGTGTGCACAAAAATCGCATCAAGCGCGCCAAGTATGCGCAAGAATCCAAATCACGTGCACAAGGTGCACGAAAACAAATATCGAATATCACAATCGAAATCGACGGTATACAACACACCTCAATCCAAATCAGGTATACTGTGGTATATAATCTCACAACCACGTGCATCAGCGTGCACAAAATCGAATCAAAGTACTAAAAGTGCAAGAAAACTACACCGAAGGCACAAGTCAAATCGCATACATACCATAGGCATGAAATCGAAAACAAACATCTCGAATGACATCATATCGAAGTCGAGCGCAACTGTAGTGCACAAAATCTCAATCATGCAAATAAATCGCCCAAAATACCGAAATCCAAAGTGACGGATACGTGATATTCGAATCACCAAATCACAAGTCGTAAACACTGTCGTCGATGTGTCCTTCCTTCAAAGTCGAGAAGATGTCGGTGCATCCAAAGCTAGCAGAGCAAGATATCTACTTGCCTCCTGTTCATGGTCTGGTGCCTTATACCCTTAGGCTCTCGTCTCTCACTGCGAATTGTCAGTTACATAACTCCTCGGCTCAACGGCCCAATATGGAAATGATGACGGAAACAGTTCCGCTCTGGCACATCCTCTAAAGATCTCTGGCCAACTATCATAGTCACTCATAACTTGTCTCGTCGATGATGCCGAACTCTGGCCTACTGGGTGTGCGTAATACGACCGATCCTGTAGTATTCCAGAAATATTCTGTCGGGGTCTCTCCGAATCTCGTTTCTGCCGAACTGCCCGGAAGTTATCACCCTTTGCTAAATCCATTTCTTGTTCCGGATCAGCTGCATGCTCATCACAGCTTCTCCTAAAAGATGTATCCATATTCAACGCCTCTACATGCGTATCACATCTCTGATGTCAACAGAGTGGAACCTCATCTCGTCAAAATCTCGTACGAACCTCTTACTCCATTTTTCTCTAATGTCGACTGATTCGGACTCGTCTCTTCGTAGCTGTATGGACTGTGCTACAAACGGCTATACTCATCTCTAGAGTCTCACTTCTGAAACTACGAACATCGACAACTCAATATCTTGTGGTAGGTATCTGGCCAACTACGCCCTCGGAAACTCTCCCAATTCGTCGGAGGAATACTCTACATTCGTCCATTTTCTATCGACTCTCAACGTGCATGTGTGAAGTCTTATCTAGCTGAAATTAATCAATCTGATGGCCTCGCATCGGGGTATGCAACGAACCACGTGTCCTAGTCATTCATCCAAGGGTGACTAGCGATCTTCTATCATATCCCTAAGTATAACTCGTGCTACAATAGTTTCAAATATCTGGGGCGATATCTTGTCAGTTGCAGCAACAACTAGCTCATTCGTCCGCACGCTAAACAATGCATCAATCCTCAAGAATAGACGATACATTAACGGTCATCACATTCTAGTCGGCCTCTAGCAGTGGCCCAATCCTCTGGTGTTGATCTGAACGTTCGAGAAATCTTAGTAAACACAATCCATCAAGATGCTCATGTCATGAAAAACACAATAAAACGACACATCTATGCAATCGTGTGTCACCGGAATTACGCCCTGGTCAGTCCTCGTCCAAGACGAGCTCGTGCTGACCGCAACTCTAGCCGTAGTTCTCTCTGCCCGTGCAACCGTGGTAACAAAAACTACCATCCAACATCGATGAGGATAGATCAAAAGAACGAATAGAATACTGTGCAAAGAAATGTACATCATAAGGCTTCTTAAGCAGAGTAGCGTATCGTAAGTATGCCACGAAACATACACACAGTACGTCACTTTACTTAAGTCACCTACTCCATCAACCAAGGTTAACCTATCCGACGAAAGTTCGGGTCAAATACCCTCTCGAACAAGTCTAAGTTCCGTAAGGTCAAGCCTAGGTTCTGAATATATATACGCCCTAGACTCCGAATACTCAAACCTAGACTCGAACTAAGGTTAAACCTAGCGCTCTGATACCAACTTTGTCATGACCCGAAATGGCACGTGACTGGCACTTGAATCATGTAAAGTCTATAGGACCCCACCTAATTCAAGTAAGCCAAAAGCCCAGAAATCTAAACCATTTAAAAAGATAGTGAAGGAAAATTCATTTAAAAGTTAACATATAGAATCACTTTTGAAAGTCGTAGTAAGCATTTTTTAAAAGCATCAAGTTTTTCCCAAAAATTTCGGCAGAATTTCCTTTGTAAATACTGGCCCCAAACGAGTACAAACAGGAATATATATATATATATATATATATATATATATATAAGTAATGAATAAAGGCATCCCCAAGTGGGAGCTAGCTCTTCGCCAATTGACGGAAACAACCACGCAAGCAATATAATATACAACGCCGAAGGGCGAGGATCAAAACTCAGAAAGAAAACCAACATCCTTAAGAAAACCAGAGAAGAACCATAATAATACAAGTTCGCGACTCTACGGTCGAAAGAATATACAACTGGCCTTCTAAGTCTATCAAATATACAAGTCTGGTTGATGGAGTTACTAGATACAACTAAAATAAATACAAGTACAACGGTGGTCACGATACAAGTGAACCCACCTACCAAGGCAATCACCCGGAAGGAAGTAGTGTGCCAGCAAAGCCGCCAAGAAAACATGTACGGCAAAACGTGCAAGAAATTGTGGCACAACAGGGGTGAGTTGCCAACTCGTGATTAGAAAACATCACCGAGAAGAAATCGCATGTATGACTCTCTCCTAGGTCATACAATAATATCCTCATAATAAATAACCTGAAGCATCTAATAATGGAAAGGGTGCTCATCTAAACATAAGTGTAATACCAAGTGCTCATGTCAGTGCCTCAGGTAGCAAAATATCACATATATGATGTACGAATGCATTAAGAATGAAAACATAATACATCTTGAATGAGAAAAACTGTTTTCTTATCTCAGTGAGTTTTCTGTGTAAAAATCGAAGTATCATCAATGAAATCAACAGAGAATCCGTGTCAAGTATCGATACAAAGTATATATCCCAATATCTCAATATCTCGGGCTCCGGCAATCCGTACTGGCCCATATCATCAAATCTCAATATCTCGGGCTCTGGCAATCCGGACTGGCCCATAACATCAAATCTTACGACTACGTCGTTATCCTCCGGATATCCGCCGCGTTATAAATAACCGGTCGGTAGTGCTCTCCTGCCGGGCTCAACGCCATCATCTGTGACCATCTTGTCCCGGGGTACCGCACCGGGTCCACCATGTACCCGCAGACGGTTCATCCTTCTCCTCAAATCGGGTGTATAATACCATTCAAGAGCCGAGAAAACTCATGGTGGACACCTCTCACATCATATCACGAGAAAACCGCAATTTTCTATCTTTTAGAAATGAAAATGAGTTTATAAAATTCTTGCGGTTTCTCCAAATCCAGAAATCTCATGGAAAATCCGAAATCACAAACTCGAGAGTAAATAAATAGTGCATTACCAGCATAAAGCCCCATAATATTGCATGACAAATGAATATATATATATATATATATATGCATTGGTATCTAAGCAAAGAATGCAATATCTACATTAGAATGGTAATAACATATTGGAACTATCAGCTAGCAAGTTATATCAATGAAGTAATGTTTTCTAATGTGTACGTGACATGGAAATTATCGATGATGATGTGTGTGAGCCGGCAAGCAAGTGTACGTGGAGCATACGTATCATCGATAATGGTGTTGGTGTCCTGACAGTCGATATCATAATAATTAATGAAACACATGTATAACGTGCAATGCAAGGAGAACATGAATATAACGAAGAAGGAATAGCAAACGCAAAATTGGAGAATATACAATTATATATACGAGTCATACAATTTTTGGTTTTTGAAATCGCACGAATCGTGGTTTTAGAAAAAATAGGGGCTACGGGGTCTTTGAAAAAAGATACATCCTTTGAAAAATCTGTATTATCTCTCGGCCTGTCCTTAAAATACTCACGATTCGTTAGTTTGAAAATAATTATGCCTCGAGCTCAGTCTAACATCTACCTAATAAACTACAGGACTAAACTAAGAGACTAATCAAAAGGGTAAGGAAAACCACCTAAAGTCCGAGTTGATATATCTAATAGTCGGCGATCCCGCCTCAATAGCGTCATGTACGTTAAAATATATAATACGACATCCTCTAATCAAAAGTGCGGATCAATCATCATATCTATACCTTGTAAGGTAAAATCCATCATACAGCATCCTAAATCGGGGTACGGGTCAAATATCACATATATCTCATATTTCATATGGTATCATTATCATAATATCCTGAATTAGGGGTACCATTGTAAAGTCTAGTATATTCAGATACCATCAAACATATATCCGCGTGTGAATAAAACACATCGCCCAACGATCCTCTATAATATCATGTCGTATATCATATCACGACCCAATCACATATCAAAATCTCACGGCATCACGCCCGATCATATCGACTCACCTCCCGTATCATGTATTATCCTCATCATCCGTGTATACGTTTATGTATATATATATATATCTGTGTGTGTGTGTGTGTACCAACGCATCCACACACACACACACACACACACACACACACACACACACACACACACACACACACATATATATATACATATAAATATATACACTCATAATCATGTCACGTGTGTGTGTGTCAATTTTTACTCTAGGGATACGCAACTAAGAAACTAAACTAAAAAACACTATTTTCTAATTACGCTAAAACTAACTCATGATCTCCTAAAGCACATTCTTGCTAATCAATCACGTCTCACAATACACACACACACACACACACACACATATACATATACATATTATTCGCATTCTACCCTACGAAAGTGCAGGGGTGCTATACGCCATCCACTCGACTTCCCCCGTAGATATACATCTACTCACCTTGATCCTTGCATGCCGAAGTCGATGTCACCATTCTCCTCCTTGTCATCCGAAGTCCACGTAAGGGTGTCTACACATATAAACACATAGTATCGTAAACCGAAATCGCGCACGAAAACCAAAACGGCACACGTATCATACAAAGGTTAAAACCTATGGTTTACTTATGCAAATTAACCAAACAACTCCCGATATTAACGTACAAACGTCAAGTGACCGATACAAAACACAAATATCAAAACTTAAAGTCATGCAAAAGCTACAAATCAAAACAGCAACTAAAGAAAATGGTCCCAGATTTTGGTTCAGGTAAAAAGAGTCTAAACAGGCAATGCAGAGGGTTAGTCTATGAGGTAAATGTGCTACACTACCAACCTTAGCACCAATACCCACAATTGAATCGGCGAGATACACCAAAATTCCGGCCTGCTCAGCCCAGACTGCTCTGTTCTGGTTCGTCTTCTCAGGGTGGTCTCCTATTGGTCTAATTAAGTCTCTGGGTTGCTAGTTTTTCTAGTAAAGATCTCGGGTCACTCCAGATTCCCTGTAATCCACAATTTATACACAAACCGACATTTGAAATATCAAAACACAAGTTTTGGGTTTCCTATGCTAAGTGTTGATCCAGAATGACACTAACAAGCTTAGGGTCACTAATTATACTCAATTTCACCGCCTCAATTCAAATCAAATCCTAACCTTCATCTTGGAATTTTCCAAGATCACTAAACTACACTTAAACACTTCTAAACTAAAATAGAAGCTAAAGGAACTTAATTACTACACTAATGGTGAAACAATTACCTCATTTGGCAACTCAAGAAAATTCTTGAGTTTCCCCAAGTGCTCAAAATCTTGTCTTGATCCCACCATGGTCTATGTGAGGAGCTTGTGCATGAATTTTGTGAAGGGGATACATGGTTTTGATGTGGAAATAGGGGTGTTATGAGGAGGTAGAGGAGGTGGGGGGGAGAGGGCAACCATGGGAGAGGAGAAGAAGAGAAAATGATGAAGGGAACAAGTGAAAAACAATGTGTCATGGTTCAAGGAGACCCCTCACCCTCTCTCTCTCTCAAAGCCCATGCTTCCACCATGCCTCCATGTCACACTTAAAAATTCTTTTTCTTTTCTTATCTTTTAATTTCCATTAAGAAAACAAAAACCCAAGTAATTAAAAGAATGAAGCATGGTTTTTCAATCAAATTAAGAAATGTAACAAGTGTGTAACATGACATGGTGTATGTCACATGCACAAAACACAATCAATGCATGGTTAAGTACTAATCGAGTTTAGTAATACTAACTTATATACAATTAATTGTATACTAAATTGTCAAATTCCCAATCTTTCATAAATTCTTTTAAAATCAATAATTAATATAAATTTCCAAATATTTCCTAATTTATCGGTATATAATTATACCATATCATTAAAACTAATCTCCGCACATTAAAATATTCATAATATTTATTATTTTAATTAATTAACTTCTAAAAAATAATATTTTATTTTTCTGAAATGTTGCACCATACCATGTGCTTTTTTTCTTTTGCACATAAGCCATGAGCTTTTACATAATTTTGGTTTTTTGTCCATTTTATTACATTTATTCATAGAAATTATATTAAACCTATTTATGCTTTAACAATTATTCCTTTGGCATAGAGGGGCGGCCTCTTCATACTTGAGCTCGACTTGCACATGGGCCCACTTGCTTGGACTTGGGTTCGGGTTTGGGCCCACTTGGCTTTGGGTTAACTTTAATTTTGAATTGGTCGACCGGGATGTAATTTTTGACCCCAGCACTTCTCAAGGATCTCGATTTGCTGCTGGTACCCCGAAAATTCTCCATAATCAGAGTGTCTGTTGTCTCTGTTTCGGGCTTCCGCGATGGAGCGGTTTCGGCTTTACTGTATCATGTTCCTCAGATTCTCGGGGTAAACCCTTCGTGGCTCGTCCCGTCGTGTACCCTGTGCACGGCCTCGATGAGTGTGGTGACGGTGGTCTTCCCTAGAATCAAACGACCTAACCGATGTCTCTTCAGGGGGCGAGAGAGCGCGGCAAGCGTTGAAGCGATAATTTGATCGCTTCTGAGATCTCGGGGTTGAACTTTCTGGCGCCCAATGAGGCATGGAGTCATTCCTCGTTTGGGAGTCGTTACCGCCGGAATCGGCATGCCGGTGTTCCGTGACATCAAGATTGGCATGAGCGAGGCGATGGCCTGGATGCGTCCCTCCGCTGCCTCATGCACGCCATCGTTCCAGAGAGCGGGGGCGGTGGTTTGGCGGGCATGGCCGGTCGTTTGAACACGAGCGAGCGTGCACACTATCGCCGTGAGCCTGTTGATTCGCACAAATAGGGTTTCGACAATATTGGGAGGCGGAGTTGAACCGCCTCCGCTTCCGTTATGGAGGACGGGATTACTGGTGCTGGGATTTTCGTTGTGATAATCGCTGGCCATCGAATCGAAGACGGAAGATCAACTTTCTTGGGTGGAAAAGGGTTCCCATAGACGACGCCAACTAATGGAGGTCAGATACTCCTTCAGATGTTTTCCTCCGTCAATCCTGCTGCCAGCGGGTTGAACGGTTGAGATTTGATGTGAGGATTAAGCGTGTGGATCTCAATGGATTGTTGGTTGTTGTTGACGTCGAGCTACCTGCAAAGGAAGTCCCGGGGTGGGAAACCACCATAGGACCCCTGACGATCAAGTAAATACCGAGAAATAATTAGGGCAGAGTAGCGGCGTATTGGAATGAGTTCGAGATACCTGAGCTGTCTAGAAAAGGGGTTTATATAGTGGTCGCATGGAGCGAGCCGATGCGAGATTCTCGCCGTCTGTTACGCCTCCGCGTTACGCTCGCGTTGATAAGGATACACCCATTACTGGCGAGATACGCCCATTAACAACGAGATACGCTAGTGTGGGATGCGGGACATGGAGCAGCGGAGATCTCATCATGACGAGATACACGGAGCCGTTATGGGGGCGCTCGGGCTCCGTGCTCCCGGCCAAACTGGGACGCTGAGGAATTTCGGATATAAGATAGCTCAGAGACAAGCAGGTGAGCTGAGGAGTCTTGGTTATAGGATAGCTCGAAGACAGGCAAGTGTGCTGAGGAATCTCGGCTATATGATAGCTCGGAAATGAGCTATTGGCTGGTGGTCAGCCGAAGGGGGAACGTACTCCGGAAAGGTCTTCTAAAAGGTCGGGTGCAATTTCGGAGGCGAGTGTTCATATCAGAATTTTGCATTATTATATTCCCCATTCTTAATCATATTACGAATAAATAGGTGCTTTTGATCCATGTCTGCTAAATAGTTGCAGGTTACAGGTTCTCAGAACAATACAGTGAAATTCAGGAAAAAATGCTACAAATGTGAGACTACGACCAACAAATAGATGAATCTGTATGATGCAGCCTACCAGTTTAAGGAACAAACAACGAGCAATGAACAGTTCAATGCACAAAGTACGAGGGCAGCACAATATTCAAGATTTCAACGCGAAGCTTACAGTAAAAGTCCACAAATTCTGCACTGTTGGAAATCTGGAAGAAAGTAGAAAAGATTCTGAAGAACCAAGTGAAGAAAACAGAAGGAAAAAGTAACATGAAGCAGCCCTGAGAAAATGAACTCAAGACCCTACCATATGGCCGTGGATTCGCGGCCAAACATGGCATTCTGCCGCGGTTCCGCGGACGTGCAGTGCACGTGTCGATGGGTGTCGGTGCTTTGACCCGGCTTTCTTAGGGTAATCTTGTAATTTCAAATGTGGATCAGATGTAAACCCTAGGATTTCTCCTATCTATAAATAGGAAAGCCTACAGCCTCTTTTAGGGCATGCCTCTTTTAATTTCTAGATCTAAATTTTATTTTCATTGTAATCGTCAAGAGGTGTCAATAAAAGTATGTTTTTTTATCTTGCATTTTTCATTCGAATTTAATTTCTGCAATTTTAGTATCTGTCTTTTATTATCTGCAGGTTAATTAGTTAATTAAAAAGAAAATTATAAAAATAAATCTCATCGTAATTTCCCTAATGAGTGAGTAATTCCTCACTTGTTAGGGTTAGGATTTGGTAGGTTTGAGAGATGGACATCTCTCACTCCTTTCTTGCCCGTAAAATACTTTAAATTAGGACTCTATGTGAATCAAACATACACCGCTCACTACGGCACCCTATCCTACGAGATAGCGGTGATTCCCTAGTCAGACCGGTTGTGGTTGATTTACATAGAGGTTAGGGCTAAGAGTTAAGAAAGGACGGATAAGGACCAAAAGGAAGAAACTACGTTTCTTCCTAGTCGTGCTAATCCCCTTTGTTGACTATTGTCCTAACACCTATGTTCTTAATTAGGGCAAAGGAAGCAGTGAGTAGAGTCATTTTTCCAAACTAACCTAATCCTAACCCTAGCAAGGCTTTAATTCAAATTAAATTCAATTTAGTTTTTATAAAAATCAAAACCTACCAAAAATAGGATTTAACTCGTATGAACTTAAAGAAAAGAACATGTTTTCCCTATGGACCGATCCGTACTCAACCGGCTAGCTACCTAGCGACACCGTTATTGATTGCGGTATTCTTAATTTTTGATCTATCTTTTGAAACGCTCGCATACGCAAAAGATCAACCAATCAAAAGGCGCCGTTACCGGGGATAGCGGTAGTTATTTTCTTTTTGTAATTTCGGGTTAATTGAAATTGAAAAAAATTATAAAAACTGAAAAATATAAAAACATAAAAAATATCATCTTGTTATTTTTTGAAGGGTTTTTGTGTGAATTGCGCAAGAAAGGAAGAAGGACAGATTCAGATCTGGAAAAAATCCAGTGAACAAATCAACAAACAGAAGATCTGAACAGACAGAGGAGAACCACAACAGACAACAGAAAAATTGTGGAGGCTCACACCGACTTTTCCACCGCGGAAAAGCGGCATTAACAAGCATTTGGCCGCGGAACAGCGGCAGTTTGCTGACGTCAGCTTTCCAAAAATTCTCTGTAAGTTTTTTTTCCCTCTCTTCTGCCCTCTGCAGTCCACTGAAAAAAATTTCTACAAGGTTCTTTGCGCAAAACTTCTTCTCCCTCTCCAATAAATCAATTTTGTGCAGGATTCTTTGCGCCGCAAATATAAAAAAAATTGGCAAGTGTTTTAGATTTTTGTGTGTTTACTGCTTTGCATTTTTAAAACGGACTTTTAAGGTGCTATAACACCAATCCAGAGTGGGTGGGGATTTCATTACCCTTCTTAGGACCCTAAAATCACAAAAAGCATATGCATCAACCCTCGAGTTAATTAAAAAATATCTAGACTCAGCCAATTAAGGACTGTCGCGCTCATTAGGACAGAGAAAGGTTGTGGGCAATCAGTCGTTTATCTAAACCTGAGTTTGTGGTGCCTAGGCTAGACAAATGGGAAAGGTAATTTTAAAAGGCCCGTCTCATGGTGATTCGTGAGCGGATCTCTCCTTTCTTTACTTGTGCTTACCTGGCCACAATTGGCGGTGAAGAGGCGATTTGAGAAATATCTCATAACTTGTCCTTTGGATCAGTTAGGAGCAGTCTAGTTGACTTAGAAGACCCTAGCTCTAGACTTGATTGTGCATGTTCAAATTGTGAGTGCTTGAAAGTGTGTCGTAGTTCCGTATAAAATCTTTTGCAAAACTCTTTATAAAATAAAAAAAAACAAAAAAAAAAAACCACAAAACAAAACTTTTACAAAAACTTGCAATTTTGTCGCTAGAAATCCATTGCACCCAACTTTCGCCCACATTTTCTCCATTGACATTTTCTTACCCCCACATTCTACGTTTGACTACACTACACCTCATTTAGTGTATGTCCAGTTCGACTAGGGACACTAGCGCCCGTTTAGTCCGTGTCTCGTTAGTGCCTACTGACGACGCGTTCGACTCCGAAGTCGAAATTCCCTCCATTTTTTTATCTTCAAATTCATCATCTTCTAAGGAGATGTCAGGATTCAACCCTAACAACCCCTTACCTACTTTGGGACTAATTCCACCTCAACTGGGTGCGAATAACCCACAACACGCGCCTGTTGAAGCGCCCCAGCGAATCGCGCTCCAGGATCTTTTCTATCCAACCCGCACCGCACTTCCTACTTGTCTCTCACTTCCGCCGGCTAATGGGGATAATTTCGAAATTAAGCCTCACATCATCAATATGTTGCCCAAATTTCACGGGCTGGAATCCGAAGATGCCTACATCTTCATTAACAAATTCCATAATGTTTGCGCAATGAAGAAGGCCACCCAACTTTCCGATGATGCTATAAGGCTATGTGTCATTCCCTTCACTTTATGTGACCTAGCTGAAAAGTGGTTATATAGTACAGCATGGTATTCCATAAAAAATTGGGAAGAGTTTGTTAAGGCTTTTCTTAAAAAGTTTTACCCACACCACAAGACCGCGAGAATTCGAAATGAAATTAATCAATTTTCCCAGCTTCCTTCCGAACCTTTTTAGAAGTGTTTCGAACGATTTAAGGACCTTCTTGTTCAGTGCCCTCACCACGGTATCGAGAGAGGGCAACTTTGCCAAACTTTATACGAAGGACTGAACCCAGCAACTTAGCAGTTGCTGGAAACCATCTGTCAAGGTCACTTCCTTACAAAATCTGACGAGGAAGCTTGGCAATTTCTCGACGATCTTGCTGAACAAACGCTTCAGTGGGAAAGCACTAGACAGACCGCTTCGTCCACTTCATCTACTTCATCCTGTCAGTCTAGGGCAGGTGTTCATCAACTTGACATGCCAATTACAATGAAAGCCGAAATGGCCGCAATTACACGTAAGCTAGAAGCAATTGAGAGCAAATTCTCATCGCCTTCTCCTGCCCCTTCTTTACCCCCTCGCACTATATGCGCTTGTTGTTTGGATCCGTCCCATTTGACTGAAGAGTGTCCTTATAACCCACCTGCTCAAGGACAGGATCAAGTCAATGCTGCCTTTCAGCAGAGACAAAGAAATGATCCATACTCTTCAACTTATAATCCTGGTTGGAGAAACCACCCCAATTTTGCTTGGAATCAAAATCAAAAACAATTCCAAGGCAATAACAATTTCCAAAGGCCTCCTGCACAACAACAAGCTCCTCAACAAACTCAATATCAGCAACCTTTCCAACCCCAACCTTACCAAAATCAAATGAACAATTTTGCACCAAACAACTCTTTTCCTCAAAACAATTTTGTTCAACCAAATAACAATAAGCTTTCCTCACTAGAACGAAGCCTGGATGCGTTTTTAAAACAATCTACTCAATCCTCAGCCAACATCCAATCTTCCATTCAGTCTTTGGTGCAACACACTGCATCACATGGGCAAAGTACCAAAACCATTGAAGCCCAAATTGCACAACTAAATGCTGCTCTAAGTGAGCGAGAGAAGGGGAAACTTCCATCTCAACCACTGCCAAATCCTGGTCACACACAAAATGCGTGAACAACAAAATCATAATGTGGGTGACGTGACTACATTGAGATCTGGAAGGACGTTGCACAACAATGTTGGCAATAATAATGACACCCCGGCCGCCGCTTCTTCTTCTTCTTCATCTTCTTCAGAGCCTGTTCTTCATTCTTCACAAGGCTCTACTTCTTCTACTGATCCGAACGGACCCATATCTCACTCCACGAAAACACCAACACTGGGATCCGTTCCAATTCCGCAATCTACTCCACAAACATTGGACTCAACAAATTTTCAAAATATTCCATTTCCAAACAGGTTGAGATCCAATAAACAAACTCCACAAATGGAGAAGATTGTGGAGTTATTTAAACAGGTTAGCATAAATATACCTCTCTTGGATGCAATCCAAAAAGTCCCTTCTTATGCTAAAATCTTGAAGGACTTATACACCAAGAAGAGGAAATCACAGGTACCCAAGAAAATTTCTTGGTTAGTGCAGTAAGTGATGCTCTTACCCAAACTTTACCTCAAAAACGAAAGGACCCTGGCTGTCCTACAATTTCAATAACTATTGGGGATAAGAACATCAACTGCGCACTTTTAGATCTTGGTACCAGTGTTAATCTGCTTCCTTATTCAGTATATGAACAATTAGGCGTTGGAGAGCTGAAACCCACACATTGTACTCTCCAAATGGCCGACCGATCCATCACCCATCCTAAGGGTGAGTTAGAGGATGTGTTGATTAAAATAGGGGACTTCATTTTCCCTGTTGATTTCATTGTTATGGACACACAGCCTGTAGCTAACCCCCGGAGTCAAATTCCGGTGATACTCGGTCGACCATTCCTTGCAACTTCTAATGCGGTGATCAATTGTCGAAATGGTTCGATGAACCTATCGTTTGGAAATATGACAATTGAGCTCAACATTTTTAAGTTGGGGAATCAGCCCTCCGAACCTAATGCTAATATACTTGATATTTGCTCGATCCAAGAGATCACTCAGGAGGACTATGAGCTCGAAAAATTTCTGTTCGATCACAGCAATTTTGACGCCACTAATGCGTTCCTCCTTGAATCTGACACTGCTTTAACACCCCATAATGATTACAAGTGTTTCACTTTTTCGAACGATTTTGAAGAATCACCACCCGAGTTTGAATCCTTTGAATTTTCGGATGAGTTAGCCGAACCATCTGACTCGGTTGCTTACACTCGCTTTGAACCTTTGTTGGAATCCTTCGAGTTTGAGACAGTTTCACCAATTTTACCTTCAATTGTTTCTCCACCAAAACTCGAACTCAAGCTATTGCCTTCTCACCTTAAATACGCTTACTTAGGTAAGAATGAGACCCTTCCTGTTATCATCTCGGCCTCTCTAGCCCCCGAGCAAGAGAAAGCCCTTTTAATGGTCTTACAAAACAATCGGCAAGCTTTTGGTTGGACTATGGCGGACATCAAGGGGATTAGTCCCCTAATAGTTGAACATCACATTCATATGATGGATAATGCCAAGCCAGCAAGGGATCCACAGAGACGACTAAACCCCATCATGAAGGAGGCTGTCAAAAAGGAGATTTTAAAATGACTTGATAGTGATATCATTTACCCTATCTCTGATAACCAGTGGGTTAGCCCCATTCACGTTGCCCCAAAGAAATCGGGCATAACGGTCATAACTAATGAGGCGAATGAGTTAATACCTACTCACACCCAAACTGGGTGGCGAGTATGCATCGATTATAGAAAACACAACGCCGCGACACGGAAAGACCACTTTCTATTACCTTTTATTGACCAAATGCTAGAACGATTGGCTGGGCACGAATTTTACTGCTTTTTGGATGGCTACTCCGGCTATAATCAAGTTCCCATCGCTGAAAAGGACCAAGAAAAGACCACATTCACTTGTCATTTCGGTATGTTTGCTTACCATCGCATGCCCTTTGGGTTATGCAATGCACCCGCTACTTTCCAGCGGTGTATGATGTTGGATATAGTGCCCTCAAAGTCAATTATTGGATCGCAGGTACGTGATTGCAATGATTGAGGGAGAACCTATACCGATATGACAGTCTTGCTCGAGATGATAGTATGCTATCTGGTTTGTCTTTATCATCATATACATGCTTTAGTTCACTATTGCATGTTGATAAAGCCCATAGGATTCTTGCGTGACTGCCAGCAGTATGATGGCGATCATATACGTAGGAGCTGGGGTCTATAAGCACATCCTTAAAAGTGTCCCTAGTCGTGGGAGTTTCGAGACAGGGCATTGATACTCCAGAGTAGACTAGTGTATACAGTCGAGACCCCGACAAGGGGCGGTGGCCGGTCTCACAAGCCATTGGTGTCAGTTGGTTCACCTAAGATGTATACAGGTGCTCATTGGGTTATGAGTACACCGGACAGGACTCGTCGGGAACCTGCTAGTTGGTATTATACCTAGCGTCAGATAGCAGTTCCCTGGTGACATGTGTACAGGTTAGTTCATCGACCTGAGGTCATCATTTGTCTCGTGTGAGTTCCCACTATGCTTTGATTTCTATCCTACCACGGCTCAAAAGAGTCGTGCAAACAGGTCTTTTTTGGGTACAGTCCCGAGCCACATGGAGGCAAGTGAGCGGATCGGCAGGGGATTCGTCTCTCCCGGTATTGGGGGTGAGATCGCGCTGTGTCTAGGAGAGTCATTACACAAAGCCCTCGGCCGAGACAGGAGATTTACTGGTAGGTACTCCAGTAGTATCTCAGGGTGTTCTGGGCTACTCTCTGACACGACTTATACCGCTATTGGGGGTCTGACGTTACCAGCCCCCTAGGCCGATATGCGATACTCATAGACGAACGGACCGGACTGTATGTATATTGTCACTGTCAGGCTCAGTAGGATTTCTGGATGAGTTCACTCGTCAGCTTCCCTTCCAATCAATACATAGGCAACCGTTACGTACAGCTTGTACCTCTGACGTGCTAGAGATTATACCCGGTGCCAATGTGTTGATGAGTCATTAGAGTCCCCCACAGACAGTTTCCCAAGTTCGGGCGAAACGTTGTAGAGGCCGTATGGTTTTATGGCAAGGTTCGGAAAATGCACGTGCATTTACGCACGTGTCATATTTCGGGCAGATAATACAGGTGGGCTTTGGTTTAAGCCGAATCCGAGTATTATACTGTATAGATATAATATCTTTGTCTCAGTTGCATTTGTATTCGATCGTAATACAAATGCGGGTATGTTTCTACCATTACGGGGTTATCCTGAAATTCGTTTCAGGATCGCTTTTGGAAGTTGCCAGTTTCTAGTTTCCAGTTTTTCTATCACCCGTATTTGACATTCGGTTAAATGCGGATTTATCTTTTTGTCACTTGGGTGTGTCTTGAGGGTAAGTCGTGGTTCTAGAAGGTTCTAGATGGTGACTAGATTCATGAATCTTTGTGACTCATTAGTGCATTTAATGTTGGTTGATGATGTGTTGTTATGATTCATAGTTTGCAATTAATGTTTATGTGAGGTGTATTATGACTCATTCATCAATTAATGCTTGTGGTCACCTTCCCCCTCTTACACTCACCTCCCCTCATCTTAAGTGGCCGGCTCCTCTTTGAAAATAGATGGTTGTTCATTTTGAGAAAAAAAGATTATGATAGTATTTTGGTTCATGAAAATTAGAATAGCCAATTTTCTCATTTTCACCCGATCCAAAAGGCAACTTCATTAACCGTTCATCCATAGCTTTGGATGTAACGAGACAAAGTGTTCTACTCATTCTCTACATCAATCTTGGTCATCTCTTTTAGCAAACTTGATGATCGAGTTGCCTCGGTTCAGAGGCGGGAGCCCGTTTAAAGATCCATCGATGTGGTGCCACCTGGACGAGAAGACTGGAGATTCAGGAGATCGGAGCAGCCGCAACAAAGCGTGGGATGATGGCTGAAGACCGAAGGACTCGGATCGTTCGGTATAACATTTCTACCCACTTTGTAGTTTGTTAGTTTAGCTTTAATGGCAGATCCGGGTTATAGTATACGATAGCGCCAGTCAAAAAGTTTTTGTTCCGCATTTGGCGTCTGTTAGACGGCCGGAGCGCTACCGTGTACTTCCAGTGGTATCAGAGACTCATCATTAAGCTTTACTAACTTGTGCTAACGCATTTAAAATATCGATCGAACGGATTTTCGAAAATCACAATTTTCAATATTAAAGTTTCTGTCGATTTTAAAAGGGGTCTAAAAATCATTTTGACCATACCAGAAAATTAAGCAGGCTTTTATAAGAATACAGAAGAAAAACGATCAAGTGATTCGACCATACTGCCGCGGAAACGCGGTCAAAGCCTAGCTTTGACCGTGGAACCGCGGCAGTCTTGGTGACTCACTAGGCCATTTTTCTTCTAATGTTTCTTTGTTGGAAATTGTGGTTTCTGGTACTGTTCTTTTGGGCCCAGATTTTGTTACTGTTCAGCAGATGTACGTGGGGCCCACTTCGGGAAGTTTTATCGATCGAAATTTTAAACTTGTTAGTATGCAGTACTTATATTATATCTCCGACCGAGAATGTCATTTGAGCGGTAAACCGCGTCTAATTACTATAGTTCTTTTAGACGGGTTTGCGAACGTGACATTCGCGTTGATGTTCTGTGTTGTACTGTGATGTTGCGGGTATGTCGTGGTGGATAGCAGTGTGCAATGGTAGTACTGTTTGGATTTATTTGTACATTTGATATTGCGGGGCGAGCATCCAATATGTGGACTGCCGTCACTGCCTGTTTGTATAATATTCTTTTGGGCACGACCGGGCTGAGGTCGATGTACCCGTTGTACATATTTTTATTTCTGTACTAGGTTTATCCCGCGAAGGAGTGCACGGATAGCCGGGTTCTGGAGGGCAACGGGTCCGTATCTCATGGCTTTGAGAAGCAGAGGGGCCTCACTCTAGAATTGGCAGACTATTCGCCGCACTCGTAGGGGGTACAGGTTGACCCAAGGAGGGGTGCTCAAGTTACCGGATTCCGTGAAGTGCCGGGTGGTCCATTCATTTTACTGTAGGGGGCTGCCTCGCTTCAGGTTTTGGCGGGTAACTTGCCGCACCCGTAGGGGTCTAGGTTTCATTGCACAAGCTATCCACACGACCAGGGGAACGTCGGGTTTCAGTAGCGGCTTTGTGAAACCCGGGGATCCCAGATTATCTGTATTGTTCTGTGATGCTTATTACTTTTCTGTAATGTTGCATATTATCACGCCTGGAGCGATTATTGTATATTGGTATATATACTATTAGATGTTGTATATGTTTTACACCCGCGCTAGTTCAGTCCCCGCTCTGTCGTTAGTTAAGTAACCTAACGGGTGATGACGGGACCAAGTGACGAATGCGGATGGCATATACGTACATTTTATTTTCGTTCTTTTCTGGTGTGATTGATTGATGGGACTGCATTGATTCTTATCAATGCAAGGATAAAACAAACCTATATTTGATGTTGTTGGAACAAATTTTAAAAGGTGTTATTACAAAGATATTTCCTTTTGTTTTGCATAGCGGTATTCAGTTGGAATATCCTGCACCTCATTCGACGAGGCAAGGGCCGAGATCCCTTCACCGGGAGTGACCCCTTAGGCAGAAGTTCACGTCAGGGTAATAACTTCACTATAGTCGATTACAAGTTGCTTTGCATAGCGGTATTCAGTTAGAATATCATGCATCTCATTCCACGAGGAAAGAGCCGAGATCCCTTCAGCGGGAGTGACCTCTTTAGCAAAAGGTTTTTGTCACTATATTTTTATAAAAAGCTATCTAGTTCCTTCAACGAGATCAAGTTCATTACGTTAAAGGTTTTTTGCCAAAAACCAGCCGTAGCCCTCCGTCACTTCTTTTGGATATTCAGTAGTATTCAAGCTATATGTTTTGGCCCTTAGTCAAGACATAGTGATTGGTGGCTGCTTGAGTGTTCGCATGTTGCATAGATAGATGCGTTGGTTTGGGACAGTCGTATTACTGTTTTGGCCTTTAGTTAAGAGTATGTATGGGTGGGTTCAAATTGACATGGATAATGATGGATAGAACTTTACATGTGACTTATGACATTTTGGCCCTTAGTCAAGGTCATAAGAGCATAGGGCAAAAAAAATAAATATCGGGAGTTTCTAAAGAAACTGAAACTTGCCAAGTATGCGCATACCTTCTGGAGTATGATAACTTGAGTGGCTTCCATCAAGTTATCATGCGATGATAGTTGGATCCCGATTCTCACTGATGAGTTGGTTTACTCTTCGGGTGATCCCGACTAATTCTTCTTTCAGGTTTGGTGGAGAATTTGAGATTACAGTGGGAGGTTTCCTGATTAGATAAAGTGATAACCATTCTGATCTTGGTTAGAGTGCACGCAGAGTGTTTCTTTTCTCTCTCTCTCTCTCTTTGGCAGCGACCTTTGACCGACCCTAGACTATGACTCAGTGACCAAGTTGACCGAACCTTCTTAAAATACTGGCTTTTGGATTGTCTAAGTTGCATAAGTCATTGCCGCTCCTTCTTTTACCCTTTGCATTTCTCAGAACACCCCGTATTACTACGGACATCCACTTCCATTGGATAGATCCATCGTATGGTTATATACGAACTCGAAGGGACTTCTTCGAGGATGGATCCAGGTTCAGGAGAAATAGAATTGGTTTATTCAGTTGTCTTTTATCATCACCTTCTCTCAAGTTACGAGTACTCCTTGGTTTAGGAGAGTACACCTATTATGCTTACTGGATAGTCTTCTTCCAAACCATAGGCTGGTGCCGAACGGTAGGGAAGGAAGAAAACCACTTAGCCTAAAGGGGTGTGCAGAAGGAAATGAATAAAGACAAAATAAAGGGATTAGAAAGAGGGCAAAGTAAATTACGACTGCTAATATTCACGACCAAACCGCGTACTTCATCGCCACTCCTATTTCACCTTTGCATTTTTTCCCCAGTTCGGGAGAAATGGAATAAGGTATTATTCAATTGTCTTTTATCATCACCTTCTCTCAAGTTGCGAGTACTCCTTGGATTAGGAGAGTACACCTATTATGCTTACTGGATAGTCTTCTTCCAAACCATAGGCTAGTGCCGAACGGTAGGGAAGGAAGAAAACCATTTAGCCTAACGATGGTGTACAGAAGGTAACGACTAAAGACAAATAAAGGGATTTGGAGAGATGGAAAAGAAATATACGGTTACGGTCATGAATTGGATTATGGAAGAGGCATTACTAGGAATACCATAATACCCCTACGAAACATTTTCATGTTTCGGTGCATTGTTAAAGGAAAACTGATTTCCCGATTAGATACTTACTCCAGGGCATGTATTTACCAGGTATGATTCTCACATCTGTATGGTTTTATAGATGATGAGTGGGAGTAGGTTATTGGGAATTAGGTGATAATCCTCATTATATCGGAATTCGTTAGAATTGGTGATATTTGAGGAAATCGCCTGGGTATAGTTTTCAACCTACGACGCACAGGTTTTGAATTATTCAACTCACCGGACTTATACAGAGTATTGTATGTTGTCCAGTGTCCGTTAGGACAAAGGAGTTGGTCCTCGTACTATGTTCTGTTTACTTGTGACTTCTCTGGTTTTTAGATAAGTATTTCGCAGAAATACAATGTCTAAGTTTTGAGAAGTTGTGGGTATAAGAATAAAATAGAGAACCAGGTGTTGCAAGTATCGGGATTCTTCAAAGAGATCGAAGATATAGATTCTTGTGATTGGTATTCAGTTGATAGTAATGATTTTAAGAAACTTGTTTCTCTTTCGGGTTACTCATAATTGGATGTATTCCTAAGTTGAGTAATGCTGATTAGCCTCTCTCCATTAAGTTGATATGCATTGGAAACAGCTGCATAATTTGAATATGGTTCCAATTAAATTAGTGCATCTATTTCTATATTGTATATAGAATGGTTCATATCTTAACGATGTTAAGATACGGGGAGTTGTCCGGCTTATGCTTAAAACCAGACTCTGGATAACTGTTCAGTTGATAAAACTGTACATTTGTTATTACATTTTTCCTACCATTTCCATATTAAAAAAGGTCTTTATTATAATATATCATACATATGAGGGTTTATTTGTAAAAATACTATTTTCCATGTGTTGATATATTATAATTAGCATTTGGTAGGAAAATATATGCAAATAATATCATTGACCAAATCCCAGTAGAACCAAGTCTACTAAATATTATTTAAGTTGTTGTGCAGAATTTTTCCAAGTTGTTGTGCAGAATCTTTCCAAGAAATCAAGTTGTTAAAGAAAACTTGCCTAATTAAGAAAATAAAACTTGGAGATCAAGTCTGGCAGCGACTACGAGAAGATTTCAAAGATCCAAAGGTACCAGAGATCACCACATGTCACATAGAGGAAGCCCCAAGAAAATGATCAAAGGACGAGATTAAATGGCCGCGGATCCGCGGTCATAACCCCACTTGGGCCGCGGATCCGCGGCAATATTTTGGAGATAATGTTGCAAATTTTGTGGGGTGAATCATTTCTGTTATCTTCCATATTTGGAAGCAAAGGTTCTGCATTTGGGACTATAAATAAAGACCGAGAGCCTCTTGGAAAAATCATCAAGCCGAAGAGATCATGAAGTCCAAGACGGCTCACGCATCCAGACTGATCATCAACTGTTCATCTACCTCCTTGGAAGAGATCGAGAAGCAAACTAGTCTTTGTAATCATTTTCTAAGGAATCAAAGTGTAGATTGTTCAAGTTGATTAATAAAGGTAGTTGTTTTATTTAATTCTTTTGCATTTTACATTATGTTTTCCCTCTCTATCTTTTCATCTTCTTTTCCCAACATGCGCGAGTAATTCTCCGCTTGTTAGGGTTCGTAGGATTAGGGTAGGCTAATGGATGATGAGCATCCCTAAACCCTTTTTAAGTCCTATAAAGTTTATGAACTTTATCAAAAGAATCATTAACATCCTAATCGGGCACGCTAACAATTCTTTGCTAGTTCCGACCGCGATTAGCGATTAGATTAATGATTGTTTCGGTAAAGGCTAGATATGAACGGAGTTCCGTGTCGAGATAAGGGTTAAGTGTAGGATTCCTTTTCCCTCCAGAAACCCTAATCTACACGCATCACCGTCGTTCTAGCTATAAATCTATTAAAGGATAAAAAGGGTAACTTTTAATTAATCGTCCATAACTACTAAATCCTAACGAACCCTCCAAGCCCTCATATTATATTAACTACATCCCTAAAATAATCTAGATCTATATTTTTGCATTCTTGCTTAACGTAGATTTAGAAACCATTCTACAACATTCTTATTTCTTTCTCCTTTCTCAACACATCTAAAGTAAGAGTAAAAGATTCAACGTTTCCCTGAGGACGACCCGTACTCATCTCGGTCTAGCTACACGCGACACCGTTATTGATTGCGGTTAACTACAAACACACTTTTTTCGCACCAATCAAATGGCGCCGTTGCCGGGGAAACGTGCGTAATTTTTTATTCTTACTATTTGTGTTGAATTCTTATACGATTTATATCATAAATAAAACAAAACTGTAAATTGTATATTTAACAATTATTGTGTGAATTTTGCGAGGGAATCTGGAGTCATAAACTTGAGGATACAGAGATTCAGAGACATTCAGCAAGATCCAGAGGAGTACAGAAGACCACAGAAAAAAAAATTCATCAAGTGATCCATCCTTCTTGCAGCGGATCCACGACAGATAGCCCATATTCGCGGTGGAAGCGCGGGAGGTTTGGAGATCTAGGGTTCCACATTTCTCTGGTAAGATTCTAACCTCTTTCTCTCTCTTCTGAAATCCTATAAAATCTCTTTTCTGCAGGATTCTTTGCAAAAATATCGCCGCTCAAAAATCTTTTTGCAGAGTTTTGTTATTGGTTTGTTATTTCATATTTTAATACGGATTTTTAAGGGGCAAGACCAAATTAAGATTAGGTGGGGATTTCATCACCCTTCCTAAGCCCCACAAATCACAAACCGAGCATCTGCATCAACCCTACATTAATTTGAAAAATATCTAGACCAGACTCTAAGGAATGTCTCGCTCAATAAGGACAGAGGAAGGTCGTGGGTAATCTATCGCTTATCAGCATTACTTTTGTAGTGTCTAGGCAAGTGTGTCAAAGGCTAGTGGTTTTTAATTAGGCTCACTGCTGTGGTTCCTTCCCACTTACCTGGCACTTACCTGGCTACAGGGGTAGTACAGAGGCGGTAGAGGATTGATCCTGCGGCTTGTCCTTTGGAAGTCTAGGAGCGGTCTAGAGACTGGACCTAGGTGACCTTAGTTCTAGGGTTGCTTGTGCATTTTTGTGTGATTTGTCTAAATCCGTCATTTTTCAAAACAAACCAATTATTTTCTTCCCTATTTACCCCTTCCCCTTTCTTCTCTTCTTATAATGGGTGACCTAAACAGAAGAACACTTGCCGAGCTTTGCTGTCCACAACCAGATATCTCTTGTTTTCGTAATCCCTTCGGTATACCGTCCGGCTCTTCCATGTCCTTAAGAGATCATATAGAACAAGCAGGAAGAAACAGTTGGCCACCTCAGTCTAGGTCTTATAAACCGTATCCTAATCCTACACCTGTTTCAGTTGATACCCAGAGTGAGGAAGCTCCTAGACGAATGTCCATTGCTGAGCACATAGCTAGGTCTAGAGGCCAAAGTTTCAACCCGGACCAATATCAACCATCACCACCACTGTCCAGAGAAGAGTTTGATATGCGGTTTGTGCCATATAAGATGTCTGTTGAAAATAGCCAACCAACCAACCCATATCAATATTCTTCTTATCATAATATTGATCCTACTCCTACCCAAGTTCCGCAACCATTCTATTCCTATCAATCGAATCCAACTTTTCCACCTACTCTAGACAGTTCTTCTAATCAGTTATTTGGGAGTTTTAATTATCCACAGGAATTTCAATCTTATACTGAAACCCTTTATCATCCCAAGACTAGTCTGGAGCGGACATTAGAAAAATTTCTGGAACTGTCGAACCAAATTATGAAGGATTTAGGTAGTAAGACAGAACTGTACACCCTTCCTCATCAAACCTCCCCATTCCAAACTGAAATCCACAAATCCAGTTTCATAGATTCATCAAGTACACCAAATAGAATGACTGATAAGTTGTGTGGCTTTGTAGTGTTTGATTTACCCGACTGTGAAAGGTCCATTTCAAGTGAAACCATACCCAACCCTTGTGATCTCTACACCTCCACTCTTGAACCAAAACTGATTGAAAACAATACTTTTGATAAGGTGTTTGAGAATTTTAACCTTCACTTGAATGAGGTGATTGACGTTGGGGATATATTGATTGATGAACCCGAAATTTTGGATGATTTTGTCCCACCAATTCATCAAATCCTTTCGCTTCCTTGTGGTCATCATATTTAGCCTTTAATTCTTCCCGAACCCCAAATATGTCTTGAAGTTGATGATAATGGTATACCCGAAGATCAGACCAAAATACAGCCTCCATCTTCCACATCTGGTTCAGCAACACTCGACATACCAATTTGTTTACCCATTTCACCTTCTACTTTCTCCGGTTCTTCTTCTGTTCCTATAGTTTCAGTGAGTTTTGATAAATCACAATCCGTTAATTCAAGTTCAATAATACCAGAAATTCAACTTGATTTGGATATTTTTGAAAATGAGGTAGATGAGTTTTTCGAGTCCTCTACCTCAATAATTTTTGAATCAAGTAGGATAAATTCTGGCACAAAACTTTTTGACAGCAAAATATTCAATCACACCATTGATAAAAGTTTTGAAAAACTTTTTGCTGACGAACTTGAATTTTTAAACAATACGGATTTTGTGATCGATCAATCTCCACCTATAGAGGTTGAACTGTCACCATTCCTTCTTCCTAATCATTCATCCTCATTCTTTCTTTTCTCTAATTTCAAACCCTTTCCAGACCACCTCTTATCCCTTCCCCATTTTTTCTTGACTCGATACAACACATTCTTTCACCAACCTATACGCTATACTGATAAAATCTTTGAATGGTTGGTGTTAACTTTTGGTCTTTGTAAAGTCTTACTTTGATCAAACGACTCACCCCCTCTTAAAATGCTTCGTATTGTCTAACTCATGTTTGAGGGGGGGTATATTTTTGGCTCTTGAACATAACTTTTGTCCTTAAATTTGTGAGCCAAAAATAAGTTTGGGGGAGGATTTTTACTTTCATATATTCTTACCCCCATTAATAATGTCCTCCCAAGCTTACAGGTTTTTGTGATTCAGCAGATAGCAACAGTGAGGACACTGTTGAAAACAAGTTTGGGGGAGGTTTGTGCTTATTTACACATCAATTTGCATCATATTTTGTATAAGCACAACGTTTTCAAAAAATTTTAAAAAAAATCTTTTATAACAAAAGAGTAGAAAGTGAAAAATTACATCCAAAAGATAGAAATAGTTTAAGAAAACCAAGAAAATTAGAAGTTTTCTTAAACGAACTAGTAATAAGTAGTTATGAGCTGTTGTCCCAAGGGTTAGTAAGATGAAGGAAGTCACTAATCTGAGAATAAAATAAGTCAAAAAAATAGTTTCTATTCTGGAAGCCAAACATTTGAATGTTGATACCCTACTATATGCACTTACACACGTCTTGAAACTCGGGATAGTAGAGGATACCTTGAAATGCTCTTGTCTAAAAGCCAAAGTATGAAGGAAATAATAAATGAAGAAAAATATAAAAATGGTGAAAAGAAAAATGAACACTGGTTTTGTTATTGCCAAGGCAGCAATAAAAAAATATAGCGAGGGTGCCTCTTCACCTAGTGCCCTAAGGCCAACTGGTCTGGGAGTCACTGCTAAGCCTTAGGTGGTGCAAGACGAGGAAAATATTATCACCTAATCAGCAAGCACATGAGTAATCGGTCGGTTAGTACCTCAAGAAGTATTAACGGTCGCATGAAAATGTATGATCAAACCTAAGTATTCATCAAATTAAAAAGTACTAAGGTAGATGGACAAGAGTATGATAGCTTGAATTGAATTCTCCGAGTGTATGGATGTTCTATACACACACGTAGGGGTATATGATCAATGTTTGGAAGAAAGATAGGAATAAAGAATAAAGACGATGTTTTATTAAGGGATAATGTGATTTCTAATATCTTTTCATGACTATTAAGATAGGGCTCATAACAACTGAAAAGCTAGTGTAGTTGGAAACTCTTCTTTTCAAAGTCTTTCTTTTATGGTTCTTATCTTTATATGTAAATTTCACCATCTCTCTTTTGTTATAGGATTTTGTGGGTGTAATCCGCTGAAAACCCTCAGGAGACAACACTCCTCCTACTAGGGACACCTAGAGGTTTAACGGCTTGTTGCACGTGCTCAGTGCAATCGTGTCTGCCTACGAAAGTGTGCTTAGTTTTCTCCTTTCTTTTCTCTCCTTCTCTTGAATAAACTAGTTTGCTCGGGACGATCAAAGATAAGTTTGGGGGTATTTGTTCAGTTGATAAAACTGTACATTTGTTATTACATTTTTCCTACCATTTCCATATTAAAAAAGGTCTTTATTATAATATATCATACATATGAGGGTTTATTTGTAAAAATACTATTTTCCATGTGTTGATATATTATAATTAGCATTTGGTAGGAAAATATATGCAAATAATATCATTGACCAAATCCCAGTAGAACCAAGTCTACTAAATATTATTTAAGTTGTTGTGCAGAATTTTTCCAAGTTGTTGTGCAGAATCTTTCCAAGAAATCAAGTTGTTAAAGAAAACTTGCCTAATTAAGAAAATAAAACTTGGAGATCAAGTCTGGCAGCGACTACGAGAAGATTTCAAAGATCCAAAGGTACCAGAGATCACCACATGTCACATAGAGGAAGCCCCAAGAAAATGATCAAAGGACGAGATTAAATGGCCGCGGATCCGCGGTCATAACCCCACTTGGGCCGCGGATCCGCGGCAATATTTTGGAGATAATGTTGCAAATTTTGTGGGGTGAATCATTTCTGTTATCTTCCATATTTGGAAGCAAAGGTTCTGCATTTGGGACTATAAATAAAGACCGAGAGCCTCTTGGAAAAATCATCAAGCCGAAGAGATCATGAAGTCCAAGACGGCTCACGCATCCAGACTGATCATCAACTGTTCATCTACCTCCTTGGAAGAGATCGAGAAGCAAACTAGTCTTTGTAATCATTTTCTAAGGAATCAAAGTGTAGATTGTTCAAGTTGATTAATAAAGGTAGTTGTTTTATTTAATTCTTTTGCATTTTACATTATGTTTTCCCTCTCTATCTTTTCATCTTCTTTTCCCAACATGCGCGAGTAATTCTCCGCTTGTTAGGGTTCGTAGGATTAGGGTAGGCTAATGGATGATGAGCATCCCTAAACCCTTTTTAAGTCCTATAAAGTTTATGAACTTTATCAAAAGAATCATTAACATCCTAATCGGGCACGCTAACAATTCTTTGCTAGTTCCGACCGCGATTAGCGATTAGATTAATGATTGTTTCGGTAAAGGCTAGATATGAACGGAGTTCCGTGTCGAGATAAGGGTTAAGTGTAGGATTCCTTTTCCCTCCAGAAACCCTAATCTACACGCATCACCGTCGTTCTAGCTATAAATCTATTAAAGGATAAAAAGGGTAACTTTTAATTAATCGTCCATAACTACTAAATCCTAACGAACCCTCCAAGCCCTCATATTATATTAACTACATCCCTAAAATAATCTAGATCTATATTTTTGCATTCTTGCTTAACGTAGATTTAGAAACCATTCTACAACATTCTTATTTCTTTCTCCTTTCTCAACACATCTAAAGTAAGAGTAAAAGATTCAACGTTTCCCTGAGGACGACCCGTACTCATCTCGGTCTAGCTACACGCGACACCGTTATTGATTGCGGTTAACTACAAACACACTTTTTTCGCACCAATCAATAACTCTAGGCACGTTTCTGTAATGGCAGTTTGTGGGTTGACCCGGGCTATGACGAGGGTTGATTTTCTACCATCTGGAAGATCAATAGTAATATTGTTCTTGACTCGCCACAGTTTTAGTAAAATGGATTTTTTCAGAAAACAGTAGTAGGATATGGTAGAACTGGAAGTGATTCCAGAACCGCAAACGATTACAGAAAATTTAATAGGACATATATATTCAATCAGGTTTGACATTCCAATAGCCACTCCGCAGATATGGTGGGTAACCTCAGACACCCAAGAGGTACTCCGGTAGCCTCAAGGACGGTGACAGGGAGGTTCTTGTTTACCCAGACTTGACACTGCTGTTGTTCCAGACTATGAGACCCGGCAAGAGGATAAGTATAACGTCATTCTAAACTAGCTTTAGAAGTGTACGTAGATATTATTCTGCCAGAGGGTTGTCGTAGTCAGTGGGGAAGCATAGTGGGCAAGTAGCTCATGTCTATTTATAGACTAGAGCACATATAGTGGAGATAGATCATCTAATTTTTGATGTGACAGTCATGGGTTCGACTTCATCAGAATAGAGGGTGGATCTATTAAGAAGGTAGTTGGATGTGATGTCCTGCTATTTGGATGACATACACAGAGTAGGAAATAAAATTCCTATACTACGATCGGTTATATTGTGGTCGTCACACAGTTGTTTCTCCACAAAAGATATGGATATAATATCAGACATTCTGGTTACTAGATCTATGGTATTAGATCTAGATTTGGGTAGTTTCCCAATGTGGGTACTTTGACAGTATTCTAATAGTATTTTAGAATAGATGACTCCTGGCATGGTGGTGTACCTGCAGGTGATGGAGTCACCCTCTCTAAAGGTGTCTTACAGACTAAAAAGGAGAGGGATATGCATGATTGGCAGATCACTTGCTTAGGCAATTGAGTCAATCGTGAGATGTCAAGTACCACACCAGATGTTGTTTTTGCACTAGATGCGATACTTTATATTAATCCAATCCTGGAGAAATATAAGGAAGCAGTTTTTGAACATAAGTGCATGTTCTACGGATTTGATGACGGCAGCCTCCTTCGGGAGACGGTTATCATTCCAGGCTTCAAAGGTGACATAGATGACAGAGTGATTGTCAGAGTTATAGTTTTCCCTCTGACGAGGGACAGTATTATGGACAGGTGGTCCAAGAGGATACTGTGGGAGGCTTGGTGCTGGATACTGATTAGGTTCAGTTATCGATACAGTCTAAGAAGTTTGGATTTGGAGTTCATTTATGAACTAGGTCCCATCAGATATCCAGACATATTCTAAGACAGATATTACTCAATTCGGAAGATGGCTTTCTCCGCGAACTTGAGATTAAGAGAGACATAGAAAGAAACATCAGGGCGGATCCACTCACTAAGGCTATTTCTCGAACACAATAGTTTTACAAACGAGCTTTGTGAAACTGATTAGTAGAGGAGTTGGATGTTCGGTATCACACGGGCTGTAAGTATGCGACATCGCAATAATTAGCCTTAAGTGCAAGTGGGAGATTGTTGGATATAGTGCCCTCAAAGTCAATTATTGGATCGCAGGTACGTGATTACAATGATTGAGGGAGGACCTATACCGATATGACAGTCTTGCTCGAGATGATAGTATGCTATCTGGTTTGTCTTTATCATCATATACATGCTTTAGTTCACTATTGCATGTTGATAAAGCCCATAGGATTCTTGCTTGACTGCCAGCAGTATGATGGCGATCATATACGTGGGAGCTGAGGTCTATAAGCACATCCTTAAAAGTGTCCCTAGTCGTGGGAGTTTCGAGACAGGGCATCGATACTCCAAAGTAGACTAGTGTATACAGTCGAGACCCCGACAAGGGGCGGTGGCCGGTCTCACAAGCCATTGGTGTCAGTTGGTTCACCTAAGATGTATACAGGTGCTCATTGGGTTATGAGTACACCGGATAGGACTCGCCGGGAACCTGTTAGTTGGTATTATATCTAGCGTCAGATAGCAGTTCCCTGGTGACATGTGTACAGGTTAGTTCATCGACCTGAGGTCGTCATTTGTCTCGTGTGAGTTCCCACTGTGCTTTGATTTCTACCCTACCACGGCTCAAACGAGTCGTGCAAACAGGTCTTTTTTGGGTACAGTCCCGAGCCACATAGAGGCAAGTGAGCGGATCGGCAGGGGATTCGTCTCTCCCGGTATTGGGGGTGAGATCGCACTGTGTCTAGGAGAGCCATTACACAAAGCCCTCGGCCGAGACAGGAGATTTACTGGTAGGTACTCCAGTAGTATCTCAGGATGTTCTGGGCTACTCTCTGACACGATTTATACCGCTATTGGGGGTCTGACGTTACCAGCCCCCTAGGCCGATATGCGATACTCATAGACGAACGGACCGGACTGTATGTATATTGTCACTGTCAGGCTCAGTAGGGTTTCTGTATGAGTTCGCTCGTCAGCTTCCCTTCCAATCAATACATAGGCAACCGTTACGTACAGCTTGTACCTCTGACGTGCTAGAGGTTATACCCAGTGCCAGTGTGTTGATGAGTCATTAGAGTCCCCCACAGACAGTTTCCCAAGTTCGGGCGAAACGTTGTAGAGGCCGTATGGTTTTATGGCAGGGTTCGGAAAATGCACGTGCGTTTACGCACGTGTCATATTTCGGGCAGATAATACCGGTGGGCTTTGGTTTAAGCTGGATCCGAGTATTATACTGTGTAGATATAATATCTTTGTCTCAGTTGCATTTATATTCGGTCGTAATACAAATGCTGGTATATTTATAACTTTACGGGGTTATCCTGAAATTCGTTTCAGGATCGCTTTTGGAAGTTGCCAGTTTTCAGTTTCCATTTTCCAGTTTCCAGTTTTTCTATCACCCGTATTTGACATTCGGTTAAATACGGATTTATCTTTTTGCCACTTGGGTGTGTCTTGAGGGTGAGTCGTGGTTCTAGAAGGTTCTAGATGGTGACTAGGTTCATGAATCTTTGTGACTCATTAGTGCATTTAATATTGGTTGATGATGTGTTGTTATGATTCATAGTTTGCAATTAATGTTTATGTGAGGTGTATTATGACCCATTCATCAATTAATGCTTGTGGTCACCTTCCCCCTCCTACACTCACCTCCCCCTCGTCTTAAGTGGCCGGCCGGCCGGCCCCTCTTTGAAAATAGATAGTTGTTCATTTTGAGAAAAAAAGATTATGATAGTATTTTGGTTCATGAAAATTAGAATAGCCAATTTTCTCATTTTCACCCGATCCAAAAGGCAGCTTCATTAACCGTTCATCCATAGCTTTGGATGTAACGAGACAAAGTGTTCTACTCATTCTCTATATCACTCTTGGTCATCTTTTTTAGCAAACTTGATGATCGAGTTGCCTCGGTTCAGAGGCGGGAGCCCGTTTAAAGATCCGTCGACGTGGTGCCACCTGGACGAGAAGACTGGAGATTCAGGAGATCGGAGCAGCCGCAACAAAGCGTGGGATGATAGTTGAAGACTGAAGGACTCGGATCTTTCGGTATAACATTTCCACCCACTTTGTAGTTTGTTAGTTTAGCTTTAATGGCAGATCCGGGTTATAGTATACGATAGCGCCAGTCAAAAAGTTTTTGTTCCGCATTTGGCGTCTGTTAGACGGCCAGGGCGCTACCGTGTACTTACATATGATTTGCAGTTTTTCAGACATGGTCGAAAAATTCTTGGAGATTTTTATGGATGATTTCTCCATTTTCGGCGACTCCTTTGATGAGTGTTTGCTACATTTAGACGCAGTTCTTACCTGGTGTAGGGATAAGAATCATACTTTAAATTAGGAGAAATGCCACTTTATGGTACGAGAAGGTATTGTCTTAGGACATATTATCTCGCAAAATGGCATTGAGGTAGATAAAGCTAAGATTGAAGCCATTTCCAATCTTCCTCCTCCCAAATGCGTCCGAGACATTCGAGCCTTCCTTGGCCATGTCGGTTTCTATAGACGGTTCATCAAGGATTTTAGTAAGATAGCTAGACCCTTGACTCTTTTGTTGGCCAAGAACACCACATTTGATTTCGACTCAAACTGTATGAAGGCGTTCGAGTCATTGAAAAACTCACTTACTTCCGCTCCCATTCTTTCATCTCCTGACTGGACGCATCCATTTGAGATTATGTGCGATACATCTGATTTCACCATTGGTGCTGTCCTTGGACAGCACATTAATAAGATGCCGCATGTAATTTATTACGCTATCCGAACCTTGAACGAGGCCCAATTAAATTACACAACTAATGAAAAAGAATTCTTAGCTGTTGTGTTTGCATTAGAAAAATTCAAGCCCTATTTAATCGGCTCTCCAGTCATCGTTTACACTGACCACTCAGCTCTTCGCCATCTTTTCGTGAAGAAGGACGTTAAATCTCGGCTGATACATTGGATCCTCTTACTATAAGAGTTTGACCTTGTCATCAGAGACAAAAGAGGATGTGAAAACGTAGTCGCCGACCATCTTTCACGACTTCCTTCTTCGCCTATACTTCAAATTCCTATTAAAGACGTTTTTCCAGATGAGCAGCTCTTGACTGTGTCATGCGAATCTTGGTTCGCAGATATTGTAAATTATTTGGCCACCGGACTTATACCAAACGAATGGTCGAACCAGGACAGACTCAAATTTCTATCCCAGGTAAAACATTTTTACTGGGATGGACCGTATCTATTCAAATACTGTCCCGACCAAATTATTCGTCGGTGTGTCCCCGACAATGAGTTTAAGAGCGTGCTGTCATTCTGCCACGATCAAGCGTGTGGCGAGCATTTTGGCCCCAAAAAGAAAGCAGAAAAAATCTTGCAGTGTGGCTTCTACTGGCCACAACTTTTTAAAGACGCACATGATTACTGCAAGACATGCTCCCGGTACCAACACTTGGGCCGGATATCTAGGAGAAATGAAATGCCGCTCCAACAAATATTGGTTGTCGAAATTTTTGATGTTTGGGGGATAGATTTTATGGGACTGTTTCCCAATTCTTTTGGGAACGTGTATATTCTCCTTGATGTTGACTATGTTTCAAAATGGGTCGAGGCTGTGCCCAGCCGAACTAATGACAACAAGGTTGTCGTTAGATTTCTCAAAGAGAATATTTTTTCTCGATTTGGGCATCCCCGCGCAATTATCAGCGATAATGGATCTCATTTTTGTAATAGGATTTTCGAGTCCTTAATGCGGAAATACTCCATTACGCACAAGCTGTCAACGCCCTATCATCCCCAAACTTGTGGGCAAACTGAGATTTCAAATCGGCATATTAAACAGATATTGAAGAAAACGGTTTCCAAAAACCATAAAGATTGGTCGTCAAAACTTATTGATGCCCTTTGGGCATTCCGAACTGCCTTAAAGACCGATCTTGGCATGTCTCCATATAGGCTTGTTTATGGAAAGCCTTGCCACCTTCCAGTTGAAATTGAGCATAGAGCATTTTGGGCAATAAAAGAGTTGAATCTATCTCTAGGAGATGCGGGCAGCAATAGAAAGCTACAGTTGAATGAATTGAGCGAGGTTCGGGATGAAGCCTACGAGAACGCAGTAGTCGTTAAAAACCGAACGAAGGTGTTCCATGATAAACACCTTATGCGCAAAACTTTCAAACCTGGTCAACAGGTTTTACTTTACGACACTCGGCTACATTTCCATCCCGGCAAGCTCAGATCTCGATGGAAAGGGCCATTTTTGGTACGCACCGTATATCCGCACGGTGCGGTCGATTTAGAAAATCCGGAGGACGGTTCACTATTTAAAGTGAACGGACATAGACTTAAACCGTTCCTCACTGCGGACCCTTCGGAAGAGCTCCTGTTTTTGTGGGAGCCGATTTACATTGACTGATCTTCCTCCATCTACCTCTAAATTTCGATTATCTAGCCGAAACACTGTTTCAAATAAGTTTGGGGGTATGTATCACTTGTAATTATATAAAAATAAACTGAAAATAAAAAATTTTGAAAATAAAAAAAAATATTTTTGGAGTATTTTTGTAAATTTTCAATTTTAATAAATAAATAAATAAAATAAAATAAAATTTTATTTACAAATAAATTCCTCTTCTTAAGAGGACCTTTTTGCAAATAACCAAACCACCATCCCCTATAAATACAACCCGACCCCTCACAGCATTTTACAAACCCTAAAATTTTTCTCTCTGCAAACCCTAGCCGCCGCCGCAGACAGAGCAAGCAGATTCCTCCAGAGCGCCGCGCAACCGCCGCTCCTCTGTGTCTTCTCCCTCTAAATTTTTTCAGAGGAGGTTTGCATCATCTCTCCCTTTCTGTTAAATTTTTTTATAAATCTGTGAACTTTCTGAATGGCATCAACCATGCAATTAGAACGAGATTTTTCACAAATCCTTGCACACACAATTTATGGGAGTTATTTTGGTGATGAGATCACACGGCGATGGTGGAACTTTTTAATTTTCAATCATCCCAATGCTTATGCTCTTCCAGATCTAGTCACTCGTTTTTACGGGTGCACGGAGGAAGGTTGCCTATCACAATACGGTTTTATTAAATTACTTTGGGGCGATAGGGAAATAATCATTGATAGGGACTTCATCCATAAAGTCACCTTAATTCCTAGATTACCTGTTCACGACCAACCCCTTCAATTTGAAGACTACTTACCCTTAATAGATAATGACTGTTCGAGAGAACCTAGAAAGGGCATACAGGCTAGAACCTCTTTCGCCAATGTATTAACCGTGTGCCGTTGGGCACAAAACAACAATTTTGGCAGTTCATATAATACAACATTTTTCACCCCATCTCTTCATATCATGCACACCTTAATGACTAGGAATCCTAGATTTGACATGCGCACGGTTTTACTTAATTCAATTGGTGGTGGCAAAAGGGCTTCAAATTACCCATGCCCTATATTAGTGACACAACTGTGTCGCTATTTCCTCCCTATGGAGGAATTTGAGTTTTACATGCATGGAGGTATACCCATTAGGCCTCTTATTGAAGGTGTATCCACATCCTATACCCGCTTAACTAATGTATGGTCGCGAACAGAACCGGCCGAACATGTACCCGCCAGAACACCTGGCTCCAGCTCGACCGCGAGCGAGGAAGAGCTTACCCCAGCAGAACATGCACGTCTGCTTAGAAGAGCCACTAGGGGGATTGATAAGTTGGTAGGGATGGTGACCAACTTGGATCACCGGGTGACAGAGATTGAACATGGCGTATCTATACTGCTGGCGAGAGAGAAACGTTCCCGTTCACGTTCGAGGGGACGGCGAGGTCATGAGCAGTGAGGGCACTGCTTTTGGTAAGTTTGGGGGAGGAGGTGGTTTGTAAATAGTTATCATTGCATTGCATATTTTAATTTTTGTACATATTTTCTCTTTTCTTTCTTTGCATGTTTAATTCTGCATTGCGTCTTTATAAAAAATTGAAAAAATTGAAAAAAATGAAAATAAAATAAAAAAATATAAAAATCAAATCAAATAAAAAATTGAAAAACTAAGAAGATAAAAAAAAAATTGCAACTTAGCCATATTTGACGTAAGTTTGACAAAACGGTTAACTAGCTAAGAAAAACTTGATCCTAAACTTAATAAATTAAAAACCCTAAGAATAATCTTTCTTAAAGTTTAACGGTAGAAAATATATGTCCTTGTAGTTTATTTAGAAATAGGCAAATTTTGAGTTCAATTCTTAGGCTAAGTCAAAATAAGGGAAGAGTATTGAAATATTTATTTGAAGTGTAAGTCTGAAAAATAATTCCGAACCTTAAGTCTAAATTCTGAAAATTTATACCCTACACGCACCTTGAAACTTGGGATAGTAGAGGATATCTTGAAATGCTCTTGTTTAAAATCCTCAATATGAAGGAAAATTAAATAAAAGTATAAGTGTGAATAAAGAGATATAAAAAAATGAACACTGGTTTTGTAATTACTTAACGCTGTGTAAAATAAAAAATATATAGCGAGAGTGCTTTATCACCTAGTGCCTTAGACCAACTGGTTTGGGAGGCGCTGCTAAAGCCTTAGGTATTACAAGACGAGTAATTACGGCTTAATGCGCAAACACATTTTGTAATCGGTCGTTAGTACCTCAAGAAGTATTAACGGTCGCATAAAGGATGTGTGAGCAATTTCATCTAAAATTCACCAACTAAAAGTACTTTGGACAATGGACAAGAGTATAATAGCTTGAATTGAATTTCCAAGTATAGGGGTAATACATACACACACGTAGGGGTATATGATTGGGGTTTGGATGAGAGATAGGAATGAAAAATAGGACTTATATCTTCAATAGAGATGATAAAAATTCCTAAGTTGAGATGGAACCTTAGAAGGAAAATTCAAAAGATGCTGAATGCTAAGTAAATTTACTGAACATATACGATCTTAAGTTAAATAATAAGCGAGTGTGAAAAATACGGGTTGATAATTTCTAAATTAAAGATAATAGAATTTCTTGCTAGAACACCGAATTGAAGAATGAAAATCAATAGGCCAAATTGATCGGATTTTGTGGGTAGTACCCACTGAAAACCCTCAGGAGACAACACTCCTCCTACTAGGGACACCTAGAGGTTTAACAGCTTGTTGCACGAGCTCAGTGCAATCGCGATTCCCTGTGAAAGTGAGGTTAGGATTTTTTTCGAGAATAAAAATAGTTTTTGCTCGGGACGAGCAAAAGATAAGTTTGGGGGTATTTGTTCATATCAGAATTTTGTATTATTATATTCTCCATACTTAATCATATTACGAATAAATAGGTGCTTTTGATCCATGTCTGCTAAATATTTGCAGATTACAGGTTCTCAGAACAATACAGTGAAATTCAGGAAAAGACGCTACAAATGTGAGACTACGACCAACAAATAGATGAATCTGTATGATGCCGCCTACCAGTTTATGGAACAAATAACGAGCAATGAACAGTTCAATGCACAAAGTTCGAGGGCAGCACAAGATTCAAGACTTCAACGTGAAGCTTACGGTAAAAGTCCACAAATTCTGCACTGTTGGAAATCTGGAAGAAAGTAGAAAAGATTCTGAAGAACCAAGTGAAGAAAACAAAAGGAAAAAACAACATGAAGCAGCCCGAAGAAAATGAACTCAAGACCGTACCATATAGCCGCGGATCCGCGGCTAAACATAGCATTCTGCCGTGGTTCCGCGGCCGTGCAGTGCACGTGTCAGTGCACGTGTCGGTGGGTGTCAGTGCTTTGACCCGGCTTTCTTAGGGTAGTCTTGTAATTTCAAATGTGGATCAAATGTAAACTCTAGGGTTTCTCCTATCTATAAATAGGAAAGCCTACAACCTCTTTTGGGGCATGCCTCTTTTAATTTCTAGATCTAAATTTTATTTTCATTGTAATCGTCAAGAGGTGTCAATAAAAGTATGTTTTTTTTATCTTGCATTTTTCATTCGAATTTAATTTCTGCAATTTTTGTATCTGTCTTTTATTATCTGCAAGTTAATTAGTTAATTAAAAAGAAAATTATAAAAATGAATCTCATCGTAATTTCCCTAATGAGTGAGTAATTCCTCACTTATTAGGGTTAGGATTTGGTAGGTTTGAGAGATGGACATCTCTCACTCCTTTCTTGCCCGTATAATACTTTAAATTAGGACTCTATGTGAATCAAATATACACCGCTCACTACGGCACCCTATCCTATGAGATAGCGGTGATTCCCTAGTTAGACAGGTTGTGGTTGATTTACATAGAGCTTAGGGCTAAGAGTTAAGAAAAGACGGACAAGGACCAAAAGAAAGAAACTACGTTTCTTTCTAGTCGTGTTAATCCTCTTTGTTGACTATTGCCCTAACACCTATGTTCTTAATTAGGGCAAAGGAATCAGTGAGTAGAGTCATTTTTCCAAACTAACCTAATCCTAACCCTAGCAATGCTTTAATTCAAATTAAATTCAATCTTAGTTTATATAAAAATTAAAACCTACCAAAAATAGGGCTTAACTCGTAAGAACTTAAAGAAAAGAACACGTTTTTCCTGTGGACCGACCCGTACTCAACCGGCTAGCTACCTAGCGACACCGTTATTGATTGCGGTATTCTTAATTTTTTATCTATCTTTTAAAATGCTCGCATACGCAAAAGATCAACCAATCAGCGAGGCGCTGAGAAATGTCCCAAATGCATCATACTTATTCTAGCTCCGTAGCCCTCAAAAATCTAGCGGGTTTACGTGGATGACACGTCATCTGCTATGTGTCGTGATCTGGGGAATTCCCATTTATAAGAATCATCACTTCTTGTCTTTAGTAGTGCCATGTTTCCTCTTTTGTTTAAAAAAGCAAGTAAAATGAAATTTTGGTTTCATAAGCTCATACATACTTAAACATTGAGAAAAATCTAATTTTAAGAAACTGTTGCTTGCGCTCATATAAACTGCGATTCAGTTTTAACTTAAAAACTGATGCTCGATAACAGTGACTCTCCAGATGCTGACACGTTGCAGATGACGTGTCCCAAAACCTACAAGAAAGGATCAAGAACTTCAGTTGGGATCACACCTCGAGCCTCCGGCCCAAGGATTATCCTGACCTTCGGTGGCCTTCCAAACCACCCCCCGGCTCGCCTCCGAGCTATCACAGAACCAAGATGCCTCGGCATCTCCCTCGTTCCCGAGCCACCCGCCAAGCGCATCTTCCTCGGTCTCACCGACCGACCTACAGGACCGATCACAGGCGCCTCTGCCACGGCTCCGCGAATCTCGCCAGATGTGAGAAATCCGCCGCCCACGATCCCGCATTCCACGCCATCATGATCCCCCATTAACGAACGCATCTCGTCATTAATGGGGAATCCCACCTATCATACGGGCGTGAAGCCAGGGGCGTAACAGCCGGCGTGAATCTCGCGCCCGCCTGCCCATGGCTGCCGCTATATAAACCCCTCTCTCAGACGATCCAGGTAAGCCAATTTTACTCCAACAGCCCGTTACTCTGCCAAAATACCCTGTCTAACTTGATCGTCGGAGGATCCTCGGTGGCACAACCACCCCGGGACTTCTTTGCAGGTAGCTCGGCCTCAGCCACACAAAACCCATTGAGATCCATACGCTCCAGGAGGCAACCCTCTAACTCAATCCCAGCCGTCCATCAGCGCTCGCAGAAGATCAACGGAAGGTAACATCTGAAGGAGATCCAGAGATCCATCAGTTGGCGCCGTCTGTGGGAACTTCGAGTTCCACTTAACGAAAGTTCATCTTCCGATCCCGACTTCATGGCGAGCGATCAACGCGACGATCCAAACGCTAGCCGCCGCCTCCCCCACAATGGAGGTGCGGACGAATCTCCTCCCCCGAACGCCATTCACGCCCTATCCACTCGGATAGATCAACTCGCGTTCTTCGTGGATGTACTCGTCCGTGTCCAAACGGCCGGGCAAGCTCCCCAGGTCACTGCTCCCCCACCTCGGGACCGGGACCCCTACAGAGGGAGAGAAGACTCTGCCCGCGTTGGCAAGACCGAACCCTGCCTCGCTGCCTCCGGCGGCCGCAGATCCCCCGGGCCAACATATTCGATGACCCGTTGGGCCCCGCATAGCTCAACACTGATATCTTTCTCCAGAGCACCTCGCCCCAATCCCCATCACGCCCCTGTCCCTCCCGGTGAGGTGTCGGTCAGCTCGCCTGCGCCCAGGCATGACCGGCACCCTCTCCCTCGATGGGGTCGTGCGGACGGGACTCGCCACGGCAGCTCGAAGAAGACCTCGCCAGGGGACCTAAGGAACCTCATCGAACGCAACCGAGGCCGTGTCCAGGCGCAGGTCTCCGGCAGTGATTTGGAGAGATTTTACGATCAAAAATAATATGTTACCGCAAACAAGAACGGCGTCGCTTGGTAGCTAGCCAGTGAATACGAGTCGGTCCACAGGGATGGTGTTAATTTCCTAAATGTTCTTACGAGCTAATTCCAAAGGGTGTTGGATCTTTTATCACAAAAACTAATTTGAGTTATACTAGGATTAGGTTTAGGTAAAGTTTGGTAAAATAAAGATCTC
Source organism: Agapanthus africanus (assembly GCA_030015575.1). Lineage (NCBI taxonomy): Eukaryota > Viridiplantae > Streptophyta > Magnoliopsida > Asparagales > Amaryllidaceae > Agapanthus > Agapanthus africanus. The sequence continues at coordinate 560,138,874 of JASDDO010000016.1, forward strand.
CACCTCTTTCAATGCCCTAAATTAGATATCTTTTTAGGAGTTATGGTAATTATTAATAAAGAGGATTAGGATTATCGGGAAGAAACTGTGTTTCTTCCTCTAGATCCTTGTCCGTCCTTTCTTAATCCTTACCCTAACCTCCATGGAAAATATTCATATCCGGTCTTTTATACTACGGTATCACCGTTACCTCGTGGGTAGAGTGACGTAAGGAGCGGAATATGAAAGTATGCATGGAGTCCTAATTATTCATAAGTGATTGGCAAAGAAAGGGGTGAGAGATCTTCATCTCTCAAACCCTTCCCTATTCCTAACCCTAACAAGCGAGGAGACTACTCGCTCATTAAGGGATCTACAAAAGACATTTTTTTTATGAGTTTTGATTTTAAGAGATTAATGATCTACTGCAGATTAATAAGAATTCTATTCTAGATTAAACTAAGGCAAATAAGAATTTATCTATCTTGGGCAGAAAATAAATCTAAGAACTAGGGCAGAAAATAAACCTACTTACAAATTGATGCTCTCCAAACTTCAAAAGAATTCTGAATTTTTATTGATGAAAAGAGGCATGACCTAATACAAGAATTTGGGCTTCTATTTATAGGACAAAGAAAACCCTAGGTTTACAATCGCCGCATGTCTGCATTTACAAAAATACCCCTAGGAAGACTAGTCAGCGCCGCCACAGGTTTTGGTAAAATTTTTACCAACTATGTGCTCCGCACGGCCGCGGTTCCGCGGCCAAAAGGTGGTGTTGAAGGCTGAAACTTTCTGTGCTGGATCCTGGTGTCTTTGGCTTCCTATTTCTTTAGTTGTTTTCTCAAATTGGGTTCTAGGTTTCTTCCAGATCTCCCAGTGAATAATTGTAGTGGACCTTTACCTTTGCTTCGTAACGAAGTCTTCAACCTTGCGATGCCTTGTTCTTTGTGAACTGATCTTCATGTAGGCTTGATTAAGATCCTTCTATTTGTTGGTCGTAGTCCCACTTTTTATCGTCTTTTATCTTTTTCACTGTTTTTGTTCCAAGAACCTGCAACCTGTAACTATGTAGCAGACATGGATCAAAAGCACCTGTTTATTTGTAAAATGCATAAGAATGGGGAATATAAAAATGCAAAATTATAGTATGAACAAATACCCCCAAACTTATCTTTTGCTCGTCCTCGAGTAAACCTAATTTTATTCTCGACAAAAACCTAACCTCACTTTCGCAGGGAAACGCGATTGCACTGAGCTCGTGCAACAAGCCGTTAAACCTCTAGGTGTCCCTAGTAGGAGGAGTGTTGTCTTCTGAGGGTTTTCAGCGGATACTACCCACAAAATCCTATCAATTTGGCTTTTTGACTTTTATTCTCCAATTAGGTTTTCTAACAAGGAATTCTATTATTGTCGACTCGTAAATTATCCACCCATATTCTTCACACTTCCTTATCATTTAACTTAAGATTATATATGTTCTGTAGACCTATTTATCTTTTGACATCTCTTAAGTTTTTCTTCTAGGGTTCTATCTCAACTTAGGAATTTTTATCATCTCTACTAAAGATACAAGTTCTATTCTTCACTCCTGTCTCTTATCTAAACCCCAATCACATACCCCTACGTGTGTGTATGTATCACCCCTATACTTGGAAATTCAAATCAAGCAATCATACTCTTGTCCATTGTCCAAAGCACTTCTTAATTGGTGAATTTTTAAATGAATTTTGCTTACACATCCTTCATGCGACCGTTAATACTTCTTGAGGTACCAACGACCGATTACAAAATGCGTTTGCACTTTAAAACTTAATTCCTAGTCTTGTAACACCTCAGGCTTTAGCAGTGACTCCCAAACCAGTTGGTCTAAAGCACTAGGTGATGAAGCACCCTCGCTAAATATTTTTCTATTTTTGCAGCCTTAAGCAATTACAAAAACCAGTGTTCATTTTTTTTCTTTATTCACACTTGTATTTTTTTTTAATCGTACTAAGGACTTTAAACAAGAGCATTTCAAGGTCTCTTCTACTATTCCAAGTTTCAAGGTGCGTGTTTGTGCAATTTGTAGGGTATATATTTTCATAATCTAGATTTAAGTTAGGAATTATTTTTCAAACTCATACTTCAATAAAAAAACCTCAATACTCTTCCCTTGTTTTAACTTAGCCCAAGAAGTAAACTCAAAATTTGCCTATTTCTAAATAAGCTACAAAGACATATACTTTCTACCGTTAAACTTTATGAAAAGTTATTTTTAGGGTTTTTAATTTACTAAGTCTAAGATCTAGTTGTTCCTAGCTAGTTAACCTATTTGTCAAACTCAAGTCAAATTAGGCCAAAATTGAATACGTTAATTTTTATAATTTTGGAAATTTTCAATTTTTATGGGTTTTTCTTTTTCTATTTTTTTTTATTTTTTTCAAATTTTTCAATTTTTTTGATTTTTATATAAGGATGCAATGCAGAATTTAAATATACAAAAGAAAAAGAAAAATATATACAAAAATATAAAATATGCAATGCAAAAGATAACTATATACACCACCATCTCCCCCAAACTTAAGCAAAGCAGTGCCCTTACTGCCCGGCCCCACGTCGCGCTCTCGAGCGTGAACGTGATCGCTTTTCCCTAGCCAACAGGGTTTGAATACCCCTCTCAACCTCCGTCAGTCGACGGTCGTGCTCTCGTGCCGTCGCCCTAAACTCTTCCCTTAATGCATCAATTCCTCTCACAGCTCTCCTCATTAATCGTGCATGCTCTTGAGGTGTCATTTCGTCCTCGCTCGATGTCGAGCTAGAGCTAGGGGTGTGAGTGGGTATATTTTTCGCCGGTTCGGTCCTCGACCATATATCAGTCAATCGTGCGTAGGACGTAGAAACGCCCTCAATAAAAGGTCGGACCGGTATCCCTCCCAACATGTAATATTCGAATTCCTCAACGGGGAGGAAATATCAGCAAAGCTGTGTGACCAGCATAGGACAGGGGTAGTTTGTGGCCCGTTTTTCCGCACCTATAGAATTAAGCAATACTGTGCACATATCGAAACGTGGGTTCTTCGTCATAAATGTATGCACAATATGTAATGAGGGGGTGAAAAAAGTTGTGTTATGGGAGCTTCCAAAAATATTATTTTGTGCCCATCGGCACACGGTCAAAACATTCGCGAAAAGGGATCTAGCTTGAATACCCTGTCGCGGCGCCCTCGAGCAATCGGTGCTCATCAGGGGTATGTAGTCCTCGAATTGTAGGGGATGGTCGTGTACAGGTATGCGAGGTATCGGTGTGACCTCGTGAATTAAATCCCTATCAATTTTTATTTCGCGATCTCCCCAGTTCAATTTTATATAACCTAATACAGCCAGACACCCATCCTCCATAGATTCATAAAAGTGGTGAACTAAATCCGGTAATGCAAATGCAGAAGGGTGGTTATAGATCAGAAAATTCCAACCCCTCCGTGCGATTTCATGCGCGAAGTAGCTACCATAAACCTCGTGTGAGAAAACCTGTGAAAAATCCCTCTCTAATTGCATGCTGTGCGACATGGTATTTTCTACAGAATTCAAAATGTGAAAACAGAGAGGAATTGAGAGATTTTACCTCCCCTGAAAATTTCATGGGGTGAAGGCAGAAGGCGGCGACGGAATCGCGGTGGGAGAAGGCTCCGGCGGCGGAAGGGCGGCGCGACTGATGGATCTTGCTGCGAAAAAATTCTGGCGGCGCTAGGGTTTTGTGAGGATGTTAAAATTAGGGTATAAGCAGAGAAGGGGGCTCGGGCTTTTAAATAGGGTGAAAAGATGGAAATTTGCAGATAAAACCTTTCAAAAGGAGGAATTTTTCTGCAAATAAATTTTTTATTTATTTATTCTGCAATTTTACAAAAAAGTCCAATTTTTTTATGGTATTTTGTATTTATGTATTTACAAATGATACACACACCCAAACTTATGTGAAACCAAGTTTTGGCGAGAAGATCGGAAATTTGGGGGTGAAAGTGGAAGAGAATTAATCGGAGTAAATCGGCTCCTGCAAAAACAGGAGCTCTTCCGATGGGTCCGCTGTAAGGAACGGTTTCAATCGATGTCCATTTACTTTGAATAAAGTACCGTCCTCCGGATTTTCAAGATCGACCGCACCGTGCGGATAAACGGTGTGAACTACAAATGGCCCTTTCCATCTAGAACGGAGCTTGCCGGGGTGATAATATAACCGAGTGTCATAGAGTAAAACCTGTTGACCAGGTTTAAACGTTTTTCGCAGAAGGTGTTTATCATGGAACACCTTAGTTCGGTTTTTAACAATTACGGCATTATCATAAGCCTCATCCTGCAGCTCTTCTAGTTCATTTAATTGCAGCTTTCGATTGCTACCCGCATCTCCTAATGATAAATTCAACTCTTTGATTGCCCAAAATGCCTTATGCTCAATCTCTACTGGGAGGTGGCAAGCCTTCCCGTAAACAAGCCGGTATGGAGACATACAAAGATCGGTCTTGTATGCAGTACGGAAAGCCCATAGTGCATCGATCAGTTTGAGTGACCAATCTTTATGGTTTTTAGAAACCGTTTTCTCCAAGATTTGCTTAATTTGCCGATTCGAAATCTCGGCTTGCCCACATGTTTGGGGATGGTATGGCGTTGACAGCTTGTGAGTAATAGAATATTTGCGCATTAAGGACTCAAAAGTCCTATTGCAAAAGTGAGAACCATTATCACTTATAATTGCGCGAGGGTGCCCAAATCGAGAAAAGATATGTTCTTTAAGGAATCAAACGACACCCTTGTTATCATTCATTCGGCTAGGCACAGCCTCGACCCACTTTGACACGTAGTCAACAGCCAAAAGAATATACACATTCCCAAAGGAATTGGGAAATGATCCCATGAAGTCTATTCCCCAAACATCAAAAATATCTACAACCAAAATTGGTTGGAGCGGCATTTCGTTTCTCCGCGATATCCGGCCCAAGTGTTGGCACCGGGAGCATGTCTTGCAGTATTCATATGCATCCTTAAAGAGTCGTGGCCAATAGAAATCACACTGCAAGATTTTCTCGGCTGTCTTCTTTGGGCCAAAGTGCCCGCCACACACTTGATCGTAGCAAAAAGACAGCACACTCTTAAACTCGTTTTCCGGTACACACCGACGAATGATTTGGTCGGAACAGTATTTAAAAAGATAAGGTTCATCCCAGTAAAAATGCTTTACTTAGGACAAGAATCGTAGTTTATCCTGTTTCGACCAATCTTTAGGTATCAAGCCGGTGGCCAAGTAGTTTACTATATCAGCGAACCATGGTTTGCAAGATACGGTTAAGAGTTACTCATCGGGAAAAACATCTTTGATTTGGAATTTCAAGTGTAGGCGAAGAAGGAAGTCGTGAAAGGTGATCGGCCACTACGTTTTCATATCCTCTTTTGTCCCTTATGACAAGGTCAAACTCTTGTAGCAAGAGGATCCAACATATTAGCCTCGATTTAGCATCCTTCTTCGCAAAAAGGTGGCGAAGAGCTGAATGGTTCGTATACACAATAACTGGAGAGCCGATTAAATAAGGCCGGAATTTTTCAAGTGCAAACACAACGGCTAAAAATTCTTTTTCCGTTGTTGTGTAGTTTAGTTGGGCCTCATTTAGTGTTCAGCTAGCGTAATAAATCACGTGAGGCATCTTATTAATGTGCTGTCCAAGAACAGCACCAATGGCAAAATCTGATGCGTCGCACATAATTTCGAAGGGATGCGTCCAGTCTGGAGATGAAAGAATGGGCGCAGAAATGAGAGAGTGTTTCAATGACTCGAACGCTTCCATGCAAGTTGAGTCAAAATCAAATTTTGTGTCCTTGGCCAATAAGAGAGTCAAGGGTCTAGCAATCTTGCTAAAATCCTTGATGAACCGTCTATAAAAACCGGCGTGGCCAAGAAAAGCTCGGATGTCTTTGACGCATTTAGGAGAAGGAAGATTAGAAATGATCTCAATTTTGGCTTTGTCAATCTCTATGCCGTTTTGCGAGATGACATGTCCTAAGACAATGCCTTCTCGTACCATAAAATGGCACTTCTCCCAATTTAAAGTTAGGTTCTTATCCCTACAGCGGGTAAGAACTGCGTCAAGGTGTAGCAAACACTCGTCAAAGGAGTCACCAAAAATGGAGAAAGCATCCATAAAGATCTCCAAAAACTTTTCAACCATGTCTGAAAAGATCCCCGTCATACACCGCTGAAATGTAGCGGGTGCATTGCATAACCCAAAGGGCATGCGACGATAAGCAAAAGTGCTAAAAGGACAAGTGAATGCGGTCTTGTCTTGATCCTCATTGGCGATGGGGACTTGGTTATAGCCGGAATAGCCATCCAAAAAGCAATAGAACTCGTGCCCAGCCAATCGTTCTAGCATTTGGTCAATGAAAGGTAAAGGAAAGTGGTCTTTCCTTGTCGCGGCGTTGAGTTTTCTATAGTCGATGCAAACTCGCTACCCAGTTTGGGTGCGAGTGGGTATTAACTCATTTGCCTCATTGGTAATGACCGTGATGCCCGATTTCTTTGGCACAACATGAATGGGGCTAACCCACTGGCTATCCGAGATAGGGTCAATAATACCACTATCAAGACATTTAACAATCCCCTTCTTGACAGCCTCTTTCATTATGGGGTTGAGGCGTCTTTGTGGATCCCTTACCGGCTTGGCATCATCCATCAAGTGTATATGATGTTCAACTATGAGGGGACTAATCCCCTTGATGTCCGCCATAGATCAGCCAAAAGCTTGCCGATTATTTTGTAAGACCCTTAAAAGGGCATTCTCTTGCTCGAGAGCTAGAGAGGCCGATATGATAACGGGAAGGGTCTCATTCTCACCTAGATAGCATATTTAAGGAGCGACGGCAAAAGCTTTAGTTCGAGTTTAGGAGGTGAAACAATTGATGGTAACAATGGTGTAACTGTTTCAAACTCGAAGGATTCCATCAAAGGTTCAAATCGAGTGTACGCAACCGAGTCGGATGGTTCAACTAACTCATCCGAAAAAGAAAAAGACTCAAACTTGGGTGGTGAGTCTTCAAAATCATCTACAAAGGTGAAACACTAATAATCGTTGTCCGCCGTGAAAGCTGTGTCGGATTCTAGGAGGAACGCACTAGAGGCGTCAACACTGCTGTGGTCGAACATAAAATTTTCGAACTCACAGTCTTCCTCCGCGATCTCATTGATCGAGCAAACATCAAGTACGCTAGAATTAGGCTCAGAAGCTGATTTCCCAACTTAAAAATGTTGAGTTCAATTGTCATATTGCCAAAAGATAGATTCATTGAACCATTACGACAATTGATCACCGCATTAGAAGTCGCAAGGAATGGTCGACCAAGTATCACCGGAATTTGACTCCGGGGGTTAGCTACAGGTTGTGTATCCATAACAATAAAGTCAACGGGGAAAATGAAATCCCCTACTTCAATTAACACATCCTCCAACTCTCCCCTAGGATGGGTGATAGATTGGTCGGCCATTTGGAGAGTACAATGAGTGGGTTTAAGCTCTCCAATGCTTAATTGCTCGTATACAGAATAAGGTAGCAAATTGACACTAGCACCAAGATCTAATAGTACTCTATTGATGTTCTTGCCTCCAATTGTTATCGAAATGGTAGGACAACCGGGGTCCTTGTGCTTTTGGGGTAAAGATTGGACAAGAGCATCGCTAACAGCACTAGCCACGAAAACTTTCTTTGGTACTTGTGACTTCCTCTTTTTGGTGCATTAGTCCTTTAAGATTTTTGCATATGAAGGAACTTGTTGGATTGCATCCAAGAGAGGGATATTTATGCTAACCTGTTTGAACAACTCTACAATCTTCTCCATTTGAGGAGTTGGTTTATTGGATCTCAACCTGTTTGGAAAAGGAACATTTGGAAAATTTGTTGAGTCCAATTTTTGTGGGTCAGATTGTGGAGTTGGAACGGATCCCCGTGTAGATGTGTTCGTGTTGTGAGAAATGGGTCCGTTCAAACTAGAAGAAGTAGAGCCTTGTGAAGGATGAAGAATAGGCTCTAACGACGAAGAAGAAGAAGAAGGTGAAAAAGATGAAGAAGGACCACCGGCAGGGGTGTCATTGTTAATACCCACATTATTTTGCAACACTTTTCCGGATCTCAACGTGGTCACAGCATTTACGTTATGATTCTGCTGTTCATATGCAACATGTGCGTGACCGGGATTTAGCAGTGGTTGAGATGGAATCTTTTCTTTTTCTCGCTCGCTCAACGCAGCATTGAGTTGTGCAATTTGTGCCTCAATAGATTTGATGCTTTGATCGTGTGAGGCACTGTTTTGCACCAAAGATTGAATAGAAGTCTCCAACCTTGCTGCGGATTGTGTAGATTGCTTTAGGAACGCATCTAGACTTCTTTCGAGCGAGTTAACCTTGTCATTATGAGGTGGAACAAAATTGTTTTGCGGGTAAGAATTGTTGGGCACAAAATTGTCCACTTGATTAGGGTAAGGTTGCCGTTGGAAAGGTTGCTGAAATTGAGTTTGTGGAGATGCTTGTTGTTGTGGAGGAGGAGGCCTTTGAAAATTATTGTTTCCTTAGAATTGTTGATTTTAGTTCCAAGCGAAATTTGGGTGACTCCTCCAACCCGGATTGTATGTCGAAGAGTATGGATCATTTCTCTGTCGTTGCTGAAAGGCAGCATTGCCTTGGTCATGTCCTTGAGCAGATGGATTGTAAGGACACTCTTCGGTGAGATGTGATGGATCCGAACAACAAGCACAAACAGTTCATGGGGGTACTACAGGGGCAAGAGAAGGCGATGAGATTTTGGTCTCAATCGCTTTTAGCTTTTTCGTAAGTGCGGCCATCTCGGCCTTCATAGCAATCGACATATCTGAGTGATGTATGCCTGCCCTAGACTGACCAATAGAAGAAGATGAGGTGGTCTTGGTGCTCTCCCACTGAATTGTTTGTTCACTAAGATCCTCAAGAAACTGCCACGCTTCCTCACTAGATTTGGTTAGAAAGTGACATTGACAAATGGTTTCTAGCAACTGCTTCGTTGCCGGGTTCAATCCCTCATATAATGTTTGGCAAAGTTGCCAATTTTCGATCCCATGGTGAGGGCATTGAACGAGTAGGTCTTTGAATCTTTCAAAACACTTCCAAAATGGTTCGGAAGGAAGCTGGGAAAATTGTATAATCTCATTACGGATTCTAGCAGTCTTGTGATGAGGATAGAACTTTTTAAGAAAAGCTTTCACAAACTCTTCCCAATTCTTAATTGAATGCGACGCTGTGCTGTATAGCCACTTCTCGGCTAAGTCACATAAGGTGAAAGGAATGACCCTTAGCCTTATAGCATCGTCGGATAATTGGGTTGTTTTCATCATAGCGCAAACGTTTTGGAATTTGTTGATAAAGAAATAAGCATCTTCGGATTCCAATCCGTGAAATTTTGGTAGCACATTGATGAAGTGGGGTTTGATCTCAAAATTATCCCCATAGGGCTATACCAAGCGATCCGTGTCCTTCGGTCTTCGTCTCCACTCCGATCTCCTCGCGGAATCTCCGGTCGTCGCCTCCTCGTCGAAACGGGCACCACATCGCCGGGTTCTTTTACGGGCTCCCACCTCTGGACCGAGGTAACTCGGGCACGAAGTTGGCGAGCCGACGTGCCCAAGGAATGCTGTAGGCAAGTGTAGAGAGGTATGTCTCATGGGGCGTTGAAGTTGCCATTGATGGAGGTGAAGAAAGAATGAACTTTAGAGGGAAATGGTGCTATCATTTTTCTAGCAAGGAATAATGAAATGAGATCAAGAAATCACCACTCAAAAATGAAACCCTCCCTCTCTCTAAATGTGGCCGGCCCCTTCAAAGAAATGGGGAGAGAAAAAACTAAAACATGAAGGGAGGTGAGAGTAGTAAAAGCAAAAGGGTGACCACATCCAAAAGTGATGATAACAATATCATATCAACTTCTAATCCTTTCTAATCTCATTTAATGCTAAAGAAATGATGCAAGAAAAGAAAAGATGCTATCATAATCTTTCATTTCACAAATAACCCCTCCACAAATGCTAATTTGCGAACTTGCAAATTAGCCCCTCCATCAGAAAAATCCGGCCGTGAAGGAACAAAGGAAAACTGGCCGGAACGGAATGCAAACTGGCAACTTCAGAAAACCGATCCCGTAATAAATTATAGGAAAACCCCGCGACTGTATATACATATCCGCATCTGTATTCCCACTTAATACAAATGCAAAGAGACAAAATCTACACTGTACAATACTAGGATCCGGCTTAAACCAAAGCCCGCTAGTATTATCCGTCCGATCATGATCCGTACAATACCGCACGTATCTGATCGAACCCTGCCATATCTCCATACGGCCTCTACAGCGTTTCGCCCGAAACTTGAGAAACTGGTCTGTGGAGGACTCTAAAGACTCGTCAATACTTTGGTTGTGGATTTAACCACTAGCACGTCAGAGGTATTAGCTTATACGTAACGGGCTACCAGGTATTGACCAAAAGGGAGGTCGATGAGCGAACTCATCCTGACACCCTACTGAGCCTGTCAGTGACAATATCCGTACGGTCCGGTCCGTTCGTCTATGAGCACCGCATGGCGGGTCTAGGGGGTTGGTAAAAGTCAGACCCCCAAAAGCGGTACAAGTCGTGTCGGAGTGTAGCCCAGAACACCCTGAGATACTACTGGAATACCTACCAGTAAATCTCCTGCCTTGGCCAAGGACTTTCATGTACTGGCTCTTCTAGACACAGCGCGACCTCACCCCCAATACCGGGAGAGACGAACCCCTGCAGATCCGCTCACTGCCTCCATGTGGCTCGGGACTGTACCCAACTAAAACCTGTTTGCACGTCTCCTTTGAGCGTGGTAGGGTAGTAATCAAAACACAGTGGGAACTCACACGAGACAAATGATGATCTCAGGTCGATGAACTAACCTGTACACATGTCACCAGGGAACTGCTATCTGACGTCTGGTATAATCCCAACAAGCAGGTTCCCGGTGAGTCCTGTCCGGTGTACTCATAACCCAATGAGCACCTGTATACATCTTAGGTGAACCAACTGACACCAGTGGCTTGTGAGACCGGCCACCGCCCCTCGTCGGGGTCTCGACTGTATACACTAGTCTACTCTGGAGTATCGATGCCCTGTCTCGAAACTCCCACGACTAGGGACCTTTTAAGGATTTGCTTATAGACCCCAGCTCCCACGTATATGATCGCCCTCATACTGCTGTCAGTCAAGCAAGAATCCTAGGGGCTCTATCAACGTGTAATAGCGACCTGTAAGGTCACCTAAAGCTGTACACGATGATAAAGATAAACCAGATAGCATACTATCATCTTGAGTAAGACTGTCCTACTGGGACAGGTCCTCCCTCAATCATTGCAATCACGTGCCTGTGATCCAATAATTGACTCTGAGGGCACTATCTCCAACAATCTCCCACTTGCACTCAAGGCTAATTATTGCGATGTCGCATACTCACAGCCCGTGTGATACCGAACACCCAACTCCTCTACTAGTCAGTCACACAAAGCTCGTTTGCGAAACTATTGCGTTCGAGGAATAGCCTCAGTGAGTGGATCCGCTGTGATGTTTCTTTCTATGTCTCTCTTTATCTTAAGTTCGTGGAGAAACCCATCTCCCGAAATGAGCAATACCTGTCTTAGAATGTGTCTGGATGTCTGATGGGACGTAGCTCATAAATGAACTCCAAATCCAAACTTCTTAGACTGTATCGTCAACTGAACTTAATCAGTATCCTGCGCCATCCTTCCCTCAGTATCCACCTGGACCACCTGTCCAAAATACTACCCCTCGTCAGAGGGAAAACTATAACTCTAACAGTCACTCTGTCATCCAGGTCACCTTGGAAGCCTGGAATGATAACTGTCTCCCGAAAGAGGATGTTGTTATCATATCCCTAGAACATCCACTTATGTTCTAAAACTGCTTCCGATCGTTTCTCCAGGACTGGATTAATATCCTATGTGGAGAAACGACTGTGTGACAACCAAAGTTTAACCGACCGTAGTATAGGAATTTCACTTCCTACTCTGTGTATGTCATCCAAATACCGGGACATCACACCCTACTACCTTCTTAACAGATCCATCACCTATTCTGATGAAGTCAAACATATGACTGTCACATCAGAAATAGATGATCTATCTCCGCTATATCTGCTTTAGTTTATAAATAGACATAAGCCACCTGTCCACCAATGCTTCCGCTGCTCCCACTGACTATGACAACCCTCTGGCAGAGTCATATATACGTGCACTTCTAAAGCTAGTTTAGAACGACGCTATACTCATCCCCTTGCCGGGTCTCACAGTCTGGAACAACAGCAATGGCAAGTCTGGGTAAACAAGAACCTCCCTGCCACCGTCCTTGAGCATACCAAAGTACCTCTCGGGTGCCTGAGGTTACCCATCATATCTGCGGAGTGGCCAATGGAATGTCAAACCAGATTGAATCTTTAGGTTCTTATCAAATCTTCAGTAATCGTCTGCGGTTCTGGAATTACTTCCAGTTCTACCATACTCCCACTACTGTTTTCTGAAAAAATCCATTTTTATTAAAACTGTGGCGAGTCAAGAACAATATCACTATTGATCTTCCTGATGGTAGAAAGTCAACCCTCGTCATAGACTGGGTCAACCCACAAACAGCCATTACAGAAACGTGCCTTGAGTTATCCAGAGTCTGGTTTTAAGCATAAGCTGGACAACTCCCCGTACCTTAACAATGTCAAGATATGAACTGTTTTATATCCAATACAGAAACAGAGGCACTGATTTAATTGAACCAAATTCAAATCATGCAGCTGTTTCCAGTGCATGTCATCTAAATGGAAGGAGGCCGATCAGCGTTACTCAACTTAGGAATGCTTCCAATTATGAGTAACCTGAAAGAGAAGCAAGTTCTCTTAATCATTACTATCAACTGAATACCATTCACAAGTATCTACATCTTCGATCACCTTGAAGAATCCCGATACTTGCAAAATCTGGTTCTCTACTTTATTCATATACCTATAACTTCTCAAAACTCAGAACCTGCATTTATATGAAACACATGTCTAAGAACTAGAGAAGTCAAAAGTAAACAGAATATAGTATGAGTACCAACCCCTCTGTCCTAATGGACACTGGACAACATACAATACTCTGTATAAGTCCCGTGAGTCTAATAACTCATTCCCTGTGTGTCGTAGGTTGAAAACTGTACTATGGTTATGAAGAATTACACCGCTGTTTAATGCTCCTTACCTAACCATCCACTGATATAGGTAAATGTGATAGACATAATTTCAAAAAGGTATATCTCACTCTATAAAAATAGATGTACAGATATATCAATTTGAAATTGGTGCATAACAACGGATATTCAAAACCAAATATTTGCCGTCCGGCAAACAACCTAGGTGACTTCCTCAAATATCACCAATTACAACGAATCCCGATATAATGAGGATGATCACCTGATTCCCAATAACTTACTCCTACTCATCATCTATAAAACCATACAGATGTGAGAATCATACCTGGTAAATATATACCCTGGAGCAAGTGTCTAATTGGGAAATCAGTTTTCTTTTAACAGTATACAGTGAAACTGAAATATTGAAATGTTTCGTAGGGGTATCCGGGTATTCCTAGTAATGCCTCTTCCATTATCCAGATTCACCACCGTAACCGTATAATTCTTTGCCACCTCTCCAAATCCCTTTATATGTCTTTAGTCATTACCTTCTGTACACCCTCTTAGGCTAAATGGTTTTCTTCCTTCCCTACCTTTCGGCACCAGCCTATGGTTTGGAAGAAGACTATCCAATAAGCATAATGGGTGTACTGTCCTAATCCTAGCAGCACTCGCAATGCGAGAGAAGGTGAAGATAAAAGACAACCGAATAAACCTTATTCCTATTTCTCCTGAACCAGAATCCATCCCCGAACTGGAACAAGTTACTTTCGAGTCCGTATATAACTATACGATGGAGTATCCAAATAAACTGCGGATCTTCGTAGTGATACGGAGTGTCCTGAAGAAATACATAGGTGAAGTGGGATTGGCGAAGAAATACTTGGTCTGGTCGTGAATAGCAGTCGCAATTTACATTGCCCTCTTACTAATCCCTTTCTTTGTCTTTACATAATACCTTCTGTACACCATCGTTATGCTAATTGGTTTTCTTCATTCCCCACCGTTCGGCACCAGCCTAAGGTTTGGAAGAAGACTATCCAATTTGAGTAATAGGTGTACTATCTCCTAAACCAAGGAGTACTCACAACCTGAGAGAAGGTAAAAGGAAAAGACAACTGAATAGTCCTATTCGTTTTTTCCAGAACTGGAAACCATCCTCGAATAAATTCCTTCGAGTTCGTATATAACCATACGATGGTTTTGTCCAATGGAAGTGGGCGATCGTAGTAATACGGGGTGTCCTGGAGAAAAGGGTAAAAGTAGGAGTGGCAAAGAGGTTTGCAACTCTGACAATCCAAAAGCCAGTCTTTTAAGAAGGTTCGGTTAATTTTGGTCACTGAGTCATAGTCTAGGGTCGGGTCATGGTCGCTGCCAAAGAGAGAGAGAAAAGAAACATTCAGCGTGCACTCTAACCTAGATCAGAATGGTTATCACTTTATCTAATCAGGAAACCTCCCACTGTAACGTCAAATTCTTCCCCAAACCTGAAAGAAGAATTAGTCGGGATCACCCGAGGAGTAAACCAACTCATCAGTGGGAATCGGGATCCAACTATCATCGCATGATAACGTGACGGAATCCGCTCACGTTATCACACTCCAGAAGGTATGTGCATATCTGGCAAGTTTCAGTTTCTTTAGAAACTCCCGATGTGATTTTTGCCCCATGCTCTTATGACCTTGACGAAGGTCAACAAATCATAATCACATGTCAAGTTCTACCCGTCATTGTCCAGATTAATTTGAACCCACCCGTACAAGCCCTTGACGAAGGTCAATAAGGCTATACGACTGTCCCAAACCAACGCATCTATCTATGCAGCAGAAAGGTAATAAGCAGCTACCATACACTATGCCTTGACGAAGGCCAACAAACATAGCATGAATACTACGTGCTACCCGTCTGAAACGACGGAGGGCTACGAATGGTTTCTGGCGAAAACCTTTAACGTAATGAACTTGATATCGTTGAAGGAACCGGATAGCTTTTAAAAATATAGTGGCGAAAACCATTGCTAAAGAGGTCACTCCCGGTGAAGGGATCTCGGCTCTTTCCCCATAGAATGAGGTGCAGGATATTCCAACTGAATACCACGATGCAAAGCAAAAGTAATCGACTATAGTGAAGTTATTGCCCTGACGCAAACTTCTGTCCAAGGGGTCACTCCCGGTGAAGGGATCTCGGCCCTTGCCTCGTCGACTGAGGAGCAGGATATTCCAACTGAATACCACTGTGCAAAATAAAAGAGAACGTCCTTGCAATAACAGCTTTTTGAAAAGTGTTCCAACAACATCAGAATAGGTTTATTTAGCTTGCATTGATCCGAATCAACGCAGTCCCATCAATTGATCACACCACAAAAGAACGAAAATAATGATGTACGTATATACTATCCGCATTCGCCACTGGGTCCCGTCATCACCCGTTAGGTTACTTAACTAATGACAGAGCGGGGACTGGACTAGCGCGGATGCAAAACATATACAACATCTATTAGTATATATATCAATATATAATATTCGCTCAAGGTGTGATAAAATGCAATATCACAGAAATGTAATAAGCATCACAGAACAATACAGATATCTGGGATCCCCGGGTTTCATAGAGCCGCTACTGAAACCCGACGTTCCCCTGGTCGTGTGGATAGCCTGTGCAATGAAATCCTAGACCCCTACGGGCGCGGTAAGTTACCCGCCAAAACCTGAAGCGATGCAGCCCCCTTCAGCAACGTGAATGGACCACCCAGCACTTCACGGAATCCGGTAACTTGGGCACTCCTCCTGGGTCAACCTATACCCCCTACGAGTGCGGCGAATAGCCCGCCAATTCTAGAGTGAAGCCCCCTCCGTCTCAATGCCATGAGATGCGGGCCCGTTGCCCTCTAGAACCCGGCTATCCGTGCACCCCTCCGCAGGGTAATCCTAGTACAGAAAGTAAAATATACATACAACGGGTACATCGACCTCGACCCGGTCGTGCCTCAAAAGAATAATATACAAACAGGCAGTGACGGCAGTCCACATGTCGGACGCTCGCCCCGCAATATCAAATGTACATATAAAACGAAACTGTACTAACATTGCATTCAGGCTATCCCCCACGACCAAGCCGCAACATCATAGCACAACACAGAACATCAACGTGAATGTCACGTTCACAAATCCGTCTAAAAGGGCTATAGCAGATAGACAGGATTTACCGATCAAGTGACATTCACGGTCGCAGATATAATGTAAATACTGTGAACTAACATGTTTAAAATTTTCGATCGATCAAATTTACTGAAGTGGGCCCCAAGCACTACTGTAGCACTCACAGAAAATCTGGGCCCAAAAACAATATCCCAAAACCCCCATTTCCTAACCAGACGCCTACTGTGAAAATTTGGTGCAAAGATAACACTTTCCCACCGCGGAACCGCGGCCAAACCAGGGGTTTAGCCGCGTTTCCGCGGTCGTACTGAGGAATCATTGCATCGAATTTTCCCAGAATGCTTAGAATTCCCTGCACTTATTTCTGCAATGTACTGAAAAAGTTTTAGAGCCAAAAAAATTTCGACAGAAACTTGTGCACTAGAAAATACGGTTTTTGGGATTTTTTAGTTCGATCGAGTTCTAAACATACTAGAGCAAGCTAGACTAGGTTAATGGCATGGCTCTGATACCAGTGTAAGTGCACGGCGGCGTCCCGGCCGTCAATCCGACGCCGGAATGCGGAAACGAAACTTTTCTAGAACTTAGAAACCGGCACCACCACGCACAAAAATCCCGGATCGGGCCATTAACCTAACTCTAGCAAACAAGAAAAGGAGTAGAGAAGCTATACCAAGCGATCCGTGTCCTTCGGTCTTCGTCTCCACTCCGATCTCCTCGCGGAATCTCCGGTCGTCGCCTCCTCGTCGAAACGGGAACCACATCGCCGGGTTCTTTTACGGGCTCCCACCTCTGGACCGAGGCAACTCGGGCACGAAGTTGGTGAGCCGACGTGCCCAAGGAATGCTGTAGGCAAGTGTAGAGAGGTATGTCTCATTGGGCGTTGAAGTTGCCATTGATGGAGGTGAAGAAAGAATTAACTTTGGAGGGAAATGGTGCTATCATTTTTCTAGCAAGGAATAATGAAATGAGATCAAGAAATCACCACTCAAAAATGAAACCCTCCCTCTCTCTAAATGTGGGCGGCCCCCTCAAAGAAATGGGGAGAGAAAAAACTAAAACATGAAGGGAGGTGAGAGTAGTAAAAGCAAAAGGGTGACCACATCCAAAAGTGATGATAACAATATCATATCAACTTCTAATCCTTTCTAATCTCATTTAATGCTAAAGAAATGATGCAAGAAAAGAAAAGATGCTATCATAATCTTTCATTTCACAAATAACCCCTCCACAAATGCTAATTTGCGAACTTGCAAATTAGCCCCTCCATCAGAAAAATCCGGCCGTGAAGGAACAAAGGAAAACTGGCCGGAACGGAATGCAAACTGGCAACTTCAGAAAACCGATCCCGTAATAAATTACAGGAAAATCCCGCGACTGTATATACATACCCGCATTTGTATTCCCACTGAATACAAATGCAAAGAGACAAAATCTACACTGTATAATACTAGGATCCGGCTTAAACCAAAGCCCGCTAGTATTATCCGTCCGATCATGATCCGTGCAATACCGCACGTATCTGATCGAACCCTGCCATATCTCCATACGGTCTCTACAGCGTTTCGTCCGAAACTTGAGAAACTGGTCTATGGGGGACTCTAAAGACTCGTCAATACTTTGGTTGTGGATTTAACCACTAGCACGTCAGAGGTATAAGCCTATACGTAACGGGCTACCAGGTATTGACCAAAAGGGACGTCGATGAGCGAACTCATCCTGACACCCTACTGAGCCTGTCAGTGACAATATCCGTACAGTCCGGTCCGTTCGTCTATGAGCACCGCATGGCTGGCCTAGGGGGTTGGTAAAAGTCAGACCCCCAAAAGCGGTACAAGTCGTGTCGGAGTGTAGCCCAGAACACCCTGAGATACTTGTAACAACTCCAATTTTGTATACCAAAAATTTTCTTTAAATATAGTGTATACTTGTATTGATGTTGCTGGAAACAATTTAAGTATCTAATTCCTTACAATAATTACAAGAAGGAGCTTGTAGCTCATTGGTAATACCTTGCACTGCTGAACCAAGCCACCAGAGTTCGAATCCCATGCCCCACATAATTTTTATATCATTTTGTTTTAAATTTTTTAGAGGTCAAATGGTCAAACAGCCATAACTCACAATTTATTGCGAATTATAAAAATTAAAGTACACCAAAACCTCCCCCAGACCACACCCGACCCGACGCCACCTGACTCGGCCCTGACTCGGCCGAGTCGGCCGGCGCCGCCGGCCGGACTCGGCCGGTCGGCCGAGTCGTCAACACGAAAAAGTTTCGTGTTGACTTGGTCTCTTCACCTGCATAGTCTAAATTTTCTGTACTGTTACACATTTCTCATTAATCTCCTTTTAAGACCAAAATTAATGAATTTTTAATGATTTTTACATTTTTTTTAAATATTTTTAATCCAAACCCTAACCCTAGCCTAGCCCTATATAAAGACCCCTACTCTCTACCATTTCACCTCACCACTCTAAGTCTACTCTCTCAAATTCTCGAGAACTCGGTACGAAGAGCGAGAAGCGAAGCGCTGCCGAAATCGACGACGAATTCCGGCGACCGGATCAGAACCTTCGCGACGCTTTCGACGAATCAACAACCACCACATCCCTTAGCTTCCTTAGCTTGTCCAAACCGTAAGTCCCATTCCTTCTATCTCTCTTTTCTATAAATATAAAAATACGACTTTTTGGAACCCGATGGAAATCGGATAAACCGATTTCCGATTCGGTTTTTTTTCTATAAATTTCCACTTGTCACCTAATACATAATATCTACCCATATTCATGTTGACTATTAATCACCCATAAACCAATTTAAATAAACTTTTTCACATGAAATGATAGCTTCTTGCAAAACCGTATTCTTTTCATAAAAATACCATGAAGTTTATTTTTCTTAGTTTAATCAATTACCTCACTCCTAAATATGTTTATCTTGATCACAAAACTTGTAGAACTCAATTTGAATGAATTTTCACACATGAAATGATAACGTTTTCAAATACCGTATTCTTGCGCTTTAATACCTTTAAGTTTAATATGTCATGTTTTACCTTTAAACTTCACCAAAACTTAAAATAAGCCACGAGGTAATGACCTACCTCTACAAACACACAAATATAACCCTAATTGATATATGTCAAAATATAGAATACGAAATTACAGGACTTTTCATTAAAATACCCTAATGTTTATAACCTTTATGGGAAGCTTTAAGTTGTAAATATTTTTAAATAAAATCTTTTAATAAAATGAAAGCACGATTGGTCATGGACATCGATCGTTTATCTAAACTGTCTTGTGGTGCCTAAGCAAGTGTGTCTAAGGCTAGTGGTTTTTAATTAGGCCCACGACTGTGGTTCCTTCCCACTTACCTGGCACTTACCTGGCCGCAATTGACGGTGAAGAGGCGATTTGAGGCTTCTAATGACTCATCGTTTAGACCTTAGAAATAGGCTAGTTGGCTTAGGAAACCCTAACAACTAAAATACGAAAAACTAAACTCTTTTGCAAATAAATACCTTATATTTATAAAACCGTTTTCCTAAATGAGAAGTGTTTATAAAACCTAAGCAAAATGCCGCTACAACCCACTTTTGGGGAACCTATTAGGGATAGTACGGTTCATCGTGCACCCGCAGGCTAGTAGTGCAAGATTCAGACCTCCGCAAGGAGCATTCGGTCTCGAAAGGTTTAAAATACGATATTTACGGAAAATGAGACTTTCTCTAAATAAAATAATTATATAAAATTATTCATGTGTTAATATATATATAATTAACATTTAAACACCTATTTTATCATAATCTAAAGTTTCCACTTTTTCCTAAAATTAAAAGATTAAAAGTTACATTAAAATACCATGAATTTCATATAAAACAATTAATACTTTTATTAGGATACACTCACTAGAATAACACAAATAAAATTCACATTCATTAATACAATAAAGACGATTATTAAATACATGAGGTGTATTTTGAAAACTATACAAAAGTACTTTTTACAGAAAACCCCCTCAAGTTTTACAAATTACAAAAAGGCCCCTAACTAATATTGGACTTCAAATAATCTTTCTTTTAGTCTGACTCGGGTTAGAGTCTGACTATTCCTGACTTGAATATGATTCAAGTCAAGCTATATTCTTTTATATTCCAACACAATTTGAATACATGAAACCCTGAATCCAGTTAACAATATATTCCTTTTGACTGAATCAAACCATGGATATTCATCCATTATCCTGATATTCCATTTACCTGATTATACAGTTACATCATGTTTACTGATATCATGGTTTTGGTCAGTCATCTAACTTACATATTCCAATACTGCAATACTGTTAAAACACTACGGGGTTTAAGGGGTAGATTGGTACGGAAGGTGTTAAAGGTGGGACGAGGTGGTCAGATTAAGACACCTAACCTAAATCCTGTTGCTGTTGTACCGTGGAATAACGGTTCCTTGTACTTTCCTTTTGCCCTGATCTCTAGCATATAGAGATTCCCCTCGTATACACTGGCATCCTTCTGTACCAAACTACAAACAACAGCGTTAAACAATGTTCCATAATATTCAACAATGTAATACTTTAGAAAATACTGTTACTCTATCATTCTCATTCTTCTTATTCTTTGGGACTTACCGAGCGACCTGTTCGCTGACGACATTCTATTTCTTTCTTCTTTGAATGTCGTCAGGTGCGTTGGACCAAGCTGAGATCGAGCCCACCGGTGAAGATTTGGAGCAGTTCCAGGAAGATTCAGAGCTCTAGATACTGTACCTTGTTCTTTCCAGTTTATTTCATTTTATGTTATGCCACTGTTTAAGCATTGCTTTTCATTCCAGTTGTATTTTCTTTTCATGCATTGTACAAAGAATGTTATTAATAAAAGTTGCTGTTCTTTTTATACTCTTGTCTCTTATGTATTTATATTGCTTAGCTACGCTTAGCGTATGTACTTCTGAGTACATACGTAGCGGACCTCGTCGCGACCACTTCGACGTACACTGGGAAGCGGGGCGTGACAATACTACTGGAATACCTACCAGTAAATCTCCTGCCTTGGCCAAGGACTTTCATGTACTGGCTCTCCTAGACACAGCGCGACCTCACCCCCAATACCGGGAGAGACGAACCCCTGCAGATCTGCTCACTGCCTCCATGTGGCTCGGGACTGTACCCAATTAAAACCTGTTTGCACGTCTCCTTTGAGCGTGGTAGGGTAGTAATCAAAGCACAGTGGGAACTCACACGAGACAAATGACGATCTCAGGTCGATGAACTAACCTGTACACATGTCACCAGGGAACTGCTATCTGACGTCTGGTATAATCCCAACTAGCAGGTTCCCGGCGAGTCCTGTCCGGTGTACTCATAACCCAATGAGCACCTGTATACATCTTAGGTGAACCAACTGACACCAGTGGCTTGTGAGACCGGCCACCGCCCCTCGTCGGGGTCTCGACTGTATACACTAGTCTACTCTGGAGTATCGATGCCCTGTCTCGAAACTCCCACGACTAGGGACCTTTTAAGGATTTGCTTATAGACCCCAGCTCCCACGTATATGATCGCCCTCATACTGTTGTCAGTCAAGCAAGAATCCTAGGAGCTCTATCAACGTGTAACAGCGACCTGTAAGGTCACCTAAAGCAGTACACGATGATAAAGATAAACCAGATAGCATACTATCATCTTGAGTAAGACTGTCCTACTGGGACAGGTCCTCCCTCAATCATTGCAATCACGTACCTGTGATCCAATAATTGACTCTGAGGGCACTATCTCCAACAAATCAGGCCTAGATCTAGGGTCACCTTGGTTAGCTAGACCGCTCTTAACTGTTCCAAAGGGCTAGAAATAGGACCTCAAACCGTCTCTTCACCGCCAATTGCGGCCAGGTAAGTGCCAGGTGAGTGGGAGGCTCTCCACTACAAGTAGTGGCCCTAATTAAGTAACCACTCGCCTTAGACACACTTGCCTAGACACCGCAAAGTCAGGTTAGGATTAACGGTCGATGCCTACAACTAGTCCTCTGTCCTATTGAGCGCGACGTCCTTAGGGCTGAGTCTAGTATTTTTTTATTAAAGATTGGTCAATGCAGATGCCTTATGTGATTTCTGGGGTCCTGGGAAGAGTGATGAAATCCCCACCCAATCTGAATTGGTCTCAAGCCCCTTAAAGTCCAATTAAAGATATGCAAAACAGAAAAAACCACTTGCAATCAATTTTCTTTTAGCGCGGCGCAAAGAATCCTGTAGAGAATTAATTATTGGAAGGGGGAAGATTTTTTAAGCGCAAAGAATCCTGCAGAAGATTTGACAGAAGATATATGGGGATTTGCAGAAGGAAGAAAGAGGAAACAAACAGTGCAATTTTCGCGCGCTGACGTCACATAGGAACCGCGGATCCGCGGTCTGAGGCAGGTTGCGGCGGCGGATTAGCGGCGACAGCGGCGGTTCAGGTCTCTGGAAAAATTCTGCTGTTCTGTTGTTGAAGTCCCCTTCTGTTCTGATCTCCCGTTTTCTGTTTCGCACTCTGGATTTTTCCAGATCCGTCGATCCTGCAAAGATTCACACAAGAAACCCTTCAAACGATAAAAAATGATAGAATTTTTATACTTTTTTATTTTTTAGATTTTTAGATTTTTAGATTTTTATATTAACCCGAAATTACAAAAAGGAAATTTTACGCCATCCCCGGTAACGGCGCCATTTGATTTGGAGAGATTTTATGATCAAAAATAATATGTTACCGCAATCAAGAATGGCGTCGCTTGGTAGCTAGCCGGTGAATACGGGTCGGTCCACAGGGATGGTGTTAATTTCCTAAATGTTCTTACGAGCTAATTCTAAAGGGTGTTGGATCTTTTATCACAAAAACTAATTTGAGTTATACTAGGATTAGGAAACTTGCTAGGATTAGGTTTAGGTAAAGTTTGGTAAAATAAAGATCTCCACCTCTTTCAATGCCCTAAATTAGATATCTTTTTAGGAGTTATGGTAATTATTAATAAAGGGGATTAGGATGATCGGGAAGAAACTATGTTTCTTCCTCTAGATCCTTGTCCGTCATTTCTTAATCCTTACCCTAACCTCCATGGAAAACATTCATATCCGGTCTTTTATACTACGGTATCACCGTTACCTCGTGGGTAGAGTGCCGCAGGGAGCGGAATATGAAAGTATGCATGGAGTCCTAATTATTCATAACTGATTGGCAAAGAAACGGGTGAGAGATCTTCATCTCTCAAACCCTTCTCTATTCCTAACCCTAACAAGCGAGGAGACTACTCGCTCATTAAGAGATCTACAAAAGACATTATTTTTATGAGTTTTGATTTTAAGAGAATAATGATCTACTGCAGATTAATAAGAATTCTACTCTAGATTAAACTAAGGCAAATAAGAATTTATCTATCTATGGCAGAAAATAAATCTAAGAACTAGGGCAGAAAATAAACCTACTTACAAATTGATGCTCTCCAAACTTCAAAAGAATTCTGAATTTTTATTGATGAAAAGAGCCATGACCTAATACAAGAATTTAGGCTTCTATTTATAGGACATAGAAAACCCTAGGTTTACAATCGCCGCATATCTGCATTTACAAAAATACCCCTAGGAAGACTAGTCAGCGCCGCCACAGGTTTTGGTAAAATTTTTACCAACTACGTGCTCCGCACGGCCGTGGAACCGCGGCCGCAGCCATAGTTTGGCCGCAGTTCCGCGGCCAAAAGGTGGTGTTGAAGGCTGAAACTTTCTGTGCTGGATCCTGGTGTCTTTGGCTTCCTATTTCTTTAGTTGTTTTCTCAAATTGGCTTCTAGGTTTCTTCCAGATCTCCCAGTGAATAATTGTAGTGGACTTTTACCGTTGCTTCGTGACGAAGTTTTCAACCTTGCGATGCCTTGTTCTTTGTGAACTGATCTTCATGTAGGCTTGATCAAGATCTTTCTATTTGTTGGTCGTAGTCCCACTTTTTATCGTCTTTTATCTTTTTCACTGTTTTTGTTCCAAGAACCTGCAAATTATAACTATGTAGCAGACATGGGTCAAAAGCACCTGTTTATTTGTAAAATGCATAAGAATGGGGAATATAAAAATGCAAAATTATAGTATGAACAGGCAGCAGGGGCCAAAAATTAGAATATGCCGAATCGTCGGGATACCACGGCCGACTCGACGCCCTCGAAAAGAAGATTGAAGGCATGCATCGGGAAAGTCAACATTCGAGCGATGGGGCTAAATATGCCGCCGACTCGCTCACGAAGCCCTTCATCGAAGAGCTACTCGCCGTCCACGTCTCCTCCCGAAACAAGCCCCCGAAAGTCTCACTCTTCGATGGAAAGTCCGACCCAAAGGACCAATTGGACGCGTTCACAACCGGGATGAGTTTCCAGGACAGCTCTGACGCCGCACAATGCCGCGCTTTCCCCGCCACTCTCATCCGCTCCGGGCGAGACTGGTTCCGAGAACTCGCGCCGTGCTCAATCTCTACCTTCGATGAACTGGCCACCCAATTTCTCGGCCACTTCGTCATGAACAGACGGCAGAAGTGGACCGTCGACCATCTCCTCACCATAAAGAGTGGAAACAAAGAATCCTTCAAAGGATACGTCACCCGCTTCTACAATGCCCTCCTCGAGGTCCCGGAGCACCGGGATGAAACGGTCATTACGGCACTCAGGTCGGGTCTTAGGCACAAGGAGTGGCTTCGCTCCTTTGCATTAGCGCAACCTAAGACCATGGCCAAGGTAAAGGCCTAGACCGAATGTGAGATCCAGCTTGAGTCCGAGGTGAACACCAACCTGTCCCGGACAGAACAAGCTGATCAGAAGAAAAGGGCCCGGGAAGAGAAAAAGAAGGTTGAGCGACCAAAGCCCTACCCCCCGAAGTTCCAGGAGTACACCCCACTCAACGTCTCCCAGACAGTACTGCTGGAGGAGGCTAAGGGAGAAAAGTTCTTCAAACTCCCCCCAATCTCGAACAAGGCAGCAAAGCGCACCCGGGGCCCCTACTGCGGCTTCCACAGGTCACAGGGCCACTCCACTGAGAATTGCAAATAGCTCCGAGACTACATCGAGGAGCTAATCCGCTTGGGGCACCTGGCAGCGTACTTATGAGACAATCGGCAAGCCGACCGTGAGCAAGAGCAACATCCCCCTCCCGACGAGTTGACAATCGGCCAATTCATGGTTATGTCAGCGGAGGGTACGATGAGGACCGCCGAGAGACGGCATCCCTTCCTGATCGAGGGACCCGTCGGCCACCTGAGGAAGAGGGCCAAAGCAGCCGAGCCGATCATTTTTACCGACGAGGACCTCCACGGTATTTCCCTGCCTCACAACGACCCGCTGGTGATCACGGCTCGAGTCCACCGCTACGAGGTGCAGAGGATACTGGTCGACTCAGGGAGCTCGGAGGACATCCTCTTTTACGACTGCTTTCTGCGCATGGGACTCACCCCATCGGACCTAAGGCCGACCGCCCACGTCCTGTCAGGGTTCACTAACCACTCCATCTCGGCGGAAGGGGTAATCACTCTTCAATTTAACATCGGGGAGGCCGACCGTACGCGCACCGTGCCTGTGGAATTCATCGTGGTGAGAATCCCGTCGGCCTACAACATCCTCCTCGGCCGCCCTACACTGAACTCCCTCAGGGTCCAGATATCGACCTACCACCTGGCGATGAAATTCTCCCTCGACCAAGGCGGGATAGGTCGGGCCTACGAAGACCAATGAACTACAAAGGTTTGCTTTACCGCAACATCTACGTCTGAGCGGCCAAACGATGATGTTGAGGGCGAGGGTGACATCAGGGGTTCTCTGGATACTCGATATGAGCAAAAAGAGGTCCGAGGGACCCCGGTGGAGCCACTGACAGAGGTCCCCCTCGTAGAAGGGGACGATGAACGAACCGTTCAGATCGGGTCGCTTCTGACAGAGACTCGGCGAGACGACCTGGTTCACTTCCTCAGAAACAACTCCGACGTGTTCGCCTGGGCACCTGCCGACATGCCCGGGATCGACCCCAAAATCATATCTCGCAAGCTCGGGGTAGACCCTGCGGTCCAACCCGTCAGGCAGAAAAAGCGAAGCTTCGCCCCGATCAAGAAAAAGGCGATCGAGGATGAGGTAGACAGGTTCCTCGCCGCCAACTTCATTCGGAATGTGCCTTACTCGGAATGGTTGGCGAACGTAGTCATGGTCAGAAAATCAACCGGGAAGTGGCGCATGTGCGTCTACTTCACCGACCTAAATAAGGCCTGCCCAAAAGACAACTATCGCCTCCCTCGGATAGATCAGCTCGTCGACAGTTCGGCAGGCCACGAGCTACTGAGCTTCATAGATGCTTTCTTTGGCAGACGAGGATCTTACCGCGTTCATAACGGACCGGGGGGTATACCGCTACAAGGTGATGCCTATCGGCCTCAAAAACGTCGAAGCTACGTACCAACGCTTAGTCAATCGCATGTTCAAGCCGCAGATCGGCAGGAACATGGAATTCTACGTCAACGATATGCTCGTCAAATCGGTCTCATTGAGTGAACACGCCAAGGATCTGGGCAAGGCCTTCGACGTCCTCCGCAAATACAAGATGAAACTGAATCCCGCCAAGTGCGCATTCGGGGTCACCGGTGGAAAGTTCCTCGGTTTCATGGTCACCCACCTTGGGATCGAAGCTAACCCAGAGAAAATCAACGCCATCCTCAACATGGTCGCGTCCAAGACTAACGTCGAAATCATCTGGCTAACAGGGCGGGTAGCCGCTCTGAGTCGTTTCATGTCGAGGTCTGGGGAGAAATGCCTCCCGTTCTTCAAAGCTCTAAGGAAAATTCCAAGGTTCGAGTGGTCGGAGGAGTGCCAGACCGCCTTCGAGCAATTAAAGAGGCACCTTGCGACTCCACCGCTGCTCACCCAGCCAGTTGAAGGGGACGAACTGTCGCTATATCTGGCTGTATCCGACCAAGCTACAGGCTCGGTGCTCGTCCGAGAGGTCGAAGGAGTTCAGAAGCCCGTATACTATATGAGCCACGTCTTCAAGGACGTGGAAACGAGGTACCCAGCCATAGAGAAGATCGTCTTGGCACTCATCGTGGCCTCAAGGAAACTACGGCACCATTTCCAGGCCCACACCATCCTCGTTCTTACCCAGCGGCCTTTGGGGGCTATCCTCGCCACCCCTGAGTCCTTTGGCCGCTTAGAGAAATGGAGGTGGGAGTTGTCCCAGTTTGACATAAAATACCGCCCGAGGCAGGCTATCAAAGCACAAGCCCTGGTCGATCTTATCGTCGAGTGCACCATCCCCAGCAAGGAGCCGGAGTCCACACCAGCCCCCGCAGCTCAACCCTCGGTCGATGAGAAGCCCGACTCCATCCCTGATTGGATCCTCTACTTCGATGGGTCCTCCACTGAGGAAGGCTGTGGTGCCGGCCTCATCATTCGAGGCCCCAACGAGGCAGAAATGGAGCATTCTCTGAACCTCGGGTTCAAAGCCTCAAATAACGCGGTGGAATACGAGGCCTTACTGGCCGGACTGCGCATAGCGTTCGGACTGGGGCTGAAAATGATTCGGATCCGCAACGACTCCTCCCTAGTCGTTGGCCAAGTGACGGGCTAATTCGAGGCGCGGGAACCTTTGATGGTGAAGTACCTAGCCAAGGTAAGAAGACTGCGAAAGGACTTCCACGAAGTCCAGGTGGAGCAGATCCCTAGACAGCTAAACGCCCAGGCCAACGTCTTGAGTAAGCTGGCGTCATATTATACGGCCAACAACAAGAGGAACATCCTTTCGAGGTCTTGCCACGGCCTAGCGTGGAAGACGGGGCAACGCCGCTTCAAGTGTACGCAACCCAGGAAGAAGACCGGGATTGGAGAAAGCCGCTCGTGGAATTCCTGAGAGAAGGCATGCTCCCAGAAGATCGGGGAGAAGTCCGCCGTCTCCGAGCCAAAGCTCGCCATTTTGTATGGAGCAATGGGAACCTGTACAAGAAGTCCTTCACTCAGACCCTGCTCCGGTGCGTCGACCTCCACGAAGCCGACTACATCCTCCGTGAGATACACGAAGGGGTCGGCGGCGCGCACCAAGGAGCCCGCACCTTGATCCAGAAGGCATTGCTCCAGGGGTACTATTGGCCGACAATTCAACAGGACGCCCAGAAGCTCGTCAGGAGATGCAAGAGCTGCCAACTCCATGGAAGCACACCTCGCCTTCCGGCTACTGAGCTAACCACCCTAACCTCCCCATGGTCGTTTGCCCAGTAGGGAATGGACATGATAGGCCAATTCCCCACCGGTACGGGCGGGCACAAGTACGCCCTCGTCGCAGTGGACTACTTCACGAAGTGGATCGAGATCATTCCCATCAGGAAACCGGACGCCACCATGACTATCAAGTTCCTACAGAACAACGTGATACTCCGGTTCGGCATCCCTAGGTGCATCATCACCGAACATGGAACAAATTTCAAAAACGAAAGAGTTAAGGAATTTTGCAGCGAATATCATATCCTCATGAAGTTTGCCGCGGTCGCACATCCCCAATGCAACGGGAAAGCCGAGGTCGCTAATCAAAACGTCCTTCGAGGTCTTTGGACACGCCTAGAAGAACGCCAAGGTAGTTAGGTCGAGGAATTACCCCGGGTCTTATGGGCCCTGCGCACGTTGAGGAAAACCCCCACCGGGGAGACCCCTTTCAACCTCTGCTGTGGTACCGAGGCAATGGTTCCAGCGGAGATCGGGCTCCCCAGTCACCGGGTCAAGCATTTCGATGACGAAGTAAACACCTCAGCCCTACGAACTAACCTGGACATCTTGTTAGAGAAACGGGACCGGGCTCAGATCAGAGCTGCCGCCTATCAACAGCAAACCGCCCGCTACTACAACGCGCGAGTCAAGCGTCGCTTATTCAAGACCGGAGATTTAGTCTTGAGACGGAACGAGTTCGTCGATCAAGGCAAGCTGCATAAGTTTTCCCCAAAATGGGACGGTCCTTTCCTCGTCTCCGAGGTCCTGCCCGGCGGAGCCTACCGCTTGCAAGACGCGGATGGGCGCAAGTTTCCACGGCCGTACAACGCTGAGAAGCTCAAACTATACCAATGAAAAGAATGTCTACGAATGTGTATTTTTTCTTTCACAAAGACAATGTAAACCTTTCTAAAGTTCTTTCTATTTAAATAATAAGAAGAGAACACCAGAACATTGCAAAAAGAAGAATTTTATTCATTCGAAAGGTACCACGGGCTCCTCAGCCTTACAGAAAAAGGAAAAATTTACAACATAGGTGGAATGGGATCAAGGAAGTACTCCTGGTGGTACTCGGAGTAGATCTCTGCTAGCCGGGCCCTAGCCTCTGCATCCCGCTCCCGTCGATGCTGCACGCGAACCCGGGATGCCATGGTAGCACCCGACACTCCGCCCTCTACGCCTTAGCTCATGAGGCACCTCATTTTGAAGCACTCCAGAATGAAGGCTAAGGATCGGTCGTGCTTGGCTTTCGAGATGAGGCCAACGAAGAAGATCGAGCGCACCTTGTCGAGCACTTCGTCTAGCAGCTCCTCAGAGAAGGAGTTATCCAACCCTGGAGACCTCCCCCAAATGGCGTACATCAGCAACTGAAGCAGGGACGACCGTCGAGGAAGAAGCTGGCCGACGTGACCCTCGAAGCGCTGAACCACTCTTCGGTACCCATCCTCAGCCAGGGATTGGTCATACACGGAGACGTCGTCGAAGGTGATGATCTCTTCGATCGAATACATGCGCCCGGTCATCTCAAAAGAGAGCGATGCCGAAGGGGTTGCCGTCTCCTTCCCTATTTATAACCTCAAACAAGATCCTTAGGGACCCGGATTCGCGCGCACGTGGGCGCGAATCCTGGGATCCGCCAAGATTGCTCCAATACTGTGCCGCCGCGTGGAAAAAATGATGTGGCTCCCCGAAACGTTACGCCTCCCCCGTGAATTCCTGGCACGTGCCACCTGCTACGGTCGCCCCTCCTAATGTTCACGAACCAGGGAAGGTCGGACTGAATGTAACAACCCTAAATTTCCTATACAAGTTTTTACAAAAAAATTTTAAAAATCCATAAAGGGGTATTTATTGCCTGAGTACAAAACTTAAGTAATTAATTAGCAATTTAATTACAAGAAGGAGCTTGTGGCTCATTTGTAATACCTTGCACTGCTGAACCAAGCCACCAGAGTGCAAATCGCATGCCCCATATTATTTTTAATATTTATTTTGTTTTAAATTTTATAGAAGCCCAACAGTCAACACGTGATAACTCCAGAATTTCCCACTACACCCACTAAACTAAATGTACCAGTGACTACATCAGGTGACCCCCCACCTTCCCATGCCCCGACTCGGGCCGGCGCCACCGGCCGAACTCGACCGGACGGCCGAGTTCCCAACATGGGAAAGGTGCCTTTTGGAATTCTCAAACCCCCTGCATACTTTAAATCTGGAGATCATTTTCAGATAGCCCATTAACACTCATTTACTTCATTTTTAATACATTTTTCACACATTTTTACATTTTTTTAAATTAAAACCCTACATCTACCCTAACCCTATAAATACCACCCCTACTCTCTACCCTCTCATCCCAAAACTCTGAGCCAACTCTCTAAAATTTCCAAGAAACTTGTGTACTTTGAAAACGAGCACGAAGCGAAGCTACGGCGAAATTCCTGGTGAACTTCCGGCGATCGTTCTAGGAACTCGCAGCGACGAAGTGACGCACCGGCGATTCCTCTCCTTCCATCTCACTCTCGTTATTGTCCAAAACCCGTAAGTCCTATTTCTATCTTCCTTTTTCTATTCTAAAAATACGGATTTATAAAACCCGACGGAATCGGAACAAATCCGATTTTCCGATTCGGTTTTCTTATAAAACTTCACTTCTCGTTAATACAATTATGCTTAAACTGCCTCATGTTGACTATTAAACACTAATCAACCAAATTGATCAAGTTTCATTTCATAAAATGATGGCTATTTCACTTTATCGTATTTTTCATTTAAATACCACATTGTTTCAATTATACATTTAACTTCATTAAACTTGTTATACCTTTAAGTAAATCACGAGGTAACGACCTACCTCCTCACACACTCATATGCAACATAGCATGACACCCTCGGGAACATAGAATACGGGAAATCGAAATCATTACAAATAAATAACCTTTGAGCTAATAAGAAAAAAGAAAAAAGAAAATATCTAGACTCAGCCAATTAAAGACTGTCGCACTCATTAGGACAGAGGAAGGTTGTGGGCATTCAGTCGTTTATCTAAATCTAATTTTGTGGTGTCTAGGCTAGACAAGTGAGAAAGGTAATTTTAAAAGGCCCGTCTCACGGTGATTCGTGAGCGGATCTCTCCTTTCTTCACTTGTACTTACCTGGCCACAATTGGCAGTGAAGAGGCGATTTGAGAGATATCTCACAACTTGTCACTTTGGACCAGTTAAGAGCAGTCTAGTTAACTTAGGAGACCCTAGAACATAGAATACGGGAAATTGACATTTTTACAAATAAATACCATAATTAATAAAACTGTTTTTCCTTAATGATTAGTATTTATACAAATCTTTGCAAAGTGCCGCTACAACCCATTTGAGGAACCCGTTCGGGATGGTGCGGATTTCGCACATTCTCGGGCTTAGTAGTGCGAGATGCGGACCTCCGCAAGGAGTATTCGGTCTCGAAAGATTTAAAATACGACATCTTAAGAAAACGAGATTTCTAGAATATTATATATATACTAAAATTATTTTCATATAAATATATGTATATGTAACATAAAAATATCTATTTTGAATTATTACAAATATTCCACTTTTTCTAAAATTGTCACAAGAATCATTTTACACTAAAATACCATGAATTCCATACAAATCAATATTACAAATAAATACCATTTATTATGAAAATAGGTTATTTTCAATAGAAATATCACAATATAAAATCTACATTCATTAAGACTCTAAAGACGATTAATAAATACTTGGGGTATACTTTGAAAAGTATATAAAAATATTTTTACATAAAACCCCCTCAAGTTCTATAATTTACCATAAGGACCCTAGTAAATATAGGTTTAAGCGGGACCAATCTCTTGAGCCTCAGGGAGCCGGAGAAGTGGGTGCTTGCCTACTTAAGGTAGACAACTTAATAATGGTGTTATCAATACGGTAATCGTTTTTGAAAAAGACACAAATCCTGCCGCCCATGTGCAGCGGTTACCGATAACATCAAAACAATCAGGACTTCAATTCACTTTTCTAATTGTCTGACTCAGGTTTGAGTCTTATTATAATCTGACTTGAATATAATTCAAGTACAATTTACAATCTACAATCTACAATCTACAATATTACAATCCAACATGAATCCATGAATCCAACTATCAACCTATACAACTTGTACTGAACCATGGATATACATTCCATTTACATGATCTCCAGTTTACATCCATTTACATGATTCTACGGTTACATCCGTTACAGATATCATAGTTTCGATCAGTCATCCAATTATACAATTTATACAGTTTACAATACAATACAATCAAAACACTACGGGGTTTAAGGGATAGACTGGTACGGAAGGTGTTAAAAGTGGCACGAGACTGCAAGATTTAAGATACCTAACATGAATCTAATTGCCGTTGTTCCGGGCCTTCTAACGGAGCCTTGTACTCTATATTCAGTTCACCGTAGTCTCTGATCTAACGAGACTCCTCTCGTATACACCGGCATCCTTCTGTACCAAGCTACAAACAACAGCGTTAATACAACATTATAACAATATAATACAACTTTAAAAGATACCTTCTTATTCTGCCTATTCTATTTCTCCCCTGTCTTTGGAACTTACCGAGCGACCTGTTCGCTGACGACATTCTCTTTCTTTCTTCTTTGAATGTCGTCAGGTGATTTGGACACGTCAGAAATCGAGCCTATTGCTGAAGACTTGGATCAGTTTGCTGAAAACCCAGAGCTTTAGTCATTGTACACATTTCCTTTCAGTACTTTACATTCCTGTTATGACATTATTTAGGCATCGCATTTATTTCAGTTGTATTTACTTTTCATGCATTGTACAAAAGAATGTTAATAAATAAAGTTGATGTTCAGTTTATATATCTTGCCTCTTGTGTATTTACTTTTATATTACTTAGATACGCTTAGCGTATTTACTTCAAAGTAAATACGTAGCGGCATCGTCATGTCCCCTTCGCCGTACACCGGGAAGCGGGGCGTGACACTGAACCTCCGGATCCACCGAGCAACTACCCTGCTCGGTCCATCCTTAACAGGCCACTACGTGGGTTCTTCAACGAAGCAATATAGATTCTTCTAAATTCTTTTTATTTAAACGACAAGAAGGACACGAAAGAGCATTGCAGAAAAGAAGAATTTTATTGATTCAAGAAAGGTATTGTAGGCTCCTCAGCCATACACTGAAAAAAGAAAAAAGAAAGAAAAATTACAGTAGCGAGGGAAGGGGTGCAGGAAACATTGCTCGTGGTACTTCGAGGATATTTTCGCCAGCCGAGCCCTTGCCGCCTTGGACCTCTGCCTCTGATGCCGTCCGCGAACATCGGCGTTATGCCTCAATTGGTAACACTCGAGGACGAGTGCCACCGAGCGATCCCGCCGGCTCATCGAGATCAGGCCGAAGCGGCACAAAGACCTCAGCTTACCAACCGCTTCGTCCTTCAGCTGCTCGGACAAAGGGTTGTACAGCCCCAGCGATGCCCTCCAGATGGAGTACATCAACAGCTGAAGCAGGGGTGAGCGCCGGGGAAGCAGTCGGCCGAAGTGGTCCTCTACACGCCCGATCACCGCCTGCACCGTATCCTCGGTGCACAGCTGGTCATACAGGTATACATCCTCGAAATTTATGATGTCAGGGATGGTGAAGGGGAATTCGTCCATTCTTACATTTTAGGGATGAAGCAAGGAGTGATCAACACACCCTCCGCTTTATAGCCCCACGGCGCCCCCAAGAGTCCAACAGTCGCTCGTCTCTTCCACTACTGTACTGCCACGCGGCGGATATCCCGCCTTTCTCGACGAAATCGGAACAACGCGGCTCTTGCGCTTCGCTTCCCCCGCGCGCTCATGGCACGTGTCTCCCGCAACGGTTACTCTTCCCGATGTTCACACGTCGGGGAAGGTCGGACAGAACTTTGGATCCACCGAGCAGCTACCCTGCTAGTCCATCCTTGGCTGGTAATATCTTACCCACGACGCCAAGGATCCAAGCCCTCACCAAGAGGCAACCGAGCAGCTTCACTGCTCAGTTATCCCTGGCTGGTAGTTCCCTACCCACCGACGCCAAGGATCTAAGCCCTCACCAAGAAGCAACCGGGCAGCAACACTGCTCGGTCCATCCCTGGCTGGTAATTCCCTACCCACCGACGCCAAGGATCTAAGCCCTCACAAAGAGGCAACCGGGCAGCTACCATGTTCGGTCTATCCTTAGCATGCCTCTCCATGCCCTCCCGCGCTAAGGACCAAAGCCCTCACCAAGAGGCAACCGGGCAGCAACCCTACTCGGTCTATCCTTGGCTGGTAATTTCTTACCCACCGATGCCAAGGATCAAAGCCCTCACCAAGAGGCAACCGGGCAGCAACCCTGCTCGGTCTATCCTTGGCTGGTAATTTCTTACCCACCGATGCCAAGGATCAAAACCTTCACCAAGAGGCAACCGGACAGCAACCATGCTCGGTCCATCCTTAGCAGCCTCTCCATGCCCTCCTGCGTTAAGGATTAAAGCCCTTACCAAGAGGCAACCGGGCAGCAACCCTGCTCGGTCCATCCTTGGCTGGTAATTTCTTACCCCACGACGCCAAGGATCAAAGCCCTAACCAAGAGGCAACCGGGCAGCAACCCTGCTCGGTCCATCCTTGGCTGGTAATTTCTTACCCAAGACGCCAAGGATCAAAACCCTCACCAAGAGGCAACCGAGTAGCTACCCTGCTCGGTCCATCCTTGGCTGGTAATTTCTTACCTACGACGCCAAGGACCCAAGCCCTCACCAAGAGGCAACCGAGCAGCTACCCTGCTCGGTCCATCCTTGGCTGGTAATTTCTTACCCACCGACGCCAACGATCAAAGCCCTCACCAAGAGGCAACCGGGCAGCAACCCTGCTCGGTCCATCCGTAGCAGGCCTCTCCATACCCTCCCGTGCTAAGGACCAAAGCCCTCACCAAGAGGAAACCGGGCAGCAACCCTGCTCGGTCCATCCTTGGCTGGTAATTTCTTACCCAAGACGCCAAGAATCAAAGCTCTCGCCAAGAGGCAACCGATCAGCTACCCTGCTCGGTCCATCCTTGGCCGGTAATTTCTTACCCACGACGCCAAGGATCCAAGCCCTCACCAAGAGACAACCGAGCAGCTACCCTACTCGGTTCGTCCTTTGCTGGTAATTTCTTACCCACGACGCCAAGGATCAAAGCCCTCACCAAGAGGCAACCGAGCAGCTACCCTGCTCGGTCCATCCTTGGCTGGTAATTTCTTACCCACGACGCCAAGGATCAAAGCCCTCACCAAGAGGCAACCGAGCAACTACCCTACTCGGTCCGTCCTTGGCTGGTAAATTCATACCCATGACGCCAAGGATCAAAGCCCTCACCAAAAGCAACCGAGCAGCTACCCTGCTCGGTCCATCCTTGGCTGGTAATTCCTTACCCACCGACGCCAGGGATCACAAGCCCTCAACATGAGGCCACCGAGAAGCTACCCTACTCGGTCCATCCACGTCTAAGCGATCCCCACCTCGACTTCGGGTACATGGAGATACCGACCTTTCACCGGTCTTTGCAAACTTGGCAAATGGTCGACTTCAACTCGACGTGCGATCGCTAGATGAAAACCGACCTAAACATGAAAGCAGTACTGCACAAATAAAAATGTTCACCACAAACAAAGGGAAAACGCGCATGCAAAGAATGCTGCATAAAGATTCTTTATTCATAAAAGTCGGAATTCTTTACAGAGGTATTATGGGCTCCCCAGCCTTACAAAAATGCCCTGAGGCTTACAAAAATTTTATTGCAAAGAAAATAAGCAGGCAAGGAAGTTCAGGGCTCGGGGCCCGGGAGGACATCAATGAGCACCGCTTCCACTGCGACGACCGGGGTGGCATCTTGTAGGTCGCCGCCCACAACAGAAGCCTCGGCGCCGGGGGCCGGGACGACCGACTTATCCCCGACGCTCCCACCGGGGGCCTCTACCCTTGCAGCACTCCCGGCGGTGTCCCCCAGTGCCTCATCCCCGCAGGGGTACTCACCCCGGAGCTCGCCGTCAGGGAACTCTGGCATCACGGCCTTGACGGCGTCGAGAGCGTCATGCCAAATGACGGTGGCGGCTCCAGCGAGGTTAGTGTAGAACTGGTCTGATTCCTTGTAGCTCTCCACCGCCTTCGACGCCCGAAGCTCGGCACACCTCGTCCCCTCCTTCGCCACTTCGTTCTCTCTCCGGAAGGTGCTCACCGTCTTCTTTAGGGTGGCGACGAGCACCCTGGAGTCTTCTAACTTGGCCTCGGCGGCTCGAGCGGCCTCTCGATACTTGGCGATCTCCCGATCCCCGGCCGCCACCCCGGTCTTCAAGAGCAGCGACCCACTCCGCCGCCGCCTCCAGCTCCAGCCTTGAGCTTTCCTCCCATGAGGAGAACTCAGCCGCGTCCCGCATCACCGGGGCAATTTCCTCGTCCTCCATGTTGACAACGAGGGCGACGTGCTGGAGGACCTGAAGAAAACAAAAGAGGGTTAAAGAAAAAAGGGGGGCATCCAATCTCACGAGCAAAAATACTGAATGAAGAACCAAGTGGGGTGCAAACACTAACCTGCACGGCCTCTTGAGCTATGGCCGCCATTTGGGCCCGGAGGGTCCCCCGAGAGATTCTGTCCTCGGCCGACCTTTCCATCTCCGAGTGCAGGCTGTCGGCGACGGAAATCCCCGAGGGCACCTCGAAAAGAAGCTCCACATCGTCCACAAGGATCGGGAAAGCCGGGGAGCGGGGCGTCGTCCTATGAAACCACTTGAGGAGCGACGCGGGGGAACCAGTCTCACCCCCCATCTCTGGAGGCCAGGGATCTTTTTCCCCAGCACGCTTTCGGCTCAGCGCACGGCTGGACTCTGGGGCCCGGGGCACGCTTGGGCGCCTGGATGGAGCGGCTGCCGGTGGAGCCGGAGCCGGTAGCGGGCGAGAAGGACCGGCGCCTCCGGCCTTCTTCCCCTTCTTCGTTTCGACCAGGGCTGCACGAAATTTGCCTAGGTCCATGGGTCCTGCATAAGACAAAAATACAAGGAATCGGCGATGCCAGGAAAAATGAAAGAATGCACAAGTCTAAACAGGTCTCCTGAAAGCTCTTAACTTACCCGCGAACTGGGCGGGGCTGAGCCCGGCCCTACTGAGGGCTCGCTCATACAGCAGCACATCAGCCCGAGGGAGGGGCTCCCACTTCGACACCGCCACCGCGTCGGGATCATTCGACCGACTCACCAGCGGACAGCTGTCCCCTTACCACTGGGTGGGCACAGGCCAATCCTCACCCTCGGGCGGCGCAACAAACAAAAACTTCTTCTTCCATTCGTGAATGAAAGAAGGTACTACGACGATCCCCGACCCAGCAGCGTCCCCCCGTTGCTTTCTAAAAGAGACGTATACCCAGCTCGGCTCGCCCCTGCGAGCGCCAGGGTGGTTTTTGTAGCAAAGAGAAGAAACGAGAAGGCTCGGGCTGAAAGGGATCAGGCTCAATTTCAACCGGACCAGGAACCCAAGGAGGAGCCTCCAAGAGTTCGGCACTAACTGGTCCGGGACTAACCCAAAACAATTCAACGCCGCACTCACCTCGGGGGAGAAGGGCAGACGCATCCCAACCCAAAAGACTTCCAAGTACAAGGCAATCTCCTTGCCCCGTGCCTGGTCTGTCCTCTCCCCCTCCTCGGCCAGACGAAGCGAATAGCCGGGAGGAATAAAGGAACGAGTCCGGATGTTGGTGAGCTCATCCGCATGCCTCAGCATGGATGGCACGTCAAGAACACCCGTGACCTGCGCTCTGGGGACCGCCCCCGTCGCGCGACCCCGGGAAGCGTGACTAACACTAACGTCCCGGGGGGACTCTGACTCTGACGAGGAAGAGGAAGAAGAAGTAGATGAGGAAGCTTCAGAAGACTCCCTAGACTCTACCCAGACTACTTCTACATACTCCTCGGAAGAAGACATCTAACCTGATCAAGGGGAGGTGTCCTCGGGAGATCAAACGCAAGGAATCTGACCTGAGGAGAAGAGCGCCGAGCTAACACGACCAGGGACGAGGAAATTATAGAGAGGTATGGGCTCTGGTGGGGATCCCACCTCTATTTATAGTAGCCGGCGTACACATCCTACGGCTCCGATCGCCTCCCGCCAAAACAACGTTTCGCAACCAACGGCCGACAACGTTCCACCTGTCGCATCCACACTGGACGCGTCCCTTCGGGCGCGGGAACGCCTGCAGCACGTCTCGCCGACCAACCAGCACCAGACACGTGGGTTGTCGCTTCGACAAACGTACACACGATCCGGCGCTTCCCCTTTAATGCGAGATCTCTCCCATGATCCGCTGACGTCATCAAGAAAATACTACTCTTTGCCCGAGAATGCGCGCCGACGATATCTTCAAATGAGAGCTCACCCCGGGTGATCGGTCAGACTACTCTCGACCCGACCCAGGAGCGGGTCGAGACGAGAGTAGGGGGATAATGATGATGCTCGATATCGGTGACTCTCCAGATGCTGACACATTGCAGATGACGTGTCCCAGAACCTACAAGAAAGGATCAAGAATTTCAGTTGGGATCACACCTCAGGCCTCTGGCCCGAGGATTATCCCGACCTTCGGTGGCCTTCCAGACCACCCCCCGACTCGCCACCGAGCTATCACAGAACCAAGATGCCTCGGCCTCCCGCTCGTTCCCGAGCCACCTGCCGAGCGCATCTTCCTCGGTCTCACCGACCGACCTACAGCACCAATCACAGGCGCCTCCGCCACGGCTCCGTGAATCTCGCCAGACGCGAGATATCCGTCGCCCACGATTCCGCGTTCCACGCCATCACGATCCCCCATTAACGAGCGCATCTCGTCATTATTGGGGAATCTCGCCTATCACGCGGACGTGACGCCAGAGGCGTAACAGCCGGCGTGAATCTCGCGCCCGCCTGCCCATGGCTGCCGCTATATAAACCCCTCTCTCAGACGATCCAGGTAAGCCAATTTTACTCCAACAAGCCGTTACTCTGCCAAAATACCCCGTCTAACTTGATCGTCGGAGGGTCCTCGGTGGCACAACCATCCCGGGACTTCTTTGCAGGTAGCTCGGCCTCAGCCACACAAAACCCATTGAGATCCACACGTTCCAGGAGGCAACCCTCCAACTCAATCCCAACCGTCCATCAGCGCTCGCAGCAGATCAACGGAAGGTAATATCTGAAGAAGATCCAGAGATCCATCAAAAACGAAATCTGGGTTGTAGAAACCTTCGTAGCCAAACCAGGCCTCATCTCTTATTTTTCAATGTTTGGGTTCTTCATCTGAAGCATTAGACTGGGACATGGTTCCAGTTAAAACTTAAATATTTCTTAGCTAAAGTTGTAAATTTTGGAGATATAACTAAGTTTAAACTAAAAATGTGTTTTGTATTTTATATTAGTTGGAAGTATATAGGAATTTTCCCAACAAAATGCCCCCGTAAGTTCTAATGTTGAGTGACAGAGAGTTTGCATTGTACAGCTGAAATTAAAACTATGTTTTGCATTTGCAGTCAAATTTGAGCGGGATGCATGTGCAACTATGTTATTGGAATGAAACGGTACTAGGACAGGTCTGTACTTTATCTACCGATTGTATGTCTAAAAAATACATTTCATGGATCTAGACGTTGAGGATTATTATCGTCCAAAACACAATATTCTGTTCATTTGGGGCTGTTTAGTCCATGTACAAAGTTAATTTTGGGATTTTTAGTATATTTATGCCTTAACGGAAACTAGCATAATCAGACAATATCGCCGGTTCAATGGGGATTTATGACATTTTAAAAACTCAATCATGCTATCTCAAAATCTTCGAAAGTTTAATGGCGCTTTTGTAATATTTACCCTACCCTAAATGACCATCCTCAAATTATGGCCACGTCTATTGCATGTGTCAAAAACTAATATATACTATTATAACAACTCTTAGATCTAGTTTGGCGACAAGGTTTTCCTGAAAATATGGTTTTAATTAAGTTAAAACGAAACCATAGTTTGCATGTGTGCAAACTGTGGTTTCATAAAATTGGAGTTTCGCAGAGTTTAGAACCATTCATGAAACCAATATTTTGTTTAATTTAACTTATTTGCAAGGATGAGAGAGAGAATAAAAAGAGATGGCATGAAAATTTCCAAAACTCTACTAATATTTGGAGTTTAGAAAAATGGGATTTTCAGCTCTCAAAACTTTTTGAAACCGCGGTCTGAGAAACTCTATTTTGGTTACTAAACGGGCCTCAGTAACAAATTTTGGACTTTAATCTTCAAACCACATGAAACCACAATTTCGGAAACTCTAACGGTGTTCCCAAACTAGGCTTTAGTGTAGTTCACAATTTTGATTTGGATGGTTTGACATACTTTGTAATAGAGCCACGTTAGTATCAAAAGATATTCTTTTTTTTTCACCCATGCAGACATCACACACAAGCATTTAGGGCACCCATGAATTTGCCCCGAAAACGTTAAGTTATGGTCACTTCCTCTTCAAGGGGTTCTGGGTTCAAACCCCACACTCTCCCCAATAGAGCAAGTGCCCATATCAATTGAGCTACTGCTCATTGGTATACAATCATCAACTTAATATGTTAGAACTATACAATCATCTCTATGATTTTTGTGGACTTGATCACCTCCGACTCGATTAACCAATGGAAATTTAGGTGGATTCGACCAGGTTGATAGGTTAAGCGTTTTTCTTATTTATTCGTGTGGAAAGTCCAATTTACCATTTTCTTAGTAGGCCTCGTTGCCGCTAACTAGGAATATGTGGAAACTGTGAAATGTTATCAACTTTGAGTCGGTGTTTTATCCATCTTTACTGTATGCTAAATTGGATTGAAGGGTATATAATTTCCTAAACTTTCTGGGTTCGACTCTGTTGATGAGGTTTGTAGTAGCCCATAGAGAAAATCCGGATTCGAGCTCGGAATATTCCATTAATAAGATATGGATGGCTAATTTATTCCACCTATCATGATCTCATTTTTTTTATTTCCTAAACCTTCACATCTTCATATCCTAAATTGGATCGAATGGTATATAATTTCCTAAACCTTCACATCTTCATTAATACACATCCATGAGATAGAGGCACGAGGCATGTGAAGCCGTATTAAAAATTTTATGGGTCCCAGATCTCAACAAGTCCCTGAGCATGAGCTGCTTTGCTCTATCAAAAATTGTATGCGGGGCCCGCATCATTAGTCATGCTTCTTAAGAAATCCTTAAAGGCAATTTTTCCCAGCAAGCGTGCAAGAATCTTTAAAAGCATGTTGGTTTTAGGGCTTGTAATCAAAGGAGCCACCTCATGTTTGGCTCGTGCAGAGCTCGTTCAAGCTCGGATCGCTATTTAATAAACCGAATATGAGCCAAAATCATAGCTCGTTTATTTAACGAGACGGACATGAGCCTGCCCTGGCTCGTTTGGTACCAAACTCGAGTTTGGTAAAAACTCGAGTATGTCTGCATATGCCCAAATAAAATTGCATCCACGATCCATTAATCCAAAATCTATAACATAAGTCTAGTGAGTAGTGACTAGTAAGTAACTTAGTAGTTAGTAGTTACCCATTAGACCCCCCATTAACTTATAATATAATCTTATATAAAAAAAAATTATAAAAAAAACCTAGAGGCAAGAGTTTAAATCCAATCCAGACTCCCCAGACTTCTCTTCTACATCAAGTATCTCACATCTCCCTTTCTCTCTCACATTTTTTTTGCGCGTTGTTTCTAAATTTCTTTAAATTTTCGATTTTTAAAGGAAATGTCTCATTTTTAAAGGTTGGGATTCGATTGAGTAAGGTATTTTGAAGAACCCTTCTCGATTTTTTCGTTTTAGGTGTTTTTTTTTGCGATTTCTGCATCGTTTGATAATGATGATGAGAATCTGTAATATGTAGAGATGATTTATTGTTGTATTTGAGGATTTAATTGTTAGGTTTTAGTTAAATATTTCGAGATCTAAGTTAAGTGAAGCCTTTGTATTGTCTGATTTCTGTTTTGTTTTATCATTTGTATAAAGGAAAAGCTTTGATTGTAGAAAAGAAGCTTTTTTAAAAAATAAATTTGATTAATTGATCCGGACTTGAGCCAAACACGAGCTGGGCATGTTTAATCAAATCGGACCTGAGCAGAGTATCTCCAACTCGATTCGGACCCGGACCGGACTCGGACCAACCAAAAATACCCCAAGCCGAACCCGAGCTGAGCTCGGCTCGTTTACACCCCTAGTTGGTTTCATGCTAAGTATTTACCTTTTTAACGTTGATTCTCAAGCATGTTGATTTAATACTTATTGTACTCATATTTTAGTTTAGGGATAAAAATGTTTATTTGGTTGGTTGTGCTTTGGAAATAATGTATTTACAGATACAAATAGATCTAACTACTCTAATTACAACATCATTGTTTTGTTTGACTTAAATATAGTTCGATAAATTTCTTCTTGAAAATATTTGTTCTATTGGTAAAAGCACCCGTGTCTACAGCTAGAATAACTATTTAAATCCTAACATGTATTTTTAGCTATCGCTATAGTGAAAACCGTATGGGGCTCCAACTACATCTAACCAAACAACGCTTAAGTTATTTTTTAAGGGCTTCAACTATACCTGACCAAACAACCCCTAAGTTATTTTTTAAGATGAAATATTACGTATACCGCTCACAGTACTTTTATTAGAATGCTTTAGATGTACGTAACAATATTAAAAGTTTCAAATTTTTTTAGTAGAGATACCATAAGTTTTAAACGAGTGCAAATTTTTTTATTGTTAGAAGGCATGTTAAATTGATCAACTATAGAATTGAATTAAAATTTATTACTTCACATGTTTAAAACAAATATATTAATCATAACAGTATTAGCTCTTTAACACATGAGAGCATTTGGGGGCCAATTTGGAGAGAGTACTTACTTTTATTCCGACAAAGTTTCAAAACTTTTAAAACCCAAAAATTACGTTTTGACATTATTTTAAATCCAAACTTTAATTATTATACGTATTTCTGTATGCATTGCCCTATAATATCCTTCTAATATTTTTTAAGATACTAAAGTAGGGATTTTTGGATTTTTAAGATATTAGATCATTAGATTTTTATTCTATTATTATGTATCTAGAGTTTTCAATATTCTTTCTTTAATCATTGCTTAGCCTAAATTTTTTTCAATTCCTCTTATTGCTGGCCCTCTTTATTTTTGTTTGCCCCAATTTTTGACTTCTTTATTATTCTTCCTTTTCTTCGGGAAAAAAATGAATAAAAGAAATTGGATCGAAATTAGGTGTTTAAAAGGGAAGATGCAGAAATTGAAA
Organism: Agapanthus africanus; assembly: GCA_030015575.1. Classification (NCBI taxonomy): domain Eukaryota; kingdom Viridiplantae; phylum Streptophyta; class Magnoliopsida; order Asparagales; family Amaryllidaceae; genus Agapanthus; species Agapanthus africanus. The sequence continues at coordinate 560,182,893 of JASDDO010000016.1, forward strand.
ATAGAGATGAGGGAATTAGAGGGGTTGAATTGGAGATCGTGGATTTAAAAACCTAGATACAGATCTTGGAAGAGGAATTGAGAGAGAAGCATCAAGCACTACTACAAATAAGGGTTGCCCTTACGGATTTATCCGTAGGGACAAACCACTGCCCCTACGGATATCTCCGTAGGGACGAAAAAATAACCTGTAGGTGCAAACGCCGTAGGTGCAAGTTGAACCCCTGAACTTGCCCCTACGGGCAAAATCTTGTCCCTACGGAGTTCTGTGTAGGGCCAGTTTTACCTACGGAGTAGGCCGTAGGGTAAAAAAAATTAGTTTATTTACGGTTTTTTTAATATATTAACTGTACCTACGGAAATATCCGTTGGGCCAATTACTATCCCCTACGGATATCAGCGTAGGTACTTATCCGTAGGGGCCTTTGTTTGTCCCTACGGATATGTCCGTAGGGGCACTCCCAACCCCCTGGTACTGAGATCAGGGGGGAAATATCAGTTACTGCTGATATTTTGCCCCTACGGTGTAATCCGTAGGGGCAACATGTGTACCTACGGATTAATCCGTAGGTACACATTATCTGTATTTTTTTTTAAAAGGGGGCTGCCTGATTTTTTCCCGTCCTGTGCACAATAATATATATATCAATAAAATATAAAATTAATCATCACATAACATATATCGCAGTATTCATAATCACATCTCACGCATATAATATACAAAAGAAACCCAAAAACTGAATATGATATAAATATAAACCAATATCAATATCAATATCATTTCAAAATGTAGTACAATATGTATGATATAAATAAATACATGTTTCAAAAAATAAGAATCAAAAAGCTACCCTAGCTCGGTCCAGCTCCACCTCTGATAAACGATAGAATCAAGCGCGCCTGCTCCTCGGTCAATAAACCATGCAATTCGGCGCGTGCGGGAGTCTGAGCGGCCTGTGGAGCTGGCGATGTGGTCTGCGCAGCCGCCGTCGAGATAGTCGCTTGCGGAGCCGCGGCTGCGGGAGTCTGAGCGGGCGGTGGAGCTATAGGAGCTGTTTGCGGAACCGCAGCCGATGTAGTGGCTTGCGGAGCCGCAGCCGAAAGAGATGCATGTGGAGGCTCGGCCGATGTACCCTGTCGCGTCTGGACCTAACGTGTGTAAGAAGCGTGTAAGAACTGTGTATTATTCGAATTCGTATCATTATCAAGTTATTTCGAAACCCCATTTGGATATCTAGTTTGGAAAACCGTTGTTTATTTTAATTACATATGTATGTATGATTAATCAAACCTAAGTCTAAAACCAAATAAGCTCAAGCTACGTACTAATTATAGATATGTTGATATCTATAATATGACATGATATTTTACTATAAAATAGTATACATACCAGCATCTCCTTCAACTCCTGAACGACGGCCCTCAAGCTCTCCAGTTCATGCTGGACACGTCGCTCACTGGAGACGGAGGAAGTAACTGCCGGGGTGGAGTCCAACCTTATATGGGCCCTGCTAGGGCCCAGTCCCCGGCCTCTCTCCCAACCTCCGTGGTGCCCTCCGTGTGCGGCGTCCAGAACTTGGGTCAGCAGCCTCGGATCGCTCTGTCCGGTAAAATCGATCCCCGAGGCCTCGGCCTGCTCAACCACCCGCTCCTACACCCACATTAAGCAGTAAAGTATAAGTATAAAATTTAAAATTGAACCTTCCAAAACTAAAATTTCAAATATGGGTAGAATAAATATTAACACTTACGCAATACTCCTGGGTAGCGACGTCGGGATATCGAAGCTCGCCCGTGGCGGGATCTGTCGAGGTGCCGTGGACGACAAGATATGCGGACAGCACGCTCGGTGTACCACCTTGCGCCACGGTCCGAGCTGTCTGCAATATTAGAAAATAACTCTTAATATTAGAAATATTAGAAAATAACTCTTAATATTGCAGAATATCACAAAGGTCGGTCTATTGTAATTTACCAATAACTCCATGGCTCGAGTAATATTCCTCGAGCCACCTGTGTAAGTAGGGCGACCCCTCTTCGCCGACTTCCTGTTCTCTGTATTCTGAGCGGCATGTTTCTGCACAACGCATGAACATTTAGTTTTCTAATTAAGGAACACAAAAAAATAAATTATATCCTAAACAATGAATTACATTTAAAATACATACCTGTTTGCGTTGGGAGTCGAAATATTCGCACAATAGAGGCCATGTCTCTACGTCGACTCTCGCAAACGTCGGAGTAGATAGAAGGGCCGCTCTCTCTGTCTCGGGGGTCGCCATCCACAGGGAGTAGCAGTCAGCCTTCAGCTCATTCCTGTTGTATCGGACCTTGGCCTGCATGTTCTTCATCAGGCCATTGTACAGAGCATGAAGGTCGAGCACCCTTCCCGGGTGATCAGGGTCGGCTACAGGCTGAAAATCATAATCCAACTGAAAATACAAAAAAAAACATTGTTATTAGATTGCAAGTGTTAATAATAAATATATTGGATAAATCAAACGAAAATATATATTAATACCCGAGCCTGATCAAAGAAGCGGGCGAATGAGCGCTGGTGCTGCTCACCCCACTCAACGTGAAGTGGATAGTTCTTCACCAGCCGGCTCTCATCCCCCATATACCGGCCGAACCTCTCGGCATGAGGACCGGTATAGCGATAGTCAAGGGTAAAAAAGAGGGGGAATGCTGCCTCCCCCCTAGCTCTGTCAGGCCTCAGCCTATGGGACTGATTCGGGCCTCGAGTCCCCCTCTAGGGATGGGGAGGCCCTGCGTCTGCAAAAAATATCAAGACAATCAATATTAAGACAAAATTGTATTAAGAAATCAAGGTTAAACGAAAATTGAAGTGTGATATATACCTCCGGTGACTATCGCACGAGCCTGGGCCCGGGCAGCAGCACGAGCGGGACGATAGTTCCTCCGGTGAGGAACAACCGGGGTCCCGGATGCGGACGCATCCTCTCCAACTAGAAAATAAACATTGACGCTAAATTTCCATGAAGTTCATATTTATTCTATAGAGCATATGTAAAATGAATAAATATTTTATATTTATTCATACTAACCTGCAGACGATGCGGAGGGTATGGAAGCGGCAGGAGTGGCCCCTGCGGAAGATGTGGACGCACCACCTATAATTAGACAATTAAAAATAGATTATATAAGTAATTGCAAAAAGAATGTGTGGATCAATAATATAACGTTCTAAATCAATATGCATGCACTATAGGATAAATAAACATACCCGCAGGTGCGGTGGTGTCACCACCTACAGCTAGACAATAATAAAAATTGCTAAGTAAGAGCAAAAGGAATGTGTGTGTATTTATGATATAGCATTCTAAATCAATATAAATGCACTATATGATATATAAACATACCTGGAGGAGCGGGAGTGGCCTCTGTCCCAGATGTGGACGCATCACCAACAACTAGACAATCAAACATTGACAATATAAGTAATTTGGACATAAACAGGCATAAATATCTGTAATATTACATTCAAAATGGATATGCATGCAGTATACCTGGAGGTGTGGCAAAATCCACACGGAAGGAGGCATCTGAAGGGGTCTCCGATCTGGGTGCAAGACCGACCCTCTGAAGCTCCCTACGGAGCTCTCCGGACGGCAGAACCGCTCTGCCTCTGCCGCGGCTGGAGCTCCTGCCGCCCCTCGCTGCTCCCGACATCGTCATCAAATCTAGATAAACGGTTCGTGGACGCATTAGACAACCATTAAAAGTATTGACTATATATGTATAGAGCGTAAAATGTGAAGTAATAATATAATATTACTAATAACCTTTTTCGTTTCGTGGGCGCATTATACATATCTACTTGGATTTCATCATCGATGTCATTTCTAACCCACGTAACTTCATGATCAGTCGAAGACAACCCGTCCTTCAAAACAGACAGTCGGAGCACTTTAAGCCTTCTCTCTTCTTCGTCCTCATCGCTGTCCTCGAATTCTGGAACATCGTAGACATCTCTGGGTTTCCATCGGCATACAACACTCCATCCCGGATGCTTCAAATACTATGAGTAGTATACTTGGAACGCTTGGTTCGGAAAGATAAACGGATCTTAACTTGAACACTCTTTCAAATCTGAATTCTCTTTCCGGTACAACACGCAATTTTTAGGACATGCTTGAATCTTCTCGCACTTTAGACCCAAATCAGACATCATCTTCTGGGCTTCGTACCAGCTGTCGGGCACATTATTTCCCTGGGGCATAGAATCTTTCAAGAACGAAAGAAGCATTGTGAATAACTTGTGTCACGCCCCGCTTCCCAGAGTATGCTAGATTGGGCACGTGACATAGCCAACCATGCTACCTGTGGGTAGGAAGTATCCATCCACAGTCACATTACGGCTGTAAAGATATCAAGAACAAGATAAACCTATCTAAAAACATGTCCACAATGCAGAATAACAAGAGTCGATGATAAATAAAAGCGGAAGCAAATGATCCAATACAATAACGGAAAAGTATGTCCCATAATGCGGGCTCACATCTGGAAATAAAAATGCAGGAAATAAAACTAACCACTACTGGACTCACAACTCAGCCTGCTGGCTGAAAAACTCCTGCTCGGACAGCGACAGTGGTAGAGAATCTGGGCCATGCAAAACCCAGACGTCAGCGCGTCATGTCATAAAGTAATAAAATATAAACAGTGTAATAGGCAATGCAGAACTAAACATGAATAAAGCAATAATGTGAAACAAGCGGTGCAGGGTAATGTGCAGTGGGTAACTAAACTGTTCTATCGGGTTTCCTAGTCTAAAGTCTTTGAAATCAATTTGATGAATCGTCGATGTAACTCAATAGTATCCCGTACATACCCGGGATCACGGCCATAATATTCTCAGCTGCAGCCGAGACATGCCGCTAGGCACAAAACAGGAAAGTGTACACTCGATAGTATCCCGTACATACCCGGGATCACGGCCACAATATTCTCGGCTGCAGCCGAGACATGCCGCTAGGCACAAAACAGGAATGTGTACACTCGAACAGGTAGTGAACTGTCGAGTTACAAGTCAGGTTCACCCTTGATTTCCCCATACCCCCAAGTTATGTGTGTCAGGTCAGGTATTCAGTAGTCAAGCACTAATGCCAACACAGGATCAGGTAACGGCAGGTTTGTCTGGATAGACAACAGGAATGGTCCATGAGGACTACATGTCAGGTTTGTTGGCATTAGGCCCGAGATCAGGTAACAGGTCAGGTCATGGTACATCAGGTCAAGTCAATAGTAAACGGTACCATGTCAGATGTATCATGTAGCAATGTCAAGTCAAGGTATGAACATATCGTGGGTGTTCTCACAAACAGATATATAATCGAACAGGGTAATAACAGCAGGAAATGAGCAATGAGTTAAACAACAATCAACAGTTTCATTCAGTCACACGAGTACAGTAATACAGTGCAGCTGTTTTATTATATTAACAGGTTTTGAGCACCCTTAGCGGTGCAATAATTAAATGATGATGCGATACAGTTATATCAAGCCTTGAATACGAATGTCCGAATATAATAGAACTACATGTGTAAGGGCTATCATCTATTAAACAGTAAAATGTGATTAACAGGTAAACTTAGTTATTAGGCTTAAAGTGACAAACTGTAATTTAGCCGGTTATGCATATTTGATAACCTAAACTGGCAATAAAGCATCATAGCAGTGAATCAAATGCAATCTATCATGTACGGGTTTATCAGGAAATGATTTATTTGACATGAAGCAAGGTATGTAAGGTGATTTACTAAATGATATATTATTAAACCACACATGAATATCAAGTTATAAAGTAGCAATAGCATGTAGCAAGTATCGAATACTTGCCTCGACGAAACGACGAACACGAAAACGGAGGCGCGAACCCACGCGACACGATAACAGCAAGGGCTCGGGAGATCAGGACAGAGATGGATGTTCTCTCAGCAATCCAGCAGCGAGGCGAACGGTGCCGACAAGATCACCGGCGGTTCAAGCCTCTACGGTGATGACAACGTGAAGGGTTTCGGTAGAGATGATCGGGGAAGGTGCAGAATCGGTTGGTAGAGGTGGTGTTGACGTTCAGGGGGTTTGCTGGGAGGCGAGGGGATGACGGGTGGTCGGTGGTGATGGGTTTCCGGCGAGGGTGAGATGATGGGTTAGGGCTCGGGTATGGGAAACGGGGAAGAAGGTGGAGAGGGAGAGGAGGTGGTCGGGGGCCGGAGTGCGCAGGTGATGAGAAGGTGCTGAAGGTGTCGCCGGCGATCGGGCGACTGCAGCGAACTCTGCAGGGTTGCGGCTGCTCAGGGCGCATGGGGAGAAGGAAGAAGATGTTGAGGTTGGGAAGAGGAGGCGGAGGCGAGGGCGACGGTGGCGCTGGCGCCGGCGTCGGAGCTGCGGCGGCGACGGTGAAGGCGGCTAGGGCTAGGGTTAGGTCGCTGGGTTTCTCGCGATGGGTTTAGCTTTTCTCGTGCTGGGAAATTATGATGAAAGGATGTATATATATAGGGAAGAGAGAGATAGGGTTAGAGAGAGAGAGAGAGATACGAGAGAGCCAGAAAGAGAGGGGGGCGTTAGAGGAGGGGCCCACGGGGGTTAAGAACCCCGTGATTAGCTGATTAAAAAATTTAAGAGGTTAAAAGAAAATACTTGAAAGATTTATAGATTTTTTAATTAAAATATGGTTTCGAATATTTTATTAATTTGGGATTTTGGCGCTAAATGAAAAATTTTCAAATCGCGCCCGGGTTGGGTCCAAAAATTTGAAATTTAAATAATAGGATTTTAAGCGGGTTCCAAATTTTAAAATGAAATGTTTTATGATTAAAAATCGTACCCCCAAGTCGGCCACCTGTACGTGCGTGTAGTCGTCCAAACTCGTCCGTTTCACCAAACGGGACGAGAACTCGATGCACGGACGCTACCACGAGGCTAGGGGTATCGAGTAGGCCAAGATGGATATTTTTAATTTTATTTTAGGTGCTAAAATTTGTTATATGCAGAAATGACTTAGCCAGATAAAATTTCACGGCAAGTGTCAAACAGGTAAGCTAAATGAAATGAGTAATATCTAACGCTCAACCAGTAACAGAAAATAGTAGTATTGGGCTCGGGTGTTACATTATACCCAACTACAAAAAGAATTTCGTCCTCGAAATTCCAAGAATACAAGATAGAAACTACAGAAAAAGGTGAGGAAACTTCTGCCGGATCTCATCTTCTCGCTCCCAAGTGGACTCTCCATGCGATCGATTACCCCAAGAAACGAGCACAAGGGGAATAACCTTGTTCTTAAGGACCTTTTCCCTTCGATCCATGATTTCAACCGGTCGCTCCTCAAAAGTCAGGTCTTCCTGTACTGTTAACTCCGAATGATCCAAGACGTGTGTTTCATCTCGAACATACCTTCGTAGTTGAGATACGTGAAACACATCGTGCACACCCGCCAAGGACTGCGGTAACGCCAAACGGTACGCTACCTCTCCAACGCGCTCCAATATCTCGAAGGGTCCAACGAATCGAGGACTAAGCTTTCCTCGACTCCCAAAACGAATCACCCCTCTAGTCGGTGATATCTTCAAGAATACCAAATCACCCACGGCGAACTCTAGAGGTCTTCTTGACGTGTCAGCCCAACTTTTCTGTCTATCTTGAGCTGCCTTCATATGCTTTCTGATTGTGTTAACCTTCTCAACTGTCTGTACCACCAAATCTGGTCCCAATAATCTTCGTTCACCAACATCATCCCAACAAACAGGTGAACGACACTTACGACCATACAAAGCTTCAAACGGAGCCATCTGAATGGTTGCTTGGAAACTATTGTTGTAAGAGAACTCCACCAAGTGTAGATGATCCTCCCACGAACCCTTGAAGTCCAACATGTATGCTCTCAACATGTCTTCAAGAGTTTGGATCGTTCTTTCCGACTGACCATCAGTTTGAGGATGATAAGCTGTGCTAAACTTCAATCGAGTCCCCAAACTTTCCTGTAAACTCCTCCAGAAGTGTGATAAGAACCGAGTGTCCCGATCGGACACGATGCTCACCGGTACGCCATGCAATCTTACAATCTCCTGCATGTACCGTTCTGCCAAAGTCTCTGTTGATTGACCAACCCGGAAAGGGATAAAGTGAGCTGCCTTGGTCAACCGATCGACAATCACCCATACTGCATTGTTGCGCTTTGGACTCCGCGGTAAAGCCGTCACGAAATCCATGGTTATATGTTCCCACTTCCACTGAGGAATCGGAAGTGGTTGCAACAAACCAGCAACCCTTTGGTGTTCAGCCTTGACTTACTGACACACCAAGCACCTAGCCACGAAGCGAGCAATCTCCCGTTTCATGCCTTCCCACCAGAAATGCTGTCGAATATCACGGTACATCTTTGTGCCTCCTGGATGTATAGAATAAGCTGAACTGTGTGCCTCCTTCATAAGCTCTTCACGAACATCCCCCTTTGGCATACACAAACGGCTACCATACCTCAACGAACCATCTTCGTGGACCGGTAAATCTGTTCGTAGTCCAGCCTCAACCTGTTCTCGAAACTTTTGCAGTCTAGGATCCTGCGATTGTGCCGCTTTAATCTTCTCAACCAAGGACGACTGTACTTGCAACTGCATCAACTGTCCCGTAGAACGTGGTAGCACAACCTCCAAGTCAAATCTTCGAAAATCTGCAATGATCTCCCTCTGTGTAGTTAACACCTGAATTGCTGGTAACCGACTAAGCGCATCCGGCACGATGTTAACATTTCCTGGATGGAACTTAAGATCAAGGTCGTAGTCGGCCATCAGCTCCAACCATCTACACTGCCTCATGTTCAACTCTTTCTGAGTGAACACATACTTCAAACTCTTGTGATCCGTAAAAACTTCGACTCTCTCGCCCAAAAGGTAGTGTCTCCAAATCTTCAAAGCGAAGATCACAGCCGCAAGCTCCAAGTCATGAGTTGGATAATTCTTATCATGGGTCTTCAGTTGTCTTGATGCGTATGCTACGACCTTCCCATGCTGCATCAAAACACATCCCAATCCTTTCCCAGATGCGTCGCTGTGAATAACCAATCCTCCGGAATTGTCTGGCACGGTCAGAATTGGAGCGGTTATCAACTTCTGCTTCAACGTCTCAAAAGCTAATGCACACTTATCCGTCCATACAAAAGGTACCTCCTTGCGCGTAAGCTTGGTCAATGGTTCTGCCAGACGAGCGAAGTTCTCCACAAATCTCCTGTAATATCCGGCTAATCCAAGGAAACTTCTTATCTCAGCTACATTCTTTGGAATCGGCCAATCTCGAACTGTTGCAATCTTTTCGGGATCGACGGCGATTCCATTGCCCGACACAACATGCCCCAGAAACTTCACTTCTTCCAGCCAAAATTCGCACTTACTCATCTTCGCATACAGTTTCTCCTGTCTCAATGTCTGCAGTGCGATCTTCAAATGCTCAGCATGCTCCTCAAAACTCTTTGAGTAAACCAGAATATCGTCAATGAATACAACAATAAACTGGTCCAAGAACGGTGAAAAGATTCGGTTCATCAAGTCCATGAATACTGCCGGCGCATTCGTTACTCCGAAGGGCATCACTAGGTACTCGTAATGTCCATACCGAGTTCGAAATGCCGTCTTGCAAATATATTCTGCTTTCACTCGGACCTGATGATATCCGGATCGCAAATCCAGTTTCGAGAATACCCTCGTGCCACTAAGCTGCTCAAAAAGTTCTCCAATGCGAAGGATCGGGTACTTGTTTTTAATAGTTACCCGGTTTAATTCTCGATAATCGATGCACATCCTTCTGGTGCCATCCTTCTTCTTTACTAGAAGAACTGGAGCTCCCCAAGGCGAGTTACTGCTTCGAATCCAACCCTTCTCAAGCAATTCAGCAACCTGTTTCTTAACTTCTTCCAATTCCACTGGCGTCATTGGATAATACGTTTTAGATACTGGCGCTGCACCAGGAATAAGGTCAATCGCGAACTTCACGTCTCGCTTCGGCGGCAAACTCGATATATCTTCAAATACGTCCATGAAATCGCGAACCACCACCGGCTCTTCACAACCATCAACTTCCATAGCTGCAAGAACATTATTTGTCGGCCTAGCCCTAAACTCGACTGGCCCGACAGAACTGCTTCCTCCATTGAAGGTAAACTCAGGATGTTCGAGAATCTGGAAAATTACTTTCCTTGCCCTACAGTCAATGTGGGCGTGGAAGTGCCAAGAAAATCCATTCCCAAGACAACTTCATAGCTGCCCGTGTCTATCACCAAGAAATCTGTAAAGAGTTCCCGTCCGCACACAACAACCGTACAATCTCTACATTCCCTACTAGCTATGATTTTCCCATTCCCAGTGTGTATGTCCTAGAAACTAGACAGGGTCGTGTAGGTAATCGAGTGTGTAGTTATAAATTTGGATGACATAAAACAGTGGGATGCACCAGAATCAAATAATGCCAATACGGGAAAACCATGAACGAGTAAAGTACCTGAAACCACTTCTCCTGACGCCTTGGCTTGCTCGGCTGTCAAGGTAAACGCTCGAGCCTGATTAGGTCCTTGAGTCAGCTGTTTCTGCCCTTGGAACGGTCTCTGCGGAGGCTTCTGTATATCATCTCTCGTGCGAAGCTTCGACGGACAGGCACCAACTGCGTGATCAGCCGCTCCACAAACCAAACAAAGGCCCAGCCTCCGTCGACAATCCCTTTGCATATGGCCAGGTAAATTGCAGTAGTTACAATTCATGCTCTTTCTTCGATCGACGACCACAGACTTCTTCATGGGTGCTACACCTCGACGGTCCACTGGAATACTCTTGCGCCCATGATCTCGGTTAGGTACAAATGCGGGCTTCCTGGCCGCAACTACTGTCTGCTGCAAGCTCCCTTTCATCCCAGATAAACTCTGTTGTTCCCGAGCTGCCGTAAGAACCTGTGAGAAAGTGGTCAAACCCAGGGAGACAATCTGCCTCTGGATGTCCACATCCAAGCTACGCATGAACCTTCGTGCCCTGTCTGCCTCGTTAGCGACTAAAGGTCCAGCGAATCGGCTGAGTCTCGTCCACTCCGCTGCATGCACGTCCACGGGTGCTCCATTTTGCCTCAGCCCAATAAATTTCTCTTCCATTTCCTCCCGTGCAGTCCGCGGGAAGAATTTCTCCAGGAAACTCTTAGAAAACTCCGCCCAACTGATCGGCTTGGGCAAGCGGGTCTCTTCCATAAGCCACCACTCTCGGGCGTAATCCACTAACTGAATGCGCACCACATCAACTCTTTTGTCCTCTGGAATCTGTGCCGCAATCAGCAAATTCTCCGTGTCGACCAGCCACTGCTCGGCTGGCAACGGCTCCTCCAAACCAGTGAATGTAGTCGGACCCAAACGTCTGAAATCTGCCACGGTCCCTACTCGGTCAACTGGTTTAGCTCCAGCGTTGTTTACAGACTGCCGAACGATCCGCAAACCTTCCTGAAACGAATCTGCTTGCTGCTGGATCAGCTCAGTATGCCTCTTCTGATTTTCCAGCATTCCCCTTATTACTCCAAGCATGGCGGTTTCGTCCACACGCCTCTGGTATGTCTTGAAATTCTTATCTGCCATATTCCTGAAATCAAAAACACCCAACATTAGCATGATGATAGATTCATTATAGAGATCAAGGCTAGAACTCCAAGATACTTAAATAGAGTACCGCATTGTAACTATGCCGCGGTATCATAGCCACAATTACTTAACTCCACCCAAGTCGCCTAAGTCCTAGAGATAACAAGGAATCGGGTTTTCGAATCGATATGCAAAGGAAATTTGCACATCGTAAAAGATATAATCAGGAAGAATGTGATTCAAGAATGGTAAAACGGTCAAGGTGGTAGGACATGTTTCCTAAACACGGGTATTCTGATACATGTATTGGGTACAATACCCAACTACAAAAGAATCAACCCAACTAACCTATGGCTTTGATACCAAAAGAACCATGTCACGCCCCGCTTCCCAGAGTACGCTAGATTGGACACGTGACATAGCCAACCATGCTACCTGTGGGTAGGAAGTAACCATCCACAGTCACATTACGGCTGTAAAGATATCAAGAACAAGATAAAACTATCTAAAAACATGTCCACAATCCAGAATAACAAGAGTCAATGATAAATAAAAGCGGAAGCAAATGATCCAATACAATAACGGAAAAGTATGTCCCATAATACGGGCTCACATCTGGAAATAAAAATGCAGGAAATAAAACTAACCACTACTGGACTCACAACTCAGCCTGCTGGCTGAAAAACTCCTGCTCGGACAGCGACAGTGGTAGAGAATCTGGGCCATGCAAAACCCAGACGTCAGCGCGTCATGTCATAAAGTAATAAAATATAAACAGTGTAATAGGCAATGCAGAACTAAACATGAATAAAGCAATAATGTGAAACAAGCGGTGCAGGGTAATGTGCAGTGGGTAACTAAACTGTTCTATCGGGTTTCCTAGTCTAAAGTCTTTGAAATCAATTTGATGAATCGTCGATGTAACTCAATAGTATCCCGTACATACCCGGGATCACGGCCACAATATTCTCGGCTGCAGCCGAGACATGCCGCTAGGCACAAAACAGGAAAGTGTACACTCGATAGTATCCCGTACATACCCAGGATCACGGCCACAATATTCTCGGCTGCAGCCGAGACATGCCGCTAGGCACAAAACAGGAATGTGTACACTCGAACAGGTAGTGAACTGTCAAGTTACAAGTCAGGTTCACCCTTGATTTCCCCATACCCCCAAGTTATGTGTGTCAGGTCAGGTATTCAGTAGTCAAGCACTGATGCCAACACAGGATCAGGTAACAGCAGGTTTGTCTGGATAGACAACAGGAATGGTCTATGAGGAGTACATGTCAGGTTTGTTGGCATTAGGCCCGAGATCAGGTAACAGGTCAGGTCATGGTACATCAGGTCAAGTCAATAGTAAACGGTACCATGTCAGATGTATCATGTAGCAATGTCAAGTCAAGGTATGAACATATCGTGGGTGTGCTCACAAACAGATATATAATCGAACAGGGTAATAACAGCAGGAAATGAGCAATGAGTTAAACAACAATCAACAGTTTCATTCAGTCACACGAGTACAGTAATACAGTGCAGCTGTTTTATTATATTAACAGGTTTTGAGCACCCTTAGCGGTGCAATAATTAAATGATGATGCGATACAGTTATATCAAGCCTTGAATACGAATGTCCGAATATAATAGAACTACATGTGTAAGGGTTATCATCTATTAAATAGTAAAATGTGATTAACAGGTAAACTTAGTTATTAGGCTTAAAGTGACAAACTGTAATTTAGCCGGTTATGCATATTTGATAACCTAAACTGGCAATAAAGCATTATAGCAGTGAATCAAATGCAATCTATCATGTACGGGTTTATCAGGAAATGATTTATTTGATATGAAGCAAGGTATGTAAGGTGATTTACTAAATGATATATTATTAAACCACACATGAATATCAAGTTATAAAGTAGCAATAGTATGTAGCAAGTATCGAATACTTGCCTCGACGAAACGACGAACACGAAAATGGAGGCGCGAACCCACGCGACACGATAACAGCAAGGGCTCGGGAGATCAGGACAGAGATGGATGTTCTCTCGGCAATCCAGCAGCGAGGCGAACGGTGCCGACAAGATCACCGGCGGTTCAAGCCTCGACGGTGACGACAACGCGAAAGGTTTCGGTAGAGATGATCGGGGAAGGTGCAGAATCGGTTGGTAGAGATGGTGTTGGCGTTCAGGGGGTTTGCTGGGAGGCGAGGAGATGACGGGTGGTCGGTGGTGATGGGTTTCCGGTGAGGGTGAGGCGATGGGTTAGGGCTCGAGTATGGGAAACGGGGAAGAAGGTGGAGAGGGAGAGGAGGTGGTCGGGGGCCGGAGTGCGCAGGTGATGAGAAGGTGCTGAAGGTGTCGCGGGCGTCGACGACGAAGGCCGCCGGCGATCGGGCGACTGCAGCGAACTCTGCAGGGTTGCGGCTGCTCAGGGCGCACGGGGAGAAGGAAGAAGATGTTAAGGTTAGGAAGAAGAGGCGGAGGCGAGGGCGACGGTGGCGCTGGCGCCGGCGTCGGAGCTGCGGCGGCGACGGTGAAGACGGCTAGGGCTAGGGTTAGGTCGCTGGGTTTCTCGCGATGGGTTTAGCTTTTCTCGTGCTGGGAAATTATGAGGAAAGGATGTATATATATATAGGGAAGAGAGAGAGAGGGTTAGAGAGAGAGAGAGAGATACGAGAGAGCCAGAGAGAGAGAGGGGCGTTAGAGGAGGGGCCCACGGGGGTTAAGAACCCCGTGATTGGCTGATTAAAAAATTTAAGAGATTAAAAGAAAATACTTGAAAGATTTAATAGATTTTTTAATTAACAAATTAACAGTAAGATTTAAATATAATATGGTTTCGAATATTTTATTAATTTGGGATTTTGGCGCTAAATGAAACATTTTCAAATCGCACCCGGGTTGGGTCCAAAAATTTGAAATTTAAATAATAGGATTTTAAGCGAGTTCCAAATTTTAAAATGAAATGTTTTATGATTAAAAAGCATACCCCCAAGTCGGCCACCTGTACGCGCGTGTAGTCGTCCAAACTCGCCCGTTTCACCAAACGGGACGAGATCTCGATGCACGGACGCTACCACGCGGCTAGGGGTGTCGAGTAGGCCAAGATGGATATTTTTAATTTTATTTTAGGTGCTAAAATTTGTTATATGCAGAAATGACTTAGCCAGATAAAATTTCACGGCAAGTGTCAAACAGGCAAGCTAAATGAAATGAGTAATATCTAACGCTCAACCAGTAACAGAAAATAGTAGTATTGGGCTCGGGTGTTACAACTTGTTGCTCCATCCATTTAGGCACTTAATCTGGAAAAGTTGGACGAACCATGAGAGCGTGGAATACTTCGCATTCTCATAAATTGGTTTTCTAGCATCATTCATGAAATTTTCATATTTATCCGCACGCGGTCCTTGACCGGAAGGAATGTCATCTTCGGTACGAATAGATTTACCTAGGGCAGCCTCTACCATATCCTCCATTTCTTCTGATGGAAATAAATTACCGTCTTCTTCTCCTACCGCATTACCGTGTTCTTCTTCTTCTCCTGCCGCATTATCGTGTTCTCCTTCTTCTTCTGCCGCAGTACTGCATTCTTCTCCTTCCCCGTGATATTTCCAAGTTGTATAAAGTCTAGTAAACCCATGTTTTACTATATGAAGCTCTGCCAATTCTACCTTCTGCCAGTACTTATTGCCACATCTATCGCACGGACAGAGAATCTTCTCTATTATGATCTTATTATGTGCGCGTGCAAATTCAATGAAAGCAGCAACTCCTGCGACAAACTTAGGTTGCATACGTTGTTGCCAATCCACATACATCCAGTCCTTAACTCTGACGTACTCATGGGCCATGTTAGACTGTATAACATATAAATTGTAGGTTATGGTGACTATATTGAGAAATATAAGAACGGGATAGTTACTGACAAAGGAGAAAATCCGTGTATATGCTTTGTGTGTGCGTTTGTCGTTGAAAAGAATAAATTATCGAACGTATGTTAACCGATAGACGGGGACTAAGTGGTGCTTTTAGTTTCATATATGAGTATCGATGAGAATATGAAGGTTTCATATTATCATATATTGGTTTTAACTTGAACATCTCGAATCACTCTCTAATTATGCGTTTGTTGTGTATTCTTGTTGTATGTGTGTGTTCGGCTGTCGGGGGTAGGCTTCTATCCCATTAAGAATGTATAGAGCGAACACCCATCACTTGTGCTTTCAACCGTTTCGAGTAAATTTTGGCAGCACCTCCCCGTTGTTCTCCGAGTACACTGTAATAGAATAGATAATCATTTCAAAGCTGTGAAACAACGTTGAAATGAACATCTAATCTATCTTTGTACATGGAGAACCAGCGGAAAGGTACCGACGAAATATCTCGAAACGGATGAAAACACAAGTGAATGAAGGCGTTTGCTTTATACATTCTTAACTTGTCCACACGGGACAAATCTATGGGTTACCATACGGTTGAATTTTCTCGTCGCGTAGACTATACGACGGTTGTTAGTAACGAGCGATACTGTCCGATATTTAACAACCTTCGTATAGTTCTATATCACGATGAGCATCGCACGTATGTTAACCGATAGACGGAGACTAAGTGGCGCTTTTAGTTTCATATATGAGTATCGATGAGAATATGAAGGTTTCATATTATCATATATTGGTTTTAACTTGAACATCTCGAATCACTCTGTAATTATGCGTTTGTTGTGTATTCTTGTTGTATGTGTGTGTTCCGGCTGTCGGGGGTAAGCTTCTATCCCATTAAGAATGTATAGAGCGAACACTCATCATTTGTGCTTTCAACCGTTTCGAGTAAATTTCGGCAGCACCTCCCCGCTGTTCTCCGAGTACACTGTAATAGAATAGATAATCATTTCAAAGCTGTGAAACAACGTTGAAATGAACATCTAATCTATCTTTGTACATGGAGAACCAGCGGAAATTTACCGACGAAATATCTCGAAACGGATGAAAACGCAAGTGAATGAAGGCGTTTGCTTTATACATTCTTAACTTGTCAACACGGGACAAATCTATGGGTTACCATACGATTGAATTTTCTCGTCGCGTAGACTATACGACGGTTGTTAGTATCGAGCTATACTGTCCGATATTTAACAACCTTCGTATAGTTCTATGTCACGACGAGCATCGCACGTATGTTAACCGATAGACGGGGACTAAGTGGCGCTTTTAGTTTCATATATGAGTATCGATGAGAATATGAAGGTTTCATATTATCATATATTGGTTTTAACTTGAACATCTCGAATCACTCTCTAATTATGCGTTTTTTGTGTATTCTTGTTGTATGTGTGTGTTCCGGCTGTCGGGGGTAGGCTTCTATCCTATTAAGAATGTATAGAGCGAACACCCATCACTTGTGCTTTCAACCGTTTCGAGTAAATTTCGGCAGCACCTCCCCGCTGTTCTCCGAGTACACTGTAATAGAATAGATAATCATTTCAAAGCTGTGAAACAACGTTGAAATGAACATCTAATCTATCTTTGTACACGGAGAACCAGCGGAAAGGTACCGACGAAATATCTCGAAACGGATGAAAACACAAGTGAATGAAGGTGTTTCCTTTATACATTCCTAACTTGTCCACACGGGACAAATCTATCGGTTACCTGTTCAGACCATAATATTGCATTTATCATTCCCCTATTCTTATCCTTTTTATAAATAAACAGGTACTCTTGACGCACGTTTGTTGCATATTACAGGATACAGGTTTCTGGAGCAAATACAGTGAAAAAGACACAAAACAACAGAAAAGGGACTTTTGACCAACAATTAGACGAATCCTAGTCAAGCCCAGTTCACATAGGTGCAAGGCAACGAATGTCAAGGTGAAACGGTTAAAAAGCCCAATACAAGTCTTCACTGAAGATCTGGAGAAGAGTGAGAAGCAAACAAAGAAAAAGAAGTATAAAACTAAGAAGCCCAGACAACCACAAAAGGACCCCAGAAGTTTGGAAGCCCAAGACCATCAATGGGCCGCGGATCCGCGGCCCAAGCCATCAATTGCCGTGGATCCGCGGCCGTCTAATGCCCGTGTCGGCGCAAAGATTTTGTGCTGTTGCGTCGGTGCGGGTGTTGGGATTTTTCGTGGGCAAATCTGTAATTGCGCATGCGCGAGAGTCTGTAACCCTAGGTTTCCTATTTTCCTATAAATTGTAATCTAGATGTGTAAAAATGTATGCCTCTTTTCAATAAATAAAAGTTCAGAATTTCTGGAAGTGACATTCAGATCTATTCTGTCTTCTACTTGGAGGGAGCCATCAAATCTGTAGGTAAATTATTTCCTTGCTTTTATTTTCTAGTATAATTTATCATCCCCTAATGAGCGAGTAGTCTCCTCGCTTGTTAGGGTTAGCCTTAGCGAAAGGGTTGAGAGATGAGATCTCTCACCCCTTTCAATGCCATCTTCACTTTAGAGTTAGAACTCCATGCATACGCACACATCCGCTCCCTACGGCACCCTACCCCTCGAGGTAACGGTGAACCGTAGTATAAAGGGCCGGTTGCGCTCGTTTTCCATGGGGGTTAGGGTAATTATCAACAAAGGAAGGATACAAATCTAGAGAAAGAAACATCTTCCCAAAAGATTCGTATCCACTTTATTGATAATTAATGTAACATCTAATAGATCTAAAAAAAGACGGCATTGAAAGCGGTGAAGGAAACATTAATCTCCAAAACTTCCCCTAAGCCTAACCCTAGCAAGACTCTTAATTAGATTAATTAGATCTAGTTTTTATAGATTTTTATAAACCAATCAAAACGACAAATAGAATCAACTCGTTAAAACACATAAAAGGAATTTACCCGTCTCTGTGGATCGACCCGTACTCACCGGCTAGCTGCGAAGCGACGCCGTTCTGATTGCGGTAAATACAGTTTTTGACAGACCAATCAAATGGCGCCGTTGCCGGGGACGGCGTAATATTTCTTTTTGTGAATTTTCGGGTTGATATAAATTTTAAAAATTATAAAAATCTGAAAATATAAAAAAATAAAAAAATTATCAACTTTGATCTGTTTGAAGGGTTTGCTATTTGAATCTTGCAGGAACAGCAAAGACTTTTGGATCTGGAGTTTTACAGATGGTCAAAACAGAAAAAGGAGCATAAGAACAGAGAGCAATTGTAAGCACAGAACAGTACAAAAATTTCCAGAGCCCGATCCCTCTTCTCAGCCGCGCTTCCGCCGCATTAAGGGGCCCAGGACCGCGGTTCCGCGCTCATTTGGCCATGTCAGCATCTCAAATTTGCTCTGTTTGTTTTCTCCTTCTCTCCTCTGTAACCTCCATATCTCCACTGTAAAAATTTTCTGCAGAAATTCTTTGCGTAAAGAGTCTTTCTTCCCCTTCTAAATAATAGATTTTCTGCAGGTTTCTTTGCGCCGCGCTAAATTGAATGCAAGTGAAATTTTATTTGTTTTGCATAATTTAACCGGACTCTAAGGGGCTATTTGACCAAACTCAGATTGGGTGGGGATTTCATCACCCTTCCCAGGACCCCAGAAAACACCTAAAGCATTTTGCATCGACCACAATTAATTAAAAAAGATTAGACTCAGACCTAAGGACAGCGAGCTCAATAGGAAAAGGACTAGGGTAGGCATCAGCCGTTTATCCTAACCGACATTGCGGTGTCTAGGCTAGTGGTTATTAATTAGGCCCACTGTAGTGGTGGTTCCTTCCCACTTACCTGGCCGTACTTGTCCGTGAAGAGGCGGTTCGAGGTCTATTTCTAGCCCTAGTTAAAAGCTGTCTAGTAGACCTAGGCAACCCTAGATTTAGGCCTGATTGTGCATGTGTGGTTGATACATTTGTGTCACGAGTCCCATTTTCTAAAACCTTATTGCAAAACTCTCCAATAAAAAAAAAATAAAGAAAAAAATCTTTTAAAAACTTGCAAAAATTTTGTCGCTAAGAAATCCTTGCATTCTTCTATCATGGGTACACCATATCATAAATCTCTTGCCGAATTTTGGTATCCCGAACCTAACTTTGCGTCGTTCGTCAATTGTTTCGGTCAATTTAAAAACGATCTCTCCTTGCCAAAAATTTCGTTGAAAGATCAAATAGAGGCGTCTAGGAGAAATAGTTTGACTTTTCAACCCACTTCGTGTCAACCGAGTCAACCTTTACAACCTACATATGTTGATACCACTTCTTCAAGTCCTTCTGTCACTCCTAGGCCGATGTCCATTGCTGAGCATATTGCTCAATCTCGCAGTCGATCTTTCACCCCTCTCCACTCATCTAGTTTTAGGGATCCGCACGATTATTCACCTTCTTATCCATATGTTGACCCTACTCCTGTCTTACCACCCACTTCCTACCAGTCATACCCGACCTTCTCACCTTCACTAGACGCTGTTTCGACACAGCCATTAGGGAGTTTCACATACCCAACTAATTTTGAATCTTTTACTGAAACCCCCTCACCACCTAAGTCTAGTTTGGAAGAGTCGTTGGAAGCATATATTGCTGCAACAAATAAAATAATGAGGAATGTGGAAGTATCCATGGCCGCCCTTATGCAGCCTAGTGAACCGGTAGCTAGTGTCCCGCTAGCTCCGAATTTTTCAATGTATAAGACGGCAGTTGGACAGAGTGAGAATGAGAGAGGATTTTCAAATCAAACCTACCCTTACCCAATTGAAGCCCACAACTCCGGTTTTCCATCGATTGTTCCAAATGATTCACCAGTTGAAAATAAAAATGAGTTGTGCGATTTTGTAGTGTTTGATTTGCCAAATTGTGAGGAACCCCTTTCGAGTGAAACCGCACCTAATCCTTTCGATCTTTACACCTCCACTCTAGAACCTACATTGATAAATATTCATGCTGTGGATGAAGTGTCTAAAGAAATTGATCTTCACTTGATTGAGGATATAGACGCCGGGAATATTTCAGATGATGAACCTGTCGATTTAATAGAAATTTTATGTTCAAATCATCATCCTGAGTTATTAAATGTTTCCCCCGGATCTCATATGCGTCTAGATTTTGATGACAATGGCATAGATGGATTAAATATTGAGGAGAGTCTTGAGGATAATATCGAGGTTGAACCATTTTTATTTGATGTGTCGGATTTTCCAATTCAGCCTCCTGAACCTTTGACTGTTATATCACCCTCCCTCCTTCCTATTGTTCCGACCGAACAAATGACCGTTACGCTTTCATCTCCTATACCAAGTTCGGCGTACCCATGTTTTCTTGCGAATCTTGAGGGATTTGACCCCATTGCACGACGAGTTGGTAGGTTAGCGCAATCGCTTTTAACACATCGGTCATCACAAATTGCGCTAATTTATTCACTCAATTTACACCCTCAAGATCGCACTCCACATCTTTCTTCTTTCCGTCTTTCTTCTCAACCACCGAGACCAGATTCTACCATTCTTCTTTCCATACGGTCTCGCGTGCTTTTCATCTCTTTTCTTTCCATCCCATTCTTGCACCAACTCTACCATTACCATGATAAGATTTTTGAATGGTTGGTGCTAACTTTTGGCTTGTGTAAGGCCAAGCTTAACTTTGGGGGGAATCTTGTTGTATATATGTATATATCCTTTTGTTTTCTTTTTCTAAAAAAAAAAAAAAAAATTCAAAACATAAAAAAAAAATTATTATAAATAAATAAACAGGGGAGTATCGGTATTTTGACCCTCTTGGTTTAGCATGACAGTGAGGACACTGTCAAGTTCAAGTTTGGGGGTATACTCGGTACGTCTTCTTCCTTCGCATTCATTTGTACATATTTTTGCATTTGCATACTTATTTGAAAACCCATAAAAATTTGAAAAATTTCAAAAATTATAAAAATAATTGTATTCAATTTTGGCTAATTGACTTGAGTTTGACTAATAGGTTAACTGGCCAGGAACAACTAGATCTTAGACTTAGTGAATTAAAAACCCTAAAAATAACATTTCTTAAAGTTTAACGGTAGAAAGTATATGCCTTGTAGTTTATTTAGAAATAGGCAAATTTTGGGTTCACTTCTTGGGCTAAGTCAAAATGAGGGAAGAGTATTGATGTTCTTATTAGAGTATAAGTTTGAAAAATAGTTCCTAGCTTAAGTCTAGATTCTGAAAATGTATACCCTACAAAATTGCACAATCACGCACCTTGAAACTTGGAATAGTAGAAGAGACCTTGAAATACTCTTGTCTAAAATCCTTAGTACGAAGAAAATAGAAGAAAAAGTGTGAATAAAGAATAAAAAAAAAATGGACACTGGTTTTTGTGATTACTTAAAGCTGCTAAAATAGAAAAATATTTAGCGAGGGTGCTTCATCACCTAGTGCCTTAGACCAACTGGTTTGGGAGTCACTGCTAAAGCCTTGGGTGTTGCAAGGACTAGGAAGTACGCTTTAAAGTGCAAACGCATTTTTTAATCGGTCGTTGGTACCTCAAGAAGTATTAACGGTCGCATGAAGGATGTGTAAGCAAATTTCATTTAAATTCACCAATTAATAAGTACTTTGGACAATGGACAAGGGCATGATTGCTTGAATTGAATTTCCAAGTGTAGGGGTGATCTTTACACACACGTAGGGACATGTGATTGGAATTTAGATAAAAGAGAGGAATGAAAGATAGAATTTGTATCTTTAATGGAGTTGATAGAAAATTCCTAAGTAGAGATGAAACCCTAGAAGGAAGACTTAAGAGATGCCGAAAGCTAAGTAGGTCTACATAACATATATAATCTTAAGTTAAATAATGAGGAAGCGTGAAGAATATGGGTGGATAATTTGCAAGTAAAAGATAATAGAATTCCTTATTAGAAGACCTAATTGGAGAACAAAAGTTAATGGGCTGAATTGATAGGATTTTGTGGGTAGTATCCGCTGAAAACCCTCAGGAGACAACACTCCTCCTACTAGGGACACCTAGAGGTTTAACAGCTTGTTGCACGTGCTCAGTGCAATCGCGTTTCCCTGCGAAAGTGTGGTTAGGATTTTAGTGAATAAAAATAAGTTTGCTCGAGGACGAGCAAAAGATAAGTTTGGGGGTATTTGTTCAGACCATAATATTGCATTTATCATTCCCCTATTCTTATCCTTTTTATAAATAAACAGGTACTCTTGACGCACGTTTGTAGCATATTACAGGATACAGGTTTCTGGAGCAAATACAGTGAAAAAGACACAAAACAACAGAAAAGGGACTTTTGACCAACAATTAGACGAATCCTAGTCAAGCCCAGTTCACATAGGTGCAAGGCAACGAATGTCAAGGTGAAACGGTTAAAAAGCCCAATACAAGTCTTCACTGAAGATCTGGAGAAGAGTGAGAAGCAAACAGAGAAAAAGAAGTATAAAACTAAGAAGCCCAGACAACCACAAAAGGACCCCAGAAGTTTGGAAGCCCAAGACCATCAATGGGCCGCGGATCCGCGGCCCAAGCCATCAATTGCCACGGATCCACGGCCGTCTAATGCCCGTGTCGGCGCAAAGATTTTGTGCTGTTGCGTCGGTGCGGGTGTTGGGATTTTTCGTGGGCAAATCTGTAATTGCGCATGCGCGAGAGTCTGTAACCCTAGGTTTCCTATTTTCCTATAAATTGTAATCTAGATCTGTAAAAATGTATGCCTCTTTTCAATAAATAAAAGTTCAGAATTTCTGGAAGTGACATTCAGATCTATTCTGTCTTCTCCTTGGAGGGAGCCATCAAATCTGTAGGTAAATTATTTCCTTGCTTTTATTTTCTAGTATAATTTATCATCCCCTAATGAGCGAGTAGTCTCCTCGCTTGTTAGGGTTAGCCTTAGCGAAAGGGTTGAGAGATGAGATCTCTCACCCCTTTCAATGCCATCTTCACTTTAGAGTTAGAACTCCATGCATACGCACACATCCGCTCCCTACGGCACCCTACCCCTCGAGGTAACGGTGAACCGTAGTATAAAGGGCCGGTTGCGCGCGTTTTCCATGGGGGTTAGGGTAATTATCAACAAAGGAAGGATACAAATTTAGAGGAAGAAATATCTTCCCAAAAGATTCGTATCCACTTTATTGATAATTAACGTAACATCTAATAGATCTAAAAAAAGAAGGCATTGAAAGCGGTGAAGGAAACATTAATCTCCAAAACTTCCCCTAAGCCTAACCCTAGCAAGACTCTTAATTAGATTAATTAGATCTAGTTTTTATAGATTTTTATAAACCAATCAAAACGACAAATAGAATCAACTCGTTAAAACACATAAAAGGAATTTACCCGTCTCTGTGGATCGACCCGTACTCACCGGCTAACTGCGAAGCGACGCCGTTCTGATTGCGGTAAATACAGTTTTTGACAGACCAATCAAATTATTATAAATAAATAAACAAGGGAGTATCGGTATTTTGACCCTCTTGGTTTAGCATGACAGTGAGGACACTGTCAAGTTTAAGTTTGGGGGTATGCTCGGTACGTCTTCTTCCTTCGCATTCATTTGTACATATTTTTGCATTTGCATACCTATTTGAAAACCCATAAAAATTGAAAATTTTCAAAAATTATAAAAATTATTGTATTCAATTTTGGCTTATTTGACTAGAGTTTGACAGATAGGTTAACTAGCTAGGAACAACTAGATCTTAGACTTACTGAATTAAAAACCCTAAAAATAACATTCCTTAAAGTTTAACGGTAGAAAGTATATGCCTTGTAGTTTATTTAGAAATAGGCAAATTTTGGGTTCACTTCTTGGGCTAAGTCGAAACAAGGGAAGAGTATTGATGTTCTTATTAGAATACAAGTTTGAAAAATAGTTCCTCGCTTAAGTCTAGATTCTGAAAACGTATACCCTACAATTTGCACAATCACGCACCTTGAAACTTGGAATAGTAGAAGAGACCTTGAAATGCTCTTGTCTAAAGTCCTTAGTACGAAGAAAATAAAAGAAAAAGTGTGAATAAAGAAAAAAAATGGACACTGGTTTTTTGTGATTACCTAAGGCTGTAAAAAATAGAAAAATATTTAGCGAGGGTGCCTTATCACCTAGTGCCTTAGACCAACTGGTTTGGGAGTCACTGCTAAAGCCTTGGGAGTTGCAAAACTAGGAAGTACGCTTTAAAATGCTAACGCATCTTGTAGTCGGTTGTTGGTACCTCAAGAAGTATTAACGGTCACATGAAGGATGTGTAAGCAAATTTCATTTAAAAATTCACTAATTAATAAGTGTTTTGGACAAAGGACGAGAGTACGATTGTTTGATTTGAATTTCCAAGTGTAGGGGTGATCTATACACACACGTAGGGGTATGTGATTGGAATTTAGATAAGAGATAGGAATGAAAGATAAAATTTGTATCTTTAATAGAGTTGATAGAAAATTCCTAAGTGGAGATGGTAAC
Source organism: Agapanthus africanus (assembly GCA_030015575.1). Taxonomy (NCBI): domain Eukaryota; kingdom Viridiplantae; phylum Streptophyta; class Magnoliopsida; order Asparagales; family Amaryllidaceae; genus Agapanthus; species Agapanthus africanus. The sequence goes on from JASDDO010000016.1 coordinate 560,207,905, forward strand.
CCTAGAAGGAAAACTTAGGAGATGCCGAAAGCTAAGTAGGTCTACATAACATATATAATATTAAGTTAAATGATGAGGATGTGTGAAGAATGTGGGTGGATAATTGACAAGTTTAAGATAATAGAATTCCCTGTTAGAAAACCTAATTGGAAAACAAAAGTCAATGGGCTGAGTTGATAGGATTTTGTGGGTGTAATCCGCTGAAAACCCTCAGGAGACAACACTCCTCCTACTAGGGACACCTAGAGGTTTAACGGCTTGTTGCACGTGCTCAGTGCAATCGCGTTTCCCTGCGAAAGTGCGGTTAGGATTTTAGTGAATAAAAATAAGTTTGCTCGAGGACGAGCAAAAGGTAAGTTTGGGGGTATTTGTTCAGACCATAATATTGCATTTATCATTCCCCTATTCTTATCCTTTTTATAAATAAACAGGTACTCTTGACGCACGTTTGTTGCATATTACAGGATACAGGTTTCTGGAGCAAATACAGTGAAAAAGACACAACACAACAGAAAAAGGGACTTTTGACCAACTATTGGACGGATCCTAGTCAAACCTAGACGAAGAACAGTACAATGTCCAAAAATGGCAAGTGAACGGTCAAAAGATACGAACAAGTTTTCACTGAAGATCTGGAGAAGACCCAGAAGCCCAATAGATAAAATACATATAAAAATACAGAGCCCAAGAACCCCTGAACCAAGCCCAAAAAGTGCAGGGCCCAACTCCTCTCTTTGGCCGCGGAACCGCGGCCAAACCCAGCCTGGCGCCGCGGTTCCGCGGCCATACAGAGAGCTTGTCGGTGGAATTTCGGTGCGTCGGTTCAGATGTTAGGATTTTCAGGGGTCAAATCTGTAATTGCGCATGTGCGAGAGTCTGTAACCCTAGGTTTCCTATTTTCCTATAAATTGTAATTTTAGATCTGTAAAATGTATGCCTCTTTTCAATAAATAAAATTCAGAATTTCTGGAAGTGACATTCAGATCTATTATGTATTCTACTTGGAGGGAGCCATCAAATCTGTAGGTAATTTATTTCCTTGCTTTTATTTTCTAGTATAATTTATCATCCCCTAATGAGCGAGTAGTCTCCTCGCTTGTTAGGGTTAGCCTTAGCGAAAGGGTTGAGAGATGAGATCTCTCACCCCTTTTAATGCCATCTTCACTTTAGAGTTAGAACTCCATGCATACGCACACATCCGCTCCCTACGGCACCCTACCCCTCGAGGTAACGGTGAACCGTAGTATAAAGGGCCGGTTGCGCGCGTTTTCCATGGGGGTTAGGGTAATTATCAACAAAGGAAGGATACGAATCTAGAGGAAGAAACATCTTCCCAAAAGATTCGTATCCACTTTATTGATAATTAACTTAACACCTAATAGATCTAAAAAAGAAGGTATTGAAAGCGGTGAAGGAAACATTTATCTCCAAAACCTCCCCTAAGCCTAACCCTAGCAAGACTTTTAATTAGATTAATTAGATCTAGTTTTTATAGATTTTTATAAACCAATCAAAACGACAAATAGAATCAACTCGTTAAAACACATAAAAGGAATTTACCCGTCTCTGTGGATCGACCCGCACTCACCGGCTAGCTGTAAAGCGACGCTGTTTCTTGATTGCGGTAAATACAGTTTTTGACACTCAATCATTACCATACGATTGAATCTTCTCGTCGCATTGACTATACGACGGTTGTTAGTATCGAGCAATACCTTCCGATATTTAACAACTTTCGTATAGTTCTATGTCACGACGAACATCGCACGTATGTTAACCGATAGACGGGGACTAAGTGGCACTTTTAGTTTCATATATGAGTATCGATGAGAATATGAAGGTTTCATATTATCATCGAGTATCATATATTGGTTTTAAATTGAACATCTTGAATTACTCTCTAATGATGCGTTTGTTGTGCATTCGTGTTGTATGTGTAACATGATTTTAAACCATTGAGATCAAGATTGATAGAACTGATCATTCTACATTGCAATGGCATTCATCTACCAAAAACTATTATTGCAATGGCATTCATCTATAACAATCAACAATTAAAACTACAAATGTAGGATACTGATATCATAAAGCGTTATACGCAACATATGAATTCACATGACTGAAACATGCATCAAAAAAACATGTTCATCCAAAAGAAAGGCCACTGTCAACAAATATAGACAAATACGTCATAAAAACAGTAACTAATTAACAAGTTGATTAGCATCTGGATCAAGAAAATGATAGGAAAAACAATTGACTATGATCTATAATGACAAGTCTATTACCATGACTCTCGACTAACAAAGGTGGCTTTTCGTCCTCGGTAGCTTGATAATTGGGATTTCATGGCGAATAAAAATATGCATATGCTGTTTGACCGGGAACTTCAATAAGAAACTCAATGAGGTCGGGTGTACTGAAGTACGCTTTATATTTCGCTATATCAGGTGATGAAGCCCAAGCCCTAGCTAGCCCCAGCCCCATCCCAACTGTAACAACCCTAATTTTCTTATACACTTTTTCCTATACAAAATTTTTCAAATATTTTTTTTCAAAAATCCACAAAGGGGTATTTTAGCCTGAGCACAAGATTTAGGTAATTATTTTTGTTTTTAATTACAAGCTACAAGAATGAAATAACTCCATTTTTGGTGTACAAGAAATTACTTTAAAATTTAATGTATACTTGGAGTATTTACTCTTGCTGCTATCATTTTAAGTAATTAAATAAAACCATAATTACAAGAAGGAGCTTGTAGCTCATTGGTAATACCTTGCACTGCTGAACCAAGCCACCAGAGTTCGAATCCCATGCCACACATTATTTTTAGATTATTTTTCTTTTAAAATTCTTGGAAGCCTAACAGTCCACAGGCCATAACTCCCAAAAGTTGAACTGAACCCTAAAAACGGAGTATACCAAAGTCTACATCAGAGAGCCCCGCACCCGACGGTCGTCGGACTCGGCCGAGTCGGCCGGCCGGCCGGCCGGACTTGATCGGACGGCCGAGCTCCCAAAACAAAAAGGTGTCTTTTCGTATTCCCAACTCCCCTGTTAACTCCAATTTAATTGATCGGTTTTCAAATGTTAAATACAACCAATTTAATACAAATTTTAATGCTTTTTCTTTAATTTTTACAATTTTTTTTTAAAATAAAAACCTTTCACCTACCCTACCCTAGCTACCCTATAAATAGACCCCCTACCCTCTACCCTCTCATCCCAAAACACTGGGTTTACTCTCTTGAAATTTTCATAAGAAAGGTGTGCTTTGAAACCGAGTTCACGGCGAAGCGCTGACGGATTTCCGGCGACGTTCTTTGAAACAATCGGTGACGAAACAACACCTCGGCCATTTCCCTAGTTCCTCTATACTCTTTAGTATATATCGAAGCCCGTAAGTCCCGTTCTTTTCTTCTTTCTACTTCTCAAAAATACGGAATTATGAAACCCGACAGAAATCGGAACAAACCGATTTCTGATTCGGTTTTTCTATAAAATCTCACTTGTCACTAATTGCATAATACCTAAACTTATCCATGTTGACTATTAATCACATAACAACTAATTTGGACAAAGTTTCGCACATGAAATGATAGCTTTTGCAATATCGTATTCTTTTTCACATTAATACCATAATATTTATTTTTCTTCTTCTAATCAATTCAATCATTCCTAAACACCCTCATCTTGACCACTAAACTTGTAAAAATCAATTTGAATAAGTTTTCACACATGAAATGATAACCTTTTCAATTTACCGTATTTTCACTTTAATACCATGAAGTTTCAATTTCACATTTAACCCCTTAATCTTAATATAAATTTAAAATAGAGCACGAGATAATGACCTACCTCCACACACACGCAAATGCAAACCCTAAAATGATATTATAAAAATTTAGAATACGATAAAACGAAATTTTCATTAAAATACCATAATCTTCGTAAAACCATTCTTAAAGGTTTAGATTTGTTACATTTTACATAAATATTTCTTACTAGGAAAATACGATAAGTTGTGGACATCAATCATTTATCTAAACTGACTTTGTGGTGTCTAGGCTAGGCAAGTGAGCTTGGGTAACTTTAAAAGGCCCGCCTCACGATTCGTGAGCGGATCCCTCCCTCCTCACTTGTACTTACCTGATCACAATTGGCGGTGAAGATGCGATTTGAGACTTCTAACGACTTGTCGTTTAAACCATTTAGAAATAGGCTAGTTGGCTTAGGAAACCCTACAATCTAAAATACGGAAAACTACACTTTGCGAATAAATACCTTTTACTTTATAAAACCGTTTTCTGAAGGATTAGTATTTTACAATCTTTGCAAAGCGCCGCTACAACCCATCTTTGGGGAACCCGTTCGGGATCGTGCGGTTTATCGCGCACCCTCGGGCTAGTGGTGCGAGATTCAGACCTCCGCAAGGGGCATTCGGTCTCGAAAGGTTTAAAATACGACATCTTAAGAAAATGAGAATTTTGAAATATAAAATATGTATTAAAATTATTTTTGTATAAACATGTGTATATTTATCTTTTAAATATCTATTTTATTATAATATAAATATTCCACCTTTTTCTAAAAATCACAAGAATAAATTTTACACTAAAATACCATGAACTTCAAATAATCAATATTACAGATAAATACCCTTATTTATAAAACTAGGATATTTTCACTAGAAATGTCACAACATAAAATCCACCCTCATTACAACTCTAAAGACGAACAATAAATACTTGAGGTGTATTTTGAAAAGTATATAAGTATTTTTACATAAAAACCCCTCAAGTTTATAAATTACCCTAAGGACCCTAGCAGTTATAAGACTTCGTTTCACATTTCTGATTGTGTGACTCGGGTTTGAGTCTGATTAATCTGACTTGAATATGATTCAAGTCAATCCATAATCTACAAGTTTCCAATTCAATATGAACACATGAATCCATGAATACAATTACCAGTTTATACAATCTGGCTGAACCGAACCATGGATATATTCCTTCTACATGACTCCCAGTATTCCATTTACATGACTCTACGGTTATAACCGTTTCCTGATATCATGATTTCAGTCAGTCAGTCAATCAATCATACAACCAACACAATTTACAAGATAACAATACAAACAAAATATCGCGGGGTTTAAGGGGTAGATTGGTACGGAAGGTGTTAAAGGTGGCACGAGACGGTAAGATTAAGACACCTAACCTGAATCCAATTGCCGTTGTTCCGGATTGTATAACGGAGCCTTTTACTTCCATTTGTCCTGGTCTCTAGCATACTGAGACCCCTCTCGTATACACTGGCATCCTTCTGTACCAAGCTACAACAACAGCGTTAACACAATACTACAATAATATAACAATGTAATCCAACTGTAACAGCCACTCTCTCTCTCTATCTCTTACTCTCTATCTATTCTCCTCTTATCTTTGGGACTTATCGAGCGATTTGTTCGCTGACGACATTCTGTTTCTCTCTTCTTTGAATGTCGTCAGGTGATTTGGACCCGGCAGAAGTTGAGTCATCGCAAAAAGACTTGGAGCAGTTTACTGAAGACCCTGCACAGTAGTTTCATTGTACACTTTTCTTTTCAATACTTTTCATTTCCTATTATGCCACTGTTTAGGCATCTTTTATTCCAGTTGTATTTCCTTTCATGCATTGTACAAAGAATGTTAATAAATAAAAGTTGATGTTCTTTTAAATCTTGTCTCTTGTGTATTTATTATTGCTTAGATACGCTTAGCGTATGTACTTCTGAGTATATACGTAGCGGGCCTCGTCGCGTCCCTTCGCCTCGTCGCGTCCCTTCGCCGTATACCGGGAAGCGGGGCGTGACAGGTTTTGTTGGTGGCCCATGCAGGTCAGAGCTGTATGAATCCCTATCATGCAGTTCTGGTCTGCGTGAACAACCTAAGCAATATATTACAAGAACCAGCAACTAAAACATTCTTTACAATTCATATTCCTTGAATCTTGCCATATCTATTCCTTGAATCTTATCATTTCATGTACTTGAATTTGTCCTAACCCAAATTTTTCTTCAGGGTTATGGATTCTCCGAACAACACCAGCACCAACGTCAACAATACACCCTCAGCACTACCTCTCACACCGGCTGTTACTGCGCCACCTACCGAGCAAACAGTACTACTTGAAGCAATCCGCGGCCTTATCGAGGGACAGCAACAACTCTTAAACCGTTCTGAGACTGATGCTCCGGGAGTGAAGCAATTCAGGGCTTTACATCCGAAGCAGTTCTCAGGAAAGGGGAGCCCACTGGAAGCTGAGGAATGGGCTCAAAGTATCGAGGATGATCTGGCCGTAGCACAAGTGCCAGACGTCGCTTGGGTCCGTATAGCGAAACTATAACTCACGGACAACGCTCGCAACTGGTGGAAGGCGGAAGAAAGCCGTCTTGCGCAGCCTATTGAATGGAAAACGTTTCGCGAGAAGTTCGACGCGAAATACTTCCCTGTGACTGCCAGGTTTGCCATGGAACAACAGTTCATTCATCTACAGCAAGGATCAATGTGGGACAAATCGATAGATGAATACGACGCTGAATTCACCATGTTGAGCCGATTCGCAGCACATTTGATACCGACGGACGATATCAGAGCTCGTTGTTTCCAACAAGGACTGGACACAGAGATTCAGGCTGCTCAAGCCACGGGAAAGTTTTTGATTCATGAGGATGCTCTGGAAGCTGCCCGCAGTTATGAGGCAGTGATAAAAGCAAGAGGCAGACCTCAGTCTGCAGGAGTCAAACACCCTGCCAACCAAATGGCAAGTGGAGCCTCTTCCAGGCCATCGTTTGAACCCAGGAGAACTGAAGAAATTTGCCATTACTGCTATAGGAAGGGACACTCGTGGAAGGACTGTAGGCGCGCAAAAGGTCTGTGTCTAATTTGTGGCGCATCCAACAACGGCATTGGAAACTGTCCTTACAACAGCAACTCATCTCACACACACACCAACCAACCACAGCGGCCAACCATCCAGGCTCCTGCAACTCGTCCTGCACTACCTGCTCCACCACCTGCACAGCCTAATCACCAATTCCAACAAGCAATGAGGGACATGTCTAGAGGACAGAGAAACAGGCCTCAAAGGCAGAATGTGCCTCCAGCTAGAAGAAATATACCACGGCGACAGACCTTCACATTAGAAGCCGTAGAAGCCGAGACTGTAGGTCAAGGTAACACCGGTAAGCCTTTTTCACCCTTGTATCTCTTGGTTATTTTTATACACTATCTATACTACAGCCACCAAACTTCTTTGCACTGTTACACTTTCCTTTTACAAATTTCGAGGACGAAATTTTTATAAGGAGAGTAGAATGTAACAACCATAATTTTCTTATACGCTTTTTCCTATACAAAATTTTTCAAATATTTTTTTTCAAAAATCCACAAAGGGGTATTTTAGCCTGAGCACAAGATTTAGGTAATTATTTTTGTTTTTAATTACAAGCTACAAGAATGAAATAACTCCATTTTTAGTATACAAGAAATTACTTTAAAATTTAATGCATACTTGGAGTATTTACTCTTACTGCTATCATTTTAAGTAATTAAATAACACCATAATTACAAGAAGGAGCTTGTAGCTCATTGGTAACACCTTGCACTGCTGAACCAAGCCACCAGAGTTCGAATCCCATGCCACACATTATTTTTAGATTATTTTTCTTTTAAAATTCTTGGAAGCCCAACAGTCCACAGGCCATAACTCCCAAAAGTTGAACTGAACCCTAAAAACGGAGTATACCAAAGTCTACATCAGAGAACCCCGCACCCGACGGTCGCCGGACTCAGCCGAGTCGGCCGGCCGGCCGAATCGGCCGGCGCCGCCGGCCGGACTCGGTCGGACGGCCGAGCTCCCAAAACCAAAAAGTTGTCTTTTCGTATTCCCAACTCCCCTGTTAACTCCAATTTAATTGATCGGTTCTCAAATGTTAAATACAACCAATTTAATACAAATTTTAATGCTTTTTCTTTAATTTTTACAATTTTTTTTAAAAATAAAAACCTTTCACCTACTCTACCCTAGCTACCCTATAAATAGACCCCCTATCTTCTACCCTCTCATCCCAAAATACTAGGTTTACTCTCTTGAAATTTTCACAAGAAAGGTGTGCTTTGAAACCGAGTTCACGGCGAAGCGCTGACGGATTTCCGGCGACGTTCTTTGAAACAACCGGCGACGAAACAACACCTCGGCTATTTCCCTAGTTCCTCTATACTCTTTAGTATAGATCGAAGCCCGTAAGTCCCGTTCTTTTCTTCTTTCTACTTCTCAAAAATACGGAATTATGAAACCCGACGGAAATCGAAACAAACCGATTTCCGATTCGGTTTTTCTATAAAATCTCACTTGTCACTAATTGCATAATACCTAAACTTATCCATGTTGATTATTAATCACATAACAACTAATTTGGACAAAGTTTCGCACATGAAATGATAGCTTTTGCAATATCGTATTCTTTTTCACATTAATACTATAATGTTTATTTTTCTTCTTCTAATCAATTCAATCATTCCTAAACACCCTCATCTTGACCACTAAACTTGTAAAAATCAATTTGAATAAGTTTTCACACATGAAATGATAACCTTTTCAATTTACCGTATTTTCACTTTAATACCATGAAGTTTCAATTTCACATTTAACCCCTTAACCTTAATATACATTTAAAATAGAGCGCGAGGTAATGACCTACCTCCACACACACGCAAATGCAAACCCTAAAATGATATCATAAAAATTTAGAATACGATAAAACGAAATTTTCATTAAAATACCATAATCTTCGTAAAACCATTCTTAAAGGTTTAGATTTGTTACATTTTTACATAAATATTTCTTACTAGGAAAATACGATAAGTTGTGGACATCGATCGTTTATCTAAACTGACTTTGTGGTGTCTAGGCTAGGCAAGTGAGCTTGGGTAACTTTAAAAGGCCCGCCTCACGATTCATAAGCGGATCCCTCCGTCCTCACTTGTACTTACATGGCCACAATTGGCGGTGAAAAGGCGATTTGGGGTTTCTAACGACTTGTCGTTTAAACCATTTAGAAATAGGCTAGTTGGCTTAGGAAACCCTAGAATCTAAAATACGGAAAACTACACTTTGCGAATAAATACCTTTTACTTTATAAAACCGTTTTCTAAAGGATTAGTATTTTACAATCTTTGCAAAGCGCCGCTACAACCCATCTTTGGGGAACCCGTTCGGGATCATGCGGTTTATCGCGCACCCTCGGGCTAGTAGTGCGAGATTCAGACCTCCGCAAGGGGCATTCGGTCTCGAAAGGTTTAAAACACGACATCTTAAGAAAATGAGAATTTTGAAATATAAAATATCTATTAAAATTATTTTTGTATAAACATATGTATATTTATCTTTTAAATATCTATTTTATTATAATATAAATATTCCACCTTTTTCTAAAAATCACAAGAATAAATTTTACACTAAAATACCATGAACTTCAAATAATCAATATTACAGATAAATACCCTTATTTATAAAACTAGGATATTTTCACTAGAAATGTCACAACATAAAATCCACCCTCATTACAACTCTAAAGACGAACAATAAATACTTGAGGTGTATTTTGAAAAGTATATAAGTATTTTTATATAAAAACCCCTCAAGTTTATAAATTACCCTAAGGACCCTAGCAGTTATAAGACTTCGTTTCACATTTCTGATTGTCTGACTCGGGTTTGAGTCTGATTAATCTGACTTGAATATGATTCAAGTCAATTCATAATCTACAAGTTTCCAATTCAATATGAACACATGAATCCATGAATACAATTACCAGTTTATACAATCTGGCTGAACCGAACCATGGATATATTCCTTCTACATGACTCCCAGTATTCCATTTACAAGACTCTACGGTTATAACCGTTTCCTGATATCATGGTTTCGGTCAGTCAGTCAATCAATCGTACAACCAACACAATTTACAAGATAACAATACAAACAAGACATCGCGGGGTTTAAGGGGTAGATTGATACGGAAGGTGTTAAAAGTGGCACGAGACGGTAAGATTAAGACACCTAACCTGAATCCAATTGCCGTTGTTCCGGGTTGTATAACGGAGCCTTGTACTTCCATTTGCCCTGGTCTCTAGCATACTGAGACCCCTCTCGTATACACTGGCATCCTTCTGTACCAAGCTACAACAACAGCGTTAACACAATACTACAATAATATAACAATGTAATACAACTGTAACAGCCACTCTCTCTCTCTCTCTCTCTCTCTCTCTCTTACTCTCTATCTATTCTCCTCTTATCTTTGGGACTTACCGAGCGATTTGTTCGCTGACGACATTCTGTTTCTCTCTTTTTTGAATATCGTCAGGTGGTTTGGACCCGGCAGAAGTTGAGCCATCGCAAGAAGACTTGGAGCAGTTTACTGAAGACCCTGCACAGTAGTTTCATTGTACACTTTTCTTTTCAGTACTTTTCATTTCCTATTATGCCACTGTTTAGGCATCTTTTATTCCAGTTGTATTTCCTTTCATGCATTGTACAAAGAATGTTAATAAATAAAAGTTGTTGTTCTTTTAAATCTTGTCTCTTATGTATTTATTATTGCTTAGATACGCTTAGCGTATGTACTTCTGAGTATATACGTAGCGGGCCTCGTCGCGTCCCTTCGCCGTATACCGGGAAGCGGGGCGTGACACCAACCGAACCCTATCGAAGGTAAAGAACGTCCTTACACTTTCATATTTCTATTAATGATGTAAGTCTCCACCAAGTCAAATTCTTGCAATATCATTCTTTTTAGAGTATATCTAATTTAATAGATAGAATTTTCAAAGTTGGGCAACCAAGAAAAAGTAACAAGGGATTTTACATACATGCCAAAGCTTTGTTTATTTATTTATTTATTTTCCATTTCATATTAGTACTTTTATATGTTTGATGATGGCAAGAAATACAAATTATATTAGAACATTGTACATACATAATTTCCACTTGAAATCGGTTTTTTCTTTTATCAGTACTCGTTGACATATAACAACAAATAATGTTTGATTAGAAGGACCCAAGATTTTCTCTATCAACAATAATTTTAGTAATCAAACTAGGCTAAAATTGCTGGAAATTCCTCTCAGGTTTGCCAAATTCAGCAAACCCCAACCCCAACCTAACCCTGACCCCAGCCCCAGCCCCAGCCCAGCCCCAGCCCTAGCCCAGCCCAGCCCCAACCTAACCCTAACCCCAGCCCAGCCCCAGCCCCAGCCCAGACCAGCCCCAACCTAACCCTAACCCCAGCCCCAGCCCCAGCCGAACCCCAACCCTAACCCTAACCCTAACCCTAACCCTAGCCCCAGCCCCAGCCGAACCCCAACCCTAACCCTAACCCCAACCCCAACCCCACCCGCAACCCCTGCCGAACCCCAACTCCAACCGCAACCCCAGCCCCAGCCATGAACCCTAGCCCTAAAATAATCAAAAATTTGTTTAGTTGAAGATTTACTAACATGTGCGGTGGAGGAGACGATTGATCGGTGGCGACGACGAAACGGAGGCGACGACGAAAACGGCGACGAGGAAGAATGGTGACGAGAACGGCGGTGGCGACGATGAGAACGGCGGTGGCGATTTGGGGATTTTGGTTCGCGCGCGATCGAGAGAGAGAGAGAAAGAGATAATCAGCATAGGCGATCTGTGCCTTTTTAATTAAATCGCTATTTAGTTGCCCTTACAGATATGTCCGTAGGTCCTTGGTTTGCGGCTCCGTAGGGGCAAACACCAAATTAAGATTTAATATTTTTACTCTTGAACGTCTTGGACCGTAGGGGCAACCTTCTAGCCCTACGGCTTAATCCGTAGGGCCAATATAAATCTGCCCCTACGGATTTCAATATCCGTAGGGGCAACCCCCTATTGTAGTAGTGAAGAAAGCAAGAGGGAACCATAATAGTTATGAGAGGAACCATACATATAATTTTTTTGACAGAAAAGTAATGTGTGTTTGATTAAACAATCTATTTTGGGCTTAAAACGTAGAATTTTTGAAAAAATATACCAAGTAGCATGCACACGATCCATTTGGGGCTTAAAACATTCTTATTTTTGTGAGTATTGGATTTTTTTCACAATTTTGAAAATACGTGGTTTTAAACATAAGCCATCTCTTCAAACAATGACCGGAAACAATTTTCCTTTTTTTTTAAACAATAGGAATTATAATTTGCTGGGCCCCATCTTCTGAGTAAGCTTCTCCAACAATTTTAAGTGTGCACCTAGAGCCTAAGGTGTACCGGCACAAGCATCACAAGCATAATAGAAGTAAGTTTTCATTCCATACATGTGTCATAGACACATGGATGGCATGGAGTACACCTGAAGAGAAGGTGTCTCTTATCGAGAAATTGTAAACTTGAATTAAACGGGTCATCTTCCAACTTTTATAAGCATACACGGTAAATGCTAAAGTTGACAATCAGTATATCTTATAACGGTAATTTCTCAAATTTTAGATAAGTATTCTATATTTAAATATATATATGCAGATAGTTGATGACTGTCGGTCAAGTGATTTTACAATTGTTATTTTTCTATTTTTAAATATTGTAGCTTGAAGTCACTCATCAAATTCTTTTATGTGTCGCTTTGTGTGTTTATGTATAGAGAAAATTATCAAAATTCCGGACGACTATGGATAAAGGGGTGTTAAATTGCAGATAGATGATTACATATGGCGGGTTAAATGCGTATGGGTGTGATGTTAAATTTTGTGTATGTCATTCTGTTAGTATATATGCCCTAGAGGCCATTACTGTATCATACTAGTTTGTATATTACTTAATGGAAGTTTTGGATATTCACCTTGTATATACAATCTTGCTCTAAATAGTAGTATGCTACTTGGTTTATTTCTACTTCAATGTGTACATGTGTTTATTTTATTATATCACCTATACGCATTAGTGGAGCCCTTAGGATTTTTGCTTGATTACCAGCGTTGTGATGGCAGTCACACTAGTGGGGGCTGGGTAATCTATAAGCACATCCTTATGCAGGTCCCTAGTCGCAGTACTATAGAGACAGGGCATCGATACTCCGGAGTAAACTAGCGCATGCGCTTCTCATCCCAGTGTGGGAGATGGTCTGTCCCACAGCCATCAGTACGTCGTACTGGAGATAGTATGCGGGTGCTCGTTAGGTTACGAGTACACTGGACAGGACTCGTCGGGAACTGACCGATTGGTATTATACCTATCGTCGGTTATCAGTTCCCAGATGACATGAGTACAGCTTAGTCCGCTGACTTGACACTGTCACTTCGCCTCGAGTGTGTTCCCACTGTACTTTGATTGCTACCCTACCACGGCTCAAAGGAGTCGTGCAAACAGGTAGTAGTTGGGTGCAGTCCCGAAGCACTTGGAGACAGTGACGGTTAGACAGGATTCGTCTCTCCCGGTATTGGGGGTTGACATCGCGCTGTGTCTAAGAGAGCCATTACACGAGTAGTCCCTGGTCAGGGCAAGCGAGATATACTGGTAGGCTTCCAGTGTTATCTCAGAGTGTATTGGGCTTCACTCCGACACGACTTGTACCGCTATTAGAGGACTGACGTTTACCGCCCCCTAGGCCCGCTATGCGATGTATCAGACGAACAGACCGGACTGTACGGAGATTGTCACAGTCAGACTCAGTAGGAGTTCAGATGGGTTTCACCTCGTCAGTCTTCTTGTCGGCATCTACCTGGGGACCGTTACGCACAGCTAGTGCCGCTTGCGGTCTGTGGTTAAACCCACTGCCAGCGTAGTGTCGAGTCTTTAGAGTCCCACACAGAAAGCTATTCTCCTTTAGGAAAAAGAGTAGAGGTCGCATGGTTTTGCGACAAGTCGCATGGTTTTGCGACAGGGTTCGGTCACATCCGTGCACTTGTGCACGTACAGTGTCCGGACAGTTAACACTAGCGGGCTTTGGTTTAAGCCAGATCCTAGTGTACGTTTTGGGATTGGTTTTATCTCGTTTGTATTCGTGTTCCTCGGAACGCGGATGCGGGTGTGTATGCACAGTTGACAGAGGCAGAGGATTCTCATTAGGGTTGTTGACCGTTGACCGTTGACCGTTGACTTTTTGCTCAACCCTAATGAGAATATGATATGTAATTAACAATAATATTAATTAAGTATTATAGTGACATGGTTGTTGAGGGGTTGACTTTGTTGACTTGTTGACTTTGTTCACCGGTTGACTAGGTTGGACTAGTTGACCATCATGATGACAATGGCTATCATTTCATGGCAAAGACTTTTGCTTGCTTGATCTCTTGTGCAAAATGAGTGCATGAAATGATATAGCCATTTTGACTTAAACCATTTACACAATACTTGATTACTATTTTTGTTATGATGGCTTTTGGATTATGAGAGGTGAGAATGAGATGAGTATGGTTTATTCTATCATTTTGCTTTCTCTCTCTTGAGCTCTCTCATTCTCAAGCTCTCCCTCTTCCTCTTGCTCTCTCTACCTCAAGGCAAACCATTCTCATGTGTTGAGACTCATTGCCTTAGAGATAAAAAGACACCAAAACATTCCTCTACTCACTCTAGTTCACAAGGTTTAGCAAACCGAGTGAACTAGTTTCTTCAAAGTTCGAAGAAGAAGCCAAAGGTAGAAGCTTTCAGGTGGATCGATCTTCGGCGCAAGGAGACGACGGGGTGAAGCCGATCCGGACAACCATCGAGGCTTGAAGACGAAGGAGTTCAAGAAAGAAAGGTACAACCCCCTAACCGAGTAGTTAACAACTCCTAGTTAAGTTGTTAGTTAGATGTTTAACAAAGATCCGGTTTTGAGTCCATGTTACCGCCTCTAGAAAAATTGTTTTTCACCAAATTCCGCATGCCCGAAAGTACCGGGAGAGGTAGCATGGACTTACAGTGGTATCAGAGACTAGTTAAACTCTATCTAACATGTTAGCAAAGTAACTAGAAGATCGATCAAAGAAAAAGTCACGAAACGAACCCGATTTGTCAAGTTTCTGCCGATTTTTTTTCTGTTCAAAATTTGAAAAATTTCATCTTAAAAATCGGCTCAGGCTTTTTATTGAATAACCACAAAATTTGGTCCCACGAACTGTTCAAAGCGCCGCGGAAACACTGCGGGAGCATGCTCCCGCCACGGTTCCGCGGCCGAGTTGACTCGGCCGAGGTCCAAATTTAGTGCAGTGTATTTCTGGGGTTGTTTTGGGAATTTTGGAATATGTCTTTTCAGCCCAGATTTTCCAGAACGAAAATTTTGTGTTTGGGGCCTAAAAATCCGTATTTTTGATCGAACTTCTAAAGACTTAAGCTGACGGGTTTTTTATTTGTGATGTGATATTTGTATTGAACGTCTGCTAATCGCTATATGTCGATTAGTGGGAGTTATACAAATCTGTGATCTGTAATGTTATTGGAATGTGTATATGAATTCATTGGATTGTCGCGGGTGAATAGCCGGGGGTTGTGAGACGAGAGTTTTCTTTTCTTTCAATTCATGTAAATTTGTAAATTGATGTAATTATTATTTGTATGGCCGCACAACCGGGTCGGGGTTGTAGCCGTCATTGTATAATTTCTTTTTACTGTTTTTGCTCCTAGGATAGACCCATGGAGGGGGTGCACAAACTACCGGGTATGCCAAAGTGCCAAGTGGCCTACTCACGGAGTTGAGGGATGTTGCTTCGCTTCAGGTACTTGGCGGGTAGTTTGCCGCACCCGTAGGGGTCTTGGGTGGGGTATTGGCTATTCACCGCGACCGTGTAATCTGCTTTTCGTTACAGGCTCGTACAAATTGCGGATTCCTAGTATATCCAATGTGTTCATCTGTGATCTGAAATGGCTATCATTGCAATATATCTATATATGATATTATTTAGACGTTGCTTATGTTTTACAGCCGCGCTAGCCCAGCCCCCGCTCTATCGTTAGTTAAGTAACCTAACGGGTAATGACGGGGCCTCGTGGAGAATGCGAATGGCATAAGCGTACGTCATATTTTGGTTGTTTTCTGCAATGGTAGGATTAAATAATGGGACGCATTAAAAGAACTAATGCAAGAATATCACGCATTAAAAGAACTAATGCAAGAAAATAAACCAAGTAAAAGTCGTTGGAACACTTTCGAAAAACCACTCGGTTCTTTTCAAAACCAACTTTCAAATGCGGAGTTTGAGCCACTCCTTTTAAAAGCTATCTCGTTCCATCGATTATATCAAGTTCACTACGTTCACGGTTTCGCCAAAACCATTCGTAGCCCTCCGTCGTTTCACATGGATAGTCAATAGTATTCAAGCTATGTATGTTGGCCAAAGTCAAAGCATAGTGATTGGTAGCTATTGGGTATTCATGTGTAGCATAGATAGATGCGTTGGTTTGGGACAGTCGTACTGCCATTTTGGCCAAAGTCAAGGGTAGGTACGGGTGGATCCAAATTAACCTGGAGAATGACGGGTAGAACTTGACATGTGACTTATGATATTTTGGCCAAAGTCAAGGTCATAAGAGCATGGGGCAAAAATCCACATCGGGAGTTTCAAAAGAACTGAAACTTGCTAGTGTTGCATACCATTTGGAGTGTGATGATTCTGGTAGGATTCCTTCAGTTTCGTCACACGATGATATTTGGATCCCGATCCTACTGTGAGTATATGCTACTCCTCGGAAAATTTCTCACTTAACGATCAATGCTATAAACCAAGTAGGTGTCTAGAAAGGTGTTAGCGGGGCTACGCCCCTAGGGAAAAGAGGTTATTTAATTAAGGAACTTCGAGAAAGCGTTGGAAAACCTCCCTCGAAGTACCGACACTGGCCTGGCTGAACGGTTAAGCAAGTATTGTGCGGTGAGATTGATCCCGACTAATTCTTCCTTTTTGGTTTGAGGAGGGATTCGAGAGACAGTGGGAGCCATCCTGTTTAGATAAACTAAAAACCACTCTAAACTTGCAAGAGCATCATGCTGAGTGTTTCTTCTCTCTCCTAATTGCAGCGACCAATCGACATGACTGGACTTAAGTTACTCCTAGATAAAAACATACTGACAGGGCCAAACTACAAAGATTGGCTCAGGAATGTCAAGATGGCAATCACTTACGACAAGCTGGGGTATCTTTTTACCACCAAAGCTCCCCCTGTCACAGGTCCCAAAACCAGCGTCGCGGATAAGGAAATCCGTAAGACCTGGGAACTTGACTGCGCGAAGGCCAAGTGCCTCGTGCTTGCCTCTATGGACAACGAACATCAGAGGAGGCACGAGAATATGGACCTCGAATCCATATTTCTTCATACAAAAGAACTGTATGGAGAGCAATCTCGTATCGCAAGATACGAAGTGTCGAAGAAGTTATTTTCGGCAAGATTGGCCGTCGGATCATCGGTAGCGGAACACGTGCTTAAGATGATTGGCTACATTGAGGAGCTCGCGGACCTTGGGACCACGTTGGAAAATGAGCTCTATACGGACTTGATTCTCCAGTCCCTTCCTTCCACTTACGCCCAGTTTATACTGAACTTCAACTTACAAGAAAAGGAAGTTGAACTTTCAGAACTCCTCAACATGCTGAGGAGCGCAGAGGGCACCCTACAGAAAGGTAGGGAAACATCCACTTTGTTTGTAGGAGGATCTTCTTCTTCTAGGTCCAAGGCGAAAGCCAAGGGAAAGAAGAAGAAAGCCCCCGCCAAACCAAGGGGCGGTGTTAGTAAAGTGGATACGAAGGGAAAGGCAAAAGCAACTAAGAAAGTGGGGAAGCTTGTGGATAAGGAAGAATACTTCTATTGTCATAAGAAGGGACACTGGAAGAATGATTGCAGGGCTTGGAAAGCCAGAACACAGGAACTGAAGCAGGTTGCGGCTTCAGCTTCAGGTGTGTATATTATTGATAACTGTCTTTCAATAAACTCTACTTCCTGGGTATTGGATACCGGATCAGGATCTCATATCTGTAATTCTTTGCAGGCGTTGAGAAACCGTAGGTTTTTGAAGGCAGGTGACATGACCCTCAAAGTTGCAAACGGAGCTAGCATGGATGCTAAGGCCGTGGGGGACTATCACCTGGGAATGTCAGATGGACATGTTTTGGTTTTACGTAATTACTTTTTTGTACCCAACGCAACTTGTAATATCATTTCTGTATCTTTGGTTTCTAAAGAAGGTTATTAATTTGCGTTTGCAAGTAATGTTGTAAACATTCACCTTAATCAAGTCTTGATTGGGTCAGGTACATTGAGCAATGGTATATACGTATTAAACCAACCACAGATTTTCAATGTCCAGAATACACACAAAAGAAAGTCTCCAGAAATCAATCAGACTTTCTTGTGGCATTGTAGACTGGGTCACATCAATGAGAGAAGGTTGACAAAGTTACATACAGAAGGATATTTGAATCCGTTCGAATATCAATCGTATGCCACTTTTCAATCCTGTCTCAAAGGAAAGATGACAAAGACTCCGTTCACTGGACACGGAGTAAGAGCGAGCGAGCTCTTTGGACTTGTACACAGCGACGTGTGCGGTCCAATGTCTACACATGCGCGAAGCGGTTATTCTTACTTCATTACTTTTACGGATGACTTTTCAAGGTACGGTTATGTCTTCTTAATGAAACATAAGTCCGAAGCCTTTGGAAAATTCCAGGAATATAAGAATGAAGTAGAAAAACAAACCGGCAAAAGTATCAAGATTCTAAGATCGGATCGAGGTGGTGAATACTTGAGTGCCGAGATCCTGGACTATTTAAAAGAGAACGGAATTCTCTCTCAGCTTACTCCTCCATACACTCCGCAACATAACGGTGTATCGGAGAGACGGAACCGAACCCTATTGGATATGGTACGGTCCATGATGAGTAACGCTGAGTTACCGCGATCATTCTGGGGCTATGCGCTAGAATCAGCTGCATACCTTTTGAACCGAGTTCCCACTAAGACTGTGCCTACCACACCATATGAGATGTGGTGTGGGAAGAAACCCTATCTTAAGCACATTAAGACATGGGGGTGTCCAGCTTTTGTCAAAAAGCAGCATGCGGACAAGCTCGAGGCACGCTCAGTACAGTGCAAGTTCGTGGGATATCCAAAGAACTCCAAGGGATATTTCTTCTATTGCGAAGAGGAACAAAAGGTTTTTGTTTCTCGTCATGCCCACTTTCTAGAACACCAGTTCTTAGAAAAGGAAATTAGTGGGAGCGCAGTAGAATTGGAAGAAATTCCAGAACCACGAGCTATTACTGAAAGCTTAGTGGAACCAGAGGATTCAAAAGAACAGGACATTCCTACGCCGCTCCGCAGGAGTAGTAGGCAGTCTCATCCGCCCGAGAGATACTACGGTTTTCTCATAGACGGGGAGAGAGAGGATTGCATCATAGATTATGATGAGCCTACTAGCTTCCAGCAGGCCGTTCAGAGCGTTGACTCGGTAAAATGGCTGGATGCAATGCGGACCGAAATGGAATCCATGTACACCAACAAAGTATGGACGTTGGACATTGCTCCAGACGGGGTAAAACCCATAGGATGCAAGTGGATCTTCAAAAGGAAGATTGGTGTAGATGGACAGGTTGAGACCTATAAAGCTAGACTTATTGCAAAGGGTTTTCGTCAAAGACTTGGTTTGGACTATGACGAAACCTTTTCTCCAGTGGCTATGCGGAAATCCATTCGGATCCTTCTTGCCATTTCTGCCTTCTACGATTATGAGATCTGGCAGATGGACGTAAAGACCGCTTTTCTAAATGGAAATTTAGAGGAGTGTGTCTATATGGACCAACCAGAGGGTTTCATTCAGAGTGGGAGCAGCGGAAAGGTGTGCAGGTTGCTTAAGTCCATCTATGGACTAAAGCAGGCATCGCGGAGTTGGAACATCTGTTTTGATGAGACGGTCAAGGAATTTGGCTTTATCAAAAATCCAGATGAACCATGCATCTATAGTAGATTTGTAGCGAGAACTGTAGTATTCCTCGTTTTATACGTGGATGACATTCTCTTAATAGGAAATGACATTCCTATGCTACAATCTGTCAAGGGGTTCTTGTCACACAGGTTCTCCATGAAAGACCTGGGTGATGCCTCCTACATCCTGGGGATCCGGATCCATCGTGATAGATCCAAGAGGATATTAGGACTTTCACAGTCCAGGTACATCGACACCATACTGAAAAGATTCAGTATGGAAGATTCCAAGCGCGGTAACCTACCGGCTTGTTACGGGATCACCCTCTCTAAAGAGATGTCTCCCAAGACTGATTTGGAGAGGGATCGCATGTCTATTATACCCTACGCTTCTGCGGTAGGCTCTATAATGTATGCGATATTGTGTACCAGACCGGATGTAACTTATGCACTTAGTGTAGTAAGCCGGTATCAGTCAAACCCCGGGGAGAAACACTGGATAGCGGTAAAGAACATTCTCAAGTACCTGAGAAGGACTAAGGAGATGTTCTTGGTGTATGGCGGAAAAGACCTCCAGATCGAGGCCTTTGCTGACTCCAGCTTCCAGAGTGACAAGGATGATTCCAAGTCCATGTCGGGTTTTGTCTTTACCCTCAATGGAGGGGCGGTGTGTTGGAAGAGTTCCAAACAGGAAACCGTTGCAGACTCGACGATGGAAGCGGAATACATCGCTGCATCTGATGCCGCAAAAGAAGCTGTCTGGATGAGGAAGTTCTTGAAAGAACTTCAGGTGGTTCCGTCCATTGTTGATCTAATACCTCTGTATTGCGACAACAACGGGTCTATAACTTTAGCGAAGGAACCCAGGTCCCATCAGAGATCCAGACACATCTTGAGGCGGTATCACCTGATCAGGGAGATCGTGGATCGCCAGGAAATCGAGGTTCAGAGGGTTGCTTCAGAAGATAACACTGCAGATCCATTCACCAAGGCCTTGCCCCAGACTCAGTTCGAGCGGCTGATCGAGATGATAGGTCTTCGATACGCCAGTACATGGCCTTAGTGCAAGTGGGAGATTGTTAGTGTATATGCCCTAGAGGCCATTACTGTATCATACTAGTTTGTATATTACTTAATGGAAGCTTGGGATATTCACCTTGTATATACAATCTTGCTCTAAATAGTAGTATGCTACTTGGTTTGTTTCTACTTCAATGTGTACATGTGTTTATTTTATTATATCACCTATACGCATTAGTGGAGCCCTTAGGATCTTTGCTTGATTACCAGCATTGTGATGGCAGTCACACTAGTGGGAGCTGGGTAATCTATAAGCACATCCTTATGCAGGTCTCTAGTCGCAGGACTATCGAGACAGGGCATCGATACTCCGGAGTAGACTAGCGCATGCGCTTCTCATCCCAGTGTGGGAGATGGTCTGTCCCACAGCCATCAGTACGTCGTACTGGAGATAGTATGCGGGTGCTCGTTAGGTTACGAGTACACTGGACAGGACTCGTCGGGAACTGACCGATTGGTATTATACCTATCGTCAGTTATCAGTTCCCAGATGGCATGAGTACAGCTTAGTCCGCTGACTTGACACTATCACTTCGCCTCGAGTGTGTTCCCACTGTAATTTGATTACTACCCTACCACGGCTCAAAGGAGTCGTGCAAACAGGTAGTAGTTGGGTGCATTCTCGAAGCACTTGGAGGTAGTGACGGTTAGACAGGATTCGTCTCTCCCGGTATTAGGGGTTGACATCGCACTGTGTCTAGGAGAGCCATTACACGAGTAGTCCCTGGCCAGGGCAAGCGAGATATACTGGTAGGCTTCCAGTGTTATCTCAGGGTGTATTGGGCTTCACTCCGACACGACTTGTACCGCTATTAGGGGACTGACGTTTACCGCCCCCCTAGGCCCGCCATGCGATATATCAGACGAACAGACCGAACTGTACGGAGACTGTCACAGTCAGACTCAGTAGGAGTTCAGATGGGTTTCACCTCGTCAGTCTTCTTGTCGGCATCTACCTGGGGACCGTTACGCACAGCTAGTGCCGCTTGCGGTCTGTGGTTAAACCCACTGCCAGCGTAGTGTTGAGTCTTTAGAGTCCCACACAGAAAGCTATTCGCCTTTAGGCAAAAGAGTAGAGGTCGCATAGTTTTGCGACAGGTCGCATGGTTTTGCGACAGGGTTCGGTCACATCCGTGCACTTGTGCACGTACAGTGTCCGGACAGTTAACACTAGCGGGCTTTGGTTTAAGCCAGATCCTAGTGTACGTTTTGGGATTGGTTTTATCTCGTTTGTATTCGTGTTCCTCGGAACGCGGATGCGGGTGTGTATGCACAGTTGACAGAGAGACAGAGGCAGAGGATTCTCATTAGGGTTGTTGACCGTTGACTATTAACTTTTTGCTCAACCCTAATGAGAATATGATATGTAATTAACAATAATATTAATTAAGTATTATAGTGACATGGTTGTTGAGGGGTTGACTTTGTTGACTTGTTGACTTTGTTCACCGGTTGACTAGGTTGGACTAGTTGACCATCATGATGACAATGGCTATCATTTCATGGCAAAGACTTTTGCTTGCTTGATCTCTTGTGCAAAATGAGTGCATGAAATGATATAGCCATTTTGACTTAAACCATTTACACAATACTTGATTACTATTTTTGTTATGATGGCTTTTGGATTATGAGAGGTGAGAATGAGATGAGTATGGTTCATTCTATCATTTTGCTTTCTCTCTCTTGAGCTCTCTCATTCTCAAGCTCTCCCTCTTCCTCTTGCTCTCTCTACCTCAAGGCAAACCATTCTCATGTGTTGAGACTCATTACCTTAGAGATAAAAAGACACCAAAACATTCCTCTACTCACTCTAGTTCACAAGGTTTAGCAAACCGAGTGAACTAGTTTCTTCAAAGTTCGAAGAAGAAGCCAAAGGTAGAAGCTTTCAGGTGGATCGATTTTCGGAGCAAGGAGACGACGGGGTGAACCCGATCCGGACAACCATCGAGGCTTGAAGACGAAGGAGTTCAAGAAAGAAAGGTACAACCCCCTAACCGAGTAGTTAACAACTCCTAGTTAGGTTGTTAGTTAGATATTTAACAAAGATCCGGTTTTGAGTCCATGTTACCGCCTCTAGAAAAATTGTTTTTCACCAAATTCCGCATACCCGAAAGTACCGAGAGAGGTAGCATGGACTTACACATTCAACCTATTTAAAGCTGCTTGTGCCATGAAACACAATGGATAATTCATGAATTGGATATTTTTCTGTGATAAAAATTGGTGTTCACAACACCTTCATTCATTCATTAACATGCCACTGCTAACCAATGAGCAATAGCTCAATTGATATGGGCACTTTCCTTCTTGAAGGGAGTACGGGGTTTGAACCCAAGAAACCCCCAAGAGGTAAAATGGCCTCAAATTAACGTTTTCGGAACAAATTCATGGGTCCCCTTGGGTGCGTGTCTGTTACGTGCTTGTGTGTGGTATGTGTGGGTGTGTTGTGTGCTTAGGCATTGGTGTGTTGTGTGCTTAGGTTAGGGCTTACGTGCCAGTGCAAAAAAAATTTAAATTTTTTTAATAGGACACTAGATAGATTATATATTAATATTATACATGGTTGAAAATTAACTAAACTCCAACATTATATTACAATCAATACATATTTGAAAGTGTATAGATATCACACAAATTTGAAAAATACAAATAAAGTTCCACAGCGCAAATAAAAATATTTAATTTTTGTTCCATGCCTTTTTTTTCCAAGGAAAAAGAAATATTGTAATTTATGGTCATCACTGAATCAATGTGGAATGATTTTATTGGAGCTTGGAATATCACATGATTTTTAATTTCAGACAACTTCTTTATTGATAGATTACATGGGCTTCTCATAATGCGCCTAATTGAAAGAATTTGATATTGAAATTTTTATAGTCAAGTTAAACGCTATATTCTCTTCAATCACAACAATTAGGGATTTTGATTTTGAATGGTACAACAATTGCATTTTTTTAATTATTATTAGTTTTAGTGTAAGATATTAATTTTTTTCTTCGATAAAGTGAATATACATTTAGTTTTAATTTTTTTTATTTAATCCAGAAATATATTAGATTGCCTTAAAGCTTGGGGATTTATTTCTAGTCAGTAAAGAGAATACACTGTCACAGTTCATATGAAAAGCTAAAAGTTCTCCCCCTAAAAAAGTGTGCAGAGGAAAATATTAATCATGCAAATGATTTGTTTGAGCTCAAGACTCTAGAATGAGCTGTATTGGATAAACCTTTAAACATTCATGAGCTTTCATATTGGTTGTATTTTCTGATGAATTTCTGTTCTCTCTCCGTATAACTAATTTCAAGATCCCGTGCAATGTTTAAAATAGCGACAGCGTGTTGCATGGCATTTTATTACTAAATAGCGAAAAGCGCAAACAGCTTTGCGCACAGCATAAGCCACACGAATTATTAACTATTACTTATAATTATTAGTATTATCTTATTTACAATAAATTATATATTATATAGAAAAAGAACATACAACAATTAATAGCATAACACTATTTTCTTCATTTTCAAACAGTTCATATTTATGATTCATAATTGTATTAAACGTATCAAAAATCAATCAAATAATCTCTACTTGAGAAACATGTCTGCTAAATATGATTTCAAATTGAAAGTTTAGAACTTCAATAAGACTGTCTTCATATAGTTTAGCTTAGGATTAGATACTGAAATTTTAAGAACCCGAATAAAAAATATTATGTGAAAATATATGTATAGCGTAGCGTATACTATTTATTAAAAAACGTAAGCTACTTTTTATTTAAGCTATTTACTGATGCTACGTAACGTAACAAGCTATTTTAAACATTGGTCTCGTCTTTCAAAAATTTCATATAATATAGAATTATGAGAATTGAGTGAACCAAACATTTCAGAGCAAATATTAGTACCGCAGCTTTAAGAAATGCTGAGCTATATAAGCAAAATAATAATTTTGAAGCGTAGTTGAGTTTATGCTAGTTAATAAGTATATTTATTTAGCAAGCAAGAAACTATAATAATCAGATTTATCCTGTAAAGCATCAAACTTCTGATTGGAGCTTTAGATATTGGAGCATACTAAAAATTGATACCGAGGATAGGAGAGTATTTAGCCAAGCATCTAAAACAATTAATTATTATTGTCGTGGATAGATGCTTTAAGGGTCAAGCTGAGACAGCCTCATCGGGATACGAGAATTTCAAATGCTTACATAAACAAATGGGACTTCAAAGTAAATAAATACTTCTATATTAACACTCTATTCATGAAGAAATTACGTTTTGTTGGTTTCATCTTCAATTTTAGGACATAATTTTTGAAGTAGCAGGTTTGAAACCTCTGAGGTGCATTCAAAAAGCATTATGGTTTTTTATTTCTAAAGTTGTTTATGTTATTCTCTCTGGTTTTTTAAGTCTTTTTTAAATCTCTTCTTTTATTTTTCAATATACAAGTTCCTTTAGAAATTCAAGAAGAATGTGTTATTCCATGACATGCCTCTAAAATCTATGCATCATGTATATGAATTTTCAAATTTATCTTTAGAATAAATATATCAATAATTATATAAGGTTAAACTAAGAAATTATCATTTCTTGCACTTTAGATTTTTGGATACTCATGCTCTTATTAACAAGTGTGTGTAAAAAAAAACTTATGAATAAAATCAAAAGGGTGAATGATAACCACTTTCTTTCTTTTTTTGTAAAGTTACCTCGCAGAACAATTGGTTCAGATTCCATCATTGAAGTTAACTATTCTTGTAAACCGATTTGAATTGTGTTAGTTTTTTTAATTCAAATTTAAAACAAAATAAACAAATTTTTATTTTTATTTAAGGACGTGCATCCCAACCTCCCATCCCATGTGCAATTTATTAGTTTAGATAATCGAGATAAGCATCAGTGGCAAGTGGCAAATTACTGCCTGGTGGCAGTATGTTGGGCTGGATCGGGCTTATATATATAAATTGAATTTATACCCTATTTTTTATTTCTATCAAGCCCAAACATATTCGATTTTTAGAACTGGGATTCAATATTAAATTCGAGATCCAAGCTTCAACCGAAACTCAAAATTTAGACAACGTAAAAATCATTTAATTTTCAAAGTTAAATGCAGTGTTTCATTTTCAAAGCCCGTACTTCTTCGCTCATCTTAGGACTTTTGGGTAATTAATGCTCGATTTATTTTATTTTTTTGTCATGGATTGAGTCAAGTCAATACTTTAGAGATTTTTTTTTGTGTGTTTATATATATACAGAGAGAGAGAGAGTAATGGAGAAAAGAGGCCATAGGAGGGGATTTTCTCCTATGGCGTCGAAAAAAATACAATCTCTACCATTTTTTCCGACGATCGGCATCCAGCATTTGTTATCATCTAAGATGTGCATACACCAAATTTCTCATGATTCCACCATCTTTTCACCGTTGAATTAGCAATGAAAAAAGTTTTATTATCGGTAAATCATTAATTTTGTACCAACTATATCAACGGTGAAAAAATGGTATAATCACATGAAATTTGGTATATCCACGTCTCAGATGATAAAAATTACCGTAATGTATACCGATCGTCGAAAAAATTGATGGATGGTGTATTTTTCCGACGCCATAGGAGGAAATTCCCTCCTATGGCACCTTTCCTCCATTAACCTTATATATATATATATATATATATATATATATAAAAGAATAATGGAGGGAAGAGGGCATTGGAGGGAATTTCCTCCTGTGGCGTCGAAAAAATACACCCTCCCTTGTTTTTTTTTACGATCGGCATCTACCATTTTCATCATCATCATCTAAGATGTGGGCATACCAAATTTCATATGATTA
This sequence comes from Agapanthus africanus, assembly GCA_030015575.1. Lineage (NCBI taxonomy): Eukaryota > Viridiplantae > Streptophyta > Magnoliopsida > Asparagales > Amaryllidaceae > Agapanthus > Agapanthus africanus. Next base: position 560,234,761 of record JASDDO010000016.1, read on the forward strand.
TACAATCTTTTCACCGTTGATTTATCAATGTAAAAAGTTCTATTGTCGGTAAACCATTAGTTTTGAACCCACTAAATCAACGGTGAAAAAGTTATAGAATCACACGAATTTGGTGTACTCAAATCTTAGATGATGACGATGAAGATGGTGTGTGCTGATCGTCGGAAAAAACGATGGAGGGTGTATTTTTTCGACGTCATAGAAGGAAATCCCCTCCTATGGCCTCTTTCCTCCATTATTCTATATATATATATAGAGAGAGAGAATAAGAATAATGGAGGAAAGATACCATAGGAGAGAATTTCCTCCTACGGCGTCGAAAAAATACACCCTCCCTCATTTTTTCCGCCGATCGGCACCCATCATCTTCATCGTTATCATCTAAGATATGGGTACACCAAATTTCATGTGATTCTACAACCTTTTTACTGTTGATTTAGCAATATAAAATGTTCTATTGTCGGTAAACCGTTAATTTTGAGCCTTCTAAATCAACGGTGAAAAAGCTGTAGAATCACATGAAATTTGGTGTACCCACATCTTAGATGATAACGATGAAGATGGTGGATGCCGATCGTCGAAAAAAATGAGCGAGGATGTATTTTTTCGACGCCATAGGAGGAAATTCTTCCTATGGTCTCTTTCCGCCATTAACCCCCCCCCCCCCCCCCTCTCTCTCTCTCTCTCTCTCTCTCTCTATATATATATATATATATATATATATATATATATGAGAATAATGGAGGAAAAATGCCATAGGAGGGAATTTCCTGGCGTCGAAAATATACACCTTTACTCATTTTTTCCGCCGATCGTCGTCCACCATCTTCATCGTTATCATCTAAGATGTGGGTACACCAAATTTCATGTGATTCTACAACCATTTCACCGTTGATTTAGCAATGTAAAAAGTTCTATTGTCGGTGAACCGTTAATTTTGAACCCACTAAATCAATGGTGAAAAAGTTGTTGAATCATATAAAATTTGGTGTACCCACATCTTAGATGATAACGAAGAAGATGGTAAGTGCCGATCGTCGGAAAAAATGAGGGAGGGTGTATTTTTTCGGCGCCATAAAAGGAAATTCCCTCTCACGGGCTCTTTCCTCCATTAACGCAAAACACCCCCCCCCCCCCCCCCCCTCTATCTATATATATGGTTGATTTAATGAAGCCCATAATGGTTACAACTCGAGTATTCAACGCACAAGCAAACTCTCATCTGTATCATTTCCAATATTAATATAACATGCATGATGAAAATTAAGATTAATGATAAAAGTTTCAATATATACAATTTGTAATAGTTAAAAGGAACTTAATTTACACCCACACTCCATGACTTTTGCTCCACTTAATTATTCTGTTTTCTTGTTTTTAACATGGACAGTGACCTCAGACCTGAAGACTTTAATTAATCAACAATTAAAAAAAGAAAACTAATTAAAGAAACCAAGCAAAAAAGGTCGAGTGTTGCAATCACAAGCTACAAAGCCCAAATGAAAATCAAATAAAATCAAAAGAGCTCAGACTTCCATGGCTCTTGATCAAAGCAAAGTCCACTGGTGCTGGCTGCATATATATAGAAAATGAGCCCCATTCCATGAAATTGCCATCTAATCCCCACATATGCATTGACTCTTTCCAGTCAATATTGCATGGAAGTTGACTTTCTTCTGCATTGGTTGTTGATGATGAGTTAGAACATGAGTTTGTTGTTGTTGATGATGAGGTCAACGAAGGAGCCATTAGTTCATTGGGTTGGATCATGGGCACCTCGCTAAGATCAAATTCTTGTACCATTTGTTCGGTGACCGTTTGAGGACTTTGGATATTGATTGTGTCGTCGAAGCGCTTCTCGTGTTTTTTGTCATCCGAAAGTTTGGCAGGTCCTTCATGTTCATCGATATAGGGACTAGTTGGAGAGATGGGTTTGTGAGTGAGTGGATCGATTCCCATTTTCCTTAGAATTTTCTTGATGTGAGTCTTGATCTCGTTATCGGTTCTATCAGGAAGGTGAGATGCAATTTTAGACCACCTGCCGGACATTGACAGATCAAGAAGATGAGAACGGGGACTGTACTTCGATTTTAAAGTCCCTCATGCTGCACAACACTCTAAATTTGTGGTGGGAATTTCTTTTAGAAAAGTACTTTTTAGCCTAGCACTCGAATTATAGGTAGATTGAGTGTCCCTTTTTCCTGACAAAATGTTGACAATTTTGCAACAATATTTTGTTTTGAGATAATCGGCTTTCAATGTGCTCGGTGCCTAGATGGTTTTCATATCAGCTTATATTCTACTATTCAAAAACTCTTAAGACGCGATGAAAGTTGAGGAGAATATATATGTGTGTGTGTTTTGTAATACTTTAACGGTACTTACTATTAGATTATAAAAGCCTCTCTCTTCGGACTCATGGTTGAATGACATAACGTTCTATGTAGGTCTCAGAATCATATATTCAAATACAGATCAGATAAATTCAAGTTTATCGGGAAATTTAGAAAGACATAGAAAGAAAGAAAAAAAAACATTGCACAAATTAAGCATTGAATTTCATATCTCGGTACACAAAAGAGTTCAGATAGATCGTTGCAGGTTGAAAGTATTCGCAACCCTCACTACAAATTTAGAGTTTTGATGCAATGACAAGGACGTGCAATATACCAAATTAGAGGAAAACATAACATAGAGGCAAAACTAATTAAGAAAAATAACACATACAGTCTTGAAAGATAAAATAGAGAAATTAATGAAGAACATATACCTGTTCCCAAGTTGAGAATGGAGGTTAATGACCATTTTCTCCTCTGACTCTGATAACAACCCTCTCTTCAAATCTGGCCTCAAATAGTTTGTCCATCTTAGCATGCATAGCATGCAGCTCTGGCCACACCTCAACAATCCTACGTATAACAAAAACAAATACCCAAGAATTTTTCTTTTAGATTATTTTTAAAATGTAAATTTATTAGAATATGTAAAAAAATATAGAGTTTTTTCTACTTTCTTTAATCACAATTCACAAGCCCTTCCTTTGCACAAAACACAACAACAAATATTTCAAAATCAACCCTAACAAACCCTAATTTATAGTATTGTAGGATAGGATAGGAGTGTGTCAAAAAGACAGGTCAAACACCAATAATTAATACCCTTTATGATCACCCAAATAATTAAATAATAGCTAGTGGTAGTTAAGAGTGATAAATTTGGTAAACTTACGTGAAAAAATTTATGCACAAGAAAAGACACATTGGATTAATTAGAAGACACAATAGTGTCACAACTATTATTGCATACTATTATACAAGTTTATCAGTGGATATAGATAAGACCACATTAAATATGAGTTTATCTATACACGAACATCAAGATGATGATGCTTTTTTTCTTTCTTAAATTTCCTTGTACAAGCATGATCAAAACTTTCAAGTTTCCATCTAACATTTGAAAGGACTTTTAAAATATATTTTACAAAAGGATAAGTTCATGATCCCATATCTCCGATGAATTAGAGAAACTAAGAAAGCAGTAGAACATAAAAATATTTCTTTATAAATATCCAAACTTTTGTGTTGTGATCCGAAGCAAGAAGGTTATGTCAACAAAAACTATAAGCTTTTATTCCAAACTTTTAAGATCGGCATACTAGGTACATCTGAATCATTTTTCTCCATTCTGCTCTGACAAACACTTCATTAAATCTACACACCTGATCAAAAAGCCAAATTAAGAAAAAAGGAAGGTGATCAAACAAACAAAGAATCTATATATACCTGCAAGCTTAGGGAGGGTCCTCCAACAGCAATGGCCATTGGTAAGAATGAAGTCTACGAGCTTCTTGTCCTCTTTAGCTGTCCATGGCCCTTTCTTTATCCCCACCTTCTGACAACATGGCTGCCTCCCCATTACTTTTTCTCTATACTTCAGAGAGAGAGAGAGAGAGAGAGAGAGAGCGCTCCTAATTTTGAGCTTAATTTTTCACATATATAATAAAGGGCAAATGCAATGCCATCTCAAGACCACCATCTTCATTTATAAGCTCACTCCAAGAGAAACAAACTTATAAGACTTGTGTGCTTTGCGATGCAAGGCTAGATGGACACGTGTCAGCAGGGAGGTGGGGCCATGATGGTAAGGGCCGCCTCATCTGTTGCTGCCTTTGCTTAACTATGTTGCAAGTTGTGACACATATATGTGTTGTTACCATGATGCTCACAAGTAGTGTTTCCTCAGATTACGACACGTGGCGGATGGCACGTCCTGAAGGCTACGGAAATGGAATAAATGAGTTGCATTAGGGGCATTCCTCAGGACCTCGTCTTGAGAAAGTGTCCGACCTTTCAGGAGACCTCCCTGAATACTTTCCATCTTCACCTAGCAAACTACCAATAGCTCATCTCCGAGCTTCCTCGGTCTCCTTGCTTGTCTCCGAGCCATCTGACGGCCTCACTGCTCGTCTCCGAGCAAACTGACAGGCCCAGCTTCCTTGGCTTCCCCGATCAACCAAGAGCGTGGAACCCAAGCGTCCCGCAATGGCTCCGCGTATATCGCCAGGACGAGATATCCGCCTCCCACGTTCCGCGTCCCAAGCCAGCGCGTCCCCTCTTAATGGGCGTATCCCGCCATTAATGCGAGGATAACGCAGGGACGTAATTGGTGGCGACGATCTCGCGCCCGCTCGCTCCACACGACCACTATATTAACTCCTCTTTTAGACGACTCAGGTGACTCGAAATCATTTCCAATACGTCGTTATTCTGCACTTATTCCCCGGCACTAATTTGATCATCGGAGCTTCCTACGGTGGTCACCCACCCCGAGACTTCTTTTGCAGATAGGTCGGTGTCAACGCCAACCCATTTAGATCTACACACTCAACAACATCCAAAGCAAATCTCAACCGTCAAAAATCGCCATCACAGGATCGACGGAGGACAATATCTGAAGGAGATCACAACATCCATCAGTTGGCGCCGTCTGTGGGAACATACTTCAGAAGCTTCTCCACCCCTAAAGTTGATCTTCCGCTCTTGACCCGATAGCGAGCGACAACCGCGACGATCCAAATACGAGCCGCCACAATGGAGGCGAGAGTGGCTCGTCTCCTCCTAACGTGATCAACGTCTTATCCGCTCGGATAGACAGGCTCATATCGCTGGTGGATGCTCTCGTCCGCGTTCAAGCGGCGGGCCCTACCCACCAGACCGTCGTTCCCCCTCCCCGGGATAACGACGTCCACAGAAGGACGGATGGGCACGCTCAATCCCTCGATCTCACTCGTGCTCATCCCAGCGTCATCGAGCGCCGGCGTGCCAAGTCCGGTCACCGTGACCCGCATGCGGCGATTGATTCCATGCCCCGCTGGACATCGGACAGCTCCACACCCCGATCCCAGGGAAGACTGGGCCGTCACTCTGATGCCCGCCGCGTGTTCTCTCCCCCTGAGGAGGTGTCGGTCATCTCATCTGCTTCCAGGCATGACCGTCACCCCCACACTGGCCGGGACCGCACGAACAGCGAACGCCGGGACCACTCGAGGAGGGCCTCATTCGAGAATTTGAGAAATTTGATAGAACGGAATCGGAGCCGCACCATAACGCAGACCCGGAGCGGAGGCAGCCACCACTCCGACTGTGCAGAATTCTCGGGTACCACCTCCGAATTGAAGTCCTCGAAAAGAAAATCGAAGGCATACGATGGGATGGCCATGCGTCCATGCGTCCGGCGAAGGGGCCAGGTACTCCGCCGACTCATTAACAAAGCCCTTTACAAAAGAGCTGTTGGTCGAGCACGTCTCGTCCAGGAACAAGCTGCCAAAAGTGGCCCTCTTCGACGGGAAATCCGACTCGAAGGACCATCTAGACGCATTTACGGTGGGCATGAGCTTCCAAGATAATTCGGACGCGGCTCAATGCCGAGCATTCCCTACCACCCTCATCCGGGCTGCCCGGGACTGCTTCCGAGGACTTACACCACACTCCATCTCGACCTTCGACGAGCTGGCCACCCAATTTTTCGGTCACTTCGTCGGGAATCGACAACAGAAAAGGACGGTCAACTACATGTTCACCGTCAAGAGCGGAGACAAAGAATGCTTCAATGGATATGTCACCCGCTTCTACAACGCCCTTCTCGAGGTCCCCGAGCACCGCGATGAAATAGTCATCACCGCGCTGAGGTCAGGTATTAGGCACAAAGAGTGGATCCGCTCTTTTGCATTAGCGCAACCTAAGAGCATGGCCGAAGCAAAATCCTGGACCTAGCGAGAAATCCAACTCGAGTCCGAAGTAAACTCTAACCTGTCCCGAACCGACCAGGCGGACAGAAAGAAAATGGACAGGGAGGAGAAAAAGAAAGTCAATCGCCCGAAGCCTTACTCCCCGAGGTTTCAGAAGTACACTCTGTTCCCTGATTAAAAAATCAGGAAAAGATTCAGAAGCGGCATCACGTGCCCACACGTGACCAGTGGTCACGTGTTGGCACGTGATGGTTAAGCGGCGGCACAGAGCATATTTGTTCTCTAATTAAAAGTCAAGGAGAAGCTTCAGAAGGGGCATCACGTGCTCACACGTGACCAATGGTCACGAGTTGGCACGTGATGGTTAAGCAACGGCAAGAAAAAAGAGCGCAGAAGAAGAGAAGTCCATTCCAGGGGTCACGTGCTTACACGTGACTAGGGGTCATACGCACACGTGACCACCGGTCACGTGGCCACACGTGATCAGCTTTAAAAGCCTTATTCTTTAACAGAATTAAATTCTGAGGAGAGATCATTCAAATCTTTCCAAAATGGAGAACAATTATCTGAAACCGCTGGATCAGGAATCTGAAGGTGATTAAATATCACCAATTTATGGAAAAATCTTGGACATGGAAAGATTTCCCCCTAAATCTAACCGAAATAACAAATAGATATCTTTGGATTTAAAATCCAATGGTGAATAAAATTCACCTAATAATCTAAAGGCCCAGATTAATGATGAAGATAAATCAAATCTCTCAAAAAACAAATCAAATCTTTCAATAAAAGATTCACTAAACAGATTGATTCTTTTTCTTCTCCTATAAATAAGAGCCAAAGGAGAGAATTAAAAAGAAGAAGAAGAAGACAGATACAGAGAGAGAGAGAGCCTTGGGATCTTGAAAATTCAGAAAGAAGAATTTAATTCTCTGCAAAGAAAAACCCTAGGTAAGAAAAGAGAGGCTTAAAAAGAGAATTTAATTCTCAAAAGAGTTTAACTCTTATATGAAAGAAAAGAACTTAGTTCTTTCTCTAGTGGAGGATCAGCAAAGTGCACATCTCCCCATGAATTGAGAATTTAATTCTCATTGGGTTGAGATCCTGCCATGCAGATCTAAAACATAGAGGAGGAATTGAGTTTTGGGAATTTAATTCTCACAGAATTATAGAAATTTAACTCCTTTAAGATAAAGTTAGGGTTTATCCCTACATCATAGGAATTTAATTCCTTAAAAATGGACAGAACCAGGGTTTAACCCTAATTGAGAACTTAATTCTCTAAAACTCACAGGAATTTAATTTCCGTAAAAAAAGAAATTAGGGTTTCACCCTCTGCCAGAATTTAATTCTTTACATATATGAGGAATTTAATTCCTACAGTAAAGAAATTAGGGTTTAACCCTATCTAAGAATATAATTCTTCAGAAGAAGATAGGAATTTAATTCCTCTAAAGTTTATTACTAGGGTTTAACCCTATGAAAAATTTAATTCTTAAAAGATGAACAGATCTTTAAAATATGCAAAGAACCAAGGTTACGTGCTACCACGTGACCCCTATAAAGATCCACGGAAAAGAGATTTGAGGCAACGCCTCATGTGCCCCACGTGACCTTGAAGCACACAGAGAAAAAGGCAAAAGAAACAGAAAAGAGCTCTAGGGCGCTCTCACGTGTCACCATGTGACCCCTAATGTACATTCTAACAGACCAGAGCATGGGCCTCCATCACGTGCTCACACGTGATGGCCGTCAGAATTAAAAGTGTTAAACACTGATCTGCAGAATAAAATAAGGAGAATCAGGGCGCTCTCACGTGTCCACACGTGACCTCTCTCTCTTTAGTGTTTAACACTAATCTGAAGACTTTGTCCCCAGTGTTTAACACTGATTTTCTTAGTGTTTGACACTAACTTGGAAAACTCTAGTTCCAGTGTTTAACACTGATTTGCCTTAGTGTTTAACACTAATTAAAAATTCTACTTGCAGTGTTTAACACTGATTTGCCTTAGTATTAAACACTAATTTGGAATCCCTATTTCCAGTGTTTAACACTGATTTGCTTTAGTGTTTAACACTAATTTGAAAGCCCTGTTGCTAGTGTTTAACACTGATTATCTTTTAGTGAACACTAACTTGCTAATCTTGATCCCAGTGCTCAACACTGTTAGTTTTTAGTGTTTAACACTAGATTTAGCCCAATTGGCTAAGTTTCTAGAGGCAAAGCCTCTCTTTCAATGAACCAACAGAGGGCCAATATTCTAAACATGATTGGACTTAGCCCAAGATGGCCATAAGTCCTCAATTCGGACTCAACTGAGCCAATGGGCTCATAACATAATTAATTGGTCTTGGTTCCAAATTGGGCCAAAGACTATTTAATCTACCTTGGTTCAAGGGTACATCTTTTCACTCCTTTGATACTTGGCGTTGTAATACCTCAACGTCTTCAAAGAGGTGACGGGTCCCGATGACCACACATTTGATACGGACTGTGGGGTCCTTAAACTCATGGACTATGAGGTCCTTAACCTTGACCGGGATGTCTTAAAACTAACACCGGACTGTGGAGTCCTTAAACCCTCGGACTATGACGTCCTTAACCTTGACCGGAATGTCTTAAAACTAACAACGGACTATGATGTCCTTAACCTTGACCGTGATGTCTTAAAACTAACGCCAGACTGTGGAGTCCTTAAATCCACGGACTATGATGTCCTTAACCTTGACCGCAACGTCTTAAAACTAACATTGGACCGCAATGTCCTTAAACTACCTATCGACCACAATGTCACTAAACTAAACAACAGGGCCCCCCTTAATTGCTCTTTTGTCGGATCTAAATGATCCTGTTAAGTTGATCTTAATCTAGAAACTAGGCTAACGTATCCTTAACAAACGTTTAAGTCGATCTTAGTCTCAAACGAGGCTAACGTATCCTTAAACCCAACCCCCAAACCCGAATCTAAGATAATACGGATTTGGACTAGTCCACGCCCTACGGGCGACAACATAACTTAGTCTCCGTATACAATCCACGGGCAACCAAACACAAAACGAACACCCACGACACGAAGTGACCAGCTGGAGAAGGAGAAAGTTGTTACCGTGATGCGGTAGCGTAATTAACTGCAGGGGCTTGCGCCTGCAGGGAAGAGCGTCACCACAATCAAAAAACCCTCAGACTAGGGGGAATCTGATGAAGTCTGCTACATCAGCCGCATCCGTCTAAACCTCCGATACACGGTGCCATAAATCAACTTGGCATTTTCGGAGAGGTGGACGGATAGCACCAATTAGCATCTGCCCCGAATCTCAGGCAAGACGTCTCTCGTCGCGCCGCCATTCGGAGGGGAACAGATTCTGGCACGCCCGGTGGGACCTTTTCCTCTTTCCACTCCACACTTCGTGTGTCGTCATCGCGAACAAATCGCGGTTTGTTAATGGTTGCCTTTGGTTTCAGGTTACTAAGATTTGGACCTTTGCCTGGCGCAGAAATCAAGCATCAATGGCATCTAACTGCTCGAGCTGCTCGAAATGCAAGTGCAACAGACGCTCCGCCTCACCTGGAGGTGTATCCTATGGGCCTCAAGCGGCCTCCATCCTCGCCATGCCGGTGGAACAGGTGGCTCAGGCCACCACCGGTCTGTTCTTTGGGACTATGTTCCCGCCTGCAAGCTTCACTATGCCAGTGCCCGCACCGGAGGCGAACAAGAAGTCGGTCTTCGATCGGCTCACTGCTACAACGGCCCCTTTCAACGGGTCGTCCAATATCAAACCGGCAGCCTCTGTCTTCACCAGGCTGAACCAGAACTCTGATGGGCCCGCCAAGAAGCCCATAAACCCTGAAATGGCCATCGCGAAGAAGACAACCATCTCCATTCCTGAAGTCGTCAAGACGGCTTCCCCTGCTAGAGAGTCGGTCTTTTCAAGGCTGACTATTCCGGCTCCTGCTCCTGCTCGAGGGTCTGTCTTTGACAGACTAAACATCGCTACTCAAAAGACAACATCAGTTTTTAAGAGGCTGACACCAGCAGCGCCTCATCCGGGCAGGGGGCAAGACGAAACTATCCCTATCGCCGAGCCGGTCCCAACAGCTCGACGCGCTCGACGTCGCCACTGGCGCCGAGTGAGGAAGGCCGGGGGCAACTCCCCTCAGGGCTAACTCTGCCTGCTTCAGTGGTGGAAGTTAATGCTGCTGTTCCAACTGGGAACAACTTTGAACCACTAAAGAGGGTACGTAAGAACTCTCCAACTGCTACGCTAAAAAGATCTCCTCCACCTGCGGAGAGGGTTATAGAAACGAAGCTGGAGCAGCCCCCTCAACGGCTGTCCTCCAAGATTTATAAAGTATGGCGGAGAGTTCAAGACTCCGTAATCGACCAAGATCACTCTCGTCAACAGAAAAGGGCAAAAGTGCAAGAAGAAAAAAACCGTCCATACAAACAGCAAAGGACGACAACCGCCAGGGTGCCCGCTGCAACGGCCCCCTCAACTTCAACGGCCCATAAGAAAAGGAGTCCGGAGGAAATCCCTACGCCTGCGGCGAATGCCAAAAGCGACAGGCCCAAACACCCTCAGTCCGGGGGCAGTGTAGTCCATACTGTATACATGGCGTCGGGGAAAGAAGACAGCCGTGCATCTACAGGTCATAGATCGCTTACACGGTCAGTGACCAAAGCTCAGGAGCAACAGCAGAAGCTCCAGAAAATGATGAACGCGATGGCCGCACTCACTGGGCCAAAAGAAAGCCCCGAAGCGTCCTCGGATGAACGCCGGGAGCAAGAAACCGACACTGAATTCCTTCGCCGGATATTGGAAAAGAAGGATAAAGAGGCTGCTGAACAAGAAGCCAATATAAAGCAAATGACCCTCCTGTTCCAGGACATGGTGGGAATGATGATCCAACAAGATCCTCCTGCTGAAGATCCTCCGATCGTCCTTGAAGACGACAGGGGAGAAACGTCAAATCCTCCACCGGCTCTGTCAGCAGCCAAGGAGGAGACAATCTCCAAAGCTGACTTGGACGAATATATAGCTCAACAGATACGGGTCCATCAGGCAACTGAGGCAGCTGGTCAGGTCGTAAAAACGGGGCGACCATATCCAAGCTGGTACGACCAGATCAAGTACCCGCCGGGCTATACAATATCGAAATTCCATGTGTATAAGGGGACAGGCAATCCCCACCAGCATGTTGCCCAGTTCAGGTCCCTTTGCGGTAACACCGGCGGCGATGATAAACTGTTGCTTCGTCAGTTCGTCGGTAGCTTATCGGATACAGCATTCGAGTGGTACTCCGAGCTCCCAAACGACTCTATTAAGACATTTACGGAGATGGAGCCGCTGTTTACCCAGCGTTTCGCAAGCACCAGCGAACGCACTCCGATAACGGCGTTGATTAATGCCATAGTGAAATCAGGCGAGACGTGGGTCCAGTACGCTATACGCTGGCGAAACTTGTGGTCGAAATGCGAACAACGCAATGAGGAAGCGCCCGCGGTGGGCATGTTCGTGGGTACCCTAGATCCTCATGCAACTATCTCACAGTTCATGATGTTCTTTAAGCCAACCATGTTCCAGGCTTTGATCGACAAGCTGGCCCAGATGGACCAGATGGGTCACAGACCGTCTCCCCCGAAGCCGGAACCTCGGAATGACAAGGGTAAAGGGAAGGCAACCTTCGTTGCGAATGCTCAGCAGCAACCCAGTGCCCCAAAGCTGGCGGACTAACTGGAAGAAAGACGGCGGTATTATAATGAGAAAATGAAGCGCCCTTACTCATTCCAGGAAGAAGATAATGGAGAGAGCTCGTCGGATGAATCCGATAGATATGTGGCGAGTTGTCATGTGATCTCCCACTCGTTTGCGGACGATGAAAAAACTCCTGGCACTGAGAAACTGGGGGCACAGCCTGAACCAGAACTTGTGTGGCCGACAGACGAAATGATCGACGCCTTTCTAGACGAGATTCGTTTGAAAAGTAAAGCCGATCGGGAGCGTGAGATGGCCGCATCAGAAGGAGCCAAACGCAGGCGACTAAACGAAAGAGTCGAAGCACTCCCGCCAGATCAAAAGACATCCGATGCGGACAAAAACATATCCAGGACGAGGAAAAAGTTTGCCAAACCCATGTCAATGGGAATGAAGCTACCACCCTCGAAAGAAAACACGCTCGATGGGGCGGAGAGGCACCCTAATTACTGCTCATATCATCGGAAGATTTCACACCCCACTGAGGAATGCGACGCTTTTAAGATATGGTGGCAGGGATATGTTGCTCACCGACAATATTTTAAGCAAATGAAACACAGAACTCGTCGGGAGCAGAGAAGTACGACCGAAGGTCATAAAAGAGCTACCGGCGACTGTTACACGGTCAACGCCGGAGGATCACAAGTTCTCACCTTTGGGAACGACTCTGATGAGGAAATGGCTCTGGGCCCTCTCTTTAAAGAATCCATCTCAGGGAAAGAGGAAGAACCAGAGGCCTGCGAAAACATTCAGCTGCGCAATCGCACGCTTCCGGAAAAGAATCTCGGACCCGCAACTAGAAAAGATAAGGGAAAGGAAAAGGTCGCTGAGGATAACGCCTTAGATGACCAAATCATGAAAGAGCTGACTGCCAAGGACCCGCCCAAGAAGAGTAAGGTGGACTACAACATCCTAGCGCACCTGAGGAAGCTACCTTCGCAGCTCAGCATTCTTGACGCCCTCTTACTATCAGAAGAAGCGAGGGATTCATTAATCAAGGCGCTACAAGAGCCCGAGCAATTCCAAGCCTTCCTCGCCGAACAAAGGATGAAGGATGAACTGGAAGAAGTACACACGGCCGATATCACTTTCGGTGACGAAGACCTTCTTCTCGGGACGTGCGGCCACAACCGTCCCCTATATGATACTGCCACGATATCAAGATAGGCAAAATCCTGGTGGATAATGGGTCCTCCGTCAATCTCCTTAATGTTCGGGTGTTGAAGGAAATCTGCATGAGTATTCAGCACCTCGCTCGGGACAAAATTACCATCTCCGGTTTCGACTCCCAGTCATCACGAACTCTTGGATCTGTGATATTGACACTACGCTTTGGGCTACTCGTCACGGACATTACGTTTCACGTCATAGACGCCAAGACATGCTACAATGCTCTGCTCGGCCGACCTTGGTTACATGAGTACAACATCATCCCTTCTACACAACATCAGTGTATGAAGTATTTCAAGGATGGTCTCGAGTATACCGTAACAGGTGAGCTGAACCCGTTCTCCGTGAATGAAGTCCGCAAGTACGAAGATGCAAAGTACTTTTTGCCAGATTTCGAGGACACGGAGAGGTGTCGCAAACCGGAGAACAAAGCCGCCGCCACCATTCCTGTTTTCGGGAGTGATACCGAAGACGAAGAAAAGATAGTTTACGCTGGGCCGTCTCGACGCAACAACTCGGGACCATCCGCCCCCACGTTGGTCTTCGGAAGCGGCTCGGAAGATGAGGTGAATGCTGTGTTCTCCAGTCGGCCGTCAATACGAGAATTCCCTGGTGGTGATCAGAGTTTGCAAATTACCATGATCCCGCGGGAGCACTACAAAGACCTTGATGCACTTGAAACTTACAATGTGCAAGACCTGCGGACATTTTATGTCCCTCCTAGGCGAAAAGGTGAAAAGGCAATCCTATTCTACCGGTCCACGGAAATAAGAGTGGAGAAAGAAATCTGGCACGACGCGGATTCTACACTCGACAGGCTCCAGCCCATCCGTTTGCCCAGATATTACACAAACGGATTAAAGAGGCTATTGAAGCGCCAAGGGGTACCCTTAAAACAGACTATTCGACAAGCTCGATTCTATAACAGGATTTGGGATGTCCCTGGGACTCAACACAAGTTGCCCAACGGGAGAATGGAAACGCTTGGGCTTGGATATGTGAGATCCGGGAAACGGGAACGAGTCCATGGTAGCTACGCCATACATAACGTCGATGAAGAAGAGGACGCCCTGCCGGAAAATGCCGATCCCGCGTCAAGACGAGATCCCGCAATCAAAATGCCGAGTCCGTCATTTGAAGAAAGAATGGACAAGCTTATCAGGAAAGCGGGTCAAAAAGCTCGGGACGACCATAATCGCGAAATGGCCATCTACGAGAAAGCCAGGACGCAACGTCTTCTTCAACAGGCTGTGAAAGACGAAAATGCTCCTCCCTGTCAACCTGTCGCGCAAAAGGCCCGACGCAGAGGCAGAAATAAGTCAAGGAGCGGAAAAGGCGTTCGACAACGACAAAGCGGGACTGGAAAGTCACGTAATCGGGAATTGGGCGGTCCGGATTTGTCCCTCATGAAGAAGATGAGTCGAGCATACTCCTTTCCTCGAGACAAGACGGAGAAGATACTTGATCTCGCTTTAAAACATCGAATGATCACGTTGCCGGAGTCTAAGCACCCTGAGCAAGCTAACAAGGTCTCTCATCCGGGCTACTGCTCTTATCACCGAGCCATAGGACACCCTATCGAAGACTGCTTCACCTTCAAGAACTGGGTCGAAGACCGGTACCAGCAAGGCAGGTTTGCTCTATCCAGCAGCTGGAGGGTAACGCCGCCACAAAAGCACGAACCCAAAGCCACAAAAGCAGAACCAGATCCACGTCAGTCTTGGAAGCGAGCTCGTACCTGTCATATGACAACGATATCGAAAGAAGAGCCCGAGGATATGGACGACCTTCCCTGGTGTTTCGAAAACAGCAACGACGAGGTCATCTCAGAATTTCCACCAGCACCGAAAGAGCTGGAGGATGGAATACATACTACTGCAGATAACCTTAAGAAAATTGAGTTGGGGACAGCGAACGACCCGCGGCCGACATTTGTCAGCGAATTGCTATCTAAAGAAAAGATGGCTGCGCTAAAAGACGTGCTTATGCAGTATAGAGATTGCTTCGCGTGGAACTATTCCGAAATGCCAGGACTGGACCCAGAAATCGCTATGCATAAATTGGCAATATCCCCGGACATCAAGCCAGTTAAACAGGCGCCGAGAAGAATGCGGCTCGAGCTTGAGATGAGCATCAACGCCGAAGTCAAGAAGCTGATCGACTCTGGGTTTATCCAGGAAGTTCAGTACCCGGATTGGATCGCCAACATCGTCCCAGTAATGAAGAAAAATGGGACAGTGCGCATCTGCGTAGACTTCCGGGATCTCAATAAAGCTTGCCCGAAGGACGACTTCCCGGTACCGGTCACCGAGCTGATGATAGATAACACGTCCACTCACGAGATTTTCTCTTTCTTGGACGGCTCATCAGGGTATAATCAGATAAAGATGCATCCCGAAGACCAGAAGCACACCGCTTTCCGGACCCCTCTGCGAATATTCTGCTACAAGGTGATGCCTTTCGGTCTAAAGAACGCCGATGCCACCTATCAAAGGGCCATGACGAAGATCTTCGATAATCTTATACATGAAATCGTCGAATGCTATATCGACGACCTCGTGGTTAAAAGCAAATCATACGAGGAACATCTCGAGCATCTAAAGACTGTATTTCAACGCCTTCGGCAATACAACTTGAAGATGAACCCTCTTAAGTGCGCATTCGGAGTTTCCTCGGGCAAATTCCTAGGATTCATCGTCCGACACCGAGGTATCGAGATAGATCAGTCAAAGATCAAGGCGATCATGGAAATGCCTCCGCCAAGGACTCTCAAGCAATTGCGGTCTCTCCAAGGGAAGCTTGCGTACATCCGGCGATTTATAGCCAACCTTTCAGGCAAGTGTCGCCCTTACAGTCACCTGATGAAGAAGGGAACCCCGTTTGTCTGGGATCACAAATGCCAAGGCGCGCTGGACGAGATCAAGTAATACCTGCAGAACCCGCCGGTGTTAGCTGCTCCAGTTAAGGAAAAGCCTCTTATTCTTTATACCACTGCCCTCGAAGATTCCTTAGGTGCATTATGGGCACAAGAGAACGACCAAGGGAAAGAAAGAGCTCTCTATTACTTGAGTCGAGTTCTCCTGGGGGCAGAAAGCAATTACTCCCCCATCGAAAAACACTGTATGGCTTTGATCTTCGCGATAACAAAACTCAGGCACTATGCATTGGCGCATGAAGTCCGTCTTATATCAAAGGTGGACCCCCTCAAATATCTTATGTCAAAATCCATATTGACAGGGAGACTCACTAAATGGGCCCTGCTCTTGATGGAGTTTTCAATAACCTATCAGCCTCTCAAGGCAGTAAAAGGCCAGGCCATCTCCGACTTCCTCGCTGAGCATCCGATACCTGTCGATTCCCCTCTGAATTGCGAACTGCCAGACGAACATGCATTTGACGCGATCGATGGGAGCGATATCCGATGGGAGCTTTATTTTGATGGAGCATCTTCCATGAAGAAGCGCAAACAAAGTACCCCTATAATCAAATCAGGGGTAGGCCTTATCTTTGTGACTCCACAGGGAAGGATAATGCGCTTTGCTTTCTCCTTAACAGAGCCGAGGACGAACAATGAAGCCGAATAAGAAGCTTTGACCGCAGGCCTCGAGATCGCCATCAACATGGGAATTGAAAACCTCCTCATATACGGAGATTCCTAACTGGTCGTTAGTCAAGTGAATGGTGACTACCAGACATGCAAGCCAGAGCTGGTGAAGTATGGCGAGAGAGTACAGCAATTGCTGACTCAAATCCCCTTCTACATGCTGGAAAGCATACCGTGCGCGGAAAATAGCAAAGCAGATGCACTAGCTAAGCTCGCTAAAGAACTAGCTGACGAGAACCTCGATGACGTGAAGATCATTGTACAGAGCCGTCGGGTTCTTGCACTGGCAGAAATATCTCCGGAGTCGTCCGAAGAAAAGGGAGCGACCGAGCAAATGGCTATGCAAATAAAGGACCAAGAAAAGGCTGAAGATTGGAGAGAAGTCTTCATAGACTACTTCAAGTGCCGTCGAACGCCCGAAGATGCGTCCTCAAGACATCAGCTCATGAAACGAGCTCTGTCCTTCGCCTTCGTCAATAATACTCTGTGCAAGAGGTCGTTTGATTCTCTGTGGTTGAGATGCCTAGGACCTAACGAAGCGGAAAGAGTCGTTCAGGAAGTTCATGACGGACTCTGCGGTTCTCACCAAGCGGGCCCGAAGATGAAGTTGAAGATTAAACGGATGGGCTACTATTGGCCCACAATGATTCGGGACTGCTTCGAATATGCGAAGCAATGCCACTCATGCCAGATTCATGGAGACTTTATCCATCAGCACCCAAATCCTCTACATCCGACGGTGGCTAGGTGGCCATTCAAAATGTGGGGAACTGACATAGTCGGCCCTATCGAACCAGCATCGTCCAGGGGACATCGTTTCATCCTAGCGACCACTGATTACTTCTCCAAATAGGCCGAAGCAGTACCGTTGAGGGAAGTGAAGACGGAGAATATCCTCCATTTCTTCAAGACGCGCGTCATTTATCGGTTTGGAACGCCAAGACGGATCATCTCCGATAATGGGCCAGCCTACAGAAGCCACAAGATCAGCCGCTTCACGCAACAACACAACATAGACTGGAGATATTCCTCAGTGTATAATCCCTGAGCTAACGGTCTAGCCGAGGCTTTCAACAAAACCTTGACGAAGATTGTGAAGAAGACGGTGTCCCGAAATAAAAAGGACTGGCACGAGAGACTGCAAGAAGCTCTCTGGGCATATCGAACTACGTTCAAAACGGCCACGAACACAACGCCATACACGCTGGTATTCGGTAGAGAAGCAGTACTCCCCCTCGAGATAGAGTTACCCTCTCCACGAATGGCAGTCCACTACGAGCTGACGGACGAAGAAAATGCTCACCTTCGGCTTGAGGAGCTTGATGCCCTTGATGAAACCCGGCTCATAGCGCAACAAAATCTGGAAGCTTATAAAGCAAAAATGACGCGCTCATATGAAAGATTGACCAGGCCGAGGACATTCCGCCAAGGCGAACTCATGTTAGTGGTCAAAAGACCTATGATCCCCAATCGCGCCAAGCGGGGAAAATTCGAGCCGAACTACGAAGGCCCGTACATCATAGACAAGGTCTATCAGGGTGGAGCGTATCTACTCATGGATATGCACGGTAAAAGACCTTTCAGGCCAATAAACGGTCGCTTTCTGAAGAAATACTACGTTTAACGGGTCAGGGCCTAGATCAATGATAGATGACGACGACTATGTCCGCTCGCTATCTTCCTAAGCCCGAACTCTATAAGTAGTAACCGGCCTTCTTCAACAACGGACCGAAATGTCCTTAAACTAACGACGGACCGAAATGTCTTTAAACTAACGACAGACCGAAATGTCTTTAAACTAACGATGGACCGAAATGTCCTTAAACTAACGACGGACCGAAACGTCCTTAAACTAACAATGGACCACTATGTCCTAAAACTAGTTGTTGACCGAGATGTCGA
The DNA here is from genome assembly GCA_030015575.1 of Agapanthus africanus. Taxonomy (NCBI): domain Eukaryota; kingdom Viridiplantae; phylum Streptophyta; class Magnoliopsida; order Asparagales; family Amaryllidaceae; genus Agapanthus; species Agapanthus africanus. The sequence goes on from JASDDO010000016.1 coordinate 560,253,438, forward strand.
TAAACTACGGTAGATTGCGACATCCCAAAACCGATAAAAAAAAGGGAATAAAAAAATTAATAAAAAATAAAAATAAAAACGGTATGTCCATAAGCGAAGTGGGCACGGATGAAAACCCGAAAGGGCTCCGTGAGTAAAAACAACAGGGCTACCGGCGAGTGTTTGTGAAAACCCAAAAGGGCGCAACCCCGTTAAAGAACACTTGCAGGGTCCTCACGACCTTGTAAGGAGAAACCACCCGCGTGAGATCTTTACGACTCACAAGAGAGAAACACACTTAGCAGTCCTCACGATTTCTAAGGAGAAATTACACTTGCGAGATCCTCACGACTCGTAAAGAGAATTCTCTTTAAGGACCCTCACGGCCCATAAGACTTGAAAGTCTTAAGTTACAGAGACCTGAACCTGTTCTTAAGCAACCCCCACAAACTTTGATATTGCCCTACAAGCGGCTCATACTGACCCTTGTATACAATCCATGGGCGCAAATAAACATTTCCCCAGCCGAGTCCCATCCGTGACTAGAGATATGTTTATATGGTGAAAAACCCTTGTAAGTCCTCTCGACCTATAAAGACAAAACCCTTTTGTAAGATCTTTACGACTTACAGGGGAACACGCACTTAGGAATCCTCACGATTCCTAAGGAGAAAACACACATGTGAGATCCTCACGACTTGTAGGGAGAAATACCTTTGTGGGACCCTTACGGCTCATGAAGTCAAAAGCCTTAGTCGACAGGACCCTTAACCCTATTCGCTAAGCCACCTTTGTTCGATATTGACAGAGGCAAATGATGATTCGCTCCTGACAATATCCCAGTAGTAGCGGTGCTGATGCCGAAATCGGTGTCTAAATCCCAAGCTTACGGCAAAAAGCTAGCAAGCTACATATGCATACAAAATAGCCGAAATGATGGGGCAACTTGCAATAAAAAGTAGAAAGTAAAAATGTATGCATGAAAAATAGCCGAAATGATTGGGCAACTCGCAATAAAAAGCAGCGAGTAAAAATAAAATAGCCGAAATGATTGGGCACCGCGAAAAATAGCCGAAATGATGGGGCAATCGCGACCTTCGCGATATAAAAGCTGAAATGATAGAGCATCGCGGAAAAAGAAATAAAATAAAAATGAAATTTACGCCCTACAGGTGATATTACATCTACCCCTGTATACAATCCAGGGGCGCAAACAAAGAAGGAATCGCACTCCTCCTCTCCCAGGTTTCATCAGAAGAAGAAGCCAAATCTCGACGGGCCACAAGTGACCTAGAGATCGTCTCAACACTCGTCTCGTAACAACGGACACAACTTCAAGCGAAGCGGAACAGCGGCAACTCCCAGTTCCATAGCTCCGCGATATACAGATCACCAAGAGTCAAACCCTTATTCCGTGAAATGCGGATACAATCAGCAAAATTCCTGGTCATGTGGAACGCGGATAACGTCACTCTTTAACCCCGTGGAAAACGTCAAGAGCGGAGCCTGGTCCTCGCAGAACACGGCAGTGAACCCGTGGGAAGCATCCAGAGCAAAATTCCTGGTCACGTGGAACGCGGATAACGTCACTCTTTGACCCCGTGGAAAACGTCCAGAGCGGAGCCTGGTCCTCGCAGAACACGGCAGTGAACCCGTGGGAAGCATCCAGAGCAAAATTCCTGGTCACGTGGAACGCGGATAACGTCACTCTTTGACCCCGTGGAAAACGTCCAGAGCGGAGCCTGGTCCTCGCAGAACACGGCAGTGAACCCGTGGGAAGCATCCAGAGCAAACACCGGACTGTGGAGTCCTTAAAATCCACGGACTATGATGTCCTTAACCTCGACCGCAATGTCTTAAAACTACCAATCAACCACCATGATTCGAGACTGATTTTACCTTGGTTCAAGGGTACATCTCTTCACTCCTTTGATATTTGTCGTTGTAATCCCTCAACGTCTTCAAAGAGGTGACGGGTCCCAGTAACCACACATCGGACTGTGGAGTCCTTAAATCCACGGACTATGACGTCCTTAACCTTGACCGTGATGTCTTAAAACTAACATTGGACTGTGGAGTCCTTAAATCCACGGACTATGAGATCCTTAACCTTGACCGTGATGTCTTAAAACTAACGTTGGACTGTGGAGTCCTTAAACCCACGGACTATGAGGTCCTTAACCTTGACCGCAATATCTTTAAACTATGGTACCTTGAAAAATATCCCAAAGCAACCCCTGACCCCGTGAAATACGGATAAGGGCGACCGCACCCAGCACTTGCGGGTCCTCACGACCCGTAAGGAAGCAAATTCTCTTGAGAGATCCTTGTGACTCCCAAGGGAAAACCCGCTTAAGAATCCTCACGATTCTTAAGAAGAACTTACACCTATGGGATCCTCTCGACCTGTAGGGAGAAAAATTCTCTATGAGACCCTCACGGCTCATAAAGCTCAAAAAGTCTTAGGAGGCAGATCTTAACCCTGAGTCCTAAGCCATCACTGTCCTGCAAAGAGATCAAGTCTATCCGCAGAATACATTCAATAAAAAGGGACACACCATTGGAAAAAATATACGCCTTTTATTCATAAACCAAAATGGGTACAAAGTACAATTCATGAAAGAACAAAAAGAATGTACTCTCATTCAGAAGTATGTACAAAAAGAAAGGAAAAGATACAAGTTTTTCAAGCCGGCGGGCGATTTAGCAATTTTGCTAGCTCATCTTGCCTTTGCTGGGCCATAACTTCATGATTCAGGATCGCCAGAAGACGAGCCTCGGCCTGAGCCTGCTGGGCCTGATACGAGGCGAGCCGGCCTTCGAGCTCTTTCTCAGTGACTTTGTGAGCCTCGACCCTTTCGCGAGTGAACACGATAGCTTTATCAAGAGCCACCACCTCTCTGGTAGACTCTTGAAGTACCCGCCAGAGTTCATACGCTTTATTGGCTTTAGCTGTAAGGCTGGTTTGAAGCTCGCTCAATGCCTTGGAAGCTAGCTCCCTTTCCGAGAATTTGCGGCCAAGCCTCTTCTCGCACGACACCAAGTTCGCCGCACATCGCTCTATCAGACCACGCAAGCCCGCCTTCGCAGCCGCAGCCTTTGAAATAGAACATGTACGCTCAAGACCGTATGAACAAGCCTCCATTCGACGGCAATAGTTGATCTAAAGCGCGTGCATCACGTGGTACGGGAAGCAACAAGAAAAATTTCCGATGTGTTCGCAATTAAAGAAAGTTCTCATGGAAAGAATACAAAGCTCATTTATGCAAGCAAGACATACATATGAGTACCCAGCACACACAAAAATTCAACATAAAGCATGCGAAAACTAATGAGAATATACTACGCTAGCGGGAAGAGGTCACCAAACACGGGATCAGTAGCACAAGGGTTAACAAAACAAAGAACAAAATTCTCCATCTCTCTCTCTGCTTTCTCCAACACATCGAAGTGACGGTTCTCGCGAGGAGTCGCTCCCCATCGATTGGCGCCATGTTCGTCCGCAAAAGCAGACATGATAGCCCGTCGGGCTCTTATTTGGCTCAACAGGTGAATCGGGCAATCCTTCAAAGCTTGAGTAATCAGGCACGCTTCGTGAAAACCCTCGAGCTTTTCTTCAGCCGCGTCAAGCATCGTCAGGGTCATCTGCGCCGGGTGAGGAGGGATGTCGGCAAGCACGGCAGGAAGAATCATCCGGAGCCAGAGGGAGCCCATTGGGAGGGGAGACCCCCTGCGAATCGAGAGTTCATATGCCGCTGAGTCGCATTCGTCGTCGGTAAGGAGAGGATCCACCAATCGTGCGGCAAAGCGGGGGATCATCTCCTCAATAGGAACTTCCCATGGCTGTCGACGAGCATGAGGGCGGTTGCAGGCCATGGCACCCAGTTGTTTCCTCAAGATAAATCGCACTAAATTGAGAATAAATTTCTCTGTGAAGAAGAAAGACGGCCATGGCCTCAAGTTATAAAGAGGGGCATTAAAAGCGGCGTACGGAGAATCCTGCATGGTGGAACTATTTCCAAGGTCCAAAAAAGGGAAGGCATTGGAAATCAACGGAGATGGAACTATTTCCAAGGCTCCTTTTCAGCATCTAATGCTGTGCACAGAAAATATGGCATGAAAAATTAAACAACACCATCAAAAGGGCCCCACGTGCGGAGCACGTGAGCATCACACTTGATATACACTGAAAAGTGAAATAGTGCCTCACACGCCAAACACATCGCAGCAACAATGACAAAATGATGAAATCCATGAAGAAGGCATGTAAACACAGAAGGGCACGATAAAATTTATCATTCATACTTTAAAAAGTTCATACAAAATAAAAAAAAAGGGAAAAACGATTACAACGGCAACACCTCAGACGCGGGGCGCGGATTGAGAAACTCAAACTTGGCATTATCCAAGATCCTCCAAGCATTTCGAACCATCCGAGTATGTTTTCTCTCGCGGTCACAGACGTCGAGGTCCTCACAAATGTCTTCTACCCTCCGATAGGTAGCAAGTATGGCCGATTGCTGAAAAGCCTGGTGCAAGAGATCAATGAGGTTGTCTCGCCTCCTCTTCGAGATTAGGCTCATCAGGTACACCGAATGTACCTTATCCTCGGCAGTGTCCAATGCCCTGAGCGGCACGCCGGTGCAAAAGAGAGGGAGCGCCTCCCAGATCGCCAGCACGATGAGTCTCAAAAGAGAAGAGCGGCGAGGGAGTAGCCGACCATTGTACTCGTCGAAGCGGCTCATGATCTCAGCACATTGAGCGTTGGTGAACTCCTGGTTCTGGCTACGGCCCAGTGCACGAATATTCCCGTAAGAGATGATTTCATCAAGATCGTACATATGGGCATCCATGATACATGAAATAAAGATCATGAGAATTTATTACAAATCTTTTCTTCTCGGATGTGAAAGAGATGACTCAGGGCAGGAAAACCCATGGAGTTCTCTAGGAAGAACTTAGTTCTTCGTAGGGATTAAATTCCTTTTTGAAAAAGGAAATTAAATTCCCATAAAGGTTCTGTTCCCGAGCCGAAGCTCCTTGGGGATGGAATTAAATTCCATAAAAGGCAACGGATCTCATCATCTCCCTAAAGATCAAATGAACCATAGGGGATCTACTGTTCGAAGATTAAATGGTTTTATATTCCTGTTGAAGAACTTGAAGAAAATGGGTTCATGTTAAAAGGGTGAAACCCTTGATATGGATTTAAAATCCAGAGAGTTTTATGTATGTAAGTCCTTCGTTCAAGGAAGAGAACTAAGCTCTGGAAAACGAGAATTAAATTCTCAAGAGAAAAGTTCTCAAAGGAAGAAGATGAGCAAAAGTGGAGGCTCTTCTGAAAGGACATGGGCATTTATAGGATGGGATGGAAAACGTTTCGTCTACCCTACTCCCAAGACAGATCCAACTGTCACAAAAGTGACAGCGTCGCACTCACGTGCAGACACGTGAGAGCAACGCTGTGGGGGCATTTGTTCCCTGATTAAAAAATCAGGAAAAGATTCAGAAAAGGCATCACGTGCTCACACGTGACCAGTGGTCACGGGTTGGCACGTGATGATTAAGCAGCGGCACAGAGCATATTTGTTCTCTAATTAAAAGTCAAGGAGAAGCTTCAGAAGGGGCATCACGTGCTCACACGTGACCAATGGTCACGTGTTGGCACGTGATGGTTAAGCAACGGCAAGAAAAAAGAGCGCAGAAGAAGAGAAGCCCATTCCAGGGGTCACGTGCTTACACGTGACCAGGGGTCACATGCGCACACGTGACCAACGGTCACGTGGCCACACGTGATCGGCTTTAAAAGCCTTATTCTTTAACAGAATTAAATTCTAAGGAGAGATCATTCAAATATTTCCAAAATGGAGAAGAATTATCTGAAACCGTTGGATCAGGAATCTGAAGGTGATTAAATATCACCAATTTATGGAAAAATCTTGGACATGGAAAGATTCCCCCCTAAATCTAACCGAAATAACAAATAGATATTTTTGGATTTAAAATCCAATGGTGAATAAAATTCACCTAATAATCTAAAGGCCCAGATTAATGATGAAGATAAATCAAATCTCTCAAAAAACAAATCAAATCTTTCAATGAAAGATTCACTAAACAGATTGATTCTTTTCCTTCTCCTATAAATAAGAGCCAAAGGAGAGAATTAAAAAAAAAAAGAAGACAGATACAGAGAGAGAGAGAGAGCCTTGGGATCTTGAAAATTCAGAAGGAAGAATTTAATTCTCTGCAAAGAAAAACCCTAGGTAAGAAAAGATAGGCTTAAAAAGAGAATTTAATTCTCAAAAGAGTTTAATTCTTATATGAAAGAAAAGAACTTAGTTCTTTCTCTAGTGGAGGATCTGCAAAGTGCACATCTCCCCATGAATTGAAAATTTAATTCTCATTGGGTTGAGATCCTGCCATGCAGATCTAAAATATAGAGGAGGAATTGAGTTTTGGGAATTTAATTCTCACAGAATTATAGGAATTTAACTCCTTTAAGATAAAGTTAGGGTTTAACCCTACATCATAAGAATTTAATTCCTTAAAAATGGACAGAACCAGGGTTTAACCCTAATTGAGAACTTAATTCTCTAAAACTCACAGGAATTTAATTCTCTTAAAAAAAGAAATTAGGGTTTCACCCTCTGCCAGAATTTAATTCTTTACATATATGAGGAATTTAATTCCTACAGTAAAGAAATTAGGGTTTAACCCTATTTAAGAATATAATTCTTCAGAAGAAGATAGGAATTTAATTCCTCTAAAGTTTATTGCTAGGGTTTAACCCTATGAAGAATTTAATTCTTAAAAAATGAACAGATCTTTAAAATATGCAAAGAACCAAGGTCACGTGCTACCACGTGACCCCTATAAAGATCCACGGAAAAGAGTTTTGAGGCAACGCCTCACGTGCCCCACGTGACCCTTGAAGCACACAGAGAAAAAGGCAAAAGAAACAGAAAAGAGCTCTAGGGCGCCCTCACGTGTCACCACGTGACCCCTAATGTACATTCTAACAGACCAGAGCATGGGCCTCCATCACGTGCTCACACGTGATGGCCGTCAGAATTAAAAGTGTTAAACACTGATCTGCAGAATAAAATAAGGAGAATCAGGGTGCTCTCACGTGTCCACATGTGACCTCTCTCTCCTTAGTGTTTAACACTAATCTGAAGACTTTGTCCCCAGTGTTTAACACTGATTTTCTTAGTGTTTGACACTAACTTGGAAAACTCTAGTTCCAGTGTTTAACACTGATTTGCCTTAGTGTTTAACACTAATTAAAAAATTCTACCTGCAGTGTTTAACACTGATTTGCCTTAGTGTTAAACACTAATTTGGAATCCCTATTTCCAGTGTTTAACACTGATTTGTTTTAGTGTTTAACACTAATTTGAAAGCCCTGTTGCTAGTGTTTAACACTGATTATCTTTCTAATGTTCAACACTAACTTGCTAATCTTGATCCCAGTGCTCAACACTGTTAGTCTTTAGTGTTTAACACTAGCTTTAGCCCAATTGGCTAAGTTTCTAGAGGCAAAGCCTCTCTTTCAATGAACCAACAGAGGGCCAATATTCTAAATATGATTGGACTTAGCCCAAGATGGCCATAAGTCCTCAATTCAGACTCAACTGAGCCAATGGGCTCATAACATAATTAATTGGTCTTGGTTCCAAATTGGGCCAAAGACTATTTAATCTACCTTAGTTCAAGGGTACATCTCTTCACTCCTTTGATACTTGGCGTTGTAATCCCTCAACGTCTTCAAAGAGGTGACGGGTCCCGATGACCACACATTTGATACGGACTGTGGGGTCCTTAAACTCATGGACTATGAGGTCCTTAACCTTGACCGGGATGTCTTAAAACTAATACCGGACTGTGGAGTCCTTAAACCTTCGGACTATGACGTCCTTAACCTTGACCGGAATGTCTTAAAACTAACAACGGACTATGATGTCCTTAACCTTGACCGTGATGTCTTAAAACTAACGCCAGACTGTGGAGTCCTTAAATCCACGGACTATGATGTCCTTAACCTTGACCGCAACATCTTAAAACTAACATTGGACCGCAATGTCCTTAAACAACCTATCGACCGTAATGTCACTAAACTAAACAACAGGGCCCCCCCTTAATTACTCAATCTAAATGATCCTGTTAAGTTGATCTTAGTCTAGAAACTAGGCTAACGTATCCTTAACAAACGTTTAAGTCGATCTTAGTCTCAAACGAGGCTAACGTATCCTTAAACCCAACCCTCAAACCCGAATCTAAGATAATACGGATTTGGACTAGTCCACGCCCTACGGGCGACAACATAACTTAGTCTCCGTATACAATCCACGGGCAACCAAACACAAAATGAACACCCACGACACGAAGTGACCAGCTGGAGAAGGAGAAAGTTGTTACCGCGATGCGGTAGCGTAATTAACTGCAGGGGCTTGCGCCTGCAGGGAAGAGCGTCCCCACAATCAAAAACCCCTCAGACTAGGGGGAATCTGACGAAGTCTGCTATATCAGCCGCATCCGTCTAAACTCCGATACACGGTGCCATAAATCAACTTGGCATTTTCGGAGAGGTGGACGGATAGCACCAATTAGCATCTGCCCCGAATCTCAGGCAAGACGTCTCTCGTCGTGCCGCCATTCGGAGGGGAACACACTCCCCTAAACATCTCTCAAACCGAGCTGCTGGAGGAAGCCAAGGGCGAGAGGTTCTTTAAGCTCCCGCCAGTCACCCAAAGGGCAGGCAAGCGTCTCCACGGCCCATACTGCGCCTTCCAAAAGTCGCAGGGTCACCCGACTGAGAGCTGCAAACAACTCCGTGACTATATCGAGGAGTTGATCCGCTCAGGCCACCTGGTAAAATACCTGCAAGTCAAGCGACAGGTGGAGCAGGAGCAAAATGACCAAACCCCTCCCGGGGAATTAACGATCGGGTAGATCATGGTCGTTACCTCGGATTCAGCTCGAGAAAGTGGGAGGAACTGCCACATCCTCCCAATCGAGGGTACAAGCGGTATGCCACACAAGATGTGCAGGAGGGACGAGCCGATCACTTTCACAGATGGGGACCTCCACAGCATATCGCTCCCTCATAATGACCCTCTCATGATAGCGGCCAGAGTCCACCGTTACGAAGTCCAGAGGATATTGGTCGACTCAGGGAGCTCGGTAGATATCGTGTTCCACAACTGTTTCTAGCGTAGGGGGCTAGGACCATCCGACCTCCGACCTACCTCTCATGTCCTCTCTGGGTTCACCAATCATTCCGTCCCTGCCGAAAGATTGGTCACCCTCCTCCTCAACATTGGGGAAGCAGGCAATACACGAACCATACCAGTAGACTTCCTCGTCGCCAAGGTCCCTTCATCCTACAACATTCTTCTGGGACGTCCTACCTTAAACACTCTCCGGGCCCAGATCTCGACTTATCACCTGGCACTCAAATTCCCTTTGGATCAATGGGGAATAGGCCGGGCCTATGGAGATCAGCAAACAGCTAAGATTTGCCTCGCCTCGACGTCCACCGCCGGAGCGCAGGGCAATGATTTTGAGAGCACGCCCGACTTCCAAGGGTCTTTGGATACACGCGACAACCAAAGGTAGGTTAGAGGTGCCCCGGTGGAAGCGTTGGCGGAAGTCCCCTTCGAAGAAGGGGTCGATGGCCGGACAGTCCAGATCGGCTCACTCCTGACTAGAGATCACCGCAAAGACCTGATCCGGTTCCTCCGAGATAACTTGGACGTATTCACTTGGGCACCGACGGACATGCCCGGAATCGATCCTAGGGTGATCTCCCACAAGCTCGGGGTCGACCCGAAAGCAAAGCCCATTCAACAAAAGAAGAGAAGCTTTGCGTCGGCCAAACAAAAGGCGATAGAAGACGAAGTGGATCGATTGCTCGCCGCTAACTTTATCAGAAACCTAGACTACTCGGTTTGGCTGACGAACGTGGTCATGGTCAAGAAGGCAAACGGGAAATGGCGCATGTGTGTCGATTTCACGGATTTGAACAAGGCCTGCACTAAAAACAACTATCCCCTTTCTCGGATAGACCAGCTGGTAGAAAGTTCGGCCGGTCACGAATTATTGAGCTTCATGGACGATTTCTCCTGTTACAATCAGATCAGGATGAACCCGGCCGATGAAAAACTTACCGCCTTCACCACTGATCGGGGGGTATACTGCTACAAAGTGATGCCTTTCGGACGCAAAAACGTCAGGGCCACATATCAGCGCCTGGTCAATAAGCTGTTCAAACCTCTGATCGGTAGAAACATGGACGTCTACATCGACGACATGCTCGTGAAATCCATCTCGTCAACTAGGCACACTAAAGACCTCGGCGAGACGTTCGTTGTCCTGCGCAAGTACAAAATGAAGCCGAATCGATCTAAGTGCGCGTTCAGAGTCACCAGTAGGAAGTTCCTCAGGTTCATGGTAACCCACCGAGGAATTGAAGCAAACCCTGAAAAGATCAGCGACGTCCTCAACATGGCAACGCCCAAGAGCAATGTTGACATCATATGACTCACGGGAAAGGTCGCTGCCCTAAGTCGTTTTATGTCCAGATCCGGGGAGAAGTGCCTCCCGTTTTTCAGGGCCCTGAGGAAAATCCCCAAGTTCGAATGGTCTGAGGAGTGACAGAACGCTTCCGAATGACTTAAGGCGCATCTAGCGACCCCACCGCTACTTACCCGACCAGACGAGGGTGAAAAACTATTGCTATATCTGGCCATCTCCGACCAAGCCACAGACTCGGTGCTCGTCAGAGAATTTGTGTAACAACCCCAAAATCTTTATACATTGTATTATCCCTCTTCAATAATATACCGTATTTATTTGTACTTGGTATTTTCCGTTTTCTATTAAATTTATTATTATTTTATTTCTCAATCTATTATGTATTTTTTCTAGGTACAATTTCTTTTTCTTATATTTAAGTTTTTAACTTCTCATTCTTATTTTTTCCTTTCATAAATATTTAACCCAAATCCATTATTCTTATTCTCTACAGCCCATCTAAAAAGCCCATTTTCTTTTTAAGCAACATCATATATTTAATTCTAATTAAATATATGCATGAACAACCTTATAGCTCATTGGTTAAGTCTTTACATTGTTATTGCATAAGTCACATATTCAAATCCCCATTCTTGCAATTATTTTTTATCATTTTTTTATTCTTCTCATAACCTACAAATGAGACCTTTCATTTCCAAAATGAATGGTGACTTTTCATTTCTCTTTTAATTCTCATGTTAAATGCATATATTATTATTCACCATTACAACATCTTTATTTGTCCTCCTCCATCTTTTCCTTCCTCATATTTTTGTATCTCTCACTTCTTCCTCTTCACCAAGATGACAAGAAGAAGAACATGAAGAAGTCTTCAAGAAGGTCTCGCTAGTAACGCGAGGCTATCGGCGGATAGACAAGCCCGGTGACAATACCGGCTTGTGCATGTAAGTCCCTTCTCTCTTTCCTTCTTTCCATCTCTTTCTTTTTCTCTTTATATGTCTCTTGTTTTATATAGCGATGAAAAACTTCCCTTGACATATCATAGTTCCTAAATAATTGATTAAATGGATACATATATAAATAATGAACACATAAACATACACACATATATAGTTTGTAAAGTCTTTTTCATTACTCTCAATTCATATGTTAAGATTTTGTAGTGACCAATTAGGATTGCATGTTTGTTGTTTTATTTTAAATCACTTTATTTAAAATTTGTATAAAAAAAAAATGATGAAGTTACGAATAAATACCATGGTTTTCTCATTTCTCACATATGACATATCAATACCTTTAGTTTTAAAATAATTTTTATAAATTAATTTTTAACTCTGAAAATTTCATGAAATTTACATATGATAGAATATATTATTTTGTATACGCTGTAAAAATTTTAGATCGAATCGCATAACGGTTTAGGAATTACATCGTATTTATTCACTGATTGTAAAACAGAAAACTGCAGTTATCGGTCAACTTCTAAGACATATAACTTGGTATACCGGTATCCAAATTGAGCAAACTCAGGTGTTTTTGATATCTACATCGAATGATCTAGATTTTATTAGTTTTATAGTTTTACTGAAAACCCATCTAAGATAAAGGAAAACTGCGTTACAATATTAAGTGACGGATCTGGACAGAATCTGTTCCGATTCGCACACTGTTTTTAAATTGGACATAACTCGAACACCCGATGTCCGTTTGTGATAAAATTTAGATGTGTAGATGCACCATTGATAGAACTATAATTTTCTGTATAATATATTACTTAGGAATGCATGAAACAACCTGATATAGGCTTTGCAATAGAATATATAGTTGCTGTCCAGAAATCTGAATTTTTGTTTTAAATGCTGATATTAAAATGATCATAACTAGAGCTTCAGAAATCCAAATCATGTGAATCTTGGTGTTTTCGATAAGTACATCGAAATACCTACAATTTTCTAATAATTTTCGTAACCTGAAACCTGATACAAATTAACTCAAACTGCGTTTTAAAAATATGTGACGGTGCCGAATAGATTCTGATCTGTTTTGCGCGACGATACGAAAACATATATATCTCTCAAACCGGTAGTCATATTTAGGTAAAACTGGCATCCTTCTGTACCAAGCTACAAAACTTGAATATGTTTCAAGTCAATCTATATTCTTTTATATTCCAACTCAAGATGAATACATGAATTCCAGATTCCAGTTAACAATCTATATAACTTGACCGAACCGAACCATGGATATTCCTTTTACATGATTTCCAGTATTCCATTTACATGACTCTACGGTTATAACCGTTTCCTGATATCATGGTTTCGGTCAGTCAATCAGTAAATCAGTCAATCAGTCAATCAAGTCAATCAAAGTCAATCAAGCAATCATTACAAGTTTACAAGATAACAATACAAATATGACATCGCGGGGTTTAAAGGGGTAGATTGGTACGGAAGATGTTAAAAGTGGAATGAGGTGGTCAGATTAAGACACCTAACCTATATTCCGTTGCTGTTGTACCGTGGCATAAACGGTTCCTTGTACTATACGTGCCCTTAGTCTCTGGCATATAGAGACTCCCCTCGTATACACTGGCATCCTCCTGTACCAAGCTACAAACAATTACGTTAAACAATATTTCATAATATTCTACAACATAATACTTTAGAAAATACTATACTCTGTCACTCTCATTCTTCATTCTTCTTTGGGACTTACCGAGCGACCTGTTCGCTGACGACATTCTATTTCTCTCTTCTTTGAATGTCGTCAGGTGATTTGGACCCGGCCGAGATTGAGCCATCGCAAGAAGACTTGGAGCAGTTTACTGAAGACCTTGCACTGTAGTTTCATTGTACACTTTTCCTTTCTGTACTTTGTTCTTTCCAGTATTTCCTTTTATTATTATGCCACTGTTTAGGCATTGCTTTTCCATTCCAGTTGCATTTTCATTTCATGCATTGTACAAAGAATGATATTAATAAAAGTTGCTGTTATTTCAATATCATTTGTCTCTTGTGATTATTTTATATTGCTTAGTTACGCTTAGCGTATGTACTTCTGAGTATATACGTAGCGGGCCTCGTCACGTCCACTTCGCCGTATACTGGGAAGCGGGGCGTGACAGGTTTTGTTGGTGGCCCATGCAGGTCAGAGCTGTATGAATCCCTATCATGCAGTTCTGGTCTGCGTGAACAACCTAAGCAATATAACACAAGAAACAGCAACTGAAAACATTCTTTACATTACATATTCCTTGAATCCATCTTGAACTCCACCTTCGGTTTCCTTGAACTCCATCTCTCCACTTTTGAATCCTTAATTCTTATTCATCCTTTCTATTTGTATCTTGTAGACTTATTAGCTCAATTGGTTAGAGTATCAATTGACGGAGCTCGAAGAAGATATCATCCTAATCCTGTTTCCTTACTCTGTTACATCATCCTTCTTGAGTAATTTCGAGGACGAAATTATTTTTAAGGAGGGTAGAATGTAACAACCCCAAAATCTTTATACATTGTATTATCCCTCTTCAATAATATACCGTATTTATTTGTACTTGGTATTTTCCGTTTTCTATTAAATTTATTATTATTTTATTTCTCAATCTATTATGTATTTTTTCTAGGTACAATTTCTTTTTCTTATATTTAAGTTTTTAACTTCTCATTCTTATTTTTTCCTTTCATAAATATTTAACCCAAATCCATTATTCTTATTCTCTACAGCCCATCTAAAAAGCCCATTTTCTTTTTAAGCAACATCATATATTTAATTCTAATTAAATATATGCATGAACAACCTTATAGCTCATTGGTTAAGTCTTTACATTGTTATTGCATAAGTCACATATTCAAATCCCCATTCTTGCAATTATTTTTTATCATTTTTTTATTCTTCTCATAACCTACAAATGAGACCTTTCATTTCCAAAATGAATGGTGACTTTTCATTTCTCTTTTAATTCTCATGTTAAATGCATATATTATTATTCACCATTACAACATCTTTATTTGTCCTCCTCCATCTTTTCCTTCCTCATATTTTTGTATCTCTCACTTCTTCCTCTTCACCAAGATGACAAGAAGAAGAACATGAAGAAGTCTTCAAGAAGGTCTCGCTAGTAACGCGAGGCTATCGGCGGATAGACAAGCCCGGTGACAATACCGGCTTGTGCATGTAAGTCCCTTCTCTCTTTCCTTCTTTCCATCTCTTTCTTTTTCTCTTTATATGTCTCTTGTTTTATATAGCGATGAAAAACTTCCCTTGACATATCATAGTTCCTAAATAATTGATTAAATGGATACATATATAAATAATGAACACATAAACATACACACATATATAGTTTGTAAAGTCTTTTTCATTACTCTCAATTCATATGTTAAGATTTTGTAGTGACCAATTAGGATTGCATGTTTGTTGTTTTATTTTAAATCACTTTATTTAAAATTTGTATAAAAAAAAAATGATGAAGTTACGAATAAATACCATGGTTTTCTCATTTCTCACATATGACATATCAATACCTTTAGTTTTAAAATAATTTTTATAAATTAATTTTTAACTCTGAAAATTTCATGAAATTTACATATGATAGAATATATTATTTTGTATACGCTGTAAAAATTTTAGATCGAATCGCATAACGGTTTAGGAATTACATCGTATTTATTCACTGATTGTAAAACAGAAAACTGCAGTTATCGGTCAACTTCTAAGACATATAACTTGGTATACCGGTATCCAAATTGAGCAAACTCAGGTGTTTTTGATATCTACATCGAATGATCTAGATTTTATTAGTTTTATAGTTTTACTGAAAACCCATCTAAGATAAAGGAAAACTGCGTTACAATATTAAGTGACGGATCTGGACAGAATCTGTTCCGATTCGCACACTGTTTTTAAATTGGACATAACTCGAACACCCGATGTCCGTTTGTGATAAAATTTAGATGTGTAGATGCACCATTGATAGAACTATAATTTTCTGTATAATATATTACTTAGGAATGCATGAAACAACCTGATATAGGCTTTGCAATAGAATATATAGTTGCTGTCCAGAAATCTGAATTTTTGTTTTAAATGCTGATATTAAAATGATCATAACTAGAGCTTCAGAAATCCAAATCATGTGAATCTTGGTGTTTTCGATAAGTACATCGAAATACCTACAATTTTCTAATAATTTTCGTAACCTGAAACCTGATACAAATTAACTCAAACTGCGTTTTAAAAATATGTGACGGTGCCGAATAGATTCTGATCTGTTTTGCGCGACGATACGAAAACATATATATCTCTCAAACCGGTAGTCATATTTAGGTAAAACTGGCATCCTTCTGTACCAAGCTACAAAACTTGAATATGTTTCAAGTCAATCTATATTCTTTTATATTCCAACTCAAGATGAATACATGAATTCCAGATTCCAGTTAACAATCTATATAACTTGACCGAACCGAACCATGGATATTCCTTTTACATGATTTCCAGTATTCCATTTACATGACTCTACGGTTATAACCGTTTCCTGATATCATGGTTTCGGTCAGTCAATCAGTAAATCAGTCAATCAGTCAATCAAGTCAATCAAAGTCAATCAAGCAATCATTACAAGTTTACAAGATAACAATACAAATATGACATCGCGGGGTTTAAAGGGGTAGATTGGTACGGAAGATGTTAAAAGTGGAATGAGGTGGTCAGATTAAGACACCTAACCTATATTCCGTTGCTGTTGTACCGTGGCATAAACGGTTCCTTGTACTATACGTGCCCTTAGTCTCTGGCATATAGAGACTCCCCTCGTATACACTGGCATCCTCCTGTACCAAGCTACAAACAATTACGTTAAACAATATTTCATAATATTCTACAACATAATACTTTAGAAAATACTATACTCTGTCACTCTCATTCTTCATTCTTCTTTGGGACTTACCGAGCGACCTGTTCGCTGACGACATTCTATTTCTCTCTTCTTTGAATGTCGTCAGGTGATTTGGACCCGGCCGAGATTGAGCCATCGCAAGAAGACTTGGAGCAGTTTACTGAAGACCTTGCACTGTAGTTTCATTGTACACTTTTCCTTTCTGTACTTTGTTCTTTCCAGTATTTCCTTT
The DNA here is from genome assembly GCA_030015575.1 of Agapanthus africanus. Lineage (NCBI taxonomy): Eukaryota > Viridiplantae > Streptophyta > Magnoliopsida > Asparagales > Amaryllidaceae > Agapanthus > Agapanthus africanus. Next base: position 560,270,081 of record JASDDO010000016.1, read on the forward strand.
TATTATTATGCCACTGTTTAGGCATTGCTTTTCTATTCCAGTTGCATTTTCATTTCATGCATTGTACAAAGAATGATATTAATAAAAGTTGCTGTTATTTCAATATCATTTGTCTCTTGTGATTATTTTATATTGCTTAGTTACGCTTAGCGTATGTACTTCTGAGTATATACGTAGCGGGCCTCGTCACGTCCACTTCGCCGTATACTGGGAAGCGGGGCGTGACAATTTGAAGGTGTACGAAGGCTGATCTATTACGTGAGCCATGTCTTCAAAGATGCAGAGACAAGATACCCGGCCATAGAGAAAATAGTCCTGGCACTTGTCATCGCCTCCAGGAAACTTCGACACTATTTTTAAGCGCACACGATTCTCGTCCTCACCGAGCGACCTTTAGGGTCGATTCTCGCCTCCCCCAAGTCATCAGGATGTCTGGAGAAGTGGAGATGGGAACTGTCCCAATTTGATATCAAATACCATCCCTGACAAGCCATCAAAGCACAGGTCTTGGCGGATTTTGTTGTCGAATGCACCATCCCCACTAAAGAAGAAACGCTGACATGATGCCCCGAACCACATCCCTCGGTTGAGGAGGTGCCCGACCCCATCTCGGATTGGGTGCTCAACGTGGACGAATCCTCCACCGAGGAGGGGAGCAGGGCTGGCCTGGTCATCCACGGCAGGACTGCGGATCGCTTCCGGGGTAGGACTGAAGACCATCAGAGTTCGTAGCGACTCCGCACTGGTCGTCGGCCAAATAACTAGGCGCTTCGAAGCTCGGAAACCGCTCATGATAAAATACCTGGCCGAGGTAAAAAGGCTTCGAAAAAATTTCGACGAAGTCCAAATGGAGCAGATACCCAGGAACTTAAACACTCGGGTCGACGCTTTGAGCAAACTCGCTTCTTCCTATTCGGCCACCTGTAAAAGAAATATCCTCTTCGAAATCTTATCTCGACCCAGCGTGGAAGAAGGGGAGGTAACGACACAACCCAGGAAGAAGGCCAAGATTGGAGGAAGCCCCTCGTGGAGTTCCTGAAAGACGGTGTGCTCCCCGAAGATCGAGGAGAAGCTCACCGGTTACGGGCCAAAGCACGCCATTTCGTCATGAGCAACGGAAACCTGTACAAGAAGTCGTACACTTAGCCCCTGCTCCGATGCATCGACTTCTAAGAGGCTGACTACGTTCTGCGAGAAATACATGAAGGGGTCGGGAGAGCGCATCAAGGAGTCCGCACCTTGGTCCAGAAGACGCTGCTCCAAGGGTACGACTGGCCGAAATTGCACCAGGATGCCGAGAAGCTGGTTAGAAGGTGCAAAAACTGCCAACGCTTCGGCAGTATATCTCGTCTTCCCACAACCGAACTACCGCCGCTTAGGTCCTCTTTGACGTTTGCACAATGTTGGGTTAGCATAGCACCTCATGAAGGGTTTGGGAGCATCACATGAACCAAATAAGTAGTCTTTAGGGTGCTAAGCTAATGAACATAGAATCGTTCCTAGAATCGATTAGGGTTTCGAAATATTTCCATATCAACATATGAAAGGAAAGCTAGGATTTAGAGAGTACAACCTTTGTAGCTCCCTACGCTAGACTCCTCGGCTACTTGGGGTTGAAAAAACTCCGCTTGAACTCCTCGACGTCACCGATGATCCACCCGGAGTCCGCTTTGTCCAAGCTTGCGACTTTCTCCGATCAAGTGAACGGAATCAAGTTAACACCCTAAACAAGTGAGCTATACTTGTGTAGAATGGTGTTGTGGTTCTCTTTCTCACTTCAAAATCCTAACTTGTTGATTATATAGCTCACTACAAAAATCTAGAGAGCTATGGAGGAGGAAGAAGAAGATAATGGCAATATTGAAGAAGATGATAACTATCTCTCTTAATGAAAATAGAAAAATATATCAATATATCTTTTCCATCTATCATCTCAAACCATGGTTGAATCATTATTGTACTAGAGTTAAAACACAAAAGGAAATTAACCAAAGGTTAAAAGGTGGGTGAGAATGGTTAGGTCAAAAGAAGAGTGTAGAAGAAAACAATAATGAACCTTTTATTTCCTTTTATGTTTAAATATAAATACAATAATAATTCATAAAAATGCCATGGTGTGAGTCTTATATTGCCACCATTTTCATATATATCCAACCATGATAAATGTATGTATGCATGTATGTATGTATACACATCCATATGTGCATGAAACTAGAATGAAAGAAAAACATACATGCATTCATACATCCATTCCAACACAAGAAAGGATTTCTAGTGAGCAACTAATGGTTAAATGATAAATCAACACTTGATTTACCAATCCGGCCATATCTCATATGACCCCTACCAAAAGCTAGCGGCCCGATCAATATACGGTATCCCATACGCGCATTTTAATCGGGTCCATGCGCATATCGCATACGCGCACCACAACGTTTCGCCTGGACTAGGAAACTCCATTGTGGGACTCTGAGACTCGTCAATACGCCGGCAGTGGGTGATGATCATATCAAGCACCCCCAAGCCGCAAGCGGTCAGCTAAACGTAACGGCCACCCGGGTATTGAGCGATCAGAAGAGAACAAGCGAACCTGCTACAACTCCCGTCGAGCCGATCGGCAACACTTCCCGTACAGTCCGGTCTCCTCGTCTGATATGTCGCATATCAAGTCTAGGGGTGGTAAACGTCAGACCCCAATAACCGATAAGTCGTGCCGATGTGAGGCTCATAACGGGTCGAGAAACTACTGGTAACACTTACCAGCAAATCTCTGATCAGCCCTGGCCAGGGACTTCCCTGTTACGGCCAATCGAGCACAGCGCAACATCTACCCCCAATACCGGGAGAGACGAAACCCCTCCTATCGCTCATTGCCTCCATGTGACTCGGGACTGTACCCAAAGACCACCGTTTTGCACGCCCTCATGGACGTGGTAAGGTGGAGATCAAAGCACAGTGGGAATCACACAAGACTCTATGACGATCTCGGGTCTACAGACTAACCTGCACAAGTGTCACCTGAGAACTGCCATCTGACGTGAGGTATAATACCAACTGGGAGTTCTCGACTAGTCCGTCCAGTGTACCCAGTCTCCACTGAGCACCCGTACACCATCTCTGATGTCAAACACCAATGGATATGGGATCATCCATCGCCCATCTCATGGGTCGAGAAGCGTATACGCTAGTCTACACTGGTATATCGATGCCCCGTCTCGATACACCTACGACTAGGGACCTTGAAGGATGTACTTATGGACTACCATGTCCCCACTAGTATGATCTGCATCATAGTCCAGGCAGTCAAGTACACATCCTAAGGGCTTTACCAACATGTAACCATAAGACAGTTTAAAGAGACTAGTATACATGTTAAGATAAAGAGTAACCAGATAGCATACTATCATATCGAGCAAGAAAGTCATCTCTATATATGTCCAAGCATCCAATATAATATACAACATCTGTACAATACTGGCCTCTAGGGCATACATACAACTAACAATCTCCCACTTGCACTAGGGCCAGCTGCTGTAGTATCGCATACCGAGCATCCCGAAGAGTCTCTCAAACTGTATCTAGGGAATGGCCTTCGTGAGTGGATCCGCCGTGTTGTTCTTCGTGTCAACCCTCCTGACCTCGATCTCCCGGCGATCAACTATCTCCCGGATCAGATGATACCGCCTCAGAATATGTCTGGATCGCTGATGGGACCTGGGTTCCTTGGCCAAAGCCACCGCTCCATTGTTATCGCAATACAAAGGTATTGGACGCTCAATGGATGGAACCACTCAAAGTTCAGTAATGAACTTCTTGATCCAGACAGCCTCTTTGGCAGCATCGTTGGCAGCGATGTATTCAGCCTCCATCGTCGAGTCTGCCACGGTTTCCTGCTTGGAACTCTTCCAGCTAACCGCCCCTCCGTAAAGGGTAAAGACAAAGCCCGACTGCGACTTAGAGTCGTCCTTATCACTCTGGAAGCTCGAATCGGTAAAGGACTCCACTTGGAGCTCTCCGTTACCATACACCAAGAACATATCTCTAGTCCTTCGCAAGTACTTGAGAATGCTCTTCACAGCTGTCCAGTGACTCTCTCCAGGATCAGCTTGATACCTGCTCACTACACTTAGTGAGTATTCTACATCGGGTCTGGTACATAGCATCGCATACATGATAGATCCTACTGCCGAAGCATAGGGTATCCCTTGCATGCGAGCTCTCTCCAAATCAGTCTTGGGAGACATCTCTTTGGAGAGAGTGACTCCAGAGATCGTGGGCAAGTTCCCACGCTTGGACTCTTCCATACTAAACCTCTTTAGTATGGTGTCAATGTACCTGGATTGGGACAATCCCAAAATCCGTTTGGATCTATCTCTATAGATCCTGATTCCCAATATGCAGGAGGCATCACCAAGATCTTTCATTGAGAATCTTTGTGATAAGAAGAGCTTGACCGATTGCAGCATAGGAATATCATTTCCTATCAAGAGTATGTCGTCCACGTACAATACGAGGAAGACAACCTTACTCTCTGCTACCTTCTTGTAGATACAAGGTTCATCTGGGTTTTTGACGAAATCAAACTCTTTGATAACGACGTCAAAGCAGATGTTCCAACTCCGCGATGCTTGCTTTAATTCATAAATGGATTTAAGCAGCTTGCACACCTTCCCGCTGCTCCCACTGTCTACGAAGCCCTCTGGCTGAGTCATGTACACGCACTCTTCTAAATCACCATTTAGAAAGGCGGTCTTAACATCCATTTGCCAGATTTCGTAGTCATGATATGCAGCGATGGCAAGCATGATTCGGATGGATTTAAGCATAGCCACTAGAGAAAAGGTTTCGTCATAGTCCACACCTGGTCTTTGACGAAAACCTTTTGCAACAAGTCTAGCTTTGAAAGTCTCCACTTTCCCATCTACACCAAGTTTTTTCTTGAAGATCCATTTGCTCCCAATGGGTTTTACCCCTTCAGGAGCAACTTCCAAAGTCCATACTTTGTTGGTGTACATGGATTCCATCTCGGACCGCATAGCATCCAGCCATTTCACTGAGTCCCCACTCGTGATGGCCTGCTCGAAGCTAGTTGGGTCATCATCCTCCATGATGCAATCCTCGCTCCCACCATCCATGAGAAAACCGTAGTATCTCTCAGGTGGGCGAGGAACCCTACTAGATCGGCGGAGAGGCTGAGGTTCGTCGGGAGCTACTGAATGCTCTGGTTCCACTAAATCTTCTGTTGTGTTTTGTTCAGCTGGAACCTCTTCCAGTTCTACCTCAGAGCCACTAATTTCTTTTGCAAGAAATTCCTTTTCTAAAAAGGTGGTATGTTGAGCAACAAATACTCTTTGTTCCTCACTGTGGTAGAAGATATACCCTCGTGAATGTTTGGGATATCCAACAAATTTGCACAAAACAGATCTTGCCTCGAGTTTGTCCGGTTTTTGTCTTTTGACATAGGCCGGGCAACCCCATATCTTTATAAAATTAAGATATGGTCTCTTCCCTTCCCATATCTCATATGGTGTGGTAGGCACAGATTTGGTGGGAACCCTGTTCAGTAGGTATGCTGCTGTTTCCAGTGCATATCCCCAGAAGGAAACAGGTAACTCAGCTACACTCATCATAGAGCGCACCATATCTAATAGGGTGCGGTTTCTCCGCTCCGATACACCGTTGTGCTGTGGTGTATATGGAGGAGTTAGCTGAGAGAGAATCCCATTCTCTTTTAGGAAGTCCAGGAATTCAATCCTCAAGTATTCTCCTCCTCGATCAGATCGTAGGATTTTAATACTTTTTCTGGTTTGGTTCTCAACTTCTTGTTTATATTCTCTAAATTTCTCAAAAGTTTCCGATTTGTGTTTCATCAGGAACACATACCCGAACCTAGAGAGATCATCAGTGAATGTAATGAAGTACGAAGAACCATCCCTGGCATGTGTAGACATGGGACCGCATACATCACTATGTATCAGTCCTAAGAGTTCGGTAACTCTTTCTCCGTGTCCCGTAAATGGAGTTTTGGTCATCTTGCCTTTGAAACATGACTGGCAAGTGTCATAAGATGAAAATTCAAACGGATTCAAATATCCATCCTTATGCAACTTAGCTAGTCGTGTCGCATTGATGTGACCCAGTCTACAATGCCATAAGAAGGATTCGTTCAGTTCAGAACTCTTCCTCTTGTGTGTGTTTGTTATGCTCATAACTGTTGATTGATTTAGAACATAAATGCCATTGCATAACGTGCCTGATCCAACCAACTTTTGGTTACGGAAAATGTTCATAACATTGTCCTGTAATACAAAATTATATCCCTCTTTACTCAACAAAGAAACCGATATAATGTTGCGTATCAGGTTCGGCATGTAATAGCATTCGTTCAGAACCAATGTATTACCAGTTGGTAATACAAGGTGATATTCCCCGACAGTCTTAGCTGCAACAATTGCACCATTTCCAACTCTTATGTCTTTATCACCTTCTCCAAGTTCTCTACCTTTCCTTAGCCCATGTAACTGATTACATATATGGGATCCTGACCCGGTATCTAATACCCAGGACGTAGAGCAAATGGAGAAACAGTTCTCTGTAACGAACACACCCGAAGAAAATGCATCAACATGTACTTTCTTCAATCGGGTGGCATGGGAATCCTGGTATTCCCCTATGTCCTGTTCATTCCTATAACTCTTATAAGAAAGAACGGAACCAACGTTCCCCAGCACAGTATAACATGCGGGTTCAGTCAATACATCCATATTATTATCTTTATTAGGGCATGACATGGTCGCTACCTGGAGAGAGAGAGAAGAAAACACTTTAGCGTATGCTCTTGCAAGATCAGATTGGTTATTATCTTATCTAATCATGATGGCTCCCACTGCTTTTTATCAAATCTTCCTTCAAACCCTAAAAGGAAAGACTAGCCGGGATTAATTACACACTGCAAGTTCGCCAATCTTTCAGCCAGGCCAGTGTCGGTACTTTGAGGGAGGTCCCCCGTGCTTTCGCACGAACCTAATTAATGTAAACCTCGTTTTTCCAGAGGCGTAACCTCGTTGACACCTTTCTAGACACCTACTTGATCGGCTAATTGTAATGTGTAAAACTCTCCCAGGAGTAACTCTTACTCGCAGTGGGTATCAGGATCCAACTATCTCATAGAAGGTATGCAATCTCATTGCAAATTTCAACACTTGAAATTCCCGATAATATTTTGCCCCAAACATCCTATGACCTTGACGGAGGTCAACAAACCACAGGGTGCAAATCAAGTTCAACCCGTCATTTCTTGATTGAATCAAACCCACCCGCACGACCCTTGACGGAGGTCAACAAGGTCGTACGACTACCCTAATCCAATCTGCATCATATGCATAAGCAGATAAATACTAGTTAGCTACCGCACACTACGCCTTGACGGAGGTCAACAAACGTAGCACGAATACTAAGTAGGATTTATCTGAAATGACGGAGGGCTACGTCAGGTTTTTCTGAAAACCTATTGCGTAATGAACTTGATATCGTTGTAGAATCAAATGAAGTTTTGAAATGGAGTGATTTTGAGGCTTTTCTAGTTTTGCTAAAGGAGTCACTCCCGGTGAAGGGATCGTCGGTCCTTTCCTCGTCGAATGAGGTGCGGGATATATCATATATATATCACTGTGCAAAGCAAAAATTCTTAAAAGCAATCAAAAGACAAACCGAGTGTGTAGCATCTACCAGTTATTGCTAAAGGAGTCACTCCCGGTGAAGGGATCTCGGTCCTTTCCTCGTCGAATGAGGTGCGGGATATATCATATATATCGCCGTGCAAAGCAAGAACTGTAGCTACCTGTTTTATTTAAAATTTGATTCTACAACATCTTTGGTTTCTTTTCTTTCATTAATCACATTAATGAAGTCCCATCATATAAGTACCTAAACATCACAGATAAATACGACGTACACTTATGCCATCCGCATTCGCCTCGATGTCCCCTCGTGCACCGTTAGGTTAGGTAACTAACGACAGAGCAGGGCAGGGCTAGTGCGGGTGCAAAACATAAGTAACGTCTATATAATATATCATATATACTATATACTGTATCTATCACAGAACATCACATGATCACATCACAGATATCGCAGCAGAAGAAACATATGAAACATTGGATATACCAGGACGTCCGTGTTTTCAATACGAGCCAGTATAAAACACGGATTCCACGGTCGTGATGAATAGCCAATCCCACACCCTTAGACCCCTACGAGAGCGGCAAGCAACCCTGCCAATTCTAGGGTTAGGAGACCCGTACTCGACTCCTCGAGTTGGTCTCCCACTGGACCCCAGAACCCGGTTACTTGTGCTCCCCTCCTTGGGTCTATCCTAATGCGGAAAAGTAAATAATATACAAAGGGTGACAGCTTCCGCAACCTGAAAGTGCCCCAATAAAAGAATATTACATACAAGTTTTTACATGAATGAAAATGAAAAACACTCATCTCACATAAAAAAACCCCGGCTATTCGAACACGACGATCCAATATAACATATCCAGCAACACATAACATCACATGTCATCAACGTAAGTAAGTATGCATACCCCAATTGTCGTTGACGTATAGCAACGAAACCGGCGATATCGACATACTACACTTACGGTCACAGAAAAGAAAGTGTAAAACTGCAATATCTGGAATCCACATTCTCTCTCTAGACATCGTAAATGCGAAGTATCACATACCTCGTATTTCATGTCTTATAATGTGAATTCCACACATTGCATCACATTCCGAATAAACAGACAGTATTAAAGTTTTCGAACGACCGATCAAATACCCAAGATTCACTAAAGCTCAACACTTGAGCGAAGTTCAAAAACTTGGAGTGTGACACAGTAGTAGCGGTCCAGCCGTAGAAGGGTCAAGCCAACGCCTCACATGTGGCACGCCGTACTGCCCCAAACCCTAAGGTTCAAAGGGCAGTTCAAGACGGTCACATAATCGAGTTAAGGTTTGTTGTCTTCTAGAGGGACCACCGCAAAAAGACTTGCACGTATCTCCAAAGTATTTAAACCCCGTGAAAAGTGAGCAGATGATACTCGTTCAAACACTTCACTACTTTCTAATTTACCCGGAAAAGACACGAAATCAAAATTCCGATCGAATCGACGAGTCTAAAAATATCTCCAGAATTTTTCATCACCAAAAACAGATTAAAAATACCCTAAAAATTATACTAGCAGAATTAAACATTACGGCACAAAAATTATACACTGTTAGAAGAGAACGGTCGCGGAACAGCGGCCTAAGCAAGCTTAGGCCGCGTTTCCGCGGCAAGATAGACATATCACGAAAAAAAATTTATGCCGTAATTCTTAGTTTTTCCTGCTGTAATTTTTACATATTTTTAATTCTCAAAATAACCAGATTCTGAAAAAAGTCCAGAGAGCACCAAAAAACCGTATTTTTTCGGTTCGATCGGAGTTTTAATTTCGTAAAAAGGTCGCCTAATGTTCTAGGTCGGCTCTGATACCAATGTTGGGTTAGCATAGCACCTCATGAAGGGTTTGGGAGCATCACATGAACCAAATAAGTAGTCTTTAGGGTGCTAAGCTAATGAACATAGAATCGTTCCTAGAATCGATTAGGGTTTCGAAATATTTCCATATCAACATATGAAAGGAAAGCTAGGATTTAGAGAGTACAACCTTTGTAGCTCCCTACGCTAGACTCCTTGGCTACTTGGGGGTTGAAAAAACTCCGCTTGAACTCCTCGACGTCACCGATGATCCACCCGGAGTCCGCTTTGTCCAAGCTTGCGACTTTCTCCGATCAAGTGAACGGAATCAAGTTAACACCCTAAACAAGTGGGCTATACTTGTGTAGAATGGTGTTGTGGTTCTCTTTCTCACTTCAAAATCCTAACTTGTTGATTATATAGCTCACTACAAAAATCTAGAGAGCTATGAAGGAGGAAGAAGAAGATAATGGCAATATTGAAGAAGATGATAACTATCTCTCTTAATGAAAATAGAAAAATATATCAATATATCTTTTCCATCTATCATCTCAAACCATGGTTGAATCATTATTGTACTAGAGTTAAAACACAAAAGGAAATTAACCAAAGGTTAAAAGGTGGGTGAGAATGGTTAGGTCAAAAGAAGAGTGTAGAAGAAAACAATAATGAACCTTTTATTTCCTTTTATGTTTAAATATAAATACAATAATAATTCATAAAAATGCCATGGTGTGAGTCTTATATTGCCACCATTTTCATATATATCCAACCATGATAAATGTATGTATGCATGTATGTATGTATACACATCCATATGTGCATGAAACTAGAATGAAAGAAAAACATACATGCATTCATACATCCATTCCAACACAAGAAAGGATTTCTAGTGAGCAACTAATGGTTAAATGATAAATCAACACTTGATTTACCAATCCGGCCATATCTCATATGACCCCTACCAAAAGCTAGCGGCCCGATCAATATACGGTATCCCATACGCGCATTTTAATCGGGTCCATGCGCATATCGCATACGCGCACCACAACGTTTCGCCTGGACTAGGAAACTCCATTGTGGGACTCTGAGACTCGTCAATACGCCGGCAGTGGGTGATGATCATATCAAGCACCCCCAAGCCGCAAGCGGTCAGCTAAACGTAACGGCCACCCGGGTATTGAGCGATCAGAAGAGAACAAGCGAACCTGCTACAACTCCCGTCGAGCCGATCGGCAACACTTCCCGTACAGTCCGGTCTCCTCGTCTGATATGTCGCATATCAAGTCTAGGGGTGGTAAACGTCAGACCCCAATAACCGATAAGTCATGCCGATGTGAGGCTCATAACGGGTCGAGAAACTACTGGTAACACTTACCAGCAAATCTCTGATCAGCCCTGGCCAGGGACTTCCCTGTTACGGCCAATCGAGCACAGCGCAACATCAACCCCCAATACCGGGAGAGACGAAACCCCTCCTATCGCTCATTGCCTCCATGTGATTCGGGACTGTACCCAAAGACCACCGTTTTGCACGCCCTCATGGACGTGGTAAGGTGGAGATCAAAGCACAGTGGGAATCACACAAGACTCTATGACGATCTCGGGTCTACAGACTAACCTGCACAAGTGTCACCTGAGAACTGCCATCTGACGTGAGGTATAATACCAACTGGGAGTTCTCGACTAGTCCGTCCAGTGTACCCAGTCTCCACTGAGCACCCGTACACCATCTCTGATGTCAAACACCAATGGATATGGGATCATCCATCGCCCATCTCATGGGTCGAGAAGCGTATACGCTAGTCTACACTGGTATATCGATGCCCCGTCTCGATACACCTACGACTAGGGACCTTGAAGGATGTACTTATGGACTACCATGTCCCCACTAGTATGATCTGCATCATAGTCCAGGCAGTCAAGTATACATCCTAAGGGCTTTACCAACATGTAACCATAAGACAGTTTAAAGAGACTAGTATACATGTTAAGATAAAGAGTAACCAGATAGCATACTATCATATCGAGCAAGAAAGTCATCTCTATATATGTCCAAGCATCCAATATAATATACAACATCTGTACAATACTGGCCTCTAGGGCATACATACAACTAACACACAATGGAGGATGGATATGGTCGGTCAAACTCCCCACCAGCACGGGCGGACACCGATACATCCTTGTCGCTGTGGACTACTTCATAAAATGGATAGAGGTCGTGCCCATCAGAAAACTGGACGCCGCCTCTACGATAAAGTTCCTGCAAAACAACATAATTTCTCGATTCGAAATCCCGAGGTGCATAGTTACCGACTATGGGACCAACTTCAAAAACAACAAAGTCAAAGAGTTCTGCAGCAACTACCACATACTGATGAAGTTTGCCGCGGTTGCACATCCACAATGCAACGGGCAGGCCGAGATAGCGAACCGAGACGTTATCTGCGGTCTCCGAGCCCGTTTGGAAGAAAGACAAGACGGCTGGATCGAGGAACTGCCGCGGATGCTATGGGTAGTTTTTTGGAATTAACCTCATAATGTCCAACCATTACAGTTATCTTAACAATCCTCCTTGTGAAAAGCAAAGAACTATTGTTCTAGACTTTTCAAAGAAACAAGACTTCCAAAAACCAATCTCCAAACATGCAATGAATGTTCCAAGAAACTTGTTAAATAAAAAAGGTTAGGAGAAAGAAAAGCAGGACATGTAAAAATGAGTCGGATGAAATTTCAGTGGTAGGAAAAAAATAGAAGAATCTGAAAGTCAGAGATTAAGGCTTCTTGTTTTTTAACTCAAGGAATTACATCGTATCCAGCTGAAATTTTAAAGAAGAAAAAGAAGACTTCCTGCATTCAGATAATAAAGCATACTTGGCTTCTGCTGCACTATACTAGTAATGTAGGCTAAATTGCATAAAATACCCCTAACTTTTGCTTCAATGATAAGATATAACCCCCTAACTTTCTAAGATCTTCACTTTGCTCCCTCAACTTGAACTTATTCCTAAGATGCCCTTCATTTAAATATTTTAATTGATTACAACATTTAAATGAAATAAGGAAGATAGATGCTTTTTAAAATAAATATTTAAAAGAAGGGCATTTTGGGAACAAATTAAAGCTGAGGGGGTATTTCCTGCAATTGGGGCAAAAATTAAGGGCATTTCCTGCAATTTAGCTAATGCTGTAATATGCGATTCCCCAGGAAAAAAAAGATGGATGAGCTATAAAAATCCGAGCATGCCACAATATGTAAAGCATGAGGGCCATCATCTCTATCAATTAGAGCCAAAAGCAAAATATCTAGTGGAAGTAGCTCATGCGTCCAAATGAAGAAAGCAAGATTGGCAATTGCTTTTGATAGAAGATCCTGGATGAAATAAATGGGCAAGTTCAAATAAAATAAGAAATATGAAATATAATATGATAAAGAATTCAATATATAGCAAGAAACAGAATATAAACCTAGACCTGCACAATATGTTCGCATTGCAGTTCCACCTGGATTTGGTGAAGGAGGACATCCACCATTGTGTATAGGTTAAAAGTCACTTCTTCAGGTGAAAATTTCCACCATTGTGTATAGGTTAAAAGTCACTTCTTCAGGTGAAAATTTCCTCAGGACACGTCCCTGATTCAAAGACAACAATTTATATTTTGAAATATGAAAATAAAGGGGAAGATATATCTAAAATTACTTGGATAGCCATACAAGATTTGTACTATTGACGCTGTCAGGATGTCCATTCATAAGCATACAAGCACCAGCCAACAGATATTGTCGATGCTGTGGAAAACTATGGCTAAGGTAGGTCATAGCATAATCTGGATCAGCTGCTGGAGAAAGAAGTTGAGTGCATTGTGGATTACTGTTGTCTCTGCCTGGTGCAATAAAATTTAGAAAAAAAATCAGATACGACCTAGGGGGGCGTTTTGGGGCAGAGAAGGGGGGTTCGTTGGCTGAATTGAGTGACACGTCACATATCTTTAACTAAACAGCATAGTCACATAATTCGCGAATTATTCGGCGAATTCGTGAATTTTTGATCGGCTGATTAAATCTCCGATTTAATCGCCGTTGCCGAACGCACTGAATAATTCGCGAATTATTCGAAAAAACAGCGAATAATTCACAAATCAAAATCCAGCGTCTCATATATTAATTTCTTGCTCGAAATCCTTCCCGAACATTTTCCGAACACTTGCCGAATCTTTCCCGAATACCTGCCGATTTTTTCCGAATAGTTTTCCGAATCCGAATTTTCGACCTCGCCGAATTATACCCGAATCACGAATTTGTGACTATGCTAAACAGCAGTAATGTGTAGCAACCCTATAGCTAACTATGTGAATTTGGAGGACGGAATGACTTAATGTTCTCAATAGGGAAATTTAAATTCTTTTTGTTGTGTTCTAAAGATACCTTTTTCTGGTAGGATTCTCCTCTGAAGCATTTGCCTTGTTTTTCCAACAAAAAGAAGAAAAGCAAATGTTGGTGCTTGGCATAGATGTATTGCGCGCCTAACCAAACTCAGTATTAAGTCCAGATGGAGAAAATTTATGGAGTGTCCAAACTTGTTTCTGTAGAATTGTATTTTCAGAATGAAATTACTTATATTGCATGCTGTTGACCTATCTGATCACTTGCCTACCTTTGATCATGTAGCAGAAAATACTTAACTAGGTGATAAATCTTTCCACAAAAAGAGTTTCAATTAATGATCGAGATAAAGACAGGAATAACCAAATGAACTTCACTACATCTTTTGAGAAATGTGTTTTCAGTTGATGAAACCTCCAGTACGGATCACAGATGTTGCACATGCTCGGACCACGTTTTGCTACGAAATTTTGTTCTATTGCATTCGTATTTGATCTAGCTTCATAGGACTATTATTTGAGAGAAAGTGAATATATTCTCTAATAGGCTAATAGTTGATCTGGCACAAAATTTCTGGAATTTACTTTACTTGTGTGTCTGCACAGTGAAGAGTGACCCTTGATGCCCACCTACATCAAACTACCATGCACAGTCCAAGATACATTCTAAGATATGCTAATACTTTCCATAACCCGGTAGATTCCACATAGGCTACTAGATTGGTGATTAGGTAGAGAGCAAGGGTAGCTTCCAGACTTGCAATCATATACCCCACCTTCTATCAATCATCACCTGGTAGACTATGAATCTACCGGGTTGGTAGGTTACGTATGTTTCTATGGAATTATCTGAACTCCACCGACCATGCAAACCATTGTTAATTGTTTTGCGACTCAGATCTTCATATATATATATATATATATATATATATATATATATATATATATATATTCATGTCAATAAAATCCTAACAGTTCCGAGATTGGATATCAAGAATATGGTAACTGACTTGTGTCCATTGTAAACTCAACTATGTGAACTTCATAATAGAGGAATTTGTGCAACAAATGCCTAAAAATATAGGAAGAAGGAAGTCGTTGCTTAGTTAGGGTTAGAATATAAAAATATATTATCAATCCTCATCATAAGTACAGAGTAATGGTATTGGCAGTGATATTTTAGATGGTATCCGAGCAACTGAGATTCAAATCCCACTGGACTTGTATTTAAAGCAGATTAATTTTCAAAAAAAGAAAAAAAAAATAACGGTGCGGAAAACCCAGGTTCCAGCCTATATTAGAGCATTCAACCTGCAGGGGCACGTTAGAATAAAAATATCTCTCTCGAGTTTTGGTGCAATGGCAGGGACATTGAAGAGTAAGTAACTAAATTAAGTCTTTTTACAATTACGAAAAGAAAATTGAACAAGGAGTGGAAGGAAGAAGAGCTATACCTGCTGCCATGCTTGAATGGCCTGACTCCTTTTATCCATTCTCCCTGTTAAGGCATCTCAAATAAGCAGAGGGAAGTATCTCACTGTCTTTTCTGACCAAGTATGTTGACTGGTTGCTATTATTTGTTCTAGCAAAGGCTGAAGGTAAACCATGTGTTCAACCTCAGCAATGCCACCAGATTTTATGGTGACAGCAAGGCTAATTATTGTTATTCTGTTTAATGTTTTAGTGAATTCAGTTGGACCCTGGAACGATAAATGTCACAAATTAAATTGATATATTTGAGTTCAGACAAAGCTTTATTTTTAAGGTCATTTGATCATGGTTCAACCTTTAGTTCCTTCTTCACAATAAAGAAGTCCCTTGTTAAGAGCAATAGATTCATGCACAAGTTTTCAGCCAGCCTAAAAAGACGATGTTCTCCACGTTTACCCTTTATCATAAAAATTATCTTTGCAACATCATACATCAGTGCCATGTGTTTCCCATGGTACCTACAAGGGAAAAGATCCACATTATGGATTTGAGTAAAAATTCCAGGAAAAATTATCTTTATCAAGAAATAAATAATTAACCGTACGAGCACAAACGTAAATTAAGCATGAATGATCACCAAAGAGTATAACAGCACTCAGCAAATTAAATATGCAGTATGAAGGGCTTCTATATGACTAGGGTTTAAGATGCTCCCTTGAAAGTATTAGTCGAAGCTATCCCATATATTCTTTCATGGCAACTTGCGCAGAACAACTAAGAGAGATTAAATGGATGAAAATGAAAGGAAGAAAACCTTGTGATCCATATCTACAATATCAGACTCCTTTCCTCTATCCTCAAGGATGTATGTATAGTTAACCAAACATTGTAATACCTGAAGTGTTTCTTTAATTTGTGTATTGTATAATTGGTTGTGATCCCCGATCTAATCGTAGTAATGTAGTTTGTTTATCACACACATTCATACACCCAACCTCAAGTTTCACGATCTATAGCTGACAAGCAATAGATCAACTGGTGAAGAGTAGGAAGGCGGAGAGTATAATAGTTATTCAAGTATCTTGCTACAATGGGTCAGCAAGGAATGACAAGCAGAAGCTTAGAGAGAGTCATATCAGGCTAGACCCGGGCAGAATAGATGTGAAAAGATCTGAATATTGACCAGTCCTTGGCTTACTAACTGAAGAAAATAGCATGCCTTTGGTTAAAGTTTATAGATCTAGGAAGATTATTACTATATGTAGCTCAGAATTTAAAGGCATAGGGAACCAATGGGCTAGTAGGATAAATACTAAACTTTAAACTTATTACTGAGTTTCATTAGAGGGTGTGGCTGATTACAGAGTGAGCAGAATCTTAGCAAAGAGATTGTAGATTGCTTGAAATGCCCAAATAAGAACATGAACCAGGGTGCCTATGTAAGAATAATCGAGTTCAACCAGAATATGAAAATCTATACATCTTTTTCTTTTGAGACAAAATGAGAACCTAGCATGCGTTAATTAATCAATAGTTAAATCTAAAAGTTATAGTTAAGCTTCAAGTAACACAGCATCTAATTGTTAAATCCTCGATAATTATGTTAAAAGCAAAACAGAATGATAGCATCTGCATTTTACACATGATAATACACAAATAACAAATTTCCCTATGATACTAAATAAGGAGTAGAAATGGTGAGTTGCCTGTATATAGGAAGCAATCGGTAGTTCAATATTTCTAAAAGCAATATCATGACATTGGTTTTGCTCACAATAGATGGAGACCTTGGAATCAGTGTCTGCAAAATACTGAGACTGCTGAAATAAGAACATATAATGATTATAGGAAGGGACAAAAAAGAGTATTTGAAAAATTAAAAATAAAAATCAGGCTATTAAATTTGAATTATGCAATATACTAGTGCTAATTAGGATGATAATTGAAGGGTTACGGCAGTGCCCCGGCCATCAAAACGCGGCCAAAATGCGGAACAAAAATTTCTAAACTGGTGCTACCATTACCCGAATCCCGGATCGACCTTAAACCCTAAACTAGCAATCTAAATTAAGAGTTAGAATCGTTATACCGAGTTGATCCGTGTCCTTCGGTCTTCATTCCAAGCTCCTAGCGGCTCCTTGATGTGGTTTGGTTGCCGGTCTTCTTCCATCTCCGATGATCCACCCGAGGGAAACGGCGCAACCTCCAATCTCGTCGAACGAGGCAACCGACGCTCCAAAATCGCTAGCAGTGGAGAGTGGGGGTGTATGAAAGTGTCACTACAATTTTCTCTCAACCCATATGCTCAATGAGCAATGCAAGAAGAAGATGAAAGAGGTGACGAAGCTTTTGCATGAGCTAGAAAGGCTAAGTCTTTTTGTGAACTTAAGAGAGAGAGAGTGGGCTAGCATGTGTAATCTTTTTCAAAATGAAAATCAATCCCCCTCCCAAAAATTGGCCGGCCCCCCTCTCATTCCCTCCAAAAAAAAAGTCTTACCAATTAATGAATAAACAAATCTAACCATAACTTGAACCATGTCCAAGACCATGCCTTTGCCACCTCACACCCTCCACCTCATTTGTTAAACAAATGAATTTCCATAAATGGAAATTCATACAAATGATGTGGCACCTTCTAGAAGCTATTCCGTAAAAAATACGGAATACTTCCCGGTACATGTATCAAAATACATATACGTGTATTCGTACAAAAATACGAATAGCCAAGAGAGAAAACGAATAGTGAACAATAATACTAGAATACGTATATACAAATACATATATAAATTATTAAATCAAAACTCGATTTAATAATCCGGCTTAATCCTAAACCGCTAGTATTATCAACCGTCCGATTAAAGTCTGCGCAGCATGTGCATATATTTAATCGAGCACCTGTATGTATCAACATAGCTCATATACACCACATCGCCTGAACCATGAAAACTCTCTGTGTGGGACTCTAAAGACTCGTCAATACGCTGGCAGTGGGTTTAACCACAAGCACGTCAGCGGCACTAGCTATAGGTAACGGCTACCCAGGTATTGAGCGAAAGGGAGGCCGACGAGGAAACTCATGCAGAATCCCTACTGAGCCTGACAGTGACAATATCCGTACAGTCCGGTCTGTTCGTCTAAGAGTATCGCATATCGAGTCTAAGGGGGTGGATAAAGTCAGACCCCTAACAACGCGACATTTAGTGTCGGAATGAAACCCATCACCACCTGAGAAACTATCGATCCTGGATCGATAATTCTCGTCCACCGTGGCCACGGATTTATGATGATGGTCATCCGTACATAACGCGACATCAACCCCCAATACCGGGAGAGACGAATCCCCGACGATCCGATCACTGCCTCCATGTGGCTCGGGACTGTACCCAACTAAAACCTGTTTGCACGACTCCTTTGAGCCGTGGTAGGGTAGTAATCAAAGCACAGTGGGAACTCACACGAGACAAATGACGATCTCAGGTCAACAGACTAACCTGTACACATGTCACCTGGGAACTGATATCTGACAATAGGTATAATACCAACTAGCAAGTTTCCGGCGAGTCCGTCCAGTGTACTCATAACCCAATGAGCACCTGTATACTTTCTTAGGTGAACATACTAACACCAATGGCTTGTGAGACCTGGCCACCGCCCCTCGTCGGGGTCTCGATCAGTATACACTAGTCTACACTGGAGTATCGATGCCCGGTCTCGATACTCCTACGACTAGGGACATTTAAGGATGTGCTTATAGACCCCAGCTCCCACATATATGATCCCCATCATAATGCTGGCAGTCAAGCAAGAATCTTATGGGCTTTATCAACATGTACATGATGATAAAGACAAACCAGATAGCATACTATCATCTTAAGTAAGACTGTTCCATCGGTATAGGTCATCACTCAATCATCATAATCACAAGTCCGCGACTATGATAATTGCCTTGAGGGCACTATAGCTAACAATCTCCCACTTGCACTTAAGGCCAATTATTGCGATGTCGCATACTCATAACCCGTGTGATACCGAACACCCAACTTCTCTACTAATCAGTTTCGCAAAGCCCGTTTGCGAAAATAATTGCGTTCGAGAAATAGCCTCAGTGAGTGGATCCGCTCCAATGTTTCTTTCTGTATCTCTCTTAATATCAACTTCGCGGAGAAAGCTATCTCCCGAAATGAGCAATACCTGTCTTAGAATTTGTCTGGATATCTGATGGGACCCAGTTCACAAATGAACTCCAAATCCAGTAAACTTCTTAGACTGTATCGTCCACTGAATTTAATCAGTATCCCGCGCCATGCCTTTCCTTAGTATTCGTTTGGACCACCTGTCCAACATACTGTCCCTCAAAAGAGGGAAAACTATAACTCTGACAGTCACTCTGTCATCCAGGTCACCTTGGAAGCCTTAAATAATAACCGTCTCCTGAAGGAGGCTGCCGTTATCATATCCCTAGAACATCCATTTATGTTCAATAATCGCTTCTCAATGTTTCTCCAGGATTGGATATGTATATTGCAGCTAGTGCAAAAACAACATCTGGTGTGGTACTTGACATTTCATGATTAACTCAATTTCCTAAGCAAGCGATACGCTAATCATGCAGATCCCTCCCCCCTTTAGTCTGTAAGACACCTTTAGAGAGGGTGACTCCATCACTTGCAGGTACACCACCATGCTAGGAGTCGTCCATTCTAAAATACTTTTAGAATAATGTCAAAGTACCCAGATTAGGATACTTCCCAAATTTAGATCTAAAACCATAGATCTAGTAACCAGAAAACCTGATATTATATCCATATCCTATGTGGAGAAACAACTTTGTGACAACCACAGTATCACCGATCGTAGTATAGGAATATCTTTTCCTATCAAGTGCATGTTATCCAGATACCTCGACATCACTCTCTACTACCTTCTTACCAGATCCATCTCCTATTCTGATGAGGTCAAGACCTATGACTGTCACATCAAAAATAGATGATCTATTTCCGTTATACTTGCTTTAGTCTATAAATAGACATAAGCAACTTGTCCTCTATGCTTCCGCTGGTCCCACTGACTACAACCATCCTCTGGCAGAGTCATATATACGTGCACTACCAAAGCTAGTTTAGAACGACGCTATACTTATTCTTCTGCCGGGTCTTATAGTCTAGAACAACAGCAATGGCAAGTCTGGGTAAACAAGAACCTCTGTCACCATCACTGAGAAGACCGAAGTACCTCTCGGGTGCCTGAGGTTACCCACCAAATTTGCGGAGTGGCTAATGGAATGTCGAAACTAATTGAATCCTTAGGTTGTATTAAATCTTCAGTGATCGTTTGTGGTTCTGGAATCACTTCCAGTTCTACCATACTCCCACTTCTGTTTTCTGAAAAAATCCATTTTACTAAAACCGTGGCGAGTCAAGAACAACACCACTATTGATCTTCCTGATGATAGAAAGTTAACCCTCGTCAAAGCCCGGAATAACCCACAAACAGCCATTACTGAAACGTGCCTTGAGTTTTTCCGGATTCTGGTTTTAAGTATCAGCCGGACAACTCCCTATACCTTAACATCGTAAAAATATAAATTGATTCTATATAGAAACAAAAGCACTAATTTAATTGGAACCAGATTCAAAAATCATGCAGCTGTCTCCAGTGCATATAACCAAATGGAAAGAGACCATTCGGCATTACTCAACTAGAAGTGCATCCATATATGAGTAACCCGAAAGAGAAGCAAATTCTCAAAACCATTACTATCAACGGAATACCAAAAACAAGTATCTACATCTTCAACTTCATCGAAGAATCCTGATACTTCCAACAAATGGTTTTCTACTTTATTCTTATACATATAACTTCTCAATATATGGACCTTGCATTTCAATGAAATACATGTCTAGAAGTAGAGAAGTTATGAGTAAACAGAATACAGTGCGAGTACCAACCCCGTTGTCCTAATGGACACTGGACAACATACAATACATTGTATAAGTCCCCTGAGTTCAACAACTCAAACCCCTGTGCGTCATAGGTTGAAAAACTGTTTTATGGTTAAGAAGAATTACACCGCTGTTAAATGCACCTTACCTAATCACCAACTGATATAGGTAAATGTCACAGACATAATATCAAAAAGTTATATCTCACTTTATAAAATAAACGTACAGATATATCAGTTTGAAATTGGTGCATAACGGATATTCAAAACCAAAAATTTGCAACCGGCAAAAATATCACCAATTACAACGAATTCCGATATAAAGAGGATCTAATCACCCAATTCCCAATATCTTACTCCCACTCACCATCTGTAATAATATACAGATGTGAGAAACTGATCTGGTAAATACATACCCTGGAGTTAGATTCCAATTGGGAAAACAATTTTCAATTAACATTGTACAGTGAAACTGAAACATGAAATTGTTTCATAAGGGTTAACTGGTATTCCTAGCAACGCCTCTTCCATTATCCTGAATCATGACAGTAACCATATACTTACCTGCCCTCACTGCAATCCCTTTATTATGTGTTTACTTATTACCTTCTGTACACCTCCTTTACGCTAATTGGTTTTCTTCATTCTCTACCCTTCGGCACAAGCCTAAGGTTTTGAAGAAGACTATCCAATAAGCACAATAGGTGTACTCTCCTAATCCTAAGAGCCCTCGCAACCTGAGAGAAGGTAAAGGGAAAAGACATCTGAATAATCCTATCCAATTTCTCTTGAACCGGAAACCATCCTCGAATATGGAACGAATTCCTTCGAGTTCGTATGTAACTATACGATGGCATATCCAATGGAAGTGGATATCCGTAGTGATACAGAGTGTTCTTGGAGAAAATCAAAGAGGATGTAGGAGTGGCAGGAGTATACTCGGTCTTTGTCGTGAAAGATGGTGGTCGCAATTTCCTTTGCCATTATTCTAATCCCTTTATATGTCTTTACTTATTACCTTCTGTACACTACACTTAAGCTTAATTGGTTTTCTTCCTTCCATACCGTTCGACACCTGCCTATGGTTTGGAAGAAGACTATCCAATAAGCTCAATATGTGTACCCTCTCCTAATCCTAGGAGCCCTCACAACCTGAGAGAAGGTAAAGAGAAAGACAACCGAATAATCATATTCATTCTCTCCAGAACCAGAATCCATCCTCGAAAAAGTTCCTTCAAGATCGTATGTAACTATACGATGGATTTATCCAATGGAAGTGGATACTCGCAGTGATACGAGGTGTTCTGGAGAAAAGCAAAGGTGATATAGAAGTGGCAATAATGTATGCGACACCGTGACATTCCAAAAGACAGTGTTTTAAGAAGGTTCGGCCAACTTGGTTCATGAGTTTTAGTCAAAAGTCGGGTCATAGTCGCAGCCACACAAAGAGAGAAAAAACACTCAGCGTGCACTATAACCTAGATCAGAATAGTTAATCATTTTATCTAATCTGAATGACTCCCACTGTTTTCTCGAATTCTCCTCCAAACCCAAAAGGAGAATTAGTCGGAATCACCCGAGGAGTAATCCTACTCATCAGTAGGAATCGGGATCCAACTATCATCGCATGATAACCTGATAGAAGCCACTCAAGTCACCACACTCCAGAAGGTATGCGCATGCCTGGCAAGTTTCATGTATGTTTGAAACTCCCGATATGTGTTTTTTTATCCCTAGGACCCAAGTGACCTTGACACAGTCAACAAATCAAAGAGTCCTAGTCAAGTTCAACCCGTCATTATCCAGGATTACATTAAACCCATCCGTACGAGCCCTTGACACAGTCAACAAGGCCGCACGACTGTCCTAACCAATCGTATTAATATGCCACAAACAAACACTACTTAGTTACCGCATACTGCGTCTTGACACAGTCAACAAACGCAGCACGAATACTAAGCAATACTTGTAAGAAATGACGGAGGGCTACGGCTGATTTTTGGCGAAAAACCTTTAACGTAATGAACTTGATATCGTTGAAGGAACCGAATGGTTTTACAAATTTATAGTGGCGAAAACTTTTGCTAAAGAGGTCACTCCCGGTGAAGGGATCTCGGCTCTTTCCTCGTAGAATGAGGTGCAGGATATTCCAAACTGAATACCACGATGCAAAGCAAAAGGAAACGACTATAGTGAAGTTATTACGTTGACGCAAACTTTTACTCAAGGGGTCATTCCCGATGAAGGGATCTCGGCCCTTACCTCGTCGAATGAGGTGCTGGATATTCATAACCGAATACCACTGTGCAAAGCAAAAGAGAACGTTTGTAATGTCAGTTTCAAAAACTTGGTTCCAACAACATCATATATAGTTTTGTTTTATCCTTGCATTGATAAGAATCAATACAGTCCCATCAATCAATCACACCAGAAAAGAACGAAAATAAAATGTACGTATATACCATCCGCATTCGCCACTGGGTCCCGTCATCACCCGTTAGGTTACTTAACTAACGACAGAGCGGGGACTGGACTAGCGCGGGTGCAAAACATATACAATATCTTCTAGTATATATATAAATATATATAACAATCGTCCCAGACATGATATAAGCAATATCACAGAAACATCACAGAATGGTGGATAATCTTGGAGCCCCGGATTTCACTTGAGCCGCAAATGAGACCCGACGTTTCCTGTCGTGTGGATAGCCTGTGCAATGAAACCTAGACCCCTACGAGCGCGGCAAGTTACCCGCCAAAACCAGAAGCGAGGCAACCCCCTTCAACAACGTGAAAGGGCCACCCAGCACTTCATGGAATCCGGTAACTTGAACACCCCTCCTGGGTCAACCTATCCCCCTACGAGTGCGGCGAATAGCCCGCCAATTCTAGAGTAAGGTCCCCTCCGTCCCAACGTCATGAGATGCGGACCCGTTGCCCTCTAGAATCCGGCTATTCGTGTACCCCACCGCGGGGTAATTCTAGTACAGAAAAGAAAATAATATACAAGGGTGATATCGACCTCAACCCGGTCGTGCCCCAAAAGAATAATATACAAACTGGCAGTGACGGCAGTCCACATGTCGGACGCTCGCCCCGCAATATCAAATGTACAAATGAAATAAAACTGTGCTAACATTGCACCATAGCTATCCATCATGACGATCCAACCAACATCACAGCACAACACAGAACATCAACGTGAATGTCACGTTCGCAAACCCGTCTAAAGGAATATATAGCAGTTAGACGGGTTTACTGATCAAATGACATTCACGGTCGCAGATTATAATGTATGTACAGATAATCACACGCTTAAAATTTCAATCGACTAAACTTTCCCTAATTGGCCCCAAGTGCATAACCAGTACTCAAATGAATCTGGGCCAAAACCATATATCACAAAAATCATTTTTCCACTAACTAGAGCTCCAGAAAAAAATTTGGTCACTGTAGCCTTAAAAGGACCGCGGAAGGGCCGCAAAATGTGACATTTAGCGGCGGTTCCGCGGTGGAATTTTGGAGTTAGGTCACCAAATTTTTTCTGTAGCTTTAGTTTTGCCTGGATGTATTTTTAAGAGGCCTGAAAATATTTTTTGACCACTTTTAAAAATCGACAGCAAACACATCAATTTGGAAAAACGATTCGGAAAAATTTGTCGATCGAGATTTTAAGCTTGTGTAAACTTGCTAGTAGGGTTAAAAGGGTGGCTCTGATACCATGAAGAGTTACGGCAGTGCCCCGGCCATCAAAACGCGACCAAAATGCGGAACAAAAATTTCTAAACTGGCGCTACCATTACCCGAATCCCGGATCGACCTTAAACCCTTAACTAGCAATCTAAACTAAGAGTTAGAATCGTTATACCGAGTTGATCCGTGTTCTTCGGTCTTCATTCCAAGCTCCTAGCGGCTCCTTGATATGGTTTGATTGCCGGTCTTCCTCCATCTCCGATGATCCACCCGGGGGAAACGGCGCAACCTCCAATCTCGTCGAACGAGACAACCGACGCTCCAAAGTCGCTAGCGATGGAGAGTGGGGGTGTTTGAAAGTGTCACTACAATTTTCTCTCAACCCATATGCTCAATGAGCAATGCAAGAAGAAGATGAAAGAGGTGATGAAGCTTTTGCATGAGCTAGAAAGGCTAAGTCTTTTTGTGAACTTAAGAGAGTAAGAGAGTGGGCTAGCATGTGTAATCTTTTTCAAAATGAAAATCAATCCCCCTCCCAAAAATTGGCCGGCCTCCCTCTCTCATTCCCTCCAAAAAAAGTCTTACCAATTAATGAATAAACAAATCTAACCATAACTTGAACCATGTCCAAGACCATGCCTTTGCCACCTCACACCCTCCACCTCATTTGTTAAACAAATGAATTTCCATAAATGGAAATTCATACAAATGATGTGGCACCTTCTAGAAGCTATTCCGTAAAAAATACGGAATACTTCCCGGTACATGTATCAAAATACATATACACGTATTCGTACAAAAATACGAATAGCCAAGAGAGAAAACGAATAGTGAACAATAATACTAGAATACGTATATACAAATACATATATAAATTAATAAATCAAAATCCGATTTAATAATCCGGCTTAATCCTAAGCCGCTAGTATTATCAACCGTCCGATTAAAGTCTGCGCAGCATGTGCACATATTTAATCGGATACCTGTATGTATCAACATACCTCATGTACACCATATCGCCTGAACCGTGAAAACCTTCTGTGTGGAACTCTAAAGACTCGTCAATATGCTGGCAGTGGATTTAACCACAAGCACGTCAGCGGCACTAGTTGTACGTAACGGCTACCTAGGTATTGAGCGAAAGGGAGGCCGACGAGCAAACTCATGCAGAACCCCTACTGAGCCTGACAGTGACAATATCCGTACAGTCCGGTCTGTTCGTCTAAGAGTATCGCATATCGAGTCTAAGGGGGTGGATAAAGTCAGACCCCTAACAACGCGACATTTAGTGTCGGGATGAAACCCATCACCACCTGAGAAACTATCGATCATGAATCGATAATTCTCGTCCACCGTGGCCACGGATTTATGGTGATGGTCATCCGTACATAACGCGACATCAACCCCCAATACCGGGAGAGACGAATCCCCGACGATCCGATCACTGCCTCCATGTGGCTCGGGACTGTACCCAACCAAAACATGTTTGCACGACTCCTTTGAGCCGTGGTAGGGTAGTAATTAAAGCACAGTGGGAATTCATACGAGACAAATGACGATCTCAGGTCGACAGACTAACCTGTACACATGTCACCTGAGAACTGCTATCTGACAATAGGTATAATATCAACTAGCAGGTTCCCGGCGAGTCCGTCCAGTGTACTCATAACCCAATGAGCACATGTATACTATCTTAGGTGAACATACTAACATCAATGGCTTGTGAGACCTGGCCGCCATCCCTCGTCGGGGTCTCGATCAGTATACACTAGTCTACACTGGAGTATCGATGCCTGGTCTCGATACTCCTACGACTAGGGACATTTAAGGATGTGCTTATAGACCCCAGCTCCCGCATATATGATCGCTATCATAATGCTGGCAGTCAAGCAAGAATCATATGGGCTTTATCAACATGTACATGATGCTAAAGACAAACCAGATAGCATACTATCATCTTAAGTAAGACTGTTCCATCAGTATAGGTTATCACTCAATCATCATAATCACAAGTCCGCGACTATGATAATTGTCATGAGGGCACTATAGCCAACAATAATTCTAGTGAAAGATACAATAGCCAATACGGAATAAGGAATTATATGGGAAGGTCGGTGAATGAGAAATTATCAAGTTAAATAAGTTAATAAGGAATATGAATACCTTTGATGCTTGATAATAAATTGCCGCAAGTTGCAGTTTGTAAAATCGCATTTTCAGAATGATCAAAATTTGGTAGAAAAAAACCAGCTTCGTAAGAAAATGTTCGAGGTCTTGAGGACTTGCTGACTCTCTGAGTTGACATGTTACTGATTATAAACAGAACATGCGAAACAATATCATGTTTTCATTATTCAAAATACCGCAGACATTAATTAGGCAATGCCCCATTACACGACAAATAAAACTTTTCTGTAAACATAAAAACATCATCAATTAAAGGGAAATTGGGATAGAATAATACCGAGAGATGTGGGCGAAATAATGAGTGTGGTGCACCCAACAGCAATCGGACATACGTTTCAACCATAGCAATGCTAGGAATAAGCTGCAAATAAACATACCAAAACAAAACCATCAACCTTAAAAATTCTAAGATGCACAATCAAAAACCAAAACAAGAAAATGACAAGATAAATTCAACATTACACATTGTTGAACGATAAAAGAGAAAAGAATTATATACGTTATTATATGACCAATGGTGTCTTTATATAGAGATTACAATTACTTGATGACCAAACATCATGGTACGGTATACCCTCATAACAATATATTCTAAATTATTCCAACATTCCCTCTTAAGCTGGAACATAGATATCAGTGATGTGAAACTTGAACAATAGATAAACGAATGCGGGTCTTGGAAGAGATTTTGTCAAAATATCTGCAATCTGTGCATGAATAGAAACATGATGGAGATTGACTTTCTTTTCAACAATTTTCTCTTGGATAAAATGACAATTCACTTCAATATGTTTTGTGCTTTCTGAAACACTGAATTTTCTGAAATATGAATTGCAGATTTAGATTTATTGTCACAGAACAAGGATGCGAGTGTTGTAGAACTAACACCGAGATCTCGAAGCAATATGGAAAGCCACGTCAATTCTGAGACGGCATGGGCCTTAGCTCTATATTCAGCCTCAGTTGATGAGCGTGCAACATGTTGTTTCTTGTTGCGCCAGGTAACTAGGTTCTCCGCAAAAAAAACATAAAATCCACTTGTGGAGCGACGGTCATCCACAGATCCGGCAAAATCGGCATCAACATAGACCATAAGAGATAGATTAGAACAGGGTTTACAGAGAAGACATTGCCCAGGTGCACGCTTCAAATAGCAAAGAATGCGCTCAACGGCCCTTAAATAGGAAATTAAGGGCGCCTGTATAAACTGGCTCACTGCAAAGGATATGTCTGGATGAGTAACCATGAGATAGATCAGCTTCCCAACTAACCGTCGATACCGACCTGAATCGGAAAGTGGCTGGTAATCACGTACGCTAACGCGAGAGATCTTTACCGTTGTATCAATAGGCGTATCAGCGGGACGACAGCCAATAAATCATGTTTCTTTAAGAAAATCAAGAGTACTTCCGCCGTGAGAGACATAATGATCTCTTATTTCGAGATACCTCTATACCAAGAAAGTATCGTCGAGGACCAAGATCTTTGGTGAATCCAGCAAGGCATGGCGATCTGGAGGAGTCGGCGGGATCTAGGGGCTAGAAGCGAGGAGACGGCGAGATTTGGGGGCTGGAGGTGGGATCTAGAGGCGTCGGCGTGGAAGCACGTCGGCGAGGATCTGGATCGAAGCGATATGCGGTGCAATCGAGGCGAGGGCGGCGATATGGGCGGAGGGCGGCGAGGGAGAGAGAGGAGGCGACAAGTTTTTTTCCTTTTTATTATTTTTGAGGATCAGGGTTAAGATTTTGAAGACCCGCTCCGATATCATGATGAACGATAAAAGAGAAAAGAATTAGATATTTTATTATGTAACCAATGGTCTCTTTATATAGAGATTACAATTACTTGATGTCCAAATATCATGGTACGGTGTATCCTCGTAACAATATATTCTAACCTATTCCAACACACATATACACACAAGAACAACTCAGATAAAGAAATATATAGAAGATGTTGTGTCCCTGTGTACATTCAGCTCAAATTAACAGGCAAAACTTTGAATGCTTAAAAGTGCCGTGTTTGCACCTTGAATGGTAAGTTTCCCATCTGTATTTGGAGAGACTAAGCTAATGAGTATGCAAGTAACGTTAAAGAAGATATTCTTAACTATTTAGAACAAAAGAACAAAAGGGGATTAATTAATTTACAGTTGAAGCCCACAAATGACTAAATTATTTTTAGAAATGGTCCGAACCTACATCTACCATGCATTTATGAGAAGGGAATTAATTAAGCGGGACATGAAATTAAGACCTAACTTTGAGAAATGTATATATGCATTTATTTACTTAGCTGTAGACTGTTGCATGAAAAAACAGAACAAACAAGCGAACAGCCTTACTCCAGTTATATGTTACTCTTTTTCCTCTTAGGCTCTCAGCACTTAAAAGAAGTGGTACAGATAAAAAGCAAACAAGTTCCTCAATCAGCAGCATATAAGCATGTATTCTTGGTAAAATGCATATAGAAGATTAAGTGTCATAGTAAGGCTAAATTAGACTTAAGTACCCTTATCAATAGCTGTTTTTCACTAAACTACCTTAAAAGAACAAACAGGAGTACAGCTAACTCCGGTTACATGTTACTCTTTTTCCTCGTAGCAGTAAAAAAGTAGTACATATAGAAAGAAAAGAACAAATCCTCGATCAGCGACATATAAGCATGTATCCTAGGTAAAATGCATATAGAAGATTGTCATATTAAGGCTAAATTAGACTCAAGTAACCTTACCTATCGCTATTTTTCACTAAACCACCTTAAAGTTTCTTTATCGCAAAACCTACATTAAGCTTTGGCTTTAAGGTAGTTTAGTTAAAAAATATATAGTTAATGGTAGCTAATGTGATATATAGTATAAAAGCAATACAGTAGTACTAAATAGAAAGCAACATACATGCCCAAGAAATATTACTTCTTCAAGTTGAAAAGCTAGTTTCAAACACAAGTTGACTGACAATCCAGAAAGTAATGTCATGGAAAGAGGGTAAGTTTCACGCATCATCGTTATTCTCTCATTGGGCTGTACATTGGGTCCTTGTATTAATTACCCCAGATGACGTAAACCAGTTCATGACTGCTTCACAAGCAGGTTGTGCCATGGTAAATGAAAGCACCCAAAACATACCCATTGACCGATCATCTAAGTTTATGAAATCCATCATGCGTTCTCCTGGCATAGATGGTTCGTAGAAACTTTTACTATGCATAATGGAATATTTAGAACAAGAAAGGTCAAAAGCATTAAGCAAATACTGGTATATTGCTCATATTAAGCTTCAAAAAAAAAAAGAAGAAGAAGAAATATTGCTCATGGCAAGTCACTTACTGTGTAAACACGCAAAAGAAAAAAAATCTCATTGAAGCCTTGATTCCTAAAAGAGATTAATACAATGATGAGCAGCAACGTCAAAATACTATGTATATCAAATTGCTCTTTGAGATAAGCACTTCAAACTGTCAAAAAAACCTTAAAAGATGTGTCTTGTAAAAATCCAATCTGTGTCGGCTGATTCAATCTAGAAGAAAGCAGTGTGTCCAATGTCAAGCCATATGTTATTCCCATAAACACCATTTCTAATGAAAAAGAGGGAGAAAAAGGAGCAATAAACATTTTAGATATTAAGACTTTAAATTATTACCGATCACAGAATAGTGTGAAATAAAATTTTGTTAACTAAAAAAGATTACAAAAGGCATGTCAAAAGGAAAATAAGGGATATCCCTAGCAAAACTACTCACACTAGCTCATTACAGGACTGCTGATAACTTGATAGAATCAGATTTATAAAACAGGAATTCTGGTCATACCCGTGAGCAAGACATGGTACTTGGTTTGTAATTTTAATGTTATAAAAGTGCATGCATGCATGCATTTTTAAACACAAGTTGGCCACTATTACTCAAACTATAGAGAGATAAGCCTACAATAATACTATCATTAGTTTTTGAAGCGTGCAAAAGTTTATATGAATGCCTAAAATCGACTGGCGGCTAGCGCACAGTTGCTAGGCACCTCAATTTGTATTAAACTATTATATAACAGCAAAGGCTGTCATTTCCAGAATTCAGGGATAGTATTGCCTGTCTTCACTTATAAGGCAGTAAATGGATATATTCTGTGGATTTGGATCCCCTATGTCTAAGGCCAAGTTGCATAGACATCGAAGGAAACAGATCCAAGGAGTAAATTACACATAACACTTCAAATGATATTAACCATCAGATTGCAGCATCCAAAAAATGAATTTTAAATAATGTAATTAATCGTTGTTAAACTTCACCGATATATAAGCTCTCGAGCTAAAATAGCTCCAGTGTAATGTCCTTCTAAAAAAGCCAAATGTAGAAACTGATTAATGATCCTTCGGTCTATTCCAGAGATGAAAATCTTTAAGGAACTAGGAAGCATCTAAATTTCTTTTTCCCAAATAAATCGATATATAATGTCAGCCATCTGGAATATATGTGTACTTCACACATGTCTATTTGGAAGTAAGCAAACTTATTTGCTCGTTATCAACTTATAGATAACCAGCTGAAACTTTTGGCATAAACGACAACATAAAAGATTAATGAAATGTACCTTAGGTCGCTTGCTTCCACCATTCATCTATCTGCTTTCCTCGTTGAAGTTGTTCGCCATTTAGATACTCTCTAATTGAAGGGTTGAATGACCAAATGCGCAAAGTTTGGCTGCTACTTATAAAGTCCATAAGAATACTTCGGGGGCTAACATTATTTGCATCAGGAATTTTATCTTCCTTATGAAAGGAAATAATCTTTCTGGTAGTTTCAACCTGTAAAACAAAAACACAACATAAATGTCGTACATTGTAAACTAACCGAATTATTAATAAATGGTTTCTAAATTCATAAAATATATAAAGACGGATGTGATGGGCAACATATAAATTTATAATCCCAAAATGTAAAGGCAATAGGGGAGGTTCATGGCTCAAAATGGATGGGAGTTGTATTTCTCAAAAGGAAATAAAATCCTAGAACTAGGTACAGCAAACTTTCTCTATTCAGAAAAAAGTACAAAGAAACTACTACATGAATGAAAGAGAGCTAAAAAATACCTTCTTTGGGTCTGAGCTTAAGGTGATCATCACAGTTTCGCTACGAATAATCTGTGCTAGTAGCCATGTCACATGATTACTCCGTAGTATCTGTTGGTCGCCCATATTGACTCTGGACGAAAGTTTGTTAACAAAATCAAGAAAGAGAATGCATCCATTTTTCGTGAGAAAGAAAAACATGTCTGCAAAGAAAAGCCAATCTTGCCAACATTGTGTCTCTGCAAAAATAAACTCACAAAGAGACAAGCCAAGTTGTTTATTTTAGAACAGGGACATGCACAGAGTGTCAAGCAATTTGAATAATAATGAGGCCACAACATATGCGATTTACTGACAAGCCACAAGGGAACAAAAGACTAAACGAAAACAGTTACAGAACAGCGTTGGCTAGTTCATTCTGTGTAATGACTGCCTACAATTAAACGTCATGAACAAATTCGCTTCATAATCATCTTAAACTGTACCAAATAATATCAAAAGGCTGATTGCCAATAATATGGATTGAACTAATTCGGAAATTTTTAATTCAGTTGTACCTTAAGAAAGAAAACACACACAGCAATTACATGACGTTAAAGTTGATATCCATCAGTGGTGCCTGAATTTGTCATTTTCAAAAGTTCCACTATTCTCTCGATTATTTACAGCCTCACAGATCATTTCAGGGGAGAGAACACCACCAGGGGATGGCGCTTGAGGAGGTTTATAGCAAGGAGCGACAACAAGCACACACCTCCACCAATCAGGCGATGGAGTAGTATGAATAGCATGTCTTAGACAACACAAGGCCCGCTCCCAGTCTAAGCTCCCTTTCTGAATTGACATGGCAAGATCCTGAACCATCATTTATAATTTAAATCACAAAAATTTCAAGAACAAAAGAGATACATAATTTTAAGACTACATAAAGCGTCAATATTAAGAGATCGATGCATTATATTACCATTTGCAGGCACATTCAATCATAATATGATGTACACTGCTCAAACAACCGAGCCTGTGCATAAATTTGTTGCCACTATTTCCATTTACTATCTTAAATGTAACTAGGATACAATTATGCCTTACAGATAAAATATTAACAGGTGATTTCAATACCATGTGACTAATTATGTGTAAACTGAAAAGTACAATTTTATTTTCAACTTCTTTGAGTTGTTTAACCACAGAAAATAGCCATGAAGGTTAAACCTGACCAGGTTCCACACACACACACACACACTATCTCATTAGTTTTGAAACTTGATTCTGGCAGTTAAAAAACAAAAAGGCATTACCTCTCCATGCAATGGTTCTCCTAAGACACTAGGATATGTTATTGGTGAATAACGCATATTTGCTACAGATTCACCCGGTATACTTGGATAAGACTGTGACAAGAACCGATGAGTAGCAAAAGTAAGGCAATGAAGGTGCTGATCCAACATCTGCATATGGGTCGCCACCAAGTCTCTCCTCCTATGAAAATCCAAGATGATACAAAAAAGTGCTTCATTGTCAGGAATATTATCCATATACTGCAAAGCACTGCAAATCAACTCATAGAATGGGACACAGCATTTATCTTCCTCAACAAATTTCCATACGACATCCAAACAAATATGCATCCATTCATGTAACAATCTCTCAGGCTTCACAACTCTCATGGCATCAGCGTCATCAGAGCCTTGCAGCCTTTGATCCCAATTGACCAGCCAATTTATCATGTGAGAGAAAACCTCAAAATGGGTAATAGGTTTTAGATCTCATTCGAGACAAGCTAGAACAATCTCGATACTAGTTAGCGTAAAGAAGTTATCGCGGTGATCCTAAGTGATTGATTAGCTTTTAATGAAGTATTTTGCCCAGAGCCACCAAGATCAGATGGTTTAACTGGTGACAGATTATTAGAAATAGATTGGTCGGTTGCGGATTGAGCAGGCGAGCCAATGCCATGCATCGATGGCAATGGGGATGTCGGATTAGAAGTGTGGAAGTATGAAGTATTTTGAATAACGGAGGAAGATGGTGGAGACATCACCATGGGCCCTGCCATTGTTGGACTGCCCGGGCCCACCATTGACTCAGCGGATGAAACTGTATTTAAAAGGGATGGGAGGAAACTGTCCCACTTGACATAGCGTATGCTACTGCATAAGCTCCGTATTGAAAAGAGAATAAATTCTGATTGTGGGACATGACCACTGCACTGCACGACCAAAGATATAAGGACTGATTCTGTGGCTGCACAGAGTTGCTCTTGGTCCTGAAATAATAAAAGTGAATTTCAGAGATTTGCAATTGTGATGACATTGTGAATTGCTCAAGGTAAATAGACAGAAAGGAGAAGCTCACTTGAAACTGCCCCTGCAATTGTTGAAAATCTAATTGAAACTGCTCATTTCTAGGGGGGAACTCTCTAATGGGTGCAGTTACTCTCTTCTGCATCTTGTTCCTGTACGTTTCACAAAAACAATAACACCATTAAGTTTGCCCCGTATTCTTATCCCTAGAAGTTCCCAATCGAATTCGGCATTTCACGGAGAACATCATAGCTTCAGAATCAGCACCAGCATGGGGACGGACGTCTGAAGCTGACGTATGTCGACGCTATGTATGTTGGGCATATTTTGGGCAGACATCTGGACCTGCCTCTCCTGACATCTGGCTCCACTATGTGCTTTTGGGCAGACGTTTGCGAAGGTGTTATTCAAACGTCTACACGCGTCTTGGGCCGGATATTTGAAAATCCTACTTCTATTCTGATTTGCCTCTACTATATATATTGTAGTTTGTAACAGTCACAAATTCGTCATTTGGGTATAATTCGGCGATGTCGAAAATTCGGATTCGGAAAACTAATCGGAAAAAATCGGCAGGTATTCGGGAAAGATTCGGCAAGTGCTCGGGAAATGTTCGGGAAGGATTTCGAGCAAGAAATTAATATATGAGACATTAGGTTTTGATTTTGTGAATTATTCGCTGTTTTTTAAATTATTCGCTGTTTTTTCGAATAATTCAGGAATAATTCGTGAATTATTCACGAATTATTCGGCCCGTTCGGCAACGGTGAGATTTAATCGGCTGATCAAAAATCGCGAATGCGCCGAACAATTCGTGAATTATGTGACTATGGTTTGTAACCTTAATTGGATTTAACCCTTTTGTAATCAGATTTAGGAGAGAGGAGGCTAGAATTCTTTGTTAGGGATATTGTGAGAGTTGGTCCACCATTGTAATCCTCTATATTTTGTCGATTAGTAAAGTGCTTCTCTTTCGCCCGTGGTTTTCCGTAAGGGTTTTCCTCGTAAATCTTGTGTCTTTTGGTTGTGCTCTATTTCTATTACTTTGTTTATTTGTTTGCTTCTCTTTATCGTTTGTTTATTTCTTCGTGATTGTATTTGCCGCAACAAATTGGTATCAGAGCTACATTGTGGTTCTTTGAAAGATTTGGTGTTTAGAGATTTATTTGTTTGAACCGTTAGGTCTTCAATCTTACGATATAGATTTACGGTGGGTGACGACACTTGTGTCCTCTTCTCATCTTCTTAGATTGTGATTTTAAAATTTTTAGGTTCTTTTGATCCTGCGTAATGTCTCCAACGATGAAGTTCGACATTGAGAAGTTTGATGGGAATATGAGCTTTTGTTTATGAAAAGTTCATATGATTGCCGTATTGCACAAAATAATTTGAAGAATATGATTCTTGGGAAGGATTCAAAGTCTTCCACTACAACGGAGGAAGTATGGAAGGAGTTGGATGAAAAGGCTCTCATGGCTATCCAACTATGTTTGACAAACAAAGTTTTGCAAGAAGTTTTGGTGGAGAAGACGGCGGCTAGTTTGTAGTTGAAATTAGAGGAGTTATATTTGAAGAAATCTCTCACAAATCAACTCCTTTTGAAACTGCATCTCTATACACTTCGTATATCAGAAGACTCACTTATCAAATCTCACATCGATGGGTTTAATTCGATCGTTACATTTCTAGGTAAGATTGATGATGAAGATTAAGCATTTTTATTGTTATGTTCTTTGTCACCCTCTTATAAGCAATTTCGTGACACCATGGTCTATGAGCGAGATACTATCTCGATCAAGGATGTGAAAGAAAATTTGATGAATAATGAGAAGATCGACAAGGAGTTAACTTCTAGCGAAGACGATAGTCAATCTTCAGGCTTATTTGTTCGAGGGCGAGCGAAGAACAGAGATCCGGAAGGTAGTAAGAAGTCAAGTTCGAAGTCCAAGAATAAGAGCTTGATCTGCAACTATTGTAAGAAGAGACACTTCAAAATTGATTGTTTTAAATTTGCAAAACAAACAGAAGCGTGAAGAAAATCAGAATAAGTCTTCGGCTGAAACTAATATTGCCGAAGGAGAAAATCTATTTGTGGTTCTTGACAACAGACATCGATTCCAAGGATGAATGGATTATGGATTCGGCTTGTTTCTACCGTATGTGTCCCAATAGGGATTTGTTTTTCACCTATGAGTCTATTGATAGTGGAGTAGTTTTGATGGAATTGTCAAGTCAATATAATCTAATGATATGGCTAATCTGAAAAGTCTTTTTCTGTTATGATTCTATAGAATTTGAACATTTTTTTTTGTTTGATGCTTCATGAATGAAGCATCCCATCCTTTTAGATATAACAAAAGGAAGTATAGGATTCCTTCAATTCAAGTAATGATTGGTCCGACAGAAAAAGGGGTAAAACCTCATTTAATTTATTTTCTTCAACTAATGGTTCGTGTCGAACTATTGGTAAGGGGACGATTCAAATCAAGATATTTGATGGTGTTATGAGAACATTAGCGGAAATTTGGCATGTCCCGGACTTGAAGAAGAATCTCATCTTATTGGGTACACTTGACGTTAATGGTTATAAGTTATCCGCTGAAGGTGGAGTTTTGAAAGTTAGTAAAGGTGCTCTTGTCGTTGTGAAGGGCTTACAACGGGATCTTTATACGTGTTGCAGGTTTCGACAACTACCGGATCGGCAGCAGTTTCATCATCTACATCTATGTCTGATTCAGATGTAACCCGATTATGGCACATGAGGCTTGAGCATATGAGTGAGAGAGGTATAGCTAAGCTATCGAAGTAGGGTCTGCTGTGTGGTTAAAATACATCGAAAATGGAATTTTAGTGAGCATTGCAATTTTGGGAAGCAGAAACGAGTTAGTTTCAGTTCGGCTGTGCACAACACAAAATATACTCTTGACTATATCCGTTCAGATCTTTGGATACCTCTCAAGTTGCTTCCAAAAGACGCGGTGCAAAATATATGCTTACTTTCATCGACGATTATTCAAGAAAGGTTTGGGTCTACTTCTTGAAGCACAAGAGTGATGTGTTTAATACGTTCAAGTAATGGAAGATATTGATTGAGAAGCAGACATGCAAGCGGATTAAATGACTAAGGACGGACAACGGATTAGAATTTTATGGTGGAGATTTCAATGAATTCTGCAAAAACGAAGGTATCGTTCGGTATCATACCGTTGTCCACACGCCACAGCAAAATGAAGGCGCAGCGCACATGAATCGGACTCTTATGGAGAAAACCCGATGCATGTTATGTAATGCAGGACTCGTCAAGGAGTTTTGGGCAGAAGCGGAGAACACGGCATGCTACATGGTGAATCGATCACCACTTACAGCACTTGGTAGTAAAACACCAAAGCAGGTATGGTCTGGGAAGCACGCCGATTATTCTACACTTAAAGTGTTTGGTTGTTGTTGGGGTCGAAAATTACATCCCGGTTGACCAAGTCAGTCAAAGTCAACCCCAAGCCCAGATCAAGTGGGTCCATTCCCGAGTCGAGCCCCGCGGCCAATCTCATACATGCCAAAATGAAATCATGTAATAAATAATTTTGATGTAATTTTTTATGCATGAATGTAAGCAAAATGGGCATAAAGCCAAATTTTTGTAAAGCTCAAGGCTCATGTGCAAAAGAAATGAGCACATGAGGCATGGGACGGGCAAAATGCCATTTTGTAAAAGCCCAAAGGGCTATATGTAAATGTGTAAGCCTATATAAGGCAACATGATGATGAAATAAAGGAGACTTTTTTCATTTCTCTCAAATTCTAAGGTTTTTGTGCCTCCCTTCTACTTCCTCAAGGTTCTAAACCTTCTCCTTTTTTTTTGAATTAAATCAAAAGTTTCACTCTTCTTTTTTCAAAAATAAATAGTTTTTCACCACAAAACCCATAAAGGGGAGCTCAGAGCTTCCATCAGATCTCAAAAAAAGAAGATTTTTAAATCTCACCTCCCTTTCATCCAAGATCCGGCCAACAGAGAGGAAAAAGGAGACTCATCTCCAAAAATCCCACTTTGGGGAAGATCCAGACTCAAGAGAGAAACCCCTTTCATCAGCTCCAAAAATATCTTAGGAGTTTAACTCCTCAAAAATAAATAAATATATATATATATACATATATACAAAATAATAAATATTTCTTTTGGAGAGTACAACTCTCAGTGTAGGGACTAAGCCTACTCTCTGTCAGGAGTTCAAGTCCATAAGTCAAATCGGGAGCACAGCTCCCAGTGCACACGTGGGACGCTGTCACGACCCAAAATTGGCACGTGACGGCTCTTAAACTACGCGACGTCTACAGGCATAACGCAATTTAAATAAGCCGAAAACCCAGCAATCTAAACCATCAAAAATAGCAAGTGATAAGAACATTTTTTAAACTTTTGAAATCTCAAATCAAATTCTTTAAAGTCCAACTTTATTTCCTTTAAAAATTTTGGCAGCACCTCCTTTGTAAAAACCAGCCCCAAAAAGGGGTACAACAAAGATATAAGTAAAGCATCCCAAAACCGGAGCAAATACACGCCCAAAGGCGGAAAACAACCACCACAACAGATATACAACGCCGTAGCGAAGAAATAAAAGACGATATAAATAAAACTGCATAAAAGACCTCCAAGTCACAAAATAATATACAATATCGTCCTCACATCAAGTCTCTAAGTCATACATGAAAGTGGTAGATGGAGAGTACATGGTACAACGAATATACAATGAGCAACATCGGATAACCGCAAAACCCACCTATAGCAAAACTGTACACAGTCAGCCGTAGCGGTATCCGCTGCAAAAGATGATATGATAGGTAGAAAAGCCCGCCAACGACTGCCCCGAGGGACTACCTACAAAACACTGTGGCACAACGGGGGTGAGTTGCCAACACGTGAATAGTAAATAACATATGCAGGTAATCGCAAGTATGCACGTACAGCGCGAATCTAACATAAGCAAGCGGATAGCAATAAATGACAATATGTATGCAACAGTCATGAAAGGTACTCTATCAGGTACTATTAATACATGAAGCAATAAATGGCAATATGTATAAGCAACAGTCATGAAAGGTACTCTATCAGGTATTACTAATACATGAGGCAATGCATATAAAATAAATGCGGAGTATGGGATAAAACATGTCATCCTCACGGAATCCTGACCTCGTGGCAGGACCAAAGTCCATCAAGACAATCAAAATCTCAAATTTCCTCAAATCAGCCCCTAAATTGGCTCTCATATCCTGTAAGTCTCATATATCCTGAGTGTCCAACATCAAATAAATCACATATATCATGTATCCAATATCAAGTAAATCTCATATATCATGTATCCAATATCAAGTAAATCTCATATATCATGAATCCAATATCAAGTAAATCTCATATATTATGTATCCAATATCGAGCAAGTCTCATGAAATGAATAAGTATATTTGCATGAATCATTATGATGATGTATATAAATTAGATATGTATACATATATATTAGCGTCCCATTCCACTAATATATATATATATGCATATAAAACAGCGTCTCAGTCCACTGTTATATATACTTAGGAGTAAGAATATCATGAAAACAAGTGTCTAGCATCGACACATAAATACAGATCTATCAGGTGCTGTCGCCACGACTGGCCCTGATAGGTACGTATCATACGCTATCTCGAAACCCCGAGGGCCCAGCTTCGACCCTCGCAATTCGACGTAACCATACGTACATAACTCCAGTCGGTATCCCCACGATAACCGCCGAGTCTAAAAACTGTCACCGGTAGGTATGATTCCCCTGTCAGGCTCATCGGCGTGGTCCATCGACATACCTTTCTTGCCCCGGGTACCTCCGGGCCCCACCATGTACCCGCACACGGCCCACGACGCCTCATCGCATGAGGTATATATCAGAACCGAGAAATCTCATGATGGCAGCTGCTGAAATATCATATCAAGAGAAACCGGGTTTTTCAAATAATGCATAATTTCATGAAACTACAACGGTCCTCAAATCCAGAAAATATCATGAAAAATCCATATCTCAATGCAAAAATCCATGAATATAATATATGCAACATAAAACTGCAATGTGAGCATATAAAGAAAAAGCCGCTATTTAACTGCAACAAGTTAATATATATATCATGCGGTTCTTAATTTCTCCAAGTCTATATAATATCAAATAAAAGTGAACATGTAGCTATAACCAGATATATGTGTGAACATGTAGGTATAGCAAGATATATGTATATACCTATCAGTAATGATGTAATACCCTCCAAATATAAGTGTAAGTATGTATACAAGATGTACATGTAGCTATGTCTCATATGTGTATATACCTATCACTAATGGTACAATACCATATAGGTATATGGGTAACTAGCATGTAAGCATATCAAGGCATATGTGTAAGCATGTAGGTATGCAGGTATGCTATATGTCATATGCACGAAGGAAAATAAGGATCATGTCTCAAGATCCCTAAACAATATAATATCACATATGTATAGGTGTTGTGCGTGTCATGGCAATTATCGACGGTGTGTGTAGCATACAATTAGTGCTCGTGAAACATGAACCGTCAATAATGGTGTTGTGTCTCATTAGTACTAAGTTCATACACAATAGGAAATGAGATATGCAACAAAGGTATATATGCACAATCAATATCCATATACTTCTAACTAATAGTCATATCATTTAATCTAACCCAGACGCCTAACGTCATGCGGGCGATTCCCCTGTAGATATTAAATCTACTCACCAACGCTCCTGGCTAAGTAAAACCAACCACATGTTTCCCCTTCTTCGCAGCGTCCGAAGTCCCCGCCTGCGAACCTAAAACATAAAACAATATAGCAAGTATGTATATTAGCAAACGACCAATAACACGTACAAACTACGTTTGACCGACGCGACAACTCCAAACACTCTCAAGTGTTCGTCTAGTGGCTAACGTGCATAGCGACACAACGAAACCAACTCAGAACAACAGCTACACAGAACACGAACCGTATTGGATAACGTAACGCGCGTAAACGAAACACTAGAAAACAAGCAAGTGATCCCAGAATTTTGCTACACAAACAATTTGTATAAGTTGCACATACCACAAGACCACATACTACACCAGAGACCCCTACCCTAAAACACAACCCCCGGCCCCCACTCTGGCCGCAAATTGCGGCCAGAACCATTAAATCTGCGGCCAAAAAGAAAGGGATTGGGCTCGGGTTTCTATGGTGGGTTCTAGGTCACTACACAAGTCACTGTGATGGGAACTTTTCCAACAAATAGCTGATTTGTTAGCAGATCATCCGAGACCCAAAACTACACTAAAAATATGATATTTGCACGAAACGATACATTAAGTGTTCTAAACTGAAGCTACAAGGCTACACAACATAAAAAGCACCTACTTAACAGATAGAGATCATTACCTACTCCCACAAGCTCAAAGATCCTAGCTTTCCAAGCACCAAGGCATCCAAGAGGCAAAACAAGTCTAAAGATGTGATTTTTGTGAGGTTTTTGTGAAGTTTGTGAAGGTTTTGTGAATGATTAGTGAGTGTTCAGTTGAGGGAAGATGGAGATGAGAGATAATGATAAGAGATGAAGTGAGAGAAATGAGCGAGGTGTGAAGAAAAGAGAAAGAGAGGTGAGGTTAAGGTGAGTGCACCATTGCAATAACTCCTCTCATTAATGCAAACCATGCTCTTCAAGTGAGTCACCATGCCACCTCTCTCCAAGACAAAACCCAAATGAAAATATCTCACAACAAATATCTAGGGTTTAAATCAAGGCAAAGGATTAGGTTAAAGCAAAGGATTAGGATTAGGGTTAAGTTGTCATGGTCACTAAAACTAGATTAACACAAACACACCCTCACATAAACATGCACATGTGTGTGCATGCCATAACAAATAATAATAAATTATTAATTAAATGTTATAACGTGTGAGAAACCCAAATTGGTAAACTTTTTACCAAAAACCCGCATTACCGCCTAAACTAACACTAATCTAAATCTAAGGCGTTAACAATCTCCCCCTTAAAGAAAATTCGTCTCCGAATTAAAATTCTTACTATGCATACCTTCAAAGAGATGAGTGCAAAACTTCCACATCTCGCTCGCAGCCTCCCAAGTGATCACCTCACTATACGGCTATGCAAAAGAAAACCCTCCACAGATGGCAAGACCCTTAACCGAAGTTTCTCCGCTTGCCGATCCCCTAACACTATCGGCTGTCGGTGAACGAAAAATCGCGTCCAAGCTAAATGGTCTGATGCTGAAACATGTGAGAAACGTCATGAAGGTATTTGCAAAGTATCAACACAAGGAATACGGGATGAATACTCAAAAATCTGGACGGAAGTGCCAAATTATAGGCAACAGTACTAACTCGCTCGAGGATCTCAAATGGACCTACAATCTGGGACTAAGCTTTCCAAAACTCAACACGTCATTCATCGAAAAATCCGTAGGAATACATGATCTCCCACTGCGAACTCAAGTCTGCGACCACCACGGTCGGCATAAGACCTCTGTCTGCACTTGGCTGCTTTCATCCTGACCAGTATCAACTGGATCATCTCCGAAGCCTCTCGACTAACTGGGGTCCAAAAATCCTACTCTCGTGGAGTCAGAAAAACAGAATGGCGATCGACACCACCTACCAAACAAGGCCTAAAGGTTGCAAA
The DNA here is from genome assembly GCA_030015575.1 of Agapanthus africanus. NCBI lineage: Eukaryota > Viridiplantae > Streptophyta > Magnoliopsida > Asparagales > Amaryllidaceae > Agapanthus > Agapanthus africanus. The sequence goes on from JASDDO010000016.1 coordinate 560,313,321, forward strand.
TTGGAATGTCTCCTGATAACAGCTATCGAAGGAGAACCCTAACAATGGCAAGTGACGATACCAGCTGCCAACAACAATTAGTACGCACGCACAAGCATATCCTCAAGCGTCTGTATAGCCCGCTCTCACAAACCATCGTCCTGCGGATGGAAAAGCGGAGCTAAAGCTCAACCAGTACCCAAGGCTTCCTGAAGCTTCTGCCAAAGACGGCAAGCGAACAGGGTGCCTCTATTGGATACAACACATGAAAGAACTCCGTGCAACGCACAAACTTAACGAAGAACAACTGAGCAAACTGAGCATAACCGGACAATAAACACCCAAATGGAGTCACACCCTGTCTAAACCTGGGTAGACACCACAACGAAATTCATGGAGATTTGCTCCCATTCCCACTCCGGAACGGTTAAAAGTTGCTACTCTCCAGCTGGTCTCAAATGCTCAACCTTAGCTCACAACAAGACAGACACCTTGAAACGAAATTCGAAACTTCACTCTTCATCCCTGCCCACCCGTAACTATCTCACAAATCACGTCACATATTGGTGGAACTTGAATGAACACAGAAAACTGACTGATGTGCCTGCTCTAAGATTTCACGTTTCTACCCAACAGTATCAGGTACACACAAACGCGTCCCTAAACGTAGCACACCCTGATCACAAATCAAGGACTCCGAATCTTTACCCAGCCAAGTATGCTCAAGAATCTCTGACAAACGAGCATCGGCGGGCTGTGCCTCGCGAAAACGATTAAGGAAAAATGGACGGGCGCGAACAGAGCAAGCTGTCCCCTCAGTAGAGGCGAACTTAAGCTGTACTCAACTATCGCACAAGAACTGTAAATCTGCAGAAGACTGTCTCAGAACTGCGCACGAATGGGACAAGCTAACCCCGGGCCTACGACTCCAGCATCAGCTACCACAATCGCCTTGCCACGGGTAACGAGGATCTTACAAACACAGTCCTTCACAAGCTCCATCCAACGGCGATGTCTCAACAATCAAAACCCGCTGCAGGAAGATGTACATTAAGTTCTGGTGGTCCATGAAAATCTGACACGACTCTCCACACAAGTAGTGTCTCTAAATCTTCAACGCACGACCACCGCGGCCATCTCCAGATCATGAGTAGGATATCCTGCTCGTACTTTCCCCAACTGTCGGGAAGCAAAAGCGATAACTCTATAGTATCACATCAGTACACAATCAAGCCCCACTCGCGAAACATCCCAGTAAACAACAAAGTCGCCCGATCAAAAAACAAAGAAAGAACTGGTGCAGTCGTCAACCGAGTCTTCAACTGCTGAAAACTCCGCACGCATGCCTCAATCCAAAGAAAAGGAACCTCCTTTCCGGACAGTCCAGTCAACGGTGCAGCGATACACAAGCAATCCTGCACGAAACGGCGGTAAAAAAACTGCTAAGCCTAAAAATCTGCGGACCTCCGTCTCGTACACAAGTCTGGGCCAAAGCTGTACGGCCTCGATTTTCCTCGGGTCCATACGAAAACCGTCTCCCGTAACTACAAGACCTAGGAGTCAACACAATCAAACCTGAAGGAACACTCCGAGAATTTAGCAAACAGCTGATGCTCTCCCAATGTCTGCAAAACAAATCATCAAGTGCTGCTCACGTTCCTCACGACTCTTGGAATTGACCAGAATGTCATCAATGACACAACAATAAACTGGTCGAGAAACGGCCTGAAGAAATCTGGTTCATCATATCCACGAATGCTACTAGGGCATTGGTGAGTCCAACGACACCACCAAAACTCATAAACCCTGTAGCACGCACAAAAGCGGTGTTCGGAATGTCATCACTCCGAACCCGCAACAATGATGACCTGATCCCAAACAAACTTAGAAAATGTCTCGCGCCCTAGAGCTGATCAAAGAAATCGTCAATGCGAGGTAAAAGATACCTATCCGTACCATAACTCGGTTCAATTGACGATCAATCACAAACTAAGTCAAGTGAAAATTGAGCAGCGTGAGCACAATACACAAACTTCTTATGTGGAAAACCCCCTTCGATGTGAGAAGGGAAAAACCATGGGACCAAACCAACCCAATTTACCACTACAGAATAATGAGATGACAGCTTCATTTTTTTCATTTCCAAACAACCCAGAAAGTTCTGTAGTGCACAGCAAGTGGACTTCCTAATTTAATTTTCCATCAACCTACCCAGTTGACACTGTCGGTGAAAAAAACTACAGGTTGTTTGGTGCTACAACAGAAAATGTAAAATCTATTGTATACAGCATTTGCAAGTAAAAACTTTCCATTCATCGTTTGACTGCGGTTGTTTTCAATTTTTGTTGCAAGGTTTCCTTATTCAAAGCACATATTACGTCTCGTTGAACAGAAAATCAAGTGGAAATGCAACATTGGTTGCAAATTTGCAATGAGAGGGCTGACGTAGCACCCTAATATATGTGATGATCACATCTGCCAAAGTTGTTGCATGTGGTGCATCCGAATTGGTCGTACCAAATGTAGTACGCACCCATTTCTTAAAAACCAAGCAGACCCTAACACACCTCACCTGCCGTCCAGAAATATGCTTTTGATGGCTCTCTTCGAGTGGATTTAAGGTGAAAGGGTGATTGAGAGGATATGCCATGGCCTCTTATTTATAGATGGGAAAGGAACCATCGGTTATCTCATGATAAATTCACAGCACTTGCATTTCATCACAAAACTAGACTATCCTTCTTCCGTGCGATCAATAATAATCTTTAGAACAATGTGTCGTTTGGCTTGACTTTAACTCCTTGTAATCAAGGGATTGTTGTATTGTAAAATAAACATTGGTCCAAGTAAACCAAATTCAAATAGTTTAAATTTGGATTTGGATTTGGATACCGGTCGCTTAGTATATACAGTCTATAAGCCGTTTTAGGTTGTGTAGGTCATAAGAACCATGGGTAAATGACTTGCGCAAGGGACTATTCGAGAATTCTTCTGTTGTAAGACCTTTTGTGAAATAGTTTTCTCTCTTTTGGATCGAAATCTCTAGTGTTCTCTTATCTCGCAAGGCGAGAGGAGATATTTCCATTTGCTCGCATATGGGTTAGTTACATTAGTCAGTACTCTCATATTTGTAGCCCTCTGGTAAAATCTTTTGTCTCTTAATGATTAATCATTAAAGGTTAGTTGGTACTCTCACAAATTCATAATCTTTTTGTAGTATTTTCTCTCATGGCGAATCATTTTCACCTTCGCGTATGGAGTATGTCAAGATTGGCCAAGCCAGGTAAATCTTGCGCCTCTTTGTGATTATCGTTGCCTACGCTTTGTTGGTTGTTATCCATACATCCATTTGTGTTGTGCCATATATCCAATTATTTGACTTCGCCTAACCCTAGTGGAGCACACAACAATACAAACACACAAATATACTGATCGAACTGACTCCTTTCAAGGCACTAAAGAACGAAACAAACTCAGTTCTATAAATAGGATAAACATGCAAATGGGTAGCCACAAAACCAAAGCTTTCACCAATTAAACAAAACAAGGACACAATTTGATCTGCTGACAAGAACTGGGATGAAAATTAGAAGAGCTTACGAGGATTCCATTGATGGGTCTTCAGGTCTTTGACAAGAATTTCTCTGCAAAGCGAAAAAATCGAACGAGTGATCATCGATTTGAAACCCCGAAAAAAGAACCCAAAAATTTTTATAAAAGATAAAAAAATTGAAAGAGAGATTACCAACAGATAAGAGGTTGAAGAGATCCATGATGGCGGCCTTAGCAGCAGGGTGCTGTTGCTGGAGGGGCCTAGATCCCCGCTGATTCTGCTCCATTTCTTCAAATTAGGAACAAAATCAACAACAAAAGATCTTTTTGAGTCTTCGCTCAGACCTCAGAAGAATGATGTTTTCGAAGGGACATGAGGGGAAAATACAGTCGTTTCTATTTTAGCCAACATAGATTTTGTGAAGATGTTTGCTATCTGAGTTTTTTTTTATATATGACCCCCCAAACATTTGGTATTTTTTAAATTAGTCCTCCTAGAATCCATATATCAAGAACTCCAGAAGGACCCCTAAAACTTGGCTAATTCTACATGCAACCTCTACAGCAATCTTATTTCTAATGAGAAAGGCGAACTCGCTATGTATACATGACCCAGACAAAAGGCCCACGGCCCCACAATTAACATGATAGATTGCCTTTTCTCTCGAGTGAACTTTCCTTTAAATTTCCAAAGATGCTCATTTCCCTCACCTGCTTAATCTCTCTAAAGTTTTTTATATAAGGTGATGGGATGCATTCTTGAAGCTGTCTCAAAATTGCAAGCTCATTGAAGCCGTTGAAAACATCTAATCCATATCTTAGAAATTCGTTAAAGGAAATAATAAAGTTGTCAGGGGCTTTTTCTGCCATTTTTAACACTCAACGGCTAGGAGGATGGAAGTTAATTGCGGGGTTCAATTTATTCTAGCCAGACCTCGGAGTTGTACTTAGAAATAGAATGTTTTAGGAGTTGTGTTTATAAATATTAGCCTAGCATTTAAGGATGTGATATAAAAATAAATAGAAACCTATACGGCTGTAACATTTCAGAAATATAAAATATTATTTTAGTAAATTAAATATTAAAATAATATATTTCGCGAAACTATTCGATTTGTGAATAGGCGTTTTTCGTAAAATGGTATAACTATATACCAATATTTAGAAAATAAGTGGAGATTAAAATGATCTATTCATTAAAAATATATTTATCGGATTTTGGCATTTTTATAATTAAATATATGCATGTTTAAATTAAGCTTGATTAGTGCACTATTAATCACGATTAAGCCAAATCCGTATTTCTACATTTTTCCATGGTTGGTGCACCATGCCATGTGCATTTTTGTTACATGTTTGTTCATTTCATTTGGTTTTATTTTAAAAAGAAAATAAAATAAAAGAGATGCCATGGTTAATGAATGAGAGGGAATAAAACAAAATAGATATTTAGAGAAAGGGTGAGCTTAAGAGAGAGTGAGGTTAAGACTTGTACATCATTCTTCATCCTTCTTCATAATTCTTCTCTTCTTCATAATTCTTCATGCTTCCTCCTCCTTCTCTATCTCCATGTATCTTCTCATATTCATTTTCAAAACCCCATGCCATCTTCATTAAAAAGATGCACAAGCTCATCCTAAATCCTTTGAACCATTCAAATTTGGATTTTAAACATTTTGGGCAACTCAAGAATTTTCCTAAGTTGCCAAATGAGGTAATCCCTACATTTTTAGTTGGGTATTTGTGTTTAGTATATCCTATTGTAGTTTAGAGTTTGATTTGGTGAGTATTGTGATCTTGGAAATTTCCAAGTTGATGTTAAGTGATAAATTGAGGTGCAGTGAGTGTTTATAAAACTTGAGTAATGTTCTTACTGGCGAAGACTAGCTACTAGAAATCAAAACACAAACTTTGAATTGGCCGATATCGTACTTTATGGAATTGTGAGAGGATACTGAGATCTGCTATGACCCGAGATCACCATAAAATAAGTTCCCATGACAGAGAGACGGACAGGAAACCTAGAAGTATCCCTTGAAACCCGAGCCCCTACACCCTATTCTTGGCCGCAATTTAATTCTTCCAGGCCGCAAACTGCGGCGCGGTCATGGTGAAATTGTATGATTTTTGTATCATGGTTCTCTTATCCTATATCAAGGCCAACCCTATATGCAAAATATTCTAGTTTGACCTAGGGTAAAATCTGAGATAGATTTCCTTAGTTGTTGATTTCGTGTTATGCGATTTATGAAACTTGGTTTTTATATTTGAGTTTGGATTCCGTCGTTGGACGTTTGTAAGTCAACGGACGAGGGTTATTTGGTTGATCTTGCATGCGTAAGCTATACGTTCTAACCTATGAGCACTTCGTGTGCCGTATCGGTTTTTGGATATTGGTTTTAATAGTATTGCGATTGTGTATTGATTGTAGGTACCTTCACGTGGACTTCCGAGACGACGAAGCACGTCGACTTCGGCTAAGCGAGGAGTTTAGCAGGTGAGTAGATTTATATCTACGGGAAAGTCGGGTGGATGGCGTATAGCACCCCCGCAACCATTGATATGGAAAGATCGTTTTATAAATTATAATTCTGATAAAGGTTTTAGTAAGAGATGATGTAATAAAATTTGACACTAATGGACATATTGGCTTGAGAATATGAAATGAGAAAGTGAATCATGATAAATATGAATTGAAAGAGAACAAGTATGAGTTGATAATGGTATGATATGAGATCGAGATTGATACGACTTGAGATTAATAAAATATGACGTATATGCAAGATATCATTATATGAGATTGATACAAATGTAATTTGAGATATATGTGTATATGTATTTATTTATGCGGATAAAGAGTGATATGCCATACGAGATTTTAGATCCGTACCCTTATTGATGAATAGGACGATAGAATCCCTATTATGTTTGTTGTCACCGTACGATAAATTACCATACACGATGAGATGTATCAGATGATTGATCCGCGCTAATGATTTGAGGACGATGGTCAAGGATTATTGTCATATTGGATGTTATAAGGCGGGATCGCCGATATAAAGATTTCCACCTGAACCATACCTAATTTCAAAACGGCGATGTGTATCTTTTAAAAGTGATCGTATGGTTCATGTGTAGATAGATATACCCATTGACTGTCCATGTTGTGTAGGATATTACCCCTCGTGGTGTACATACCACGTTACGGTATTTAATGCTATATAATATCATTTGCTAGTACACCTGCACAATTACCGTTGATGTCACGCCCCGCTTCCCAGAGTACGCAAACTTGGGCACGTGACATAGCCAACCATGCTACCTGCGGGTAGGACGCATCCGTCCACAGTCACATTACGGTTGTAGAGATATCAAGAACAATAAATAAACTAAACTAATACATGTCCAAATCCATAATAACAAGAATCAATAAATAATAAGTGCGGAAGCTAATGATCCAATACAATGAATAAACAGTACGTCCCATAATGCGGGCTCACATCTGGAAATGAAAAGCAATAAATAAACTAAATCCTAAGGACTCACTGTTCAGCCTGCTAGCTGAAGTACTCCTGCTCGGTCGACGACAAAGGTACGGAATCTGGGCCATGCAAAACCCAGACGTCAGCGCGTCATGATATCAAGTATACAGTAAAACATGGCAATAAACAATGCAAGCATGAACATGAATAAAGCAGTAATAAGAAGTAACAAGCAGGGTAATGTGCAATGGTGACTAAACTGTCCTATCAGGTTTTCTACTCTATAGTCTTTGAAACCAATTGATGAATCGTCGATGTAACTCAATAGTATCCCGTGCGTGCCCGGGACCACGGTCATGATCCTCGGGGCTGAATCCGAGACGTGCCGCTAAGCAGTAAAAGGTAGTAGGATGGACGAGTGATGTCAGCATCAACACTCCGGAGCTGGCCAAGCCCGTAAGACTGATCAGATCAATGTATCGAACTGTTGAGTTACAAGTCGGTTTCACCTTTGATTTCCCCATACCCCCAAGCTATGTATGTCAAGTCAGGTATTCAGTAGTCAAGGACTAATGCCAACGCAAAGTCAAGTAAAAGTAGGTCTGTCTGGATCGACAGCAGAAACGGTTAGGTTTGTCGGCATTAGGCACGAGATCAGGAAACAAGAAATGTCATGGTACAACAGGATGAGTCGGTATGTATGTATGTGTCAGGTGTATCAGGGTCAGGCCAATATGTCGTGCAATCGGGTAAGTGCTCACAACAGGTACACAATCAATAATGAACAACAGCAGGGAACAGTATTTAACCACAATATTTCATATAACCACAGTGATGTTTATATTCTCTTATTAACATGTTCAATCATCTTTAGGGTGCAATAGCCACAAGGTAAAACAATATCCGCAATTATAAATTAAGGAACTACGTGAAATTATACTAAATATAGTAATTGTCTCATGAATGATTTAACAGTTTAATCAGATATGATTCAGTCGTTTTATTTAGTTAAAGCATGGATTGATGTGGGTTAATTAATTACGAGGAACCGTTGTAACGATTCCATTATAAAGATAACAGCAATAATACGATATCAAATGCCATCATTAAGTTACGGTATTAAATAGTGTGAATTAAATTGCGTGGCAAGACTAGATCTCGCACGCTAGCATGTTCAAGCAAGTATTCAGATACTTGCCTCGACGGTCTGCAAACGGGAACACGGATGCGATGTCGGCAGAAAACGCGATAAGATAGCACGGGCCACGGATCGAGTCCCAACAGAGGTCAACGGGATCACACGGACCAGGGGGCTTCGCTGGAGCGTCGGGTTCGCCAAGACAGCACGCCGGAATCCGGCAGCAAACAAAAGCAACAAAGTTAGCAACATAAACCACGCATCCAAAATACGGACTAGCAGGGGGGAAACCAGCACACTAGGAAGGATAAAGGGATACCTATAGAGAAGAACCAGGGCAATACGATGGGCTCGACGGCACTGGGACGCCGGCGAGGCAGCGACGGCGAAGAACGGTGGCTGGAAAAATCCTGAGTTCGCTGGAACGGGGTGCTGCAGCGAGTGCGAGGGTGGTAGCCGACTCTGGTGGTCGAGGGGGAAGGGAGGTGGTCGGAGGTGGCATCGACGAGGTCGCCGGCGCGCTTCTCCGGCGAACAGCGGAGGTTAGGCGAGGGGTTAGGGCTCGTGTTGGTGTTCCGGCGAGGGAAGGAGGGCAGCGACGACGAGGTCGGGACGAGGAGGGTGAGAGGGAGTCGCGGGAGTCGTCGACGACGAGGGGTGGCGTCGACGGCGAGGTTTGCGAGGGTGGAGGCGAGGTCGGGAATGGGTGCAGGCGCGGGAATCGTCGGGAGAACAGGAGGAGGAAGGTGCGGCGGTCGAGGAGGCGTTGCTGGCGGCGACGGCGAGGTCGCGGTGGCGATGGTGGGCTGCGCGAGTACGAGGCTAGGGTTAGGGTTAGGGTTTCGTGATGGGGAGGAAGATGGGTTGAGGTGGCTGTGCATGGTTTGAATATATAGAGGGAGAGAGAGAGAGAGATTTGGTGAGATAGAGAGAGGGATTGAGGGAGGAGAGAGAGAGAGATGAGGAAAGGGAGTGGGGCCCACGCGGGGAAAAACCCAAGCTCGCGATTGGCTGCAGGGAGGTAAGGGAAAATATTTGAATAAGGATTTGAAGGATTTACTGTTAAGGATTTATAATCGTATATAATTTTAGTTTTAGATATTAAATTGAAACGGGCCCTTTTTGGCGCGAAATGAAACATTTCCAAATCGCGCCCGGGTTGCGCCCAAATGTTCCAAATTCAAATTATAGGATTTTAAGCGGGTTCCAAATTTTGAAAATAGGTGTTTAGTGATTAAAATGCATGCCCCCAAGTCGGACACTTGCACGCGCGCGTAGTCGCCCAAACTGGCCCGTTTAGCCAAACGGAACGGAATCTCGACACGCGGACGCTACCACGCGACTAGTGGCGACGAGTAGGCCAACATGGATATCTTAAATTTCATTTTCGGAGTTAAAATTTGTTATGTGCCAAAATGACTTAACCGGGTAAAATTTAGCAATAAACACCAGAAAATCAGGAAAATTGGAATGAGCAATATATAACCCTCAACTAGTAATATAAATAGCATTATTGGGCTCGGGTGTTACATCATACCCAACTACAAAAAGAATTTCATCCTCGAAATTCCAAGAATACAAGATAGCTAACTACTGGAAAAGATGAGGGAATTTCTGCCGGATCTCGTCCTCTCGCTCCCAAGTAGATTCTCCATGCGATCGGTTATCCCAAGAAACTAGCACAAGAGGGATAACCTTGTTCTTAAGAACCTTTTCTCTCCGATCCTTGATTTCGACTGGTCGCTCCTCAAAAGTCAGGTCCTCCCGAACGGTCAACTCCGAATGATCCAAGACATGAGTCTCATCACGAACATACCTCCGTAGTTGAGACACATGAAACACATCGTGAACTCCTGCTAATGACGGTGGTAACGCCAACCGGTACGATACCTCTCCAACACGCTCCAAAATCTCGAAGGGTCCGACGAATCGAGGACTAAGCTTTCCCCGACTGCCAAAGCGAATCACCCCTCTAGTCGGTGATATCTTCAGGAATACCAAATCACCCACGGCGAACTCTAGAGGTCTTCTTGACGTGTCGGCCCAACTCTTCTGTCTGTCTTGAGCTGCCTTCATATGCTTCCTGATTGTATTCACCTTTTCGACTGTCTGTACCACCAAATCTGGTCCTAGTAACCTTCGTTCACCAACATCATCCCAACAAACAGGTGAACGGCACTTACGACCATACAGTGCTTCAAACGGGGCCATCTGAATAGTTGCTTGGAAGCTGTTGTTGTATGAAAACTCCACCAGGTGTAGATGATCTTCCCAAGAACCTTTGAAGTCCAACATGCAAGCCCTCAACATATCTTCAAGGGTCTGGATTGTTCTCTCTGATTGTCCATCAGTCTGGGGATAATAAGCTGTGCTAAACTTCAATCGAGTCCCCAAACTTTCCTGTAAACTCCTCCAAAAGTGCGACAAGAACCGAGTGTCCCGATCGGACACGATGCTTACCGGTACTCCATGCAATCTGACAATCTCCTGCATGTACCGCTCTGCCAAAATCTCCGTCGATTGACCAACCCGAAAAGGAATAAAGTGAGCTGCCTTGGTCAACCGATCGACAATCACCCATACGGCATTGTTGCCCTTTGGACTCCGCGGTAAAGCCGTCACGAAATCCATGGTTATATGTTCCCACTTCCATTGAGGAATCGGAAGTGGTTGCAACAAACCAGCAACCCTTTGGTGTTCAGCCTTGACTTGCTGACATACCAAGCACCTAGCCACGAAGCGAGCAATTTCCCTTTTCATACCTTCCCACCAGAAGTGCTGTCGAATATCTCGGTACATCTTTGTCCCTCCTGGATGTACAGAGTAAGCTGAACTGTGTGCCTCCTTCATAAGCTCTTCACGCACATCTCCTTTTGGCACACACACGGCTACCATATCTCAACGAACCATCTTCATGGATCAGTAAATCGGTTCGCAGTCCGGCTTCAACCTGCTCTCGAAACTTTTGCAGGCTAGGATCCTGCGATTGTGTCGCTTTAATCTTCTCAACTAAGGACGATTGTACTTGCAACTGCATCAACTGTCCTGTAGCATGTGGTAGCACAACCTCCAAGTCAAATCTCCGAAAATCCTCAATGATCTCTCTCTGTGCAGTCAATAATTGAATTGCTGGTAACCGACTTAGCGCATCTGGCACGACGTTAACTTTTCCCGGATGGTACTTAAGATCAAGGTCGTAGTCGGCCATCAGCTCCAACCATCTGCGTTGCCTCATGTTCAACTCCTTCTGAGTGAACACATATTTCAAACTCTTGTGATCCGTAAAGACTTCAACTCTCTCGCCCAGAAGGTAGTGTCTCCAAATCTTCAGGGCGAAGATCACGGCTGCAAGCTCCAAGTCGTGAGTCGGATAGTTCTTCTCATGAGTCTTCAGCTGTCTCGATGCGTAAGCGACGACTTTCCCGTTCTGCATTAAAACACATCCCAATCCTTTTCCAGATGCGTCGCTGTGAATCACCAGTCCTCCTGAATTATCCGGTACGGTCAGGATCGGGGCGGTTATCAACTTCTGCTTCAACGTCTCGAAGGCCAATGCACATCCATCCGTCCAAACAAACGGTACCTCCTTACGCGTAAGCTTGGTTAACGGCTCAGCTAGACGAGCGAAGTTCTCCACAAATCTTCTGTAGTAACCGGCGAGTCCAAGAAAACTTCTTATCTCCGCAACATTCTTCGGAATAGGCCAATCTCGAACTGCTGCAATCTTCTCGGGATCAACGGCGATTCCATCGCCCGACACGACATGCCCCAGAAACTTCACTTCTTCCAGCCAGAATTCGCACTTACTCATCTTTGCGAATAATTTCTCCTGTCTCAGCGTTTGCAGTGCGATCCTTAAGTGCTCAGCATGCTCCTCCGGACTCTTCGAGTACACCAGAATATCGTCAATGAATACCACAATAAACTGGTCCAAGAACGGTGAAAAGATCCTGTTCATCAAATCCATGAATATTGCCGGCGCATTAGTCACTCCGAAGGGCATCACTAAGTACTCGAAATGCCCATACCGAGTCCGAAATGCCGTCTTGCAAATGTCTTCTGCCTTCACTCGGACCTGATGATATCCTGATCGCAAGTCCAGTTTCGAGAATACCCTCGCGCCACTAAGCTGCTCAAAGAGTTCTCCAATGCGAGGGATCGGGTACTTGTTCTTAATAGTCACCCGGTTCAATTCTCGATAATCAATGCACATCCTTCTCGTGCCATCCTTCTTCTTTACTAAAAGAACTGGAGCTCCCCACGGCGAGTTGCTGCTTCGAATCCATCCCTTCTCGAGTAATTCACCCACTTGTTTCTTAACTTCTTCCAACTCCACCGGTGCCATCGGATAATAAGATTTTGATACTGGCGCTGCACCAGGAATAAGGTCAATCGCAAACTCCACATCTCGCTTCGGCGGTAAGCCCGAAATATCTTCAAACACATCCATAAAGTCGCGGACAACTGCCGGCTCTTCACTACTATCCACAACCATAGCCGCAAGAACATTGTTCGTCGGCCTAGCCCTAAACTCGACTGGCCCGACAGAACTGCTTCCTCCGATGAAAGTAAACTCAGGGTGTCCGGGAATCTGGAAAATTACTTTCCTTGCCCTACAATCAATGTGTGCGTGGAAAGTGCCAAGAAAATCCATTCCCAAGACTACTTCATAACTGCCCGTATCAATCACCAAGAAATCTGCAAAAAGCTCCCGTCCACAAACAACAACCGTACAATCTTTACATTCCTTACTAGCTATGATTTTCCCATTCCCAGTGTGTATGTCCCAGAAACTAGACAGGGTCGTGCAGGTGATCGAGTGTGTAGTTATAAATTTGGATGACATAAAACAGTGGGATGCTCCGGAATCAAATAATGCCAATGCGGGAAAACCACGAACGAGTATAGTACCTGAAACCACTTCTCCTGATGTCTTGGCTTCCTCAGCTGTCAACGTGAAAGCTCGACCCTGGTTCGGTCCTTGTATCAGCTGTTTCTGCCCTTGGAACGGTCTCTGCGGAGTCTTCCGTATATCATCTCTCGTGCGAAGCTTCGACGGACAAGCACCAACTGCGTGATCGGCTGCTCCACAAACCAGACAAAGTCCCAGTCTCCTTCGACAATCCTTCTGCACGTGCCCAGGTAATCGGCAGTAATCACAAATCACGCTCTTCCTTCGATCAACGATCACAGGCTTCTTCATTGGCGCTACACCTCGACGGTCCACTGGAATACCTCTGCGCCCATGATCTCGGTTAGGTACAAATGCAGGCTTCCTGGCCGCAACTGCTGTCTGGTGAAGGTTCCCTTTCGATCCTGATAAACTCTGCTGCTCTCTGGCTGCCGTAAGAACCTGTGAGAAAGTGGTCAAACCCAAGGAGACAATCTGCCTCTGGATGTCCACATCCAAACTGCGCAAGAACCTTCGCGCCCTGTCTGCCTCCTTGGCGACTAAGGGTCCAGCGAAACGGCTGAGTCTCGTCCACTCCGCTGCATGTACATCCACAGCTGCTCCATTTTGTCTCAGTCCAATAAATTTCTCCTCCATTTCCTCCCGTGCAGTCCACGGGAAGAAATTTTCCAAGAAACTTTTAGAGAAATCCGCCCAACTGATTGGCTTGGACAAGCGGGTCTCCTCCACAAGCCACCACTCTCGGGCGTAATCCACCAGCTGAATGCGCACCACATCAACTCTCTTGTCTTCTGGGATCTGTGCCGCAATCAATAAATTCTCTGTGTCTACTAGCCACTGCTCGGCTGGCAACGGCTCCTCCAAGCCAGTGAAAGTAGTAGGACCCAACCGTCTGAAATCTGCCACGGTCCCTACTCGGTCGACTGGCTTCGCTACAGCGGTGTTTACAGACTGCTGAATAGCCTGCAAACCCTCCTGAAATGAATCTGCTTGCTGCTGGATCAGCTCAGTTTGCCTCTTCTGATTTTCTAACATCCCACGTATCACTCCTAACATGGCGGCTTCGTCCACACGCCTCTGATACGTCTTGAAATTCTTATCTGCCATGGTCCTGAAATCAAAACAAACAACATTAGCATGATGATAGATTCAATATATAAACCAAAGCTAGAACTCCAAGATACTTAAATAGAGTACTGCATTGCAGCTATGCCGCGGTATCATAGCCGCAATTACTTAACTCCACCCAAGTCGCCTAAGTCCTAGAGATAACAAGAAATTAGGTTTTCGAGTTGACAATGCAAAGTAAGTTTGCATGTCGACATGATCTGGAAGAATGATTCAAGGACGGTAAAACGGTCAAGGTGGCAGGACATGTTTCCTAATCACGGGTATTATAATTCGTGTATCGGGTGCAATACCCAACTACAAAGAATCAACCCAATTAACCTATGTCTCTGATACCAAAAGAACCATGTCACGCCCCGCTTCCCAGAGTACGCAAACTTGGGCACGTGACATAGCCAACCATGCTACCTGCGGGTAGGACGCATCCGTCCACAGTCACATTACGGTTGTAGAGATATCAAGAACAGTAAATAAACTAAACTAATACATGTCCAAATCCATAATAACAAGAATCAATAAACAATAAGTGCGGAAGCTAATGATCCAATACAATGAATAAACAGTACGTCCCATAATGCGGGCTCACATCTGGAAATGAAAAGCAATAAATAAACTAAATCCTAAGGACTCACTGTTCAGCCTGCTAGCTGAAGTACTCCTGCTCGGTCGACGACAAAGGTACGGAATCTGGGCCATGCAAAACCCAGACGTCAGCGCGTCATGATATCAAGTATACAGTAAAACATGGTAATAAACAATGCAAGCATGAACATGAATAAAGCAGTAATAAGAAGTAACAAGCAGGGTAATGTGCAATGGTGACTAAACTGTCCTATCAGGTTTTCTACTCTATAGTCTTTGAAACCAATTGATGAATCGTCGATGTAACTCAATAGTATCCCGTGCGTGCCCGGGACCACGGTCATGATCCTCGGGGCTGAATCCGAGACGTGCCGCTAAGCAGTAAAAGGTAGTAGGATGGACGAGTGATGTCAGCATCAACACTCCGGAGCTGGCCAAGCCCGTAAGACTGATCAGATCAATGTATCGAACTGTTGAGTTACAAGTCGGTTTCACCTTTGATTTCCCCATACCCCCAAGCTATGTATGTCAAGTCAGGTATTCAGTAGTCAAGGACTAATGCCAACGCAAAGTCAAGTAAAAGTAGGTCTGTCTGGATCGACAGCAGGAACGGTTAGGTTTGTCGGCATTAGGCACGAGATCAGGAAACAAGAAATGTCATGGTACAACAGGATGAGTCGGTATGTATGTATGTGTCAGGTGTATCAGGGTCAGGCCAATATGTCGTGCAATCGGGTAAGTGCTCACAACAGGTACACAATCAATAATGAACAACAGCAGGGAACAGTATTTAACCGCAATATTTCATATAACCACAGTGATGTTTATATTCTCTTATTAACATGTTCAATCATCTTTAGGGTGCAATAGCCACAAGGTAAAACAATATCCGCAATTATAAATTAAGGAACTACGTGAAATTATACTAAATATAGTAATTGTCTCATGAATGATTTAACAGTTTAATCAGATATGATTCAGTCGTTTTATTTAGTTAAAGCATGGATTGATGTGGGTTAATTAATTACGAGGAACCGTTGTAACGATTCCATTATAAAGATAACAGCAATAATACGATATCAAATGCCATCATTAAGTTACGGTATTAAATAGTGTGAATTAAATTGCGTGGCAAGACTAGATCTCGCACGCTAGCATGTTCAAGCAAGTATTCAGATACTTGCCTCGACGGTCTGCAAACGGGAACACGGATGCGATGTCGGCAGAAAACGCGATAAGATAGCACGGGCCACGGATCGAGTCCCAACAGAGGTCAACGGGATCACACGGACCAGGGGGCTTCGCTGGAGCGTCGGGTTCGCCAAGACAGCACGCCGGAATCCGGCAGCAAACAAAAGCAACAAAGTTAGCAACATAAACCACGCATCCAAAATACGGACTAGCAGGGGGGAAACCAGCACACTAGGAAGGATAAAGGGATACCTATAGAGAAGAACCAGGGCAATACGATGGGCTCGACGGCACTGGGACGCCGACGAGGCAGCGACGGCGAAGAACGGTGGCTGGAAAAATCCTGAGTTCGCTGGAACGGGGTGCTGCAGCGAGTGCGAGGGTGGTAGCCGACTCTGGTGGTCGAGGGGGAAGGGGGGTGGTCGGAGGTGGCGTCGACGAGGTCGCCGGCGCGCTTCTCCGGCGAACAGCGGAGGTTAGGCGAGGGGTTAGGGCTCGTGTTAGTGTTCCGGCGAGGGAAGGAGGGCAGCGACGACGAGGTCGGGACGAGGAGGGTGAGAGGGAGTCGCGGGAGTCGTCGACGACGAGGGGTGGCGTCGACGGCGAGGTTTGTGAGGGTGGAGGCGAGGTCGGGAATGGGTGCAGGCGCGGAATCGTCGGGAGAACAGGAGGAGGAAGGTGCGGCGGTCGAGGAGGCGTTGCTGGCGGCGACGGCGAGGTCGCGGTGGCGATGGTGGGCTGCGCGAGTACGAGGCTAGGGTTAGGGTTAGGGTTTCGTGATGGGGAGGAAGATGGGTTGAGGCGGCTGTGCATGGTTTGAATATATAGAGGGAGAGAGAGAGAGAGATTTGGTGAGATAGAGAGAGGGATTGAGGGAGGAGAGAGAGAGAGATGAGGAAAGGGAGTGGGGCCCACGCGGGGAAAAACCCAAGCTCGCGATTGGCTGCAGGGAGGTAAGGGAAAATATTTGAATAAGGATTTGAAGGATTTACTGTTAAGGATTTATAATCGTATATAATTTTAGTTTTAGATATTAAATTGAAACGGGCCCTTTTTGGCGCGAAATGAAACATTTCCAAATCGCGCCCGGGTTGCGCCCAAATGTTCCAAATTCAAATTATAGGATTTTAAGCGGGTTCCAAATTTTGAAAATAGGTGTTTAGTGATTAAAATGCATGCCCCCAAGTCGGACACTTGCACGCGCGCGTAGTCGTCCAAACTGGCCCGTTTAGCCAAACGGAACGGAATCTCGACACGCGGACGCTACCACGCGACTAGTGGCGACGAGTAGGCCAACATGGACATCTTAAATTTCATTTTCGGAGTTAAAATTTGTTATGTGCCAAAATGACTTAACCGGGTAAAATTTAGCAATAAACACCAGAAAATCAGGAAAATTGGAATGAGCAATATATAACCCTCAACTAGTAATATAAATAGCATTATTGGGCTCGGGTGTTACAGTTGATGCGCATGTTACACTTACACAGATTTGCCGGCTCACACATATTCATTATCGGTAATTGCCATGCCACTCACACAGTAGAACTGCCATATCATGTGATAAATCTTAAACGTAGAAGTATATTTATTGTTCAGTATTATCACTTGACATGCTTGCATGATATACTCGATATGCTCATATTACCACTTTATATTGCATACATCGTATTTTATGGTTATATGCTTGAGATGCTGTTTTCATGAGATCACTGGATTTGAGAACCGCGGTTATATTTCAAAGGAAACTATATGTTGCTTTAAAAACGTTGTTTCTCTTGATATGATATTTCGAGGCGTCCACCATGAGTTTTCTCGGTTCTGAGCTATGTGATACCGATTCGAGGAGCTGGATGAGCCGTCTGCGGGTACATGGTGGACTCGGTATGGTACCCCGGGACAAGAAAGGTATGTTGTGCAGTAAACGGTGAGCCTGACAGAGGGACTACTACCTACCGGTGATATCTTTGGACCCGACGGTTATCCGGAGGATACCGACCGGAGTCGTGAGATGGATATGAGGGCCGATCATAGTATGCGGCGCCTGAGATAAGATATATACGAGGGCCGATCTGAGTATGTGTAACACTTTGAAATTTCGCTAGAGTGTTTTTCATGTTAATTAGCAATTTGTGCGTGTTATTTTATATGTGTGCTTGGGTTTATTAGTTATTTTTAGTCGGGTTACCCTAATTGGAAAATTTTCCATTTTTGTAGTGTACACTTGCACACTTAGCCATGTTGTAACCTAGGTTAAAGTGTTAGCCATTCTTTCCTTGCATGTTTCCTTGTTAAATCCCCACCATTTTTAATCAAAACAAACCCTTTTTAAATATTCTTTTAGCAATAGAAAAATGAGGAATGGGGGTTAGGTAAAGAAGTTGACTTTTGACCATTTTTCTTTCTCTCTTCTCTCTCTTCTCCTCATTCTGAATTTCCTACAGAAATTCCAGCTAAAAACCCCAGCTTCTTCTTCTTCTCCTCTTCTCTTTTCACTTCCCTTTGATTTCTACACAAAACCCTACACAAATCAACACATTTTCTTCACAAAACCATGGAAAAAGGGGCCTTTGAGGTGTTTGGAGGCAAATCTGCACACTTGAGGCAAGGGCTGAGAATTTTGGTGTTTCTTAAGGTCTCTTGAAGGTATATGGCTCATAGTTAACACTATTTTCCATATCTTGTAGTATCCTAGCTAAAAATCATGTTTTTGTGCATTATTGGTGATATTAGAGGATATTTGTGAAGTATGTGATAGATTGGTGTTCGCATGGTTTAGTTAACTCTTTTAAGCGTTATTAGAGCTGTTTTGACCAGGTTTTGTTTCAGGTCTACACAAAAATACCCTTAAGTTCCATTTTAGTGCAAAAAGTGGGGGTTTTAACTAGAAATAGAGTTCTGTTGGATCTGCTGCTACCCGGGTCATTTCAGAATGAAATTGGATTTACTGTAGTATACACATGGGGTATAGAGTGAACACACCAAACCCGGGGGCCCACCTCCATACCCAGGCCGACGAAAAATATGTTCTGGCCGTAATTTGCGGCCAGATTAGTGATTTGGGGGTTGGGGTTTGGGTCACAGGAGTCTGCTGCTATGTGTAGTATTTTGGTATATCTATTTTTATAATATCAGTTCTGTATCAAAATCTGGAGCAGAATACCCTATTTCCCGTATTTTTAATCTTTCGCGACACGCGTGATACGTGTGTGTGGGTTTGGGGTTTCTGCGTATCACAACGCGTTGGAGTGGCTTCAGGCGCATAATCACACGTTTTAGCGTATCGCGCACACGCGCGCTTGGTTTGCGACACGGGTTTCTAGTTGACTTTAAATGTCGTGTTTGTACGGTTTTGAGCTTATGTGTGATATATTGTGAAATTTTAGGATTCGCAGACGAGTGCGACGGGCGCTGCGAAGGAGGGGAATAAGTCGTCGGCTATACCTAGCGAGAGACTACGGTGAGTAGATTTAATATCTACGGGGATATCGCCCGCATGGCGTTCTACGTCAGGGCTGATAGGATCTTATAGCTACATTTCCATACATTGACTGTTCATGGCTACTATTTAGTGCATACCACATTCCCTGATGTATGTATATAAACTAGAATTGATAGAACACCGCACCCTTACTAACGGTTCATGTTGCACGAGCACTATCCTGCATGTTACACACACACCGTTAGTAATTGCCATGACACTCACACTGTAGAATTTCCATGATCATTATGTTGTAGCTCATCTTTATGTGACTTGACATGATATTCATACTTGATGCATATATCACATCGGATCATTATGTTGTGGCCCATCTTTATGTGACTTGACATGATATTCATACTTGATGCACATATCACATCACATTGACTTGCATATTGGCTTGGATTACATGTGATTTCTGGATTTGGGAACCGTGGTTATTTCAAATATGTAATCATTTAAAAACCCGGTTCCCTTGATGTGATATTTCGGTGCGCCCACCCTGTATTTTCTCGGTGCTAGAGTGACATATATTGAGAAAGGGCTGACCCGGACTGACGGATGCCCGATATATTGAGAGAGGGCTGACCCGGACTGACGGATGCCCGATATATTGAGAGAGGGCTGACCCGGACTGACGGATGTCCGATATATTGAGAGAGGGCTGACCCGGACCGACGGATGCCCGATATAGGAGGAATTGCGTGTCAATACTAGACACGGGTATTTATGATATTTGGGTGCCGATGTTGGGCACTCGTGATTCTCAGGGATGTACAGGATTGGAGGGCCGATGGGAGTGCCGTCGTCTGGGTTGTTGGGATTTGCGGTGCATATATATATATATATATATATATATATATATATATATATATATATATTCCACATTGACATTTCATGTAGATGTTATATTCCCCTGCTCAGCATTCAATATTGCATCTCATCCTGTAGTCATATTACCTGATAGAGCACTTGCATGATTTTTGCACATACTGCTTTTCACACATTGATATCATTTGTTGGCATATGATAGAGTAGCGCAGTACGTACATGCTCGCGATTACCTTTATATGTTATCTCTATTCACGAGTTGGCAACTCACCCCCGTTGTGCCACAGTGTTTGCAGGTTGCCCTTCGGAGTAGTCGCGGCAGGCTGCGTTTTGCATCTTTTGACACAGATACCCCCATAGTTGGTGTACTAGCTCTTTTGCTGATAGGTGGGTTTTGTGTGGTATCTGTTTATCTTTCAGTTATGTGTATTGTTGTATCTAGTATTCTCCATCTACCATGTATGTATTTGACTTAGAGACAGTGTGGGGACGATGATGTGTATTATCTGTATTCTGGTGTCGAGCTCGTTGTGAGCCGACTGTACTTTGCAGTTTATGTCATCTGTGATGTTTCCATTTGTGGATCTTGATCTTCGCTACGGCGTCGTATATTGTTATCTTGGTGATTATTTACTTAAGAATTCTTGTCACTTTAATAAATACTTCCATTTAAAACTTAAACACTCTATACTTTTACTGGTTTGATTTCTGGTTTTCGGTTCACTTAGCTGCGTTACGCCTGTAGACGTTACGTGGTTAAGTGCCGGTCACGGGCCAAACTTCGGGTCGTGATAGTATGCGGCGCCTGAGATATAAGGATTTACGTGTCGATCCTGGACACGGGTTTCATGATGTTTCGAGTGTCGGTGTTGGACACTCAGGTTCCATGATATTAGTTGTGTCGTTGATGGACACACGTGGTTGATATTCTTATATATACAGGCATATGTTTTCATGATGTTTCGAGTGTCGGTGTTGGACACTCAGGTTCCATGATATTAGTTGTGTCGTTAATAGACACACGTGGTTGATATTCTCATACATACGGGCATATGTTTTCATGATGTTTCGAGTGTCGGTGTTGGACACTCAGGTTCTATGATATTAGTTGTGTCGTTGCCGGACACGTGGATGATAACACATGCATATAGGCATATGATGTTAGATATTTATTTATACATGTCATTGCATTGACTCGATTGTTGACATATATGCATACATGGACACCCTAGATATCACAGTATTATCTTCAGGATATAGTGACCTAGGAAATCGTTGTTTTATTCGATTTCTTCCTGATGATATTTTCTATTCACGAGTTGGCAACTCACTCCCGTTGTGCCACGGTTTTTGCAGGTTTGACCGCTTGGGATCAGTTGTGGTATTGCTGGCACACAGTTTCATCCAGGGTGCTTTGCTTTGGTAGGCGGGACACACATTGGATCGTGTCCACTCTCGTACTTTTATATTCCGTTGTATCTAGATAAACTCTATCAAATCAAATCAGAAACTAGAAGTTGTTTATTGGTAGACCTAGTCAAACTTAGGTTTTGTGCGAGACTTAGAGCGGTGGGTTTATGATCGCTTTCTTGAGTTTTGATATCTTGCTTATTTATCGTTCTTTTTGGGTTGATTTTCGCCGTTGGGCGTTGTATATATGTTATTGCGTGGTTATGATTCCGCCAGTTGGCGAAGAGTCAGCTCCCACTTGGGGATGCCTTTATTGTTGTGTATATGGTTTTTGGATCAAAATATACAAGAGAGGTGCTGCCCAAATTTTTAAAGACAAAACATGTTTTCAACTGTAATAAAATCCACTTGCATTTTCATGTCTCGTTAGTTATGCATTTAAAGAAAAACATGATTCATTATACCTTTATTTCAAAACTGTACTCCCATTATTTTCCGCAAAAAGGGTTTAGATTTTCTGGGTTTCGGCTTACTTGATTTACGTTACGCCTTTAGACGTTCCGTAATTTAAGTGCCGGTCACGTGCTAAATTACGGATCGTGACACCCTTTTAGGAATCCAACGACTTCTTAGCTTTGAGAGAGGAAGGTTCTGCCGTAATTGCTATGCACCCTAGGTCTCCAAAAAAGACTCTTTGTGAGTTAAATAGCAGGCAATTATATACTAAATACCTAATATATCCTCGAACATTCCCTATTTCATTTAATTGCCCTTCTTTCATAAAAGAATTGCCCATCACCCATAACAACATCTTAAGATGGTTTAAGGGGTTCACGAAACTCACTCATGATTATAGGACTTTAAGTGCGTGTTTGAAATGGAAAGACATAAATTCTAAGAAAAGAGGAAAATGATGTCGGTGAAGGACAAATGGTATTATCTGTAACTGAATTTGCATGGAAACTAACTAGATGACAAATCCAGAAAATTTAAGGGACCAGGGGTCTTATTTAAAAATTTGGATTGTAAGGGTTCTTATTTAGAGACATCAAAGCTCAGAGGTGCAATATACAAAACCTTCTTCTCTCTTCCATATTGGGTGGGCCTATATAGTCATGTTGTTGTTGGGCTATCAGGCCAGTATTACTAGCCTATCAAGCCCACCAATCCGGATGGGAAAGCGCTCATTTACGTGCCAGTTTTAAATTTAGAAAAACGACGTTGCAACAAAAAAATCCATAAACCATGGAACACCTTCATGCACCACAAACACAAGCCTACCAAGATGTCTTGTGTATTTTTTTGTTGGAAATCCTCGTCGACATAGAAGCGGAAAATTTTCAAGCCAAAACCTTCAACTTAAAATGGTAATAAATTGTATAGGTATAATGAACGTGCATCATAATAATATGAAATATTTTATAGCTAAAAATAGCATGGATGGTTATTTTTAGAAGCATGTTTTTTAAGCACCGGTCCACCTGGCATTTTCTTAATTTTGTTGGCGCTTAATTAAAAATGCAGACAATTTTAATTTCAAAAATATTCAAACAAAAGGTTGCCAATTTGCTTTCAAAACACAACACTAACTGTTTCTATCAAATTCGTATACCATCCCATTATTCAACACTTTCTTTTTCTTCCCTCGGTTTTGACCAAAACTTTGATAGTTTTGATCGGAGAAAAACCGCATAGATACCGGTGGCTTGAAGTCTAGGGTTTGGCAACCTCGATCAGTAACTGTTTAAGGGGTTTGAGGGGCCTGCATGTACCCTGCAAGCGGCCTATATTGGCCTGACCCAGACCACCGTGGTCCCAAGGGTTTTGATTGCCAAAAAACCCTGGGGCCCGTAAGGACGCAGATCAAGCCACTGCAGGCCCCTTTTGGCCTTGTTTAGGCCTAGTACGGCAACAATATTTCGAGTTTTGGATAGCATGACAGAAGCTCGTGCTCATAAAAAATACTATAAATAATTACAAATTGATTTAATATTTATCAAAGTATATTGGGTAACACCGCTACTCCTTTTAATAATTAAGAGTTTAAGTTTATTTACCATTAGCAATTGGTTCGATAAAAGATTTTTCCGATAACAAGGGAGGAGGGAATAAGTTTTGATAACCTTGTTAGAAAAAGGTTTTCCCTATAAAACGAGAAGCATGTGTCTATGTCAGGTACTCAAAACAAACTTTGTCTCTTTACTGGCATGTCATCATGAATTGTCAGAAAAATGGACTGTCGTGAATTGTTTTGTTCTACAACTAAAAGTCTGACCTTTGAAGGTTTGTCGGTTTCCACAGCTAAAAAGCTGCTATGTATCATGTAACGCTTGCATTTCATATACGACATGCGTTTCTTTTCCTATTTGTCCGTTTCTTCCATTTTCTCTATAAAAGCTCATACATCATGATTTTCAAAGGCATGCCTAGTTACAATGTTTCTTCTTATACATTTCACAGCGTTCTCAGATCTGTGTCTTCTCCTCCTAAAATTTATTCTATTGATCATAACAGCTCTTTACGGAATGGGCGGTATTGGAAAACTTGGGAACATTTCAGGTCCGGAAAGGTTCTTTCCAAAACCGCCATCTTTGCAAAATGAAGAACATTTGCAGGTAACTCTTTGATCAAAATTAAAGTCTTATATGATTAGTTCTTGATAGAAATTTAATTCACAAAGTACATAGTGTTGATAGGATCGCTAATTTGAAGCTTTTCTGTTTGTGCCATACGAGATGAATTCTCATATACGGTTCTCGGGAGGGGGGGAGTCCTTTTACCTATCTCAATAAAGTATATGATTGGTTCGAGGAACGTCTCGAAATTCAATAACCCATCATATCTCCCTAGTGCCAGTTCGAGAAAGCTTAATGGAGTTGGAGTGCCGGAAAAACGCTTTCCACTCGCTGGAAAGAACCCCCTGCTGGTTTATTGCCGGGATTGGCTTCACTAGTTCGTTAACCGTTCGCTGCGCT
Source organism: Agapanthus africanus (assembly GCA_030015575.1). NCBI lineage: Eukaryota > Viridiplantae > Streptophyta > Magnoliopsida > Asparagales > Amaryllidaceae > Agapanthus > Agapanthus africanus. The sequence continues at coordinate 560,337,982 of JASDDO010000016.1, forward strand.
CACTGTTCGAGCACCATCCGGGCTGCTTTATAGCATGCCCGGTGGGACAAGCTTCTCCTCCTATCTCTAAGACTAATAATCAACTTGAATCCATTCGAACTACATTTTCGTTATTGATCTTTCCCTCTCCTCTAAAAAAAAAATGTATTTTTGTTCATTTTAATTTCTAATAAAGAAGATATTAGTATTTTCTTGATGAAAAAAAGATACAAAATAAGAAAAAAGTACTTCCTCTGGAAAATCAATGCATGTTTTCTCTCTCTCTCTCTCTCTATATTAATTTGCCAACTCTCTTGTTTACATTGAATGATTAATAATGGAGGGTGAATTTGGTATATATTATTGTAGTGGAGAGATCCTACATCGTGGAGTCAACAATGGCATAAACTCATATATCAGTTTTTAAAATAGATATAAAAGTATATGATCAGATAAATCTTTTAAAAAATTGTAATAAAAGAAGCAAATCATTTTAACCGGATCTCATGTGACACAGGAGTGAATTTTCTCCTATGACGTCAAAATAAGGCAAACCTCCACCAATTTTTCCAACAATCGGCACCCACTACCTTCATCTTCACTGTGCAAGATGTGAATATACCAAATCTGATGTAAATCTAATACCCTTTAATTCACCATTGATTTTGTGATGCAAAACTATTAAAAATGTTATGCAATAGGAAAACCGTTTATTTTGCATCCACTACATCAACGTACGATGAAAGGGTATTAGATTGGCTGGGCATTTGATGCATCAACATCTTGCATGATATAGATGAAGGTGGTAGATGCCGATCATCAGAAAATTTATGGAGCTTTAATATTTTTCGATACCACAGGAGGAAATTCCCTCTCTCGTGGCATCTGAGATTTCGTTTTCTTCATTAATAATAGGAGTTCGTTTTCTCTATAAATAATAGGGTTGACTAAACTAATTTCATGCATATCAATAAATTGAATTGGCAAATTTCAACTCATATAGTTTTGTGAATAATGCAGCGGCGAACCAACAATGTTTGAGCCATTGCCGCATAAGATGGAAATACAGACAGGTGCCCAAAAGCTATTCCCAATCCATCCAACCATTGGTTGGGGCTTTCTAACGAGAGTTGGTCATTGTTGCTGGCACTACGTCTGCAACCCATAGTTTCAAGCCGCACTCTACGGTCTTCAGAATTGTTGTTGAACTTCTTTTGCTGAATATGAATGCTTGTTCATACTTTTATATGTCTTTTACAATATGGCACGAAAATTAAATAAATCGTTTTGATCTCTTAATTTGCTTTTCTTTTGTTCTTTTGTCCTTTATATTCATGGCTAATGTCTCATTTTTCTTGTAATTAATGGTGAGCAATTATAATGTAATATTAGATGTGGGGAGAAATGAAGAGAAACCTTTTTGTTTTTGAAATTGGAAAAATGAATATATGCATATTTTCGGATATTTTATTGCTAACATTTGTAAGCATAAAATTAGAAATAAAATAAAATTAGATAAGTATTAAGAGTTTCTCGAGAAAGAAAGTGCAAACCTATTGCCTCAAAGAATATTTATTGTCGCGGGGACAACTATTCGAGACAAATGTGTCCCTTAAGTCTACAAACAAAGAAAACCTAATTCTACAATCTTTAGTTTGATTAATACAAGAAGCAACGTTTGATTTTGGGATCTCTCATCTCGAAATCCAGATAAACCATGGCTTCAAATCCATAATCTAACTGTCTATCTCTATTTAGAAAATAAATGCAGTATAAAAAAAAATTTAGATTTGAAATAATTTTTATTTTATTTGAGATTAATAAATATACATGACAAATGATATTTTCATATAAAAAAAAACATCACTCATGTGCAAGAGACTTGGTTCTCATATAAGCCTTGCAAAAAGCAGGAAAAAATCCTAACAAACTACACAAGATCCCCTCACAAATAGCAGCAATCTCTCTCTCACGAGTCATTCATTATATTAAACACCCAATCACTCTTCACACAACATATCATTCCTCTCTCTCTCTCTCTCACGTAAAAAAACAACAAAACAATGGCAACCAAGCTCTTCTTCCTCTATGCTCTCCTTTTCCTCTCATCACAAGCTCCCATTTCCTCTCAAAGACAACGACCAATACCCGTGCATTCAGAAGCTGCTGCCGTGCGCGCCGTACTTGAAAAGTCGGACCCCGCCTCCGACATGCTGCGGTCCATTGAAGGAGGCGGTCGAGAAGGGAGGCGGATTGCTTGTGTGATCTCTTCAACAACCAAGAGATCCTTAAGACTCAATGTGAGCCAGGACGATGCTCTTAAGTTGCCGAAAAATTGCGGGATTAATGCTGATATGGGGAAATGCAAGCATAGCGGCAAAGGTAAATGTTGCATGGTTAATTTATAATCAGGGACGGAGCCAGAATTTTTTTTCTGATGGGTGAAAAAAAATAGTTATTTATTGTGCTGGCCATGCCTATATAAAATTGTCCTTGCAAACTTTAGAATATTTTTTGAATCTTGATAAATTCTGCACCATCTACAATATTATATTTGATACACGAGTCATTTTATTCAATTGGGCAACTGTGCATGCCAATGCCTGGCTCTGCCCCTGTTTTGGTGTATGATCCACGCCATTAAATAATAAAATAACAAAAATGTCAAAGAGATCTTAAATTGTGTAATGAATCATATCTATGCTTTATTGCTTTAGTTTGTTGTTGATATATTTCTTCTAACTATTTGAGAAGATCTGAAAATTTAGTTACGAAATGATGAGAAATTTAGTTGCCACGTGTCATCCTGATTTAGATGAATGCTACCTTTCTGTAGATGGATAGATAGATAGATAGATAGATAATTGGTGGTTTATGAGATGTTGGAAATCTTTGTGTTTGTCTCTGTTATCTTTTTTGAGCCTCATATTTCTATTTCTCATCCTTTCTTCTCTTTATTTGTCTTTGTTATTTATGAATCGTGTGCGCGTACTTGCACAGCTAGCTGTAGATCGTTGATTGCAGTGTTTTGAATATTCTATCTGTTTTTGTTTTCAATAAAATTACACGGGACGGGCTTCTGTTGAGGCTCTGCTCTTACTTCAAAAGAAGAAGAAGATAGATTTAAAGAAGAAGAAGAAGAAGATATAGTTATTATCCAAAGATAAATAAAGTAAAAAATGGTTCATTTGTTGTTTGTTTGTTACTCGATTGTTAATTAGGTGTTTTTTTGCTTCATTGGTATCCTATTTTACTGCTTATAAGTAAATTACAGTCTTCGTTTTGTATTTGGATATACTCAATGTTTATTTTCGATGGTAGCACATGGATCAATTCTTTTTTTAAAAAAAAGATTGGTGTTTGAAATGTTGGGTTAAATTAATCCCCTCTATTTTCTTTCAACATTACTTGAACCTGTGACCTCCTTTTCACAAAAATAAGGTTGTGTAGTTATTTTAAGCAACAAGTGGAAAAACTGTAATGTAATTTTTTTTAAAAAATTCTTTTCACTATTTTAACTTTTCTTTTTCCCCCTTTTAAATTTTTTTTTAGCTGCACCTCCATCGGCAACGCCAACACCACCAACTCTAACGCCACCGCCGCCGCCGCCACCACCAACACCGAAGACCCCAGCAAATCCCCCCTCAACAAGTAAGAACATTATTTTGTGAAACATTTAAAAAGGAAATCATGTTACAATCCAATTTGCATCAGTACATTTTACTCTTTTTCTTTTGTAGAATCGACTTCGAGCAGCAGTGGCCTTGGCAAGATCAGCGCAGCCGCTATGCTTATGGCGAGCGGAATTCTTTATCTTACGGTGTCGTTCTAGGCTGTCTACTTCCTATAAATTGTTCTGTAGGTGTGTTGTGGTGTTTATGGATCCATCTAGTGCTTTAATTGTTGCTAAGTACTGTAAATAAGCAAATACATTGCCAGTTTGAAGTAGGGTAAATTTCTCTAGCAAGATTATTTTCGGACTTAAGGCTGGTAAAATAGTTTTATCGTTCATTTCATTTAAGCAGATTTCATTTCACTCGCCGTTTTCACTAAACTATCCTAACCCTTTTATAACATTTTATCTGATGGTGATTAAAAACTCCCTTCAAACAAAAGTTTAGAGAGTATACTGTAAATCAGATGAAGAAACTTTAAGTTGGTTTAGTGAAAAAATATCAATAGTTATGGCAATTTAGTTCATTCAATTCCCTGCCAATTTCTACTACCCTCTTAAAAACTTTTGACAACTTACTCGAATGCAAAGTTGAAATCATGCTAGGTCAAGAATTGTTACACCAACACCTGTTCACAAATAATCAAGTCATACCAATGCATTATATTTTCTCATTATAGGTTACCAATTCAATCTCAATTGAGAATTGAGATTGACTGCATGTACAACCAAACATATATCGATATACAAAATGTTATATCCATTCATCGAAACCATCAGCTCAATTACAGTGAAAACATGTTAGACCAATCCGATAAATTCCACCGTATATATGTTCAAGAGAATGAATATCAAAACCTCTAAATATCCAATCATATGTTCAAAAACTTGAGGGTGAAATCAAAAGATGAGAAGGAGCTGGTGCAGGGGGAGGAGCTTGTCGGATATGAGGATCATGAGAAGAGGCGGTCTGCGATTACTTCATTTGCTGCGTCGCTAGGATGGAATGCATCCCAAAATACGTAGTCTCTGCAATTGCCGCAGAATTGTGAATTTGGCAAGCAAAGGTCACCCACATTTGTGTTAACGTTACAACATGACGTGTTTGAGATCTTGAACCCTACACAAGACGGGAAAAAAAAAAGAAAAAGAAAATCAGATAGTCATAACTAGAACACGAGTGAATTTTGAATGGGATAATTAAACAAAAGCGAAGCTTATCGTTGCTATTATACTGCAAACTCTCCCAAGACCTATTCTTTCGGGATTGGTGAATTTCAAATTGTTTTCACACGCATCACTTTAAATGCCATGCTATGGCATGCAGTATACTCTATAATAGGCAAAGTATAATATGAATTCGGATTCCCTGCACAATGTAGTGGAAAACACCAACAGATTATAAAAGTCGGAACATCAACAGTTTATAAATTGGGAAAACAGAAGGACATTTTGTTTTGATGTATACTGAATAGGCGGATTTCATCGGTGCATGGGATGTATTGATTTTACTGGTGCAGGGACTCCATGTTGGTATAAACATATATTTTTCTTTTCATACAAGTAGTTAAAAAACAGTCAAATACAAGTAGCAAAAAAAATTAAAAACTGTAAATTTTATAGAAAAATTACTATTTTTTTTCTTTTGCATATAACCTTTCTAAAAAACAACTATAGGATAAAATACAAATTTCCTATTATTAATTATGCGAAGTCTTTTGTTGCACGTGCATGCACATGCTAGAAAACAAGTTTTATATAGTCCATACCCAATCATAAATTTTAATTCATAAAAATGATACTGAATTCATGCAACACATGCGAGATTTGAACCGATTGTATTACCATAGACTTGAGGGTTGACAATGAGATCCATAACAACTAGGTAAGAGTCGGCGAAAGATAGCTGAGCACCAGGTAACTTCGAGTTTGAGAGAAACCAGAAGCTCTTGAACGCGAGATTGAACTGCTGAACCCACCGGCTCACTCTTTTCAATCACTGGCCATCATTTGACTTGACTCGCTGAGATGGAATACATCACAATGGACCCAACCCATGAAACACCACCTTCCTTGCTCCGAGCCCATAAAGCCTCTAAATAATAATAAAAAATTACAGCTCAAACACATTTGAATTAGAATGAACATGATTGAACAACACTACATTAATTAGTTTGGTGTGTGTATATACCCTTAGTTGTCCATTCAAAGTTGTCATCAAGAGTTCCACAAAATCGTCGTGAGTGTACTTCTGCGCATCGGCTAAGATGGCTGCACGTAGTCATTGCTTCCTGAAAAATGAGAAAAATACATAAATGGTTTAACTTGGAGTTTAAAATTTTTGCATAACTTTTATTAATCATGTTCCAGAGATCCTGTTTTGTTTTTCCCCTAGTTTTTTTTTTGTTTTGTTCGTTCAGTTTTTTTTTGGCGGGGCGGGGGGGGGGGGGGGGGGGGGGGGGGCGGAGGTGTTGCACGTCTCATAAGATTTTTTTTCCTAGAATCTAGGAAGGATAAATTACAGAATCTTCAGTGGAGAGCTAGGGTGATGTGTATTTGTTTCTCCTCACATTGTATAGCGAAGGATTCATAACGCCAGTGAGCAGATATGTGAGTAAATGCCTAAATGTTCATGTTCTTAAGAAATAAAATATTGTTATGAAGAATTAATTAGTTAGATTTTTGTTCATTCAGAAGAGTAGAGAAAAAAGAGAGGGAAAAAGATTGTTTGTTGCTATACCAAGTCCGATGAAGTAGAGAGCCTCATTGCATAACTTCTCACAAGCAGCTTCTCGATCTTAGATGTTATAGTGGCCTTAGGCTTCTCAAAACAGGAAATTCGATCATCCAACGAGAGCTTCTGAATCTGATAAACTTTAGCAGATAATTAAAACTCTAAGGATTAAAAAATATTTTCAAATTAATGAGAAAAGAATGGGTATTACAAAATAAATCCAGTCTCGTTGAGAATTCCTGCTCCTCCAGATGCATAATTGACACCCTGAAGCACTGCATCGTCGTTCATCGACAAAGATAGATAAGGGGGAGGAGATTCTATCCTTAGTTTGGCAGCTGCATTCATTTAGCAAAGAAAAATAAAAAAAAACAAGTAATTTATTTCTATTCTCAATTGGTATTAAATACAGCGGAAAGTTTGTGCATTTTTAAGTCTATCTCTTCTCCTTGTGCATACAATAAACTTATATTTACAAAGAATCTCAGTATGGACATCGAAATAAAAGGTGTTACTTGTAACTTAAAATGAACAAGAAAGCTTACTATGATTAATCCTATAAAACCTTTTCATATATGAGAAAAATAGGCCCTGCATTTAAATATCATGTTATGGCAAATAAAGAGACAAGGTGAAGAATGTAAATATTTACATATGCCGTCTCCAATAGTCCTCCCACTGCTGAACCTGCCCGTTGGTTGCCC